>CM077029.1:19836516-21169016 GCA_039090855.1 Macrothele yani
GATATAGAAACGGAATGTAATAGAGCACAAAAATAATTTTTTTTTCAATAAGACTTTTGCAGACAAATATAGCGATTATGCGTTGGAAATAATCACAAAATTGTTCATCATGTAAATGATTTTTAGGGCTGAAATCACTTTTCTTATCAAACTTTTAGAAGCATAGATATCGGAAAAAACAGTTTATATACCGAGGGTAAATTGTGCATTAAATTTTGGTAAAACAAGCTCAAAAATATTTTCGCAGTTAATTGTATGTGGTCGAAAGAGAATTATTTTTTTAATCTGGTTTTAAAGAGGTCCATAGTCACAGTAGGATGGCAGAACAATGATAACATAAGCACGTCCTTTTTTTTTCAAAAGACTTGCTGAACAAAATTAAAACAGAAAAAAATTCCAAATACGTACAAACCACCATTAACGCAACACACAAAGTTCTCAGAGGAAGTGATCTTCTTAAGCAGTACAGAGTTTCGTCAGTCAATCAGATTAAATTTAGAAAATAGGAATGCAAAATATTTCAGATGATCTTCTGAAGAAAATGTCTACATCACTTTGTTTTACAGTTTCGGCAGGAAAGTCTACAAATCACAACTCAAAGGTTCCTCAGGCACTTTCTGCATCAGTGTTTTTAAAGAAAAAAAGCGGAGTTCTCATGATATTGATCTAAAATAAATCAGTCATACATATAACGCTGTAATAAAGTTTCCCAATATAAATCGTGACGGACATATATAAAGTTTCTCAAATAAGCATATATCCACAAGCAAACGTGAATAAGTATAATCTAGTTTTTTTTTTTTTTTTTTTTTTTTTTTTGAGATTTAACGACCACCGTGAGCAACTCAATGGGCTATAAGCAGTCGCCCGTCCCTAATTTAGAGTCACTGGTTCCAGGGAAGGGAGAGAGAGCCAGTG
The DNA here is from genome assembly GCA_039090855.1 of Macrothele yani. Classification (NCBI taxonomy): domain Eukaryota; kingdom Metazoa; phylum Arthropoda; class Arachnida; order Araneae; family Macrothelidae; genus Macrothele; species Macrothele yani. The sequence goes on from CM077029.1 coordinate 19,837,435, forward strand.
CCGTAAGACAAACACAACATCCATGCCTCACCGGGATTCGAACCCGGACCCCTTCCGACGAATGATCAGAGGCCAACGCCTTAGACCACTGCGCCACCGGGGCGGCCTAATCTAGTTTATCGCAACAGAATGATCTGAGTTCGAAAGTATTTTGCAGAAGGTAAAAGTTTTTGAGAAAACCCTGATAAATGTGGTTTTTTACGTATTTCAGAAATTTCTTAGTGTGCGATGATTTGCTGGAAATGATTTTGTGTGTGCGGGGGGGCGGGGGGGGCTTACTTTTTTTTGAACACGCTTTAACAAAAGAAGAGTGTTATTCAGAAAATATTGTGGGTTACATCAACTTAAAAACAGGAGTTCGTGCTGTTCCACAAATTGAAAATCGTTTATTTTTCTTCTTATTGTCCTTTATCGTTAGGTAGGAATGATGCAAGTGATTTACGTCTAACTTTAATGTTGATTTTGCTTCCAAGTTAACGAATATTCTCAGCGCATTTCTCCTTTTTCGTTCATCGTCATTATACTTCAAAACGTGAATAGTTTACGAACCTTCAGAGTATTTAAAAATAATAAAATTCGCTGGTACTCCAAAATCAGAGTCCCTCCTTTCGTCGGCAAGCAATCAGGGCATTTTTTTAAAGTTAGGGAATGTAAGAGTGCTAAAGAATTCAGTCTTAATAGATTCCTTCTCTCTTCGTTATGTACATTGGGAAAGATGGGATCATTCTGCTAGAAAAAAAAAGGAGAGAAGTTTTAAGCATAAAGAAAAAGAACTGTCGGGCAGTGGATCCGAAGTGAGTTTTCAGGTCTCGAAAGATGGAAGACACACGATTAAAATTTCAAATTTTCTCCTCTGTTTGCAAAGTTTTCGTACTCTGCCAGTGAAGAAGAGGAAAAATGGAAAAGATAAATCCGAAGAATAGAGGGAAGACGACGTAGAGGAGGAAAGACGCTGGCGGATCAAATCTTGTGGCATCCTTCGACCGAACGTAGAAGTGGGGAAAAGACTTAGGGAGAGGGCCGGGGAAAAAAGTCAGATAAACAAAAATAAAAAAAAGAATAAAACTATAGAAAGAGGAGCGAGTAAAAGAAACTGGAGATGGGGGAAACAGGGCAAGAAAGAGAATGCGAAAGGAAATCAGACGTAGACACGAAGCAGGCAGGGCCTGACTTGGGCCTCTACATGGTATGAGCAAGTGCATTTGGGTATGAAACTTCCGCTTCAACTGTTTTTTGACTCTGCCACGTTAAATTTCACCTCGGTGGTCGCGCCACCAGTGGCAGAGACTGAAATCCAAAGCTGCATCATCTCAGTTGAGGAAGCTGAGTCTCTATGTTGCAGCGCATTACCATGTGAATGGAATCCATCCAAGGACTCCCGAGTCAAAATCGCGGTCTTGTTAAAGACTTCTGACTGCATTTGCAAGTTGCGCCCGAGGCTATATCATCAGCGCTAAAATGCAGAGCTACTGAACAGAAGAAAAATGGCTTCCTGAAAAAGGCTAGAGACCCTCCCGAAAACGGGACATTCATATACACTTTGCTCTCTCCATCCATACATTTTCACGCGGAATGCGGTTTTAAAAGGTAGTTGCTTATACAGAAAGAAAAATTTAGGAGAGGAAGAAGACGCGCATCCAGGGTCGTAAATATGCAAAATGGGAAGCACGTATGTGGCATGAAAACGCAAATGATACTTCGAGCATCATAAATCTAAAGTAAACATTTTATCACGCCGAGAGAAGATAATAAATAGTGAGCACCTTAGTTTAAAATCTAGTTTAGTGCTCACTAAAGAAAAAATGTTATCGAAGATACACTTAAATGTTAAACCCCTGAAAAATGCTGCGAAGGATACCATGTTAATTTAAGTGTTTGTGTTGTAGTATATAACGAGTAGAGTAATACAAAAAAACTAGACGAAACCTTTAAGCACTAGAACTGGTACGTGTGTAACTGTAAATTACCCAGATGCTATAGCAAGTTAGAAATCATTTTCTGCTTTGGGTTGGGAATCTAACCGGTTCGCTCAAATTATCTTCCAAGTACGCTGTTTGACTTACCATCCTCGTCTTGTGCTCATTCCTCATAAGTTATACTCAAATAAAAATCAGACCGTGATCAATATACCCCCAGCACGCGGTTACTGTCAGAACCATTTCTTCGACATTCACTTTTAAATTCTTTTCTTCATTATACTAGTTGCAATGTTATCATTCTTGTTCGAGGAACCGTTTTGGTAAGAAAAGGCTCACCAAAGGCCAATTTTGCAGATAAGTTAATTTAATTGCTTAAAAAGCACGTTATACTAAGAAACAATGGAAACATACAATAATGAGTATCGGAATGAGTGGTTTCTTTCCTAAATTCGATTTATTGTGACTTGATTTTCAAAACAAGAATATACACAAACGTTTTAGAACATTTATAATCCATTCATACTTCGAAAATATATCCCGAGAGCACAAACTGGTTTATTTTTTAAGAAATGACAATAGCTATCATTCATCTGAAATTATAGTATACACCGTATGTTTTTTTATATACCGTTCAGTACAACAGTTTGGAAGAAGGACATGACTTTGTTTTTGTTTTTTTATTCCAGTTTACCATTATATGAAATGGTCTTCTTTTCCGCTGACCCACCCATCTGTATCGATGAATTATTGATATTTCCTGGAATGGAATTTTCATTACCTTCTACGAAATTTCAACCAGGACAACCTTAAGTTCCTTACTTCATCCGTTCAGGATTTGGTTCTCAAATGCAAATCGTTTTCGAGATGGACATTCATCCAATTATCAAGATCAGGTTCCCAATTTTTGAAAGCCGTAGTGAACAGAAACAATTTACGAACATAGGAGGGTAGATTGATAAGTAAGGACTCCTACCGCGTAGCGTCGCTAATAGTTGGGGAAGTAAAACGTTTGCGCATGCGTTCGGTAACCGACACTGTGAAGTGCAAACAAGTTTAGATTCAGTTCACTGTTTGACGTCTTTGAGTAATAGCGTTCTTTAGTCATGAATGCTACTTCCGAGTTACATATAAAGCAGCAATCAGTAATAGTGTTTTTGACACTAAAAGGAAGCGCGCCAATCGAAACTGCTACTGGAGACGAATTCTGGGTTCATCATTATGGCGCATAAAACAAAAGGCAATCCCTGGAATATCGTCACCCTGGTTCTCCGACCGTAAAGAAATTCAGATTTCCTTCAGCGCAGAAAGTCATGCTCACCATTTTTTTCCGCCTAAGGGAACGACGATTAATTCCGAAAAGTATTGTGAAACTTTACGTGTACCCAAGCAACGTATCCACAGAATCAAGCCTGAAAGGAGAACTTTTCTTTTGCCAAAACGATTGAAACTGTGACAAGCTTGAAATTTACACTTGTTCCACACCCTCCTTACAGCCCAGATTTCGCACCGTCCGCCTTTTGGTTGTTCCCAAAATTGAAAGGGTAAGGGTTCGAATCTTAGTGAAGCATGGATGTTGTATTTGCCTTACGGCACTGGTTTCCTCTCCTCCCTTAAACCAGTGGCCCTAAATTAGGGACGGGCGACTGCTTATAGTCCATCGAGTTTCTCACGGTGGTCGTTAAAACCCAATAAAAAAAATAAAAAAAAAAGACCTTAGGTTAGTGACAGGAAAGTCTCATTCACTCATAGTTGCTCAAACGTTGTTTTTATTTACGTTTTTCCAACCGTAGGTTGTAGAAGCGTATGTGCTCCAGCTTTATCCGTCCGTCCGTCCGCACTATAACTCACGTGAAAATGGTTCGATTTCGACGAAATTTTAGTATGTGGTAGGGGACCATTTGGGGACGATCCCTATTGAAAATGGGTGGAATTGGGTCAAAAGTCAGGACATAGGAGCTGAATCCATTCCATTGCCTTTATGCGTCATAACTTGCGTAAAAATGGTTCGATTTTGACGAAATTTTAGTATGTGGTAGGGAACCTCCTGGGCACAAACCCTATTGAAAATAGGCGGAATGGGGTCAAAGGTCAGGCAGGGCATAAGAGCGGGATATATTCCATTGCCCTTATGCGTCATAACTTGCGTAAAAATGGTTCGATTTCGATGAAATTTTAGTATGTGGTAGGGAGCCACTGGGGACGAACCCTATTGAAAAGGGGCAAAATGTGGTCAAATATCAGGACACTGAAGTGGGATACATTCTCTTGCCCTTGTGCATCATAACGTACCTAAAATGCTTGGATGGCGACAAAACTTTATCATGTTGTTCCGGAGCTATAGTGAACAGGGTCTGTTGAATATCAACGAAGTGGGGTCAAAGGTCATTGCACAAAAGCCAGATTTATTCCACAGCCATTATTCTCATAACTTGCGTAAAACTGCTTCTATTGCAACAAAACTTTATCATGTTTTTCCGGAGGTATAGTGAACCGGTTCTGTTGAATATAATAGAAATGGGGTCAAAGGTCAGGACACAGGAGCGAGATTTATTCCACAGCCATTATCCACATAACTTGAGTAATAATTTCTGGTATGTTGGAAAGCGTATCATAATCAATGCTTTGCATGGTTTTACTAACTTGTTTATTTATTTATTGAAAACGCACTGTTTTCAGTAAATAAATAAACAGTTTTCGTGAAAGCAAACTGGATTCAGTTTTCAAGTAACTGAATCCAGTTTGCCTTCACGAATATATTTACACGTCAATGAAATACTGTATAATTGAGTAATACTAAAGTATATAATGCCATTAGTTAAAAAAGTCAATCTTACTACTGTTAGTACCGACTTTCTTCGGTAACGAGAGTTAGCGCAGAATTCTTATATAGAACGTAACCAAGAAGATTGGAAAATTAATCACCTTATGCACGTATGTTTTAAATTGAGTTTTATTAATGTAATTGTAGATTACGGTGATTACATTTGGATCAATCTGAAACTTAACTTCGACAACAAAAAGCATTCCATTGTAATTGCATACGGGGAGTCATAAATTAATAACTATCTTCCTCGTAAGACTCACAACAACATCTTAAAAGTTCTGCTGTCTTACATGGGCTCATACATCTGACGTCACAACCTCGTGTTTTCAGAACGTGACACGTTGCTTGGACCCTGTCGCTAATTGTGTTCGGTCATGAATTATTCCTAACAACTACTGCATTTAATTTGTTCGTATTAATTCGGGGATGAAGGGAATGACCATGAGCAGTTCTTAGACTACGGATAATCTCCCGTCCCTAATTTGTGGCCACGCTATATGACTCAGCCGGGGTTCGGTCCCGGGAATAGCTGTGACAGCTTACCGAAACCTGGGCCTTTTGATAACCGGAGATTTTCATTGCATTTGTAACGTTCATTTTCAGAAAGTTTCTAAAATACTTAGTATTATACTTTTATCTCGGTGATTTACAATTAGAAAATTGTCATCACTGAGAAAGGCATTCATATTTTTAACAATTTCATAAACGTTTTGCACGATATATTTGCGATTATGGAAATTTTGCAGAAATACTGATTTTATATTATATCACTCTTCTGAAATTTTTAACATCGTGTTTTTTAAGTATAAAAAGATCTTACAATTTAGTTGTATTCTATAATATATGCAAGAATTCAACTGTCTACCTGTGCGATAAAATACCATGAGTTGCAAATTAAAATCACTTTATTTACAATTTAAAAGTAGGTTAAAAAACTGACTAGCGCATTCCGGGATCCCGTTGTCCCCATCTACGGGTCCAAAGCACCACAGGGACACGATACGTGCAGTCATTATATACAAATAAAAATCCCCCCCCCGTACACCACGTCACCAACATTTTAGTGATGCCAACATTTAAACAGAAAAAGGCGTAAAATTTATTAACAGCTGATATTACACTAAGTTTAAGAAATTACAAATGACACTAGGCAAGAAGTGCAGATTAGCCATTGGACAAAGTATCTGTCGGGGCAACCAATCTACGCCAAGGTCCCGGTACATATGCAGGCAAGTCCAAATTAGAACATCTGTCACCATAAGCAAGAATATACAGGCTTTCGGAAAGGAAAACAGTACTTTTATTGAGATTTGTTTCCAGAATTTTCACATTTTCCCAATCTGATAAGTAACCGCCCTGTGTGACAGCTAACGTAAAGGCAGTATGAGTAGTGCCAACTCGAAGCGTGTACTGGTGTTCCCTCCGGTGGATATTTAAGCACCTGAGAGTAGAACCTATAAAACAATTCTCAGTAACATTCGGGTCTCCATGGATAAGAGGAATGCAGTATACCCCATGTTTCCTGAGGGTAGGCATTCTGACCCGGTCATTCCTGACCATATCAAAGACATTTCTGGTGCATAATCCAGAAGAGATGTCATGTCGCTGACAGATTTTTCTGAGTGTGGAGACTATAGGATGGAGGTAATCTACTTTACCTACAAATCTAGTTGTCCGGATTTCCCTAGACAAAGTGGTGAAGTTCAGTCTAGTAGATCTTCTTAACAACTTCTGAAAAAATTGTTCCGGGTAGCCGAATTTGCGAGCCAAAGACAAGGTTCTTGAAAGTTCTTCACGACTTGCTTTGCTTGATGTAGAATGTGTATAAGCACGTTTTTCAAGAAGCGAAAAGCTGCAGATTTTTGTTCTGGGGGTGAGATGAGTTCAACGGTATGATACAGGGGGTGAAAGTGGGTTTTCTATAAACAAAGTATTTGATCTGTTGAGTATTTAGGTTTCTACATAACAAGAAATCAAGGAAGGGTAACTTCCCATTTTGTTCAACTTCTTTGGTGAATTTTATTGTAGGATACTCTGTGATGATAAGCAAGAAATGATGTCAAGTTGGTGAATTGAATGTGGCCAGAAGACCAGCATATCGTCAACATACCTAAGGATTAATGAGGGTTGAAACGGATGATCACGCCAGACATTGTCTTCCAAAAGCTGCAAAAGTATTTCTGACAGCACCGGAGAGAGTGGGGAACCCATGGGTGCACCCTCTTTCTGTTGATAGATTATGTTCTCATATTTAAAATATGATCTTTTGGCTACTAATATCAGAGCTATGAGAATAGCATGTACTTCTAAATATGGAATAGTCTTCTTGCAATCTGTCAGCAATGATGGAATGTACCGTGTCTAGTGGTACATTCGGGAAAAGCGACACCACATCGAGAGAGGCCATAATAAATCCAGTTTGTGGTGGGTCAAAGCCTTTAATACGTTCCAAAGCCTGTATGGAACTGTTTATTGATACATTAGAGTCCAAAGTGAGGAGTCTCAAATAAGTAGCTAGCACAGACTCAAGAGGCCTTGTAGGGCTAGCACGGCCCGAGACTAATAATCTTAGGGGATGGTAATCTTAGGGGATGGTATGGTCCCTAAGATTATTAGTCTCGGGCCGTGCTAGCTCTACAAGGCCTCTTGAGTCTGCGCTGGCTACTCATTTGAGACCCTCACTTTGGACTCTAATGTATCAATTAACAGTCCCATACAGGCTTTGGAACGTATTAAAGGCTTTGACCTACCACAAACTGGATTTATTATGGCCTCTCTGGATGTGGTGTCTCTTTTCCCGAATGTACCACTAGACACGGTACATTCCATCATTGCCGACAGATTACAAGAAGACTCTATTCCATATTTAGAAGTACATGCTATTCTCACAGCTCTGAAATTAGTAGCCAAAAGATCATATTTTAAATATGAGGACATAATCTATCAACAGAAAAAGGGTGCACCCATGGGTTCCCCACTCTCCGGTGCTGGCAAAAATACTTTTGCTGTTTCTGGAAGACAAGGTCTTGCGTGATTATCCGTTTCAACCCTCATTAATCCTTAGGTATGTTGACGATATGCTGGTCTTCTGACCACATTCAATTCACCAACTTGATGACATCATTTCTTGCTTATCATCACAGTATCCTACAATAAAATTCACCAAAGAAGTTGAACAAAATGGGAAGTTACCCTTCCTTGATTTCTTGTTATGTAGAAACCTAAATACTCAACAGATCAAATACTCTGTTTATAGAAAACCCACTTTCACCCCCTGTATCATACCGTTCAACTCATCTCACCCCCCAGAACATAAATCTGCAGCTTTTCGCTTCTTGATTAAACGTGCTTATACACATTCTACATCAGGCAAAGCAAGACGTGAAGAACTTTCAAGAACCTTGATTTTGGCTCACAAATTCGGCTACCCGGAACAATTTTTTCAGAAGTTGTTAAGAAGATCTACTAGACTGAACTTCACCACTTTGTCTAGGGAAATCCGGACAACTAGATTTGTAGGTAAAGTAGATTACCTCCATCCTATAGCCTCCAGACTCAGAAAAATCTGTCAGCAACATGACATCTCTTTTGGATTATGCACCAGAAATATCTTTGATATGGTCAGGAATGACCGGGACAGAACGCCTACCCTCAGGAAACATGGGGTATACTGCATCCCTCTTATCCAAAGAGACCCGAATGTTACTGAGAATTGTTATATAGGTTCTACTCTCAGGTGCTTAAATACCCGCCTGAGAGAACACCAGTACACGCTTCGAGTTGGCACTACTCATACTGCCTTTTCGTTAGCTGTCACACAGGGCGGTTATTCACCAGATTGGGAAAATGTAAATATTCTGGTAACAAATCTCAATAAAAGTACTGTTTTCCTTTCCGAAAGCCTGTATATTCTTGCTTATGGTGACAGATGTTGTAATTTGGACTTGCCCGCATATGTACCGGGACCTTGGCGTAGATTGGTTGCCCCGACAGATATTTTGTCCAATGGCGAATCTGCACTTCTTGCCTAGTGTCATTTGTAATTTCTTATACTTAGTGTAATATCAGCTGTTAATAACTTGTACGCCGCCCCGGTGGCGCAGTGGTCTAAGCGATGGCCTCTGATCATTCGTCCGAAAGGGGTCCGGGTTCGAATCCCGGTGAGGCATGGATGTTGTGTTTGTCTTACGGCGCTGGCTCTCTCCCTTCCCTGGAACCAGTTACCCTAAATTAGGGACGGGCGACTGCTTATAGCCCATTGAGTTGCTCACGGTGGTCGTTAAACCTCCAACCAAAAAAAAAAAAAAAAAAAATCGCAACTTGTACGCCTTTTTCTGTTTAAATGTTGGCATCACTAAACTGTTGGTGACATGGTGTATGGGGGGGGGATTTTTATCTGTATATAATGACTGCCTCTATCGTGTCCCTGTGGTGCTTTGGACCCGTAGATGAGGACAACGGGATCCCCGAAAGCGCTAGTCAGTTTTTTTAACCTACTTTTAAATTGTAAATAAAGTGATTTTAATTTGCAACTTATGGTATGGTGTTTTATCGCACAGGTAGACAGCTGAATTCTTGCATATATCACTTCTCGTGCGAAATTGTTTTCTGGTTATATATGTATTCTATAAGTTTATTAATTTTAAAGCCATGTTACCTTCAGAATGATTTCTTGAAACTGAAACACATTTTTATTTTGGGATATCTTCAAATTATATTCTATAAGGTACTTATACATCGAAAAAAATCATCTTAATAATAATTTGTAAATTTTCTTTTGATGTATTTGCGGAGATTTATTCTTTATTAACGTCTGTGATACCAGTGCTGCTGAAAACCTGTTTGCTTGCTGAAATCCTCATCAAGAGAAAACCAAATCAATTTTGTAAAACAGAGTCGTGATTGGAATATTAAAAGAAATGTCGTGAGACAGGCATTTGGAAATGAAATTCATGTGTTGGGCAATAAATGTTTCTGTTAAGCGGGTATTTTTAATCCCTCTAACAATAATGATAAAGCTACGTAATTAGCGATTTGCTTTGAGGTCATTTATTTAACAAATGTTCTTGAGGAAAGACGAAATTATTTAATTTGCTCTCTGTTGTTTTGAAGCATTTGTAACATTGTAAAGTCAAACGCAAAAGTGCTGGAAAAAAATATCACCCTATTATTCGTTATCACCATAAATTATAAAGAATTTTGTCTGCTTGCATTTTAGACTTATTCTTGGTGTCATGCATTAAATGCGATACGCAGCAGAACATTTAACAAATCTTTGTTCCGATGAAAATGCATTGGTAAATGAAGCCCGAAACTCATTACGTGGAAATTGCAGCTGCTCTCACCATCAAGTAACAATAAAGCTCTTAAATTACAAGCCTGTGAAAATGCTCCCCAAATCGTGGAAAGGAAAATGTGCTCATTAAGATAGTAGCCGTAGTGGGAAAAGGTACTTGTTGAGTACAGAACATTTATTTGCTTAAAATATGAGAAGTGTAGAATTACCGAACAGTTATTTCCTTTGACTAATACAACAGAGAGTTTGGGTTTTAAGATTCTTAGGAAGAGTAACAAACAGAAGAGAAATCATTTATGCATTGACTGAATTCACTGTAACAAGAACGTGAATAAATAGCAATGAGTTCCCTGAATGTAACATAATAACGCGTATAAGTTTACCAAATGAATAAAAGCACGTATTTAAATTTATGGGCTAGATCATTATGACTACATTTATCTCCAGAAGTGGACGCTTTCCATAGTATGTATCAGTGACGTCGCCGATCGGCTTGGAATGTACACCGATGAGCATCATGACCACATACCTTATAAGCTGTAGGACACCCTTTAGCCCGCAAAACAGCGGCCACTCAACAAAGCATCGATTCGATGAGGTGGTAATAGGTATCCCAGAGTATCTGGTACCATAATGTCAATAGCAGGTCCTCCAGTTCCCGTTCATTTCGGGATGGTGGTGATCTAGGGCGTACCCGCTTTTCCAAGTCGAACCACAAATGCTCGATTAGGTTCATGTCAGGTGAATTTGGAGGGCAGGACTTTAACACAAAGTCACCAGAATGTTCCTCAAACCACTCCTTGACGATTCTGGCAGTGTGGCATGGCGCATTATCCTGTTGGTAATGGCCATCACCAGCAGGGAACACTGTTTCCATGAATGGGTGAACTTGATCTACAACAATCTTCAGATACCTGGCAGCTGTCAGATACTGAGCTATCGAGAAAATGGGGCCTAAAGTGTCCCAAGAAAACATCGCCCACAGCATAACACCACCGGTCTGTTCCCCCCAACAATTGTATTTGGAACTTGGTCCGTGACGATGTTCTGATACCTGACAGCTGTCAGGGGTTGTGCTATTATGATAATGGGGACTAAAGTGTCCCAAGAAAACATCGCCCACAGCATAACACCGTCGCCGCCGGCCTGTTTCCGCCCAACAGTGCATCCAGGTGCCATAGTCTCCGCTGGTAATCGGCGTATCAGAGCTCGGCCGTCTACGTGATGCATCGGGAATCTTGATATCGTCAGACCAGGCCACTTTCTTCCAATCATCCACTGTCCAATTTTGATGAACTTGGGCCCATTTGATGCATTGTTGGCGATGATGTACAGTAAGCATGGGAATCAGGCTGGAGTTTCGGCTACGCAGGCCCATGCCCATGCGCAGAAGGCTGCGATGAACTGTGTGCTGTGACACATTGCCCTGATCACCACTGTTGTAGCTGCGGGTGATTTGTCGCACTGTGGCCGTGTGGTCGCTGTTAACAATACACGACACTGCGCTCCGCATCAATGAGCTGCGGGCGACACATGGCAGGACGAAGGTTCGTCGTTTGGCTATTTGTGCACCACACTTTATACGTATTCACTACAACTGCAGGTGAAAAGCCCACAAGTTGCGTCGTTTCCAGTATCGTAGTTCCATGGCACCGTGCCATCACAATTTGTCCTTTATCAAACTCAGATAAATCGGCAGCTTTTCCCATTCTGACTCCTAACACTCCACTAACCAAAAGCCGGTCCTCAGATTGTATGTATACTGCTCTGTGAACTTCAGCTGCGCCACCGTTCGGTCTCCAGGCGCGCTCATTTCTTTAAGCTAGGGGTGGTCATAATGTAATGGCCGATCGGTGTAGGTACAAAGGACACAGGAGTGTTAGTTCCCAAGTACGAAGCCGATGCAATTAGGAGATGGAATAACTTGTGTGAATTTGAAAGAAGACCGATTGCAGGTCAGATGAAGCTGGGGAAAGTATCTCAAAAATAGTATACATTTTTGCCTGTTCCAGGGTCGCCGTAAAGGACTATCTTAAATGATCGGAAGAGCGGCATACGTACACCCATCCATGTTACTTGCTAGAATGGGAGTCCACCGCTGGTTGATATCCGAGGTGAACACAGGATCGTACCTGCTGTGCGGGAAGACAAACTTTTCACAGTTCCCTTCCCATTGGCGTTATAGCGTTCAAACTGTGATTTCTCAGATCAGATGATGGGCTTCTAAGTAGTATACCGCATTCCAGTTGCGTCAAGCCCTTGCAAAAAGTCTTAACGGTAAATATATTGTCTCGGTGCCTTTCAGTCAACGAGGAAACATGATGTGGAAGTTGACTGCCTTAGCCCCCCTTTTTTTACATGGGCCTGTTATAAGGAGCTTTTGGATGCGCTCTACCGAAATTCCATTCTATGAGAATTGTACCGAAAGTAATGGAAAAAGGTGGCATCATTTTTTATTAACTGACAGAGGTCGTTCAAATTGCATGCTGGTAGAGCAACTCTCCTTCTTCATTGCAGGTAATTAATAGATTCCAAGCAGAAGCAACGTGCCGTCATTAAGTTCTTGATGAAGAAAGGGTGCAGGCTGTCCGACATCCACAGAAAGCAACAGAATGTTTACGGAAATGACGCCATTGACAGGAGCAATGTGCACAGATGGATGAAAAAGTTTAAAGAAGTGGAAGCCAACATTGAAGACAAACCACGAAGTTGCGAGACCATCATCTGCGACCACTGACACGAATCTTCAGCGAATGAATGAACTGATTCGCGCGGGGAGACTAGTCACAATCCGTGAGCTTTTCGCATAGCTGGACTGTGGTCACAATACCATACAGAAGATGGTGGAAGACTTAAGGTATCGAAAAGTGTGTTCAACAAAGGGTACCTTGACAGTTGACACCCGTTTTGAAGGAGAGTAGGCTGGAAGTCTGCTCTGACCTACTGGAAACGTTTGAAGCCAATGAAAACACGTTTTTTCGATCTGGAAACTCCACCGTACAGCACATTTCTGGCGCCCTCCGTCTTCCACTTGTTCCGTTCAATGAAGGACAATATCCGGGGACAATGATTCGATGACACGGATGAGGCGAAAGTGGCTGTGAAGAAGTGGGAACAACAGTTCACACCTGAATTTTTTCAAAGAGGATTCGAGAGTTGGGTTCAACAATGGCGAAAAAGCATCGCTTGCGATGAAGTCTATATTGAGAAAGAGTTACTCTATCAACATGTGCAATTTGAATGACGACCTCTGTTAGTTAAGAAAAACGTTATGTCCAATTTTGCATTACTTTCGGTACAACCCTCATAATCTGCTCCATTGTAGCCGTACGCTTCCTTGAAAAAATGCGTGAGAGTCTGCACTCGCCTCGAGAGTTAAGTGCACGTTTGTCGCGACATTTCGCTCATTGGTTAAACGGTTTGCCACGTTTTATATTGGCTTGGTATGCGATGGTGTGATGTAGAAATCCTAGTGCCGCCCCGGTGGCGCAGTGGTCTAAGCGATGGCCTCTGATCATTCGTCCGAAAGGGGTCCGGGTTCGAATCCCGTTGAGGCATGGATGTTGTGTTTGTCTTATGGCATTGGCTCTCTCCCTTCCCTGGAACCAGTGACCCTAAATTAAGGACGGGCGACTGCTTATAGCCCATTGAGTTGCTCACAGTGGTCGTTAAACATCCAATAAAAAAAAATCCCAGCAGTGCAGCAGTTGAGGATATTGTACAACAGGGCATTCCTCGGAGCTACTACCTGGACGCGGTGAAACTCACATCGCTGCCTTTACACATGATTACTTTTTTGTCGCTGGTTTCCAACGTGTACAGACCTGCGCGTTAAAAGTACTGTCAGTTAAAGTGTCCCACGTGACTCGTTGCGATAATTCTGCTTTGCATATTATTATCCGTTTGCACATAATAATTTGTCTACTCAATGAATGTCAAAACGTTATTGCCTAGTTAAATACAAATGAAAAAGAAAACAAAATAACATCGCAGGGAATTCTAGTGAGGTCTGATCCGGAATTACCTTTGCTTTGTATTCTGTAAACGTGACATGTGATTCATTTAAACCAGTACCCTGAAAAAACCTTACATTTTTGCAAGGGATCGCGCAAAGGAACTTCTTCTTTTTTTCAATAGAAGCAGCAACTCCTGGAGAATGAAAACCGTCACCGTGAAGAAGATTTTTAACCGTAACTGTAACTCAGCTAGTGATTTGTTTGTTGTTGCGTTGTCATTCACTTGCGTGTATTCTAAAACATGCAGTACTCTGTTCCAGAGAGTGTTTTTTTAGTGAAATCGTATTGGGTAACCAATTCTGGCATCAAAACGCAACGAGCATTTCGAAGAGAGTTTGGGCCGCCCTGGTGGCTCAGTGGTCTAAGGCGTTGGCCTCTGCTCATTCGTCCGTAAGGGGTCCGGGTTCGAATCCCGGTCAGGCATGGATGTTGTGTTTGTCTTACGGCACTGGTTCTCTCCCTTCCCTGGAACCAGTGACCCTAAATTAGGGACGGGCGACTGCTTATAGCCCATTGAGTTGCTCACGGTGGTCGTTAAACCTCCAAAAAAAAAAAAAGAAGAGAGTTTGGAGTTCGAAAAGTGCCAAGCAAGACAACAATTCTGTCGATGGCAAAAAAACTGGAGCAAACCGGTTCTCTTCTCAGCGCTAGCGGTAGACATCACCCTCGATGCCCCAAACGCGTGTGGACGATGTTCGGCAACGTTTACTTCAATCTCCGACGAAATCGTTGCGCAGATTAAGCCAACAGACAGGATATCCATACAGAACTTGTCAAAGGGCAGCAAAAAAAGCGAATATTCGACAATTTAAAGTGCACGTAATCCATCAGCTGCAGGAACCGGACAAGGGAAGGAGAGTATGTTACTGCAAATGGTTTTAAAATGTTCTTAATTTGCCATCTGATATTCTCTCCATCACATGGTTTACGGATGCAGCCTATTTTCATCTCTCAGGCTACGTCAATTCGCAAAACAGCAGATACTGGGCTGCCGAAAACCCACACGTTATGTGTGAAACACCGATGCATTCACAAAAGGTTGGTGTATGGTGTGCGGCTTCGTCTACGAAAATTATTGGCCCCATTTTTTTCTCTGAGACTGTCAACACTAACGTTTATTGTCGCATATTCAATGAATTTGTGGAACAACTTGATGACATTGAATTGACAGAGGGCTACTTTCAGCAGAATGGCGCTACGTGCCACACATCGAAAGTCTCAATGGAACTCATAACCAGCTTCTTTGATAACAGATTAATTTCAAAAAACATATGGCCTCCCCGATATCCGGACTTAACTTCCCCTGAATTTTCTTTATGGGGCTACTTAAAGGACAAAGTTTACAAAACCCATCCAAAAACATTGGATGCATTGCGTGAAACAATCACGACTGAAATTGGCAATGTTACTGCTCGTACTCTACATGAGACATCACTGAATATGGTGCGGCGTGTTCAACTGTGTTTATAAGAAAATGGAGGACAATTCCAACATTTGCTTTGATGAAATAATTCTCCAATACCACATGTATAATTCTCAACTTACTGTATGATTTGGTTGTTATTTAAAGAAAATTTAGAAATATTTCACATGGTACTGGTTTAAATGAATCACCCTGTATATCCACGCAGTTTCTGATTTCTTTTTCAGTGCACTTAAACAGTCTCTGTGCCTTCGGTGTTAATCCTTAGACAAAATTGCTTTAATCATACTACACTGACGGAAAAAAATCCCAACACCACGAAAAAATGGTTGTAGAGGAATGAAATGGCGGCAATACATTTGTAAAGGTAACATATTTAATCGATTACGGTTTCAAGATCACAGCTTATTGTAAGCGCGAGAAGAGCCATTTTAAATGTGAAATGCTGGTACATTAATAACCGGTGTAACCACCAGAATGTTGAATGCAAGCACGCAAACGTTCATGCATTGTGTCGTACAGGTGCTGAATGTCAGTTTGTGGGATGGAGTTCCATGCCTGTAGCACTTGGTCGGTCAATATAGGGACGGTTAACGCTGGTTGGGGGTGACGCCGGCGTTGTCGTCCAATGATGTCCCGTACGTGCTCGATTGGTGAAAGATCTGGTGATCTAGTAGGCCACTGCATCATGTCGACACTCTGTAGAGCATGTTGGGTTACAACAGCGGTATGCGAGCGAGCGTTATCCTGTAGGAAAACACCCCCTCGAATGCTGTTCATGAATGGCAGCACAACAGGTTGAATCACCAGACCGACGTACAACTGTGCCGTTAGGGTGCGTGGGATAACCACGAGAGTGCACCTGCTGTCATAGGAAATTGCTCCCCAGACCATAACTCCAGGTGTAGGTCCAGTGTGTCTCTGCCGCAGACAGGTTGCTTGCAGGCGCTCACCTGGCCTCCTTCTAACCAACACACGGCCATCACTGGCACCCAGGCAGAACCGGCTTTCATCAGAAAACCCAACAGATCTCCACTCCGTCCTCCAATGAGCTCTAGCTTGACACAACTGACGTCGCAAACGGCAGTGGTTTGAGTAAGTGGAATGCACGCTACAGGGCGTCTGGCTCGGAGCTGTCCTTCAAGTAACCGATTTGTAACAGTTCGTTGTGTCACTGTGGTGGCAACTGCAGCTCGAATTGCTGCCGCAGACGCGGTACGATGCGCCACGGCCATACGCTGTGCACGGCGGTCTTCCCTCTTAGTAGTGCCACGTGGCCGGCCGGAACCCGGTCTTCTTGAGGCAGTACCTTCCCTTGACCACCGCTGCCAACAATAATGCACAGTTGCTATATTCCTGCCAAGTCGTTCTGCAATATTGCGGAAAGAAAATCCACCTTCTCGTAGCCCTATTACACGACCTCGTTCAAACTCCGTGAGCTGTTGATAATGGCTTCTTCGTCTTCTTAAAGGCATTCTTGACTAACATCAACACCCTACGTCGAATCTCAACGATAACTAACGCTCAGGAACATTACAGCGCGTATTTACAGCAAACCTGCTTTGCATGTTCCGAGGGGCGCTACTAGCGCCACACGTATGCGCGAAATTTGCGTAGACGTCATCTTACAGATGTACTCTCAACGCCTACCAACTGTCGTTTATCTGACACAACCCCTTCTTGGTGTTGGGATTTTTTTTTTTTCGTCAGTGTATGACCCAGCTTTTAAGAGCTCCTGATGGTTTCTGACATGTGTTCTTCACTCTCTGGTGTGATGACGTACTGATGGCGCCAGCTTCATGCAGTGCAGTCTTCGCATAGACTTCAACAACATGCTCATGAACGTTAACTAAAATCACTAATCCTTTCATTATTTATTTTTCTTTGGTTGGAGGTTTAACGACTACCGTGAGCAACTCAGTGAGCTATAAACACATCGCTAATTAATACCCATCGCTAATTTAAAGCCACTGGTTTCTGGGAAGGGAGAGAGCCAGCGCCGTAAGACAAACAAAACATCCATGTTTCACCGGGATTCGAACCCGGACCCATCTCGGACGAATGATCATAAGCGATTGCTCAGACCATTGCGCCACCATAAAAATTTCTGCTTGCGTATTATTATGCTATTAAAATTTGTTTATTTATTGTGGTTACAGTTTTAATATTTTCTCCT
Organism: Macrothele yani; assembly: GCA_039090855.1. Lineage (NCBI taxonomy): Eukaryota > Metazoa > Arthropoda > Arachnida > Araneae > Macrothelidae > Macrothele > Macrothele yani. The sequence continues at coordinate 19,855,089 of CM077029.1, forward strand.
GGATCACAGAGTGGTTTTATACATATATCAACTCACTGCATTCCAGTCGGTGTCTTCTTCGCTTTTTAGGCTGGGGAATAATGCTGTACTAGCAGTCATTGTGACAAGCGTTATTACACGAGCAACAGGTATTGAATCCATTGAACGCATCTAGAGATAATATGACAAAAACCACCATTACATAATTCATACCAACTGGAACAAGAGAATTGCCTGTACCATCGCATATTACTAAAAGATAGGAATTCTACTTACCATTTGGTTTGAGAGAAATGATGCTGTTATTGCCTCAAGATAGTTGCTATGGCATTTAATGTGAGTACTGCACAGAAAATGTGAGTACTGCACAGAAATGCCAAAGTTAAAAATGAAGAGACATCATAAATTACTCTTTCACGAAAATCGCAAAAGTCTTTTAAAAAATAGGCAAGTTTCTATTGTACACTAGGAGACACTGTATAACAATATCAAGCAGCACATTTGAAACAAGTGTTCTAGATTCCTTTGTTTATTACGGAATGCCTAAGTTAAAAAAAGATAAAAATTTTACGATATTTTTTTTTTTAATTTATAGAGAATAAAATTAATTTACTTTATTATTGCTTTAAGAACGTCAACCTAGAGTAACATTTACATGGATAATTTTTTGACCTGATAAAACAATTCGATTACGTATGAAATGTAACAACAATGAAGTAAAGGGAAACACGAACTTTTTAAACGGAGACACATCCAAAAAAAATCGCAAAAATTACGATTTATGTTTTATTATTGAAAAAGAATGTGCGAAACATGAGCTGTCAGAATATATATATCTCTCTATATATATATAAGTAAAAGTGTGTAGATTTGTTTGTTTGTATGTTTGTTTGTTTGTCCGCTATACAAATCTAAAGTTTTTAACTTAGAACCACCAAATTTGGTATACTATTTCATGGTACTATAACTTAGTCCGTAGTAGGATTTTGGAAGGGATCGGAGCAAAGGGGGTGAAGCAGGCTCACATACAAGATTTTCATTATTTTGGTTACAATTTCTACATTTTTCAATTTAGAACCACCAAATTTGGTATACCATCTCATGGTACCTTGACCTAGACCGTAGATGGTCTTGCCAAGGGGTCGGAGCCCGGGGGTCAAAGGGCCTCCATACAAAATTTTCGTAAAAAGTTATACAGTTTTCAATTTACAGCCACCAAATTTGGTATACATATAAAGGTTAAGCATAAAAACTATTGCGTTGGAAAGAAAGCAATATCAGACGACGAAATATCCGAAGTCGATCGAAGCTCCTGCCACGGCGCACATTGGCTACTGAGATTGCGCTGTACACCGGCATGATATTAGCAAGTACACATTAAAAAATAAGTGGTGTAAATTCACGGAAAAGTTCGAAATGTAAACATGCGGCAAAATAACCAGTAGGTATCCGTGTTTTTCAGAAATTTCCGTTCTCACAAATTTTTCGAAGTCAGAAATTCCGTTTATTTCAGAAAAACCCATTTCAGGTTTTTCCGTACTTAAACTCAAATTGCGCAAAACTGACTACCCTGCATTTTCCAGCCCTTTCCCCAGATATTCTTTTCGCTAAAGTCAGGATTGAACCACGGTCGTTTGAATAGGTAACGCACGCCTTTAACCACAGAGTCGCGTACATAGTAAAACAAATTGAGCGACAAGGCATTTTTTTTGTCTTTAATACGAGTCATTTAATCATTTAATTTTTTTTGCCTTAGCTTAGCTTTTTTCTCTGAATAGGTTTGTAGTATTTGTTTTTCTGTAGGAGGACTTTTCATAAATTAAGGATTTCTCATCGTGATTTTTCGAAGCAACAAAATGCTTTGCAACTTGATTTTTTTAAACTGACAGTGACTTTCAGTTTTCTTTAAAAAAGGCGAAATGTAATGTTTTATACTAGTATAATTTAACAAGAAAAACCCCTTCTAAATATAAAATTTACTTTTGATAGCTACAATAGCTTTTGTCTTAAGTTTTTCAAGGACTGATGCATAGACATCGTATAACCATCTATACAATAAATTAAGTCCCCTCTTTCTTATAGTAACACAATATACACTCACGGACAATGAAATTTGGGCACCAAGAAGGAAGCATCGGAGTGAACTGAAATTTTATGATCGTAATGATACAGATGACTGATACACATGATGGCGAAAACAGAGCTGCAGGACAATTACAGAAGGGTCTGTGGCACGCAGTCCGGTCATCTTCAATAGCGCGTCGCACCACCTCATGCGACGATACATTCTGCAATACGGTCCGGCACGGAGGCGAACAGACGCCTGATGTTGTCCTGCGGCAGCCTGGCCCACGCGTGTTGGATGGTGTGCTCCAAATCCCAGCCAGTGCGGCACGGCGGCAGCTGGCGTTCCAACTGGTCCCACACATGCTTGATAGCGGACATGTCCGGGGAGCTGTCAGCTCATGGAAGTGTCTAAATATGACGTAGGAAGTCCTGGACAGCCGCCCCGGTGGCGCAGTGGTCTAAGCGATGGCCTCTGATCATTCGTCCGAACTGGATTCGGGTTCGAATCCCGGTGAGGCATGGCTGTTGTGTTTGTCTTACGGCACAGGCTCTCTTCCTTCCCTGGAACCAGTGACCCTAAATTAGGGACGGGTGCCGGCATTATCACTTCTGGTATAGCGCACCTGGTATCCCGGCAAGGAATAAAAGCACATGTGGCCTTAGGATCTCATCCACATACAACTGGTCCGTCAATGATCCACGTACCACTACTAGAGCTTATCGGCTATTGTAAAGAATAGCTCTCTATCATAATGCCTGCACTTGGGGAGGTTTGGCGCCCCATAGTGAGGTTGCGATTCTGCCGCTGACCCAAGGACCTCCGCACCCGGGCACGATGATCATCTGTCGCCAAAAAGGAGCAGCACTCATCGCTAAACACTACACGTTGCTGTGGCCGGACACCACTGCCCACGAAGCCGGCGATGTTCCAGTATTACTGGCAGCGCACGTAAGGGGCGCTGGGATCGCAGATTCGTTTTCGGGAGGCGTCGGGAAATGGTTTGTGGGCAAACAGAAGCCACTACATCTGCATGTACAGTAGACCGGCACCGCGTGGGATCCCTTCGTGCCTGACGCACGATCTGTCGATCCTCTCTACCGGTGTTTCTCCTGGTCCGTCCGGAGTCGCTCCGCCGTGTGACAGTGCCATCACGTGGTTACTGCTCCCAACACAGTCGGACGGTATGGTCAGGACCATCCACGTTGTGGGCTATACGGCGCGCCGACCACCCTACGGTTTTCAGCCCGATGATCATTCATCTCCCGAACTCCATAAGTTGCGTACATCGACGTCTCTGGAGTCTACCGGCATTCGTGTCACTCTGTGTTCTTGCTTGCGTTGGCCGGTTCTTTTTGCTTTCATGGGGCATCGACTACACGCCGTTTTATAAGGCTACTGTTTCGCGCTTGCAGCGCAACCACTGGGTGTGCGGTTATGCGCAATCGCACCAAACGTGGATCACCTGCATACCAGCAAGCACTCTAGCTATTTGCAAAGTTTCGCGGTTGTAGCATGTTTACTTCTAAATGCGCAAATTTCCTTGCCCATGAGTGTTTATAGTAAATAGCTGAAGCACAAAATAGCGGAGAGGACAAGAAATATCCTGTGCCACAATAAACTAAATTCATGCGATATGCTATCCACAGTATCGGGTCTCGCTACGAAACTTCAAAATTCGACAGATGATTGAAATTTAAAAGTTAATCCAACCTCAAGTATTCCCACTAAGAGCTCCTATTACCGGTAATTTCTCGTAATACGGATACGGGAAAAGTGAGAACGGAGTTTTTCCATTAATATACGAAAGGAAAAAAAAACTTAACCGTCTTGGTACGATATTTAATAAACGATGAAACTATTTGCAGATTAAAATACCCACTAGCACTTTCGGGGCAACATTCACCCCATCATCAGGTGGAACAGAGGGGTAATTCAGCACTCGCTTAGCTTTTTATCGGAGTGCAGCGGTGCACTATGGGTAAAAATATTGAGTGTCATGTGGGTCGTGACTGTTGCCATTACATCGGAACAAAAGGTACAATTCCCAAACAGTAATTTCACATAATATAGAAATTTTGTTACAAAGCCGGCTTAGAGTCACGTAAGGTCCTGCTGTCTGTTCTGTGGGAATATTATTGCCATATTAATAAGTTGTTGGTAATATTTAATGTATTACTACTGTAATTTAAAATTCAAGTTGGTAATATGGTCTTTCCAAATTTTTAAAATGTCCGTATGTGTGTAATCATTGCAACATTTGCCCCCGAAAGTGCTAGTGGGGTATTTAAATATGTAAATAGTTTCATCTATTATTAAATATCGTACCAAGATGGGGAAGTTTTTATTTCATTTGACACATTTGTACGAAGTTACTCTTTCATCTATACGAAAGGAATTGGAGAACGGTTTCTGAAAATTCAGAATTTTCCGTTAACACAACTCTAAAACGGTAATTTACCTTCAATATAAGTAAGAAACTGCGGAAAGGTTTCTGAAAATTTTGAATTTCCCGTATTACAAAAACTCCGTGAAATTCAGATTTCTTTCCGTCATTTCAAGGAAAAGGTTGTATCAGAAATATGCTTCGTGAATTCACGAAAGGAATGACGGAAAGAGGCTCGTGAATTCAGAAATTTTTTTTACAGTGCAGGTTGCTTAAGTCAGTGGCAGTTAGCAGTCAGAAAGCAAAGAGTGTAAGTGCCAGCCAGCACTGAAGTGAACAAAGAACACATCTGCCATTCCATACTGAATGCGTTTCGTGGAGAAAGCACCCCGCAAGTGCTATAGGAACGTTACCAGAGTGAACCCCAATACGGCATCACATCGCCATGCTGTCGTTGGTTCGATCGGTTTCGAGAGGGAGACTTTGACCTGTCAGACCGTCCCAAAGCCGGGAGACCAGCAACAGTGGATATGGACAAGCTGTAGTGGAGACCGACGCACATGTGAACAAACGGGAGTTGGCCGAAGAACGGGAGACCACTCACACGAGCATTATCACGCACCTGCGTCAACTTGGGAAGACGCACAAAAGAGGAGTTTGGGTACTCCATCAACTCACGGTTGAGAAGAAACCAAATCACATGAGTGCATGCGTTTCACTGTGACCAAGTTGAACAGTTCTTGGACCGCACTGTGACAGGTGACGAGAAATGGGTCCTACATGACAATGCCAGGGCCCGGAAACTGTGGTTGGACCCAAAACAGAAGCCTATTCCGACCTCCAAAGCCGGCTTAGAGTCACGTAATGTCCTGCTGTCAGTTCTGTGGGAAATGCGGTGTCGTGGTTTTAGAGTTGCTGTCGGACAACCCCACTATCCCCACCGATGTTTGTTGTCATCAACTCGACGATCTGAACACATTGTTTACTTCCGAACGTCCAGCACTGCTGAAACGCAAGGGCGTCCTACTCTAGCAGGATGGAGGTAGATCTCACACAGCACGGGTGGCGCGTAACAAGATCAGGGACCTGGGTTGGCAGTTGCTGCCCCACCCAAGCTGTTTCCCAGACATTGCTCCAAGCGGCTACCACTTTTCCCGGTCGTCGCAGCATTTCCTGAAAGGAAAGTGGTTCGCCAATCGGTACGACGTCGAACGAGCACTTGTTCCCTTCTTTGCGTCCAAGTCGTCTCAGTTCTACAGGGACGGTATCGACCAGCTACCCAGACGATAGAAGCAGGTCCTGGCAGACGGTGGCGACTGCATTTTGGACTAATTTGTGCTTGTACGGTAATTAGCACTTTTCTGTTACCTTGCATTTGCAAGCATTTTTTTTACTAGCACAATATGAAGGTTTAGTACGTATTAATGTGTTTATATTTGTTCGTTCGTTACATCCATTTCAATAAGAACGTTTAATAATATACTCTCATAGTTAAATCTCGACAAATATAAATCCTATATCTCTATCGTACAGAAATTTCTCAACATCATATCACATGAATAATTAAATCCATCGCTTTTTCCTCGTTAAGCAACGCACAGCAACCGAAAAATTGCTATTCGGTACGCCGTGGAGGAATCAAATCCCGAATCTCTCGATATCTAGCCGAGCGTGTTAGCCTTAATTATATATCTCAAGTGCCGTTAATGCCCACCAGATGGAGACGTCTCACCAGCTGAGCGCATCTTATGGATTTATGATGTCAGATGCTGATTGAAAAAGAAAACGACACATAGCACCGTGAATTGTTGGCCGCTGTAGTGTAAGGCTAACGCGCTCTGCTAGATATCGAGAGATTCGGGATTCGATTCCCCGACGACGGCCGAATAACAATTTTTCGGTTGCTGTGCGTTGCTTAACGAGGAAAGAGCGATGGATTTAATTATTCAACTGACGCCACGTATTTAGATGATTTTCATCATATCACGTATATCGCATCAACTCTCTCCCTTTTTTTTTAATTTTAATTGAAGGTTTAACAACCACCGTGAGCAACTCGATGGGCTATAAGCAGTCTCCCGTCCCTAATTTAGGGCCACTGGTTCCAAGGAACGGAAAGTGTTAGTGCTGTAAGACAAACACAAGATCCAGGCCTCACCGCGATTCGAAACCGGCCCCCTCCCGGAGGAATGATCGTAATCCATTGCTTAGACCACTGAGCCACCGGCGCTGCCAACTCTCTCTCTCTTTCTCTCTCTCTCTCTTCTAATAACAAAGAATTCGAAACCAATGTTAGCCGATTGCAGCCTTGAATCCGTTTCTTAGTGATGTAAAACATATCACATTTTTTTCTACATTTCTCTCGCTAAATTCAATATTGCCACTGACATACCGCAGTTCGTTAAGTCGCTATGCGCTTTATGGGAGGCGGACGTTTAAGACTGGTGTTCGAATCCCGGTCCTGTCTGCCATCTAGTCTGTGGTTTTTCCGGGATTTTCGGCAGGCAAGCTGTGGTTAGAGACGCGAATGCGCAGATGGTTCCCTGTGAAGTCTGCTCCGGACGCACTTTGTCCCTTACCCATATACAGCAGAGGAATGGCAAGCCGGCTGGATTAATTTGCTAGTAGACCTCGAGGGCGAATTGTTGTCTTTCCAAAATTGAAGCCGCCATGTGTGGACGAGAGAGAGAAAGTCAATATTGGCATTATACGCTGCTCTGATTTGCTGTCAGTGTCAGCAAATTGCCAAAGCTCTTCCAGAATTAATGTATCATTCAGTGTGAAAACGCTAAATGGGAAGAAACTAAATTGACATAGGAAAACAGAAACTGAAGAAGTACGTTTCTTAGAGGCATACATCACAGAAACGCCATTTTTGGCTTGAATTGAATGCACTGACTTTTATTTTGAAAAAATCAGATGCAATGCCTCTATAAGGTAGAATTGTATCTTCAAATTTTGAACGTCCGTGGACTTCGCTTAACAAGCAACTAATTGTAGCAAGTTCAGCTTGTGCTTAGTGCAATTTTTCTCGAATATACAGGGTGATTCATAAAGAATCATACAGTTTCAACGCACTATAAAACAAGAAAGAGATCATGAAAGATATACGGGATTACGCCATATAATACAAATTTTGAAGATGACAATCCGATTTTTGGCGTAAATGTGACAAGGATGGTAAGTCAGATAATATACGAAAACTTGAAAATTTTCATCGTCCTGGAGCGGGACTCGAACCCGCGTCTCCCAGAAAACGCCTAGGCGTTTTCTGGGAGACGCGGGTTCGAGTCCCGCTCCAGGACGATGAAAATTTAAAACGCCTAGGCGTTTTCTGAAAACGCGTCTCCCAGAAAACGCCTAGGCGTTTTCTGGGAGACGCGGGTTCGAGTCCCGCTCCAGGACGATGAAAATTTTCAAGTTTTCGTATATTATCTGACTTACCATCCTTGTCACATTTACGCCAAAAATCGGATTGTCATCTTCAAAATTTGTAAGAAAGAGATATTTTATGTTACATGTAACATAATTATAGGGGAATGTTTCGAGTTTTTTTAGAGACAATCACAGATGTTCTATGTGTGCACCCTTAGTCACACGACACACGTCCAGCCGGTAACCCATTTCCGCCCAAACGCGATACACGCGGTCGTCCAGGACTTTTACGTTTGCACAAAAAGCCCGTAGTTTCAAATTTTTTATGCCAATCGCAGATAGATTTTCTGGTTGGAGGTTCGTTTCCGAATCGTGATCGAAAATGCCGTTGCACAACAGTTACAGATTCCGTTTTGCTCAATTCAAGAACATAAAACGCCTTCTCCACTGCAGACGCTGCCATTTTGACTGACTAGTCACGTGACACGCGCGCTATCACCTACGTCACTTCTCTCAGTAGCGGGACACAAACTGTATGAGTACATTTACCAAACGGTTCGCAGTTGTGGTCCGTGTCTTCAACTGTTACTGTTTTATAGCATCTGGAAACTGTATATTTCTTTATGAATCATCCTGTATTATATACCTTTTTACACGCGTTATTAATGATTTTTCCTGTGACCATAACACATGGACAATTCTAAAGCAGTGAACAGATAATTTGTTTCTTCTTTCGCGGTTTAATAACCATCGTGAACAAATCTGAGGTTTATAAGCTGTCGTTCCTCTATATTTGAGGCCATCGGTTACGGGGGATGGATGACACGAGCCGTAAAGCAAGTGACGATAGGAGTCACACGTGACTACATTTGTGACCCGAGCCATGGCCCAGCTTGAAAGACTACTCCGATACCTACGCTTCGGACCACTCGGCCACCTGGGCCTTGAGATATTTCGAAAAGCATGAATACAGGATTGCAACAAATAACATAGAAGAAGAACAGCCTGAAAGAGATTTAAAAGTGCTCAATCAAATTCAAAAACTCTTGATCCCAATCAGACAAACAAACTACATAAAATCTTACAAGCAGGACTGTAACGCCACCCCTGTGGCGCAGTTGTCTAAGCGATGGCCTCTGATCATTCGTCCGAAAGGTGTCCGGGTTCGAATCCCGGTGAGGCATGGATGTTGTGTTTGTCTTACGGCACTGGCTCTTTCCCTTCTCTGGAACCAGTGATCCTAAATTAGGTACGGGCGACTGCTTGTAGCCCATTGAGTTGGTCACAGTGATCGTTAAACCTAAAATTAAAAAAAAATATAGCGTAATATTTATTTCGTTTACATTTCAAAGACATATTAGAAATCCTTTCTAAATATTGAACATATCTAGCGTTTTTTGGCCTTAACCACGTTCTTTGAGACACGTTCTTCTTCCATTAGCAAAAGAAGGATTCTGATCTAACAGGAAAACTCAAGCTTGCCTTTACCCTCAATGGAAAATATGCCTTAAAATATCACCGGCTCCAAGAGATAAATAAAAATACAGCCAGGCGTACCTTTATTATTTTATCATACCACAGAATCGATAGCTTCAGAAGAAATCCCTTGAGGGATCCTTTAAAAGTACGCGTAGTATGTTTACTTTTTATATTTTGCGTACTAAGGTTTGGTAAATTTTATTTTTGAGAGATGGAAAGATATTTCAGATATTTAAACACGGAGCCTGAAAGTTATAAGTAGTACTGATGGAAAGGAAAGGTATTACATTTTTTCCACCTCAGCTGTCTTGTCTAGGTGATATTTTCTTTCTCTTCTCTCTCTCTCTCTCTCTCTCTCTCTCTATCTGTTCCTCAGTTTCTCAGTGTTTGACGTCTTGATTCTTTTTACCTGGATTATCAACCATTCTTTTTAAAAATGTAGAAAAATCATAGTTTTAAACATCATACAAGAACGGAATTTATTCCGGATTCCGGATTTTATTTTCATTTTCTCAAACACTGCGTACTGTGATATAACATGAGGAATTTTGCCACGGGAAATATGCTTACTAAGAGCAATGCATTAATTTCAGATCCTTTTCATTTGCTGAAGGAGTTGTGATGAAGAATTATTCGGAAATCATTAACGTCTGATATAGCGTATACCATATGCTATACCATACATTTCAGAGTGATATAAAATTGTTGATAAAAATCTTAAAATGTAATGGACACAAATATTACTTCAACTTATGCTCTTCATATCACGATATTAGCAGCTTGTAAGCATAATACATCAATGGAACGTATTTCTGTGGTGCTTTCAAATGTTTCCCAAGAACGTAAAGTCAAATCGTATTCGAAATATTAAAAAAATAATTAATGGACATAAAAAATAAATGGCAGCGATTTGAAAAATAATTTTTAATTTTTACGAAAAAGTACTGAAATTTTTATGTTCTCAGAAAAGTACAGAGAAAGCATCTTTTAAAATTCTAGAGTTACAAGTATTTTACAACCATTCTAACAGTAATTTCAAAGTGTTTTCCTACTGTTTAACCATATGAAAATTTTCTGTATTCTTTCTAAAATCATTTTCTGAGGGGAAATTCCGTTACAATAGAAAACTATTATTAGAATGGATAATGCTATCAGTATGAAAACACTTTTCAGTATTTAAAAAGCTCCAGCGTAGCGAATTTTCTGAAATTATTAGTTAATTTTAGTCAAGATTTAATCCTAAAGTGATATTCGCACATGTGCAAATAAAAATCATTTATAAGAAAAATTTCCGTCAGCTGAAATTTATTTTCGTAAAGTCGAAAATTCGAAGAAAAAGAAGTATGAAACACCAAAATATTACTGTACGTACTTTATTTAAACCTTTAAGCTGCCGATGTATCTGAACCAAACGTTATGCAAAATTTTCTGCGCTCCTCCAAACAGAAATGTTTACATAGCGGCTGGGTTTCGTGTAAGCTACGGAAAAACAATTCTTTTCCCGCCCTCTTTTCTCAGTAATACCGATAAGAAACCTACCACCGGTGATAAGCGCTGCCTTCTAGTCTTTATTACCAGCTGTGTGACCAAAGGTATGATGGGAAATAGGCTCCTTTACACGGACATCACGCCTCTGGATAGGAACAAGTCACTGAAACACCCTCTCTCGCTTTCTTATGCTCGACGCTATTGTTACAGCCCTTTTTAGCTAGTCATCAATCAGAAACGAATAGTGCAAGCCATCAATCAGAAACGAATAGTGTGAAATGAATAGTGTCTCTTATCACAGTAGTACCGATAATATTCCTCTCACCGGTGATAAGCGCTTCCTTCTAGTCTTTATTATCTACTGTTTGACCAAAGGTATGATGGGGAATAGTCTCCCTTACACGGACATCACGCCACTGGATAGGAACACGTCACTGAAACAGCCTCTCTGGCTTTCTTATGCTCGTCGCTATTGTTACAGCCCTTTTCAGCTAATCATCAATCAGAAACGAATAGTGCAAGCAATCGATCAGAAACGAATAGAGTAAAATGAATAGTGTCAATGCAAAATGATCATTTTTTTAAATAACAAAGCTAAGGGAAAAGCAACGCTTTCTGATGCGCTGGTTCACTCTTTCCAGTAACGTTTGATCCCCTCCATCGACAGCGAATATATTTGTTTGATCCGATTTCAGCCTTTTTTGCTAATCTGTAGTTAATACGTTCCAGCAGGTAAAAAGGTTAAATTTTGTAGATTAATTTTACATATCAGTGATCGACGAAATCTCACAACTGCATATTATTTTAGGTCTGGTACGATTCGTCCAACGGTGATTAGTTCAACGCTGATTCGTCCTAATGGAAAATTGGACTGAAACTAAAATTTTCCCATGACACATCCCGATTTGTCAAATGGTAAGATTAGTACAAAACTCACTTGTGCGCATGACTGCTAGAGCGAAACAAAGCACATCCGTTTTGATGATGTCTTCGCTGTCGTATGAAAGTATCAGTACCTCAAAGAATGTACACTGCTTTTTGTGAAAATGCAACACACGGAAAGAATCGTACTATTCAAATGGAATTCATATCACAGATTCATCATGTTACTGGCCATCACTTATCACATTTGTGCAGCTACACAATATATTTTCGCTTTAAAACTCAGCATAGTGTGAAGCCACCTCGAGAACTATGGCGTGTCATTGCATGGAAGAGGTCTTTCTTATCGTCATGGAGAATAGCCTGCCATGCTGTTCCAATGCAAGACCAGTGTCCATTTGTAGTGACTGGCAGAGGAACTTGACGGGCCAGACGCTTAGCTACCATGTGCCAGACATGTTCGATCGGGGACATATCCGGCGAATGTGCTGGCCAAGGAAGCCGTAGCACATTCACCGGATATGCATGGAAGAGGTCTTGGACATTCCGGGCCACATGTGGCAGAGCATTGTACTTCTGGAATATAGCACCACGACAACTCTTAAGGAAGGATATAACCTCTGCCTCCAAAATATCTCTGAGGTATTGCTGGCTGTTGAGGGTTCCATCAATTCGTATCGGAAGAGATCGGGAATTGAACGCAATGGCGCCCCAAACCATGACAATTGGCTGTTGAAGGTTCTCTTAATTCGTATCAGGCGAGATCGGGAATTGAACCCAACTGCGCCCCAAACTATGACAATTGGCTGTTGAAGGTTCCCTTAATTCGTATCAGGCGAGATCGGGAATTGAACCCAACGGCGCCCCAAACTATGACAATTGGCTGTTGAAGATTCCCTCAATTCGTATCAGGCGAGATCGTGAATTGAACTCAACGGCGCTCCAAACCATGACAATTGGCTGTTGAAGGTTCCCTTAATTCGTATCAGGCGAGATCGTGAATTGAACTCAACGGCGCTCCAAACCATGACAATTGGCTGTTGAAGGTTCCCTTAATTCGTATCAGGCGAGATCGGGAATTGAACCCAACGGCGCCCCAAACTATGACAATTGGCTGTTGAAGATTCCCTAAATTCGTATCAGGTGAGACCGCAAATTGAACGCAACGGCGCCCCAAACCATGACAATTGGCTGTTGAAGACTCCCTCAATTCGTATCAGGCGAGATCGGGAATTGAACCCAGTGGGTCCAAACCATGACAATTAGCTGTTAAAGATTCCCTCAATTTGTATCAGGCGAGATTGCAAATTGAACCCAACGCGCCCCAAACCATGAAAATTATCCGTTGAAGATTCCCTCAATTCGTATGAGGCGAGATCGCGAATTGAACCCACTGGCGCCCCAAACCATGACAATTGCCTGTTAAAGATTCCCTCAATTCGTATCAGGCGAGATCGGGAATTGAACCCAGTGGAACCCCAAACCATGACAATTGGCTGTTGAAGATTCCCTCAATTCGTATCAGGTGAGATTGCGAATTCAATCCAACGAGGCCCCAAACCATGACAATTGACTGTTGAAGATTACCTCAATTCGTATCAAGCGAGATCGGGAATTGAACCCAACGGCGCCCCAAACCATGACACATGGCGTTGGGCCGGTAAGACTCTGCAAGTTGCTGTTCACCACAATGTCTTCGAACACGTATGCGATCATCATGGCGCATCAAAATGAACCGAAACTCATCCGAAAACAACACATTTTGCCAATCAACGTGCCATTGTTTACGTTCGAGACCTCATAGCATCTTCAAGGGGCTCTAGTTGAGGGATGAAGGAATGCACACTGCACAGCAATGGGCTGCTAGCGACCCATTGACGTCCTCTGTTAAGGAGACGATGTGAAACTGTGCTGGAGGAGAAAGCTTCACCAGTGACAGCGCTCCACCGCTGCACTAGCACCGTGGATGTCGCTGTGCGATCGTTCACTGCCATACGGTAGAGGTGTTTGTCATCATGAGCAGTACTTGATTTTGCGGTCCATTCCCCGTATTTCTGAGCGGCAGAGCCTGATCTGTCTCCTGTTCCCTCGTTCCGATCAGTGTAATGGCTTTTAATCTCATACCAGTGGCAATTTCGTGGTATGAAAATTTTGCTTCTCTCATCCCAACAAGCCTTCATTGCTCAAAGTCGGTCACTTGTTCATAATGCGATCTTCTCCGGCAACGTGACATAGTGAGGCACAAAACACTCGCTTTCGAATGAATCACATCGCAGCATCTCGTTTAAGCCAACTGTTTATACCCAGGGCCGGATAGTTCAGATGGCACTATTCTGAAAATTCATGCGCATTTTCTCTGATATTTTAATCATTTTCATGTCCCAACCTGTTGTAATACATGTATATGCTGTAAGTTTCAAGCAAATATTAGCAGTCCTTCACGGTGTTACAATTTTCACATCTTCTTGGTTACTCAGTCCAAGGACTGGTTGTTCAGTAGATGCACTCTGTCTCTCCATTCCTCTCTATTCTCCGCCGTTCCCTTCAATTCATAGTATGTCCTAGTATTAGTGTCTTGGAGTAGCTGAGTCCCACAAAACTATTCCTTGGCCGTCCTCTTCCTCTCGTGCCTTCAATTTTCCCTTCCAAAACTTTCATAATCTCAGCTTCGGTAATAAAGGAGGGAGGGAGTGACGTTTTACATGAAACATCTGTTGTATCTTCAGTTAGGATAATTCAGGATAAAATTATTTTTCGTGTTTATTGGAAATGTTCTGTTCTCCATTTCCTCAAAAGGTTTATTAAAAGTCTATTGCACTGGGGATATATAATTATTAAACAAATAAAAACTTTTAAATACGCTTTGCAGTGTGAACAGTATTGCTTTCAGAGAGTTTTTTCCGTGGGGGGGGGGGGGGATCCCAAATTTCGAGGAGGCTAAAACTTGTTGACTGATTATATACATATAATTACAATTTGTTATCATCATCATCACCACCATTGCCAACCATAATCAATCCGTTTCTGGAAGAAAGTCTCTCCAAGCCTCTTCCACAACGGTCTGTCTAGTGCCAGTCTCCTCCATGTCACTCCCACATACTTTTGAATTTAATCCACCCATCTCCCATGTGGTCTTCTTCTGGGTTTTTTCCTGTCCCTTGGAATCCAATCAAAAATTTGGGCTGTCTATCCATGGTCTGCTCTTCTGACAGTATGTCCAGCCCATTGCCATTTCAGCAATTTACCTCTGATCATGATGTCTTCCACTCTTATCATTTTTCGGATCCCCAAGATCCTCTTCTTATCTCTCCTAGTTACACCAAGCATGCACCTCTCCATGCTACTTTGAGTTGTCTGCAGCGTTTGTATGTCTCTTTTAGTTAAGGTCCACGTCTCTGCACCATGCGTAAGCACTGGAAGGATGCATTGATTAAGCACTTTTCTTTTAAGACATAATGGCATATTGCTCTTGAAAATTATGCTGTTTCTTCCAAAAGCTCTCCAGGCAAGTTTTGTACGCCGATTAATTTCTTCATCCATGTAACCCTCACTTGATATCTGCTGTCTAAGATAAACGTACGTGTCTGTTATCTCCAGCTTTTCTCCATCAATCGACAAATCTTCATTTCTTGTAAAAGCATTGAATATCACTGTTGCCTTCTGAAAGTTCATTTCCAATCCCACTTCTTTACTCCTGTCAGAAAGTTCCTGGATCCTACTCTGCACCTCTGATGGGGTATTTGCAAAAATGACTACGTCATCAGCAAAACGAAGGTGGGTTAGATAATCTCTATTAATCTTTATTCCTTTGTTTTCCCAGTTCAGTGATTGAAAGACATTTTTCCATGTGGCATTAAAGAGCTTCGGAGATATGGTGTCACCTTGTCTGACTCCCTTTCCAATTTTTATGTGTGTTGTATTTTCAAACATCCGAATCTTTGCATTTGCATTTTCATAGATGTTATTAATAATATTAATGTATGCATCTTCAATACCGCAGGATTTCAGAGCCATTGTAACTGCTGATGATTTCACCGAAGCAAAGGCTTTTTCATAATCGATAAAAGCCATGCACAATGGAAGTTCATATTCCCTCGCTCTTTCAATTAGTTCTCTCAGTACGTGGATATGATCTATTGTGCTGTAGCCACTCCTGAATCCAGCTTGTTCTCTCGGTTGAGCTATGTCCAGTGTTACCTTAAAGCGGCTTGAAATAACTTTAGTGATAGCTCTGTAGTTTCTGAGATCCTCAATGTCACTTTTTTTATGTAGCAGGATCATTGTTGCATTGTTCCAATCCTCAGAAATTTTCCCTTCATTAAGGCATGGAGCGAAAATTTGGGCGAGTATTGTTTCGGTTTCTCCACTTGCTTCTTGTATGATGTCTACAGAAATTCCATCTTCTCCTGGAGCTTTTCCCCGCTTCATGTTCTTGATTGCATGTGCAACTTCTACTGGAAGAACTCTGGTACCTTTCATGATGTCTGGAGTACATGTATCATCCCTTTCATATAATTTGGAGTAGAAATCTTTCAGTATTGTCGAACTTTCGCCTCTATTTCTTGTAACAGAACCACCATCTTTTCTCAGTACCATAATCTGTTTTCTTCCCTTACTGAGATGTCCTTTTGCTATCTTTAGGCTTTGGTTGTTTTCAATTGCTTTCTTCATTAGTTCACAGTTGAATTTCCTTACGTCTTCAGTGATACTTTTTCGTACTGTCTTGCATAGCTCTATATATTCCACTTTGGAAGTCACATCTTTTTTAGTTGTCCTCATTTCTCTTCTTTTTTGCATCAACATTTTGGTTTTTCCTGATACTTTGTACACATGCAACTTGTTCTTAGACCCAGCTAATTTTGTTGCTCTTTCCATAAGAGCTTTGGTTACTTTTCTGTTAACTTCAGAAATATCCACTTCTTCCGATGTTAGGATGAAGTGGATATTTCTGAAGTTAGGCCTTCTAGGCAGAGAATCTGTTCTTCAGTTCCAACTTGAAGGTATTATGGTGTTTTTTAAGGTTGGTTATGTCAATACATTTTGTTTGTCTTATGAGCTTGCTACGTTCGAGTTTAGTGTTGAGGTGCATCTTACATCTCACCAATCTATGGTCACTGCCTGTGTTGAACTTGTTTAGCACACTGTAGTCTTCTATGACGAATTTTTTGTTACACATAATAAAATCAATTTCACTTGTCGTTCCATTTGGATGTCTCCATGTCCATTTCCTGTGTGGCTTTTTCTTGAAGAAGGAGTTCAAGATGAAAAACCCTTCTGCATCTGCAAACTCGATGAGAGTATTTCCACGCTCGTTTTGGTTGCCGTGACCGAATTTACCTACTGAAGTTTCGTTCTGTTGCCGTTGCCCTATTTTTGCTTTGAAATCTCCCATAATTATCTTCAAATGCTGCTTACCTTAATTATTTAGATGACGAATTGCCTCATAAAATTCTTCAGTTTCTTCTTCAGAATGACTAGTGGTACGTGCATAAGTTTGAATAATCTGAGCCTGGTATCTTCTCGAGAGTTGGATAACGAGTCGTGCAGCTCTGTCAGAGTAACTTTCAACTTCTACAACTTTATCCCTCAGTTTCTTGTTAATTATAAATCAAACACCACTAGTTCTGCCAGTATCTGTCCCACGATAGAAGATATGTCCACTTTTCAGTTCAATGAGATCTTCTCCTTTTCTCCTTACCTCACTTAGCCCGACGATGTCCCACTTGATCCTTTGTAGTTCCTCTTCTAATTCAAGAAGCCTTGAATCAGAAGATAGGGAGCTTCCATTATATATATATGCACATAAATTTTAAATAAAGTACAAACATTTTCCTATGCTCTTATATCATAAGTGCAAATTCCAAGAAATCTACACATACAAGTGATTAAAAATATAAAAATGTTATACCTTTGCTTTAATTCATTAATAAACCACGGATTTCAGATAGGGGCGGTGTAAAATATTGAGGATGCAAGTAAGGCAAGCCTGTGCTGGATAAAATCCGCCCAAGACATTAAGAGTGATGAAAATGTCCTCGCTGTACTACAAGCCGTGTCTCTGATTAGTAAGGAGTCATTAGAGTCACAGGGGAATGGCTTACGTCATTGAACGCGAATGGTGTAAGCCATTGCCTTGCCATTTGGATTATTTAGATTAGCAAATAGTAGTAAAAAAACAAAAAATAACTAACCGTTTGGATGGCAGTTTAAGGTGCCTCGATTTTTATTTGATTTTTATTTATTTTGTTTTTGTCAGAGTGTAAACCACCACCGTCAGAAAAAAAAACTTCTTGTGTGAACAATTTCTAATAATTTACCATTGTTAAAGATTAGGTAGCAAATATTTTGTTGTATTGGAAGCACTAACGTCACGTTAGCTACACTGAGGCTTAACAGAATGGAAAGTTGGAATCCAGAAGATTGGAAAAAGTTGAATGCCAGCTTCCAAAATATAATGATGTATTGCAGTGCAAACATCTCTACTGTGTGGAATTTGCTTTTTATCGCGGAAGTAGTCCGAGTTGTCAGTGCTTGAAAAATTGCCCCTTCAGCGAGGACTATTAAATGCTTTATTGAAGGATGATAGAAATTTCAGATTGAAGTCCATGCAGATGTTGTTGTTTTTTATTATTATATTATTTTTCCTCATTTTCTTAATTGTTTTTAAATTAATATCTCCAAATATTCAGCTATAAACGAACACAATTAGACTAAATA
This sequence comes from Macrothele yani, assembly GCA_039090855.1. Classification (NCBI taxonomy): domain Eukaryota; kingdom Metazoa; phylum Arthropoda; class Arachnida; order Araneae; family Macrothelidae; genus Macrothele; species Macrothele yani. The sequence continues at coordinate 19,873,460 of CM077029.1, forward strand.
TAAGGGGAGATCGCCAGAAAACCTAAGGGAGGAGGAAGTTCATGGATTTTCGGGGGCTAATACACCCGAGAAGATGCCTGAATGCATCACTTGGTGTGAACATGAGGAATTAATGAACTAAAGAGTACACGCAGCGAAACAGAGATAAAAAAAACCACGCAGAATGAACGCACTAGAAGATATGTTACCGTTCACTGTATTAACAAGAAAAGCACAGTATGTTAGCAATAATATGGTTTCTTGAATGTATTTATGATTATTTGCTTTTCTTTGTAATTTTTTTCCTTTTGCGTTGAAGCCAAATCTGCTTTACAGTTCACTAGAAAAAATTTGCTTTACGTCATCGTTCTTTCATTCGTAACATTAGCAACATCTCACCAAAATAAACATTGTCGTATATTTGCGTGTCTATGCGTTTTCCATTAATTACAGAAAACAGGTCTGATATTTCTTATCTATTGTAAACATCCAATTTTTTATCAGTTATAATAAGCTACGATGAAAGATGTGCACAAAATTTCCACCAAAGCGGAATTCATTCCATCATTCTTTCTGGAAAAGCAAATTAAGAGATAGAATTATCTCTTTACTTGGAGATTTCGCATGACAAGAAATGTTTGATTTTACATTTTACATTACCACTCTATCTTTCGCTCAAAAGACGTGTTCATTCAAAATCAAACAGTTTACGACAAGAAATGTTTGATTTTTACTACATTTTACATTACCACTTGTTTTTTGGCTCAAAGGACGTGTTTATTCCACAATTCTTGTTTTTGAGCACTTTGGTCGTTGGCTTGAAATATTTTTTTATTCCCTAGAATAAACATTTTCAAAGTGTACTAGTGAACTAGAAAGATGAAAAAAACTTAATAAACGAACAACAATGAATCCTTGTTTAAAATGAATAAATTGACATTTTGCTTTCATTCTAAACCCACATTTCCATCATGTAGAGGTACGGCCTGTAGAATTTCACAATATTGTTAGAAAATATAGTAATTGAGCAGCAGAAATATTACGGGCAACAAGTATTTAAACCCCGTTTTTTTTTTATCACCTCTCAATATTTATCTTTGGCATTTGATGTGGAATGCCTAATTCGTACGAAAAAATTAGCAAGGCGGACTACAGAGTTATAAACAGGTAGTTGAGACTACGACTGTTAGCAAGAACGGGCGGAGCTCCTAATACCAGTAACAGCACTTTTTCTTGTTGTAAAATCTCAATATTATAGAAAACGTCAAGATTTTTTTTAGTGTAAAACTAGTAAATTTCGAATTTTATTAGCTTTAAGCATTAGTATTTAAATGATTTATTTACTTACTAAATTAATTACAAGGTGTTACATTTCGAATCAGGGCTATAGCCAGACAGAGAAATTTGGAGGGGCTATTTATGATTGAGGTCTGGCAAAGGATGTAAAGGAAGTCGGTCAAAAGATATAATGGACATAGGCACTGGACGTTGGAGATAGGTAAAGTCAAGTGCGAGATAGGCACTGAGATTTTAGGTCGGGAAAAAAGACATGGAGCTCAGGCACCACCAGGACTTCCCTAGCCTGGCTCACGACACTGCATCGAACACTGAATATTTATTAAATAAATTTTTGTAGAGTTAAAACATAAATTCTGGGGATAAAAGTATTTCTGGAAATACTGTAAAGAGAAGCGTAACTTTACTTATGACTCATTTGTTAAAAATAGACTAATCAACATTTGTCCAATCGTATCATTGGAAAAATTGGCCTTGGACAAATCGTACAAGTGAACGAAAAATTCCATTGGACCAATAATTCGATGAATCGCAATCGGACTAATCTTTAATCACTGACTAACCTCATGTTTAAGCATGTCCCTGTCACAGACTTGAAATGTATGATGTAAGGAATATTCGCTATGTCATATATACACTCATTGTCATAACAATCCGCACACCAAGAAAGAAGTGTCAGATTGAAACGAGATCTTAGTAGTGAGATGATACATACCATGGACAGAAGTGATTACAATATCACAGCAGCAGGACGATTTCCCGCGGACATACGTGCGCATTCCAGTCAGCGTTAGTACCGCGTCGAACCGCCTCGTGCTCAGATACCTGCAGTGATACGATCCTGCATGGAGTCAACGAGACGCCGTATGTTATCCTGGGACAGATTGGCCCACACTTCTTGCAATAACGCTCTAAATCACGAACACTAGGATATAGAGAAAGGTGGCGTCCCATCTGGTCTCTAGAGGAAACATATAGAAATTAATGGTGTCTATTTGTGGAATGTGGTGAGTGCGTACGACTTTCTTCCAGCTATAATATTATTAGATTTTACGCGTGTGATTATACACTGCCGAAAAGTGAAAAAAGAGCACCAAGAACGAATTGGCGAATGATCATGAAATTTACATATGTTAATGGGGTCGAGTTTACGTAGGTGTGATGTTAATTTCGGGACCAACAGGTGGGCGCTTACACCACAGCACGGCATAATATGCAAATTATCATCGGTGGTATTTAAGGAGTACGGCGAAGTGAATGTAAGCAATCGTCGGCGTACGGACACGTGCGAAGACCCTGAAGAAGCTGCAATGCTTGGACATGGAAGAAGTGAACGACTACCCATTGCTGATGTGTCCAGTACTTGTGCGCCTGGCACCACAGAAACCGCCGTCTCCGATGAGCAGGCGTTGATGGCGCACACCGTACTGGTCGTCGTGCAAACAGACCACCTTTGTGCAGCCTCCTGGCCTCGGTAAAACGCGATAACGGACGTCCTGTTGTCTGTTACATGTGCCTTGCGATTTCTCCCGCTGTCTTCCGTCTGTCTCTTCTCGCATGTAGGACAATATACCGTACGTCCGCCGCAGTGGTTGCTCGTGGACGACCACTGCTAAACTCTCGGACAGCTGTTCCTGTCGTTTGAAATACACTCCAAGCTCGTGAAACGATGCTGTGAGCGATCCCGAACTCCTCGGCCACACTAGTCCCACTTTGACCTTCTTCCAACTTCCCAATGACGCGACCTCGGGTAAAGACATTCAGATGTCGTCTACTGGATTGTCTGTTGGCCATATCACACCGTGGCAGCAATTCGACGTCGTTCAAACCGATGTACACCGTGCAATAGCTTTCACCGAATTACTGAGCGTACACCGCCCGTGTGCTTTATACCCTTCCGACACTCCCTCCTCCTACGTCATGCTGGATGTATGCGCATGCCCTACCGTACCGGGCCCTAGTCTATCGCCTGAGTGGTCTTTCGGTCCGTTCTGCCTGCTCGATCCGCTGTTATGCTAATTTCTCCTCTTCGTCCTTAATTTTTGCACACCAGTGTATAACATCGACTAACGCATAACAATGTTCAACAAGAACGTAAATTTAAGAAGTATATCGACCGTAACATTGCCTAACGAAAATCAACTTCCCAGCTCATAAACCAGCCTCAGAGCTCGTAAGCCTGTCAGCCATCAAAAATAGATAAGATCAGATCAGATATAGAGGATTTTAGGAAGAGAGTGTCTGACCTCAGGTTTTAAAAACCTCTCAGAAATGGGAAGCTAGGAGATCTACACTAGAGCGTCAAATATGAAAATGACACAGAAGCGACGTAGAAAGGGGGAGTAAGACGCCCTTATTTATTATTACCCTGGGGGAGGTCAGTACCCGGGGTCCGACGGCTTAACGTGCCCGCCCGACCACGGCCGGATATTTAGTGGTTCGAGCATTCGTGCCTGCCTGGGATCGCACCTGAGGTTTCCCTGTTGCAGTTACGAACGTTGACCACTAGGCCATCCGCGGGCCATTCATCAGAAATGCATTGCAAGCAACCTTCTTATATCATTTTTTTACATTCGGCCCCCAACCTCCGACCTCATTTGTCGTTGCCAAAAGACGTTCAGTTAGAAGACAAAATACAACGTTAAGTTAAAAACTCCTTAAAGAGAACGTATCGAACTTTACATAGATAAAGGAACTAAACAACAAAAATGACACTGAATTTTCGGTTGTAAGGAGCACGTCTTTTGAATGCATTCCAATGCGATTAAAATTTAGGAAAGCTATTCAAAGTCTAGAAAATAACGGTTAGAAAATAAATAACCAACCGGATTTTTACAATGGATGGATCATCTAGAAATGGAAACAGCTAATTAATTCCACCAACGTCTAAAAAGTATATTATGAATATCAATGAATAGCGCACAAAAAGTTTTTCATAGCAGAAGGAAGGTATCAGACAAAGTGATTTTCAAATCAAACAATTAAGAGTAAGAAATATAGAAGGAAACATGATATAACTCTGTCTTCTAACGGAAGAACAACGGAAAAGTTGAAAACAGGCGAAAAATATTCTGCATGGAAGAAACTATTCTACGGAAATAGTTTTCAAATAACTATCCCGGAAGCAGAAATAGAGCAAAAAGGTTACTTAGAGACGATAAGAAGGCATTATTTAGAGACGATGATGCTCCACATCTCTATTGTAGAGAATGGCATGTAGTAAAAAAAAAAAAATTCCATATAATTTTTTTTTGAAGCGGCGATAAAGCTGCGAACAAAAGTACCTAAGTGCCACCTAGCGTCAAAACTATGAACTATTCAACTCTTCAAATACAAACCTAAAGTGTCTCACAAGATGAAGGGCATCCGGCGTTGAAAGTTTTTTTTTTTTTAAATCGCACATGTAGAAGCATATGAAAAACATTTCGCAGCGGAAATGTTTTTCATATGCTTCTAAGAAAAAATTTAAATCATATGAAAACATTTCGCAGCGGAAATGCTCTCCAACATCGAAAAAAAAATTCAAATCGGACTCTTAAAGGCGAAGATATCGACAAAAATATGATATATATCTGCTCCCCCTAGCAGAAAAAGTAAACATTATTTTAAAAAATAAGTATTCTGAAAAGGTTTTCCGAGCTGAGCGGTATGGTTTACGAGAGAATTTTCAGAAGGATAAATTTTGCTGCAAATATGTCAGAAGCATAAATAAACAGTTACGCGCTCTTGTGGCCAAACCATTCTTTATGAAAAATTCAAAATTACATGCAAAACATTTCCCATCAGAAGAAGTGTCCGATGCAGGAATAATTTTCAAAATCGGAGTTTCAGAAGCAGAGACATCCGGGAAAACGTAATTTACCTTTACACCTGTGATTACCGGCCAGGAGAATGCCGTTCTTTTTGTTACTTTTCCGCATTCATGATTCTTACTTTACCCTTACATTATCCATCACCTTTTTCGTAAATAAGATGGCTTCACTCTTTCATGACAAGAGCTTTATTAAGCAATCCTATCAGAACATATATATATATACATTTATTTACAAATTGATTTTCACTTTCCGTGGGTGACCACGAGCAGCGTCCATTGTGCCTTCTACTCTCTCAGTCCCTTGCCATCCTCTCCCCGCTTTTTTACAACCCTCTTCCCGACCATCCGCCTTCGGGCACGTCCAACCTCGCCAACCTTTGGCGATTCTCCGAAAAATCCCTTTTCCCATCTCCATTTTTCCTTCGCCCCTGACCTCGCTTTACCCTTCTTAGAGGTTCGTGGTCACCCGGAAAAGAAATTTACATCATGAGTGGCAATACAGGAGTTTTACATTTTGGAAGGATCATGACAACCCCTTCCTTCAAGGTTTTTTTCATAACTTCTGGTTATAAAAAAATTAACTTTGAGATCCTAAAAATGTGAAACAGAGTATATAGCATTACTTGGTTAATTATTATAGCATATAACAGTATCATTCGTCTTGAATTTCAGTTTCTCTCTCTCTCTCTCTCTCTCTCCACATATATATACACATTTGCATCTCACATTGCTCTTCATTTTAAATTTCACTTTTTCGCTATATACAGTACATGTACTTCGGAGTAATATGTCACTCCCAATTAATACTTACATGCAAGCAAGTACCTTTACCCTGCACAAGTATTGCTGTCCGTAAGTAATCGGGTAAGGCTATCTGCATTACAGTGTAACTTGCCTGCCCTGTGCGAAATACTGATATCGTATTTTTGCAAAGCTAATGCCCACCTCTGCAACTTCGGTCCAAGAGGGCATCCATCTGTCAGGTACGATAAGGGATTATGATCGGACCTTATATTTACCTTTTGTACCAAAAATCCAATGCTCAAATTTCTTAAGGGCCCAAATAATTGCATATGCTTCCTTTTCTATCGTACTCCATCTTACCTGAGTTTGAGTTAGGTTTTGGCTGATGAATGATATCGGTTGATACTTACCTTCCGCATCCTCTTGAGATAAGCATCCTGCAACCGCAATGTTGGAAGCATCAGTATCCAGGCAAAACGGTTTTCTAAAATCGGGAGCATACAAAGTTGGTGCTCGGCATAATTGTTCCTTTAATGACACAAATGCGTTTTCTTCACTTTCCGACCATGGAATTTTATTGGGTACTTTCTTGGCTGTAAGACAAGTTAAAGGATACGCTGTTTCCGCAAAATTCACTATATGGTCCCGATAATAGTTAAAAGACCTAAAACACTTATCACTTCTTTCTTCGTCGTTGGTCGGGCTATGTCTTCTACTGCTTTCAATTTATTCGGGTCAGGCTTTATTTTACCTGATCCCACCAAATGATCTAAAAACAATACTTCTTTCTTTCGAAAATAACATTTATCCTTATTAGCAGTAAAACCTAAATTTTCTAATTCTTTCAGAACTAAGTCCAAATGTTTGAGATGCTCCTCCCATGTGGTTCAGAAAACAGCCACATCATCTATATACGCACGGGCGTATGGTTGATGTTTTACCAATGCCTTGTTCATGGTTCTTTGAAATGTAGAGGCAGAATTTTTTAAACCAAATGGCATTACTGTAAACTGGTACTGACCAATATGCGTCGCAAATGCAGTTAAATGCTTACTTTCTTCAGCCATAGGAATCTGCCAGTACCCTCTCAATAAATCAATTGTACTAATATAGTTGGCTCTTCCAACTTTCCTTATCATGTCAGATGCATTTTCCATGGGAAAGGCATCTGCTATAGTACCTTTATTTAATGCCCTATAGTCCACGCATAAACGAAGCTTCGAAGTCTTCTGTAATACACAAACCACGGGGTGTGCAAATTCACTATTACTTTCTTCAATCATACCATTCTCTAATAATTCCACAATTTGCTTATTTACTGGTTCCTTAAAGGCTTCTGGTATTTTGTACAAATGCACCTTACTTTGCTTAAAATGTTCCTCCAACTTTATTTCATGCTCCCCAATTGTTGCTCTTCCAGGTATTCCCGAAAAGAAAATCTGTCTTTTCTTCAAAATATCCTGCAGTTGTTTCTTTTGTTTATTTGTCAACTCTTCCATGCCAGGAAGTTTTACTTCACTAATAGATTTTTCAACTTCAGTAGAACCAGGTACATGATTCACTTCTTCAAATATCACCCCAATTGCTTGTACTCGGGCTTGAAAATGACGTATTTTATTAATATGCACATGTCTTTTCGTACCATCCGGACATTCTACCAGGAAACTATGTTGGGATTTTTTTTCAATCACCGTGGCAGGTCCCGTCCATCGTGCATATAATTTATTTGTACTATCTGGAATCAATAAAATCACTGCATCTCCCACTTCGAAATTCTTATCTTTAGCCCTCTTGTTGTACTGCTTTACATAGGCCTCCTGTGTTATTTCTGCAGAAATTCCTGCCTTTTCAACTGCCCTCTCTAAACATATTCGACTCCGACATGTGTTCTTCAATTTCTCTCTTCTCCTCACTCAAATTTTCTAATTCTTCTTTCCCCTCCTCCTGGTTTTCGCTATTTCCATTTTGAGTATCCTCATTTACTTCCGTCGTTTCTTGTACTTCATTTACTCCTCCTCTAATTTCTTCATTTATTTTTCTTTCATCCCATTCCTTGGTTGTTTCCACGGCCATAGCTTTGTTTTCTTTTATCCTCTCTTCAGCTAAATTATCCTTATTCATCTCATTTTTCCCCACTTCGTTTCCATTACTTTCCATCCTCGTCGCCTCCTCCACATCTAAATTCTCATCTTTTTGTAGTTCCTCATATGCTTGTGGTGTTATAAGCATATCTACATTTAATGCTTCTACGGCTGCACATAGAATATCCACTGCCTTCCCTTCAAAATTAAACTTTCTTTCATTTCTTTCTATCAATTTCAAAGGGAGTTTCACCACGTTTGCTTCCATCTCTTTTCCCAAAAGCTGGAATCAAGCGAATGGTTCTCCTAGGTTCTCTAAATGCTTCTGGAACCAGATCATCCTTAATTACTGATATTTGTGCATCTGAGTCAATAGTAGCCTTCCAATTAAAATTTCCACAACTAACTTCAACTTGCGATAATTCTTCTATCTTCAAGTCTGTTCTTTGCTTACGAATATCATTAAAAGGGGAAATTCTCGCCACTACATCGTCGTCCTCTCTTCTTCTCTGTGTGTCATCATTCTCCATATGAATCAATTGTGCTATTGCATTCTTATTGCTTACAGTACTCTTGTGGCGTTTCGGGCAATCTTTTGCAAGGTGTTTAGTATTGTCACAAATGAAACATTTTTTTATTTCCATTCTACTCTTGACTCCCGTTTCCTCTCCATATTTTCTGCTATTCAAATTTTGACCTACTTCTCTAGAATTTGAAAAATATTTCCTTCCAAAATTATATTTATCAAAATTTTGTATTCTATCCCTCGCCGATCGCTGGTTTTTAGAATTTGACTGTGCTTCCATGAAAGCATCTGCTAATTCATCAATTTCTCTTGCACTTTTCCAGATGTTTCCTTCTTGTAACATAACATAATTTCTACATTCATCATTCAAAGAACTTCTCACTTTATCAGCGACAATTAACTCGTTCAATCCTTCCAGAGTGTCAACCTCCCTACTCTTTACATAATACTTCCATAGCCCATTGACTCTCGTTACGTATTGATCCCAAGTCTCTGTTGGTAATTTATAAACTTTGTCAAACCTTCTTTTATATTCGGCTGGACTTAACCTTGAATCTCTTAAAATAGTTTCCTTTATTGTTTGATAATCTGCTAACCCTACTATATCTAACTGTGCTATTATCCTTTGTGCTCTCTCGCCCAGTAATGGTAATATCAATGAACCTTGAAGCCTCTCCGGTATACGATATGTAATAAATATATTTTCCACACTAGAAAAGTAAACAGGTAAGTTACTAGGATCGCTAGGAATTTTAGGCACTGTAGCTCTTAAAATCTTGTTGTATCCTCTAGGTTATCATTCTCTATCATACTTACTCTCTGGTTATGTGTACCACTTCCTAGTTTAGCCTGTTCTAAGTTAATCTTAGCTATTTCTAACTGAGTTTTTAATCTTAGTGTTTCTAATCCCATCTCTTTCATTTTGATATTTACTTCTACATCTGACATCCTATCACTATTTGTATTCCCCTCCATATTATCAACTTCATAAATTTCTGTATCTTCTCCACTTCTATCACTCAAGTTAATTTCTTGATTTTTTGAATTTACTCCATTTACTTCCATTAAAATATTAGAATTACTCTTGTTTTCTAAGTGAAACTGCTGGCTTTCATTATTCGCCATACCCAAATATTACTCAGGTATTTGCTTAGCATGCAAGTTCAAAAGAGAATGACTTACCTTACCCCGCCTTCGTCTTCTATCTGTCAATGTGTATCCTTAGTGTTTCTAGAACTATATGCTGCCAGTCACTATTTATATTTGCACTTTGACACTTTGTCTTCCTTGGATTTTTAATTTCCATTTATTCCAGTTCCACAGACTTGTGCTGCCGTCCACAAAGTTCTTTTTAGGAGTTCTCACCTGTTTATTTATTTATTTTTTTCAGTGTCCTTTTCCTATAATCGTACAGTCAGTCATCAGTAGTTCCCGTCTTCTTCTTCGCTCCAAATCAGGTAATTTTCTTAATCACCTTCGTAGTCGATCCAATCCCTTTTCCCTCCTGGTCCGGAATATCAGCACTCTTTTTGCTGTTCTTTCGCCTTAAAATCCCCTTGGCCAGTCCTTCATATTTCTTTCCTTGAGCAGAATCATCTGGTACTACTCGTTGTCTGATCATAGTTCGTTACTGAAATCCCTGGTTGTTCCTTCCGAATTGGCCTTCTTATTCTTACGGAATGATCCTCCTTGGATATTGTTACCGAATGAACTTCCTTAATTTTTTTTTCGGAATTACCCTCCGTGGGTATTCCTTCCAAAATTAGCCTCCTTGGCTTCTCCTTCTGTATTATCCTTATTCTGATATTTTCATTGATCAGAGTCCTTTAGAACTGTTGTCCAATTCGTTAGTAGCCGACTTCGAATTCCATCTGTTCCCAGATCCGATATCCTGTCGACTACGCCAATGTGATGACCGGCCAGGAGAATGCCGTTCTTTTGTTACTTTTCCGCATTCATGGTTCTTACTTTACCCTTACATTATCCATCACCTTTTTCGTAAATAAGATGGCTTTATTCTTTCATGACAAGAGCTTTATTAAGCAATCCTATCAGAACATATATATATATACATTTATTTACAAATTGATTTTCACTTTCCGTGGGTGACCACGAGCAGCGTCCATTGTGCCTCCTACTCTCTCAGTCCCTTGTCATCCTCTCCTCGCTTTTTTACAACCCTCTTCCCAACCATCCGCCTTCGGACACGTCCAACCTCACCAACCTTTGGCGATTCTCCGAAAAATCCCTTTTCCCATCTCAATTTTTCTATCGTCCCTGAACTCGCTTTACCCTTCTTAGAGCATCGTAGTTCGTGGTCACCCGGAAAAGAAATTTACATCATGAGTGGCATTACAGGAGTTTTACATTTTGGAAGGGATCGTGACAACACCCCTAGCGGAAGATCTATGCATTACTTGAAAAAGAGACAGTATATTAAATAGTCTTCGAAATAAATGGTATCGAAAGGGAAAATAATTCTTTCAATCTGATATTTAGAAGCAAATATACGAAATAAAATCTGTTTTGAATTCAATATAATCTGCATTTACGCCCTCTAGCGGCACAGTTGTACATCGAAAAAAAAACCGGAATTCAACGATCATCGTTCTCAAATTTCAAGCTTTCCAATGCAAAAAGAATTTTTCAAATCGGACAAATAGCTGCAAAGATATGGTGTACACAGGCGGACCTACGGACGGACGAACCGATAACGTAAGCACGATATTTTTTTATAAGACGTACTAAAAAGAAAGTTATATCAGAATATATGTGCGCATCTTTGAACTAAAAGGTTTCTAGGCAAATATGTGACTGCAATCGGGACGAAATTTTGTCTCGCTCTAGCAAAAAACATTGAAAATTTTGTATTCTGTAGGTATCTGATAGTACTCTATCATGCACAAACAGAATTCGTTTTTAAATGTTCGAATTGTGTACTACCAAGGAGAAAAGAAAATCTTCGAAAATCCTGGGGAATGAATTCAACGAGACAATCATATGCACAATTGTATTTTACAAAAGGAACTGTCAGAAGCACAGGCTTATTTTCAAGGCCAACATAACGAAACTCTCCCAGCATTTAAATGCTGTACATGGAGAAGTAAATTATCTCTAGATATTTTGAGAATAACTAACTTTAGCCGGTATTAAAACAATTTTTTTTTTATCGGACCTCAAAATTGTATTGTAGATGGGGAAATTCAAGCTTTCGCAGTCAAGCCGGACGATTTTCACCAGAGAAAGCTGTAAATTGAAAAAAAAAGTGGTAGTATTTAGAGCTTCTTCTTATTCTTTTGACACCCACTGCAGGGTATAGGCCTCTCCCAGTCTTTTCCAACTTCCTCAGTCCTTGGCTTCAGTCCACCATTGAACACCTGTAAGTTTCGGAAGGTCATCTCTCCATCTTTTTTCTGGCGCCCTTTACTTCTGTTTAACCATCTCTCGGTTGCCATTCTGTTATTAATCGTGTCCATCTTTCTTCTTTCAGTCTTTCAACATCTCCAGCTCATCTGCACTTTGATTCATTTTTTACTTTATATCTATTGTGCCAGTTCTTTTTCTTATAAGTTCATTTCTAACTCTGTCTCTTTTTGATATTCTTCTCTCTAACGTGCTTACCGATACTCTTATTTTTTTTACGTTGTCGCTCTGTGATACTTCACGTTTCACTTCCATAAGTAAACACTGGGTTAGTACATGCATTGAAGATTTGCTGTCTTGGATAATGCATGCCTTGTTTACAGCTATTAAATGCCAAATAGAGTTTACAAATTTAGTTGTCTTTACACCTGTCGAATGCCAAAAATGTAAAACATTGGCAGTGCTTACACCTATCCAATGCCAAAAGAATTTAAAAACATTTAGTATTTTTTACACCTATCAAATGACGATAGAATGTTAGTGTTCACACCAATGGAATGCCGAAAGAATTGTTCAGACTTCATGTTTAGAAGCGTAAGCTAAATAGATATACCCATTTACAACTCCTAGCATAGAAACTTTGATTTACATCATCTTGGATAAGACTGTGTTAAGCAAGCATGAAATTAATGCATGGATAATTGTTCTCACAATTCTAGGAATAAAATACGAAAAAGAAAGACCGGATATTCAAAACTGCATGTATCATACCAAACGCAAGTATATGCGTAAGCCAACGTACGAGAAAACTGTGTCGCAAAAATAGAGAAATGTCTAAAATCTCATCATGATGATTAGCATTATCCAGTGCAAAGAAAATGTTTTCGATATCTTCAGATATATGACAAGGAAGGGCAAATTTACATGTAATCGAGTGTTTTTCAATAGACGCGAAAAATAACGAGAAAAAGTAAAAATAACTGCAAGCCAATATTGTTTTGCAATAAATATTTACCTTCACTTTATTTGAGATCAAATCTGTCACACTCAACGGAGTCGGAGCAGTTTACAGGTAATATATCTTTCAACACTGTCGCAGAGAGCTTACATATTTATATCCTGCCTTTACTCATTTTAATGAATCAATTCAGTCATTCATTTTTCAGTGCGATTCTGTCCTCACTTTGCCTTACTCAGACTGTAAGTGACAACAAAAAAATATTTGAAATATAGAAAATTACATACATAAAGTATCTCATGTTTTAATAATTTCATTCCAGCTAAATCATGATTGCACAGAGTTGTAATTAAAGACGAATTTACATGTAAAGAAGTCAAAAAATCATCGCGAAAAATTTCGCTAAATAGAAAATCGCTATATAAAAACTGTTTCATATTTATTACATATAGTGTATTACGATGCTGTTTATTTATTTAAATCCAGATACTTTTAAGTAGATTATTATACCTTGTATAATCAGTTATATGCATACTGGAATCAACTATCATAGGTTCCGATCTATTCGGTACGGAGTTTAATCACAAAAACAAATATAAAGCTAACTTACCTGATGCAAAATAATCATTAACTCCTACTGTAATATGCATGTTGCTATGCATTACGCAAAACATGAGTCTCTACGAATTGTTAAGAGTGCGGATACAGAAGCCAAACAAAAAGTAATAAAAATTACAGTAGTAATTAATTATGAAGAAATAGAATTTTCCAACTTACATGTTTGTCAGGTCGGCTGATTAATAAAACATCACAGTTTTGCTTAGCCAGAAGAAAAGTGCAGTTATTCTCTGTTGATTATAGAAGCGAAAAGCGATGTCATATTCGTAAAAAGTCCCACGTCTGGTACGTCTGCTTAAAATTGCAACGCACGTTTAAGATGGACGTCAAGTAATTTTGTTTCCTATACTTCCAATGGAAAAATTTCTGTATACATTTTCTTCACAATTAATGCGTTCCCAAAGATGAAAATTTGAACATCGATTAAAATAGTTTCATTTTATAACTTGGGATACTTAATATTTTCTAAAACATAACCATAATTATGCAATCCAACATTTGTTTGTCTGCTGACATCTTCAAAGTACAAGTCGCGCCATATTTTTTCTGGTTTGAACACCACCAAAGGAAAAGTTATTGCTTTTTTTATATAATTACGGTTATGTTTTAGAAAATATTAAGTATTCCAAGTTATAAAATGAAGCTATTTTCATCGATGATCAAACTTTCTGCCTTGGGAGTGCATTAACTGTGAAGAAAATATGTATAGAAGTTTTTTCATTGGAAGTATAGAAAGCAAAATTACTTGAAGTCCACCTTAATCGTAACAAATGCCTTTTAAGCGTTTCATCAATCAGTCTGAGATGTCTCCCGGTGGGGGAGTGGTCTGAGGCGCGGTCCTCGGACCATTCCTTTCAGATTGTCCAGAATTGAGTCCCGGATGAGGCCCACGTGTTGTGTTTTGTCCTACCGCACTGGGTCTCTCCTGTCGCATAAACCAGTGACACCGCTCCCAGTTAAGGAAGGGAAACTGCTTACAGCCCTGCAAGTTGATTCTGGGGGTCGATTAACCTTTTAAAAATACTAAGTCATTGGTGTAGTGACGTATCTGGGAGCTACGCGTCGAAGTTAGATTTACAGTATATAAGAAACAATGCTTTTAGTGCTTTTTATGGCTTACTTTGGCAGTCCCACTTTTCGTCTGACAACTCTCTGTACCGAAACGAAGGCGGGGTCGAGAAGAAGCTGCATCAGTTCTATGAGTTTTTGTGATCAGCCAGTTTCAATTGCTCTCTTCCACATGACTCCAACAACTGTGGCGGGAGAACAATAATTCTCTTGTGAATAGGAAACATGTGAATAAAGGAACGAAAATAAAGATGTGAAAACAGAAGGTGAGAGAGATATTTGAGAATAAACTTCACAACACAAGGGGAACGCAAAATAAACAACCGGAAATTGGCTTCGTTAAATGAAAGTTATTTGAAACTGCGAAGCCCCGAAAATGTTCCCTAAATGCCAAAATTTTCTAAATAGGAGGTTGTTCGACTGTAATTCCCTTGTGATTCAATTCTAAATTTAATAATTTGATTTTCACGAAACATAATATTTTCCCTGGTAGTTAATTTGCAAGTGTATGGTTGAATTTCCTATTCTGATAATATTTTTATTATTAACCACACGGTGAGCGTCCTTTAACGACCATGACTCAAAAATCTTTTATCACTCCAAATGTCATAACGCCCGAAACTGTCAGTTGGTTCACTTCTTTGTTTAATAAGAACTATAGTGACTGAGGGTGACTCCTGTTGATCCTTCATAGGTCGAGAAAATTTGAAGAATAGGTAACGGTAGGAAATCTGACTCACTCTAGACAGGCGGCTATGGCCGTTTGTATGTACGAGCGTTTTGGGCGTTATGGTCGTTAAAGGGTTAAACGAGATCACTCTTATGTTCCATTTCATTTCCAGGCCGAAACTGATCTCTATTCACTCAAGTATAGAAGTTTGCAAAAGTATCGTATGAGCACACTTATTATATACAATGTTGAATATTTGAGAGCCGAAGTTCCGTTCTTCTTCGTTTCTGATTACAGATCATCAAGATCCCTCACTGTCGAGTGGAATCTTAGTCTTCATTGGGTTTCTGAGCCGAAAATCGCCAGTTCGGGTGTCCAGCCCATAGGTAGGGGAAGGACCAAATGTGGAAGGGGTCGAATGGATGAGGGTCAGACATCTAGAAGTTTGAGTTAAGTTCGGGAAAGACCACAGAAAATCCCCAAATTGAATAAGCAGCGTCCGAGAATCGAACACACAGCTATTGCCTACGCTACAGAAACAAAACTGGCGATGTTCCTAATGCACTACACCTGTAGGAGAGGTTGTACTCAAAACGTTTTCATGCCTGCATGCATGGACGTAACCAGCATATTTTGTCTTTGGGGCTTTGTACTTCTTCTAAATGTCTTCTGATTTCATATTAGCAACCGAGCAGGCTAAGATGAAATCAGAAGACATATATGAATTCGGTAACTGGATTATATTGAATTAGGTAAGACAATATACATTAGGTAACTGCTTTTACTTGTTTGTGCAATGCCTTGCTACTTCATTTTTAAAAAAGTAATACACTTGTCTCCAAACTTCGGCAACCAACATATGTTTGTCAACTTCTATCACATCATGAGTTTGAGCTGCCATGCAGGAATACCGTAAAAAATGAACAGCATCATCAACAACCATGGGCAAGATTCCCGTAGATGTCCAGGGCCATAACTCATCAGATTAAAATCGTCTTTCTTTGTTTTACTACCAGCGCATCGACACTCATCTGGTAAACCAAGGTAGCCTAAGAAAGGAGTCCACAGAGAAAGTGCGTTCGGAGTTGACTTCAGAGAAAGCCAACCATCCACGCATCCGCGTCCTCAATGGGGAATCTGCGGAAAACTCCGGGTAAACCGGAGTCTAAATGGCCGGTGCGACCGGGCCTCCGCCGGCCATCTTGGTTTATCGAATTAACCAACTGGCCTATGCCGGTGGTATGTACAACAGCAAGAATGCTGCTGTAAGATACTTCATGCAGGGCTCAGTAATATTTCACCAAGGTCGCGAAATCAGCGACGATTCTAGTTTTTCCATTTGTTCTATATAAGACAGCAGCCTAGGACTAGATTATTCGCGTTGCAACATGGTTACTGTTTACAGTAACATCATGTTCATTTTGGAAATGTCTTACGGCAATCATACACGGTCGAGTCGCATTACTGTGACCACCAGCTAACATCCAGAGTAACCGCCGTGTGCAGCGTGGACGTCAGCTAGAAGGGCTGGGAGTGACTCAATAAGGTGCTGGAAGGTGCTCACAGCTTTGTGGAGCCATGCTGACTGCAGTGCATGTGACAGCTGCTGGAGGGTGCGTGGTGGAGGATCCATAGAGCGAACAACACGATCGAGGTGGACCACAGATGCTCAATTGGGTTTACGTCTGGGGAATTAAGGGCCACGATGAAGACTTTGAAGTCTTCATGAAGACTTTGAACAATGATGCCCGATGAAGACTTTGAAGTCTTCATCGTGCTCTTCCAACCACTCTCGGACATTTCTAGCTGTGTGACACGTCGTCGCATTTTCGTTCCGGAAAATCCTATACGCCATAGGGAAGACAAACAGCATGTATGGTGTACGTGGTCTGCAAGGATGGATTCATAAAGAATTCGGTTAATAGTGCTTTCCATAGGTATGAGTGGACCCATAGAATGCCACAAAAACATTCCTCAGACCATACCGCTGATCCCACCAACTTGTGTTCTTCCACCAGTGGTTAATGATTGTTTGTTATCTGATGTTTCTCGCCTTATACGCCAACGTCATCCATTCGATGAAGCAGGAAACGTGACTCATCGGAGAAAGCAATCCTTTGCCAATCGGCCAAGGTCCGATACTGCCTTGCAAATGTGCGACTTTTCTGCCGATGCATCTTCGTTTGCATATGTGCAGTGACCATCCTTCTGCATCGGAGCCCCAAACGCAGCAGGGTTCGCTGAACTGTCGTTTCAGATGCACTCCCGATGATCCGTGGTTCATTCGGCCAGTGAGTTGCTCCACCGTAGCGTGTCAATCTGCCCTCACGCACCTTCGGAGCCGGCGTTTACCCCTCACATCAATGGCACGTGGTGCTATGCAGTTTCCACATCGCTTATTCGCCATGGTGCCATTTCTCCAATCACGATACACTTTGACCTCAGCAGCACGCGATTAGTTCACAAACTTTGCTGTTTTAGCAGTACTGCCATCCTTATACCGAAAGCCGATAATCATCCCTTTTCTCAAATCTGATAAAACGCTCTTTTTATTGATGACGGCAACGAGTGATATGATTTCAGAATGCCTACAGCACACCTCATATACCCTCCAAGCCAACTCACGACACGTGCTTTCTTTCATTGGCTACGCGCTGTTGACCTCAAAAGTAGAAGGTGGTCAAAATAATGTGACTCAATTGTGTATGTCTGTATGTTTACAATGGAGAAACCTTGTAAAGGTTGTTCCTCGACAGTCCCAAACATGTGCTGTCAGACTGCACATGTTTATCGTTTCGTTGTGCACTAATTTGGACGATGCTTCCAAGAAATAGTAACTATTTCTGGAAGCATCGTGGAAGCATTCTAGAATGGTAACTATTTCTGGAAGCATCGTGGAAGCATTCTAGAATGGTAACTATTTCTGGAAGCATCGTGGAAGCATTCTAGAATGGTAACTATTTCTGGAAGACCCGTTGAGTGTAAATCTAAGGTCAATACCTGATGTGTATATAGGTACCTACAACTCATAACACGACGGCACAAATTAGCAAAACCATCTCAACTGCGTTTTGACCTAATCGCAGCCACGGGAACTTATGTTTCTGCAACCACCATTCGTAGTAGGTTGTACTAGGATGACCTGTACGACAAAAAGTCCAGTAACGTTTGCGTTTTCCTGAACCCACGGCATAGCAGAGCATGGTTGAAATCTTGATCTTGTAGACCGCTCGTGATGTGGATTGAAAACCAATGACTGTGTGCATTATTCACTTATGAGACGCTGTTTTCTCCATGCAGAATCTGTCGTAGTATATTTATGTGGAAAAATCTTGGATGACGTCATTATTCCTGTAATAGCATTGAGGGACAACTATGCTGGAGCAAGTGTAATGGTTTGGGCTGAGATCTCATTTGGTGAATCTATTCCCAAATGGCAGTTTCACTGCTCTTACCCATAGTGATAATTTGCTAGACCTCCCATGATTGATCTGATAGCTATGCAATAGATAACGCTCGACCTCAATGCGTGATAGTATTTGAAGAATAAGAGGAACATCACGATATCCAGAACTCAATCTTCTCGATTATGCTTACGATGATCGAGGTAACCAAGTTGGTACTCTCCGAGGAGCCCTGCCACAATCTCTTCACGAGTTGGCAGATGCTCTTGCCAACCGGTGAGCGTTATTTTTATAGCAGCTTTTCAGAAGCCTGATAAACAGCATGTACAATTACTATGAATCTCATACCACACTTTGGAGTACTACATCTGTGATTGACCTCGATCTTTTATATCACATGTTCTACTACTTTACGCCATTTAGCGTCTGCGTTTATTTTTGAGAGCGTTTTGAATTGTGCAGCAATAACTGCTTGCCACTTCATAATTGTCATTACATTTAATTATCGCGCCAGTTTTATAAAACATTTATACACGGAGCTCCAAGACGTCGTGAATTTTATAAATGTTGCTTTAGTTTTGGGGACCAGTGCAACACGTCGTTTCGGAAAACAGAAAACGTGTTTTCAATACCTTTAACAATTTAGTACAGTGAAATAATGACATAATGTGAGGACGAAAATTGCGAAGCATGTACGAAATAAATTGCCTGCTGACTCGATACAGAAACATATTGATGAGCATACAGTCAGCCTACAAGTACCTAGTTTTGCACCACGTTCAAGGTACATATCCTTTTTCCACGGCTTGATATGGTATAATGCTTATGCTGTTTTGGGTAGTGTTTCTCCTTTATGTGGTGACACACGTAACCAGACAACCTCGACATGTTTTCAGTAACACTTTTTCCAAGGAATAAATTATCCGCATGATTATAATGTCTATATTACTGATTCTCTTCTGTCACTGATTGCATCTATTTGTTCTTGTTATTTTCCTTAAGCATTCTAGTGTCAGAAGTTTCTACATTGGTAAAGACTTTACGCGACACTGCCATCAGATAACTTAATACATCTGAATGCTTCATTTCATTTGGATCTTTGGACACCCACTTTCTTATTATTATTTTTATTGAATGTTTACATGATTTATTGGACCTGGTGGTACAAAGACATAGAGTCAGACATAAACAGGAGACAGAAATTACACAGCAACAAGTACAAATCGTACATGGTTGATAGTATACCAAATGATGAATTTACACAGACATAGACAGTTTTGATCATGTAACACATTGTGAACAAGTATACAACAAACATGGAATTTACAGTATGCCAAATAACCAATGTACACAGATAACCAGTGTTCGACAAGTAACATATTAAGAGCTAGTACCGGAAGACAAACATCCATGTTCCCAGGGAAATTGAACCCGGACCCAAATAGGGTGAATGATTATAAGCCAGCGCCTTAGACCACTGCGCCACCGGGACGACCACACACTTTGTTAATAAAATCGGTTTTACACAGGTGGCGATAAATTTCATTTCTTTTTTACTACATTTTATAATTCCTAATCAGCTTTCCTTTATCATCAAAAACTACTACCAAAGTAAAAAGAAATCTGATCGCTTGCTTAACTCATTATTATGTACTAAACAATTAACAACTTTGGGAAGTTCAACTTAAAATCCATTTACATTAGACTTCTGACATAAGCAGACCATTATCGTCTGATATTTCTATTCCTAAAAGACGGTGGCTCAGTGTTGGGCCTACGTTAATTCGCAAGGCTGTGCTACCTGGGAACCCACCGCAAGTAGCCCTGTGACAATACCTCTGGTAAAAGTGTCCGTGCAATGGTAGGATTCCCTATGACGAAACTCAGCTTCTCATTCCTCAAACGTGCTTTCGCCACCGTGACGAATCCGATGCTGTGTTCAGCACGCACAGATGGGGACGAAGAAACTTAGCTACGATGACCTATTTTGCCATTTTTTTCGCGCTCACCTATCAAGCGATTGGTTTGCAACTGTTATCATTTACATAACCCAACTATCGAGACATACCTCCAATTTGCTTGACGTTTCGACAAATACCTCTTTTTGTGATATTTTTTCCACCGAGCAGTGTGCGATTCAGAAACAGACTCTATTTAATTATAGCATCAACTAACTTCAAGTGTATGTTATTTACGCAGGGAAAAAACCTAAGACTAAGTACAGAACTACAGTTTTATGCATGATTGTTTCCGTCGGTCATATCGTACGCTCATTCAGTCATCTATTGAGTTGGTGCGAATGAAATGGCTCCCCCAAAGCACTAGCACACGTGAACGGCGAGAACGGAAAAATAGGGCAACTTACCTAGGCAAAATTATCCGCCTCGGCATCGAAACATAGTTGACATCTGTCCGGCAAGGCCATGATCCCGGATGGAGAATAGTCTTTTGGCTGGGACCCGAAGAAGTCATCAACTGCACGTTTAATCTCGTTGTCTGTCGTGAACTGTTTTCCGGAGAGAAAGTAATCCAGGCGACGAAACAGATGTTAGTATGTCGGAGACAAATCCGGGGAATAATCAGGATCAGCATCGCGCTCGTTGTGCGACATGAGGCCGGACGTTGTCCTCTGGTGCAGAAGAACACCATGTCTGTTGACCAAAGCCGGTAGTTTCTGCAGCAATTACCGCTGCATTTGGTGTAATCAGCACAATGAAAGTTCTGCAGTGATTGTTTCGCCTCTCGCTGAGAAACACCAATGAATTATCCCGGTTGTGGATCCCCAGGCAAGGAGCATCATCTTCTTGGTGTGTAGGAGTGGCTTAGGTTGCCGTCCAGCAGGCTGTATCTTACTTAACCATTGTGCAGATCGTTTCCGATTATCATAAAGTACCCACTTCACGTCGCAGGTGATGATTCGACGCAAGAAGCGACGTGCAGACTTCCTAACGACTAGTCTTGTTGGCAACTCATGCGGCAGCCATATGCCCAGCTTTTTGACCTTACTCAGCACAGCCAGACGCTGAACAACTGTCGTTTGGTGGACACCTACCTCTGCCACTATCTCATGACACGCTTTTCAGGGGTCAGCTTCAACCACACGGAACAGCACATCATCAGAAACAGCAACAGATTGGTGACCACATGTTTTGTTTTGCAGATCCGTATCTCCGCTTCGATACTTCACAAGCTATCCCCGAATGGTCCGTTCGTTGGCTGTATTCTCCCCAAACGCTTTAACTTTCCCAGTGGCAATTCATGCAGAATGGCCCAGTTTAAATTCATATAGGAAGATGACTCTCAAATCCGGCGTCTGCATGTTTCCTTTGCAAGCCACGTTACGTCCAAACAAACCACACCTGAACATTGTTCTTCACACACGTGCTAGCTATTTATAGTAACTCTGTGACGTAATACCCGCAACACCTGTGGGTGGTTCCATTCCGCTGTGGTGGGGGCCTGTCTCCACTGCTCGTTCACGCTGGGCATTTCATTTGCAACAGCCCAATACGATGATATGTTTTCGTATAAAAATCAGAAGTATTTATAGGTTTTGAAAAAAATCATGCCGCTGCATTCCAGCTAGTACAGAAATAATGTAATTTCTTATGTTATAAGGTGTTGAGTACATAATTACTTTTTACTGTATAATGGGTAGACGCGATCACGTGAAATGCGTGCCTTTCTTAACTATATATATATGAATAAATAAATCACCCGAATCATTTGTGTTATGCACACATAGTTTTCATTGGTTACATGGAATTCAGTTATTTATTTTGCATTGTTTTTCATCTCTGTTCAGACGAAAGATCCTTCTGCAAACTACTGCTACAGGACAAGAAGCCTCTAATTATGTGGGTTCTACAGAACGCAATATTGAATTACGAATTAAAGAACATAAATACAATTTTAAAACAGGCATGTATTGTACATCCCTAGCCAACTCAAATATACAAGATGATCTCAATCCCGACTGGAGTAATGTAAAAATAATTAATACTCCTAGTATACCTGGTGACCTTTTAATTGCAGAAAGTGTGTATATAGAGGCTTCCGGTGAGCAATGTCGCAATGAACATGCCCCCTATGAGTTACATAACGTTTGGAAATCCCTTATTAAAACAGTAAATTATAAATTGTAATGAAAACTTAAAATTGAATGTTCACCCCACCTTACACCATTTATTTCTATAATATATTTCCATGTTTTCTTCACAGACCATTGGGCCAACAGTATACACAACATTTTGGCGCATGTAGATTACTACTGGTTAATAACTTACCATGCTTCCCAAAATGCAATGATCTATATTATATATAGATTAAATGTGTCTCTATTTATTACATCTGAAGAAGAGGCAGCCGCTGCCTCAAAAGTGCTCATGGTTTTAATTGTACATATTTCTCATCTTTTAATCATTAAATCGTGCTAAAAACGGAAAACTTTCATCGTTTCAGTGATTAATGTCGCACGAGTCTTCAATATTTGTTTCTATATTAATATTTATAAATCAGAGCACAGGGGTGAAGTTTGTCGGTTTGTGAATTCAATGTTTCTTTTTTTTTTATACAAAAATTCCCAGCATCGGAAGAGGTAATAAAAGCGGAAGAAACAACAATCATGAAATCGAAGTCATGAATCAGTTTTCTTCTTTTTATTTTATTCTCAAGGAAAAATCGAATATTTTCTTTCCAAAGTTTCATTTTCCGTGAGCCCATGTCACAAAAATATTACTTTTGCGAAAGTCATCCTGTGTTCTCGGCAAATAGCACTCAAGTAACAACTTGTAGATCAGGAAAACACAAGAAGTAATTTTCCTTCTGTAGAACATAGACATGGAGAAAAAAATAATGTTCAATTCCATTTTCTTTACTTTTTTATGAAAAGCACTTTAGCACTCCGTGATGATATGCTATCAGCATTTTCCAGCCGAGCTAGCGTTTGCTTCGGGTAAAGTATCTACTTTAAGATTCCTCTAAGCAACCGCAAAAACTATTTCAGTGAACAGCCCCGTAGAATTACCCATAAACTCAACAGCGTCAGAAACTTGAAGGTTTTAAAGCTCCTATGGCTAGCGGAGTGTATATATGTTGTATGAAAATTATGGCCTGTTTGCCGAGGCGTTTCGCACCATTTCTTCAGGATGCGTTTGTAACTGATATTTTTTTTTCTGCGTCTGCACTGTTGCTGAAATTTTACGTTGTATCATTGCCTTAGGACTCTTCGATTCAAAATATAAATGTGATGTGTCTGCCTTGAAGCGAGACGTAAGGTTGTAGTTCTATCTCGAGAAAAAAGAAATAAATAAAAGAAGAAGGATCGCAGCTTTTTAAATCTGTGCAACATACCATGGATAGGAATAAAATATGCACGGTCGAATAAATCAAACACGTGTCATGCGCACTTTCCGAACATAAAGCTGCACCATTTTGGGAGTTAACACATTTTCATTCAAACGTACGCTTTTAAAAACATAGCCAAATCTTAAATAGTTTGTGTTTGGTAACTGCTCGTTTGAAAAAATCCAGATTTATTTGAAAGAGAAATTCCATGCTCTTAGCTTCAGTTTTACAAATTTTAAGAAGAAAATTTGTTACTCCCCCCCCCACACACACAATGTCCTGCTTTTATTGGTGTTCTACACATACTTTTGTGCATTTCTTCAACATATGTATCCCATTATTAACTGATTCATTTGTATAACTGTCATTTAGAAAACAGAAACACTATACTAGTGCTCCGATTTATTGGCGTAGGAATATATACATAAGTGTTTCCAAGTTTTCGTACATCACCCAAATGGCTTTTTCAAGGAAGTTAGATAGAAATACAGACAGTTTCTGTCTAACTTCCTTGAAAAAGTCATCTGGTTGATGTGCGAAATCTTGGAAAGGCTTATGTATATATTCCTACGCCAATAAATCGGATCAGTAGTATAGAGTTACTATTTTCTACATAATTGGTGTACTGTTCTCGTTATCAACTCCCATTTGCTTGCATTAATTGAACAATACGGCATAAGTCTTTCACGAACAAGAATTATATGTTACTAAATCTGAGCATGAAAAATGCTTGTCTTAACGTTACTAAAATTAGATATGTGCTCATTTTAAAGTAAGCCAGAAAAATTTCCAATTTTAAAATACACACTATCTACCAACAAGTAATTGGACACCCCTGCAATCGACGATATCTGCGATCCTGATACACGTCACGGCCTCCGCCGTTAAATATCGTGTGGGAAACATCAACGCAACCAGTCGCATGCAAGATGCCACGCAGTTCGGAGGTCTCTGATTTCGAGAAAGGTGTAAGCGTCGGGCATCACAGAAATGGTCAATCCATACGTGTCATATCCAGCTAGTTGAAGTACCCAAAATCGATAGTGGCCTACGTGATTAGCAGGTGGAAGATGAGAGGTGACTGTCGGAATGTGCCCAGACCCGGCAGACCTACAAAGCTGGGAGTTAGAGACCGACGGGTGCTGGCCAGAGAAATTCGAAAGAACCGCACCAAATCGATGGGCCACATCCGCGAGGAGTTTCAACAGGCATCCAGGAGTGTTCTTTCGATGAATACCATCTGTAAGGAAGCCTTGCTCGGTTATCATGGGCGTGCTGCCGCCCACAAGCCTTTGATCACCAAGTCCAATAGCGCTGCTCGGCTAACGTGGTGCAAAGAACGTCGACAGTGGACCGTTGAACAGTGGAAACAGGTTCTCTGGAGCGACGAATCAAGGTTCACCCTCTACCGTTCGGATGGCAGAGTCTGGGTTTGGCGTCTGCCTGGAGAACGCCTCCTGCCGGAATTTATTTTGCAAACTGAGAAGTTCGGCGACGGTGGAATTATGCTATGGGGGTGTTTCTCCTGGTATATCACGGGACCCTTGGTCGCAATTCCTGGTAGACTCAACGCCGAGACCTACTGCACCATTTTGGATGACCATGCGCTTCCTACGTTGTGGCAGTTTTACGGGGTGGACCCATGTTACTTTCAAGATGACAATGCCACCTGTCATGTTGTGAGGTCCACCTTGTCTTGGTATGGGGACAATGGGGTTAATCGAATGGACTGGTCTGCGCAGAGCCCGGACCTTAACCCTATCGAACACCTCTGGGACGAGTTGGAGCGTCAACGTAAGGGGTGCCCTAACTGTCCGAAATTGGTGAATGAACTGACCTGTCTTCTCCAAGCCGAGTGGAAGAAAATACCGTTAGCCTTCGTACAATGCCTGGTTGAGATTATGCCCCGAGGGGTCACAGCTGTAATCGCTGCTCGTGGAGGCTCCACCAACTATTGAAGGTGAATAAACTTTGTTTTCCTTTGCTATCACAGGTGTCCAATTACTTGTTGGTAGATAGTGTATTTAGTAACTATGATAACAGCAGAGTGTTGGTTGCTGTGTCATACATCTCTCGTGCAATAGTCATTTTTTCGATCCCGTAATGCAAAAATGACTAAAAGAAGGATGTTTTTGTATGTTGGAGAAACTTGTTTTCATTGCGCGAACTAACATTAGGAACAGAGTAAATCCAGGTGGAAATGTGGCTGACGCGATGTCCCAGCCAAATCCGTGATTCTGAATTCGGCACCAACATCTCAGATAACAGGGTCTATTTTAGGTGAACTCGGAAAACATCGTCTTTGGATGCTCGTACTCCAGTAGGGAATGTTTGCGCCCTGATGGATCACCTTCCCAGAAATTGTCTGGGAAGATTGTTTCAGAATGATGTTACTCTAATTCCACGTGTCAGAGAGATACCAAGAAGCCTCAGTGTCATACATCGGTCCACCTATTACTGAAACCCATTAAAGGGAAGCGATTTCCACATTCCCATTTTCTTCAGGGTTTTTTATTTTTCGAAATTCACCCAAAACAAGACACAATATATTTTTGCAATGAGTCCCGATTCCATTAGTCTCAGTATATTAGGCTCACGGAATTCCATAATTTGGTACGCAGTCTCTGTTAAAAGGACCACCGACCTTTGAAAGAACTGTAAATACTAATACGTATTTCGCACGATTGTATAACAACTGAAAGAGGTAGAACTTAATCAAATTCATCTCCAACTAGATGATTAAACATGCTCACTCCAACGAAATCCATAAAGATTTTGCAGAGTTTCTTCCAGGATTTCTAAGGAACTGTGGCCACCCTAATGGGGTTTTTTTTCTCTGTGATTATCTTAATTAACGGGTATTCTGATGCATTGGAAGAAGGAATAGCCAATGGAATCATCCAAACCGAAAATACAGTACTGATAGGCAACCCCGACAACACTGAACATGGCGTCCGGATATGATAGGCTGTGCGTGTAATCATTCCCTGCAGATAAAACAGGTATAGGTCACGTACAGTTATCAGGTCACGTACCGCAATTGGCTTGAAACAATCCATTTGATATAAGGTAATAAGGTAATTTCTATCATCCGCTCGCGATCTTCAGACAAACATGTAGTTCTATACAAATCACTGTGTGTTTTGAAATTAGAGTAACCTTTATCTCTTTTTTTATTTTGCTATTTTTTAATGTATAGAAAAATAAAAGTTCCCTTATAAATAATATCTACCAATAGCACTTGATTAAGATAAAAGCCATCAAACGGAAGACTTCGTTTGTTTAATTTCTCTACACATTATAAAGAAAACTAGACAAAGAAAATCTTCTATTTGTTTATTTTCATGATAATAAAGCGCCATTGTTTGATACATCGGCGTTTCACATTCTTAATTTACAGCTACTTAGCAGTAGGACGAAAAAGAAATGGAACAGAAGATCACACCCACCCAACATCCGTTTCACAAAGACCGAACAAATGTCTCAGGCGCAAGAATCTAAAGTGAGAATAATTGAATCAACGAGTTCGCTGGCCGCTAAATTTAACAAGACCGTATATACGCGAATGCAAGGTGGGTTTTGTTTGTGTTGCTGTTTTATTTTCCAGTTTTTGCGTGAAAACCGCGGTCGTTTTGGACTCTAATACTAAAATATATCTCTTTTGCTAGGTCAACTGTTTTATGCCGTATCGACGGTTATTTTAACTCGCATATACAAAGGCATTGCCAATATTTGCGTTCTGAACCTGATGAAGAAAGAAGTGAAGCAAAGAATGAGAATTTTAATTAAAAATATTTTCAGATAATCCTGGAGACAGGTTTTACTTATTTTACACTAGCATTGTATAGCTATTCTTTTCGAGGGGACTAACATCACATGAACAAATGTAAATGAATTTGACATTTTGTAGTGCAGAGAAATATTTACCGTTACCATCAGCATGTGAGCAACTATGATACAAAAAATCTCTAGCCAGCCCTGTGACCGGTGATCACTCAGGATGGGTTCCGGGCTAGTCCCGAATTCCACACGAGTGGTGTTTTTTTTTTTTCGGCAATACTTCTGTCTTTTTCAGTCCTTTTACTTTAGTGATGTGCCACTCCTTATCGCCTCCAGTACTAATAGATGTCGTTAAACAACAAAACCGGTGTAGAAACCTGGATTTCAAAACAAATTTGCAGATGCCACTAAAAATTAGGAAGTTCATTGTAGATTCCAAATCATCTTGTGATTGAGCAAATACTGCGTACATTGAAACACATTTCAAACTGAAAAGCCTTGCAATTATGCGCGTATTTCCGATCTCGTAAGAAAATGTTTTCCTGACTTGAAACGCGCCTTTTTCATTTCGGTTTCATGGATAATTATTATCTATTTACCCGCATTCGCTGATGCTGATTTCGAAGGACTTTTTTAGTAATATCTGGTCTCAAATCCTCACATAATAAATTTTCTGCAGTGGAAATGTTTAGAGCTAACGATACTTGTCGTCTTTTTAAAGAATATGTGTTTTTATATCAAATATGCAGCTTACAGTCTTTATTATCAAACTTATCGTCTTTTTAATGAACATGTGGTTTTTATATTAAATATAAAGAGTACAGTCTCATTCGCTTGTTACATGATGCACCAGATTTGCGATCAACCCAATTAATATGCTTTCACATCAGGTGTTCAGAATTGGAAACGGGTCAAGAATTTTGGATTTGAACCTCAGCGTCACATGATTGGAGACTACCCGGATACGTAACAGACCCGGACCTATTTCGGACAAAATCTGCTTTGTATTATAATTTGTTTTGTTTGATTGGAGGTTTAACGACCATCGTGAGCAACTCAATGGCGTAAGTAGTCGCCCGTACCTAATTTAGGGCCACTGGTTACAGGGAAAGGAGAGAGCCAGTGCCGTAAGACAAACACAACATCTATTCCTCACCGGGAATCGAATCCAGACCCCTTTTAGAAGAATGATCAGAAGCCATCGCGTAGACCACTGCGCCACCAGGGCGGCAACTATATTTTCCAAACTCAGTTTATAACTACATGTATTCATATTTATAATCACAAGCTTCATATTCATATACATAATGGCCGAATTTGAAACGTGTAGAACATATGTATATAAAAGTACAGAACGTAATTAATACAGATATTTGACGTGGACTAGGAACATCAAACAGAAGTCATCGCTCTTTCCACGTTTGTAAGTGAGTCACGGAAAAATTCGCATTGGCCGCCACTGGGAATCGAACCCAGGGTCTTCCAGTTACGCGCCGGACATGCTACAGTGGAAGTATGTCCAGGCGCATGTCCGGCGCGTAACTGGAAGACCCTGAGTTCGATTCCCGGTAGCGGCCAACGTGTAGTCATTTGTTATTGCGTGCGTTTAGTCGATATAGAAAAAGGTTAGGGATTTATCTTTGAGACAAAAGTTCTCGTTTTTTGCTTTCATTTTTTAGACGTGTTAATGTAATTTTGAAGGCTCTTTTGCTTTCTATTTCCGTTCTTTGCATTTTACCTGCAGAAATTATTTTCATCTCATAGTAGCTTCTGTCTTAGCTGTTGCGCTATTAGTCCTGCAGTTGAATGGTTAAATCTGGTTGCTCTTCTCCATTAAACTCTATAACGAAGTAAATTTTTCCGTCATTTTGGTCCACGCTTGGGATCAAACCCGAGTCCTCTTATTCCGGCATAAGTCTCTCTACCAACTGAGCTACGCAGACGTTCTTTATCGCTGCTATCTGCCTTTATGTCGTGTGCATCCTGCGGGGCAGGCACGTCACTACTCTCTCCTACGCTATCTCGCTCTTTAAATTCTTTTCCTTCGTGTCATTTTGTTTAAACAGTATCCCATCCTGATCCATATGCTATGTTAATATCTACATGCCGCACAATTTGTCATTCAAGAACACACACTCGCACCATTTTGCCTCCTGGGCTTTCTTTGAAATCTCCGTTACAGTAATTGTCTTTCTCATTCGCAATTTTATCCTTTCCAATGATACTGCACATGTACTTCATAATCTTCATTTCTGCGAGGCTCAGCTTATTCTCCATGCCGTATTTGTATTACAACGTAGAAATATTTCTGCAGAGATACGTTTGAGATTACACCGTACATATCTGCGCGGCATTTGTTCCTACACGAAGGACAACAAGAACATTTCTCATTTATGGCTGGGTCGTAGGACAAACGGAAACCCCGACTAACGTCGCCCGAATGCGAGTATTCGTACCTTCACAAAAGAACTCCTCACATAGCGCTTCAGTTATTAATGGACGTATTCATTTATGCGAAACGATCATATCAGAAAAGCGACAGTTCGTTTGATTAAAACGTGGTGCACCGACGACCGCGATACTACTATGCCGCGACCAATATCTCTTCAATCACGATGTCAGCAACTGCAGATGACAGCTCGACATTTCCCAAACCTTTCTTTGCGTTTGCATCACAACACTGCGAGGCAGCGGTTTCCTTGACAACCGATGGTGAATATAGAAATCATCCTCCGTGTCTCTCGAACATCTTTGCTTCTCTTTCACGCAAGGCTCCGGAATCAAAATTTTTCTTTGTTGTTGCCATTCTAAGTGGGTGGAAAGTAGAAACGCCCCGAAGAAAAGGAGGAAATTCCATTTATGTCACACGCAGCGAGGAACCGGCTGATTTCTCACCCACCCGATCAAAAAGAGAAGGGTTCGTTTGTCACGTTTTCAATCAACAAACTCGGGTTATCTCCAAAAGACATTATGGTCAGGTCAAGAACTGCATTTTGCAGGATTTTTCATGATAGGAATCGTGGGTAATACAGTCGGGCTGCGAGTAAACAACTTTGAAGAGATGGATGGCGCGCTGTGCACTCATAGAAAAGAATGTCGGATATGTTGCAATGCATGTCCTAGAATGAGAAATAAGGGTCTCTGCTATTACTGCACGGCATGATTTATATTTAGAACGTTTAAGAAGGCTAATGTTCTCTCCTGACACTACGTGTGCCGCGATGTGTTCTTAGTTGCTGACATTAGATATTCAGAGAGTGCCTGAATCCAGCAGCAGATGCAATTTTTATTATGCGAAGAACGGACGTGTAACAGGGGGAAAACGTGTAGTCTGTTTTTTTGGAGACTTCTGTGTTATCACTTTGCCTGTGCGTCCATCTTTGAACAGAATTTCTTTTTAAGGATAATTAAAGAAATAATTTTTGTGTCCGTATTTAAGATAGACACACATGTCCAAAACTTAAATACGGACAGCATTTTTACGGGTTGCACACATGTACGTAGTTTAATCACTGATGTTTACATACAGTAAGTAATACATCTCATTTAAGAACACAAGATATCACATAGTTACCATTCATCTGACACTGATACAGAGTGCCCGACAACATGAATGTACGAAGCTGGTACAACCGCCTGTAACGCTGAACGCCAGAGTAACTCAGAGATGTACTGTCCTCGAACACTTATAGGGAAATAAATATCGGGTACGCCCTCCTCTAACAGATATGCACGTTTGACACCTGGATGGCATACTCAGAACAAGATTGCTGAAGATTTCCTGCCGCAGAGCTTTTCACTTCTTCATCAGTGTTCGTTGGAGCTCAGGAACCGTTCCTCGTTGCGTTGTTGTCTCAGTTAGACGTCTCAGCAAAGCATCCCAGGCATTCTGTATTGGGTTGAGATCAGGGGAGTACGCTGACCACTTCGTTTGATGGAAAGCTTCTTCCTCAAGGAGTTCTACCGCTGAACGATGGAGGCGAGCATCATCGTTCATAAAAAAGGGAACTCTGGTCCAATAGCTCCTCGAAACAGGCGAATATGACGGAACATGGCATAATTACAGTAGCTTTCACCATTATACTCAATGGCCCAGACCATGATTCCTCAAACACAGTTTTATCATTTTCTGTTCTCTTGACGGTACTGTGTACCACGTTCCCGTCAAATATACTGATGCCCAGAATTGGATATTAAACTGAATTTGCTTTCATTTGCGAACAAAACGCTGGCCCGGTCCTCATTCGCTAAACCGCTAAGCTCTCGACGCCATCGAAAACGAGCCTGTTTGTGCCGCGGTTTTAAAGGTACATATTTAACAGGTTTGCGTGTATAGAGACTTCCAGGATTTAACCATCTCGCCATGGTTTGATGCGGTACGCATGATCTCAGTACTGGCAAACAGTTGATTACACAATTGACCAGCATGGCTCCGACGATTTCATTTGCAGATTGCACCAAATAACGGTCTTCTGATAATGTGTTGCATTGTGAGTGACCTCCTCCAGCACATCTAAAGGCATTTCCAGTTGCATGCGCCTTGACACCACTTGTTGATCACCAATTTTCAATTCATTTGCAACACTGGTCACATTACTCTTTTCTTCCGGTTTACCGATGATCCGACCGCGTTCAGACTCTCCCAGATGAAGTCTCCGTGCCATGTTTAATCCACTTTCTAATATGTTTCCACTACGACTCAAAACACCAGTGAAATCACGGATTGAACTAGCACAGCAACTATTCACAACAACCGTTCACCGACTATTCACCAGATGTTGCGTTCGTCACCTGTGTTGGTATGCACCATTTCGTTGTGTTGGTAATTCTATAAGGACGAATACATTCATATGGCTGAGTATTTGAGTGGTTGTGACGTGCCTGCCGCTCAGGACGCATACATGATAAAAGCAGATAGCCGTGAGAGCACATGTCAGCGTAGATCAGTTGGTAGAGCGACTTACTCCAGAGTGAGGGGACTCGGTGTTCGATGCCCGGAGCGGACAAACTTGTACGTTATATTGGCGCCTGAACTTCCAGGATGACCCGGATGTTAAGTTTCTCGCAGTGATGTGATGTTATTTCCACACGGAGAGACAGGAAAAATGAGAATCCCTTCTTCAGTGCTTCAAAAATACAAATCAGTGTGATGTTACGTTCCACACACCAAATTGTCTGGGATTTCTCGAGTGCATGTTCTGGATGACTGCATACAGCAACACATCCCCCCGAATTGAAACAGAAGTCCCTAAAATGGAAACGTTTCCCAGAGGTTAGATGACGATGATGACCTAAAGACAATGGTTGACCGTTGGCTCAAAACCCAGGCCGCATATTTCTATGAGGAGGGTATCCAGAAACTTGTGCCACGATATACAATGCCTGACAAAGAAAATGCCACACCATGAAGGAATGCTCGATAACAGACAAAACTGCACATACAGATACTCAAATAGGTCCTGAACAAATGATTTAATTGTCACATACAGACTAGGCTCCACTGGCCGAATATACAGGATAATCAATAAGAAGTGAGGCCCCCCCGTTTTGGGCGATACAGTGTTGAATCGAACGTAGCATCGAGGCAGTGAGAGTCTGAATAGAGTCCTGGGGTATCGTGGACCATGTGGTGGTGATCCGAGTCCACAGTTTATCTTCATTTTGCCGGGTGGTGGGAGGGTACTCAACCAACTGTCCCACAGATGCTCATTGGGCGAAATGTCTGGGAACGGAAGCATCCGCACACCTTGTAAAGCATTCAGGCTGAACCGAGCTGTATGCGGCCCGGTATTGTCCTGTTGAAAAACGGCGTATGGGATGCTCTGCATGTACGGTAGTGCAACTGGCCGCAGCACCTCGTCAACATAGCAGCGTGCCGTCAATGTGCCCGTAATGCGTACCAGCGGTGAGCTGGTGTAAGAGCCGATAGCACCACACACCATGAGTCCACGTTGCCCGGCCGTGTGGCGCTCCACAATGGTGGAGGAATCCGCACGTTGGCCACATCGCCTCCAGACTCTCACACGGCAATCATCTGTAGTAAAACAGAACCGCGATTCGTCGCTGAACACAACACTGTTCCATTCGGCACCACACGCGGCTCTTGGGCGACAGCAGGTCAAGCGGTGACGGCGATGGCTCGCTATTATGTGTAGCCTTTGCAATGGACGTGGAGAGCAAACTAGACATAGCCAATCGGCGCGACACTGTCAGCGCCGATATTGGAGCACCCAGGCCTCCCCGTACACTCCGCAACATGCCGCCCGTTGTGGCCTGTAATTCCGCTACGACACGACGTCGGATGCGACGATCGATGCCCTCGGACGTCCGTCTCCGTGCTCTAGTCCTCCCGCTACGACGTTGCAGAGATCCTTCCTGGCACCACTGTCTCCAAATGCAACCGACGGTTGTGGCATCACGTTGCGTTTCTTCCGAAATAGGACGCAAGGACCATCCGGCGGTACGAATGCCTACGATGACACCTCTCGAGAACTCATGCGTTTGACGAAATCGCGTACGACGTCGTCTTAACGGCATGGGCACCCGTTATTTGTTCTCCAGACACGGTAACAGCAGAACCACTCACTTCTCGCAGCCGTGACGACGTCTCGTCTGACGGCCCCACAGGCTGGTTGTCCGCTTATATCCCGCGCGCCGTTCGTGCGATTGGTCTGCAAATGCAATCATTTGCGTAACTTGTACGTGTACACCCACCTGTAATTTGCATGACTCTGCGTTCACGTCTTCGTGGCATGGAAGTTTCTCTGTCAGGCAGTGTAAATAATGCCTTGAAATTCACGGGAAATATGTTAAAAAGTAGATGAAGGTATGTAGAATTCATCGTACATAAAAAATTAGTCATCAATGTTTTTTTTTTTTTGCTTTATTCTCAAACGGCCAGGTGGCGCAGTGGTCTAAGCTCTGGCTTATGACCATTCGTCCGTGAAGGAGCTGTGTTCGAATCCTCGTGAGGCATGGATGTTCTGTGTTTGTCTTACAGCACTGACTCCCTTCCTCCCTTGGAACGAGTGGCCCTAAGTTAGGAACGGGCGACTGCTTATAACCCATTGAGTTGCTCACGGTAGTCGTTAAACCTCCAACCAAAACAAAAAAAAAACGGTACTTACTTTTTGGATGGCCCTATTATTTCCTGAATATGAAATATAATTATTTTGTTTAATCATTTGAGAGATTATGATCATAAAACAATTTGAAACTCCCAGGAATTAAAACATTTAAAAACACTCACGGACCATTAATCTGATTCTGTTGTAATTCCTCAAATTTTGATCTATGCAGCATTTTAGTGGATGCCAGAAATAAATAGCAGACATTGCTGACTTAACTTCTGAAGAATTTCGTATCTCTGAGAGAGAGAGAGAGAGAGAGAGAGAGAGAGAGAGAGAAGAGAGATTTCCGTTACTTTCTTTCTCTACTTCGCCAACAATTTGCATTTAAAAAGAACAGATGTTTCAAGGCAGTAACGATTTATTTAAAATTCCATAATTTACTCCCAATAAATGGCAGAAATGTCATTAAATTGTCAAGGGAGTCTTTCAACATAAATTTTTGTCGGACACAGAATAGCGTTTATAATACGAACTCATAAATATTTAAAGCAAAAATAAATAGACCGCGAGACGAGCATTAAAAGCGCGAAAAACATTTATCACCGACAAAGGAGAGGAAAAAGAGAAAACACTCGTTTGTTCTTAGCTGACGTGTAATAGAAAACGAAAATTGAAGCTCTTATTTCTTCTAAAAATTAAATGAAGAATTATTTTCCTCTAGGCTCCCATCTAAGACGAAGGAACTCATTTTTCCTAATATTTAGATAAACACTTATTAGCTATTTTATTACGACCAATTTTTGCGAATTGGATGACATGTCATTGGTTACCGTGACGTCACTTCGATTATATGGATAAAGTGAATCTGACCAACCTTAGTACTAATATACACTCATGTTCAAAATGCACGTGACAAAACACAAAATCTTGAAGAAGGTAAAATCCACACGACAGAGTTTGGTGACAGTTGGTAGATTCAAACATGTATCGATAACGTGGCAACACACAACAGATAAGGAATGCCATCCCCACATAAGCAGGAAGCATAGCATGAAAGTTCAAAACTGAGGCGCATTTTGAGGGGCTAGTAGGAAATGTGGTAACTCCGAACAATGATACAGCTCTCAAAACGAACCCTTGTGCTTTTGCCACGGCCTCCCAATCAGGCTCTATCGGGTGCAAGTCAGAAAATCTCGCGAACCACTATGAATATCCTCACTCTTCACGTATTCGTTGACTAACCAAGCCCTTCAGAGATGGGTATTATCGTTCCTAAAAGTTGTACATAGGCTCTAAGTTATGATCTCTGTAGTGTGTAACAGTGCATGTGCTTCCTGGCGCATGTCCATCCAATATGATGACAGCTCAAACCGGAAGTCCTCCATCACCGTAGAGTTGAATTTCTCTACTGTTGGAAGGAAAATTTCAGCTTCCCGTCTGTCTCCAAACGTACACACGCCGATAATTCCTGTTTAGGCTGTACGACGTCTCTTCACTGTAGAGAACACGGA
The DNA here is from genome assembly GCA_039090855.1 of Macrothele yani. NCBI lineage: Eukaryota > Metazoa > Arthropoda > Arachnida > Araneae > Macrothelidae > Macrothele > Macrothele yani. Next base: position 19,909,688 of record CM077029.1, read on the forward strand.
CCCATTAAACAGGGGTCCAGGGGGGATCTTTTCGGGCACAGTTCAAACGCATATTTCTTAGCTATACGGCGAGTCGGATACAAACTGTTGGCCTTCTTGCACACAGGCTTCTATCATGGACTCTTTTGTATACTGCCTGCTTCATATCACGGTTCCCGCACGAGAGGAGAACTCTGCTGTCTAGTTGTTATGGTGGCCAGTTGTTAGAGACAAATACCAGTAGTCTTGACTCGCGAGCGTTTTTGTCTCAGCCTTTTGTTATTGTTCCGGTTTCTTGAAACTCTCTTCAAAAATTGGAGACCACTTGCCTCGATACATTCAGTCATCTTGTTACCTCAGTTTGCGATTGCCCTTCCTCCCATTAACCAAGCGCTCTCCACCGTAAAAAGTCATCTAAGCGATGGTGCTAAGTCATTCTTCCACTAAAAGTGCAACTCAAGCTGCAATCATTTCGTCCAGTTTGGAACATCCTTCATCAAGGTCGCGCGCCAGCCAGCTCTATGACGAACGGTCCTCATTTGCAGATTTCCATAGGATCTAGCACGATATTGTGGATACGTTGACTTAGCGCTTTCCCTTGCATATATCTCTGAGATATCTTTACAATCGGTCGTTTCGTATTGAACGTAGTCTCGAATTTGTATTTATCGCGTTAATTGTGGACACCGGTTTAGGGTACGAACGGATAACGACGTAATTCAGCTGGCTTCGAGCGCATGATGGTACTCAGTGCTCGCAGGAGTAACAGTGAAACAACTGCGCTGGTGGAATGCGGAAGGACTGCAAACGTTAGAATTTATAGAGGATCGTTGATTCAGAAAAGACGGTCGAAGTGAACACTGTACTTGTGGAGTAGTTGACACCCGAGGTGATTACAAGATAAACAGATTTAGGCGATCAAACCGACGCGAAAGAGTGAGTCAAATAACAGACGATTTAAAACAATTACCGTGCCAAACGGCATCCTAGGACGTTATAGGCATCGGCTGCTTTACAACAGCAGAAAGCCAGTTGATACAATATTTTTGCGTGCAGAGAACAAGAAAAGTCGCTGCAAGGCTCAAGATCATCCAATATGAATCCTAAATAAGTGAAAAAGGGTTACGTGGTTTCCAGAATCGCATTTTCCAGTGAGTGATGCCCGTTAAAGGGCAGGATTTCGGGATTAGTATCATGAGAACATAGAACCATCTTGTATGCCAACACTGTCGAAGCTGATGGAGACATTGTAATGTTTTGGGCCATGAGTTCATAGTATACTGTTGTGACTTCTCGACTGCAGTGTACCAACGCCGGACGGTCCAAGCATTCATAAACCTCATTTATGACAATGTTCATCGAACCATAACCACTCACTACATCTGTATGGTTTTATAATATTGATAGGAAAATTCTGAATACCCGCAATGTGTCGAAGTGGTTTCTGAAGCAAAATGCAGACCATTCCCTGCATCATCGGCTACACTAGTCTCCATATCTCAATCCTATGGAGTATATGTGCAATGAAACCCAACCGGACATCAAACGCTTGAATCAAGTGTTATATATTACGTGCGTGAGTGGAGAAGTTTGTTGGACATGCATGCGCCAGCATTAGCTATCTTCAATCTCATAAAGCATGTGTGGAATGAAGTCGAATAGGACATTATACGATTCGACCTTCTACGATTGAGCCTGCGAGATTTGAAGGATGGTAGTCGACATACATATCCAGTATTTTAACGGAACATTCGTAAGCTTACTCGAATCAACGCAGTGGCGAATTTCTGCTGTTCCGAAGAGCAAATTTGGCTCAATATTTTGCTAGATAAGTGGTTCTGATATATTATTCATTCATTGTGCATTGGTGGTCAAAAGTTAAGTTACAAACGTAAATCTGCCATAAACGTCAGTGGAATTTAGATGAGCAGTACATCAAACAATAAAATATAACATATGCACGCATGAGACGTGTAGGAATGAATAGCCAGGAATAATGCTGATGTGTCACGAAAATCCCTTTAATTGTGTAGAAGGAATGCGATGTTCCTGAGATCACATGATATAAGATCGCACCTGAAAACCAAACCTCTGGTGGAATACCGAAATGGCCATTCCATACTCTGAATGTCCTCACTCTTAAAGGCGAGCATTATTGTCCATTAAAATCCGTCCGTGGAAAAAAGAACCCTAGACAAAACCTTACACAAGGCTCAATTATCACCTCTGAGTACATTTAAGCAAGCAAGGTGTTTTCACAAACGCACACAATGCCCTAACGCCCTCCAGCGTTATATCGCACAATACTTGATGTTCTCCACCTACATTGTCGTCTCATCTCCAGATTGCTGGAATAGTTGCGCAATCTGAGTTTCATCAAGGTCAGCACACTGCGAATATTTTTAATCAGACTGAATCGGACGGTGCAGGTGTAATGCTGTCTGCACCTAGTCCTTCGAATTGTTGTTTGAAAAATGGTGAGGAGAAGGCAAACCGTCAGACTTCAAGCATATAGACCCATTTCGCGAAGTCATCGGGCAGTACACTATATTAACAAAAGTCACCGGACACGTAGAAGAGAAACACAACATAGCATTTATTGACATACAATAGTACGGTGTGTATCCACCTTTGGCCTTAATGAATCCTCTGACCCTTCGAGACATGCTTTCCACAAGGTTTTGTAACACAGCGATAGGTATGTACTTCCATTCAGTTCATAATTCAGCCGATAACTGTTGCTTAGTAGTAGGCCTTGATTCCGAACTCCTTATACGGCGCTCTAATTCATCCCATAGGTGCTCTATGGGATTAAGATCAGGGCTCTGTGCTGGCCAGTCCACACACGATACGAAATTATCGTCAAACCACGCCTTAACAGTTCTTGCTTTATGGCTCGGTGCATTATCCTGCTGGTACCAACAAGGCTCGGTTCCATAGTATTGCCACAGAGTTGGTAGGGCATAATTGTCCAGAATATCGAGGTAGACGTGTTGGTTAATAGGTTTGTCCACGATAACCAATGGGCAGGCACCGTACCACGAAAATCACCCACATACGAGTACACTTCCAGCTCCAAACTTGACCGTAGGAACAGTACACTGTGGTAAATAGCGTTTCCCAGGCTCCTGTCATACCCACACGGCCATCAGACTGATGGATCGTGTATCTGGATTAATCAGTCGATAGGACCCGTTTCCATTGATCGACGGCAAATAATAAATGTTCTTTACACCAGTCTAAACGACGAGTAGCATTCCGAATGGATATGAACGGCTTATGAGCAGCCGCACGTCCACGGTAACCCATGGAATGAAGGTCTCTGCGAATGGTACGTGTACATTCCGAGTTTCCAGCATTGTTGCTAATCTGTACACTGAGGTCTTCTGCAGTACTCCGTCGATTAGCTGTATCGACTCCCCTGAGACTTCGACGAACTCTACTACTGATTTTTTTGGTCTGGCGTTACGTTTTGCTCCTTCAAGCACACCATGTGTTTTCCACCTATTCAGTGCATTCAAAAAGTTGACTTGGGTATGTTTAAACGCCTCTCGGTTTCTCTTATGGACAACCCACTAATATAACACCCAACAATTTTTCCTTTCTCAAAGTCAGTTCTCTCTCTCCGCGATATTTTCACTTAACCTCACAGTGCGTTTAGATCGCGGTCAGCTGCAGGTTTGTTTTATACCGTTTGAAGCTATACCGCGCATCGTAACAACGCAGCGGATTCGTTCCTTTGCTTTTGAAGAGATGTACGGTGTCTTTTGTCAATATAGTGTATGTCACCACTGTCGAAGCTGATAGAGACTGAAGCACTGGCTAGCTCTGTAACGTGAAATATTTTGCTGTAACATACTAGTACATACGCCTTCAAGGTGTTGAGTTCAGATGTCAAACCTGCTAGGGCGTTTTGAAATTTGGCTGGCCCGGAATCCATTGCAGAAGCACACTCCCTTATTCCTGATATTTTCTCCATAGTCTGCAGAAGACCATCCAACAGTGATTATGCGCTTTGGTTATCTAAACGTGGGTCTGTCCTGCCAATATCTTCTTGGTGGCTGTGCACCTGTTCGAATTCTATACGCGACTCCCGGTGTTCGTCTTTATGTTCTACAACATCACCTGCAAGCTGATGGGCTATGAAATGGGAGAAGTAGGACATGACAATTTATAACTGCACTCGTTGTGATAGCTTACCTATTTTGCAAGGTACTTTTCACGTGGATGCGCAAGAAATGCTCATGTGTCAATTTTCAAAAACAGGGTCATCCAAGAGTCTTCTCCGATTTTTCGAATCTTAATATAAAATAACGAAACCACTTGAAAGGTAAGGATCTCAAGTTTATTTCGATTATCATTGCATGTAGAAAGCGAGCCTTGTTTTTTCGCGAGTCGAGAAAATCATGAGTTCAAGAATGTAGCAACGGATAAACGTAAAATTTCTAGTGAAATTAAAAAAAAAATTGGTATTTTAGGTGAGGCGTACAATCTGTACTTCACTTCTTAGCTTGTCTAACTCACTCACCAAATACGCTCTCAAGAATGTGAGTTTGCCAAACACGTGGGTTTCACGAACCCATACGCGCATGTCATGTAAATTAACTGCAGCTGATACGTGACGTGTCGACTCATTAGCAAAATACACATGTTAAAGGAAGTATTCGGCATTATCTAGGTGATCCATGTGTTGAACAACGTCAACTTTTTATGCATACAACCGCAGTCTTTCAGGCTAAACCCGCATCATTTTTGTGTGTGTCAATTCAGATTACACAGCAACTTAACGGGTTGACATCCCCGGGTACCGGGAAAATGTTATGCGTACTCGTTCCACGACGTCTTACTGGGATGGGACTTCACTTCTTTTCTTGTCAAACTCACCTCCAGTTTCTAGAAATCTATAATTTTATCTATCCGATGATTAATTCTTTTAGCATCCTACCGAAACGTTTGCGAATATTTTTTGCTATTAAATTACTGCTTTCGTTTCAAACACAAGCTACCATGGGGTGCATGGAGGAAAGGTTTTCGAAACGAAAGAAGTAATTTAATAGCAAATAAATATTCGCACACTTTTCGGTAGGATTCCTCCGGATGCTAAAAGAATTAATCATTGGATAAAATTCTAGATTTCTGGAAACTAGGTGTGAGTTAGACACGTTACGAAGTGAAGTCTCAGTGTTTCCTAAGACGTCGTGAAACGAGAACACGCCTCCCCGGTTGGGCAGTGGTCTAAGCAATGGCTTTTGATCGCTATTCCGAAATGGGTCCGGGTCCGAATCCCGGTCAGGCATGGATGTTGTATTTGTCTTACGGCACTGGTTCGCTCCCTTCCCTCGAACCAGTGGCCCTAAATTAGGAACGGGCGACTGCTTATAGCCCACTGAGTTGCTCATTGTGGTGGTGGTTAAACCTCAAGTAAAAAAAATAATTTAGAAGACCTAAAGAGGAACGATCGTGAAGGCCGTTGCTGCTGTTGTTATGGATTTATTACTACAGGACAAGCAGCTAATGGTATCCGATAACTCGGGCACAGTTAAAAATTTTGAGCGAAGCTACTGCAAAATCTAAGTTCATTAAGGCGTGTATTATAACAAATTTTAAAAAACGAACACGTAAAGTTTATGACTTCCAGAACAAAAGTACGAAACTTTCTAAAAAAGAAATGCCTAAATTTTATCATGAACTACTTTCCTTCACGCTGGTTGAGATCAGGTTGCATGTAAACAAAGCAGAAAGACACACTCAGATCGGGCACCACGTTTTTCATTTTGTATCGCAAAAGACAGACACACACACACACATACACAACCTTCCTTTTATTATTTAGATTAAGGAAGTGTTAATCTAACAGACGGAGTCTTTCCATTTCTTCTTTTTTCAATTTAAACGACTTTTTAAAATTAGTGTTAGTGAGCCGAATTTCGTGAAACGATTCAAGCAAAGGGCCGTCTAGTTTTAATTGAAATTCCTCAATGACACGGAATTTACGAAATAGGAAGGCGTCAAAACCTGACCAGGGACGATCTCCAATCGCATGCCAAATATCACTGTGATTGGATGTGCCATGTCGTAGCCTATGCCCCAACAACTAATTGTCTCTAGTGTCGTATAGAAAGCGCATTTTTTTCAATTATTATTAAAATTGGTCAGTTTTTTATTGGTCATTATTTTTATACGACTCAACCAATCACCATATACCAACCCCATGTCACTCATTACGTCCTTCCCTTTCTGTTTGGCAATTTTCACCACGATTGGTTGAAGATGTTTGGAGGAGATAGGTAATAAACGACCCCTTCTCAAAACCCGGAAAACCCCCTAAAAATGCAAGTTTGTGGACTATTATTCCTCAATGACACGGAATTTCGAGATTCGGCAGGCGTCAAAACCTGACCATGGACAATGTCCAATCGCATGCAAAAAAACACGGTGATTGGATGTGTCATCTCGTACCTATGCCTGAACAACTAATTGTTAAGCACAGGTTAGATATCCTCTGAGCAACTAAGGCATATTTTAAGGAAATTTAGCTGTTTATATTTCAACTTAGTAAATCTTATGTCTGTAAGTAATGCAATAATTTTTTATAAATTTCTAAAAACAGGACAAGACTTTTGGACCATTCTATTTCAATAAATTGTAGCCAGTCCTTATATTTCTATATCAGCTCTGATATTTGTAACTTAACTCTTGTTCCCCAGTGAAAATAAATGTTTTTGTATTGCTTAGATTTGAAAGCTCACACACCCTTTTAACACTTAAACACACGAATTGTTACTTCCATTTGAACACATAGTTAAAATTGCTGTTTCATTTCTCTGAGGGCGATTTATAAGATATGGTCAATTATTATTTTTTTAACTTTCTTGTTTCAACAAATCCAAAAGCAAATAGTGATCATTTTAGCGCAGCATTTCGGGTAACTTTCGCTTTGGAAACTTTTCCGAAAGTTTCACCAAACACATGCAACTAGTTTTATTTTGAAAGTATGTTTCTATTTTTTATCTGCTGAGACTATAAAAATGCAAAATACTGCATCTGAACCATATGAAAGCAAAGTAGTGTTTATTAAATTTTATCCAGTTTCTGAAATCATAGCATGCGAGTGGTAATCAGTATAATGTGAAATCTGAAATTGGATGAATTACTGACCCGGAAAACTTAAAAAATTCGGTTTTGAGTTATCAACACACATCCAGTCGTTTTTGTTTATTGTTTTCGGCAAAACTTTGCAATACAGCATTTGTTGCAGTATGAAGCAAAACAGCGTTTCTTCATCTTGGGTCCTTTTCCCATTTTCACGCCATCTGCGAAATTTTTCCCTTAAAGTTACACCGAAGAAAGCAAAAAGTATCTTGGAAAAATAAATTTAAACCACAGATTCGCAAATGAAAACTTTTCTTAGAAGTTACAACTGCAAGTCAATCGAAGGAAGTTAAAGAGGAAATCATGAACACGAGGTCAAAAAGTAAGTACGAGAAAACAAAAATCCGGATGTCGTACAAGACCTGATAGTGATGTTGTTGACGTTGCTGATTTATTTATACTCGGGGAAAAGATCATAACAGAAAATTTATCAAAATAATATTCAACTCATAAGGTCGCTTTCCGAAAGTGCACGGATATATTTCGAATAAAGAGCAACATCGTTGTTTGATGGAGAAGAAAGATATTCAATATGTGAGACTCCCAGTAATGACACGAAAGTGAGACTTGGACTTCTGCCAAATACTGACCAATAAATTGTGAGCTACACATAGAAGAAAGGAAAAAGCTGATTTGGGTATTCTTCACCTTAGAGATAAAAAAAAAAAGCTTTTTTCAAGTCACAGAAAAGAGCTCACGATATGTTTCAGCATATAAGTTGTTGAAATGGCTCCAGGAAAGGTAATTTGTTATTGGCTAAATCCGATCGACTGGATATCAAGCGAAAAATCTGCAAAGCAAAGTGCTTTGTCAAAGGCAAACTCCGCATCATGTATGTGGGTGGGTGCATAAAAAGAGAACGATGACACCTCGATTTTCAAACGAAACGAGCCCGTTTTTGAAATACGTATGGAATCTACTATTTCAAGATATTTCTAGGTTTGTTTGTTTGTTCTAAACTGGGCACAATCAGTATAATTAAGACACAGATAGGATTTTTTTTAATCTTTTAAAAAACCAAAAAACCTGGAAAATGTTTGAAAAAACTGAAAAAAACCTAAATATGCTCCTTCTAAAAGTTGTACAAAAATAGCTAATTTTAGCATTGCCTTTAGTAGCAGTAATTACTATTCTAACATTACATTGGCTTCTGTGTAAGACATTAACTCGGAATTCATTAAGTTTACATTATCTTCAGCTTCGCGGAAAATTTCGTTGAACTTAGATAGTTTAAATGTTAGAGCCCCTGACCAACATGTGCAATAACTAATTATTCAATTCTCTATAAGAGCCTAGTTGAGTCAAAAGTCGTACTTAGGACAATACTTCTTTTTATTTACATCCTTCAGGCAAGTCAATACACAAAATAAGCTTATTCCCTCTGGGAAAAAATGACCATACACACATTCACTCACTCGCTAATTAGTCGTTTATCAATATCAAACAAAATATTGACTAACACAGATTACTAACGGAAGCTCGTTTTCATCGTCTATCAATGTTGAACAAATGGTTGACTAACACAGATTACTAACGGAAGCTCGTTTTTATCATCGTCTATCAATGTTGAACAAATAGTTGACTAAGACAGATTACTAACGGAAGCTTATTTTTGCCGCCCAGGTGGCGAAGTGGTCTAAGCGTTGGCTTATGGCCATTCGTCTGAAATGTGTCCGGGTTCCAATCCCGGTGAGGTATGGATGTTGCGTTTGTCTTACGGCACTGGCTCTCTTCCTTTCCTGGAACGGGCGACCGCTTATAGCCCATTGAGTTGCTCACCGTGGTCGTTAAACCCACAATAAAAAAACCGCTCGTTTTAACAACGTACCATCAGCATGACTTCAATAACACTGCCTCCCAAAGACTGAGCTCAGCTCACGAGTTCTCATTTCTAGCTTTCTGTTACGTAATTACACTTTTACCTGTTTCCAGGTGTCGTCAAAGTTAAAAAAAATTGTCAGGACATAAAATGTGGAGTTAAGCTTAGAAAAACGCTTAACGGGGATAAACTAAATTTGAATAAGGGCGCGGGTACGCAAAAGGAAGGTTTAATTAAAGTATGCGGCACAAAGTGCCATTTTAAAAATCTCAGTTCTAGAAGTGCAACTGTAATGTCACAACTGAAAGCCCCTCCTCGCAGAAAGTTAGTAATCCTAGGGAATCATCTCCTAGCGGAAAGTTAATATAACACATTCTACGAATATCTTATAAACCGCAGTTTAATGCGAGAAAACGTTACACTGGAATCTTTATGTTTAGCAGAATCGCGTGAGATGAACAAGAAGAGCAGATTCATGGAAGCCTCCTACATCCCTATGTGTGGCACATTTACTACTCAAACTGAAAATATCGGACATCAGTGTGCAAAACCCAGTAAACTAACCGAAGATGTCACACTATGGTGCGCAAAATTCAGTGCGCCAACTGAAGGTGCCATACATCGTGCGCAACGTTTATACGTCAACTGAAGATGTCATACGTCAGTGGACAAAATTAAAAAAACCCAGAAAAAAGCTAGATTGGATGTCGAAGAAGTTCCATATCGGTACGCAAACTACGTTACACAAACTAATTCCTACGTCGGTACGCAAATCGGAGTTATCACGTTAGGTGAGGTGACATACTGCAGTTTTGCGAAACTTGTTTCCCAGTTTTGACGTATTCTGAATTATTATTCTTCTTGTTTACTCAGTCCAAGAACTGGTTGTTCGGTAGATGTACTCTGTCTCTCCATTCCTTTCCGTTCTTCAAGTCATAGTATGTCCTGGTATTAGTGTCTTGGAGTAACTGTGCCACAAAACTATTTCTTGCCCATCCTCTTTCTCTCTTGCCTTGAATTTTTCCTTTCAAATCTTTCAGAATCGGGTCTCCATGAAGCAATGTGTGCCCAATCCATAACATTTTCTTCTCTTTAACATGTTGATCAAATTCCTGGGTTCTCCCATTCTCTCCGGGACCTTTTCATTAGTCTTTCTATCAAGTCAACTTATTTTCTCCATTCTTCTATAGCTCTACATCTTTCCACTTCCCTCTTGGCCATGTCTCAGAACCGTAGAGAGCTACTGGCCAAACAAATACCTTTAAAATTCTCTTCCTTAGTTTTACATCTATATTTTTGGCTATCAATAGTCTTTGATTCTCTCTAAAAGCCGTTTTTGCCATTCTCAGTTTCATTTTAATTTCCTTTTCACATCTTCAGGAACAATTTGACCCAAATAGCGAAATGATTTCACTTGTTCCATGTTTTGTCCTTCAATTTCAAGGAAAGTCTGTTTTGGAACCTTCCCTATTACCATTAGATTTGTCTTATTTTTATTTATCTTCATTCCATAGATATCTGCATTTTTGTGTAATTTTGACATCATACGCTGCAGTGATTTGGCTGATCCTGAAACTATTGCCTGGTCATCAGCAAACTTAATGGCCTTAATTCTCTCTCCATTAACCCAAACTCTTTCACTGGCACTCCCTAAGGCCTGATCCATCATAACTTCGGCATATATACCAAAAAGGCTTACACCTTTATTTATTGGGACTGGATCAGTCAGTCCCTCTTGAATTGTAATCAATGCTTCCTGATTTACATAGATATTTTTGATAAGCTGGATACTGTTATCATCCATGCCGAGTCTCTCTAGGATTGGCAAAAGTCTTCTCCAAGGCCCTTTGTCGGAGATTTTCTCGTAATCAATGAAACATACAAAGAGGGAGTAATAGTATTTCTTATTAGTTTTATTGTCATATTCCCATCTGCATGTACATATTCTTTCAGTTGCTTCCTTTGTCGTAGAAGTCTCAACGCTCCACATAAGCTTTCGTTTTATGAATGCACACAGACTTCAGTAACCTCGTTCTGATGTATTACATACGATGTGACAAGCTACAGAGGTAAAGCACGTGTCAAGGCAACAAATCTGCAGCGGTACATTCCATCGGTGTAGCTTAGTCTGCTAGAACAACTACCCCAAGGGCGAGGAGGCGTGGGTAACATCCCCACGACCGAACAATTTGTGAATTTCACATTGGCGGCTGAATGTCGAGAACTGATTTATTGGCCATTGGGTTCTTCGAAAAATACATGATATTTGTGATATTTGTCCCACACATAGTCTGAAATTAATGAAAATTTCCTTTTTCGCTTTGTGATTTCTAAAAAGATATCTAAATTTGGAATTATGAAATTTCAAGCATTTTGCCCTCTAAGTTTCTCAGCAGCGTACTGGCACGACGCCGCAAACAATGAGGGAATATGGAGGAGACCCATGTTGTGCTTTTCTCTCCGTAACATTATCTTTTTGTAACCGAAAATCATCGCTGTTTTTGGGTAAGAAGTACTCACCCCATTTTTCACCTAACTCATTAGGTTACCAGATCTTTTCTCCAATTTTGTTTCTCCCACATCTGAAAATTTTATTTTTACCTGCTATATACACTATATTGACAAAGGTCACCGGACACTTAGAAGAGAAACACAACATAGCATTTATTGACATTCACCTTCGGCCTTAATAAATGCACTGACCCTTCGAGACATGCTTTCGGCAAGGGTTAGGAACACAGCGATAGGTATGCACTTCCATTCAGTACAAACTTCTAATGGGGCTCTCTGATTCATCCCATATGTGCTCTATATGATAAATATCAGGGCTCTGTGCTGACCAGTTCACACACGATACGAAGTTATTGTCAGACCACGCCGTAACAGTTCTTGCTTGATGGCTCGGTGCATTATCCTGCAGGTACCAACAAGGCTTGGTTCCATAGTATTGCCACAGAGTTGGTAGGACATAATTGTCCAGAATATCGAGGTAGATGTGCTGGTTAACAGGTTTGTCCACGATAACCAATGGACCGGGACCATACCACAAAAAACAACCCCACACGAGTACACCAGCTCCAAACGTGACCGTAGGGACCGTGCACTGTAGTAAATAGCGTTCTCTCGGCTGCCGCCATACCCACACACGGCCATCAAACTGATGGATCCTGCATCTTAATTCATCAGTCCATGGGACTCGTTTCCATTGATCGACGGTCCACGATAAATGTTCTTTACACCATGCTAAACGACGAGTAGCATTCCGAATGGATATGAAAGGCTTGTGAGCAGCAGCACGACCACGGTAACCCACGCCATGAAGTTCTTTGCGAATGGTACGTGTACATGCCAAGGTTCCAGCATATTTACTCTTCTGTACACTGAGGTCTTGTGCAGTACTCCGTCGATTAGCTGTAACGACTCTCCTGAGGCTTCGACGTCCTCTATCACTGATGTTCTTTAGTCTTCTGGTACGTTTTGCTGCTTCAGGCACGCCATGAGTTTTCCACTTATTCAATACATCCAGAACAGTTTACTTGGGTATGTTTAAATGCCTCTCGGTTTCTGTTATGGACAACCCACTAATATAACACCCAAAAATCTTTCATTTCTCAAAGTCAGTTCTCATCCGCAGCGACATTTTCACTCAACCTCACAGTGCGATATGATCGCGGTCAGCTGCAGGGTTGTTTTTAAACCGTTTGCAGTTGTGCCGCGTATCTTAACAACGCAGCGGATCCGTTCATTTGCTTTTGAAGTGGTGTCCGGTTACTTTTGTCAGTATAGTGTACATATATGATTCTATGTCTTAGGTACTTCCAAAACGATTTCCTGTTATTCGAAAAAGCCATATCTTTCCTATTCATCCAATCATTCCTACACTTTGTCTTTTTTCTTACGAACAAACGCTGCTTCTTCGCGTTGTTTTCGGTCGCAGCAACATTTCTTAGAACCCATATGCTTCCTTGTGTAGTCATTCATATTTTAAACCTCTCCCTTAATATTATTTCCGGCACAATAAGCTCAGTTGAAAACTGTATATGTAATTTCTTGCGCAATATGTGAGACACCATGTGGCTTCTAAAATGTTCATATACTTTTACGGAGTTTACATGTTGCCTCAAACCTTACGGAGATATTTTCATGGACGTAAATAGGCCACGCAATGTAGACAGGATATGGTTATAACCCTTGAAAATTGTAATATCACTAGTAATTGCTTTTCCACAAGAAGTTCAGCTCCAAGAAAATATCTAACAATGACTTTAGTGCGACGCTAGTCATTTTTTCTGTTACATTTTAGTGCAACTCAAGTGCATCTTTTAGGGCGACACAGGTGCATCTTTTAGTACGACTCAAGTGCATCCTAATGCGACTCAGGTGCACTTTTGAGTATGATTCATTCTTTAATACGACCCATTTCGGCAATTCTTCTTTTAGTACGATTCAAGTGCATCTTTTAATGTGACTGAAGTGAACCTTTTGTGCCATTCATCTTTTAGAACGACTCATTTTAGTGCGACTCAGGTGCATCTTTTAAAAATAATACAACTTACTGTGACTGAAATGCATTTTTTCTGCTGCATTCAGCAACATTTCTGGGACTAATATGAATTGTGTATTTTTCTACTCATAAATTAAAATCTGCGTGATAACAAAATTCTTGCTTTCGAGATGACCATTTTAATAACATTTTATAACTACCATATTCATTTGCGTTCGTATTAATTTTTAATTAAAGTAAAACTTTTGAAATGTTTCTAGATAACTGTTATCTATTCTTGAATAGGGAAATACATTGCTTCCAAGAAATACCATATGTCTGTCAGAAAAGAGAATAAAATAATTATGAAATTTTTAAAGTAAACAGGATGGAGCAAAGATATTGAAAATAAACTGTAAATAAGGAGGATGAAATATTAATGAAATAGCAAATCGGTGTCTAGTGTGTTGAAATCAATATTTTGGAACAGACTGAAGCCTTATCGAGGAATATGAAATATTTGGTTACAATATACAAGGAACCGTGGATACTACTTTGAGTTAATTCAAGCAATACAAAGGGAATAGTGCAATGTGGACTGTTGAATATGTTTTTTACTTTTTGCTGTCAATTAACGTTCACATGGGCAAATGGTTAAATTTAGCCTAAAATTCACGCACGTACTAGGAGAACATTGACAGAAAGAAAGTAATTTTAAAACCTGAAGTTTAAGATTTTGGGAGGATTATGAATTATCGCAAAACGAGTAACTACGAAATTGTCAGCTTAAAAATATGAAAGTGGAGATTAATGAAGTGTTCAAGGGAAATTCTCCACCTGAAATTATGAAACTTAGTATTAGTTAATTTGGGAGAACGACTGTTCAGATTAATGGAACTTAAAGATGGAAATTGTTACTTGGAACTACTCAAGAATCACAACTTAGGACTTGAACAGAAGCGGAAGCTGGAAATGTATTTGGAGGTTATCGACCAAACAGAAAGTTCGTATAGTTAGTTCTTTTATGAAAATCAAAAATTATTGATAATTCATTTGTGAAAGGCAACTCAGAATTATTAAAGAAGACTAACTTAGGAATAGTGAGTTTTCGAAGCGACAAATTACAAAATGTAAAGCAGAATTGTTAAAGAACGATGAATGTAAGAATACAAATGTCCAGATTAGAGAAATGTTAAGTTGGAGGCTGTGCCTTTGGATATTTAGAACCTGAAACTGATATTTTGCAATGGTTGATTTAGAAAATAGATAAATTGAGGGAACTTTAAAAAAAACACGGCATGTGGAATATTGAAACCGTAAGTAAAGAATTGAGAATATGAATCAATCTATATATAGAACCATTCTCTTCGGAATTTCAAAATTATCAAGTCGAGAATATGAAATTATGAATTGAACAGTCCAAAAATCTGGGAAGGAAACTCAACCCCAAACACCATAGTCGGACCAGTAGCAAACACTGACTTTCTAAAACATCTAGTTAAACTTAAAGAATAGGTTTACCGACTACGAAGAAATTCTTCCTAGCAACATTGGGTCCTAACTCTTCTCTTCCGAAGAAAAACTTCCTCAACGCATGGCCGAAAATACTACTCTCAGAAAAAAATATTCCTAGCAACATTGAGCGGCAAACACTTTACTTCCAAAGAAACCACTTCCTAGCAACATGGCTAAGAAACTTCTCTTTCGAAGGAAAAACTTCGTAGTTCGGTATTGCCATGTAAATTTGCATGTCTGACCGCATAATACATGTTGTTCAAAATTCCACTAATCCTGGGTGAAGAAATACTACATGAAGTGATCGGTAGTTGTCTGAAACTATGTGTAAACAGTGGCGCCTAATTCGTTCGGGCAGCTCCCTTACAGTTCACAAGCTGTGCAAGCATTACCTTCCACGAGTTCCGTAAGCAACAGAGTATTAGTAAGCATATTTTGTTTTGTATTTCTTACCCTCACAAAAAATAAAACATCAATATGCTTTTGAAATTTCTCTGATGCTCAAACCAACATTCTTTTTTCTGCGTAGACATACTCAGTTGTGAGCTCAGAACTTTGAGCAAAGACTCTCCCTCCACCACGCGTAGTATGGTCGCATCTACCAGTGTGCTCTTATATACACTCTACGTCAAAAAAATAGTTGCGCCCAGAAGGACGTGTCGGACTGCTATGGGCAATATTTATTGAGCTACACACCAATGAGTAGTGTCTATCGTCTATCAGTATGGCGCCAGGTCGCCATGTTTGTTCACACAGCATGCCAGACGTCTCGGCATGGAGTTGTGCTTGACGTCTATGTCCAGCCCGAGTTTCCGGAGGCAGGTTTTTTAAAAATATGAGAAACCTGGGATGTATGGGCACGTTCCAACATACCGGATAATTGGTTTACTTCCATGCATATTAGAATTTGTAAGGGTTGATTCTGTCATGTTAATGATGCTGTCCACTTCGTGGCTGTCAAACCCAGTTGTAGACACTAACGTTCGCAAATCGTTGATCTCCTTCAATCGGGCTGGGGTGTTCGAGGAGAGGGCAATTGCACGTCTGGCTCTGTGTCTTATTATGGCCAGCTTTCGTGTATTTGGGCAAAATTAATCTGGAGTGATTACGTTCATTACATACGTGGGTTTGTAATAGACCTGCGTAGTGAGGTGTCCAGAGTCTGCTTTTTTGACAAGCACATCTAGGAAAGGCAACGATGATTCATTCTCCATTTCCATAGTGAACTTTATGTTTGGATGTCCGGAACTGATGACGGAGAAAAAAGGGTTGAGCATTGCTTCACCTTTTTTCCCACACGAAGAAAATATCATCTGCGTAGAAAATATCATCTTGGTGGCAGGATATCCGAAAAGTGGCCCCATACGCAACTGTTAAAGCCACAGCCTATAGAGAGACAGTAGAAATCCTGTCTAGCCCCGACATCTGCAATGTAGACACCTCCATAGAGTTAGTTACCTTATGTCTGGTACTCGATCCTGGGCAGCACGAAACTCTAAATCATGCATCAAGTATCACATGCGCGGGACAATGTCATTGTTTAAACATTTTTATTTTGAAAAACTTCCTGGAACAGTTTATATATTTCCAATTTGGTGTTTACATTTAGCCTTTCTTGAAGAAGCCACCCGTAAGTGGCGAAAGCTTGCTTTTACCATGTAGTTTGTACCCTACGCCAATAAAACGAAATGTAACCATTTACTGTTATTGCAATCAGCTTTTGCAAAATTTCATGCTCTACTTTCACAGCAGTTTAAAAGAGTTACAACATTTCACAATTTTCCTATTTTGTTTTAGTAAGCTCTGATTTCATCCTAGAATGGCCGCCCCGGTGGCGCAGTGGTCTAAGGCGTTGGCCTCTGATCGTTCGTCCGTAAGGGGTCCGGGTTCGAATCCCGGTCAGGCATGGATGTTGTGTTTGTCTTACGGCACTGGTTCTCTCCTTTCCCTGGAACCAGTGACCCTAAATTAGGGACGGGCGACTGCTTATAGCCCATTGAGTTGCTCACGGTGGTCGTTAAACCTCCAATAAAACGAAACGAACATCCTAGAATGTCTTCTGCTTAGACGTTTAACCAACTACACTCTCATGCCTTCTAGCTCATGAACATTTTAGCTGGCGAGAGAACAATAAAGTTTTTCAGCTATATTCATCACAGATTCAAGTGTTTTTTGGCAGAAAAACTATAAGTGTAATTCACCTTTTCATCAACACATATCACATATCATTCATCTTATAGACGTACATCATATTCCATTAGTGACCTGACATCTTAAACGACACATAATATTTTTCCTTTTCGCCGCTAAAGCAATCGCCAGAAATCCAAAACCAGAAATATTATCTGAGTTCGTCCTGTATTTCTAAGATCTTATGCAATGTGTTTTCAGAATATTCCTTCTTTCTTTCCATCTCCTGCCGCAGGTAAGTTCATAGGACACCAATTTATTACCTTGTTTTGATGGTCACTAGGACGCCACACGCATCAACTGGTGCGTACAATCCTCTGCGGGCAATTTATTTGACCATTATTCCATTTGCTGCAGAAGAAACAGATAGAAAACAAAAAGAAAGAAATGCGAATTGGTTTCCTGTGGCGCAGTACGATATCTCCCGAGTAAACACGTTTCCGAATATGTATGCTCTCAGTTTTATTTTACGTAAGAGCTCTAAAAGAGAACCTTCCCCTGGAGACCCTTTAAAAAGTGAGCATAAATGCCGCGCATGCGTTGAGGCCCATGGGAAAAATTAGAAAGAAAACCCATTCCTTCGATATAGAGGTAACTGGTCTAAAGGAAAGAAACAAAAAATACAACGAATCAGTGAACTGTGCTATGTAGCCGAGGAGTAAGAATTACAAATACGAAATAAAGTTAAGATCCATCTCTTCGGAAAGCATGTGAATAAAAGCACAACATTAAGTTTGGGGCAAACCCGTTGTCTAAACAGTTCAGCAAATTAACGGCTTGGAATGATATTACGAGACCTATGAAATTATATAAAAAAATTAAAATGCTAGGAAAATGTACACGATTTTATACGCTAATTTAACTTATCGGTACTTGGTCCATGATAATTCTTGAACACAATAAGTGGTGTAAAGAGTGCAACTCACCTTATGGAATGCTAGATACGTTTCCTACCCGTTTACTATAATATTTTCCACAGGAAGTGCTTTGGAAGTACCTCGAGGGAAGTACAGATACCTCGTTCGGATTTCACATATATCTAATACAGTTCAAACAATATTAAGTTCCAAAGTTGTTCCAACAGCGTAGTAAGAAGATGGTCACAATAATTTTGCCACTCAGTTTATATACATATACACTGCCATACCATTAATATTTGGACACCGCTCTATTGATAGTGAATTAGGTCCTACTCAAACACCACGTCAAATACCCATATATGAATATGTTCGATTCTGAATGCAAGTTGCCTCATTCGACACAATTTACTGACTACCAGTGCTAAATGATAATAAGACGTCACATAAAGGATTACTTTGTACGTGACATTTCGGCGTCTTTAAAAAACCCCAAGTCCGTCGTTAGTGATGTGATATGCGAAATCTCGGACTGAATCTGCAAAGAAACGACACGGTAAACTTCCGAAGCTTATACAACGTGGCAGAAGAACTGTGAAAAGAGCTGTGCTGTCATAATACAAATGAGCTTTGTCTCATGTCCCAGGAATGCCTGTAAGACTATTAAGATTGATGTTAGCTCCTGCACCGTTACGAAGGACGCTGCACCGCATAGATTACTACTGTCAGCCAGCCATCAACAAGCCGCCCGTCATTTCGACAAATGACCCATATCGATTTTCGAGACGTAAGTAACACCGATCTTGGACTGTAGACCAATTGTAAACTGTGTCTTGGACACACGAGTAACGGTTCACAGTCTAAAACCCTAACGATCGTTACAGAGTGTGGTGAATGTCGGGATAAATGCAACCGTTGGACTGCTTAGTTCCGAAAATGAAATTTTGTGAAAGCGGCCTGATGGTTATAGAGCTGTCGTTCGGCTAGGGCATATCAGTAGTTTGGGACAAACTCAACAATGTTGAACTTCACCTGGATTTTCCTGATATTTATGCACTACAAATGCGGCGGCAGTACTTCGGCGGAGGACCATTTTTTATCAGAAGCACAAGGTACGATCCATAATGATCGCCTTATTACAGGTTTGAAGACACGAGAGTCAAAACGTTGCACTGGCAAAGCCAGAGTCCTAACTTGAACCGTACAGAGAAACTTTGGCACAAATCGGATCGTCGGGTGCGCAAAAGAAACGATCGACCAACAATGGCAGACCTTATATCAGCACAAATTGACTCAAGGCCAATCCACGAAGACCAAAGGCCGTCATAATTTACAAATGTTTAAGGACAAACCGTGAAATTTTCTGGAAATGAAGATTATTTTCTAGATACATAAGAATCCGGATATTAATGCTACCTAGGGCAGTGTATATTTATAGTGTGTGTGTGCAGGGGCGTATATAGATTTTTTTTCGGGGGCCGACGAAAAATGAAAGTTTTTTAAATCTACCAGAAGAAAATAAAAGTTAATGAAAGAACAGAGAAAAAAATTTAAGTATATTTTTGTTATGTAAGTTATGCATTTTGATTAAATTAAAGCATTTATTTTCTTACGTAAGTCTCAATTTAACAAAAAATGGAAAAATGAAACACTATCGTGGGAGGCAAGCTGTTGACAACCCCTGTATGTGTGTACACACACTCTCGAATCAACAGTATCCTGCCATCAATAAACTCCCTGTAACGGGAAAGGAATTAATATCTAGTTTCTGCACTCTTTTCTGCTATCGCAGTCTTCACGCTGCTGGAAATGCTTTTCATTAGACTTTTGTGGTATGTCGTTGGGGGAATCAACTCTCATTTTTCCATAAGAGCTTTAATCAGGTCACCTACCGATGTTGAGAGGTTCGGCTTGGCACGCAGTCAACTTTCCAATTCATTCCAAAAACTGTTCATGGAGTTCCGACCGGGGCCTTGCACGGGACAGTTAGGTTTTTCCACACCTATCTCATCAAATCATCCCTGCATAGTTGTAGCTTTGTGAACGTGGGCATTGTACTTTTGGTAAATGAAAAGGTCTTCTCCGAATTGTTGGGGGCACAAAATTGTCCAGAATGCTGCTGTAAGCTGTAACGTTATGATTCTCAACACTGGAACTAGGGACCCCGCCTACACCATGAAAAATAGCACAAAAGAACGATGCCTCCTCCAGCAAACTTTACAGGCACAAAACATTGTCTGACAGGTAGAATTCACCTGGAATCAAAGCTCTTCACAAAGACTCGTCAATCGAACTGGCAGATGATGATGCTTGATTCATCACTCCAAAGAACTGGTTTCTACTGCTCCAGAGTCCACTGCCGCCGAACGTTACACCAATACAACCAATGTTAGGCGTTGATCTTACTGGATTGTGTGTGGCTTCTTGGTCAGCTCATTCCCTTCAGCTTTCGACGAACCGTTATGGCGTTGGTGTAGCTTCCATAAGCATTTTGGAACTCAGTGGTGGCTGCTGCAACCGAGAACACGCGATTCTTTTGCATGACCTGCTTTAACACACGGAGGTTCCGTTTTGTCAATTTAGGTTGTGTTTGCGATGTTGTTCTTGCTATGCGTTTCCACTTCACAACAACACCTTTCACAGTTTATCGGAAGATCCGCAGCATGTCAGAAAATTTCCGAACTGACATCTTGCTAGAATGGCATCCCATGGCCGTTCCATGTTGAAAGCCACTAAGTCATGCGAGTGATTCTACTGTTCATTCTTGTCCATGATGTTTCGCAAAACACGTACGTTTTTATATACATGCACTGGCCATGCTTGTGACGTATATGGGGAAATCCACTACTGAGAAGTGGTTTACAGATACTTTTAATCATGCAGGTCGCGTATGTCCCGAAGATAATTAATCCATTACGGACAATTGGTAAGCAAAATAACTTAGGATTTAGTGTGAAAACAACAAATGTCCTATGAATGGTAAAAAATGATCGATACCCAGTGGACCTGATTGATCGATTTGGCGTATACTAAATACCACTAAAAGCTGAAAATGAAGGAGACCCCTATCGAATATATGTGGGCTTGACCTCAAGATCACTGAAATACCGAATGGACAAGTATAGTCTTCGTACTGCGTCAGCTTCCACGGCATCGACATGACTATGTCCAGACGGCACATACACACCACAATGAGGCGACATGAACATTATCTGTACCCAACGAACAAAATCCCATTTATTATTGGCAGAAAGTCTACTGATTTATAACCTTAGCCATCAATGCTCCAACGATGATTACCCTTGCGTTCTAGCACCACAGTGGAAACAATTAATGAACATAGAAATTACTCACCACCATCCTCCACAAGAACCAAGCGAGGACGAAAATTCCGACGCAAGTACGGAATAGAATTCATCGACGCATGCACAGAATAAACCTGTACGTCATAACCAACGTAACTAATAAACACTCTATTTAACATTCGCATACCTCAGTCGGGGCAAATCTTGTAGCCTGTATTATTGTATGTTTTAATCACATCTGATGAAGGAATTAACCTTTTAAGCAGCCGATGTACCAGAACAAATGGTGCCCAAACTTTTCTGCGATTCTCAAATAGAAATGGCCACATATAGCGGCCTGGTTTTACGAAAGCTGGTTGTTTTCACGGCCTAACAATTCCTCTCTCTTCACTCTTTTTACGACTGGAGACCTGTCACTGGAGGGAAGTTCTTTCTTCTAGTCCTTCTGGACCCAACACATGACAGGGAAGAGTCCTCCGTGACCCAACACATGACAGGGAAAAGTCATCCGTGACCCAACACATGACAGGGAAAAGTCATCCGTGACCCAACACATGACAGGGAATCTATGACCCAAAACATGGTCTCCATGACCCAAGAAACGATCCTAGTCCACATGACACGAACATCATGTCATTGGGTAGAAACAATTTGCTCAAATAGGTTCTCTCTGTTTAGTCGAATTTGTCGCCATTGTTATAGCTCTTTTAGCATTAGAACAGTCAGAAAGAATTAGTGTCAATAATCCGGCTAAATTACCAGTTTAAATAACAAAGCTAAAGGGAAAGCCACGATACGATTTTTAGTGCTCTGGTTCACATTCCAACCGCGTTTAGCCCACATTTAGACAGCAAACACATTCACTCGAGCTTATTTGAGCCCATTTTGTTAACCCCGAGTTAATTAGTTCCAGCCGGTTAAAGAATTAAGGTAAATCCGAAAAACATTTTTTAGATACTTTCTGCTAAATATAATTCAGTATCTCCGCTTGGTTGCAGAAGTGGGTATTTAAAGTTGTGTGGTATCGATTATTCTGAAAAATGGTAGTTCCATTTGAAAAACTCTTCTTATATTGGACACTAAGAAGATTCCCCATATGTTTATCCATTTTTCATAACGTAAAGTGGTGTGGGTACGTAGCACACTACATATTCTTCTTTGAGACGCTATCTCTACTTCTAAAAATTCGATTAAAAGACACTTTTATGCCCTGCATTCTATTCACTGTATTGATTGAAGACATTATCTACTTCAAATAATGCAACAATTTTCTTGTTTCCCAGCTTCTAAAAGACGCATTTGAAAAAAAATTCCATCGCATAATTTTAACAATGAAGCTTAATTCGTGCAATTTTTTCCTCTTTATTTTTGCTTCTAGAGGGCGTAAGTGAATATTAGCAAAAGTGTCTAGACTTCTAAAAAGAGTGATTAAAAAAATTATTTCTTTGTTTGATACACTTGACTATAGAAAACATTTTGCACTATTTAAATTTTCAAATTAATTCCAGCTTTTCCACTTTGGAAGTAAATATATTTTTTCTTTCTTCTATTTCTGTGCTTTTGAAACTTTGGTTTACTCTATTCGTTTTGCTTCGGATGTCATCGGATATAAGGAACATTTGGCTTACATTTTCTGAATTTTCATAACGCTCTTTTCTGCCGCTACTGGGCTTAACATCACGTTTATATCATGTTTCCGAATGATTTACCTATTCTAGAATTATGGTTGAAGAAATTCGTTTTCACCGTTTTTGGGACAGAAACACGTTTTCTCTGATTTTCTCCTTTTCTAAAACTCCGCTTTGAAAAGTTAATTTCCCTCATGCTGTTTCCGTTATGAGAAATGTATCGCGAAAACCTCTTGTTTAGTGGTAATATACATGTTCTGCATATTAAGGTAAAAACTTCTAATGTATCTATTAAAATCAATTTATTCTGCAAAGGAGGGCAATCACTGCGACAATGATTTACTTGTACTACCTGCTTCGAATGATGTACATCTTTTTACTACTTTGGGCGCAGGTGTTCTTTTCCGTTCCTGAAGGCTTACCCGATTTGTTTTCTTTATCCGACAGAATTTTGAGATAACATAATTTTCCGTTTCACCTTAATTCGATTTTCTGATAGGGACAGAAATTATTATTATCTCTGTTTGCAATTTCTTTGTGTTTCTAAAAGACTAATTTAAAAAGTTATGTTTTCCAATAACTGCTTATGATGAACAGAATGTGTTATTATAAAGCTTTAGTTATTGGGATATTTAAAGTTTCAATTATCAACAACACCTTCCTGGCGGACAATTTCTCGATGCCGAGCTCCATCTAAGGGGAAAAACATACACTAAGTACACAAAACGTGAGAGATAGAGAGAATAGGCGTTTGACATGCGCAGAGTGGAATAGGCACAACCGCAGACGATAAATAGAGAAAGTAGAAAATGTACTCGCACATAATACTTATGGGATAGGGAAAGATTTTAAAGTGCAATTTTCAGGAACAGAAAAGAAACGTTGAATCATTTAAACCACGTAGCGTAAAAACTGCTAATCCTTCAAAATGATGTTAGGAATCTTAAAGATAACGACTGGCATACGGCAGAGAACTATGTTTTCGGACTTTTAGAAGCAGTTGGTACAGTTTCACAAACATAAATACACACTTACATCAGCTAGTGGCGGAACTGTGCTTTATTAAAAGTTCTAAAATAAATGCGAAATGTTCTTCAAGGAAATTTGTGCTCGAAGTAAAAAAAAAAGTGTTTTCAAATCGGTCTACACACACGATATGGAAACATTTGAAACATGGATTATCTCGGAGGAAAATTACTAGGGAAATAGCGTTCGAAGTAAAAACAAACAACAGGTAGACTCAGTTCTGACTGAGCAGTCAGTTTGGAATGTAGGACTAGGACTTGCAGATCGGAGAGTTGAAATGGGCTAGTCGAATATGGTTTCAAAGCATTTATTTAATTTGATATAGCCAACACAGGTATATGATATGAAAAGTAGCGTACATAATTTTTTCGAATAATGCTGGATACACTACGAACACAAAGCAGATCGATACACGAATTACCCAACGTGGTACTCTGTCTTCTTGGGCTCCTTACATTCCTCAGAACTTACTCTTGCCTCTCGTTTTGATTTTATCCACTTTTGTTTGCGCTTCTTTTTGCGAATTCCGTGTCATTGTCGAAAATGTTAACCCGTTCACACAAAAACGATTTTTTAAAATTTTGGTTTAAACTACTGGGATATGCTCTTTTTATGGGTTTGAATAGATCTCGTCGAGAGCTTTTAAACGGTACCGCGCACAGTCGTTCTGCCCTCACGATTGTCCAGATAAACTGCGATATTTTCAAAAGTGTTCACGGGTTCACAAGAAAACAATTTTGAAATGTTCAGTTCAAACCCTGCGAAATGTTCTTCGTATATTTTAATAGAGAGAGCTTTAAAACGATACCACATACAGTCATGGGGCACTCGCGGTTGCCGAGACAGACTGAGTCAAATGCGGCTGCACCCCCAGAAATATTGCATCACGTTCCCCGTGTGTTAATTTAGTGGGATTTGGGGATTTCTACTGGAAGTTCTTTGTTGAAGTTGTAGAAAGTTTGATATATATATATATATATATATATATATATATATATATATATATATATAACACCATCATCATAATTGTCAACCATTATCAATTCACTGCTGGACGAAGGTCTCCCCAAGTTTCCTCCACAACGGTCTGTCTTGCGCCAGTCTCCTCCATATCACTCCTGCATACTTTCGAATTTCATCCACCCATCTCCCACGTGGTCTTCTTCTGGGTCTTTTCCTGTCCCTTTGGAATCCAGTCTAAAATTTCAGCTGTCCATCGATGATCTGTCCTTCTGGCAGTATGTCCAGCCCATTGCCATTTCAGGGATTTAACTCTGATCATGATGTCTCCCACTCTTGTCATTTTTCGGATCCACGTGTTCCTCTTCTTATCTCTCCTGGTTACACCAAGCATGCACCTCTCCATGCTACTTTGAGTTGTCTGCAGCCTTTGTATGTCTCTTTTAGCTAAGGTCCACGTCTCTGCACCATACGTAAGCACTGGAAGGATGCATTGATCAAACACTTTTCTTTTAAGACATAATGGCATATTGCTCTTGAAAATTATGCTGTTTCTTCCAAAAGCTCTCCAGGCAAGTTTTGTACGCCGATTAATTTTCTTCATCAATGTGACCCTCACTTGATATCCGCTGTCCAAGATAAACATACGTATCTGTTATCTCCAGCTTTTCCCCATCAATCGATAAATCTTCATTTCTTGTAAAAGCATTGACCATCACTTTTGTCTTCTGAAAGTTCATTTTTAGTCCAACCTCTTTACTCTTGTCAGCAAATTCCTGGATCATACTCTGCAGCTTTGATGGGGTAGTTGCAAAAATAACTACGTCATCAGCAAAACGAAGGTGGGTTAGATAATCTCGATTAATCTTTATCCCCTTGTTTTCCCAGCTCAGCGACTGAAAGACACCCACCAATGTAGCATTAAAGAGCTTCGGAGATATGGTGTCACCTTGTCTCCCTCCCATTCCAACTTTTATGTCTGTTGTATTCTCAAACAGCCGAACCTTTGCACTTGCATTTTCATAGACGTTATTAATAATATTAATGGATTCATCTTCAATACCGCAGGATTTCAGAGCCATTGTAACTGCTGATGGTTTCACCGAATCAAAGGCTTTTTCATAATCGATAAAAGCCATGCACAATGGAAGTTCATATTCCCTCGCTCTTCCAATTACTTCTCTCAGTACGTGGATATGATCAATTGTGCTGTAGTCATCCCTGAATCCAGCTTGTTCTCTCGGTTGAGCCATGTCCAATGTTACCTTCAAGCGGTGTGAAAGAACTTTAGTGAAGATTTTATAAACCACTGATAGGAGTCTGATAGGTCTGTAGTTCCTGAGATCCTCAATATCACCTTTTTTATGTAGCAGGATCACTGCAGCGTTGTTCCAATCCTCAGGAATCTTCCCTTCATTAAGGCATCTAGTGAAAATTTGGGCGAGTACTGTTTCGATTTCTCCACTTGTTTCTTGTATGATTTCTTCAGTAATTCCATCTTCTCCTAGAACTTTTCCCCGCTTCCTGTTCTTGATTGCATGTGCAACTTCTGCTGGGAGGACTGGAAGAACTCTGGTACCTTTCATGATGCTGGAGTACATGTATCATCCCTTTCATATAATTTGGAGCAGAAATCTTTCACTCTTGTCAAAATTTCGCCTCTATTTCTTGTTACAGAACCTTCTTCTTTTCTCAGTGCCATAATCTGTTTTCTTCCCTTACTGAGATGTCCCTTTGCTATCTTTAGGCTTTTGTTGTTTTCAATTGCTTTCCTCACTAGTTCACAGTTGAATTTCCATACGTCTTCAGTGATACGTATTCGTACTGTCTTACATAGCTCTATATATTCCACTTTGGAAGTCACATCTTCTTTAGTTGTCCTCATCTTTATTCTTTTTTGCATCAACATTTTGTTTTTTCCTGATAATCTGTTCACATGCAACTTGTTCTTAGACCCAGCGAATGTCATTGCTGTTTCCATAAGAGCTTTGGTTACTTTTCTGTTAACTTCAGAAACATCCACTTCTTCCGATGTTAGTCCTTCTAAAGCGGAGAATCTGTTCTTCAGTTACAACTTGAAGGTATTATGGTGTTTTTTAAGGTTGGTTATGTTAATACATTTTGTTTGTCTTATGAGCTTGCCACGTTCAAGTTTAGTGTTAAGATGCATCTTACATCTCACTAATCTATGGTCACTAGCTGTGTTGAACTTGTTTAGCACACTGCAGTCTTCTATGACGAATTTTTTGTTACTCATAATAAAATCAATTTCACTTGTCGTTCCATTTGGATGTCTCCATGTCCATTTCCTGTGTGGTTTTTTTTTGAAAAAGGAGTTCAAGATGAAAAACCCTTCTGCCTCTGCAAACGCAACGAGAGTATTTCCGCGCTGGTTTCTGTTGCCGTGACCAAATTTACCTACTAAAATTTCATTCTCTTGCCGTTGCCCTATTTTTGCATTGAAATCTCCCATAATTATCTTTAAATGCTGCTTACCTTTAATATTTAGATGACGAATTTCCTGATAAAATTCTTCAATTTCTACTTTAGGATGACTTGTGGTGGGTGCATAAGTTTGAATTATCTGAGCCTGGTATCTTCTCGAGAGTTGGATAACGAGTCGTGCAGCTCTGTCAGAGGAACTTTCAACTTCTACAACTTTATCCTTCAGTTTCTTGTTTATTATAAATCCAACACCACTAGTTCTGGCAGTCCCACGATAGTAGAAGAGATGTCCACTTTTCAGTTCAAAGAGATTTCCTGTTCTCCTTACCTCACTTAGCTCGACGATGTCCCACTTGATCCTTTGTAGTTCCTCTTCCAATTCAAGAAGCCTTGAATCAGAAGATAGGGAGCGTCCATTATACGTAGCCAAGATAAGCATCAGATGGCAGCCTAGTCCGGTCCTCCGGGGATTCTTAGCACCCTCTGCCTTCATGTCGCACTGGCCGCTTCCTTGGCCAGGTACATTCCAGCTGCCGGAGACTGAGGGCCAAGATTTAAGTTGTGGAATCAATTCGGAAGGGTTTGGCCATAACTCACCAAGCTGGCCTAGCGGGTTGGTGAGTGTTGGATAGCATTTCCTCTAATCCCGATGGTATAGTTATACCGCTATTGGCGGTCGTCAGAGCCCCTTTAGTGGGAACAGGATGCACCACGAGAAGGCAGGGTTGACATTTGTCAAGGAGAGGCTGTGATGTTACGCATCACCTGACATTATATATATATATATATATATATATATATATATATATATATATACGGGAGTGACATGGAGGAGACTGGCACAACACAGACCGTTGTGGAGGAAACTTGGGAAGACCTTCGTCGAGCAGTGGTTTGATAATGGTTGCTAATGATGATACATATATATATATATATACATATATGTGTGGGGGAGTCAACGTTTTTCAGATGGCATCATGATTTCACAAAAAGGTGTTTTTCGACAGAGCTCTGTCTCTCCTAAGCCTGGTCAACCTGTAAGTGTTGTTACGGAACGTATTGTTCACTGTCTGGGCAATCTGCAAGAAGATCGACGAATGGCGTGTAAAGACATAGCGGCGTCAACTAATATTACAAAAACGTCGGCATCCCGCATTCTACGCGACGAAATACTGCTGCATCGTGTGTGTTCCCGATGGGTACCTGTTCATCTGACGAGAACACAACTGCTTCCCAGAGTTCACGTGTGTCATGAGTGGGAGCAAATGATTGCAAAGGATCCAAACTTTCTAAACAGAGCAATAACTGCCAATGAAACATGTGTCCACTATTTCGACCACCTTAACGAAGCGTGCAATGAGTGTCTGGGAGCACACAGGCTCACCTCCTACGAAAAACGTCCGTTAATCCAAATCAGCTGGGAAGGAGGTGAAGATAATTTTCTTTGATCACAAAAGTGTAGACTACCAGCATGCCATTCCTTCACAAATTACTGTCAACGCTGAGTATTACATTTCAGTCTTGAAGCGTCTGGAACGAGACATGTCGATTAAGCGACAAGAACTGGTGGGAAAGTGGACCCTACACCATGATAACGCCCACCCACTTGTGGCTGCTTGAGATCAGCAGTTTCTTACGAAATGCAGAATTAAAATCATGACACAGCCTACCTACTGTCAGGACCTTGCCCAGAGCGAAATCTGGTTGTGTTCAACAATGAAGGAGAAGTTCCGTGGTGCAACGTTCAACACAGATGCTGACGTCGTTCAAGCTGTACAGTGGTCGCTAAAGCAGCTTCCACAGTATGCCTTCTCCACGTGCTTTGAAAAGTAGAATATGGGACCGTTGCATGTCACCCGAAGGAAGATTATTTGAGAAAGAATAACATATATATCGCTGTACCTATATTTCTTCATTTTGTGCGATTTTAATTTCAGTTTTTATGGAACGGTTTTTGTACTTATAAATTGTCAAAATAAAAATGAAACAATTTATAATTTCTTTAAAACTTTTCTCTGAAAATATGCTATTTGAACAATAATTTAGCACCCGAAGATTGTTTAAATTTATAGGATGAAGAATTAAGACGAATTCGAGAATAAAGAAGTGAAACATATGGAGTCAGAGAAATTGTCAAGGAGAGAAGTTTCTTAACGTAATGAAGATACTTGTTCAAGAAAAAAGTCAAATATAAGTGTACTTCAAAATATGAATAAGACTTCGATTACAGGATGTGCTGCGTAGAACTTTATATATGATGGATGGCGATCAAATTGAGTCGGATATTCCCATGTCGCAATCACTTCCTGAGGAAGTGCTAGGGTTGATTACCCTATCAGTTGTCTGAATAAGAAAGAAACTACTCACTATCAAAACTCGGCTGAACAAGCTAAACTTTAGGTTGACATTTGTCCTGGGAATCTGCTGAAAAGTAGCAAGAGAGGAAAAATAGTTAATAAGGACCGAAAGGGGAAGGACTGTTTTCATTTGTGTTCGTGAGATGCGTCGTGTCGGGTGCCTAATGATTATCTGAAGACAATAAATCACAGTCTCATCTCAAATGGCGGAACTCTGCCGGTACAACAGTGGGTGATCGACAATGGATCTAATCGGAACACCGAGGAGAGAGCGTCCTACTTGTAAACTTTTCGTCAATCCCACGGATGGCCAAGTCTTCGCATTTAATTAATTACATTCAATGTCCCAAATTGCTCTCTCGTTGAATGGGTCGGCAGAAGGCTTTCCGTGGCACGCTTTCAGCGGGATTTGATTGATTGTTTCTGGTACTTAACAAACAAAACAGTTGTTTGTCTGCAGCTTGATACGGGATCGCAACGGTTCGCGATGGCCACAGAATCTCAATTGCTGCGACAACATTTCGAGTTTGTTGTCCTGTTAGCAGAGATCTGTAAACTGGCAGAGATACAGTAACGAGCCTAGGATTTGGGTTTAACATGGCTTCCATTTCCCCGAGATAATGAAATTCCTTGGAAAGTGATTATTTTCTTGAAGTAAAACGAAAAGAAGAGACACGCGGCTCCAGTAAAGCAGAAAATGGCACGGGATGCACATTTGGAAAGTTTCAGGGATTTTACTTGATTTCCATTAGTAGATGGGTGCTGTGTGTGACAGCTAGTGATAATCATTATCTTTCGAACCTAGTCGTCAGTAGAAATAAAGTTAAATCCCGAAAATATATATCTTATGGGAAAATTGTTGCTTTAATTGTCATTGTTCAACTGGGGGGACCGTAAAGTAATGTCGTTTTTTGGGGGAGGGTGGCTAAGTTTGGAGAGCAGTTGTGAGGTGTTTATGTACGTTCAACGTAAAAGAAGTGTATGTACAAGTGAATTAACTATTCGCCTTTAACTTATGTAGGTATTTTTGTCTTTCAGATTTGCAGAGCAAAATAAGAGACATAAAACCCGAGGAAATTATCATTGTATGCTATATGAATTTCACATGGGCAACAATTCAACCGTGGCCACAAATAACATTTGCGCTGTTTATCCGAATGCGTTAAATGTATGCAAGTGCCAGTGTTGGTTCGCCCCCCAATTCCGGTCGGGCGATTTTGACCCTTCTGATGCCCTTCGAAGCTGGACAATGACCTGCTGCGTGCAGCCGTTGAGGCAGATCCTCGTCAAACCATTGATAAATTATCCCAACATCTTAATGCATCATAGTCTACTGTTCAAGAGTACCTGCAACAGATAGGGAAGGTCTATAGACAAGGAGTTTGGGTCCCACACAAAGTTTCACCTGACCACAAAGCCCAGCGTTCCATCATCTGCAAATCTTTGCTCAGCCGACAGGAAAAGAATCCATTTCTTCATCGAATTGTCACTGGAGATGAAACGTGGGTTCTATACGTGAACAACAAACGCATAAACCAGTGGCTTTCTCCAGGTCAGACACCAGTTCCTACGCCAAAATCAGTACTACACCCCAAAAAAGGTTTGCTCTGTGTTTGGTAGACTACCGCTGGCAAAGCTCACTTTGAGCTCTTGGAACCAGGACAGTCCACAACGGTAGACCTCTATTGTCAACAAGCAAACTCTTACTGTAAAACATCCAGCACTGGTCAACAGAAAAGTTGTCATCCTCCAGCATGACAACGCGAAACCTCCTACGGCGAGACGGACCCAGTAGACGATCAGAAATTTTGCTGGGAAGCTCTGTCCCATTCCCCTTATTCCCCTGGCATTGCACCATCTGATTACCATTTGTTCAGATCTCTGCAGCCCTTTCTTAATGGGAAAAGATTACACAATATTGATGAAGTCAAAACGGGGCTCTCGGACTAGTTTGCACCATAGCCAACGTCTTTTTATAAAGATGGTATTGAAAGTTTGGTTTCACGATGGGTACGTGTGATCGATAATGATGGAGATTATATAACTGATCATAAATTTCTGGTGTTACAAACAGAGTTTCTCTTTTCCAAAACCGTCATCACTTTCCGTTCCCCCCAATATTATGCCACATTATACAGTCATCACAGTTTGGAGTACTATCACATTTCAGGCACATATAAGTTACATAACAACTTAAAATGTTAACTTTTAATGCTTTTAGGTTACAAGAGTGTAACTATATGTGAGAATGAAAGTTAAACCAGAACATTAGCATTACATGAAGCTTGGTTCTATTTAGTTGAAACCCTGGATAGCTTGGCAATCAATGTCTTTAACTGAACACAGCAATATCACTTCAAGACATCTTCAAGAGAGAGCTACTTAACATTTTATTTACGTCAGCACAACAGAAGTCACTTTAACTATTACTTCAGTAGCAGAATAAACGACAGCTTATAACAC
This sequence comes from Macrothele yani, assembly GCA_039090855.1. Lineage (NCBI taxonomy): Eukaryota > Metazoa > Arthropoda > Arachnida > Araneae > Macrothelidae > Macrothele > Macrothele yani. Next base: position 19,941,867 of record CM077029.1, read on the forward strand.
ACAATAATATCCCCGTCACGCTGACAACGAATATAACTTTAACAATAAGGAAACACCTTTCAATATACGCTTCAATAAAGCTGGTATCATCAGGCTTTAACATCGACTATGATTAACTTCACAGCTCGTACGCCAGTTAGCCAGCGAGCACTAATTGAAAACTACCTTCTTATCTAACCTTTTTATACTTTTTATATACCTCACCCAGTATCCGAGCTCATTTTTCGTTGCCAAAAGACAGTCAGCAGAGAGGGGAAATACGGCGTTAAGTTAGAAACTGCTTAAATAGAAAGAACCAAGTTTACACAGGTACAGAAACTAAAAAGGAAAGTTATATTACAATATACGGTAAACACTCCATGGGCTATGTTAAATATCATATACGATTATGAATTATGCAATTTAGTTTCTTCCGTCATGGTTTATGATTTGAATTTAGCTGCTAATATTTCTAATGTGAAATTTCCTTCAGTCGTTCGTCCTATAAATGCACACAACCCTTTACAGGAAGCCCTCGATTTATCCCAAGGATACGTAACTGGACGAACGGGCGTATAGGAATCGACGTAAATTAAAACGATATTATAACGTACATCAATGGGAAGTCAATGATACGAGTTCCATGCATTTCTCTTACCAGACATGGTGGCTCTTCTTTTTCATTTAATCCAAAATTTAAAATTTTATAATAATACAGTTGCTTCTACAGAATAGTGGTCAAACAACAACATAAACACCTTAGCTCACAGTTTTAAGCATATTCAATGCGTGAACAAAAAGGGAACCGAGCACATTTCATCTTTACGTCTTAACCTTCTTCTGCTCCTTTCCATGTCACGCACCTAAAAGAGAAACACCCTTTAGGAGTCAGGGCAATAGGAACCAAAACAAATTATCCTTACTCTTTTTTCAGGCAGAAGGGAAATGACTCACCGTGACGAGTGTTTAATGCTTACTTGACTGACGTACAGTAATGTCGGATTTTGAGGAAATTACATCTCACAATCAATTAGTTGGTGCGCAAATTGTTGGTCCCCGTGATCGACAGTTGTCATCTTTCATACATTTAATATGCCAACTTATAAAATATCGGGTAATAAAAATAACACCGTGACCACAGCAGAGATTAACTTTTTTCCTTTTAAAGGAAAAAAATTAATCTCTGCTAAGGGCCGGGAATGAAATCGCATAAGAGTATACAAGCATATGCAAAAATTTGAATTTTACAAGCAGGTCTTTTGCATCATATACATGTATTTCGCGTTTTGATATTCTGGTTTCATAATTGCCGTTATTCTGATTCGGCGCAAATCGAGAGCTACCTTCATTAGAATTTACGTATTTTCCTGTTCTTGACTCAAATCACGCTTAGAGCAGATTCATCTGACAGAATTCTTGCGTCATCTAGAATTCTTTTACAGATGAATGTGTTCTACGCGTCATTGATAAGCATAGAGCACATCATTTCACCTTACACGTTAAGAGTGATCCAGTTTTAAGAACTGGATCACTCTTAACGCTTATCGAGATCTTTATTCATCATACAAGTGGTGAAAGTCTACAATGATTAGTAAACGGCGTGACTAAGAGATACAAACGTTTGCCCGAACATAATTTACTCACTGGTTTCCGAAATGAAGAAGAGACAATGCCATCGGATAAGCACATCACCTACGACTGATCTGTGACTTCAAACCGGCGTGACCTCAGTCGAATGGTCAGAAGTTAAATAGTCCCAGCTTCACACCACAGGGCCACTGCAACGGCTGATGCACAGAGACGGAAACGGGTCATGGATCAACGGGTTGGGTCAAGGTGTTCCTGACCCGATTTTGACCCGGTTTTATTCCCGTTGTATTTTTGAAAAGAGAAAAATATATTCCAAAGAAAAAGGCGGATGGTGGAATTTTGTAGTATATATTCCAAAGAAAAAGGCGGATGGTGGAATTTTGTAGTCGATACTGGCGCCAAAGGAGTGATATTGTCTCTTTTTTAAAGCAACGAAGATTTCCACCGACCGACGTCAGACAACACACCGATTCCATATCGTAAAAAGGTACTTCCTTTGCGTTCTTTTACAGTGCGATTGTCCAGGGCAAGGTACAGGCAAACGCCATTCGTCTGCTTCTCATCTGATTCACTCTCTCCATGGGGCGTTCGCTGTATGACTAAGAGTTACTTTTCACATCGCATCTTTTACATTGAGCATTCAGAGGTTTTCGATTGATGTGCTAACATCCCGTTCCCATGACATGTCATGTCGAAATTAACTCCTTATTTGTTAATATGGATGGATTTAATATTCAGGAGGTTGAGAAAGGCGTTGAGGCCAACAAATACGTGCTTGTTGAAAACCACAAGAAGAAGAGTGAATGCTGGTAATTTTTTCATCCTATTAAGGAGCCAGTGAATAATTATTTGTTCGAAATGTGGAAAGTGTATAATACACTTTAGTGAAATAAAGTCTTCAATTTTGTTTGCACTTACAATTAAAATTTTGATATTCTTGAAGATAGCTTTGGCATTGTTTTTTTGTTTTCTATATTGATTTTTGCGGACAAAATACATTTGTGTAATCGTAAATAATGATTCCTATTTGTAATATACTCCATGGTCACGGTCATAGTCAACCATTACTTCTGGATTACGCAAAATAACGACAACAAAATGACACTAAAATTTAGCAAGTAGCCAAATTTTATTATTGAAAAAGGATTTCAGTTATTAAATATCAAGCAGTTATTGGGATGAATATATATCTATTACGTTTCTCTCTCTCTCTCTCTCTCTCTCTCTCTCTCTCTCTCTCTCTCTCTCTATATATATATATATATATATATATATATATATATATATATATATATACGATATAAATTTAGTTTCGAATTTATAGTTCAAAGCAGATTTTTCCGGGTAAGTTACTGGTCCGAAATTTTGGAAATTAAACAACACTATGCGTTAAAGATAGGAAGTTTTGTTTTTCATTGCTGTAGTTTAAGTAACGCGAACAAAATCTTACTTTACCAGTCTTACAAAATCTTACCAGTGTTTTTTTTTTTTTTTCGTCCAGAGGGAGTCGAATGCCAAAAACAGTACAGTACGTTCAATCAAATAATACGGAAGCAAAATGTATGCAGCGTCTTTCTTTCAGCAACGCACATTACTGGGTTTGATTTGAAACTTTAGCAGTTCACAACAATTTAAAACGTCGTGCTCCAAAGCAGTTTAATTAAAATACATCGCCAGCGTTTGACAAACAAGTCTAGAACAAGGAAGCGGAGACATTCAGTGAGAGTGTGAGTGTCTCAATAAATGCAGCGTGAATTCGTGAATACCTCAAATCGAATCTCTCGTATAAATCAAATACATTTCAAAACAGCAACTCTTATCATCAACTTTAGCATATGCCATTACACTTTTGTTCTGACGTCAGGTTGCCAAACCCAAATTCGCCGAGAGAGAAAAATGCATCGATCAGATTCAAAAATGGTTAAAGAGAGTAAACCAAAATTTAAATAAGGAAACTGGAACTAAAAAAAAGGTTATATTAGAGTATATATCACGAACTGCTTACAGAAATCAAGTAGCTCCAACTTCAAATTATCAATTTCAACAAAACATAACATTTAAATTATCTAGCTCACAATATAACAAATGTAATTCACATAGATATTTAATCGTGCAATTACATCATTCAGTTTCACCTAACACGTAACATACCCTATTTAGAACACCGCACTCCTACAACTATTCTACACGTCCCTTTCATTAAATTTTGATCCACTGTCAGGGCGCCAACTTTGAAAAACTCGTCTAGAGAAATAGTGTGCAGTTGTTAAGTGAGAAAAATGTTTAATGAGAAAGAACAAAATTTACGTGAGAACATAAAAACTCAAAAGGAAGGTTAAATCCGAGTGAATACGCGAGGTGATAAAAATTAAGGCCAATGGGGGCCACTCTTGCTTCGGAGCAAAGGAGAGGTGACGGATGTAAGAGGTCATTTCCCAACCCTCGCACATGTCGCGTTACCAGAAGCCAGTTTTTCAGCAAGTGCCAGTGGTTTTACTGACAGTAAAGAGTATAGATGTGTAATTCTCGTTTCTTCAACGCTATCGGGACGCCCAAGTTAGAGCAACGCGCAAACGAGAAATTATGTTTGCACCATGGATATTAGGTGAGAGAAACGCATGAAAAAACTGACGACTGTTTATGGTGAAAGTACTGTGATCGAAAAGACAGTGTTTGTGTGGTTCTCCAGGTTTAAAGGTGTCGCTTTTTCCATCGAAGATAAATCTCGTCGTTTAAGACCATGAACGGTGGTAACGACGACAATCTCGTGGATATTCGCGCTATAATCAGGGACAACTGATGCCTCATCATGAGAGAAATTGTAGCAGAATCTGGTCAATTATTGTCATTCGGCCAAACGCTGAAATTCTGGTCAATTATTGTCATTCGGCCAAACGCTGAAATTCTGGTCAATTATTGTCATTCGGCCAAACGCTGAAATTCTGGTCAATCGCTGACGAACTGAACATTAAGCGAGTGAGTGCTAAGTTCATCCTCGTCTTCTGAACAACGACAAGGAAAGCAATCCTGTCGCAGTTTCATTTGAGTTGTTTCTACGTGTAACAGCAGATGTAAACTGTTTACGGATAGTTGTGACAGGTGATATAATCTGGATTTATGGTTACGACCCTGAAACAAAGTCCAAATCTTTCAATGAAAAATCTCCTCCTTCAAAAGACTCAAGAAGGCAAGTCAGTCTCAATCGCACGTTAAAGTCCTGCTGGTGTCATCATTCGACATTGAAGGATTGGCGCAAATTGTAGCAGAATCTGGTCAATTATTGGCTCCACTGTTAATGCTGGACGTTAATTGGAAATCCTAAAACGCCTGAGAACCGCATTCTATTGCAAGCGGCTGGAGAAGAACACCAGTGAATTCGACGCTTCACCTCGACAACACGCAAAGTCAGACTGTTCTTCTGGTCATTCAATTTTTGGCTGCAAAATCCATTCCGGTGCTTCCTCACCCCCATTATCATGTGACATAGCACCGACTGACTTTTGGCTGTTCTCGAAAATTACGGCAGTTATAAAAGGTAAGTGGTCTGACTCTATGGAAGACGTCAAAGTTAATACGTAACGAGGATCGTAAACTCCATTCCGAAACAGGACTTGATCGTAAACGCCATTCCGAAACAGGACTTGATCGTAAACGCCATTCCGAAACAGGAGTTGTTTCCAACAATGTCAGAACCGCTAGAATAAATGCGTGTGTGTCGAGGAGGATTGTTTTGAAGGAGATTAATTCGTGTAACTCTATTAAATTTCTATCTTCGGAAAAATATTTACCTTTTTCTTTGATCACACCTTGTACGCTTTCGTAGAACTCGGCCGATATATGAATATTTCCGCTGCAGGACAGCGAAAAATCTTGGACATCATTTCATTTAGGTACATCGACCTAGTGTCGTGTACAGAGTTGTTAAAGGGTCAAAAATTGTCGACCCTGACCCAGCTGTCACATAATTGGATCCGACCCGGACCTGATTCGGATAAATCTGCTTTGAGCTATAAATTCGAATATATCATCATCATCATTTTCAGTCATTATCAATCCACTGCTGGATGAAGGTCTCCCCAAGTTTCTTCCATAACAATCTGTCTTGGGCCAGTCTCCTCGATCCACCCATCTCCAACATAGTCTTCTTCCGAGTCTTTTCCTGTCCCTTGGAATCCCGTCTACAATTTCGGTTGTCCATCGGTGGTCTGTTCTTCCGGCAACATGGCAAGCCCATTGTCCTTTCAGGAATTTTACTATGATCATGATGACTTCCACCGTTGTCACTTTTCTGATACACGAAATCCTCTTCTTATCTCTCCTGGATACACCAAGCCTGCATTTCTCCATGCTTCCTTCAGTTATCTGCATCATTCGTATGTCTTTCTTAGTTCAAGTCTACGTCTCTGCTTCCTACGTAAGCATTGGAAGGATGCATTGATTAAACACTTTTCTTTTAAGACATAATAGCAGATTGCTCTTAAAAATTGTAGTTTCTTCCAAAAGCTTTCCAACCAAGTTTTACACGGCCATTAATTTCTTTATCAACGTTACTCTCGCTTGATATCTGTCTGCTGTTCAAGGTAAATGTCGGAATTGTATATCTCCAGCTTTTACCAATCAACTGATAAATCCCCATTGCTTGTTAAAGGATTGCACATCAGTCTTGTTTTCTGAAAGTTTACTTTTGATCCCACATCTTTACCCTTTTCATCAAATTTCTGGGATCATCCTCTGCAGTTCTGAAGTATTATTTCAAAAACCGCTGATGGATGTTTTTAAATATTGTTTTCTTCTATTCAAAAATTAAACGGAAATAAAACCGGGTCATGGACACTTGGACTCGACCCGTTTGACGCGCAAGAAATTGTCGACCCGGTGACCCGTTTCCATCTCTGGTCGTGTACTGCCTCGTTGTTTGTATAGAAACGTTTGCCAGTAATTCATCTCTCGGTGAAATGTAAGTTTTACATGGGTACAATATTCACACTATTAGTAACTAACGTTACGCAAACTTCAGCTCTTCAAGTTATTAAGGATTTTAATTGTTGAGAGGAGCTCAATTATACAATCATACTAAAACATTATCTTACAAATTAAAACTGAATAATAGATACTTCAAGAGTTCAGCAGGTTCAAAGTTCCTGTCATATCGCTGAGTGAGATGATGAAAACAATATAATCTTCCAATACAACATGCAAACACGGTAGAAACTTTGAACATCCTGAGCTCTTGAAATCTGTATTTATCTATATATTAATTCTGTAAGGGCTTTTACTGTGAGTCCTATTTTGAGAGACCGGTTGAACGTAAAAATATGGTTGAGGTATCAAAATAAAGGTCTTACCATGTAGATGTGCCAGTCGAACAGAAAAATGAGATTGGGGCAACGATTCGGGCGTTGTGGGGCGGCAAAGTTCCCATGTAAAGTCTACGGGAGAAGCGTACGGTTGACATTCCATCGCCTGCGGCTGACTCACGCGCTGTTGAAGGCGGAGCATGGAGGGGCTTAGATAGTTCAAAGTCGGAAGTCCTATCTTTTCTGAGCGAACCGTTGCGCAAAGCAACGATAGTAGGCATTACTATAAGAGTTCTTCTCATCGGAACTGCGAACACTCTCGAAGACTTGATTGCTTTATGCCGTTAGATTGTGTGACGTATATATGCAATTTAATATTCATTCGATCCAGTTTATTCACGTGGGTAGAACGTTTTCCATTATGTAAAGATGTAAATAAACATTACGTTGACCATTGTTAGGGAAAATCTTACGGATGACTGCTTATATCCCATTGAGTTGCTCACGGTGGTCGTTAAACCTTCAGTCAACAAACAGAATCACGAACCTGGACTATTGTCTTTCCTGAAGTGGTTGAATGAATTTCTCAATCAAATAAAGTTTACATTTGTTGTTTCATATTAGTTTATTCTTTAAAAAGAAGAATAGAAAAAACTAACCGTCGATTCCGACGGGTGAAGGGTATTCGCAACGGGAATATCATTCCAGCAACATTTACAAACATTATTGCGACTGAAAATGAGAGTGAAAGAGTGCGTTATCCAGTTAAATTTTTGCACACGATCGAGATGAGTGCACTTCCGCCTCGCATTTTACGACTGAAAAAGGGTGCAGTCGTAATGCTCATCATGAACCTGTCCGCCGCGGTGGCGCAGTGGTATAAGCGCTGGCTTATGATGATTTATTCGTGAAGGATCCGGGTTCGAATCCCGGTGTGGCATGGATGTTGTGTTTGCGTTACGGTGCTGGCTCTCTCCCATCCCTGGCACCACCGACTTTAAATTAGGGACCAGCTATCGCTTATATCCCATTGAGTTGCTCACGGTGGTCGTTAAAAGTCAAAAAAAGAAAAAACATCACGATCCTGGACAAAAAGAAACTAACCCCGTCGATTCCGACGGGTTTCGTCTAGTTCAGTTTTAATTAGTTAAATAATGTTTTAGTATGATTGTATAATTCAGCTCCTCTCAACAATTAAAGTTCTTAATAACGTAAAGAACAGAAGTTTGCGTAACATTAGTTACTAACAGTGTGCTCGTTCTTTGGAAATTTATTTATACGATCTACTTCTTTAAAACAGACAGGAAACATGGAACATCTTATCCAGCATTTGTTTCGATAATGTTGATTTGAACCCCATGAAAAATGACATTTATTACTTTTCATTGCTTAGTCGATTCAGGGACTTGAGAATCATGTTGTAGAAAAACAGTGACACGACAGACGGAAGAAAGACAGTCTAACGTCGCAGAACATCTTCCACTTTCCCAAAGAGTAAAAAAAAAAAAAGTTGTCCTTTTTCCCGCCAAAGCTTTATTCCCTCGGAAAGCATTGCGGGCTTCCGAATCAGTGCTTTGGAAAGCCATTGAGTTCTGCATAGCTTGAAACTTTTCGCATTCGTAGCCAACTTTTAAAAAAAGAGCACTAAATCTTTTAAATTCAAGAGCCCAAGCCCTTATTTTAGAAAAATGGCAAAACATCTCTGGCGAAAAAAAATAAAAAAGATGGAGAGGAGGGAGTGAAAGGGAGTGTAATGCCATGAAACAGCTCACTCTGGTGTAATAAAAGAGAAAAAGAAAATAGGTCAGTGTGCCCGTTATGACGATTTAAAAGACATATCTATAAAAGAAGGGTCATTTCTGTGAGCGATATAAATGTCTTTGGGTTGTAGATAGATATTTTACTTTTTGCATTATTTCTTTTTTTTTTATTTTTTTTTTTATTCGATTGTGTTTGCGCGTATTTTTCAACGCTGGGAAAAATTCCTCTCTTGCGCAAGAATTTCCCGAACTGATGTGGATAGAAAATTCCTCTCAGCCAGCAAGCTATTGAGCTTTGGGTAGGCCCAATGATTTATTAGAGAAATATTTCACGTCTCTGTCATCAATTCTGTTTCCTGATTTTTATTTTTGAAGTTTTCTGAGTCTCTTCTCTCCCTTTGAAGCATGCCAGGACACATGAAAAGATTTTGGAAATTGAACCTTATATTTAATGCCAAGAAAAAAATGTCAGCTTTATACATTTCTTACCTTCATTGAGAAACAAATATTTCTGAAACTACAGACCGACACACTCTTCAAAAGCTTTGAGAAGGATGATCCTGGTACTTCAATGTTATAGCATTACCAAAAAACACAGTTGTCTAACACAGTTAAATATGGATAAGTTAGAATTAATGACTGCTAATACAGACATCGGACGTGGACCAGGAGCATCAGACAAAGGTCTTCGCTCTTTCCACGTTTATAAGTGAGTCACGGAAGAATTCTTATTGACCGCCACCGGGAATTATACCCAGGGTCTTCAAGTTACGCGCCGGATATGCTTCCACTACACCACGTAACTGGAAGACCCTGGGTTCGATTCTCGGTGGCGGCCAATAAGATTTTTTCCGTGACTCACTTATAAACGTGGAAAGAGCGAAGACCTTAGTCTGATATTAATGACTGTGCCATTTTACAAGGATCTTATTATTTTTATATAATTATTCATTATTACAAACATGTTTATTTTGCAGTTAGCACTTTTTTGGAGGTTAACGGCAACCATCAGCGCGACACATTGAATTATAAGCAGTGGCCGGCCCCTAATTTGAGACCACTGGTTCCAGAGAAGCGAGAGAGCCAGTGCCGTAAGACCAGCATAACATCCATGCCTCATCGTTATTCAAACTCAGCCCCATCGAGGATGAATGGTCAGAAGCCGGCGCTTAGCCAACTATGCCACGGAGGCGGCCAGTAACCACTTTCGTGACATTTAGTTTTGAAGGTTTTATTAGTCTTATATCAAAACTAGCTAAAACCCGTTCTTCGAACTTGATGATATTAAAATACAGTTGAAATACAGATGATATATACGATATACAGTTGAAATGGCCATACACTGCATATTTCGGTTGTTCTTCAGTTTATCTCGGACCTATGTTTTATAGACTTTTTCTACTTTGAATAGAATACTAGGCCCTACGGAACATGAAAGTGAAGTCCCTATGTGGAGCAGAGACATGTTTTTTTTTTTTTTTTTACGGATTTTTAAAGTTTGGACTACTTTTTGCTCCGCGTAGTGCTTACCATCGCAAGTGATTCGGCATTTCCGTGCAAGAGGTTTTAGAGCTTCTGAGCAGTTCTCGGCGCTTTAATGTAACGTTGCAGTAGTTCTTTGTGTGACGGTGTGCATTCCAGTTGTGAAAGAGTTTGTCTTAATTTTTTAGCATGGAACAAAGACATCTGCATATGAGAAAACATGCAATTGCTTTTGTCCAGCGGCATCGTCTACAAAACCTACGTTGGAGGTAAACCTCTAGTACGAAAATGCTGAATCACTTGAGATGGAAAGCTCTACGCTGAGCAAAAAGTAGTGCAAACTTTAAAAGTCCGTAAAAAAATATGCCTCAGCCCCACATAAGGACTTTACTTTCATGTTCTATAGGGTCTAATATTCAATACAGCGTGGAAAAAGTGTACAAAACCTAGGTCCGAGGGGTCTCTATGTTGTAAAAGGAACATTCCTGCCAAATATGAAAGTTCTAAGTTTAGTAGTTTTTGAGATACGGTGATGAGTCAGTGAGTCAGTGAGGGCTTTCAGTTTTATATGTACAGGTATAAGTAATTCTCGGAAGCGTTTCCTCAGGGTTACAGAGTATTATTCAAGAAGTCTCTGACAAGCGAAAATAACTGGATTAAAAATCTCAGCGAAGACAAAATTGTTATACAATCATTTTAAGCAAGCTGAACATTTAGAGGTAAATTTGGCAAATTTAGAAGTAACGTATGCATACAACTGCCGGGACACAGCATACATCAAGCAAGCGCTACATCAAGGAGGGAACTAATAGGTGCAGGAAAAACGACTGGAGTGCATGTGGAAGAAAAGTAAAACAGTTTTCAAGCGCAATTTACTACTATGTCTTAAAAGAAAATTCTTTAATCTGTGCGTGTGCATCCTTCCATTTCTTACTCATGGATGAGATACATTTACACTAACTGAAAAAGATATACAGAGAACAAATCAAAGAAGCACAGAGAGGGGAATGTTTGCGGAAACCAAGAAAGATGTGAGAAAAAGGACTCGTGGAGAAGGAAATGGCAAGAGCTGATTATATCACAATCATATTAAAGACTCCTTAAGTAGCAATGAACCGGTCATTTTGGTAGAATAACTGGCCACAAATGAACAACTAAAATACTCGACTGGATGACAAGGTATACGAAAAGATCCGAAGCACAACACATGGGCGATAGCCGGATAAAATTCGAAAGCACACCGGAGGAAAAAAAGAGAATGGTTTAAGACAGAGAGTTACGAAGAACTATCCACCGTTCGTCAACTGAAATACTGCACTGGATAACAAGGAATACGGAAAGATCCAAGGAAGAGCACGTGGGTGATGTGATAGCAAGATAAAATTCGAAAGAATACCGGAGGAAAATGAAAGAGACTGGTTCAAGACAGAGAGTTGCGAAGAACTTGCCACCGTTGGACAACTAAAATACTGGACTGGATAACAAGGAATCCGAGAAGACCCGAAGAAGAACACGTGGGTGATAGATGGATGAAATTTGAAAGAATACCGGAGAGAATTGGAGAATACTTAAAGACATAGAGTTACGAAGAACTGGCCACCGTTGGACAACTGAATACTGGACTAGATAACAAGGAATACGAAAAGACCCAAGAAAAGGACACGTGTATGATGTGATAGCTAGATGAAATTCAAAAGAATACCGGAGGAAAATGAAAGAGAATGGTTAAAGACAGAGAGCTGCGAAGAGCGTGCCACCGTTGGACAACTTAAATACTGTACTGGATAAAAAGGAATCCCAGAATACCCGAGGAAGAACACATGGGTAGCTTGACGAAATTCGAAAGCTTACCGGAGGGAATTGGTGAATGGTTCAAAACAGATAGTTGCGGAGAACTGGCCACCATTGGAAAACTGAAATACTGGACTGGATAACAAGGATACGAAAAGACCCGAGGAAGAACACATGGGTGATAGATGGATGAAATTCGAAAGCATACCGGAGGGAATTCGAGAATAGTTAAGGACAGAGTTGCAAAGAATTGGCCACCGTTGGACAACTGAAATACTAGACTGGATAACAAGTAATCCGAGAAGACCCGAGTAAGAACACATGGGTAATAGCTGGAAAAATTTGAAAGCATACCGGAGGGAATTGGTGAATAGTTAAAGAGAGAGAGTTGCGAAAAACTGGCCACCGTTGGACAACTGAAATACTGGACGGAATAAAAAGGAAGATGAAAACACGCGGAAAATTTCCTTGTAGGAAATGGGTGGATAAAATTCCAAAGAATGTCGGGGTTAGTTATATGGAAATCAATTACTCAACACAGAGAGTTGTGGAAAAGTTTTGGCGAAGCTTTCATCCATCAGTGGATGGAGAACGGTTGTCCATGATGATGATGATGACTTTAGAATGCACTGCCGACACATTCCTTTGCAATACCAATATTGCTGCGGTGTGATTGATAACAATGCTCTAGGAAGAGAAACACAGATCCGAAATGTTGTTCTCTTTGACATTATAAATATTTATTACAAGCAGAAGCTCTTGTTACGTTCTCTGCGACAGTATAGGTGCTTACGATATCTCCTGTCGGGCTTACTTTGACGAATCATATAACATCTTAGTTTCGTATCGTTTTTGGTAATATTATGCCTCTCAGATGAATTACACTTTTATTGTTCCGATTGTTTTGAACAACCCAGAGCATTTTAGCACTTTTACAGTACTTGAAGACAAAACCTCCGTTTAAGACATGTGAAACTTTGCTTCTCCAGTTGAAATATGTGACAGCTATGCTTCTCCATTTAAACAGCAGAAAAGGCTATTGTTCTCTATTTGAAACATGCAATAACTATGCTTCTCGATTTGAATCGCAAGAATAGCTATAGCATGCTGTTATATATCATATCTCAAATGGAGAAGAATAGCTATCGCATAATAGCTATTCGTCTCCATTTGAGATATGTGACAGCTATGCTCCTCTCTTTAAGACACACGACAGCTATGCTTCTCCATTTCAGATGTGGGATAGTTATGTATCTGTATTTGAGATATGGCATAGCTATGTTTCTTCGTTTGAGACACGTGGCTATGCGTCTCCGTTGGAGATAAATGATCGCTATGCCTTTCCGTTTGAGATATGTGATAGTTATGCTTCTCCATTTGGAATGTTTGGTAGCTATACTTCTCCATTTGAATAAGACGTGTAACAGGTATTCTTCATTTCATGCACGTGAGAACTATTGGTGAATTATTCCTTTCCATTTGAGATATATGATAGCTATGCTCCTCCCTTTGAGACACTTAATAGCTATGCTTCTCCGTTTGAGATGTGGGATAGCTATGCTTTTCCATTTAAGATATGTGACAGTAGTGATTCTCCGTTTCAGACATGTGATAGCTAAGTTTCTCCATTTGAGATATGTGATTGCTATGTTCTTGCGTTTGGAACATATGATTGCTATGCTTTTCCATTTGAGGTACATGATAATTATGCCTTTCTGTTTGAAATATTAGAACAGCGTTACTTCAGAATAATCTGTTTTACATGTGCTTTTGTTCAAGTGGTCTCTCCCCCAACCGTTCTTTCGTTTTCATTTATCTCTTCCGTTTTTTTTTTGTTGTTTTTTTTTTGTCCAAGTAATGCCATTTTGTGATTACACAGCAAATTCTTTTCTTCATGAAAAAACACAAGTACTCTGTTTTCAAATCTTTGCTCAGAGAAAAAACTGGGGACAATTCTTTTGAAAGCGTGTTTTTCATCTGTGCGCAACAACTGCATTTTGAAGAGGTGCCTGTAATTGAAATAGTGAAAGAAATGCAGCAATTAAGGAGGTGTGTAAACATTTATTCGAAAGCTGTAATTTGGGAGTCAGCAAAAGAATGGAAAAGTGAAAATTGGCAAAACAGAACAACCCGCCGAAGAAAGGAGGAGATCTTAGAAAAAAGGATCACACGAGACAAAAGAAACTAAAAGTGTTATGCATTAAGGTTTTATTCTAACTCTTACTCTGCAAGTGCTTACTTAATCTCAAACTTGTTTAAAATAAATGTGGTTGCTGATGACATGGCTAATTACTCATTTATTATAAAAATAAACACAGAAAATCACTTATTTGATGTAGAACTTCATAATGTTTTTCACTTCCTACTTTGATGACACATAAGTATAAAAAAGCCAACACCCTTCATGCCACGTTTTTTTTTTCAGAAAATGAAATATTTTCTTTGAGGTACCTAAATTCAACGGAAATGTTCTCAAAACTTGTATTTTATGATCCGGTTTATTTTAACCGTAAATAATTTTTAACCATTCGAAGGAATGAAAAAATATTCTACGACAATTTTTTTTTGCTGTAAAATACAAAGTGCAGCACCGATACACTGATACGAAAAGCTGTTTCTTTTTTTCAAAGTTGTTTCTTTTAATGTCGCGAAATGCATTTACAGGCGAAATGTAGCGTAAACAAATAACGTTTTCGAATACCATTCAGACAAACTCTTACAGATATACCCTCACGGACAATGAAATTTGTCCACCTAGAAGAAATCATGCTACAACCGCGAAACTTAGCAAATAGCTAGAGTGCGTACTGGTACACAAATAATCCACGCTTGGTGCGATTGCGCATGCCCGCACACCCTGTGATTGCGCTGCAAGCAGGAACGGCAGCCTTATAAACAGGCGTGTAGTCGATGCCTCATGAAAGCGAAAAGCACCGGCCGACGCAAGCAAAAGTACAGAGTGACAAGAATGGCAGGTAGATGCCATATACGCCGATTTACGCAACTTACGGACATTAAGAGAGGCCTGATCATCGGGCTGAAAGCCGCAGGATGGTCGGCGCGCCGTATAGCCCGCCACGCGGATCGTTCTGACCATACTGTCCGACTGTGTTGGTGGCAGTGGACACGTGACGGCAGAGCGTCTCCGGACAGGCCAGGAGGACCACCGGTAGAGAGGGTCGACGGATAGTACGCCAGGCAGGAGCGGATTACACGGAGACCCGGTCCACTATACAGGCAGATGTAGAGGCTCCTGTGGGCCCACGAACCATTCCCCGACGCCTCGCGGAAGCGAATCTGCGATCCCAGCGCTCCTTACGGGTGCTGCCATTAACACCGTAATATTGCTGGCTCCGTTTACAGTGGTGAAAGGCCAGAGCGACGTGGAACGCCACATAATGGCGACACTTTCGTATTTAGCAATGAGTGCCGCTTCGTTTTGGGAACAGATGATCATCGTGTGCGGGTGTGGACGTCCCCAGGTCAACAGCCGAATCCCAACCTCGCTATCGAGCGCCACACCTTCCACACTGCAAGCATTATGATCTGGGGAGCCGTTGCCTACGATAGCCGATCAGCTCTAGTAGTGGTACGTGGATCATTGACGGGCCAGCGGTATGTGGATGAAATCCTACGGCCCCATGTGCCTCCCATTCCCGACCGGGATTCCAGGTGCGCTATACCAGCCCTCACATGGCACGTGTTGCCCAAGACTGCCTACGTAATGTCCAGAAACTTCCATGGCCTGCCCGCTGCCCGGACATGTCCCGTATCGAGCATGTGTGGGACCAGGTGAAACGGCGGCTGCCCAGGGCCGCACTGTCCGGGATTTGGAGCACACCGTCCAACACGTGTGGGCAATTCTGCAACATCAGTTGTCTGTTCGCCTCCATGCCGGACCGTATTGTAGCATCATCGCCGCACGAGGCGATGCGACGTGTTATTTAAGATGACCGGAATACGTGCTACAGATCCCTTTTGTAATTGTCCTGCAAATCTCTTTTTGCCATTATGTGTATCACTCATGTGAATCATTATGTCCACAAAATTTCAGTTCCATCCGATGCTTACCTCTTGGTGCGCAAATTTCATTGTTCGTGATTGTATATAGCGCATTCGTTTCTTTCTTTGAAACGTTATTCAGTTAATTGGATGAAGCAGAAATTTCAAAATTTAATATTTAATTATAGGAGGTTATCGTTCTTTTGATTATTTTGCTTGGTTTCCTGGAGACATAATGTCACAATACGGAATTTACGATAGCTGCTTATTCATTAGAGATGATGGCATACAAATTAGTTGCTCATTCCTTGGCGCGATGGTATACAATTCGCGTAGTTTCGGAAATCCAGCAATTTCTGGGATTCTTGGAAACACCTCGCGATTTCTCCAATTTTATTAATTTACTTACCTTCTTAAACAGGTTTCAGAACCCATTTATAGAGTTGGGGTAGTTGTAACAAAAACAAGAAAACAGTAAGAAATAATAATGCATATAAAACATATACATAATTAAAACAAAATGGTAAGTACGTCACACTGTTAAAAATTGTGTGGTAGGTTACACCAAAAAGCGGTGCTACACCAGCTGCACCACTTTCTGAGAAGAGATACACCATTTTGTGTTGCAAAAAAAAAAACGCAACATGGTGCAACTCTGCACCACGTCCAAGTACAAGGTTGCACCACATAATGGTACAAGGTAGCAACATGTTTGGTTTTGTTTACACCACGCTATGTTGTGTATCTTTTCGCAGAAAGTGGTGCAGCTGGTGTGGCACCACTTTTTGGTGCAACCTGCCAAAACATATTTAACAGCGCAATGAGAATAGTGTGGCGAAAGCTGATGCTCTTCTTAAAAGTTTTTTAATTCATCATAAAAATCATGTGCATTTCAGGAAGTTGAACACTCGACAAATGTACCGATAGGAAATACAGGTTTCAGTTCTGTAAACTGAAGCATCTAAAACAGGATTGAACCTAAAAGTACGTATTCGATATGTATGTACCAATGAATAAGGTCACACATACCTAACTTAGAACCACTGTATCCAGTGCATAGAAATAAACTTAAAGTTCTGAGCATAGAAAACGAAAACAACATAAACTTCAGTTCTGAGCATAGAAAGCCAAAACAGCATACATGTTTTGCGCGGAATTCGAACTACAGATACTCTTCTGTTTGACTAATAGACCACTAGACAATGAGATTGTTCTTTTGTAGGGATAGAATTAATCACGGTAAAACTAAAAACTACGAAATATTTCTTCCCTGTTTGGGCCAGTTTTTATTTAAAGCAGTGTCTTCCACTCCATAGTACAGTAAGTGAAATTTTAGGTTCAGGTCGTTTCAACCGTGTTGGGAAGTAATATTCAAACATCATTCTAAAAACCGCAAAACAAAATCAATTTTTAAGAAGAGCTTTCTGTCTAAGTGACGCCAAAGAGCCTCCTAACGTCACCTACCTAGGAAATTTAGCTCTCAGAAAATTTAGGAAACATTTGTAACATGTTGGCGGTTCTGACCCTGCCTGATACCAAAAACGTTTTGTTGTAGTGTGATTATTAGAGGCCATAAAGCAGGGATTGATAATAATGCGCATTTACGCTAACCAGCACGAAAATATTGCAGCTGCAGAAACTGAAATAAAAGAAAAAAAAAAGAAAGAAAGAAAAAAAATTGTGGTATTGAAATTACAGAATCTAAATTAAATCGTGATATTTCCATACAAATTGGCAAATGACCGGAGGAGGAATGCATATACAAATTATTTCACCTATTTTTTATTTTTATTTTTTCTGATTGAAGGTTCAGCGACCATTGCAAGCAACTCAATGGGCAATAAGCAGTCGCCCGTCCCTAATTCAAGGTCACTGGTTCCAGGGAAAGGAGAGAGCCAGGCCGTAAGACAAACTACAGCATCCAGGTCTCACCGTTATCCGAATCCGGAAACTTCACGGACGAATAGTCGTAAGCCAGCTCTTATACTACTGCGCCATCATGGCGGAGTTTTACTTTCACAGTTATTATCTCGAGACCCAGTGGTTAAAGTCAAGACATGTTGCAACTTCGACTAAAGGGATGCAAATGGTTTAGCAATCAGGTCATGCGACTACGGGGAAAAAAGTCCAAGGCTCATTCCTCACTGATGTAAAACACCCTCTAGAAGAAAAGAAAATACAGGAAGAAATCAAGGAAAGGCTTGATGGATAGCCTGGTTCTCAGCCTGTATATTTTTTGCATCCTCACTGAGGGTCTTATTCCCGTGGAGAATAATGCTATTTCCATATAAACCAAAGTACCTACTATGAGTCTTCGAAGTTTGCGGACAGACATTCGTTCCGCCAGCTTACGTAGACAGAGAGGAATGGTTTATTGGCGTTCACGAAGCATTGGTGGTCAAACTGGCTCGTAGTGGAACTTCACGGTTGCATACATATGACAATCCTTCGGTGTTGGAAAGTGAGTTTGCTAATAGCCAGGCGTAGTTGCCTGTAACAATTAGGTATACCTCCACGCATGTCTGGTACGGCGCCACCGCAAGATTGCGCGATGTGCGCTGCTGTGGGTGGCAGTAGTCCCATTCCTGCCATGAGCGCAAACTTCCCACTGCCATTGTCTGATTTACAGTCCGCGTTGATAGGGGGACGACCATAACTGCCTGTACACCACGTCCAATTTTGTCTGCTGTGCATTTCTGGGCTTCTTCGGCTTGCAGTCTAATGTAGGAATCGGGGCTTTCAGACGTCCTTCTAGGTGCATCAGCCCCGCTACGGCGACGCGCCTTAGCTCCTTCGTGACACTGCCACCACACACACGTTCGACAGTTTCTGCCGAGATGTGATGCAGGGTCCAATCATCCGTACGTATTGCTGTGATGAAACCTCTGGGAAACGTGTCCCTCTGATGGTAGGATTCGTGATGACGTCTTCCAGTAATTCTCATTTATTACACCTCCTTTCATCCCGAGATAACACTGATACAGTGGCCAACATGTCCGTGTGAGGACCACCAAACTTATCAACGTCGATATTTTTAGCCCTTTTATTTCCCTCCCCTATCACGTGGTTGGTTCACACCTGCAATCATTTATATAACACAGCTGCCGATATGCTCACCAGTTCGCACGTCACTCCGGCAAATAATTCCTGCTGTGTCATTTTCTATGTCCAGCAGTGTATATTTTTTAACATTTTTTTTAGCTTTTAGTCACATGCAAAATATTTCATCAGGAATACTTTGCAGCACAACAATTTCTTTAAAGGACAGTAAAATATTATTTGAAGCGTCTGCTTGTGCAAAAGACAGACCATCTCAGATGAAACAAGAATTTACAATCGCACAACAGTCTTTCTAAATTTCCCATCAAACAGTTGTTCCATAAAAGAAATTACAGAAATCTGGCACAAGATGAAAATAGTAAGCAGCCTTCTCACATGCTTTTGCAGCCGTCACGCTGAGTAATCTCAATAATTGCGCTGAACATGGAATATAATCTGCATGTTCGCCAAGAATTTTAATTCCTGTGAGGAATCCTCTATACGTATGTGCCAGACAAACTTGACGCATTGGCATAACTCTGTCCACTGCAGTCTTTTATGTCAGTGGTCTGTAAACCGATAGCCCAGTATTTTCTTTTCCTTAAGCTTAACGGTCAGTATTTAACAGAAACTTCGAAAATTGTTTACCATTTTGTTGGACGTAACGCACAATGGATATTAATATGTCTTCACGTGATAAATGTGGGGTTAAATTAATAACAGTACAATAATATTTTGTACTTCTCGCAGGGGAGCTCGTTTGAACTGAATCAGAAAATGTTGCTTTCAGACCTGAGACCAATCAGCCAGTGTTCGTTTTATTCGTGAATTAAGATTAGGTATACAGCCTGATTCTTGACGTCATTTCAGTTAGAGAGAACCCAGAACCTGTAATTGCCTCTACGACGTCAGAGAACGAGATCGTTTGGTGTGGTGGTGGTTTACTTGTCTGGGATGGAATAGTGCTGAAATGCCGTATCACGTGATGACCATTTTATTATCTCCACGCGATTAAATCAGCAATCTCGCTAGTCAGAGCTTCTGGGACGAGATCTGTGATTCTGATTTTAGACGTTTCAGGGGTGCTGTTTGTCCTCAATTTCTTTTTTGTGGACCATTTAGCTAGTCTCTATTGGGCTCAGCTCGTCAGTAATTTTCTTGGAAGCAAGGAAAATTAAAAAATGGAATGACCAGCCAGGTCTCCGGACCTGAACTTTAGCAACAACATACCTGGGATACTTTAGGGATGTAAGTTGCAGGTCTTTATCTTCTTCCAGAACGATCCATGAGCTATAGTACCGCTCTTCTCGAGGAATGAGGTTTATCTGCTCCAGAATCCATCAGCAACCTTGTCATCAGCATGTGAGGGTTGTTTGTCAGTAAGACATCATGCAATCAAATTATTAGAAGACACCTAACACCCACCTTTGCAGAACCATATGCTTGCGATCATACGCAATAAAAAAACATTGGATATTCTTGGGTTTTGGAAAATTGTTTATGAACCTTATGGCTAAGCATATTTACATGCCATATTTCTCTAAATTATGTTGGTTGTATTTCTTTCTTTTTTCTCCAACATGCCTTTCAGACTTTGGTTTTGGATACCTGTGTAGTTCTAGAAATGCTGGACTTACTTATTTTAGCAGAATTTCTAAAAAACCTAGCTTTAACAGTTGTTCACAGTCCATTCATTTAATCTCGGTTTTCCAATTCGTGTCATGTCATAAACGGAACATGTCATTTAAAACTTTTTTATGTAGTTTGTAAATAAATTTCGGTGTTGTGCTTTCTTTTTTTACGCTTTCCAACCGTAGGTTGAAGAAGCGTATATGCTCCAGCTTTGTCCGTCTGTCTGTCCGTTCGACCGTCCGTCTGTCCGTTCGTCCGTCCGCCTGTCGGCACGATAACTCGCGTAAAAATGGTTCGATTTCGATGAAATTTTAGTATGTGGTAAGGGACCAAGTGGGGACAAACCCTTTTGAAAATGGACTAAATGGGGTCAAAGGTCACGGCATAGGAGCGGGATCCATTCCATTGCCCTTACGCGTCATAACTTGCGTAAATAGGGATCGATGTCGATGAAATTTTAGTACATTGCAAGGGACCACCTGGGAATGAACCTTATTGAAAATGGGTGAAGTGGGGTAAAAGGTCAGGACACAGGAGCGGAATTCATTCCATTGCCTTTATGCATCATAACGTGCATAAAAATGGTTCGATTTCGATGAAATTTTATTATGTGGTAGGGGACCACCTGGGGACGATCTTATGACGTCACAATCTTAAGCTTGAGATGTTGGCGCGCGGTCACGCTATCTGTCTCATTATGTCACGCATTGTGTGTGGATCCTATTAAAGTTCTATGACGTCACACTCTTGCGAGCAGATGGTCGCGATTCCCATCTGCCTCATTACGTCACGCGTTGTGTGCGTATGTCTGTCCGCACGTTAACTCGCGTAAAAATCGTTCGATTTCGATGAACTTTTAGTATGTGGAATGGGATCACCTGGGAAGGAACCCTATTGAAAGTGAACGAAATTAGGTCAAAGGTTAGGACATGGGAGCGGGATCCATTCCACTGCTCTTATACGTCATAACTAATGTAAAAATGGTTCGATTTCGATTAAATTTTAGTATAAGGTAGGGGACTATCTGGGAACAAACCCTTTTGGAAATGGGCGAAATACGGTCAAAGGTCAGGACATAGCAGCGGAATCACTTCCATCGCCATTATGCGTCATAACTTACGTAAAAATGTTTCTATTTGGATGAAATGTTAGTATGTTGTAGGAGCCTACCTGGGGACGAATCCTATAGGAAATAGGTTCAAAGGTTAGGACACAGGAGCGGAATCTATTCCATAGCCCTTATGCATCATTACTTACGTAAAAATGCTTTCATTGCGGCAAAACTTTATCATTTTATTTCGGAGGTATAATGAACCGGTTCTGTTAAATACACTGACGGGAAAAAAATCCCAACACCAAGAAGGGGTTGTGTTAAATAAACGAGAGTTGGTAGGCGGTGAGAGTACATCTGTAAGATGACGTCTATGCAAATTTTGCGCTCGGCGCATACGTGTGGCGCTAGTAGCGCTCCTCGAAACATGCAAAGCAGGTCTGCTGTAAATACGCGCTGTAACGTTCGTGAGCGTTACTTAACGTTGGCATTCGACGTAAGGTGTTGATGTTAGTCAAGAATGCCTTTAAGAAGACGAAGAAGCCATT
This sequence comes from Macrothele yani, assembly GCA_039090855.1. Taxonomy (NCBI): domain Eukaryota; kingdom Metazoa; phylum Arthropoda; class Arachnida; order Araneae; family Macrothelidae; genus Macrothele; species Macrothele yani. Next base: position 19,964,038 of record CM077029.1, read on the forward strand.
ATCAACAGCTCACGGAGTTTGAACGAAGTCGTGTAATAGGGCTACGAGAAGATGGATTTTCTTTCCGCAATATTGCAGAACGACTTAGCAGGAATGTTGCCACTGTGCATGATTGTTGGCAGCGGTGGTCAAGGGAAGGTACTGCCTCAAGAAGACCGGGTTCCGGCAGGCCACGTGGCACTACTGAAAGGGAAGACCGCCGTGTACGGCGTATGGCCGTGGCGCATCGTACCGCGTCTGCGGCAGCAATTCGAGATGCAGTTGCCACCACAGTGACACAACGAACTGTTACAAATCGGTTACTTGAAGGACATCTCCGAGCCAGACACCCTGTAGCGTGCATTCCACTTACTCCAAACCACTGCCGTTTGCGACGTCAGTGGTGTCAAGCTAGAGCTCATTGGAGGACGGAGTGGAGATCTGTTGTGTTTTCTGATGAAAGCCGGTTCTGCCTGGGTGCCAGTGATGGCCGTGTGTTGATTAGAGGGAGGCCAGGTGAGCGCCTGCAACCAACCTGTCTGCGGCCGAGACACACTGGACCTACACCTGGAGTTATGGTCTGGGGAGCAATTTCCTATGACAGCAGGAGCACTGTTGTGGTTATCCCCCGCACCCTGACGGCACAGTTGTACTTCGGTCTGGTGATTCAACCTGTTGTGCTGCCATTCATGAACAGCATTCCAGGGGGTGTTTTCCAACAGGATAACGGTCGCCCGCATACCGCTGTTGTAACCCAACATGCTCTACAGAGTATCGACATGTTGCCGTGGCCTGCTAGATCACCAGATCTTTCACCAATCGAGCACGTATGGGACATCATTAGACGACAACTCCAGCGTCACCCCCAACCAGCATTAACTGTATTGACCGACCAAATGCAACAGGCTTGGAACTCCATCCCACAAACTGACATCCAGCACCTGTACGACACAATGCATGAACGTTTGCGTGCTTGCATTCAACATTCTGGCGGTTACACCGGTTATTAATGTACCAGCATTTCACATTTAAAATGGCTCTTCTCGCGCTTACAATAAGCTGTGATCTTTGAAGCCTTAATCGATTAAATATGTTACCTATACAAATGTATTGCCGCCAGTTCATTCCTCTACAAATATTTTTTCGTGGTGTTGGGATTTTTTTTCCGTCAGTGTATAATCAAAATGGGATCCAAGGTCAGGGCACAGGACCGAGATTTATTCCACAGCCATTATCCTCATAACTTGAGTAATGATTTCTGGTAAGTTGGAAAGCGTATTATAATTAATGCATTGCATGATTTTACTAACTTGTCTAATAAGCCATAAATTTTTTTCTTGCCGCTGTTATGTACTTTACTTTCACTGACCAAAATAAGAACTTGATAACTTTTCCGAATGAAGCCATTCAATATACTGAGAATAGATTATTATTAAAAAAGGAAACAATAATAAATGGATCCTTTTTACAACGTTTTAGTATAAAGAAAATTGAATACCTTTCTTCTCTGATAACTTTCACAGATTGTTGTTATCTCACATTGAACTAAATTTATTGATTACTAAATTTACACTTGGAATATTTCGACATCCTTTATGTAGATCGGATCCACGATATTTTTGCAGTTTTTTTTATCTCGTTCCAATTACGTTTTTCCAAATTAAATGCAGCATGCTATTTATGAGTTTATGAAGCGTTCGAATATAATATTCACTGTCTGATGCAAATTGATTGGGAAATTTCAGCTCTTCCTGTAAGTACTAGGATTTATAAACTGTGACAATACTCTGTTTATCTATAATCAAAATGCTGCCATTAGTACTTGAGGGGGGTGGTGAGAATTGGCTGTAATAAGAGAAGAGATGTGTGTTGAACATCCATGCTCCCCTGGAACAACCAATGCTATTCGCTATTCGACCCTATATGTTGCAGAGCGGATCTCGTGCTATGAGAGATTTTCGAGTTACTATTCAATGTCCGGTAATCCGTCTGTGTGTGTTTGTGTGTCAAATAAATGTATGTCCTTGTTGTGTAATTCCAATTACATGTCACTCATATGTCAACCTTTCTTGCGTGTTTCATCCGATTCCAGCAGGATGTTTAGGATGAATCAGTATCATTTCGAAAGGGCGAATACACTGTAAACAAAAATTCTGAAATTCGCAAACCACTTTCCTTCATTCCTGTCGTGAATTTGTGAAGCACATTTCTGACACAAATTTTTCAATGAAATGACGGAAAGAAACCTAAATTTCACGGATTTTTTGTACCACGGGAAAATTCTCGATTTTCAGAAACCATCCCGCGATACCTTTCTTGTACTGACGGTAAATTACCGTTTTCAAGATTTGTTAACGGAAAAAAATTCTGAATTTTCGGAAAAGTTTCCGCAATTCCTTTCCTTATATCAACGGAAAAACTTTGTTCTCACGTTTTCTGCATCCATATGACGAACAATTTCTGGTAATAGAACAGATTCACGGGAATACTTGGAAGTTTGATTAACTGTTAAATTTCAATAGTCTGCCGAAGTATTTGATTTTGAAGTTCTGTAGGGAGATCGGATACTGTGGATAGCATATCGCTTGAATTTTGTTTATTGTGGCACAAAATATGTTTTCTCCTCTCCCCAATTTTGTGCACCAGCTATTTATTATATATTGCATTACTGTAAGAAAACGAGTATTTAACTTATTGTACAGCTGATTATACGATGTCTATGTATCTATGCTGATTATACGATGTCTATGTACCCCTTAAAACAAAATCTAATGCAGCCATCAAGAGTAAATTTCATACTTAGGAGTTTTGTGAAACAATGCTATAACAAGTTAGTAAAATCATGAAATGCATTGGTTATGATACGCTTTCCAACATACCAGAAATTATTACTCAAGTTATGAGAATAATGGATGTGGAATAAATCTCGCTCCTGTGTTCTGACCTTTGACCCCATTTCGTTGATATCCAACAGAACTGGTTCACTATACCTCCGGAACAAGATGATAACGTTTTGTCGCAATCAAAACATTTTATGTAAGTTAGGATGCACAATGGAATGGATTCCACTCCAGTGTCCTGACCTTTGACCCCATTTCCCGATTTTCAATAGGGTTCGTTCCCATTGGCTCCCTACCAAATACTAAAATTTCATCGAAATCGAACCATTTTTACGCAAGTTATGATGCATAAGGGCAATGGAATAAATCCTGCTCTTATGCCCTGCCAGACCTTTGACCACATTCGCCCATTTTCAATAGGGTTCGTGCCCAGTGGTTCCCTACCACATACTAAAATTTCATCGAAATCGAACCATATTTGCGCATGTTATGACGCATAAAGGCAATGAAATAGATCCCGCTTTTATGTCCTGACCTTTGACCCCTTTCCTTCCATTTTCAATAGGTTGCGTTCCCAGTTGGTTCCTTACCACATACTAATATTTCATCGAAATCGAACCATTTTTACGCAAGTTATGACGCACAAGGAAATGGAATAAATCCCGCTCTTATGCCCTGCCTGACCTTTGACTCCAATTTGCCAATTTTCAACAGGGTTCGTGCCCAGGTAGTCCCCTACCACATACTAAAATTTCATCGAAATCGGACCATATTTACGCATGTTATGACGCATAAAGGCAATGAAATGAATCCCGCTTTTATGTCCTAACCTTTGACCCCATTCCGCCCATTTTCAACAGGGTTCGTTCCCAGGTGGTTCCTTACCACATACTTAAATTTCATTGAAATCGAACCATTTGTACGCAAGTTATGATGCATAAAGGCAATGGATTGGATCCCGCTCCTTTGTCCTGACCTTTGACCCCATTTCATTTATTTTCAACAAGGATCGTCCCCAGGTGGTTCCCTACCACATAATAAAATTCCATCGAAATCGAACCATTTTTACGCAAGTTATGATGCATAAGAGCAATGGAATGGATCCCGCTCTTATGTCCTGACCTTTGACCCTGTTTCGCCCATTTACAATAGGGTTCATCCCCAGGTGGTCGCCTACCACATACTAAGATTTCGTCGATATCGAACTATTTTCACGTGAGTTATCGTGCGGACAGACGGACGGACAAAGCTGGAGCATATACGCTTCTTCAACCTACGGTTGGAAAGCGTACAAAAGTACATTGAACCCTATCTTACGTTTCCCAACCGTGCGTTGAAGAAACGCATATGCTCCAGCTTTGTCCGTCTGTCTGGCTGTCAGCACGATAACTCGCGTAAAAATGGCTCGAATTCGATAAAATTTTAGTATGTGGTAGGGGACAACCTGGGGAGGAACCCTACTAAAATGAGTGAAATGGGTCAAAGGACAGGACATAGGAGCAGGATTCATTCCATCGCCTTTATGCTTCATAACTTTTGTAAAAATGCTTCGATTGCTACAAAACTTTATCGTGTTATTCCAGAGGTATACTGTAACGGTTCTGTAGAATATCATTGAAATGCGGTGCAACGTCACGGAACAGGAGCGAGATTTATTCCACAGCCATTATCCTCATAACTTGATCAAAAATGCTTCTATTGCGACAAAACTTTAGTATGTCGTTTCGGAGGTATACTGAACCAATTCTGTTTAATATCATCGAAATGGGGTCAAAGGTCAGGGCACAGGAGGGAGATTTATTCCACAGCCATTATCCTCATAACTTGAGTAATGATTTCTGGCATGTTGGAAAGCGTATCATAATCTATGCATTGCATACGTTTATTAACTTCTTTTAAAGATAATCGAAAATCATCCGTTTAAAAATATCAAGTTGCAAAGCATTTTTTTGCTTCGAAAAATCACGATGAAAAATGCTTAATTTGTGAAACGTTTTACAGGGAAAAACATTATTACATACCTATCTAGAAAAATTATAAGCTCCAGCAGAAAATAAAATTACTAAATAACTAGCATTAATAACAAAAAAAATTGCCATCGTCGTGCACTTTATTTTACGAAAAACATGAGTTAAATCCCTGAGTGTTTCTGGCTGAGTTGTTAAAGGCGTGCATTATCTGTTAAAAACCAACCCAAACGACGGGAGTTTGATCCTGACTGCTGCAAAAAGATTATCTAGTGTAAAGGCTAAAAAGTGCAGCCTCTTTGATTTTTTCGAAATTTCAGTTTAAATATGGAAAAACCTGAAACGGACTTTTCTAAAATAAACGGATTTTCACAGACTACGGAAAATATGGAAGTTAAAATAAATGGGCAATTTTAAAAACGTAAGTTTCTTGAATAGACGGACGCCTACCGGCAACTTTCCTGCACGTTATTTTCAGAAATTTTCCGTGCACTCAGACCATTTAATTTTTACGGTGTACGTAGTGTTCGGATTATGCTTTCCGCTGCTTAGATTAAAAAACTGCATTTTCTCGTTATTTCTCTTCAACTGGATCATGAAATACGTATTAAGAAATGTATTTTCGCAAGAAACTTTGTGTGCAACGAAAAAAATAGAATCAATATATGGAATGTTTATCTTTCATATTTTTCAAAACACACTGCAAAATTTTAGTTAGTTGCAAAGCGTGTAGTAGTTATACGTTTAAGCTGTAGCTGTAAAGGTTACGTGCCCAATTGATTAGCTGCTTAAGCGAAGGAAATTTTCTCTGGTCCTGTGAACATAAATAAAATGTATAAATCACTAGTAAATATAAAAGTCACTAACAGCAAAGGTTATGAATCTGCTGAAGCAACTTACATCAGTCCACTTTTATTCTCTTTCATTGACTCTTCAAAACAGGTAGCCTAACACTAGCTAGAATATGAACTTGTTCTCTTCAATGCATATACCCCGGTAAGATTAACTACACTTCGTAATCGCAACATGCGTTTTTAACAAGCCTCACTACATCAAAATGAACTTCCAACAAGGCACACTACAACAGAATGCACTTCTAACAAGCCTCACTACATCGAAATTCATTTCTGACAAGGGTCACTGCATCAACATGTACTTCTAACAAGACGCTATATCAAATGCCTTTATGAAAATGCACAACTAACAAGTCGCTGTTACTAGTTCACTCTCTCTACTTTCAGTATTAACGATTTATTAATCTCTGACACACTGTCAGTGATGCCGAACCGAGAAAGCTCTACAAGTAGGTAATATGTCGTTCAATCAGAAAACGTTTAACCCGGAGGAAACAAATTTTATATAAGAATACAGAAACTGAAAAGGAAAGTTAAATTAAATATATACACCACACCTCAAAAAAAAAACGCCCCTTCTTTTCAAACTACCAGCATCTCAGAAAACGTAAGAAATAAAAATTTTAGTTTAAGACCTCTTAAAAGGTACATGTGCAAAGAAAACCTGTTCGAAATATGCGATAATCTCCTCATATTTAGTAAATAGTCGATACAAAAAGAGCTGCTTTTAGATCGATTCGGGTTTAATGAGCACCGTGAGTAACTCGATGGACTATAAGCTGTCTCCTGTCATTAATTTAGGGCCACTGACACCAGGGGAGGGAAAAGGACAGTGCCTCAAGACTAACACTATATCCATGCCTTATCGGGATTCGAACACATGCATCTTGAAAGAATGGTCAGAAGCCAGCTTGTAGACCACTGCGCCACAGCGGCGGCAGGGGAAAAATCCCAAGATAAGATGTCGTGTGTATTGACTTACGAATAGATTAGGAAGACAAAAACATGAACATGTTTTCTTTCCAGAAAAGAAGTCCTTACGCGGATGCGGAAAAAATGAAAACATAGAAAAGAGTTACATAAAAAATGTGCTTGCTTTACCTAATTGTCGGGGATTTCTTCAAATACGAAAAATTATGCACCATTAAATTCACAGAGCTGAAATTTATCATGAAAATCTTTACAGGGCTTAAAAGTCTACATTTCTTGTTAGGGAGTCATTAAAAAACGAAAAATGCATCATTCGAAGGCTTTGACTAATGTTTAATCTACTACCTACCATCATCTCAGAGATAAATTTCAACGACTTGTAATTCCCGAAATAAATGGTCACATGAAAAAGGAAAAAAACGAAAGAACACTACAGGAAAAAAATCCCGGCTGTTTAATATACTTTACTGGGGTGGTTTGTATTCCAGAGAGGGAGGAAATAATGTCCACATATGCAAATCATTTATTTCGAAAAATGGTATATTCAAATTAAGTAATCGTATTAATTCTTAAGTAGTCTCAACAAGAGAAAAAAAGACACTATGAAGTTGTGCGCGTACAGTGTAAAGAAGATTACCGCGATAAAAAAACGAAAACTACTTCAGATGATTAAATCAAATAGCTAGGGATTTAATTTCTTGGAAAATAAATTATTTCTTGAGAACTTCGACAGAAATTAATTATAAACATAAGAAGCACAAAACAGTTCGTATCATAATAATTATCTATTTCCTTTCTCTCTCTCTTTTTCTTTTTCTTACACGTTGCATTCCCTTAAATTTCTTTGCATGTCTCTGCGAGCTTGTACGGCGAGTGATTCACAATCATGGGGTTTCATAACCAGGTATACACATGGGATGCGCGTCTCAGATTACTGAAAGAGGATAGGGAAAATGCCATACTGGCATGAATTATTAGCAATCTCTATCTATTCAACCATTGCGTGACCACAGAAAGGAAGAAAATATTAGAGAAGAGAATATCGCTCAGATGTAAATGCACCACCCTTATTTTTTGGCAAATGTTTATGGAAAAAGTTTCTAAAACTAGACAATGTACACGGTCGTATCAGAATAACATGACCACCTACCAAATAATGAAACTAACCAACCTTGGCCCCGATGACAGCGCCGCGAGGGCTTGGAATCGGCGCAGTGAGGCTCTCTGGAAGGTTGCCCGAGGCACACGTGCCCATTCGGACGGCAGCATATCAAGGAAGACCCGAAGATGACGTGGTTGTGGGTCCGCACGTCAAACCTGTCTATCCAAATAGCCTAACAAGTGCTCTATGGAATTGAGGTCGGGCGATTTCACCGGCCAAGGGGGAACGGAGACATGGGTATCGTGTTCTTGGAACCAGTCACGCACCCCCTTAGCGATATGACAGGGCGCATTGTCCTGTTGGTAGGCACCATCCCCACCAGTGTAAACGTCCAACATTAAGGGATGCATGTGGTCAGCAAGAATGGACAGCAGCCATTAGTGTTTAGGAACCCATCTAGTGGTACCATCCGTCACCGTTAATACCGGGAAAACATCCTCCAGACATGGACACCGCCACCGCCGGCGTGTATTTGACCGACAAGCGTGTTCGGGTGTTGGTTCTTGAGTGACTGATGCAGTATCCGCCACTTCTGTGGAATAAAAACCTCGATTTGTCGGGGAAGGCAACCTTTTCCCCACTCTTCCACTGTCCAATGACGGTAGTCTCATGCGAACTGCAGGCGTCGTTGCCGAGGGATCTGGGTTAACATGGGCGCCTTGACTCAGCGTCAACTCCACCCATGCGTAACAGGTTCGCTCTACTGTTATTGGGGGACACGTACCTGGGTGCCCCAGCGTTCGTTTGCGTGGTCAATTGCTGAACTGTTGTGCGTCGATAGCCTTTTACCAGTCGACGTTCTCCTCTGGGGTCTATGGCCTTTGGGGCTCTACAGTTATGACGTCATGAGGTACTCTGTTTGCCAGCGGTCCATTCTTGGTACACCCTTAGTACAGCACCTCGAAAACAGCCCATTACGTCTGATGTTTCTGAGATACTTCCACCCTTGGCGCGGTAGCCGATAATCATTCCTTTTTCAACGACCATTAGATCACTACCTCAGCCCATTGTGCTTGCGTTAGGTACTATGACTCATCTATACCGGCCGGCTGCTTGTATCTCCGTGTGATCGAAATTGTCATGTACACTATGTGACACGCTTGAGCGGGTACACTGTGATTCCGGTGTTCGTCATATTATTCTGATAAGACTGTGTATAAGAGAATCTTTCATCTGTGCACCACCTATTTCCTACGTTGTCTCAGTCTTCTTACTTACGCCGAGGAGAAGAAGAAATCATCATATCATCTGGGTACTGTCTCTTGTCTTGTCTGAATACATAGCCATGTTGTCACCTAATTGTTCGTTCCGTCGTAAACCTGAAACCACGTTCTCTAGTGCAGCGTTCAGCAGAACAGTAGATGGAGCAAGGTCGGTGCGGTAGATAAATCGAGTAACAAAGTTCAGCCATGTTTTCAAATGGCTTCCTTAGCACGAAACATCAAAGTTTATTTTGCTAAAATGAGGTGCATGCCCTGTTCATCTATGGTAACAGGTCGAAAGCTCTTCTTTTAGAATTTTCCAAGTAACGTTTTAGGAATTGCATCAAAAAATTCGCAAGTTGGAGCAGTTCCTGATCGCGAATTCTGCTTGCTGAGAGAACACAACAATTCTTTCTTCTGAGAAAAATACAAGACTATAGCACTCCCTGAACTTCTCTTCTGTGTTCAGCTCTGAAGAATGAACTTATATTTAATTACATGCAACCATCCAGAAGAACAAATGTCCCCATAACACCCCAACAAAACGGAAAAATGTCTTCTGATTCGGTTTGCGGTCGTGTGCAAATTTTCAAGGAACTCATCTTGGCGCATCTTCCAATATCAGAAAATAAGAACAACTTTACAGATGCTGTGTTTCGCAATTGGAAATTTAAGCATCAGGTAATAGGATTTAATACTACAGTCCTGCCCGATAAATCCGTCAGCAAGCGCAAGTGCTACCGCCTGTGATACGTAGGCTACAATATTTCGAAATCTCAGCTATAGTGAATGTTCCCACATTTTTAGAACGGTTTTTCAGCAATAAATTTAATATTTAAAATAAAATTATTTCTTTCTTAAATATTGGACTTGACAGCCCTTTCTCGGACTATGAACCTACATCTAGATTTCCAAAAAAGCTCGACATTTTTTAAAATTGATAATGGTACTTTATATCACTCCTCTTTCACTGCTTTCCATAGTCCAATCATTGATTTAGCTGTGTATTTAGAAAGCGATATTTTTAGCAGTCCGAAAGCACAATAATACGTTGTTGATACATCTGGGAACTTTGAAAGAATATGGGCAAAAGGTATAGATGAGTCTATACCTTTTGCGCATATTGAAAACTTTGAAAGAATATGGGCAAAGGTAAAACCCGTCTATATTTTTTTTTCATGTTTTCAAGGAATAAGGTAGTAGTAAAATATTCTGTGACGAAAGTTAAAAGACGATCTAAAAACATTGACATCAACAATTAGCTCATGATTACTTAATGGTTACTACATTTAATGACTGGTTAAAACTCATGAGTAGCTAAAATGATGGAACTTACAATGGCAAGAACTTTCGACCTTATTAAAGGTCATCTTCAGGCCAATAACCCTACATCTTCAGACCAACCGGTTGTTGGCCTGAAGATGACCTTTAGCAAGATCGAAAGTTCTTGCCATTATAAATCCCTACATCTTCAGGCCAACAACCCTACATCTTCAGGTCAACAGCCCTACATCTTCAGGCCAACCGGTTGTTAGCCTTAAGATGACCTTTAGTAAGGTCGAAAGTTATTGCCATTGAAAATCCCTACATCTTCAGGCCAACCGGCTGTTGGCCAGAAGATGACCTTTAGCAAGATCGAAAGTCCTTGCCATTGTAAATCCCTACATCTTCAGGCCAACAACTGGTTGGCCTGTAGATGACCTTTTCAAGGTCGAAAGTTCTTGCCATTTTAAATTTGTACATATTCAGGCCAACCGGTTCTTGGCCTTAAGATGACCTTTAGTAAGGTCGAAAGTTCTTGCCATTGTAAATACCATCACTTTAGCTAGTCATGAGTTTTAACCAGTCATTAAATGAACAAATTGTTGATGTGTATGTTTTTAGATCGTGTTTTTACTTTCGCCATAGAATATTTTACTGTCAACTCAACACGAATTTTGTACTATTTCAGTAACTCATAACAATAGGGTAGTAAATGTGGATGTATGACTGGTAGCATTATCCTGATAGTGTTCCACTATTTGAAAGCTCTGTGGATAAAGAAACTGTATTTCCTCTGTAAATAAAGGAGTTAATACATTATTTTGGTAATTATTATGTAGAATTGATTTTTACCTTTCTTTTCAACTTAACTTTAATTTCCCATTGTACGAGAAACCAGCAAAAATCGTGAATTCTTTGCTGAAACTTTCTTTGCATTTTTGAAACCAAGTTTGTGTCTTTTTCTGATCTTTTGCGATAGTAAATCGACCTTTTTTGTTACAGTTGTTTAGGTAGACCCATGTTACATCAATACACCCAATAAATTTCCATCTTTCGCCAGCTAAGTGGTTTTCATAAAGAAGTCTACACCATGGTCTGCGCACAACCACGTGCCTAGACAAAAAGCAGTGAACATTGTTTTTTTTTTCACATTCAAATCTTTGTTTATTACCTTGTTTACAGTTGATACAGAGGTTTTTAACGACCAGCGATTGCCCATTGGGTTGGTGGATATTCTTTTAAGACCAGAAACCTTTTGTAATAGTTAGTCGTAAAAGTACGACCTTCTTTAGATATTCGTATGGTGTTCTTTTTTCCTGTTAAAAGCAATGCATGACGATTTTCCTCTTTATTATTAATAATATTGCTTATTTTACATTTAGAAATGCTAATTCCATGATTTTCACAGCCTTTTTTTAATTACAGAATACGAATATTCCTCTTCGTAAAGAGCAAAAATATAACCTTCTATCCAAAGCTTGTTTATGTTCGCAACTTTCTTAGCAGACGATACTTACGTGAAGTAGATGTTTCTTTCATGTTCATCTAACACGGTTTTTATCAGTTTCAATTATTTGAACTTCTTTTATTTTCTTTAATTTCTCATGAAAAAGTTCTAAAACTGTGTGGACATTCTCTGCATATCTGTCTTCTACTTAAAGCATAAACCGAATGACTTGGAAATCCTGTTGCGACATCCGCCGACAACAGAATTTCCATGCAAATTCCTGAGTTATTTGCGAATACTAACAACAGATTTTTCCTGCACGAAGAATTCTATCTCGATTATTTGTATCACACTTAATAAATGCTCTTGGAAAATTGTGTGCTTCGGATCTCAAATATAACGACTGATTTCCAAAATATTTTATATTTACTAGAACTGCTAATATGAACCGTAAACCAAAAGCGGATGCTACTACGAGTAGCGCACCTTTGCTAATACGTGATCGCTGTTCATTTAGCAAATGAATTATCTCACAATTTCCGTCCAAGTTGTTTGATTCTGGGGTGAAATGTCTGTTTTCGAGTACAGTACAAATATCGAAACGTTATTTAAGCCAAGGGGAATATGTGAGAACTTTGTACTCTAAAATACAGCTAAATTGTTACACTCTGTCCTTTACTTAGTGCAAAGTTTTAATGAAATCAAAAAGTCACTTTTGTTTTCATTATTAATAACATCTGTTATTACTTATTATTAGTTATTATATTTAATGTAATAAGATGTGCGTTGTTCCTCAGTCCATATTCGAAAGTCGTTTGCTGTGGATTCAAAGTATTTATTAGAAGAAAAATAAATAAAAATTATAAATACATATTAGGGCGGAGCATAATCTTTTTTTCTCGAATTTCGATATGCCCTAGTGCGGAAAAATTGTGTATTGCTACGTAAACCATGCGCGAAAAGTTTAGCAAAATTCAAATAATATCTTACGGTTCCACTTTACCTCCAAAATTTCGATCTTTGGGCAAAATCGTCACATTTTCATGTCCGTTGTGAGAAAAGAACAGTATTCGTTAGACTTTCCTTGGCGCGCAAAAACTACGTATATATATATATATATATATATATATATATATATATATGCGTAAAACTATGGAATCATAAGATATTCAGGCAAAGCAATCAAATATCTTATGATTCTAATTTAATGCAACAATACTCCATGTTTAAAAAAAAATTCAATACTTTGACACCTAGTATTCACCATGTGATTTGTTTCCTAGTTGTGTTAATGTGTGCACTACTGTACTGAAAGCACAACATATTGTGCAAATGTGCAGTAGTGCACACTGCTCACGGTGCAGCTGTTCACATTTTTCATGTTTCAGAAAAATTTTAGAACTCACCACGAGGAGGTGGCTGCATAGCGAGTTCCACCCGTTCCCAACCCAGCCACCCATTCATTAGAGCAAATCAATTTTCTGTTCTTTTTTAACCTTCAATTTTCTGATCTTCTTTATTAATTTTTACCCTGTAATCTGACTTACTTTAGAAGGCTGGCATTACTTGCGGTGCTTCCAACGGTACTGTAAAAAATCCATCCCTTTGTTGTTCTCCGCAAACAGCAGCAGATGCTTTTTTAGTCAACTTAACGCATCGCTCCAGTCCCTGATTGTGACAAGGGAAGTTTTTTCGTGACCAATCGCTTAAGAATGTCATTGCAATCATTGTTGCATAAGTTCATTGTTTCATCATCGGTTAAATGAGCAGTCAAGGGTGGTCCGCTGAAGACACATGATTTTCAGTTAATGAGGTCAAATTAAGTTGAACTGAGGATTTTGGAATACACGGATTGCATAGCAGATTTGTGCCCATGCTCGAAGGATCCCATGGAAGCCAAGTTCTCTGATATGTTTCCTCTTGTCCATGATCATAGCCAGAAGTATTGATTCTGGATGGCCAAAATAGCCATTCCTTTGGATTAAGCGGTCCAGAAAGCTCTTCCAATCCTGGGTGAGATATCTAGATGTATGGATGGCCTTCCACAGTTTCTGTGCTCCATCAAGGCAATGAGCGTGGGATCTCATGGTGAACCACATGGGCGCATATACACTAGTGTGCAAAAATTAAGGACGAAGAAGAGAAATTAGCATAACAGCGGAACGAGCAGACAAACCGGACCGAAAGACTATACAAGAGATAGACTAGGGTCCGGTACGGAAGGGCATGCGCATATATGTAGCATGATGTAGGGGGGTGCAGAGTGTTGGAAGGGTATAAAGCACACGGGCGGTGTACACTTAGCAATTCTGTAAAATCTATTGCATGGTGCACATCGGTTTGAACGACGTCGAGTTGCTGCCACCGTGTGATATGGCCAAAGTGCAATCCAGTGGACGACATCTGGATGACTTTACCCGCGGTCGCGTCCTTGGGAATTTGGAAGAAGGTCGAAGTGTGACTAGTGCGGCCGAAGAGTTCGGGATCGTTCACAGCATTGTTTCACGAGCTTAAAGAGCCTTTCAAAAGACAGGAACGGCTGTGCGAGAGTTTAGCAGTGGTTGTCCACGGGCAACCACGGCTGCGGGTGACCGATATAATATATTGTCCTACAGGCGAAAAGAGACAGACGGCAGACAGCGGGAGAAATCGCAAGACACATGCAACAGACAACTGGACGTCCGTTATCGCGTTTTACCGTGGCCAGGAGGCTGCACAAAGGTGGTCTATTTGCACCACGACCAGTACGGTGTTTGCCATTAAGGCCTGCTCATCGGAGACGGCGGTTTCTGTGGTGCCAGGAACATAAGAACTAGACACATCAGTAATAGGGTCGAGTTTTCTTTAAGGATGAGAGCCGATTTATTCTGACGAGCGATTATGGACGTATACACATCTGGAGAGAGCAGGGAACACGCAATGTCACCTCCAACATCATCGAAAGGGAGCGGTTTGGAGGTGGCGGAGTTCTCGTTTGGAGCGGTATCATGCTTGGTAGCCGTACTGACCTCCACATCTTCCAAGGAGGTTCAGTCACTGGTGTCCGCTAATGTACCGAGGTTCACCTGCCTCGCGTGCGTCTGTTTACAGGTGCTGTGGGTCCTGAGTTCCTCTTCATGGACGACAACGCTATACCTCATCGTACAGTAGCTGTCGGAGAGCTGTTGGAGAGTGGAGATTTCTTTTTTTTTTTTGATAGGTTTGACGACCACCGTGAGCAACTCAATGGGCTATAAGCAGTCGCCCGTCCCTAATTTAGGGTCACTGGTTCCAGGGAAGGGAGAGAGACGGTGCCGTAAGACAAACACAACATCCATGCATGACCGGTATTCGAACCCGGACCCCTTACGGACGAATGATCAGAGGCCAGCGCCTTAGACTGCGCCACCGGGGCGGCGGGTGGAGATTTCAACGCATGGATTGTCAGTAAGGTCCCCGGACCCAAATCCAATCGAACACGTGTGGGACCTTCTCGGAAGACGCTTGACAGCACGTCACCAGCCGCCAGCAACGACTCCGTAGCTGCGATTGGCGCTACAAGAAGAATGGGCAGCGATGCCTCAACAGCTCCTTGACAACCTCGTCCTCAGCATGGACAGGCGTTGTAAATCCAGCAACGCAGTCAGGGGTCATCGTATCCCCTACTAAAGACCGGATTTTTCTTGGAAGCCGCCTGTCACATGGTCGTTTCTGTCTTCTGTCCAGTTGTGCTCGAAGCTACCTTTTCAATAAAGTGCCTTTGTATCCTTTGGATTCCTTGTTTGGACAGATTTGCTGACTTAGCCCATATTCTTACATCTTGGGGATCTTATAGTATGATTTAAATCGATGTGGAGCCCTTCTGCAAGACGTTATATTCGAAAAACCGTCTCGTCCTTAATTTTTGCACGCCAGTGTACCTCACAACAAATTCAGCCAGAATTTTCAGTGAACCCGAAGGCTGCGAAGTACTAATATAAAAGCGCACAATATATGATTAGCCGTCGTTAAGCACCGTGCATGGCTCATTTTCCCCGGGTGCTTGGCTTGATGAGCACGTACGCGTTTTCACAGCCTGTCGCCCAAGGGTATTTCTAAGCAGTGTTAAGATGTCCTTGCAATTTTTTCATCACGTTCAGGAAAACCCGCTTCAAATGCTTCAAATTTCAAAACCGGTAGACTTTCGCTTCCTCCAGCTGTTTGCCGATTTTTCCCGAAAATGTTTTTGGGCCACTTGTTTGGTCATCCAAATGTTGAATTAAGTGACGGAGTGTCATCTCGTTTCCGTGCAACTAGCATATGCTCCACAGCAGAGGTTTTTGGCAGGGCAGCTCTAGAATGCGAATGGCATCTCCTTTACACCCAGTATTAACGACGGTTCTGTCGCAGCCTATCACCGACAGTTTTTTTCTTATTGAAGGTTTAACGACCACCGTGAGCAACTAAATGGGCTATAAGCAGTCTCCCGTCCCTAATTTAATGCCTTACCGGGATTCGAACTCGGACCCTTCTCGAACGAATGGTCATAAGCCAGCGTTTAGACCACTGAGCCACCGGGATGGCAACAACAGTTTGCTTAGGTCGATATTCTTGGCATAAGACTTCCAGTAGACATTTGGCAATGTCCTTTGCGGTGGAAGATGTAGGAATGATATGCCCAAGATATTTACTTCCAGGTTCTTTCAGCATAGTCACGTGTTCTTCAGTAATAATTTTTTTAAACACTTTCTTTCCTTCCCTTTCTTCATACATTATGGTTTGGTCCTGACACCCCGTCGAAATATAACCCTTTAATAACTTTACATCCAGTCAGATTATCGTTTTGAAGCTGTTTTCTCTGTTTTATTCTTTGTCTTCTAATTGTGTGCCTATCTATAACACTTGAAGTATCAGCTTGAGTTATCATTCACACATCTTCTAAAAGTGCACTTACAAGGATGGCTGCGGTGCGGCCCTATCCGAAACTCCTGTTCTATCGCATGCTCGAGCAAGTGCTAGGAGGTTAGTTGATAGTGAAATTTTCTTTGCTATAATTTCAGACTGTGAATTTGTAGATATATTTTTGAAATCATCAGAGTCTGTTTCAACATCTACATCAGGCTCACTAGATGATGATAAAACTTCTTGTGCCTCTATTCCAGATACGTTTTCTGTTACTGTTTCTGTTGATAGAATATTTCAACATCTGCTGATAGAGTATACCAACTAGGAAGCAACTACGTTTAATTCAGATATTAAAATGTACTGCAATTTAAACTGCTGTATATATATATATATATATATATATATATATTCTATAAAGAAGATACCTAAGCAAAAAAATACATATATAATTTTGACTCACACCTAATACAACATAGAAAAGGTTATGTATCTACCTGTGTGAGTAAAAGGAGAAAAGATAAAAAATAAAATAAAACAACTGAATGTAGAAGGTGTCGAGAATACTGAGCCCTGGCCTTATCAAGGACCAGCAAAAACTCTGCATTTTCTCACTTCCACAAAGACCTAGTTGGAAATGGGTTTCTGCAAGGCCATAGATGCAAGCAACATTCCCACCTAAAATAGTTAAAAAATATATATATATATAAGTCATGTCCTCCGTAGAGTATCATGACCTAGCACTAGTTAACAATTTCGCTTGCATCCATTAACCTTCATGGCCCGACCCATGCTCTTCATCTGTTACTGTTAAACAGAGAGAAGAAGACCAAAGAGAACTCAAGCCGTGAGAGCGACATAATAAATGGAAATGATTTTCAGCTATAACGAAATTCCAAGTTCGCCTGAGAGAGAACCCAAACCCGAAAAACAATGCAAAAGAAATCCAAATCCTACATTGCAATTAAAAAAAGGAAATGTTAATTTAAAACGAACAGATCCCTGAAAGAAAACTTGAGTCCAAAACCCCCACTCTACAACCCATGACAGCACGAAAACGAGAATAAGTTAAAGATAAATATTAACCAAAGAAAACTTTGCGAAAGTTATATACCTTAAACAGTTAGTTGCAATATGTACAAAGTATTTCAGCAGTGCTTTAAGTGCATAATTAATTAGTTATTAAGAACTTAACTACTTTGAAAAAACAGCGCATAGACAGCGCATAGAAAAGGAACAGGCTTAGCCTTCTTCTGTTCCTAGGTACCCCAAAAGACGCTCAAAGTTCAGTTTTGCTCTTAAATATATATATATATATATATATAGCATATTCATGATTTACATTACTTCAAGTGATTTAGATTAATTTTGCTATGCTGATTTCAAAAATAACATTTGTTTTTCTCAGTCACGTCAGGATTTTTCACAATCGTGAAAACAAAATCATGGATATGCTGTATATAGATATATATATATTGTTTATCAGTAACTTATAGAATTTGTTTCATTTTCTTAAGAGAATATACAATCCATGACTCATTGATATTGATACAATCTAAATAAAAATCACTTGTCTGAAGATATAAAAAAGTTAATGAGAAAAAATATAAAGAACGAAATTAATCAAAATTAATGTGTTCTTACAAAATCATTTTCCTTTTCCATCAAACGAGCGTTAACGGCTTTTCTTATACGGTGAAATTTCAGAAGCAGAATCTCTCTTTAAAACTCCGCAGTAATCCGCCATCATATTTACATTCCATCGTCTTTGATATTGTTTTTTCCATACAGTTTGCATCTTGGTGAAATCTCTCACCTTGCTCTTCATTCACAGCACCAAGATTTTCCGGAAAATAGTAAAGGTGATAATTCAGAAAATTAATTTTCAAGCTTGTGTTGCAACCCAGGTTCTTAATTTTTTCTAGCATAGCTGCTACGATGGCTATGCAATTAGGATATTTTTAATTGCCTGGGAACTTTTAAATGACATTTCTGAAACTAACCCATGCTTCTTTTTCTGTTGTAGCCATTTTTTCTTCAAACGTTTTATCTTTAGTTAACCGCCTTATATCTGGGCCAACGAACACTCCTTCTTTGATTTTTGCTTCTGATAAACGTGGAAAAATATTAATCAAATATTGAAAACATTCACCATTTTTGTCCAGAGCCTTGACAAATTGTTTGATCAGTCCTAATTTAATACGCAAGGGTGGTAAAATAACTTTTTCCGGATCCACTAGGTTCGGGTGGAGAACGTTCTTTGATCCTGGAATCAATTTTTCTCTTTCAGGCCATTTTTTAGTGCTTCAATGTTGCTTATAAGCTCTACTGTTCCATTCACAGATAAAACATGGTATTTTTGTGTAGCCTCTTTGCTGCCCTAATATAATTTTAAAATCTTCAAACATTTGCCAGATGTATTCCTGATATCTTATTAAAAAATATATAGCACGTCAAGATTTTCCTGAGATTCCTTCAGATGTACTGAATGAGCAACTGGTATTGAGGGCGAAATGTTGCCATTATGCAAAAGAACTCCTTTTAAGCTTCTCTTACTAGAATCAGTGAACAATCTCCACTGTGATGGGTCATGAACAGTGGAAGACAAATACATTACAAGTCCAGGAATGTCTCTGGAAAATACAAGCGATTCTTCTTGGGCGAAATATTCAACAAATTCCTTTTCTCGGTTTCTGTACCCTAAAAATGTTGTCCCTGGAGCAAGTAGATTTTTGTTTTTGAGTCTTGATCCTAAAAGTCGTGCACTTTCCTTCGGCAGATTTAAATCCCGCACCAAGTCATTTAATTCACTTTTTGTAATCTTCTGTGGTTCACTACTCGTTTCAGGATTACTGTACAAGTCCTAAGTTTCACTGCAAATGAACTCAACTCCTGAAGCTGAGGAAAAATCAAATGATGTAGGAGGTGATGGAACAGGTAAATCAGGACCATAAGGTGGTACAGATCTGATAGCACAGGGAGTCATTGGGTAGACAATATTATTTATGTTTTTGCAATTATAGCCCTTTACTGGTGTGGTTATGCAAAAATAACATTCCTCATGACTCGCTGCTACCCGCCATACCATTGGAATAGCAAATGGAAGAGAGTTTCTCTTACCTTGAGTGCAATTTCTCAGTTGCTCAACACACGTGGGACAAACTTGATGTGGCGCCCATTTTTTGTCCTGGTCTCCAAGCTTTGTACCGAAATAAGCCTGATATGCCTTTTTGACAAAATCCGTTATTTTGCATTGCCCTTTTTTTCATCACAAAACTACCACATATATAACAAAATGAATTAGGATTATTAACACAGCCTCTTGACGCCATAACGCAGTAATAACGAACAACACAACAGTTAAAATCAGCGAAATACATTTCAGTTTTATTGTTTGAAACACAGTGTTCAAAATGATAAAAATCACACAATGTTTCATTCATTGATATAGAGGCGCCATCTATTGTATCACTTCCCAATTAAAATTTATCCATCTATTGTATCATTTTACAACTGCCACGATCTGCTTTAGCTAGTAATATTAATTTTTTAGAATAAGAAAATAACAGATTACTTCAAAATATTTTTCATTTTTGTCATATATAAACAAAAATAATATGGGAAATTGTCAAACCTTTGTGGTGTGACAGAGAAAAACGGAAGTGATACTCGTGATCAGAATTCCTGAATTACTATAAAGCACTTGACATTTTGCAAGGCCCAGAACCATGTTGGGTAGTGTATATATTATTATTATTATTATTACTATAAAAGAAGCACATTCAGAACTTCAGACTACTATTTTAAAGAAAATTAAACTTTCGGAAAACAATTTTAACCATTTCATGTCTATATATCAGGGACGGCCAACACGTAGATCGCCGAATCATTTTTGATCGATCGCACATTTTATGTAGAAAAAAGTAGAAACTTTTTAACTTACTAGGAAAATCGACGATGGAGCATTTAGGCAAAGGAGCTGCCATTTTTGCGCCCTTACAACCGCTGTTGCGACTGCATCCACCAGGTGCGAAAGCTTGGCAAATCTCTGTGCTTATTACACCAAAAAAATAAACGTATTTCATACGCTATATGCATCTCTTTCTTGGGGAGAGGCATCACAGCCTCTCCTTGACAAATGTCAACCCCACCTTCTCGTGGTACATCCTGTTCCCACTAAAGGGGCTCGGACGACCGCCAAAAGCGGTATAACTATACCACCGGGATTAGAGGAAATGCTATCCCACACTCACCAACCCGCTTGGCCAGCGTGGTGAGTTATGGCCAAACCCCTCCAAAATGACTCCACAACTTAAATCTTGGCCCTCAGTCTCCGGCAACTGGAATGTACCTGGCCAAGGCAGCAGCCAGTGCGACATGAAGGCAGAGGGTGCTAAGAATCCCCGGAGGACCGGACTAGGCTGCCATCTGATGCTGACCTTGGCTACGTATAATGGACGCTCCCTATCTTCTGATTCAAGGCTTTTTGAATTGGAAGAGGAACTACAAAGGATCAAGTGGGACATCGTCGTGCTAAGTGAGGTAAGGAGAAAAGGAGAAGATCTCATTGAACTGAAAAGTGGACATCTTTTCTACTATCGTGGGACTGATACTGGCAGAACTAGTGTTGTTAGATTTATAATAAACAAGAAACTGAAGGATAAAGTTGTAGAAGTTGAAAGTTCCTCTGACAGAGCTGCACGACTCGTTATCCAACTCTCGAGAAGATACCAGGCTCAGATTATTCAAACTTATGCACCCACCACAAGTCATCCTGAAGAAGAAATTGAAGAATTTTATGAGGAAATCGTCATCTAAATAATAAAGGTAAGCAGCACTTGAAGAAAATTATGGGAGATTTCAATGCAAAAGTAGGGCAACGGCAACAGAATGAAACTTTAGTAGGTAAATTCGGTCACGGCAACAGAAACCAGCGTGGAAATACTCTCGTAGAGTTTGCAGAGGCACAAGGGTTTTTCATCTTGAACTCCTTTTTCAAGAAAAAGCCACACAGGAAATGGACATGGAGACATCCAAATGGGACGACAAGTGAAATTGATTTTATTATGTGTAACAAAAAATTCATCACAGAAGACTGCAGTGTGCTAAACAAGTTCAACACAGGTAGTGACCATAGATTGGTGAGATGTAAGATGCACTTCAACACTAAATTCGAACGTGGCAAGCTCATAAGACAAACAAAATGTACTGACATAACCAACCTTAAAAAACACCACAATACCTTCAAGTTGGAACTCAAGAACAGATTCTCTGCTTTAGAAGGCCCAACATCGGAAGAAGTGGATATTTCTGAAGTTAACAGAAAAGTAACCAAAGCTCTTATGGAAACAGCAACAAAATTAGCTGGGTCTAAGAACAAGTTGCATGTGAACAAATTATCAGGAAAAACCAAAATGTTGATGCAAAAAAAGAAGAGAGATGAGGACAACTAAAGAAGATGTGACTTCCAAAGTGGAATATATAGAGCTATGCAAGACAGTACGAAAAAGTATCACTGAAGACGTAAGGAAATTCAACTGTGAACTAGTAAGGAAAGCAATTGAAAACAACCAAAGCCTAAATATAGCAAAGGGACACCTCAGTAAGGGAAGAAAACAGATTATGACACTGAGAAAAGAAGATGGTTCTGTAACAAGAAATGGAGGTGAAATGTTGACAAGAGTGAAAAAAATTTCTACTCCAAATTATATGAAAGGGATTATACATGTACTCCAGACATCATGAAAGGTACCAGTACCACAGTTCTTTCAGTCCTCCCAGCAGGAGTTACACATGCAATCAAGAACATGAAGCGGGGGAAAAGCTCCAGGAGAAGATGGAATTACTGTAGACATCATACAAGAAGCAAGTGGAGAAATCCACAGTGGTCTAAGGCGCTGGCCTCTGATCATTCGTCCGTAATAGGTCCGGGTTCGAATCCCGGTGAGGCATGGATGTTGTGTTTGTCTTACGGCACTGGCTCTCTCCCTTCCCTGGAATCAGTGACCCTAAATTAGGGACGGGCGACTGCTTATAGCCCATTGAGTTGCTCACGGTGGTCGTTAAACCTCCAATCAAAAAAAAAAAAAAAAAAAAAAAAAAAATCAAGTGGAGAAATCGAAACGGTACTCGCCCAAATTCTCACTTGATGCCTTAATGAAGGGAAGGTTCCTGAGGATTGGAACAACGCTACAATCATCCTGCTACATAAAAAAGGTGACATTGAGGATCTCGGGAACTACAGACCTATCAGCCTCCTATCAGTGGTTTATAAAATCTTCACTAAAGTTCTTTCACACCGCTTGAAGGTAACACTGGACATGGCTCAACCGAGAGAACAAGCTGGATTCAATAGTGGCTACAGCACAATAGATCATATCCACGTACTGAGAGAACTAATTGAAAGAGCGAGGGAATATGAACTTCCATTGTGCATGGCTTTTATCGATTATGAAAAAGCCTTTGATTCGGTGAAACCATCAGCAGTTACAATGGCTCTGAAATTCTGCGGTATTGAAGATGCGTACATTAATATTATTAATAACATCTATGAAAATGCAAGTGCAAAGATTCGGCTGTTTGAAAGTACAACACACATAAAAATTGAAAAAGGAGTGAGACAAGGTGACACCATATCTCCGAAGCTCTTTAATGCTACATTGGAAAATATCTTTCAGTCACTGAACTGGGAAAACAAGGGGATAAAGATTAATGGAGATTATCTAACCCACCTTCGTTTTGCTGATGATGTAGTCATTTTTGCAACTACCCCATAAAACCTGCAGAGTATGATCCAGGAACTTGCTGACAAGAGTAAAGAAGTGGGGTTAAAATGAACTTTCAGAAGACAAAAGTGATGTTCAATGCTTTTACAAGAAATGAAGATTTATCGATTGATTGAGAAAAGCTGGAGATAATAGACACCTACGTATATCTTGGACAGCAGATATCAAGTGAGGGTCACATTGATGAAGAAATTAATTGGCGTACAAAACTTGCCTGGAGAGCTTTTGGAAGAAACAGCATAATTTTCAAGAGCAATATGCCATTATGTCTTAAAAGAAAAGTGTTTGATCAATGCATCCTTCCAGTGCTTACGTATGGTGCAGAGACGTGGACCTTAGCTAAAAGAGACATACAAAGGCTGCAGACAACTCGAAGCAGCATGGAGAGGTGCATGCTTGGTGTAACCAGGAGAGATAAGAAGAGGAACTCGTGGATCCGAAAAATGACAAGAGTGGAAGACATCATGATCAGAGTTAAATCCCTGAAATGGCAATGGGCTGGACATACTGCCAGAAGGAGAGAGCATCGATGGACAGCCGAAAGTTTAGATTGGATTCCGAGGGACAGGAAAAGACCCAGAAGAAGATCACATATGAAATGGGTGGATGAAATTCGAAAGTATGCGGGCGTGACATGGAGGAGACTGGCACAAGACAGACCGTTGTGGAGGAGGCTTGGGGAGACCTTCGTCCAGCAGTGGATTGATAATGGTTGACAATGATGATGATGATGCGTTTCTTGAGTATTAATTTTATTTCAAAACTTTGTTTAAATTTAGTCGATAGCTTTATGATGCCCAAAAACATTCAAAATGATAGCAAATTCGCTTTTAAAACTGTTAAGCAATAAAAAATAACATGGTCAAGATCTCATACGAGATTGAAATTTCAATCAAATATGTTAAGATTAGAAAGATTCTATACTTTGCTTTGAACATATGAGGTTTCCAAAGAACATCTTCAAAATGGCTATTTGAGCTTTTGATGCCACCCTCCCCTGTGGCGCAGTGGTCTAAGCAATGGCTTCTGATCATTCGTGCGAAACGGGTCAGGGTTCGAATCCCGGTGAGGCACGGATGTTGCGTTTGTGTTACGGCGCTGGTGGCTCTCTCCCTTCCTTAGAACCAGAGGCCCTAACTTACGGTCAGGGGACTGCTTATAATTCACTGAGTTGCACATGGTGGTCGTTAAACTTCCAATCAAAATAAAAAAAGAAAAGAAAATGATGAAGTTGTTACCATTATCAAAATTTCTAATAACGAAAGCGTTGGTCTCATTACTTCATGATTTCAAACAAACCGAATAAAATATTCCAGATGTTCTGAAAACCATGAAAATATCTTAGGTTGCCTCGGTAGCCGAGAAGTCAAAGGCGTAAACTCCTCAATTGTCATTCGACCTGGTACGGAATGAAACATAGGTAGTGTGTGTGTGTGTGTACTAGAGAGAGAGAGAGAGAGAGAGAGAGTTAAAGATTGAACTAGTCCTGATCAAGCTGGTCTGCAGGCAAAGCCATGCCAATGGACATAATAGTAGATATAATGTTGGTTATTTTTCTCTAATTTTTTGGAATGCGCGAACTGATACAATATTTTGAACACATGATGCAGACAAGTAGGTGGGAAAAAAGTGATTTAATTTCTGAAGGATTACATCAATGCTTGGAGCGAGACAACAGCAATGTGGCCTCAGTCAGTAGGCCCTATATTGGGCTATACCTTCGGAAACATGGCATGGCTACGAGTAGAAAAGTCCACGGATGGTGTTTTGAGGTAATCGCTGACCATGCGTCGTCGTTCACCTGCGTCTACAAATAATGGACATCTCGAGAGACCCGCGCGTCGTCTGCAAACGACATCGCAAACGCTCTCTATTGGGGAATAGCCGGGAAATCGTGCTCGCCAGGGCTACACCTAGACACCTTAGAAGCACTGTCTGCTGCTGTTGGTAGTGTGCGGGAGGGTGTTTTTTCTGTTGAAACTGTACATGTGCGATACCACAGAGATACGGAGACAAACCGGGCTACTCCACGTACCATCGTGCTGTCACTGTACACACTACGATCCCGTGCCGTGTACGGCTGTTGAAATTTATTGCGCCCCAAACCTGGACCCCAGGCTTGGGGTGCTATCTACCTGAGCCTTATGACGTTACCGAGGGCAGCAAGATTTTCCTGATGACCACGTCGTCTCCATACTTGCAATTAAAGATCGTCGTCGCCGAGATAGAAGCAAGACTCATCGCTGAATACGGTACCGTTCCATTCTTCCGTCCACGCATGCCATTGTTTCGAAACGACGTGCTGCGGTAACTGATAGTCGTAACAATGGCTGGCGGGAGAACATAAAAGCCACTAACACTCTGTGATTCAGAGATTATGTGGATACGGAGATGTCCATAACAGCCTCCACGCATAGTCAAATGTTATCCGCTTTAAATTGTGGGTTTACAATGGATTGAAGTCGAATGCAGCTATCAAGGCGTTCAGACATCCACCAGTGTACACTAGTCCCAACACGGCGACGCACGTTATCTTCCTCCAACTACTGTCGCCATATTCAGCCGAAGTTATCCATTCCTGATGAGATTTCACCGTGATGCGACACAGCGATCAACCAACTATAGGTAGCTCTATGATGAAACCCCTGGAAAAAGTCTCCCTGTGATGGAAGAATTCCTGATGACGTCGCCCATGAATTGTTACACCTCACACGTATTTTCGCCCCCGAAATCTCTCCGATCCCGTGGTCGACTTGCCTAGGTATAGAAGACCACAATTAGCTATTCCAGCAGGTTTTCTTCTTTTTCCGCCTTCTCCTATCACGTGATTGGTTTGCAACTGCAATAATTTTATATCTCAACTGCCTACAAATACCCACTGATATTCATGGTGCTCCGACAAATAATTCCTCATGTGGCATTTTCTACGTCGAGTAGTGTGTGTGTTGTACGCACAAGGAAGGGTAGATAGCAGTTTTGTTTCGTTTTTTAATATGTACAGAAAGTTGTGACAAAGAGTGAAAGGTGATTTGAAGAATTTTATTCCAAAACTCAAGCAATAAATTAATAATTCTCTATTTCTGTGCTTTAGTGGTCTTAGTACAATTTTTCTTTTGAGCCTTATCCAGAATTACAATCGCCTACATAGACAAAAGAAATTGTACTTCAGAGAAGTAAATTTATTAAAAAAGGTTTCACTCGTTTTCTTATATTTTCAACATTTTATAGTATTATATGTCTTCATTTGGAAGCAAACCTGTATTCGTTCCCAAACGGGACGATGGTGATGCATTTGGTCCCCTTTAGCGAGGATAATCTTTCCATTTTAGTTATAACATGATGCATTTTTCTCTGTTTTAAGATATTAATTGATGCAATTCTTCCGCTTTCGAAACGTTACTTCACACCCTTCATCTCCCTTCTTGAACGATACTTCATAAATGTCGTTCCCATTTGTAATAATATCTGATAAATTTCAACCTTCATCGGGATGTTTTTTGTTACATTTGATTATCTTTGAGGACATTACTTGATGCATTTCTCGCCTTCTAGGGCACTATTTAACGCATTCATTCCTCCGAGATATTATTTTATGCATTTGATCCTCGTTTTGGATATTACACGATGCATGTCTTTCCATTTTAGGACATGATTGATGCGTATCTTTCCCTTAGGAAATACCTTATGCATTTCGCCTTCTTAGAAGACATTATTGCTTCGGATATTTCGTTTCCTTAAGATGTGTTACTTGCTGCATTTCGTCTCCTTGGTGCATTTCGTTCCGTTTCGAGACATGGCGCCAGGCATTGCATCAGTTTTTTGGACAGAACTTACATTTTATTTCCATTTAAGACATTACGTTTTCTAGCCTTTTGAAACTTCATTTGATATACTTTATCTATTTTCCGGACACTATGTCATTCACTTCGTCCCCGTCGAGGTACATCACTAAAAACGACTAAAAGCATGAAACAGTGTTCGCATCCGAACTACGATACACAGAAAGAAACGGAGTTTGTTTAGATCTGGGGTTCGATCCCAGTGGTGTTGAAATAGAATTTTTCGGTTGCTCTGTGTGAATTAAAAGAAACCGAGGAAAGAGCGATGGCTTTGTCTATTTACATTGTCTCCACTTATTTGGAAAATTTTCACCATTTCTCTCTCCCTTTGTATTTATTAGCTATAATTAAATAGCTTGTGCCTTTAAGCCTCAACAGATGGAGACGTCTCAGTTGCTGAGCTCATCTCTATGGATTTGTGAAGTCAGATGCTGACAGATAAACACACACACAGCGCCGTAGATTGTTGGCACCGTAGCATAAAGCGAACGCACTCGATTAGTTATCGAGAGATCTGGGGTCCGATTCCAGCGGTGTCGAGATACAATTTTTCAGTTGTTGTGTGTTGAGTAAAGTAAAACGTGGAAAGCGCGATGGCATTTTCTATTTGCGGAGTTTGCGTTTTGTAATTTTTGTTTCAGAGTTTAACGACAATCGGTAACAATTCTAAGATGTAAGCTGTCACCTGTGCCTAAATGGGAAAACTGGTTCAAAAAAAAAA
Source organism: Macrothele yani (assembly GCA_039090855.1). Lineage (NCBI taxonomy): Eukaryota > Metazoa > Arthropoda > Arachnida > Araneae > Macrothelidae > Macrothele > Macrothele yani. Next base: position 19,991,887 of record CM077029.1, read on the forward strand.
GGGGTGGAGGGGAAGAGCCAGTCCCAACAGACAGTCACACCACCCATATCTCATCCGGTACTGCTTCCCGGGCGAATAGTCAGAAGCCATCGCGTCAGACGACTCGGCGCGGGACAACAAAACGGAGTTAAAATGTAATTACTTCTTACAAACTTAATCTAATAAGCTTTTGGAGAGCATTTGTAAACTTTTCCGACTGACATAAAAGTACTTGCTCCTAATAAAGTACATGGACAGCGTACATGCAAAAAATCCACGTAAAATACTATTTGAATAAACGGATCGGCAGAAACGATTCAAATTAAATAAAAGAAGAATCATCAGAAAGTGCTACCCGTTAGAAAGGGCCTTCCTCCTACGAGAAAACTTTTGTCCTTCCCGAAGCACTTTTGTTCTTCAGTTAAACCGTAGGAAAGGGAATAATTTTAAAAGATCTGTCGCTTCTCTGTCAACCTTGTTCCTTCTTTCATTTTTCCTCTTTCTCAGTAGTCTTTCTTCCGAGTTGCCTGGGTCATTTCCCAAGTCCCATGTAAAGCGAAAGATTTGTTGCCGTATGCGCGACTGCACTTCTGCATTCGAATTTGCATTGCAGATTGGCATAAGTAGGAACATTTCCATTCGCAATTGGTTATCTCTCGGAAGTTCAACGGAGTTCCTACCAGTTTGGATGTTCACATGCAGTTAAGAACAACAAAGCACGCGGAATAAAAGTAGAATTCTCTCCCGTCTGAGATCAGTATATTTAAGTAGGACAAAGAGCATAATATTTTTAAGAACTTTGCGTTGCTGACAGAGAATAATTCAGAACGGCATAAAAAAAAAACGTCATGACAAGACACGGGACAAAGGCTAAAAGTTTTGAGTAAGAGGAAATCTAAGCAGTTCTGTCATAGATAAAATTTTCCTTCTTTCTTTTGAGCAGAAATCAAATTCATTTGAAGTAAAAACAACTGGGTGTATCGCAACGGTTCGCTTTCAGTAACGCTTTAAAATCCAGAAATAGCCTTCAAAGACTGAAAGTGAACTGTTAACGAAAGCACTTCATCACAGTGAGACTTTTTAGCAGATTTTAGAAAAGAAAAGAAACACTAAAATAAAGGAGATGAAAAATTGTTGTGCCATAAATATAAAAAGAAATATTTACATGCACAAAAGGCATAAACAAAGCTTCCAGATATTTTTGTTTTTACAGAACATCTGCATTTCCATGATATATCTTATATTTCCGGTTCGATAAAAATAGCTTCATACTTCAGAGAAATTTCATTCACGAATCAGGACATTTCATAATGTTCTGTTGCATGAAATATAACTTCGAATCAATTTACATTTATTTATTTATTTTTTACTTTCGGTTTAATTACGATCATGAGCAACCATTAGCGCCACAAGCGTTCTCTCTTCCATAATTTGGGGTCCCAGGAAAGGAAGACACCCAGAACAGTAGGACAGGTAAGTCAACCATGCTTCACTGAGAAATAAAGCTGTGTCAAATTTGAATGACTAACCAGAAACCTGCGCCTAAACCTAAAACAGGGAAAGTAAAAAAAGATAAGGATATATTCAGTGTTGAGTTTTGTTTCATTAAAAATATTTCACTCGGTACTTGTAACATCCTTTGTCACCATGGAAATTCTTAAATCTTTGATAGCTGACACATTCTTATACACTAAGTAGTCATCATCAGCAGGGGTTCGACCCTGGTGTGATCTTCTAGAAATTGTATTTCCTTGGGAAGAAAATTTCCCTAGCGTAGTGACGTCACACCGTAAAATTTCCTGATGGGGAAAAACAAAATGGCGTACAAAAAATATCGGTGGGGAGGTAAAAAAATATAATTGGTGAACGAAACATGTTCGGTAGGACCACTTGGTACACAAAATGTTATGCTTGAACACAAAGAGAAAATGGCGGACAAAAGATGGTCGGAAAGATCACGTCGAAAAAAATGGCTGCGACTGACGTCATGATTCACTAGGAATCGACCACATGCGTCCTTGAGGCAGCACGTGGACCGCTTCCTTTTACCACAAACCCCCTATTATCACGTAGCAGTAGGGCCGAGGGTGGCCTGGTGGTGAACGTTCGTGACTGCCACGGAGGTAACCTCAGGTTCGATCCTGGGCAGGTACGAACGCTCGAACCACTAAATATCCGCCGTGCGTCGGATAGGCACGTAAAGCCATCGGACCCCGGGTACTGCTCCCCCCGTAATAAACAAAGGTGTCTTCCCCTTTCTACCTCGCTTCCATGTCACTTTCATATTGGGCACTCTACCCCAAATCTCCCAGCTTCCTATTTCTAAGGGTTGCTTAAGACCTGGGGTCAGACACTCCCTTCCTAAAATCTTCTACATATGATCTGATCACGTAACAGTAATATGATGATGTCACAAATATCTTTCAAATACGTAACAGTAATGTGACGAAGTTACAAATATCTTTCAAATACGTAACAGTAACATGAAGTTGGTATGTTGAAGTTACAAAGACCTTTCACTGTAACGTATCGGTGTTTCAAAGTCATGTAACGTTTCATAATAAAAAAATTAATATGATGATGCCACAAATATCTTTCAAATACGTAACAGTAATGGGACGAAGTTACAAATATCTTTCAAATACGTAACAGTAACATGAAGTTGGTATGTTGAAGTTACAAAGACCTTTCACTGTAACGTATCGGTGTTTCAAAGTCATGTAACGTTTCAGGACATTTTGACGTGACCGTAAGGTTTCTGAAACATTACTGTTACATTACGCAGCGTATTTGAAAAGTCTCAATGTTTCAGTGCTACGTACTTGTAACATATACGAAATATTCTGTGCTGTGTGGGAACAGAGCACCCTAAGATGACTGAAGTTTCCAGAATCGTGGTCTCCTCGATAACCGTCTGAGATGGGCCAGATGAGACATTCTAATTTCGTCTGCTGTTTCACAAATCTCTTTTTCACTACTGCTTCTCGTCGAACGGCGCTGCGGTCCTTTAACAGGAATCAGCGAGATTTACAGTTTCAAGCTTGTGGGGGTCGTTAACTCCCCAAAACAATCTGAATATAGGCGTCTTGTCACATTCTATTTGCGTAAAGAGAAACTTCTACGAAACAGTTGAAACTAAACGTAAATAGACAAAGTAATCGCTCTTTCCATGTTTTTCTTTAATGAGCGCACATAAAACCGAAAAATTGTATTTCGACATCGCTGGGATCGAAACCCAGATCTCTTAAAAATTAGCCGAGTGCGTTCGGCTTAATCTACGGTGCCAACAATCTACGGCGCTATGTGTGTTTATCTGTCAGCATCTGACCACAAATACGTGGAGATGTGCTCAGCAACTGAGACATCTCCATCTGGTGGGGCTTAACGGCACAATCTATTACATTACAGCTAATAAATCAAAAGGGGAGATACATTTTTCGGTTGCTGTGTATTAATTAAAGTTAAACGTGGAAAGAGCGATGACTCTGTGTATTTACATTGTCTCCACGTATTTGGAAGATTTTCACCATTTCTTTCGCCCTTTGGATTTATTAGCTATAATTAAATAGCTTCCCAGCAAAAACAATTTTGCTGGGCCAGCACTATGTTGCCGCTGCCGAACCGTCAATAAAATGTCCGGGCGGCCAACAGAAGGGCCAGCAGTTCAGGCTAACAGCTGGCCAACAGTTGGCACCCTATCAGTTGTCATATGCCACAGCAGGGCCATCAGTTATCCATCACAGGCAGTAGTTGCCACAAGTGGCCCTTCAGCGGCCAGCAAGCACGTGCCAGAAATCTAGTTTGCCAGTAGTGGCCGCCGGCAACCACGTGACGTAAATGATGGCTTGCTTCATCTTGTCCGCCAATTTCCCAGTAGTAGATATAAAAAAAAAAAAAATCAAGGATAACCGCAGTTTCCCAAAGCTACAACTTTTTTCACCCGTACGAAACTTCTGAATTACAGCACCGCGCTGGGGAAATTTTCTCAACAGGCCGGAAAAATGCCCGTTTGGATCTGAGTGGAGACGAACCAGGGCTGTCGGCATGGGAGGTGAGCTCTCTACTGACCGGACTAATTTGCCACGCACGAGCGTGTGCTTGAAGCTCTCCCTCTCTCTTGTGCTGAATGTGTAATCGAATGGTTCTCTTTCATTTTACAATATTGCGAGGTATTTTTCATAAAAGTCAGTTTCATATAATTCATAAACTTATTTTTTCAACGTAACAATATTTTTTTTCACCATAAGGAAAGGAATTTCACTCATTTTCAAGGAGTGTACCATATTAATGTCGCTTTACAAAGTTCTGTACTGTCCTTGTCGTCTTGAAAGACGATTGTTGAATTAATGTATATTTACCAGTGTTCATGTCACATTCTGTTACATTTTTAACGTTGTATCTTTCCTTTCCGTTGTCCGACGCCACATTTGCTTAAAAGAGGAAATATATTTTATTTTATTTATCGTTATTTTTAGAAGCGAATTCCTCCCAGTCTTGTGTATTCAACCCATGGATGAGTACATTACATCCACATAGCCTTGCTTTTTTTTTTTTTTTTTAAATAAGTAATAAATTTTGTACGCGTATAATTCTGTTTTTTTTTTCCAACAAACGTTTTCTTAATGTTTTTCGAGGACATTTGTTTCAAGCGGTTTCAAATTATTTCTTGTTCTTCACCCACTCCATTCCATGAATTGTTATTCATGGGAATAGAGTGAGTGTATTTTATGGCTGTAATCTAGTATTTCATGGTTTAATCTGATATCTTCGTCGACGTGGAATTTCATTAGGAAATTAATTCGCCTCTCTACATATGTCTTTTTTTTTTCTTAACATCCACTAAAATAACACGATGGCGAGAGCGTCGTCTTCAACTAGCTGGTACTATGAGTGACACAGCAAGTGTTGCTTCTGCACATGCGTAGTCCCGTTGCTTCCACCTGCTGTTGAGGTTGCATCGGTTGCCAGAAACGGGCCACTAGTGGCACTTGCTTGCAGGCCCACAATTCACGGCGATACTGCAGGGCCATCAATGGCACGCAAACTGATAGCGCTGCCACAAACGTACAGCTACCGGGCCGTGAGCGGCAGATTTCAGCCAGTAGTGACCCATCACTGTCAGCTGGTGGCCAGCAGTTTCCCAGCACTTGTGTTTTTGCTGGGTTGTGCAGTTTAATCCCACCAGATGGAGACGTATCAGGGGCTGAGCCCATCCCTACGGATTTTTGAAGTCAGATGATGACAGATAAACACACATAGCGCCGTGGATTGTTCGCACCTTAGCGAAAGGCAAACGCACTCGGCTACTTAACGAGAGATCTAAGGCTCGGTCTCAGCGGTGTCGTAATACAAAGTTTAGGTTGCTGTGCGTTAATTAAAGAAAAAATTTGCAACTAAATTTGTGTAAAATAACTCTCATTAAGGAACACTGAATAAGAAAAATCTCCATAACGCTCTGAAAATTTTGTCTGATAGATTGTTTTTTGAAATTCTATCATGTTATTTTAACAGCTGTGAAAGCTTCAGTAAACAACATATTTTCCCTCCAAAATTAGATAAAAGATCTGGTCCTTGCGATGAATCCAATGACAATTTGTCTAATACCAATTCATCGAAACGTCACCCGCCGCCATGGTGGCCGAGTGGTATTAAGCGTTGACTTCAAATCATTTGACCGAGATGGGGTCCGGGATCTAAACTTGTGGGAGGCATGGATGGTTTTCTTGTCTGACCTCATGTATCTTCCCAGAGCTAGTGGTCCTAAATTAGGGAGGTTACGGCTTATATATATCAGATTGAATTGCTCACTATGATCGTTAACGCGCCCTTCAATAAAAAAAAAAAAAAGGTACAGTAAGTCAAATGGACTCTTCTTCCAATGATATGGTTGACCAGGGTCTGGTTAATTTGCCCGACGTTGACTTCACCGAACAGTCACTTGACCGAAAAGATTATTTCACCGAAAGATAACTTGTTCGAAAAGTTCATTTCACCGAAGGGTGACTTAACCGAATGGTACATTTCACCGAAAGGTCACTTGATCGAAAAGTTCAATTCGCCGAAAGGTCTCTTTACCTAAAAGTTCATTTCATCGAAAGGTCATTTCTCCGAAGGGTCAGTTTATCGAAAACTTTAGATTTCATACAGGATCTGTTCAAGCATGGTGAAAATTCGGCAGACAGACCACCGAAACGTTAAGGGATTATACTCAAATTTCACTTTTGATTTCTCCGTGTCACAGAGAACGCAAATATTTAGTTTTAAGACAAATCTTTTTTTAAGACAATAGGCTTTGGCTTAGGCCTTTTTAGCAAATTTTAATCATGTTCATAAGGTTTACATAAAAGTCATGTTCAGTGCTCATGCTCATAAGGTTTACATATAAAGTAAAATTAATAATGTTGCACATTTTTTGAGGCAAAAAGAATCAATTTTAGGGCCCTAGGTTTCGGCATAGGCCTTTTTTAGCAAATTTTAACCGTGCCAGCTCATGTTCATAAGGCTTACATAAAAAGTTACTTTACATTTGTTAATGCTTATGAATATGCGTAGGGTTAAAAACTGTTAAAATGGCCTGTCTTCTAGGCCTACGGTTAAAGCATTTATGCTTTGTGGTTGACTAAAAGTGGAACATTATTTACTTGATTTACTATGCAACTCTTATGAATATGAGCTCGGAGTATTAAAATTTGACAAAAAGGCACATATTTAGGCCTTATAATTAATGCCATACCGTATTTCGAAAAACCTACACATAGGAAGGTGTTTCGTAGAAATTCAAAGTGTATTTTTTACACTATCCGATAATGTTTAGGTTGCCACTTTTTCAAAAACCGCACCACACTCCAACAGATATCTAACAACAAAATTCTAAGTTTTCGATAAACTGACCATTCGGTGAAATGATCTTTCGATATAATGCACTTTTAGGTGAAGTAACCTTTCGGTGAAATGAACTTTTCGGTCAAGTGACCCTTCGGTGAAATGTACCTTTTGATCAAGTGATTTTCGAAGAAGTGAGTTTCGGTCGAGTGACCCTTCGGTGACATGTACCTTTTGATCAAGTGATTTTCGGAGAAGTGAGTTTCGGTCAAGTGACCTTTCGATCAAGTGAATGATATCCGGTTGACCAAGTACCAATTTGTCTAATCATACGACTACTGCAATGTTGATTTGTCCAATTTTGGGACTGATCCATCACCAATTCGTCCATGGTTTTATCCGACAAACAGCCACATTTTTTATTTCTACGAAATGTATAAGTTAAGCTGTTCTACCTTTTATAATGATTTCAGTAATGGTTTTCATCCCAAGTTTTATGTTTTAACCAGATTGTTCTGTTTACTGTGAGTGAATTAATTTAGTTAATTTGCAAGATCTGAAGTCCAACACTTTTACTTAATGTAATAAATAATAGTTAAATTATAAGTTCTTTAAAACTATTAATTGCGTAAAATATTAAGATATCATTTACAAAAACTTCTACCAAAAGCGAAGGTATATATAAAAATAGGAAAAATGTTTCCACTTAAGATAGTGTTAGAGTTTTCTATAATATATTACGAAGCAGAGTACTCTCAAGGAACTTTGCTCATCCTCACTAAAAGAAGCTAATTCTAAATTCGTCTACTGTTTCATAAAAATTTTTTACACTCGCTCCTCTCAGTAATCCTTTTCGTAGGTATCAGGCTTTCCGCATCAAGTATCAAAGATATGTATAGAGAAACGGTGGAAACGGCGGTTAAATAAATGTATCTTTAAGTATTTCTGTGGATCGGTTGGCATATTTTCAAATAATATTTTCTCCCATCATATACGAAAGTACAAAATGGGAAACGGCGGTTAGAATGCAAGAGAATCATTCATTTTTACACTGTAAACAAAGTTTCATTCCTCGTTTTTTTCTTACTGGCCAACTTAAAAAATATATATTTTCTATTAATTCAACAAATATTTTAAACCAAGGAAAAAGTGCACATAAACGAAAAGAAATGAATGGAATTTTAGAGTAAAATAAGTACGTCTATAAAACCAAATTAAGTGTAGTAATATTAAAATGTGTAATAATCAAACATTTATTGGCATGTAAAATTTTACAGTAAAAGGGTTATAATACCTTTCATAGATGTTATCGTAAAAATGACGTCCACTGCAAATTAAGGCATTTTTGTTACAGATAATGGTATCTGACACGGTATAGAACGTTTTCAATAGATTAAAAAAAATATCAGAATTATTTTCTGCACTTAATCGTAAAAGCAAATCTTCGACACCTTCATCATTTAGTTCCCTACAAAAGTGGGCGACGTACGGTGTCCGGTAAACAGCAAAACGAATTTTGCCTCTGTATGACCCAAAAGAAAAAGTTGAATTTATAAAATATTCGAGAAACCATATTAATCATTACACACTTTGACTTCACTGTTGGCGCAGTAAACAGTTGTATCTTGTAGCACCTGAACAAATGGTTCGTGATCGGTTTCGTTTCTGATCGGCAGTATGCATTCTTTGGTTCATTCATTTGTCATATTTGCCCTATTTTCATTCTTTTCTCATATTTGCACTGCTTTGATTAATTTCTCATATTTGCACTGCAACTGATATTCAGTGGTTGTTATTGCATATTATATTGAAATATCTGCACTGCAATAAATGTGAATGAAGCTTGTGAAGAAACAGTAAGAACAATCTTTACAATCACAACAAAGTTAAGAGAAAAAGGAAAAAAAAATACGCTTAACCCCTCATCGCCCTTTCCTTCTTTCTGAAATATTTTACTCCGAATTATCCTAACAGAAGATATATAAGTTTTTTATTTTGTGCTTCCCCTTTTTTGCCTAAGCACAGGTATTTATTTTCTCCATTCTGTAGAAAACTGAAAAATGAGATGTTTTCATTATTTCCAAAGATATTAGATGAACATACAGAGGGAAATGGAGAACTTGTCTTCATTACTTAATGTCAAAAGAAGCATTGAAGACAATTGAACGGTTCGTACAGTGTCACTTCATTTGCCAGCGACGACAGCATAAGCACGTTTCCTATATTGAAGTAAACAAGAAAACAGCGAATCCGGTGGGTGAATGAACAAGCGAAGATTTTTATTTTCGTTTCGAACGCTGTAATGCGCCAAGTAAAAATATACACTAAAAAAACCCCATGATAAATAAGCGCATTGAAAAGTTAAAACATATGTGAATAAAATGGATTATGGTTACAGCTGCCTTATGCAAAACATTTTTTTCTAGTAATCCGACTTCCAGAAAAGGAGATATCCTGTAAAAACGCATATTTATTTTCACGCCCCAGAGAAAAAACCAGGAGTGCAAAATCACGAAATGTGTATATTGGCATTCTTAAATACAAAGGGAGCACAGAGGTAGCAAACAGGGCCGAATTAAGAGAGGGTCCTATAGAAGCTATAGCCTTTGGGCCCACCATCACCAAGGGACCAGGACGGATGTCTGAGAAAATAATACAGAGAGAGTTGAGGTTTATGAAATAGTTTTACTTGGAGTCACTTTTTTCGCAAAAAGAACAGAGAAAGCACAAAAAGAACAAACACAAATTCGGGTCTTGCAAAAGTGTTTCGAACTCTGACCTAGCAGTATGAAGAATCGACAAGTAAGTAAAATCATGCAATGCTTTGATTATGATACGCTTTCCAACATACCAGAAATCATTACTCAATTTATTACTCAAGTTATGAGGATAATGGCTGTAGAATAAATCTCGCTCCTATGACCTGACCCTTGACCCCATTTCGATGATATTCAATAGAATCGGTAAAGTATACTTCCGGAACAACATGATAAAGTTTTGTTTCAATCGAAGCATTTTTACGTAAGTTATAACGACGCATAAGGGCCATGGAATGGATCCCGATCCTATGTCCTGACATTTGACCCCATTTCACCCATTTTCAATAGGGTTTGCCACCAGGTTGCCCCCCTACCACATACTAAAATTTCATCGAAATCGAACCATATTTACGCAAGTTATGACGCATAAAGGCAATGGAATGCATCCCGCTCCTATGTCCTGACTTTTGAACCCACTTCACCCATTTTTAATAGGGTTCGTCCCCAGGTAGTCCCCTACCACTTACTAAAATTTCATCGAAATCGAACCTTTTTTACGCGAGTTATCATGCGGACAGACGGACGGACGGACAAAGCTGGAGCATATACGCTTCTTCAACCTTCTGCTGGAAAGCTTAAAAAACCCGTGCCCTAGACGAATGGGTGGCCTGTGAATTGTCTTCGAATACACAATAACTGAATAATACAAGTAATAGACAATTATTACAGTTTAAAAATTTTAAACACATAATTTGATCTGTATAATTTCAACACACTTCATACATTAATATTTTAAAAATAAGATAAAGCCATTTTACTTAAGTTTGCATGTGTTTTAAATAAGCTAAAAGGATTTAAATTACGATAAAAGGGAGTATTGTAAGAATAAAAATTTCAAATACAACTGAAACACAGTGGTTCAAAAACTTAGAGCGTATCCCAATGGCACATTCACCATAAAAGCAATAGCTCAGACTTTTATCATGCAACAATAAACATTTGGATCTGTCGTAAATGAAATTGAAAGGAAAAAGGACACCATTAAAGCAAATGAGATTACAATTGCCTAAGTGAAATAATTGGAGCATCTTGGTACCCTGGAAGCGGAAGAATCAGTGGAACAGATATCCGAGTAAAAATACGAATGGAGAAGAAGCTGCATTTTATATAGATAAATAGCATTTAGGAAAAGATGTTTCTAACAGACTGTAAAATCAAAACGCTAAAAGGGTGTGCACATCCAGATATGTGCAACTGAGTCTAGATATTGAATAAGTTAGTAAAATCATGCAATGCGTTGATTATGATACGCTTTCAAACATAGCAGAAATCATTACTCATGTTATGAGGATAATGGCTGTGGAATAAATCTAGTTCCTGTGCCCTGACCTTTGACCCCATTTCGATGATATTAAACCGAATTAATTCAGTAAACCTCCGGAACAACATACTAAAGTTTTGTCTCAATAGAATCATTTTTAGTCAAGTTATGAGGATAATGGCTGTAGAATAAATCTCGCTCCTGTGCCCTGACCTTTAATCCCATTTCGATGATATTCAACAGAAGACGTTCAGTATGCCTCCGGAACAACATGATAAAGTTCTGTCGCAATCGAAGTATTTTATGGCGCAACAGGGCGATGGAATGGATCTCTCTCCTGTGTCTTCACCTTTGACCCCATTTCGTCCATTTTCAATGGGGTTCGGTCCCAGGTTGTCCCCTACCACATACTGAAACTTCATCGAAGTCGAACCATTTTTACACGAGTTATCGTGCGGACAGACGGACAGACAGACGAACGGACAAAGCCGGAGCAAATATGCTTCTTCAACCTACGGTTGGAAAGCGTAAAAAAAATAGAAGGGTGTTTGGATCAAACGGCACAGAAATCTGATGACAATAAACATAATGGACACGGCTGTAAAGGAGGAAGTGTAGCAAATATGGCGTGTGGTCTCAGCATTTCACAAGAATGAAGTGTATTCGATGTTCTGCTGGCGCAATGCTTTAACCGCTGGCTTCAGACAGTTCGTCCAAGTGCGTCCCAGTTTGAGTCGGGTTGATATGACGCATGAATAGTGCATTTGTCTTACGGCACTGGCTCTACCCGCTCCATGGAAACAGTGGCCCCAAGTCAGAGACGATTACTACGTGTTCCTCACGGTGGCCGTTAAATGCTCAAACGAAACAGAAGTATTCTGGAAACGCTTAGGAATGTGAAAAAAAAAAAAAAAGTCCGAATGATAGCATATCATCAAAATGGTTGGTCACAAATGAGATACAGAGCGAAAAGTGTCTGAGTGACTTAATGAGTAATGTAGTGATGAATGCAGCTGAAAATTTTGAATGTGACTGTGTATGTGAAAGACCGCCGGTTGTATGATTGGGAGTAATTCGCTTTTTTTCATGATTTAGAGTGTGCTAAGCTTTACCACGAACAACAATAGAGTGTGTATTTACAGTGTGCAATTTTAAGCTTTTTTTTTCAAAGCTCTACATTTAAGCTTTTTAGCTTTTTTTAAAAAGCTTTACATTTTTAAACTTTTTTTTAGCTTTTTAGTTTTTTAAGATTTAACTTTACATTTTTAACTTTTCTTTTATGATTTTCTTTTTAACTTTTTCTTCTTGACTCATTTTTTAACCTTATTTTAGCTTTTTTAAGCTTTTTAGTTTTTTTATCCAAAGCTTTACATTTAAGCTTTACATTACTCTTTTAAAGCTTTACATTTAAGCTTTACAATTCTGAGCTTTTTTTTAAAGCTTTATATTTCTAAGCTATACATTTCTAAGTTGGTTTTTTTTGTGCAATTTATTTCAAAGCGTTTATTACTAAGCTTTAGCATGAACAACAATAAAATGTAAATCAGTCTCCTGTCCTGAATTTAAGGCCACTGGTTCCGGGCAAGGGAGAGAGCTAGAGCCGTTAGACAAACGCACCATTCATGCCCGATTCGAACCCAGCCACCACATGCTCAGGAGCAAATGCTTAGACCAGAGCGCCACCTGTGCGAAACCGAATTTCCCCCTTAGTTCATTACTCAAGCTACGATTTAGGATTTCGTGTTTTCTAGTTGCAACAGAATACGGCCTATGAGTTGTAAAATATGTTCTTTACTGGAAAGCATTTTTTTCGTTTTGTTTACGAATCAATATTTCATTTTATATGAATTGTGCTTTACTTTATTAAACGATCAAGTTCTGGTATCTGATAAAAGCCTATCAGTCCAGTTTCTCTGTATATCAGGAAACGAGTGATAACATGAAAAATAGCAACGCAAAGCGATATCATGCAAAGTGCTTTGGATCGGGTTTTTAGTCACAAAATATTACAATCATAAATTGATAAACAGTATTTATCGCTTATGTTTAATAACAGTTCGTACCATCCAGTGGGATTTCTTTGGTGCAGAAATAGGGAGAAATGAAACCGTCGTTCAAAAATCTTTCGCCCATTATGTTATTGCAATTTTGCAGAATACATGCGTGACACCAAGTACCCAGACGCATGCGCCATTGATCTCGATTATGATGTGCTTTAAGTAAATCCGTGGACGATATGAAAGTCCATTTTTCAGGATTCCTGCGACAGCGTCATTCAAACATGTTGCGGAAGATGCAAAGCTTGCTAAGCCTAACAATGGATCACTGAATGTTTGCTTTCCTTTACGCATTCAATCATTTTGGACAACATTATTCGGACGGAATACGTTTCGCATTCCATCAAGAATCGACAATGCCGCTTTATTAAACTTTCTGACATGAAAAAGAAAATGGTGCGAAGTGCGCGTATAACTTGTGAATTCTATTCGGAATTTTCTTGCTTGCTTCAGCCCACCAACCCTAGGCGAGTAGATCAAAAACTGAAGAACAGGGATAAGTTTACAAAGTGAAGATAACGCTTTCATTTGTGAAGGAACTTAATGGTTGCATCATGATCTTTATAGAAAGGTCACGATGCATGTTTTGTTTTCGATAGTGTACATTTTCTTGTCATCACGTTTGCCAATTACATCAATTTTAAGGACTAATATTGAACGGCGTTTGGACACAGGAACCTAATATGATATATAAAATTGAATGCTCGTTGGTTTGTTTCTTTGTTTATTTGTCCGCTATGCAAATCTACAGTTTTTAATTTAGAACCACTAAATTTGGTATAGTATCTCATGATACTTTAACTTAGACCATACATGGTTTCTGGAACGGGTCGGAACCTGGGTTCAAGGGGCTGCTATACAAAATGTTCGTAAAAAATTCAATTTATTACTTTTTTATTTAGAATTAGTATACTATCTCATGGTACTCTAACTTAGACCGTAGACGGCTTTTGGAAGGAGTCTGAGCGCTGGGTCAAGGGGACCCCATACAAAATTTTCGTAAAAAGTTCCATTTTTTTCTTTTTTTATTTTGAATTCGAATTTAAAACTTTTTTGTGATAAGTGCCTGGCATTCGCCATGTCCACCAACAAAGCGCAAGGCCAGTCATTGGCAGCGGCTGGCATTAATTTGAAGGAAACCTGTTTTTCGCACGTAAACTCTATATCGCTTTGCTCAAGGGTTGGCAATCCTAAAAATCTCTACATTTTTGCTCCCAATGGAAAAAGGTGAAATACTGTATATCAAAAAGCAATAACCTAAACGAATTAAAATAAATTTACTCGAAAATTACAGGAATATCTTTTTCATTCATAAGGTTTCACCCGCTGAACTTGGTGATTCCACGAATAGTAATATTTACCCGGAAAATACCGGATACCCCTGCATATATATATATATATATATATATCATCAACCATTATCGATCCACTGCTGGACGAAGGTCTCCCCAAGTTTCCTCCACAACGGTCTGTCTTGTGCCAGTCTCCTCCATGTCACTCCCGCATACTTTCGAATTTCATCCACCCATCGCCCATGTGGTCTTCTTTGGGGTCTTTTCCTGTCCCTTGGAATCCAATCTAAAAATTCGGCTGTCCATCGATGGTCTGTCCTTCTGGCAGTATGTCCAGCCCATTGCCATTTCAGGGATTTAACTCTGACCATGATGTTATCCACTCTTGTCATTTTTCGGATCCACGAGTTCCTCTTCTTATCTCTCCTGGTTACACCAAGCATGCACCTCTCCATGCTGCTTTGAGTTGTCTGCAGCCTTTGTATGTCTCTTTTAGTTAAGGTCCACGTCTCTGCACCATACGTAAGCACTGGAATGATGCATTGATCAAACACTTTTCTTTTAAGACATAATGGCATATTGCTCTTGAAAATTATGCTGTTTCTTCCCAAAGCTCTCCAGGCAAGTTTTGTACGCCGATTAATTTCTTCATCAATGTGACCCTCACTTGATATCTGCTGTCCAAGATAAACGTACGTGTCTGTTACCTCCAGCTTTCCTCCATCAATCGATAAATCTACATTTCTTCTAAAAGCATTGCGCATCACTTTTGTCTTCTGAAAGTTCATTTTTAATCCCACTTCTTTACTCTTGTCAGCAAGTTCCTGGATCATACTCTGCAGCTCTGATGGGGTAGTTGCAAAAATGACTACGTCATCAGCAAAACGAAAACGATTAAGATTTTACCGCATGAACCGTACCTAATACTGTATTTCATTTCTTCATTGAATTTGAATTTTAAACACTGTGTGCCTAAAGACTCTATAGAGAATAAAATTCAAATTCAATGAAGAAATGAAATACAGTATTAGGTACGGTTCATGCGGTAAAATATTAATCGTTTTCATTTGATTTTTACAAAATTTAGATACATTAGTTCCGCATTTTACTCTTTTTTTTTTTTAGTTATATATTTACGGTATTATTCGCTTACGTATATCTATTATAGTATAATGTGTATTTTACAAACAATGTGTACGTACTTCTGTAACAGTTACAGTTAAAATATGAGACAGCATGATGCAAATCCTTATGCATACCTAAACCACTGCGGGGTTGTCAACGCTGAGGTTCAAAGCTGATGCATTAGGTACAGTAGTTTGGGGCCTCTGGACGAAGCAATGAAGAGCCAATAAAAGGAGTTCTTTTCTGAAAACACATCGTTATCCGCAACTGTTGCCGCTGCGTCTTTAGCTGGTGAAAAATCCCATAAAACGGCATTAAATAGACCGCAATACTTCAGTTTATTTTAAGGCTACTTTCCATAGAGAAATTAAATCTTTCAAGTGTTTTGCTCCTTGGAAAAGTTCGGCAAACTTGTGCAGGTTACCGCTGGCAGTTTCATCTTGTTCGTCGTCGTCGTCATCGTCTTCGTCCGAGGAATGTTTTCACAAGTTCCTCTAACTCTTCATTTGTCAACGGTTCCTGATGCCCAATCAAACTGTTATTTCTTCTTCTAGAATATCGACGAAGCCCTCACCCTCCAATCTGCTTGGCCATCTGAGTAATATGTTTTGCTTCCTCATTGATGGTAGAAAAACCTTTAAATTCATTGACGCAGTCACATCACAGGGACCGCCAGCACGCATTGATTGGTCAATTTCCCGTGTGATATCAATCTAACAGTGTGGCTGACCGCGTATAATTGATTCCGCGTAAAATGTATTGAATTATCACCAAATTGTCCCGAGCAATTCAGCTAGTGTTACATATGGGCGAAGATTGTTGCATTATGGTTAGAATGCTTAGTAATCACTATGATCGGAAACTAAGTGTAAGTGAATATGAGGTCTTTTTAAGACAAATGAGAACTCAAATTCGCCTGAATTGTATAAAATCTTCTGAGACACGCAAATGGTGTCTGCTTTTTTATTACCAACTATACGCTGCCGCCCAGGTGACGCAATGGTCTAAACCCTGGCTTCCGACCATTCACATTATCACTGCTGAGCACATTTTGAGCGATGGCGTAACATCATCGTCCATGAAACAGCTATCACCTTCTGGATAGGATGCCACTATTTTAGGAACAACAGTTTTCGGTCGGCAACAATTTTCAGATAATTTTTGGAGGACACCCTACCTACCAGCAAAGTGGGTGTCCAAAAAGAATTATCTGAAAAGAGTACCCGTTCAGAGTACCTGTTTTAGAGGACCCGTTCAGAGTACCTATTTTAGAGGACCCGTTCAGAGTACCTATTTTAGAGGACCCGTTCGGTACCAACAGAACGTGCCCCGTATCACGATACCATCTCCACAACATTCAGATGTGTTTGCACGGCCAGTGTTTCATGGGGGCTACCGAGCAACTCCTTCCATACCGTCGGTACAGAATAAGGTGTATCGCGAGTTGGCGGACCACATAACGGCAGAGTCTTCGAGTGTAAAGTTAGGATGTTCCTGACACCACAGCAATCAAAATTTCCGGTTCTTGTTATACATTAGAGGTTTCAATATGGGCAAGCGACTGCCGATAAGATCCTCTTCAATCCCTTGTGCATAGTTCGCTGAGATATGGGGTCGGGAATGGCCTTCATTGAATGCTTCGATCAGTTGCTGCTAATATGAAGTTCTGTTTCTCCTTATAAGCCTTCTCCAATCCAGTCTGACAGGAATTCACAATAAGCTCTTTACCGAACTCCGAAATATTATTTGTTTTTCTCATTGCGGTCAAAGTAGAATAGGACCACGCTTGATAAACCTTTTACGTGGCAACACATCCGGTCTCGTGACGGGTGTGTGCGTGGCGGCGTTTGTGACGTCATTTCCGGTCTCATTTGGGCGCTAGGGACCAATGCGATGGGAGCGCCCGCTGGTAGTGGTTCGAGAACATCGGTGTTGCAGCGCCACCTGTCGTCACTTTTCGAAATTGATTCTTTTTTCCAAATGGTGTGTCTCTCCGAGCGGCGCAATGGAGGAAAACAATGGCAGTAATCTCTGGTGGGTCTTGGGAAAAAAAAATTTTTAGCGGCGCCCTCATGCGGTGAGTCCAGAAACTAATATTAGCCGAATTAATTCGGGCCGTCTCAGAAATTAATTTTTCGTGGGCGTTCCGGAAGGAAAAAAAATTAAGGGTTGCATCCCTAGTTTGCATAATCTAAATATGACGTTGGCAATAATTGTTTTTCTGTGGAACGAATAACGCGATACGCCTCCTGCTTCTTGCCCTTAGTGAATATGCATGCTGACAGCCATACTGTGTATGTTCGTGCTTGAATTTCTAAAATTCTGTGCTTTCCGACATTGGTAAGAGAGAGCCTCTTATGTGCGAGCATGCGCGCGCGCGTGTGTGTGTGTTTGTGTCGTTGACTGTATCTGTCGTGTCCGTAATTTTTGCTCCGGGATGAAGCGTGGTGTTGACGGTATTAGTGAACAAATGGATTCTCATGAAAGAACCTCAACTTCTCGGAAAAGAGATTACTGAGAATTATTAAGGAGCAGCAGCCTTAAGTGTTTTATAGATCACGTGGCGACGCACATGACCACGTACGTTACACTGCCTAAGTGACGTTTGCGTATATATGTATAACGGTTTTTAATTCGGTGGCCGGTTCGTGTATAAGGAAATGTCCAATGATGTTTTGAAAGACTTCAAAAACACGTTTATTAAGTTAAATGAGTCTTTAGATGCTAACATTAAGTATTTGCGAGATAAAGAAATCAGCTCTTAATGTGTTGTACGGAGTATATTGCTTTTTAATTATTCAAGCGTGGAAAGGAAATAAATTCACGATTCTAAATTCGTCTTTCCAGCGTCCTTTGAATGGAAAGCGAGCCAAAAAAATCATCACAAATGAAATAACATTAAAAAAGAACAAAGCAAAAGAATTATAAAAATTAAAAATCTTAAATCTGGTGCTTATGGATAAAAATAAAACTATATTATGTGCTCGAAAGTAATTAAATATGGATGAAGAACGCTTGAAACGGAAGCACATTGTGGAACAAAAATCACTTGGCAAAGGAGGGAAGGAACAATTTACATTTATTAAATTATTCAATGATTTTTGAAGGAACGTTAAGTGACACTGAAGTATTTTCGTAATTTTCATTTGCGATGGGCAAACAGAAATAAAGAAGCAGACGCGAAATCATTGTCTGGAAGCTCAAGTGGCGAGGATAAAGGAGGACAGTATTTTAAACGGAATACTTTAATTCAAATCATTAATGAAAAACGAAGTAAAAAGCTCAGACATTTTAAATGATGTGTTCAGTATGAATGCTGCGGTTAAGGCAAATGCTGGGCGAGACATGGAGTTTTTTTTTGTTTTTGTTTTTAACTAAACTGCAATGAGATTTAAAACTATCGTGTTTCCCCAGTTTTGAAAATTTCTGCCTGTGGTTGCATATACTTTTTATGTATATACATATGCGACTTGTACAAGACATTGCTTTTGTTTTATTTTGTATTTATATGCATTAATTATTTCTACGCTTCATTTTATTTTTAGCAAACATTGTACATTTCGCCACACTTGCTGTATGTACACTGTATGCTTACGAAGAAACAATCTCTCACATACACTGTAAAAAAAAAAATTCTGAAATTCAAGAGTCACTTCCGTTGATTCGTTTTGTGAATTAACAGAGTATATTTCTAACACAAAATTTTCCCTGAAATAACGGAAAAAATCCGGAATTCCTCTGATTTTTCGTTCGTCAGGAAAATTCCGAATTTTCAGAAAACTTTCCGTAATTTCTTTCCTGTATTAACACGACGGTGACGTGCGGTTTTTATAATATTTTGACGGAAAATTCAGAATTTTCATAAATTCTCCATACTTCCCTTCGTATATTAACGGACAAATTATTTTCTCACATTTCCTGTATTTACCCTCATCGTCAAAAACATAGTTGCACCCGAAAGGAAGCAACCGACAAGAATGAGACTTCGAGGTTGGGCATTGTGAGACATGCAAATGGTTCTAGTTTCACGCTGGACCGCGCATCTGAAGCCAGCAAGGAGGGGTCGTAACGGCCGAGCGTGAAAATTAGGTGTAACGTCGTCCCGTTGCGCGTACTTGCCATTCTGACTGGTGCTGTTGTGTTGGTTGCGTCCTTTGCAAGTGAAGTATGCCTCGGAGAAAAGTTCGGAGACAATTCGAGCAGTTGGAGAAGTTAGAGAGGCCGCATCTTCGGGTTCTGTGAAGCGGGATTGTCTTATCGCCGTATTGTGCGCCTAACCGGAAACCACCATAGAACGCTGTTGGCTACAGTGGATAGAACAATGCATGCAGCAGCGACAGGAAGGGTCTGGAAGACCTGGAAGAACCACGGAGATAGAGGATCGACGGGTTGTTCGACATTCGCCGAGTGACCAAACAGCCACTATTGCGGATATTCAGTGAGCAGTGGTGCCCTCCCTGTATCTTCCGATTAGTGCCAGCACCATTGGCAGAGGGCTTCACGACGTAGGACTACACGCAAACCGTTACGACGACTGTCTTTAACACCATTGCATCGTCGTCAAGTACTGCAATGGTGTTATGCCAGACTGTCACGGGGCCACTCAGAATGGCAGTGGGTGATTTTCAGTAACGAGTCGCGCTTTTGACTTGGAGGAGACGACCAACGAACCCGTATGTGGAGACACCGTGGTCAGTGCCAAGGTCAACGGTTTACTGTAGAGCGTTACGCGTTCAGAAAGTCTGGTGTCATGGTGTGGGGTGCAATTGCGTGCGATGTCATATCACCTTTGGTGTTCATTACAGGCACTTTGGAAGCCCAGTGTTACGTTAATGACGTCCTTCAAGCATTGGCCCTACCTTTTCTGAACGCCCACTCAGGTGCGATTTTCCAACAGGACAACGCTCGTCCGCATACTGCTGCTGTCTCGAGAGCTTGCCTTCAAGGCAGTGACACTCTGCCATGGTCAGCCGCATCACCAGATCTATCGCCGATTAAAAATGTAAGGGATGCTATTGGACTCGCTATGCACACTCCACCCCTACCGTAGGATCTGGTGAGAAGATTCAAGCTGCATGGGACGGCTTATCACAGGACACCATTAGGAACCTGTATAACTCCGTGCCGAGACGTCTGGCATGCTGTGTGAGCAAACATGGCATTCCGACGCCATAATGAGAGACACTACTTATTGGCGTGTAGCTCAATAAGTATTACAAATATCGGTCTCAATGTTTAATCATTTATTGTTCCTGGTAACCTTTACCTTCCTCCTAAATAACATTGCACTGCGACACGATTTTTTGTGTGCAGCTATTTTTTTTTTTTTTTGACGATAAGTGTATATGACAGAACATTTATGGTGATAGGAGCAATTCGCCGGAATACTTGAGGTTTGGTTAACTATTAAATTTCAAACATCTCTCCCAGAATCAGATTTTTAAGTTCTGTAGCAAGATCGGATTTATGGATACCATATCTCATGAAATTTTGATTATTGTGACACTGGATACTGATTCATCTCTTCCCCATTTTGTGCACTAGTATAACGTCATCGTAAGAAACCGGGAACTAAAATTATTGTTCAGTAGGTTGTACGATGCCAATGGTATCTGTCTGCGGACTACTTAAGACAAAAGCTATTATAGCAATCAGGAGAAATTTTTATATTTAAAGTTTCGTTTAATAATACTATAAAGCAGTATACTGCATTTTTTCTTAAAGACAATTAAAGTCATTGTGAGTTAAAAAAAAATCTCAATTCCAAAGCATTGTTGTTGCTTCGAAAAATCATTATGAAAAAAATACTCAATTTGTAATAAGCCCTCCTTCAGATAAAATTAAATTCTTACGAGCCTAATCAGAAAAATAATTAGCTACAACAGAAAATAAAATTACTAATTCACGAGCATTAATAGCAAAAAAAAAAAAAAAAAAAGTCATCACTGAACGATTAGTGTTCAACCTGATACGCGACGACGCTTTACGTAGTTCTCTGGGGCTACGGACAGCACACGTGGTCTGAGACCAAGCCGAACGAGGCAGGTTCGGTTCCCACTTCGTACAAATAATAAGGTTCTGAATATGCCAAAATTGAAGGCTTTGTGAAATTTCTGTATAAATAGCGAAAAACCCGAAACTGACTTTTCTGAAATAAACGGAATCATTGACCGCGGAAAATCAGTCAAAATACGGAAGTTAGTAGAAACGAGAACTTTTAAAAACGGAAATTTCGTTAAAAGACGGACACCTATACCGGTAACTTTGCTACAAGTTATTTTTAGGAATTTTTCGTGAATTCACACGATTTAGTTATTGCAGTGTATGATGTATCACCAATCACAAAACTTGTACAGTAATATCGTATATAATAACATGCACGTAAAGAAAAATTGTGCAGCTGTTTAGATTTGTAGCATGTACAATATGCACAGTCGAGTCGCATTATTGTGAAATCCTGCTACTTTTGATGTCTGCAGCGCGTAGCCAATGAAAGAAAGCACGTGTCGTGAGCTGGCTTGGAGGGTATATAAGGTGTGCTGTAGGCATTAGGACAACATGGCACTCGTTGTTGTCATGGATAAAAGGAATGATTTATCAGATTTGCAAAAAGGGATGACTATCGGCTTTCGAGCCAAGGGTATATCAGTATTTCTGAAAAAGCGCAGTTTGCGAACTGTTCGCGTGCTGCTGTGGTTAAAATGTATCGAATTGGAGAAATGGCCCCATTGCTATAAAGCGATGCGGAAACTGCGGAGCACCACGTGCCAATGATATGAGAGATGAACGTCGTGTGCGTGAGGGCCGATCAACATGCTACAGTGAAGCAACTCACTGGCCGAATGAGCCAGCGGGCTGCCTGAAGTGTGTCTAAAACGATAATTTAGCGAACCCTGATGCGTATGGGGCTCCGATGCAGACGGATGGTCACTGCACGAAGTGACGTGACCATCCGTGACGTGACCATCTAACGAAGGTGCACCGGCAGAAAAAACTTACATTTTAAAGTCAGTATCGGAATTGGACCTCTGCTGATTGGCAAAGGATTGCCTTCTCCGATGAGTCACGTTTCCTCTTTCATCGAATGAATGGACTTTGGCGTATAAGGCGAGAAACATCGGAAAACAAACACTCTATAAACACTTAACAGCAGCGTTATGGTCTGGGGAAAGTTTTCAAGGCACTCCCTGTGTACACTCATACCTGTGGGAGGCGCTATGGACCGAATTCGTGATAAATGTATTCTAGCAGACCACGTACACCCATACATGCTGATCGTCTTCCTTGGGGTGGATGGAATTTTCCAGCACGACAATGCGACGTGTCACACAGCTGGAAATATCTGAGATTGGTTAGAAAAGCACGATGAAAACTTCAAAGTACTTCCCTGGCACCCTTATTCCCCAGACTTAAACCCAATTGAGCATCTGTGGGACCACCTCGATCGTGTTGTTCGCTCTATGGATCCTGCACCACGCATTCTCCAGCAGCTGTCAGATTCAGTGCAGTCCGCATGGCTTTACATACCTGTGAACACCTTCCAGCACCTTACTGAGTCACGCAAAGCTCGTCTAGCTGTTGTCCGCGCTGCACACGGCAGTTAATCTGGATAGTTGCTGGTGGTCACAATAATGTGATTCGATTGTTTATGTCGTGTACAAATTTCTACATCGGTGTATATACAAACATCTCTTCAGAAAATGTCATGTATAAATAAATATAAATGGACAAAGTCATCGCTCTTTCCAAGTTTTACTTTAGTTAACATACAGTAACAGAAAAACTGTATTTCGACACCGCTGGGAGCGAATCCCAGATCACTCGAAAACTAGGCGAGTGCGTTAACATTACGTTGCCCCCTTGAGTACTGGTGTCATGTTGCAACATGAGAAAGCTCGACCCATACTGCCCGTACAACGGTTGAAATTATGTAAGACCTGCACCTCGAGAGTCTTTCGCATCTGGCGTATTCACCAGTTCCTGCTCCATGTGATTACCACATCTTTGGACCACTCCGAGATATCGATGGAAGGGAGTTCTTTCATGATTTTTTAGTCACCTTTTATTATTTTTTTTATTTACTTCCAAGTTTTTTTAATAGTTAATTTGGATTGCTTGTTCTTCTATTTAGGGGTTTGGGTTGCGTAATTTGCTCTTTGGTTGGCTTTTTAGTTAATGGGGATTTATTTATTTATTAATATTTGTTCGTTTATTTTTTTGTTTCCTAAGATTTCCTTAGGTTCTGAGCTTGCAAACTGAGTTAAGCATAAACCCACACTTCTTGGTTCGTGTAGAAAGGTGAGAGTTGTTGTTTGTGTCGGCCACTGATAAAGCCATGGATGACAGCTGCTACTATACTGTGCAAATTAATTAGGACAAAATAAAAAATCACTCTTTTTTCCAAAACTATGCCTTTACATCATTCTATGCCTTGATATACACTGATAAATACCTGTATTAGTATGAAGTATGTCCTCCTTTAGCAGAAATGACCTCTTGAATTAGTTTTAGCATTGACTCCACTAATTGAGTGCACATATTTTTGACTTCATAAACCACACTTTTATAGCATTCGTTATCATGCGTTCTTTGGTTGTACAGTCCATTTTACCTAAACCTCTCTTCAAAATATTCCACAAGCTTTCTATGGGATTTAAGTCTGGTGAATTTCAAGGCCAATCAAGCAAATGAATTTGATTTTCCAGCATGAAATTCTTGATCAATTTTGAATTGTGACATGGGGCCAAGTCATGTTGAAATGCCCCGTCAAAAGTTTGCAAGAATGGAACAATCCTACGTTGTAATATTTCTACGTACTTGGCTAAATTCAACATATATCTTGAACAGGAACTAAGCTTCCAGTGCCATTTGATGTGAAAAAACCCCAAAACATCTGTTTCAGAGGGTGTTTTACAGTTTGTTTGACATGCTCAGTTGGTAAGGGTTCACAGTTGCTTCATCTAACGACATTTGCTTGGTAACCCTGCACAAATAAATGAGTTTCATCACTGAAAATTACCTTTTTCCAGTCGTCAGCAGTCCATGGTTTATATTTTTTGGCCCATGCTAAACGTTTTATCTTCATTTTCGCAT
This sequence comes from Macrothele yani, assembly GCA_039090855.1. Classification (NCBI taxonomy): domain Eukaryota; kingdom Metazoa; phylum Arthropoda; class Arachnida; order Araneae; family Macrothelidae; genus Macrothele; species Macrothele yani. The sequence continues at coordinate 20,016,335 of CM077029.1, forward strand.
TCAAACATTGTTTTTTTAGTTAGTCTTCTTGCATTCCGGCCAACTTCCAGAAGCCTACGGCGTACAGTTGAATCACTAACATCGCAACTACTAACCAATAAATCTCTTTGAAGGTCGTTGCTTGTTGTTTTTGGATTCATTTTACTATTTCTGATTAGATATTTATCGGTTCGTGGAGTTATTTTTCGTTTTCTTCCACATTTACCTCTCCTTTTTGGAGACGATGATCCAGATGCATTGTATCGCGTAAGCAGTCTTGATACACTTGATTTGCCTACAACAACTGCAGAAGCGATATCTCTCACTCTCATAGAAGTGTGATCCTTCAGAGCAATTATTTTTTGCACGCTTCCTTGGGGAAATATCCATTTTTCAATATTCGAAAGCAACACGTACTCACAGAGAACAAAAACTAATATCCACCTGTCACACACGAAAGCTCACAACTGAAGCTGAAGTGCCTATTTCCTGTTTAAAACCGGTCAAACCCCATTCTTACTAATACGTTTTAAGAGTCACACCACCTCACAGCTGATAAAACCGGTTTACATGGGTTTCCGACATCAACTGGCGATCACATTACAATTCTGAGAATAAAATAGCTTGTCCCAATTAATTTGCACGGTATAGTATATGTTCTACAGTCCTTCCTCTTTTTCTCTAGGTAGAGGAACCAGTTTTTAACTTTGTGAATTAGAATCTGATTTTTCAGGGAATATGTATTTTTTTAGGATGTACGTAATTATTTTACTGTTGTATACACTGAAGAGCAATTGAATTAGAGACAGCGTTATGCAAATGTGGCGCTGTGGGCGGCTCTGTAAACGGAAACGACATTGCATATGCAGCGATCCGACAATATAAGGAGTGAGTGATGCAACGGGAATCAGTAACAGTCGGACGCAGTATGGGTAAGACGAAGGATCTAAGCACATTTGATCGTGGGCACATTGTCGGGGCCCGACGAATGGGTCACTCCATCTCGGAAGTCGTGCAGGCACTGAAAATTTCACGAGCCACTGTGTCACGGGTGCACCGTGAGGACGTCGAATCCGGAAAAACCATCCCTGCAAGGGCCAACTGCCGTGGGCAACAGTGTGTCGAGGAGTGTGGTCATTGTCGGCTAGCTCACATTGTAAAAGCGGATAGACGGGCCACAGTGCAAGAAATCACTCGGCAATTTAACGCTGGTGCACAAAAACGTGTAAGCAGCCACACCATCCAGAACCATCTCTTCGCTATGGGGTACAGAAGCCATCGTCCCACGAGGCTACCGATGCTGACCGCACATCACAGGGTGCAAAGATACGCATGGGCGGGGAACATCGCCACTGGACCCTAGACATGTGGGAAAATGTTGCCTGGACTGATGAGTCGAGATTCACGTTGATACATGCGGATGGCAGGGCACGAGTACGGCGCAAACCACATGAAGCGATGGATCCTTCTTGCCAGCCGGGTACTCTTCAAGCTGGTGGTGGTGGCATTCTCGTCTGGGGACTGTTTACGTGGACTGAAATGGGACCCCTAGTACGTGTGACATATTCCTTCACAGGTCAACGTTACCGGGATATCCTGGACGACCATTTGCACCCGTTCGTGTGTCTTCAACATCCTACTGGGGACATCATCCTGCAACAAGACAATGCACCGTGCCATCACTCCCAAATTTTATCCGAATGGTTGGATGAACACTCCACCGACGTGACCTCGCTTCCTTGGCCAGCTTGGTCACCTGACCTCAATCCCATCGAACACATCTGGAATGCCATCGAGAGAGATGTATGAGGCTCTGACCCCCTCCATCAAATCTTTGTGAACTGTGGCAGCTTGTTCAGGGGTGGATCCGTATGGGTTCCCAACGCTTCCAGTGTCTTGTCGAGTCCATGCCGAAACGAATCGTCACCGTCATTAGGGCGAAAGGTGGTGCTACACGTTACTAGGCAGGTATCTGTAATTCAATTGCTCTTCAGTGTATATATAGTATGTACATATAGTATATATATATACACCAATGAGCTATTACATTATGACCACCTACCTAATAAGCTGTAGGACCCCCTTTAGCCCGATAAAGAGCTGCCGTTCTACGAGGCATCGATTCGGTGAGGTTTCGATAGGTGTCCTGGGGTATCTGGTACAATAATGTCAACAGCAGGTCCTCTAGTTCCCGTACATTTTATGGTGGTGGTGATTTAGCGCGAACCCGCTTTTAGAAGTCAAACTACAACTGCTTTTTTGCTTTTTTCTTTACTGTTTTTTTTTTTTTTTTTTGATTGGCGGTTTAGGGGCCACTGTGAGCAATTTGATGGGCTATAAGCAGTAGCCCGTCCCAAATTTAGGTACACTGGTTCCAGGTAAGGGAGAGAGCCAGCGCCGTAAGAGAAACTTAACAACCATGCCTCACCGGGATTCGAACCCGGACCCACCTCAATCGAATGACCAGAAGCCACCGCTTATGTCGCTGCTCCACCGGGGCGGCTACAAATGTTCGATTGGATTGATCTCTGGTGAATTTGGAGGCCAGGTCATTAACAGAAAGTCACCTGTATGTTTCTCGAACCACTCCTTGACGATTCTGTTAGTGTGGCATAGCGCATTATCCTGTTGGTAATGGCCATCAACAGCAGGGAATACAGTTACCACGAAAGCGTGAACTTTGTACGCAGCGAAGTTCAGATACCTGATAGCTGTCCGGGATTGTGCCATTGCGATAATGGAGCCTAACGTTTATCAAGAAAACATCGCCCACAGCATAACACCGCAGCTGTCGGCCTGTTTCCGCCTGAAAGTGCATCCAGGTACCATAGCCTCCTGTGGTAATCGGCGTATCCGAGTTCGGCCGTCTAAGTGACGCACCAGGAATGTTGATTGGTCAGACCAGACCACTCCCTTCGAATTATCCACTGTCCAACGTCGATGATTTTGGGCCCATGTTGTTGGCGATGACGTGCAGTGAGCATGCGGACGAGGCAGCGTCTTCGGCTACGCAGGCTCATATGCAGGAGTTTGCGGTGAATTGTGTGCTGTGACACATTGCCCTGATAATCGTTCTTGTAGCTGCGTGTGATTTGTTACACTGTGGCTCTGCGGTGGCTGTTAACAATGCGCGACAGTTTCCGCTCTCCTCTGGCATCAATGAGCTGCGGATGACACACGGCTGGACAACGGTTCGTCGTTTGTATATCTGTGCACCACTTTTAATTCGTACTCACTGCAGCGCTACGTAGACAACCCACAAGCCGCACCTTTCCCGAGATCGTAGATCCGAGACGCCATGCCATCACAATTTGTCTTTTATCAAACTCTGATAAATCGGCAACTTTTCTCATTCTGACTCCGAAACACTCTACTAACCAAAAGCTGGTACTCGGGTTATATATATGCTCCTCTGTGAACTTCACCTGCTCCACCGTTCGGTCTCCAGTTGCGCTCATTTCTTTAGGCTGGGATGGTCATAATGCAATGGTTCATCGGTGCATATATATACACTGAGTGGCCACTTTATTATGACAACCCCCTCAGTACTTCGTTGGGCCACCTTTTGACCTTTCATACTGCGTCGAGTCTTCGTGGTATAGACTCCACGAGATGTTGATAGGTGGTATGTGTAATCTGAGACCATGCTTGATGAATAGCACTTACCAGGAGTGTAAGATTGCAAGGTTTTGGATCCAGCTGTCTGATGGCTCGTTCAACTTCATCCCACAAATTCTCAATGGGGTTGAAATCTTGAGATTGTGGGGGCCACCTAAGCAAAGTAAACTCACCGGCATGTTCCTGAAAATAATCCTGTACAATACGAGCACTATGGCAGGACGCATTATCTTGTTGAAGGTAGCCATTGGGATAAACCATCCACATGACATAATGCAATTGGTCCGCAACGATGTTTAGATATGACGTTCCAGTCAGACGTTGATCAACACGAATTAAAGGGCCCAAAGCATGCCAGGAAAACATTCCCCAAACCATAACGTTTTCTCCACCAGCTTGAAGTGTTGTAGCAATGCATTTGGTGTCCATGCTTTCGTGCTGTTTCAGCCAAATTCTCACTCGGCCATCGGCATGGTGCAACTGAAAACGTGATTCATCGGACCACATAATTTATTTCCAATTATCGACTGTCCAATCACTATGCTCCTGTGCAAACTGGAGATGTTTTCTGTTGTTAACTGCAGACAGCAAAGGTGTTCGAACAGGCCTTCGGCTGCCATATCCCATCCGATGCAGTATACAGCGAACAGTGCGTTCAGAGATCATTTGAGGGGATCCTTGATTAAGATGGTCTGTAATTTGCTGCACTGTTGCCATACTGTTGTCTGTTTCCAGTCTGGACACACTCCGTTCCGCCCGAGCAGTCACTAGTAGATGACGACCACACGTTGCACGTAGAGACCCAGTTTTTTGGCTGACAGTTCAGTCTTTAAACACTTAAACAACAGCTGCTCTGGAACATTTCACGAATGCGAGGGTTTCGGTGATACTCGCTCCATGGCTCCGAGCTCCTACAATCGTCCCACGTTGAAAGTCCGTCAAATCGCATTTTTACCCATCTCGTCACCCAAAAATCACTGCAACTACTGTCGCAAGCACTGAGCTTTCCCTTTTAACACTAGCCTTGCCCTCTGGCGGCAACAGCGTGCAGTTATAGCTCATTTGATTAAAACTGTCCGGTGGTCATAATAAAGTAGCTACTCAGTGTATATGATTAAAGTAAAATCTACATGTGTACCGTAGTAACGCAAAAATCTATGCGTGAGCAAGTCTTGCCACCAAAAAATACGAAGGGAGCAATGGGGTTGAGTGGTGTTATCGATGGCTTTCTGGAAGGGACTTTTGCATCTTATCTGCATAGCTGACAATTCGGTTTTCGCAAGCGACAAAGATCCATACTCCTAAATAACTCGGAAGTTATGAGATTGGCTTTTCAATTCGCTAAGCCTGAAATGTTCTGTAAAACTTATACATGAGGTTTAGAAAGAAACAAGTAACTGGTGCGTGTCCTGTACCGTGCAATGAAAATATTAAAATAAATTTGATCATCGGGCCACTATAATGAATATAACTTTTCACTAAGCTAATTATAATGAATATAACTCTTCTAATAATGCTTCTTCTACTACTAATGGTTGTTTGTTAATTATATCATGAATAAACATTCCTGCTAGTAGTGTAGTAATAATAATGCACAAGCTTTTTAACTGCTAGTAATGTTGTAGTAGTAATTAAGATGAATAAAGTCTTATGCTGGTTGTTAATAATAATCAACTAATGAAATGAACCTAACAGCCAGACAGAGATCTGACAAAACTATGAACTGAGAAAGACGTACTTACTATGACAATCTTTTATTTGGTAAACTTCTGGCTCTCACATAAACGAAGATCTCTTTATACAACAACAGCTTTCTGACACATAAACCACAGCTCACTTCGTACAATAACAGCTCACTCTACGCACATCAACAAAAAGCTCTCCCTACGCACATCAACAAAAAGCTCTCCCTACGCACATCAACAAAAAGCTCTCCCTTATTTTTTTATTTTTTTTCGAAGTGCTGGAGAAGGGATTCTCTAATTTTTCCTATCTCGCGGTGTGGAAATAACATCACACCAATGCGAGATTTTGAACGGTCGGGTCATCCGGATAGTTCGGGCGCCATTATAACGAAATAAATTTCTCCGTCATTTTTATCCGCGCCAGGATTCGAACCTGGGTCCCCTCATTCCGGAATAAGTTGCTCTACCAATTGAGCTACGCGGACGTTTTGTTCTGATTCCTATCTGCCTTTATGTCGTGTGCGTCCTTCTGGCAGGTACGTCACATCTCCTGGTACGTTACACCACCTTTAAGTAAACACGAGTTTTGATGGATATAAAACTTTAGCTTTGAATGTAATGCTATGATAAAAAAAAAACATTTCTTCAAAATAGCAACGGAGCTGTAAAAGAATATTATTTCCAGGGATCTTGAGTCTGCTTTCTGTCAGGAAACCTGCATTGCAGAAATGTATCCATCACATTTACTGGTGACAAACCAAGCCCAGTGACTTTTTTTTTCAATTTCAACATATATAATTGATGCTATTTCTTTTGGTCCATTAAAGAGCCTCCCTCCCCAGATCTAAACTATAAGCAAAATAATTTGCTTATTAGCCGCCATTAAAAGAATTAGCATCCACTTAGATATTCCTTCTACCTATAACATTACTTTGTAATCTCGTTGACTCTGAGCTAAACTTCAATTTTCTGAGGCAAGTTTCAGTCAAAAGTAACAAATATCCTATTACCATTTTTATTTTATATTTTCAAGACACGAGATTGTGCGTTTAGAAAGGCGATTTTTCATTTTTCGAAACATTTTCCGTACATTAATTTGCTGAAATGGAACCTTTAAAAATTGGATTTTTACTACGAACCTACTCTGCATGTATCTTTCCGAATTTAAGAAGAAGGAAAAAAATGTCCAGTAAAGTTATCACCAGCAATGCGCGGCCCTTAATGAAAGATTTTATATCTCCGTGTAGTGCAAATATTTGCCTCCACCCTGACTTAATAGTGTTTGCGAGCTTTGCATAAGCGGAGATCAAACTCTTGGAATTATACTTTGAGATCGTTCAAACACTAGGGTCACTTGGGAAGTGTCGTCATTAAGGTACCATTCATGCTGCGTACGCCATAACCTAATATCTTCTGCCTGTATTCTTCATTTTTCCCTCGCCGCATAAATCGAATATTCCGTTCTAAGACTCGTATGTCTCCCCCCACCTTACCCTACCCTACTTGCCTTTCCTGCTGCAGATGCTACATGGAGGAAACAAGATTCATTTGCAATTCAAATATCTCTGCACGCAGATTTGCACTCTGATTGGTTTATCTTGCAAAGCCGGGAGCCAATGTGCGAGAGTCCTGTCGTGATTTAGCAGTAACCTCAACCGCGTCCAAGGCTGAGGTTTTATCTCAGTGCTTAGACAAGAACCGAAGAATGTTTCGGGGCAAATTGCTTTGTTTGGATGTTACCCAGATCTGCTTCGCTGAAGGGAATTAATGAACTTTGTGCAAAATACCACTAACTTTATTTAGACCCTTCGTGGTCTTTGTTTTCCAGTTCGCGTCAATTCTTCCGTCGCGAAAGGAACTGCATGATTATGGTCCTAAATTAAAGAGGTAGAATGACTCATTTGCATGCCAAAATGAACTGAAAAAAAAAATTCAATTTAATTTGCAGATGTTGATCGAACACGGTGGCATAGTACCTCTAGGCATGAAGTTTGAATTTATTTCAGATTGAGTCATAAATTTCATTTGCTGGAGAAATCTCTCTAAAATTTACGCACGGGTTTGGTCATCTTTATGAAACAGATAATAAAACTCGCAGTGAATACTAAAATTTTGGAATTATCGACACAGTACTAATAGAAGGAGTGATATTTCAAAATAATGTGGAACCTCTTACCTATACAACAGTTTTATTCAGAAACATACTCCGAGCGTTTTGATAGTTAAAACTCGCACACCTAGCCTAAGAAAGAAATAACAAAGCTCTTTTCTTGAAAAAGGTCACTATCTTTTACAAAAGAAGATAGTCCAGTAAGAAAGCGTTGAAATATTCCAATTCGTATGACACCATATTCAGTATTCGACTTGTTCACTGGGAGAAGGGTGATATTTTTTGACGTAGGACAAAGTCTATCTCCGCAGATAGTATGAGGTGACTCACCGCGTGCCGCCTGTGACAAAAACAGGTCCCAATTGAAATTATTATAGCGTTAAAAATTACCTGTCGCGCACTAATCGTATTAGCATATTCGTAAACAGCATGAAGTCCAATTCGCGTACTGCGCAATACATCGTTGGCGCGACACTCCGCTCGCTCCCTGTGCACGAGGGAGATGATACAATATTTATGGGTGTGCCGCCGTGTTTGACTCACTGTCAGCGCAGTACGGCTGTCCGTGGTATCGTTTCAAAGCTCTCGACAATATCTATTCAAATATACGAAGAACATGTCAAAGTGGCTTGAACTGAAGATTTAAAAAATTGTTTTCTTGTGAACCGGTAAACACTTTTCACAATATCGCGGTTTATCTGGACAACCGTGAGTGCAAAACGACTGCGCATGGTAACGTTTTAAAGCTCTTGCCGAGATCTATGCAAATATGTAAAGAACATATCGCAGTGGTTTAAAGTAAAATTAAAAAAAATGTTTACCTGTTAACTGATTAAAACTTTCGACAATGCAGCGGAATTCGCATAATGAACGCATAAAGAAGTGGAGAAAATCAAAATGAGAGGTGATGAGGAATGCAAGAAGCCCAAGAAGACAGAGTACCACGTTGGGAAATTTGTGTATCAATCTGCTTTGTGTTCGCAATGTATCATTATTTGTAAAAATTATGTAAGCTACTTTTTATATCATAGAACTGTGTTGGATATAAAAAATTAAAAAAACGCTTTGAAACAGCATACTCGACTAGTTCATTTCAACTCTCCGATCTGCAAGTCGTAGTCCTAGGTTCCAAACTGACAGCTCAATCAGAACTGAGCCTACCTCTATTTTTTGGCAGGTTTTGTGACTAAGTAAATATGTAATTGTTCCTACGATTAGTTATACATGACTTAATACACTCAATGGACAAAACATTAGAGATGCCTACCTAATAGCGTGTTGGTCCTCCTCAAGCGCGAAAAACCGCCTGTACACATTGAGACATCGACTCCACTAGATGCCGAGGATTTCCGGAGGTAATGCCAGTTATGCCTGTTGCATCATTGTCCACAACTCCGTCCAAGACGTTGGTCCAGGATCCATGGATCTGATGTTCCGCTCCTTGACATCCCAGAGAGTTTCCTCTGGATTTAAATCCGGCGACCTTGCGGGTAACTGGATGATTCCAAACTCAGCTGTGAGTTCCTCCTGCCATGCCTGAGTGGTTGCGGCCCAGTGGGGAGGTGCATTGTACTGATGGAACACATCATTGGCCGCAGGATGAGCAGAGGCTATGAAAGCGTGTAGGCTATCAGCAAACACATTCTGATAGCGCGTAGCGGTTAAGGACTTCTCTAGACACACTAAGGGACTTAACGTGTCCCATCCTAACGCTCCTCAAACCATCGTAGAACCACCACCGCCTTGAACAGAGCTGACCTCGCACGATGCGGCCATGACGTCATGCTCTACCCGCCCCATCCCGTCATCTCTGTACATCTGAAAACGGGATTCATCTGACGACACGACGCGGCGCCACTATGCATGGGTCCAGTTGTGATGTTCCCCGCACCAGGCAAGGCACAATGTCCGTGTAGGATGTCGGCTTCCGTTGCCCAGGATATGCAACGTATGCCGTATAGTTCTCTCATTGACGCCTCGGTGAGATTCGCATCACTGTTTCGAAGCTGTCTGTCTGTAAAAACCTGGATAGACTACTTCGGTGTACTCTGAGATGGTTGCGCTCGGGTTCCCATAGGTTTCTTACTGCTTGGACGATAGAGTGAGCCATCTGTCTTCCGCTGACTATGATTCCACGATTAAAGTCACTCAGATCACCACGTTTACCCATGTTTGTCGATTGCGATAAACTGTTTGGAAGCCCAAACAGTTTATCGCAAACGTACTTTCCCTTGGTTGGAAAGTACTACCAAATTTCTATTTCTGTTTTTAAATTTGATCCCACAAAACCACACCGGATGCATTAATATGTATTACTTTTTGTATTTTATATTTTGTATTTTTAAAAACGTTTCCTAATGTATTGTCTTTCTTTGTTGCAAAATATGTTGAACAGAGAGATACGATTCTTGTTTCTGATAAAATTCTGGGACAAAAACGTAACCTTTAAAAAATACGATCTTCTGCGTATTAACAAACTTACGGAAACGGTGAAGTCTGAGAACTGATGAGCATGTCAGAGTACCCTCGGAGAATTTCGGTGTCAAGACTTTGATTATTTCCTTAGAATTTTACGAACTAAAACAAGACGCATAAAATAATCGTAAAAGTGGCATTTCAAAAGAGTGCAGTAACTTTTGCAGGAGGATATTTCTCGAGGAGTATGAAAGATATAAAAATGTGCTGCTTGGTTTGGTGGAAATAACTTCGTCTTTGCCTTTTCCACACCTTGTGGTTGCTTTAACTTTCACGGGCGGAATACCGCGTGAATGGCGAAACAGTTTAAAATTAAAGGCTTTGATGAACATTGAAATACGAGGCCCAAAGGAAGAAAACTTAAATGTGCTGAATTTAAGTGTTGTGATAAAGTGAGATATCTTAAACATAAGATGCTGAATTATACTGCAAAAGGCAAACTTGGAAATTTAATGGTAGCGTGGCTGCTTTATTTTTAAAATGTGTTTCATAAAGACTTTTACTGATATTTTATCATTGGTATTTTTAATGCCCGCAAAATCTTTAAATATTAGGTGAACACTCGATATAATGACCCTAGTTTGTATCTAAACTACAATATGAGCCATTATATCATGATCACTTACCCCCTTTAGCCCGCAAAACAGCGGCCACTCTACGAGGCATCGATTCGACGAGGTGGCGATAGGCATCCTGGATTATCTGGTACCATAATATCAACAGCAGGTCCTCCCGTGCTCGGCATCAGCTCCGATATTTTCGAGTCTAAAGTTCCGTTTATAGGGCCCTCCTAGTTCTAATTTTGTGTTTTTCGTGTATCTAAAGGTCTAGTGCATCGTTTTGTTCTACTTTCCGATTCGTAAGTACGATATTTTCTTCATTCCAAGCTTTATTTACCTTCTGGTCGAGCTGGCCAGAAGAACTGCTGGGCGCCGCCATTAGTAATGACGGCTTCCGGTGGAGATGTCATGTTCGGTAGCCCTACTTCCACTCTTGCTGTAACCGGCGACGCTGCTGCTGGCGCCGCTACGCTGATTTCTCCTCATGGCGCTGTTCAACTGCCCTCTTCCGGTGCGTCATTCGGCACCTCTTCTGCTGCTGCCCAGTCAGACAGCTACCACTGTGACTTTTACTGATGCAATGCATACTCACGATGACGTCACTCCTCCACCTTCCACAGCAGCTAGATTGCCATCGTCTTATTCTGCTGCAGCGACCTCTGCATCTGATCGCCAACCTCGATTGTGTTACAGCAAGTCGATGCTTTGAAACCTCATGTTCGTCGCACCGGCAACTCCATTCATCTTCATATTCCGGTGTCATCTGTTCAAGCTCAAAAGTTCTCCTCGCATATGGCTTTAGGAGTTTTTTTAAAGCCCTTCCCGATATCAAGTTGAAAGTTTATGCTACGGCAGTTAAGCAGCTTTTATCTCCGTCTGCTATTACTCATCTCTATCGTCGGACTCGGACTGTTGTTGTTTATCTTTCTCAACCTGACCATATGACCTCTCTTTTGCAGAAAGGTATTACTATTAATAATAACCTCTTGATGCCCAAACCTGTAATACAGCGCCCGGTTAACGTGTCGGTTTATCCGGTGCCACCTGAAGTCACAAATGTCATGCTCCTTTCAGTTATCTCATCTCTTGGTCGCGTTGCCGGGGACGTCGTAAACTGGAAGGTCCTGCAGGTAAGGGAGAACTACAGGCTTCAAAACGTCGGAGATGGTGCAGTGGCTGTTGAATGTACCGGCGATGCGTGCCAGAGGGATGCGGGTGTCATATCCAATTGCGCCCAAAACCATAACACCAGTCGACGGACCGGTATGGCGATGCATAATGAAGGCGTCATACAGTCACTCGCCGCGGTGCCACCACACGCGGATCCGACCATCGTGGTGTTGCAGGCAGAAGCATTATTCGTCGGAGAAGACAATGTCGTGCCATTCTGTTGTCCAGGTGTGGCATTCAACGGCCCACTGCCGCCGCACTCACCGGTGGTGTGACGTCAATGGTAATCGGAGCAATGGGGGCCGTGCGACAAGTCCCCGCTCCTGCAAACGACGTCGAACGGTACGTGCTGACACAGGTTGTTGAGCAACACACCCTAATTCCTGCGCTAACGTTCGTGATGTGGCGGTGCGAGCCGTCAATGCCCGCCGCACAACATGCCGGTCCTCTCGTTCGGTGGTGTGCCGCGGCTGCGGCAATCACTCACGTCGGTCTGTCCGTCCCTCCGTACCCACCGAATTCATACTCTCCTCACTGTGGCTGGATGCCGTCCCAATGGGCGCCGATGTCTCGGTGCGATAAACCGCTGTCGCGATAAGCCACTATTTGTCCTCTGTCGAACTCTAAAACGTGCTGGAATGACTGCCGTATTCTGCAACGAGGCATCAGGAAGCTTCCCACGCACAGGTCCGGCAGCACAACACACTTCCACTACTTACACCCCGCCTCCTGGGCACCCTTCTTATAGTGCTTCTCGGTGGCGTGCCGGGCGCACATAATTTGCATATGCCCTGCAGTGCTATTCGTTTGCATGTCCTCTCGCGGGCGACGCAGGCTGCGAATATAAGGCCAATCGGATGCTTCCTTCTTGGTGTTGTATTTTGGGTGGTCAGCAGTGTAGATAATCATGCAAACAACACTTAACATCAATAGTAACGTAATCTAACTAACGTGAATTAGTAAACAGAACCGTCGATTAATTAAAAATCTAACACGAAATATATATATTAACACCACTCAATTTGGCAGAGTAGAACTTCATGATAAAGACTGCTCAAAACTTATAACAACTTCCACGACTACCACCCACACGTTTTGATGCTAATGAAATACATTATATATCTCGTTCTTAGCTTGTTAAACATGTACTCTTTATTCACGCTCAACCTCAAGACTATTGCCACATAAATATTCAGTGACGGAGGAAATATAACATTAAGAGTGAAAATCTATAAGAGAAAGAACTCAATATTTACATAGAGCATAATTATTGGATGATTCGGACACAAAGAAACAAACAGCAGTAACAGACGACGAAATACATTTTATTCCGAAAAATATCTGCTCTCGGCAGCAATATACTGTGCCCAACGTGTTTACAATGCAAACATGCCACGGTGATAGAAACTGGCATCACAGTGATCCAAGAAATCGCTAACGGCAGAAATCACAGCATTCTTGTTACCGAACCGTTTGCCTTTCAAGAAGTGGTCCAAATGGCGAAATATGTGAAAGTAGGAGGGGGCATAGTCAGGTGAATAACCATCACTTCGTACCCAAGGCGTTGATTTTTTGCATGCTTCTAACAGACACATGCTGTCGAGCACCATCCTGAAGCAGTATTTGACCCAAACGATTGACAAGCGATGGTTGTTTGTTGCATAATTTCTGGTGACATTCGCCAAGCTGACGGCAGTACACGTCCGTTGTGCATGCTTGACCTCGCGGCAAAAACTCACAATGAAGCACAGTTTTGGCAGTCCACCACACAGAGATCAGAACCTTCTCTGGATGCAACTCAGGTTTAGTCATGTGTTTGGGCGGTTCCCTTTTACCGAGCCATTGCGCTGTTTGCTTCCTGTTGTCATAAAGCACCCATTTTTCATCAACCGTAAGGATCCGATACAGAAAGGGAGCACTAGCCTCACGTTTTCGGAAAGGCAATGCATGTTTCCAGACACCCTATCTGCTGCTGTTCGGTGAGTTCGTGTGGAACCCAGGTACCCAGGTTTTTTAACATTGCCCAAAGCTGCCAGGTGTCTGGTACCTGTCGCTGATGATATGACAAGTTCGGCACTGAGCTCACGTACTGTGGACGTTGGGTTTTCTTCTACTTTCCGCCTTAACTGTACCGTGTCACACCCAACCGGACGACTGGCTCCTGGCTTATGGTCGATGGCAACATCACCGGCAGATAACTTTGAAAACAGTCTACAGACAGTCCAAAACAGTCTTCTCTCACTCGTCGTGCCGACACTCCACACCACACTCTATTGACATTTGCGACCTCTTCAGACACATTCCAGCCAAGTTTGAATTCGTGCAAAATCACTAATCTCACGTCGCGTTACTCCATCACGTCCCCAAATGCTGAGATCTGTCTGAAATACCGTTTTATACACGTGGACTGTACCGATTCACTTTGCAGGGGCGTTTGGTAGTTTCTCCTACGAGGCGTCCTTTGTAACCGGCTATGCAAATTCGCCTTGCCGGCATCTGCCAATAATTATGCAACGTGCTCAATATATGTATTGCTCAAGACGTAGTCATTTTTACAACTACCTCTTCAGAGCTGCATATTATGATCCAAGAGCTTGCTGACAAGAACAAAGAGGTGGGGATTAAAATTGAACTTTTAGAAGACAAAGGTGATGAACAATGCTTTTACAAGAAACGAAGATTTATCGATTGATGTAGAAAAGCTTGAGACAACTGATACTACTTACATTTCTCTTGGGCAGCAGATATCAGGTGGGGTCACATTGATGAAAAAATCGATCGGCGTATAAAACTTGGCTGGAGAGCTCCTGAAAGAAACAATACAATTTTTAAGAGCAGTATGCCATTATGTCTTAAAAGAAAAATATTTAATTAATGCATCCTGCCAGTGCAGAGACATGGACCTTAACTAAAAAAGACATGCAAAGACTGCACACATGTGTGCGTGCGCGCGCTTGTGTGTGTTTGTGTGTGTGTGTGTGTGTATTTGACGGAGATAATCTAGAAGTAACAACTGCCTGCACGTTTACTTTGAGCAACAGGTATCAAGCAAGGACTAGTTCTATAAAAAAGAAAAAAGAAATTAATCTGAGTGTAAAACTTCCTTGAGAGCATTTCGAAGAAACAGTACAACCTTTAGCGGCAATTTACCTTAACAGAAAATAATTTAGTCAACGCATCCTTCCAGTTCTTGCTTATGGATCAGATACGTGGATCTTAATTTAAAAAAATATATTTAGAGACTGTAAACTACTGAAAAGAAGTATCGAGAGGTGCATGCTTGGTATATGAGCAGGAAAGATAGGAAGACGAATTCATGGATCAAGATATTGACGGGAGTTGATGGCATCACGATCACTGTAAAATTTCGGAAACATGGGATGTACATATTTCTAGAAACGACAGGGACACGAAAAGACCCAAAGGAAGAACATGTGGAAGACAGTAGGATGAAATTCGAAAGTCTGTCGGAGTGACATGGAGGAGAATAGCTCAAGACAGAAAGCTGGGGAAACGTTCATCTAGCAGTGGATTGATACAGTTGGTAATAAGGTATTTCTACCAGATTCACATTAACAAAACTTACCTTCTATACTCTTTGAATAGTGAATTTGTTCTTGGAATAGCGCTCAGTTCCTTATTTAGCTCTAATGATTTCAGGCGTAAATTTGCTTTGGAAAAGTGGGGGAAAAAAGAAAGACCGCCTTTCTCGGTACTTCTCACCACGTTCATAAATTTGCGTCTCTGAGTGTTTTCCGCAATATTTAGTCTTGCAACCATCAGAATTTGACGCGGCAAGGTGATTAGAAGAGCTTAGGAGAAGTAAAGGAAAGAAATGGCGCGAAATCGTGCGAGAATCGAACGAATAGTCTGCCACTGCGGAACTAACGAAGAGGCCTCCGGTTCTCCCTCTTTCTTTTTCGCTCTCTCTGCCTCTCTCACTTCAGCCACAACACCTGGCGGTGACAGATTAAGTCGTTGGAGAAGGAAGTTGTTTTCTCAGCTTCGTGAAGAGATTGCTTTTAGCTCGGTCCACATGTCTTAGGGAGAACGTCAAAGAGTCAGACATCTATTAATTGATCTCGAAGAAAAGTTGTGATTGCGCAAAATGAAATATGGAGTTTTCTTTCCGAAGTTGATTCAGTTTGCGACTTTGCAGTCTGAAGGGTGTTTCCCTTAATTCAACACTAACATGTTTCTTGGAATATTTGCAGTCTACATATTGACATCAAGAAGTAGTTTATCATGCGTTAGGAATTTCCAAAAAATCTAATTCAGAGTAGGTGAATTAAGTATTTTGTAAAATAAACAAGAAAGGGGACGCAACCTTCCATAGGTATGTCTTTTTACAAAATTCCCTAACCAATCATGAAAATTTCAAGCATTTTTTTTTAACATTGCAATCCGCGCCATTGCATAAAATAATAACTGTAATAGCAGAACAACTTCGTATCAGAAAACCTGAAAACTTTTGTGTGTGGTTGCGGCAACGGAGGACTAAAACGATTTTTTTGAAAAGGACAGCGAGAGTTGGTGTATAATAGTAACACATTGAAATCTGTTTTTACTGTGTGACGTACACTTTAATTAACCTTCTAATTTAATCTAGTGTATACTCTAATTTAACCTTCCTTTTTAGTTTCTTTCTTTGTGTAAATTTAAGTTCGTTCTCCTTAGCATTTTTCAAACTTAACGTGACATCTTCTCTCTCGCAAGTGTATAGTTGGCAACACCGTGAGGTCAGAACGTATGACGTATGCGTCAAATGAGAACTGACGAGATATATGTATAATGTTTGAGCAGCACCAGTGTGGGGGGAGATGTTGGTAGTACGACGATATAATAGTACCTTGCAAAATTGAGTTACTTGAAGTTGTGATCTCTTGACGTCTGCGTATTACACAGGGTGATTCATAAAGAAGTATACAGTTTCAACGCACTATAAAACAAGAACAATGTAAGATATTTTATGTTACTTGTAGCAGAATTGTAGGGGAATGTTTCAAGTTTTTTAGAGACAGTCGCAGATGTTCTATGTGTGCACCCTTAGTCATACGATACACATCGAGCCAGTAATCCATTTCCGCCCAAACGCGAGGTAAGATATCTGAATCAAGTGTAGTGATAGTGGCTGTGATACGCTGTTTCAGCTCCGCTAGATCAGCAGGAAGGGGAGGGGCGAATACCTTGTCCTTTACGTAACCCCACAGAAAAAGTCACAAGGTGTTAAGTCAGGACTTCTGGGTGGCCATTGGGTCAGTGGCATGTTGTAGTCTGCGGGCTCGCCCAATCCATCGGTGAGGAAGATGTTCATCGATATAATCTAGTCACGAGACACGCGCTATCAACTACGTCACTTCCCTCAGTAGCGGGACACAAACTTTATGAGTACACTTCAACTTATACTGTTTTACAGCATCTGGAAACTGTATACTTCTAAATGAATCACCCTGTTTATTTAGCGTTGGTGTTTTGCTTTTTTTTTTTTTCGTTAAACGTTCTCTCACAAGTAAATTGGATTAGTTCACTAACATTGTTGAAGACTGAGTTGCGCTAAAGGATATTTAGCTGAATAAAAACTAATCGTAAGTAACATTTTCTGAAGTTCTTTGAATGACTTCTGGCTGACTATAGGTGGAGTTATGAGTCTGATCTATGTAGTGTGTAGACAGCTATATTCCACGAACATTGCAACTCTCTCTAGAGCGAAATTAGGGACTCTAGAAGATCAGAAGCATGACGATAACATTGGTCACACATATAATTTACCGGGTTTGAACCCAAGAACAGAAGTTTGCGCATTCAGAAACGTTAAAAGGCTATTCATTTAATTTATTTCAGTGCCCTCTGGCGTAGTTTCGTCCGGTCTTCACTTCTAAGAAATTTAAACAGTTACAGGCTTTTAGCTATTAATCAAATCTTGCTCTTCTACACAGGCACTCCTTACTCAACGCAGCATATGTAGAAGATCACGTATGAGCTTTGTCCTGAGGCCTTAAGATCGGAAAGAGAAACTTGGAAGCGAGGTAACAAAACAAGACGCCTAGTAAAATAAGCCGAAAGCGATTAATGTATAAATAACAATCTAAAATCGAACATTCTTAAAATCTTTATGTTCCCTTGTCTTTCTTCCCTCCTTCGGGACTCTGAAACAAAAACTCCTGCTGTTGCACCGATCATTCCCGCTCTCTCCTTAAGCCCTCGAAAATGTTTTCCTCAATGAATGAAATACGGGATTAAACCACTGTACAATATAAATTCAGAAGTCATGAATCCGTTTATTGTTGTAAACATGACATGAATGGTAAACCAGACAATATCCGAAAACCTGAAAATTTCGTCGTCCTGGAGCAGGAATAGAACCAGCGTCTCCCTGATAGCGCCCGCGTATGCTAACCACTGCACCACCCAGAACGACCAAGTTTCAAACTCCCGATTAAGAATTCTCGGGCGCTATCCGCGAGACGCACTTTCGATTGCCGCTCCAGGACGACGAAATTTTCAAGTTTTCGGATATTATCTGACTGAACATCCGTGTCATGTTTACAACAATAAACGGATTCACATCTTCCAAATTTGTAATGTTTTCATCTTTTGCCCTCAATTTTCTCCCAAACGCGAGGGCTAATATCCCACTAACCAAGTTTGCATGACCTTATTCTCAGACAATCTGGCCTATTGCTGAATGCTCATTACGCCACTTTGACTCCCACCGTGAGAAATCCCTCATTAAAACCTAATGTTTCAAAAAAGTGCCATATGCTCAAATCTCTCACTGTGTTAACCTTCACGCTATAAAACGATAAGATCGTTAGCCATCCACTCACAGATCAATAAAATAATTCAAACTGAACTTCATGAACAGTCCATGCAGGGAGACGAATACCGTTTCCTTATAACACGAAAGCGTAAAGGAAGTGGTCATATCCTGTCTCTCGTTAAACCTGCTGGAAGAAAATTAGTGAAAGGTGACCAACCCAGTGTCTCTCCAAGAATCAGTGAACAACCAAAATCACTTTACTTCATAAGATGATAGTAAAGATTGTATTAATATTTATTTACGCTGAATTTAACGAACCCAGGTTAAAAAAGGTCACTCTTTAGACGGGTATTCAACCAGGGGCTCCTGTGTTATGGATGGCCTGCCGACGATATTTCCCTGGCCACGGCGCCATTTCACGTCAACTACGCAAACATTCTATTAGGGGCGGTATTTCATTTCGGGGAGCGAGATTTGTATGTGCCGAAATCCACAATGGGGAATAGTTTCAACGTTTGAGTAAGGGTGGGGGGAAATTGAGTTTCAAAAAAATGAGAATGCTTGCTAATATGGTATTAGTAACCCTGTGATTTTCAAAACAAAATTTGTCATAACTTTTTGCGTTACTTAATTTAACAGAATATAAATACCATCAATAGAAATCGTAGACGCCGTCTGCTAGTGTCTGGAAGAAATGAAAATTATCTGCTAGTGCACAAAGAACTGCTAGTGTCATGCCCGTTTTTGCTACCTATGCATTTTATTCCCCAAAATTACCGCTATCCTATTAAGAGGAATGCATAATATGTTGAGAAGGAAACGTCTTCGTGACACTGAGGTTGCGAAGTGAGCAGGTGGCTGTAAAGCTAGTGATTGTAAGAAGGGCGCCGAGTAGTTGACCTGATTCGGGTGAACCACTTCAGTCATCAGACGCGTTTGGTCTTTGAATGCGTGCGCAAAGGCGAGCTCTGTTCGCAAGAGAAAGAAAGCTGGAGACAAAGTGCGTTCTGTCTTGAAACGTATCCGTCCCATTATGTTTTTGTTGAAGATAGCAATAAAGCAGTTTGTTTTATTTGCAATGAGACCGTTTCGGTAATGACGAAAATACAACATCAAGAGGCATTATGATACGAAGCTCAGTGTGAAAAATCCTGGATTGGAGGGATATTTTTGGGGAGAAAAAGTTAGTGAATTAAAAGACAAGCTAAAATTTTCAGCAGTCGTTATTCTCCAAAATAAATAAACAGTTTGAAAACAGTACTCGCGTTAGCTACATGATAGCAGAAAAAAATGCAAAACCTGGGAAGCCCTTTATTGACGGAGAGTTTGTGAAAGACTGTGTTCAATATGCACTTAATAAGCTTTGGCGGTCACAGGCTCAAAGCGTTTCCAACATTAGTTGTGGCGTGATAGTAGCGAGGCGCGTGGAGGATTTGGCAGCAAATATATTCAGCAATTTCAAATCCAATTGCAAAGTGTTTGTGTTTTATTCTGTAGCGAAAGATTTTTTCAAAGCTGTTAACCGATACTGCACAAGTAGCAATTTTCATTCGTGGCGTTGATAGAAACTTCACGATTGTGGAGGAATTAGCCAATTGCTCTTAAAGATACGACACGGACTTCAGATTTGTATTCAAGTCTGAGAGATACCTTTAGGTTAAGTGTGAGTTGAGTTAGATTTGAGCAACATATGTCCCATGACCACAGATTGGGGGTCAGGGACGGATTGGATCAGCGAAACCATGTTGGGAATTTTAGTCTTGTGGTCCACTATAGAAACACACGTACGTTAGGGAAACCCCTCATATATTCCACCGTAAAAAAAATTGACTAAACTCCTTGATGAAATAGAACTTTGGAAATATGTAGTGTAAAACTAACCCAGTTTTGGACAAATGTTAGCAGCAATTCAAGGGAGAAAGAATTAGAAGTGTTAGAACCACCGGCATAGAGCAGTTGGTTAAGTCGCTATGCACTGTGCGGGAGGCGGACGTTTCTGACTGGTGTTCGAATCCCGATCCTGCCAGCCATCTAGTCTGCGGGTTTTCAGGGGTTTTCCGCAGACTCCCTGTGTGTGGGAACGCGAATGCGTAAATGGTTCCCTGTAAAGCCGGTCCAGGACGCTCTTTGTCAGGGACGTCGCCAGACTTCAAAATCTGGATGGGCGAGTATTATTTTTGGTGGGGCAAGCTTGATAGCAACTCTTTTTTTTTACGAAACACTGAAAGAACGAATTTTTAAAGCTTTTTACCACCCGGTACAAAGGAATTCGTGCAGTCCTCACTCCCTCCACATGGACACATACACACACGAACACTGATCTAACTAGTCACGACACTGGTGGAAGATACAGGTGTTACTAAAACGTCGCTTTGAACATTTTGCTTTATCTTAATATATTGTCTTAAATTGCTTTGCCTTTTTGCTTACGAAAATAGTACTGCACTTGAACGGTTCAAAGGAAAATGTCGTTTTTGTTTATCTAAATCAAATTTTAACGTCATGCCACGCAGGCACAATACTTCCACCCTCTTTAAATTTCTTCCTTTAAGCCAGCGACTTTGCCCTACACTCCTCTCCTACAAAGCAGTCTTCTGCCACTTCCTGCACTCTCACTGTCCTCGAGCAGTCTTAAGAGCGCTGGTGTAGCGTTAAACTCCCTTTAAGTGTGAAAATCTCCTATTTTGTAAAGAAAACAAACAGTACAGCAATTAGTAGTGATCTCCTCAGTTTATTCCTACCCATCTCCTTATTAGAACCGTGGCCGTGTAAACATTAAAAAGAGGCTTAAACTAAGGAATTCGAAGAGTGGAGAACAACTGAATGTTCATTGCCCTACGGATGCTATTTTGATAACCTTCTTTCGAGACGTACACAATGCACTTCCCAGGGGAATATATGTAAGACAACATGAAATAAAACACAAGAATTATCGCTTGGCAAAGTTCAGATTATATTTTAAAGTTACATACACTGCTGGCCACCCAAAATGCAACACCAAGAAGGACACGAGGTAGCAAAGCCAGATTTACTGGACACATAACAACATATACCAAGATGAAACGATTGAGCTTAAAGGCCAGTGCGACTTGTGGAACACGCAGGTATCAATAGTTCGTGTGGCCCCCGAGAATGGCAATAACGGCGGCTACACGCCGCGGCATCGAACGAAAGAGTCTTTGGATGTGGGCTTGGGGTATGTCGGTCCAGGCTGCTTCCACGCGTTGCCACAGTTCATCAGGAGTAACCGCGGGTGATGCTTGCCAAGCCACACGGTTGCCGATCAGCGACCAGACGTGTTCGATGGCGACATATCGGGAGAACAGGCGGGCCACGGCAACAGTTACACCTGATGGACAGTGAAGAATTGTTGAAAGATGCGTGCCACGTGCAGGCGTGCATTGTCCTGTTGAAACGTGGCCGCTGGCAGGTCCTGCAGGTAAGGGAGGACTACAGGCTTCAAAACGTCGGAGATGTAGAAGTGGCTGTTGAGTGTACCGGCGATGCGTACCAGAGAGATGCGGGTGTCATATCCAATTGCGCCCCAAACCATAACGCCAGGCAACGGACCAGTATGGTGATGCATAATGCAGGCGTCATACAGTCTATCGCCGCGGTGCCGCCACACGTGGATTCGACAATCGTGGTGTTGCAGGTAGAAGCATTATTCGTCGGAGAAGACAATGTCGTGGCATTCCGTAGTCCAGGTGCGGCGTTCAACGGCCCACTGCCGCCACAATCGGCGGTGGTGTAATGTCAATGGTAATCGGAGCAATGGGCGCCGTGCGACGAGTCCCCGATCCTGCAGATGACGTCGAACGGTACGTGCTGACACAGGTTGTTGGGCAACACACCCTAATTCCTGCGCTAACGTTCGTGATGTGGCGGTGCGAGCCGTCAATGCTCGCTTAACAACATGCCGGTCCTCTAGTTCGGTGGTGTGCCGCGGCTGCGGCAATCGCTCACGTCGGTCCGTCCGTCCCTCCTGCACCCACCAAATCCATACTCGCTTCGCTGTGGCTGGATGTCGTCCCACACGGGCACCAATGTCTTGGTACGATAAACCGCTGTCGCGATAAGCCAATATTCGTCCTGTGTCGAACTCCGAAACGTGCTGGAATGACTGCAGTATTCTGCGACGAGGCATCAGGAAGCTTCCCACGCACAGGTCCAGCAGCACAACACACTTCCACTATTTACACCCCGCCTTCTGTGCACCCTTCTTATAGTGCTTCTCGGTGGCGTGCCGGGCACACATGATTTGCATATGCCCTACAATGCTAAGCGTTTGCATGTCCTCTCGTGGGCGACGCATGCTACGAATTTCAGGCTAATCGGATGCTTCCTTCTTGGTGTTGCAATTTGGGTGGCCAGCAGTTTATATTTTAAAATGGGACATTTTGAACTGGGTGGGCGGCAGTGTGGCCAAGGCAAATTTCAGGGTGGGATCAAGCCCACACTCGCATCCTTTTGGCGACGTCCCTACCTTTTGTCCGTAACTTAAAACCTGGCAGGAAGTGATAAAATTCATTTTTCAAGACGACTGGTGATCGTGAGAAATTAGACCAGGAATTCCTCATGAAATGAGGGAAACCTATAGCCTTTGTTGGCTATAAAAGGGTTGGCAAAAGACAAGTTTTAAAAGAGAATATGCAATGTAAACAATAAAAGCTATTTCAGCCTATCTGCCGAGAAAGAAATGCACATCGCGGAAATTGGAAACTGCATAAACCTTCGTACTCATCGTTTTAGACACACTTCCAATAGCCCCCTGGTTCATTCGGCCAGTGAGGTGCTCCAATGTAGCGTGTCGATCGACCCTCACGCATCTTCGAAGCCGACGTTCACCTCTCACATCAATGGCGCAAGGTGCTCCGCAGTTTCGACGTCGGTTATTCGCAATGGTTGCATTTCTCCAACCACGATACCCTTTAACCACAGCTGCACGCGAACAGTTCACAAATTTCGCGGTTTCAGAAATACTGCCATCCTTGGCCCGAAAACCAATAATAATTCCTTTTTGCAAATCTGATAAATCGCTCCTTTTTTCTATGACAGCAACGTGTAATATGTTGTCAGAATACCTACAGCACAACTTATATACCCTCCAAGCCAGCTCACAACACGCGCCTTCTTTCATCGGCTACGCGCTGTTGACGTCAAAAGTAGGAGATGGTCACAGTAATGTGACTCGACTGTGTATATATATATACGTGTGTGTGCGTGCACGTGTGTGTGTGTTCCGAATGATATCATCACATTTCTTTTCTATTCTTAAAAATATTTATTCTGTTGTTAGGTGAAGTTTCTTGTACATCATAGTTTAACTTTGTTCAAGGTTTTCCTTCATTCCGGATGAGCTCATTTCATTCATCATTTTGAGCACTTATCGTATTTTCCTTTTGAAGCTATTGTGTTCCTCAGAATTTGAAAAATTTCACGTTTCTCCTAATACACTAATTCCTTGTCTCCTGGAACATGTGTTCTATTTTTTTTCCTGATCACATTCCTTTTCGTGGCTTAAAGCCTATGATCTATTACCTTTCCTCATGGATGTATTGTATTCCATTATGCACTACTGAATATGAATCCTGTTTTCCTAATAAACTAATTGCATTCTATTCTATATTATTGAACATGTGTTTTGCGTTTCAGTGATCTTGTTCTGCTGCTCCGCTAGTCGAGTGGTCAGAGGCGCTGGTTTATGGCTAATTGTTCAAGTTCGGCTGAGGCTCTAGGCCCTTATGAGAAATGGGTTGTCCATGGTGCTGGCCGACTCTCCCCGCTGGTACTAGTGGCCTCAATCTACGGGCGGTTGCCTGCTTATAGCCCTTTTAATGTTGTCCATGATAGTCGTTTAAAACCGAAAAAACTGACTCATTCCATCATATACCCCTAAATTGGTTCTCATTTCTCCTGCATATTAACTCAACCCACTCCGTTCTGAATCTCGAACACGTCTCTGATGTTTTCCTAATGAATTCATTACCCCTCACGCCTTAAGTTTTAAAACGTCTGTTGTATTTTCATGATGTGAACTTATTTCATTTCATTCCAGATATTCCAATAAAACTTTTATATGAAGCAAAATCTTTACACTTCAACTAAAATATAAGCGTGAGGCTTAAAGATATGCGTTAAAATTCGTCTCAATAGGTGTAAAAGGAGTCATACAATTAACTGCCTAGCAAAGGCATTGAAGGAGAATGTACTAGGCTCGCAAAGAGCATGCTACTTCCGGCGTATATAGAGATCCACCACTGTAGGGAGCAACTAGTTTGTTGAGGTGTTTGCGCGAGTATTTCAGTTCTAAATCTTTAAGATTTCGATATATCTTTAAGATTTAAATGTATGCGACGCGAAAAATTTCCTGTTTCGTAGTTTTATTTTTTTATTTTTTTATTTCTCTGATCAGTGTATATGCCGCGCAAAGATATAGCCTCGTATTCTCCTGCTTACTAGTCTTGCTTGTTTTTACTCTGATATGAGCACTTGCTAATTAAAATTTAATCTAGAAAACTTCTCAGGTCGTACGCGGACATTCTTTCTACGTTTCTGCAGTACATTACGAATTGAGTCAATCATTCTTGCTTCCCAATAGGCATCTGTTCACTGCCAATCCCCCCCCCCCTCATTCATAGATGGCGCTGCGCGCTCAATTGGTCTCCGTCTTTTCAGAACAGCTAGCATTAATCTTTGCCAGTCTGCCCTTTCCAACGTCTTTGCTTCCGATCTATCTCTCGCAAACGGGCGGCATTGCTAAGATACAAACAATATGGGCACTATAACTGATAAATTCTATATGAAACCCTAGAGCGTATTTAGAGGGGACTAGGAGAGGCCTTCGAAAGTGTTTCATTTTTTAATGTTTTTGTTTAAAATCAGACTTATATTAGAAAAATCCTGCCTTAATTAAATAAAAATGCATTACATTAGCAAAAAATGCCTTAGTTTTTTCTCCTATTTTTCATTTAATTTAATTTTGTTCTGGTGGATATCAAAAATTTGCATGCATTTTTCGTCAGACAACTCCCCCCCCGCTAGTGATCAAACAGAAAGGGTAAGCGAACTACTAAACCGGATATTAATACGTATATTCAATCTTCGTTTTCGTTTATTATTTGACTCTGGTATTTCGTCAGTTTTCTGTTTTCTGATTATTTGCACTTCATTTTGTTTCACGTACTTCAACATAGCTGTAGCATTTTACAAAAAGAGATTGACTACGTACTACAACTGAAGAACTTGTACGAATTGTGTGTGGCAATAATTTGTACGTTACGAAATCTTTTTGAATTGATTAAAACTACCAATAAAACTCACAGCAGCAGAGTATTACAGAAACGTACCGGTGTTTGGGGTTCTGTTGAACAAAAAAAATTGCTGCATTTTCTCATAACAAAATTTTTTTGATGAATCTGAAAGTATTTCACGGAATGCAAGGGGAATGATGCCCTTTCTACTGAAGTACGTAATTGGAAATTGTGACCAAGCAACGCTGAAATTTCTGGAGAGAGAAATAATCTACACATTCCGTGAGAAGAAAATTTTGTCAGGAAACTCCATTTAGCGGCAGTGTCTTAATACGAAAACGTTGACTAGGAGGAAAAGAAGTCGGAAGGGGAAGAACAAAAAGAAATATAAAATGAGAGCTCTGCAAATGCGTATTGATCCGTGTTTGGCGGTCTCCTATTTACCTGGCTACCTTTTCATCCATGCTAAACAAAATGGACTTGCATTTTGTTTGGAGAGGAGGCGAAGCAGATGCGGTTAAAAAGCGAATATCTCCAGTAGGAGGACTAGGCAGAACAGTGTCGTAAAGCCCAGTCATAAATCATCCACCAGAGGCATTTTCGTGAATGCAGTTTTCGCGAAATCCGACCGCTCAAACAGAACGCTTCAAACTAGAAAAGAAGAAGAAAAAATATAAAAACAAAAACTTCCCTTTAGATTGAGAATACCGTTGACGATGTAACATGCGATCACAGAAAAAACTAATGAAAAGAAAACAATTTTTTTACGAATATTTAAAAATGAGCTTAAAAAGAACGAAGAATATTTTCGATCATGGTGATTTTCTTTCTAAATTCGTACTCTACTTCCAAGAAGCAATCAGTTGTGTAAATATCGCTATATCTAGTTTCACGAAAGTACGTAAAATGCCGGTTAGTATTAATACAAGCAGAACCATATCCAGGTTGCTACAAGCAGTTATTAAAAAGTACGTAAAATTTTATCCCAATATGTGATGCTGATTTGTAGTTGAAAATTACAACAAAGGAATATTCGGTAGTTTAGTGCAGCTATAACGTTTTATTCACTATTAAAGGCCGCAAAAGGCGAATAAAATATAGCACAAAGAAAGAGTCGAATCAAATTTGCGATGCTCATTAGTTTTTTGAATAAAACTCAATGCAATCATATCAGGAAATGTGACAATGTCGCAATTTTTGACACTAATTCTGAGTCGAAAGTTTCCATAAAGCATTCATATCACTAAATGCACAATTAATGCACTATCAGCAAAATACAGGGTCAGCCAGTAAATGCAATCTCATTCAACGCGCTTCCGTTGAAACGCGATTTCAAAATAATCAAATTATAAACTACATAATTGCACTACCAGAAGAATTGCAGCAATTAATAATTTCATATTCATACAAAGCGATCGTGTGTTTCTGAGGTTTTCACGTTTGCTTTTCCCAGTGCTTCCCGAAGTGTATTCAGCGGAACTGCAGACCTTTTCGCGAAAACCTGGTGCACCACGGGATGTAAATAGGGTTTCATTAACAAAATCAAAATTAAAAAAAAGGGTTCTTTAATATATTTGAATTAAAAGTTAGCACATTTAATACTTAATTTACAACTCCTTTCGAATGATTATAATTTGTTATAAAACGTATTTCTAGATATTGATTGACCTATTAAATATGAACTCTTGTACACATCTATAAAAGCACGAATGCATATGAGGCCAGGTCAGGACGTACAAATACTTACAAATTCCTAATTCCTTGAAGAAAAAATGTGAGGTATTGACGATTGCAATGATTTGTTTAATCAGTTTTCTGCGGCTTTTCTTTAACGTCCCATTTCAGTTTAGCAGCCGAACGCACCCTAATATGGCCAAACATCCACACAGTTCGAGTGAACCTTCTTTTTCCTTGTGTGAGACGAGATTTTCGTATTCTACTGTAACAAAAACCAAGTAGCCACCCCGGTGGCGCAGTGGTCTAAGGCGTTGGCCTCTAATCATTCGTCGGAAGGGGTCCGGGTTCGAATCCCGGTGAGGCATGGATGTTGTGTTTGTCTTACGGCACTGGCTCTCTCCCTTCCCTGGAACCAGTGACTCTAAATTAGGGACGGGCGACTGCTTATAGCCCATTGAGTTGCTCACGGTGGTCGTTAAATCTCAAAAAAAAACAAAAAAAAAAAAAACAAAAAAAAAAAAAACCAAGTATAAGAATAAACTTGAATCTACAGCTGAAAAGAGGATTGAGCGTGGCACCATTAAAACTAACATTAAACTAAATATATATATTTATTTTATGGTACAAAAACGCAGTAGCATCAATCACGTTAAATTATTTTTTAACGATAACGAGTATATAAAAACTAATGCTGTAGAACACTTAATTTCATATCTTATTTTTTCTGTGTTCTGCTTTACACAGTCGTATCATAACAATATGATTACCTACCTAATAATATGAATCCCCACCCTTGTTCTGAATGACAGCGGGTAGACGGCCTGGCATAGACTCAATGAGGCCCTGGCAGTTTGCCTGAGCCACACGTGCCAATTCGGATGCAGCAGAGCACGGAGGTCACGGAAATCACGTGGCTGTGGGTCGGCACGTCGAACCTGTCGATACAAATCGTCCCACAAGTGTTCTATGGGATTTAGAACTGGCGATTTCGCCGACCAAAGGGAGAAGGGAGACATCACTGTCGTGTTTCTGGAACCAGTCACCCACTCCCTTAGAGACGTGGCACGGCGCATGGTCCTATTGGTAGACACCGTCAACATCAAGTTAAACATCCAACATGAAGGGATGCATGTCGTCAGCGAAAATGGGGAGGTAGCCATTGGAGTTTAGGAACCCATCCAGTTGTACCAGGTCTTACCAGGAAAACATCCCCCCAGACATGCACACTGCCACAGCTGGCCTGTACTTGTACGACAAGCGCGCCTGGGTGCTGATTTTCGTGTGTATGACGCCGTGTCCGCCACCAGCCGTCACTTCAGTGGAGTAGAAACCTCGATTCGTCGGAGAACGAAATCTTTTCCCACTCTTCCACTGTCTCATGACGGTAATCCTATGCAAACTGCAGGCGTCGTTGCCGATGGACCTGTGTTAACATGGGAGCCTTGACGCAGCGTCGATTCCAGAAGCCCATGTTCGCTCTACTATTATCTGGGACACGTACCTAGGTGCCCCAGAGTTCATTTGCGTGGTCAATTGCTGCACTGTTGAGCGTTGAATGCCTTTATTCCAGTCGACTGAGACGACGTTACCCTCTCAGGCTCCACTGTTATGACTTCGGGAGGTGCTAAGTGTGCCAGCGATCCGTTCTTGGTGCATCCTTACTACAGCACCTCAACCGGCCGAGAAGTCTGCTGATTTTGAGATGATTCCACCCTTGGTACGGTAGCAGATGATCATTCCCTTTTTGAACGTCCGTCGAGTCACTACCTCTGCCCATTGTGCTCACGAAACGCACTATGGCTTATCTGTCCTGGTCGGCCGCTTGTATTTCCGTTTGGACGACCTTGTCCCGTGCACTCTATGACGCGTCTGGGCTTGTACAGTGGAATTCCGGGGTGATCATACTATTCTGATGCGACCGTGTACGAGCACTTTCATGTTAGAGGTTATTTTTTGAAATTTTATGCCTGTATCTTTGTTTTATTAACGAAAATTCTTTTTCGCGTAAATACGCAAACATTTGTATGAAAACGAAACGATCACAAGATAGGCTGTCCAAAACTTACTAAACGGTAACAGTGGAGTTATCACTTACTAGTGTTAAAAATGCAAAATGCAGCGAAATGAGTTTTCATGAGGTAGTCTTCTGAATAAGTGAAAGTGCAGTGGGCGGTCTTTTTTAAATGGAGTGGTGGACAATCGCTTTGATCAGGAAACCTGCGGATATTTTTCGTATTTACACAAAATCGGGTAGGTGTGCTTCTTACCTTAATGCAACACTAGAAGAACTGGATAATACGATGCACACTGAATTGTAAACTAAAGAAAAGAGATCTGCCAAGTAACTGTTTCCGTGCATTGTGTATTTTGTCCTATCTGAAGTGATCCGCTGCCAAAATGTTTTGGAGGCCACTAACTTATGCCAGACTCAGAGCATCCAACCGCTCCATTAGTTGTCACACAGTATATACGTAATTCTTCGTGTATTAGACACAGAATTTGTGTTCCATTTTCGCGCGAAAAGAAAGTAGGGTCCATTCTGTCCCGGACAATTCGTCCAATGCCGATTCATCAAAAGGGACAATTAGTCCAATGCCGATTCATCAAAAGGACAATTCGTCCAATGCCGATTCATCAAAAGGGACAATTAGTTCAATGGTACAATTGGTCCAATGCCGATTCGTCCAATGGCGCGATTGGTCCAACTCCGATTCGTCCAATGGTATCATCCTACTAACAGTCAACTTTTTTTCATTTTTAAGAAATGAATAACAATTCAAGTTATTCTCCTCCTTTATCCTTTTGAAAAATGGTTTACATATATTTGATATTTGTAAACAATTTATAAACTTGGTAAAAATCGAAGTGAGAGAATTTGGAAGCTAGAAGCTGTAAATACCGAAGAGGATTTGGAAGCTTTTGGAAGCTGGTAAATACCGAAGTAAATCAAGTTTCTGTTGAGAACTTTCAGAACTCAAACTGGAGCGTCAAATATGAAACACGGTTATTTGCCTTAGGAAGCAATCGTCCAGTCTTGATGAAAGTGGTTTCTCTGAAATCATATGCCAAGCAGAATATTTGTCTAAGCGAAACAGAAGGGGGAAGGGGGGCTTTAGCCATTTAAAGTCTTCAAGGATCTCCTCATATTGCTGTTAGGTGGAAATGAATGAAGAAACCGAATCCTTGAGAATTTATTCCTCCGAAAACTCACGAGCGTTCATGGGTTATTCTTAGAATCATTTCCATATTGCATGGGTGTCTGACAGAGATGATAGAATTACCGCAGCTGTTGTTCGTGCCCCCCTTTTCCAATGAACTACGCCGTAAATTAAGGGCTCATTATGAGACGATTCATGAAATCTTTAACCGGCTAGAACGAATTAACTCGAGGTTTTCAAATTGGGCTAAAATCAGCTCGAACGATTATATTCGATATCTAAGCTGTGAGACGAACGCGGCTGGACCTTGAACCTGCGCATCGGAAAGCGTTGCTTTCTCCTTAGCTTTACTATTTGAAATTGGAAATGATTAACACTGGTCCTTTCTGACTGACTAAGAGCTATAGCAATGGATACGAACCTAAGAAAGGTGAGAAATGTTGGAGTCACTTGTTTCTACGCAATGGTATGATGTCTGTGTAATCCCTTCCTTATCATGCCTTGCGTCGTGCAGCAGGGAATAAAAATAGAAGAGTGCACTTACCACCAGTGAAATAATTATGGTTTATTCTGCAAAGATCAGAGGGGAGAAAGGAATTTATTTAAGTAAATCCCGGCCGCTTTATGAACATTTCTGTTTGGGGAGAGCAAAAAATTTGGGTACCAATTGTTTCAAGTACATTGGCCGCTTAAAGGGGTAAAATTCTTCTCCTCCTGTACAATGCCCCTGGACCACAATCCAACTCCGAAGCATTGTTGATGCTGATGAAAACATTAATGCTAAATCCCTGCTACCAAACGCACAATCTCTTACCCAGCGCATGAACCAAGCCAGGATGTTCAAGCCGGCATTGCAACTTTCAAAATGTTGCTATGTCAGCTTGCTCATCTGCTTTCGGAAAAGAGTTTTAGCAGTACGTTTACCACAAAATAGATATTGGCAGCATTGGAGATAAACAGGACTTTCCCAATTTTCCATGAACAGAACTTCGAAAAAGATTAGATGTTATGGCTCTGACTCTATATGATTTGATTGAAGTCCAGCTTCCAGAATTTTGATATTGCAAGAACAGCTGAATTTGAAAATGTTTGCAGAGGCTATGTATGTGTTGCTTCGCTCCAAAATAGAGCTACTCACACGTGACAACTTTCTCCAACTGGAGAAACACTTGAATGGAAACGACGATGACTCCTTTTGTTGCACTAAACCTGTTAAATACCTATCAACAAAGCAAATGACTTAATTTTTAAGTACATTGACTATGCCATTGGCATCATTGGAAAGAATGATTACAACAGGGTGAGAAGCACCAGGATTTCTAGATAGATTCAGAGCTGTTTGGTCTTCCACAAAGAACTCTATTGGGAGAGAAAAAATGCAATGCTGCCTGTCAGTTCTCTCTTGACAGTTTCTTCAGCACAGCTGAAAATCATCAATACACGAAATCCGGAGCCCTCCTCGAAGAGAGAAAATGCTTGCCTAAACTCATCTGTGCAAGCTGATTCATAGTACTATTAAATTAATTAAATTATCATTATACTAACTAAAGAATAAATTAATCAAATGCATCTTTTCAAAATTTTAGATACCTAGTTCCTTTTTTTTTATACATATTGGAAAGCATTCCAATTTTTTCAACTTTAAAATGAATTCACTTTTATGCGGAATTTCTTGCAACCAGTTCATCGCTAAATACGAAGGATGCCTATATGTACATTCATGTTCATATAAAACAGAACACCTGAAAGGATATGAACTACGAATTTGTTTTTTTACATAACGTGCTGATCAGGCAACATCGCAGAAGTTATAAGCATTTCAGGAACATAGTTGCATGCGTACCGCTTCTCGGCATATTAGTTCGCGCAACGTCCCAGACCGGAAACAGGGCCTTTTTCGTCTGTAAGAGCCGCGTGGCTTAGTCAGCATGCCAATGCTTGATCAGCTGTGGGTAAAGACACAGCGTCGCCATGTAAGACAGTCATACAACTACATCAGCAAGCCGGACAGAGTTCGCATTATCAGCATGAGAAAGTTTAATGCTTCCTCCAGGGGATTGTCGGTCGTGTGGGGAGCAGTGTGTCCGTCGTGACAAGACTCTGCAGAAGGGAATGGTACGTAGAAGAGCGTAGGATACGAAGAGAAGGTTCTGAACGTCATACACAGACAATACCAAGGAACAACCTTCATTTAATGAGGATAGACAACCGTCATTTCATGAGCATAGACAACCGTCATTTCATGAAGATGGACAACCGGTCATTTCACGAAGATGGACAACCGTCATTTCATGAAGATGGACAACCGTTATTTCATGAAGATGGACAACCATCATTTCACAAGGATGACAATTGTCAATTCACGAGGATGGACAACCGTCATTTCCTGAGGATGGACAACCGTCATTTCATGAGGGTGACAACCGTCATTTCATGACGACGGACAGCCATAATTTCATGACGATGGACAGCCATAATTTCATGACGATGGACAACTGTCGTTTTATGAGGATGACAATCGTCATTTCATGAGGATGACAACCGTCATTCCATGATGATTGACAACCGTCATTTTATGAGGGTGACAATCGTCATTTCATGAGGATGGACAACCTTCATTTTATGAGGATGGACAACCGACATTTCATTAGGATGGATAACCGTCATTTCATGAGGGTGACAACCGTCATTTCATGAGGGTGACAACCGTCATTTCATGAGGATGGACAACCGTCATTTCATGACGATGGACAACCGTCATTTCATGAGGATTGGTAACCGTCATTTCATGAGGGTGACAACCGTCATTTAATGACGATGGACAATCGTCATTTCATGAGGATGGATAACTGTCATTTCATGATTATGACAACCGTCATTTCATGAGGGTGACAACCGTCATGTCATGAAGGTGACAACCGTCATTTCGTGAGGATGAAAACCGTCATTTCATGAGGATGAACAGCCGTCATTTCATGAGAATGAACAGCCGTCATTTCATGAGGAGGGACAACCGTCATTTCATGAGGATGGACAACAGTCATTTCATGAGGATAGACAACCAACATTTCATGAGGATGGACAACCGTCATTTCATGAGTATGCCATTCTGCATCATCAACGGCGTTGCCGTATCAGTGGGGAACTGTGGCGCATTCTCTCATTTCAGCTGTAACAGCTTGTCACCGGTTATTACAGTTCGGACTGCCGACTAGTCGGCCCTCCTACGGTTACCTTTGTCACCACAGCAACGTACTACTATGCTGTAATGATGCATCGAACGAAGGAAGTGGCGTGACGAATGGCACAATATCGTGTTTTGGAGCGAAACACGTTTCTGTTTAAGTGGAAATGATAGGTGCGTCAGTGTCCGCCGATGACAGGGGGATGGGGTTTCGCACCAACCGCACCAACACGAGGCATTATGGCTTAGGGTGCTATCGGGTACGAAAGAAGATCCCCTCTCGTGAGAGTCCGTACCACCATAACGAGTGCCCGTTACGTCAATGACATTCTACGGCCGTTCGCTCTTCCCTACCTTGCAGAACATCCCCGAGGTCATATTTCAGTAGGACAATGCTCCACTGCATATTGCAGTAACAACACGGGCCTTATTTAGGTACAGCAACGTTACACTTCTGCCGTGGTTGACTAACTCGCCAGATTTATCACCCATGCAAAATCTCTGGTACATGCTCCAACGACCGATGCAGCGATACGACCGTCCGCCGGCAACTCTTTTGATAAACTTTGGAAACGGGACAATACAGCATGAATGGATATTCCACACCATTAACACAGTTTTTTATTCGACGCCTCAGCGCGTGCAGCAAGTGATACAAGCCATATGTGGCCACAACAACTATTTGCTACATCGAAGAACCTGGTACGTATGACACGGAGATGCTAATCATTTGTTCTGTATTGCGTACCGAACGTATCCTGAAAAAATCAAAGTTGTAGATCGAATCTTTTCTGGTGTTCTGTGTTTTCGGACATGAGTGTATTACGATCTGTCACCTATCAACGTGTTCTCGAGTACAGCCGAGTGAGTTCATTCCGAGACTGATGCGATCAATGTCCGAACACATGCACGGTCACGCACACAGAAGAGCACACAAAAATGCAGCATTGGTGTACAATGGGCAACCTCAACGTCTGAAAGCTCACTTTATGTCTTCCGAAAAACGCCCCAGGGAAAGCAAATCGGCATACTTCAGAGGCCAACACAGAATAAGAAAATAATCGGAATGTTTTCCAGCTATACCTTACAAAAACCGGACATGGTGAGCGGCTATGTGGTTCTACTACGACACGCCACTAGTGTTCGAGAGCATGACACGCAGCGAAGAATGTTTGGAAGTAATGATGTAATAACTCTCGTCGTTCAGACAGCAAATGATTCCTAGCAGAAGTCTTCAATGAAAAATTGATAGTCACTAAGAAACTTGATCTAACACCAAGAGTACGTAGCCTCGGTTTGCGGAATCCAATTGCGGAATTTACTTCTAAGTGATTCTGCATATTAAATCAATAAAGGAAGAAATATTCCTCATAATAATCGGAAATCGATAGAATATTCAAAGCAAACAGAATATAAATCGATAGAATATTCATAGCAAACAGAATATAAATCGATAAAATATTCAGAGCAAACAGAATATAAATTGATATAATATTCAAAGCAAACAGAATGTAAATCGATAGAATATTCAAAGCAAACAATATAAATCGATAGAATATTCAAAGCAAACAATATAAATTCTAAATTTGCTTGTAACACTTGTAACGTATACTCTAGATTCACTTTCCTTTTGATTTTTACTATCTCTGGTTATTTTATTTTACTATGTAAATTATCTTCTTACTGAACGAGATGTTATTTCTCCCGCTGAATGAGATCTGGCAATGAGTGTAAGTCATGACGTGGTGGTAACCAGTATAAATAGGCGCGTTCAACGATACGTAGGAGAGCGTTTGTTTATGTGGAGGAGAGCTGTTGTTGTACGGAGAGAGCGTTTGTTGTTGTATAGAGAGAGCGTTTGTTTATGTGAAAGAGAGCTTTTTGTTGATGTGCGTAGAGTGAGCTGTTGATGTGCGTAGAGTGAGCTGTTGTTATACGAAGTGAGCTGTGGTTTATGTGTCAGAAAGCTGTTGTTGTATAAAGAGATCTTCGTTTATGTAAGAGCCAGAAGTTTCACTAATAAAGAATTTGTTGTAAGTACGTTTTTCTCAGTTCATAGTTTTGTCAGATCTCTGCCTGGCTGTTAGGTTTATTTCATTAGGTGATTATTATTAACAACCAGCATAAGACTTTATTCATCTTAATTACTACTACAACATTACTAG
Source organism: Macrothele yani (assembly GCA_039090855.1). Lineage (NCBI taxonomy): Eukaryota > Metazoa > Arthropoda > Arachnida > Araneae > Macrothelidae > Macrothele > Macrothele yani. The sequence continues at coordinate 20,052,129 of CM077029.1, forward strand.
CAGTTGAAAGCTTGTTCATTATTATTACTACACTACTAGCAGGAAAGTTTATTCATGATATAATTAACAAACAACAACCATTACTAGAAGAAACTAGTAGCAGAAGCATTATATTCATTATAAAGCATTAGAAGAAGCATTATATTCATTATAATTAGCTTAGTAGTTAAAAGCTATATTCATTATACACTTACTATGTGTAACACCTCTCCTGGCATCGACCTCCATATCCCATAGGTTTCAGGGCACGACGTTATCTCTCCCTGGAAATCAGTCTCACTGCCCCGGTGCGAGACTGCTTCAGGTTCGGATCTCGGTGAAACATGGATATTGTATTTGTCGTATGATGTTGGCTCTCTACCTTCCTTGGAACCAGTGGCCCTAAAAGGACGGGGGACTGCTTGCAACCCATCGACGTGATACCCGGAGTTTACAGCCCCTACCCCCAAAAAATAAATTGGTCTGCGGTTGTGTTTGGATTTCAGAATCAAAGTTGTGCAGTCAGGTCTCGTCCCTAGTGATAATCCTTCCAATACATCTCGATCCTCCTTGAAACGTTGCAAGAAAGGGGTAAAAATTATCTTAGGGTGTTTCTTCTATTAATTACTGAGGTGTCTAAGAACCATTCTGGCATACACTTTCCGGTATCCAAAGTCGTCATGCTTCATTGCATAGGCAGAACCACGGCTCAATTCTAACTTAGCAGCAGCAGACACAAAGTAATCTATCGGTGTTATTGAATGAGAGAGTTTACACGGTCGACATAGTCTTCAGTTCACGACGTTGATAAGCATCCTGATCTAGCTACGTCCTTCAGATTTTAAACTTTGTTTTACTTCAGGGTTTGACGACTACTGTGAGGAACTCTAAGAGCTATAAGCAGTTACCCCATCCTTAATTTATGGTCACTGGTTCCAGATAAAGCAGAGAGTCAGTGTCATAAGACAAACACACACCCCATGCCTCATCCAGAATTTGAACCCTAGCCCATCTGGGACGTATGATCAGAAGTCAGCATTTATCCACTGGGCCACCGGAGAAGCGATTTTAACCTTTATAGTCACTCTCAACGTGTCGTCTGGCCCGTACACTTGTTACTGTACTGCTCTACCATTCTATTAATTTCACAGGGCTTGACCTGTTGTGCGGAAAAAAATCTTACGGGGTGCTCATCAACAGAGAGGTGCGATTGGAAACATGTTCTTCCATGTTTGCACACCGAGCCAGGCTGATGTACAGGGTGATCCATTTAAACCAGTACCATGTGATTTACTTATAACTTTTTTATAAACAACAACAAAATCATACAGTAAGTTGAGAATTATACATGTGGTATAGGAGAATCAATTTATCAAAGCAAATGTTGGAATTGTCCTCCATTTTCTTGTAAACACAGTTGAACACGCCGCACCATATTCGGTGATGTCTCATGTAGAGTACGAGCAGTAACATTGCCAATTTCAGTCGTGATTGTTTCACGCAATGCATCAAATGTTTTTAGATGGGTTTTGTAAACTCTATCCTTTAAGTTGCCCCATAAAAAAAAAGTCAGGGGAAGTTAAATCCGGAGATCGGGGAGGACATATGTTTTTTGAAATTAATCTGTCCTCAAAGAAGCTGGTTATGAGTTCCATTGAGAGTTTCGATGTGTCACACGTAGCGCCATCCTGCTGAAAGTAGCCCTCTGTCAATTCAATGTCATCAAGTTGTTCCACAAATTCATTGAATATGCGGCAATAAACGTTAGTGTTGACAGTCTCAAAGAAAAAAATGGGGCCAATAATTTTCGTAGACGAAACCGCACACCATACACCAACCTTTTGTGAATGCATCGGTGTTTCACACATAACGTGTGGGTTTTCAGCAGCCCAGTACCTGCTGTTTTGTGAATAGACGTAGCCTGACAGATGAAACTAGGCTTCATCCGTAAACCATGTGATGGAGAGAATATCAGATTGCAAATTAAGAAAATTTTGAAACCATTTGCACTAAGTTACTCTCTTTCCCTTGTCCGGTTCCTGTAGCTGATGGAATACGTGCACTTTAAATGGTCGAATATTCGCTATTTTTGCTGCCCTTTGACAAGTTCCGTATGAATATCCTGTCTGTTGGCTTAATCTACGCAACGATTTCGTCGGAGATTGAAGTACTCGTTGCCGATCATCGTCCACACGCGTTTAGGGCATCGGAGGGTGATGTCTACCGCTACCGCTGAGAAGAGAACCGGTTTGCTCCAATTTTTCTACCATCGACAGAATTGTGGATTTGCTTGGAACTTTTCGAACTCCAAACTCTCTTCGAAAGGCTCTTTGCGCTTTGATGACAGAATTGGTTACCCAATACGATTTCACTAAAAAATACGCTCTGGAACAGAGTACTGCATGTTTCCGAATGCACGCAAGTGAATGACAACGCAACAACAAACAAATCACGAGTTCAGTTACAGTTAACAATCTTCTTCACGGTGGCGGTTTTCATTCTCCAGGAGTTGCTGCTTCTATTGAAAAAAGAAGTTCCTTGCGCCATCCCTTGCAAAAATGTAAGGTTTTTTCTGGGTACTTGTTTAAATGGATCACCCTGTATATCGTTACACGATGCAGGTTCTACCTTGTTATGATGAGTTAAAGCTGGTCACTTGCTGTAGCTTGCGGTATCCATTTAACTCACGAATTGTCTTTATTTTTTCATTTGAGCATGCACATCTCCTCCCCCCCCCCCCAAAGACGGATTAAAAATTGCAATACTGATACAAGAGATAAATAACGTAAAGTTATCACCGGTGATTCACGTTTTCATGGCAGTCAATGAAAACATCAAGAAAGGCAGTCGAGCTTAAACAGGAGCGGTAACAGATATGCTGAGTTGTTCTCACAAAAAATTGCAAATAATGTTGATTGATTTAGGATATGGAAAAATACGTTCTGAGTGAGTTCTGAAGCTCTTGAACGGGTACAGGAAGCATCACCTCTGCAAGGACATTCTCAAATCTTATCAAATCAACCCTCAGAATATTTTTGTTGGTGTAATCATCGATGATTAGACTTGGGTGGCTCGTTACCTTTTAGAAAGGGGAAATCTTTGAAACAGAATCACTAGTGTTCACTTGCCTCAAGTGCATGGGGGAAATTTTAGTCCCTCTTGGATGGTTCCGATAAGAAGTGTTCCTGATTGATTTTGCTTTATGAAAGTAAAACAGTGCACAAAGAAAATTATAGAGAGATCCTTGAGAAATTAGTAGAAGTCATAAAATATAAAATATTCTTAACATCCGTGGCAGTCTACCCGTCAAGCCACCCATTTAAGATCCAGAAAAATTACTTTGTTCAACTGGACACTATTTCTTTTACAATGTAACTCCCTTCTAAATGTTTACATTTGGACGCTTGAAATCCTTCCTAAAACGTAACTACTATCCTGATATTAATGTAGAATAGCTGATGACCGATCTGTTTTATATAACCTGTAGTTTAGTAATTTCAGATTTCACGTTTACATCAGCGGTTAAAGATCGTTAATAAATACTTGCATTTCGTTTTAGTCCACATCTCTTAGAGACGAATATTTGCATTTGCATTTCTTTTAAAGCTCGTGGGATAACAATTGCTGTTTGTCGGTATAGGTTTGTTTTACTTGATAATTGCTTGTAATTGAGACTAATAATCCAAAATAAATTTTACTGTAAAGCAATTTTCTGATTTGAGACTAAAGCTTTAAAAACCTGTTGAAGTAAATGAGCTTCACTATAAAGCTTATTGCATTATCTCTGCTGAATCGCTACAGCAGAATCCCAAATAGCTGAACTTCACCATCGGTTGTACTTAGCTAGAGAGAATTAACTAATTAAACGCAATAAACCAAAGCTGCCAGAAAAGAGTCAAATGATTCTTATTAGGTTCAATCTCTTTTTTCTTCCAGAAGAAGTGCACTCAATGAAATTTGCCCACCTAGAAGAAAACATTGCTACAACCGCGAAACTTTGCAAATAGCTAGAGTGCGTGGTGGTATGCAAATGATCCACGTTTATTGCGAGTGCGCATGATCGCACATCCTGTGGTGGACTGCAAGCAAGAACCGGCAGCCTTATAAACCGGCGTGTAGTCGATGCCCCATGAAAGCGAAAAGCACCAGCCGACGCAAGGAAGAGTACAGAGTGACAAGAATGACGGGCAGACGCCAGAGACGTCGATTTACGCAACTTACGGACTTTGAGAGAGGCCTAATCCTCGAGCTGAAAACCGCAGGGTGATCAGCTCGCGGTATAGCCCGATACGTGGATCGTCCTGGCCATATCGTCCGACTGTGTTGGGACCAGTCGACACGTGACGGCACTGCCACACGGCGGAGCGGCTTCGGACGGACCAGGAGGACTACCGGTAGAGAGGATTTACTGATCGTGAGCCAAGCACGAACGGATCCCACGGACACCCTGTCCACTATACAGGCAGCTGTAGCGGCTCTCGTGTGCCCTCGAAACATTTCTCGACGCCTCGCGGAAGCGAATCTGCAATCTCAGCACCCCTTACGTGTGCTGCCATTAGCACCGGAACATCGCCGGCTCCGTGTGCAGTAGTGCCAGGCCAGAGCGACGTGGAAGGCCACAGACTGGCAACGTGTGGTGTTTAGCGATGAGTGCCGCTTCGGTTTGGGGACATATAATCAACGTATCCGGGTGTGGAGGTCCCCGGTTCAACAGCGCAATGACAACATCGCTATCGAGCGCCACACCTTCACGCATTGCAGGCATTATGGTCTGGAGAGCCATTGCCTACGATAGCTGATCAGCTCTAGTAGTGGTACGTGGATCACTGACCTGCCAGCGGTATGTGGATGAGATTCTAAGGCTTCATGTGGACCCATTCCTGGCCGGGATTCCAGGTGCGCTATGCCAGCAGGATAATGCCCGCCCGCACACGACTCGGGTTGCCCAGGACTGACTACGTCATGTCCACACACTTCCACGGCCTTCCCACTCTACGGGAATGTCCCCCATCGAGCATGTGTGGGACCAGTTGAAATTCCGGCTTCCGCAGTGCCGCTGTATCCGGTAAATGGAGCACACCGTCCAACACGTGTGGGCCAGTCTTCCGCAGGACAACATCAGGGGTATGTTCGCCTGCATGCAGGACCGTATTGCAGCATGTATCGCCGCTCGAGGCCGTGCGATGCGCTATTGAAGATGACCGGACTGAGTACCACAGATCCCTCTGTAATTGCCCTGCAGCTCTGTGTTAGCCATCATGTGCATCATTCATATGTATGAGTACGTCCATAAATTTTCAGTTCAATCCGATGCTTTCTCCTTGGTGCGCAAATTTCATGTCCATGAGTGCAGTATGGCAAAACACTATGCTCAAACAAATAGTTTGGTTGTGAAACATATGCAAAGAGGCGCAATTCTTTCGTTTTCAGCCCCACACAATACTAGTTTGGCTCCATACTTTAGCAATTTCACAACAATTTGCAACTTCGCTCTCCAAAGCAGTGTATTCATAAAATATCGCCAAGGTTCGACCAACGAATCAGACTGTAGAACAAAAATTCGTAAACATTCAATGAGAGCGTAAATGACCACTCAAGTCAAGGTGCTCGTGAATACCTCAACTTAAATCTCTCTCGTACAAACCGAATCCATCAATATATTTCAAAGCAGCAACTCTGATCATCGGCTATAACATACGTCATTATTCTCTGACCTATCGTCAGTTTGCCAAGCATAAATTTGAAGAGAGAGAAAATGTAGCGTAAGAAAAATTTTGCTTCTTTCATGGATTCAGAGAAATCTTGTGATCGAGTAAATAGGATTCTTCTGTGGAAGGTACTGAATAAATACGGTATCACTAGGAATCTTCGTGATAGTGTGAAAGAGAACTGACTCAGAGAATATGTATGCTGGCAACAGGGTATATGTACAAATAAACGGTGTTGTATCGGGATGGTTTTCTATTGGAGCGGGGGTCAGACAAGGTTGTGTAATATCACCCATGCTGTTTAATATATTAATGGATGTGTGCGCATGCGTAGTGCCAAAATGGACAATATTGGTTTATGTCTTGGTAATGTCCGTGTGTGTAGATTGCTATATGCTAATGACGCAGTTCTGTTGGCAGAGAGTGATAGTGAGTTGCAGGGTATGCTGGTCCGGATGTACGAAATTTCAAACTGAGTATAAATAAGGGAAAAACCAAAGAGTTAGTACTGTATGCAGGATAAATCAAAATGGCACCATTATTGATCAGGTGAACGAGTTTGTATATTTCGGAAGCATGTCAGACAGGGAGAACAAATTACATGGCAAAATTAGCAGGCGAGTAGCCTCTTCATTGAAAGCCATAGCTGCTTTTTGAGGATTGCACAGGAATGATAGGTTCTCAAGAAAGTCCCGAATGGCTGTGTATGAAAGTGTAATTGTTCCTACACTGATGTCCCAGGTAGCAATATTGTGTTGGACCAATCGTGGGCTTTCAACGGTCGGCCCAGCGACTCTGCGGCCAACAATTGGATATGTGTTGGTTTAACGGTTGTACCTACATTGGAAAACTGTTGCAAACAGTTTTCCAATGTGATCATGTGTTCTTGGACAACCATGGTTGGTCATGTGTTGTTGGACAACCATCGGACAACTATCGGACAACCGTGAAGTGATCATTTGTTGATAAATGGTTCGTTATGTGTAGTTCGAAAAACCGTTGGCCAATCTTTGATAAACAACACAACCTTCGCCCAACGCTGCCGACGCAAAAATATCATTGGGCCAACCGTTGGCCAATGTCAGTGTGCCACTGGGGTTATGGCAGTGAAACCTGGGTTATGCAGAAAAGACATAGCAGCCGTTTGCGTTCCTGGGAGATGCGTTACTTACGGGGAGTTTGTGGTACGACACGCTCTAATCATGTGAGGAAAGAAGATGTGTTGCAGATGTGTAATGGCCACCCCGGTGGCGCAGTGGTCTAAAGCGATGGCCTCTGATCATTTGTCCAAAAGGGGTCCGGGTTCGAATCCCGGTGAGGCATGGATGTTGTGTTTGTCTTACGGCACTGGCTCTCTCCCTTCCCTGAAACCAGTGACCCTAAATTAGGGACGGGCGACTGCTTATAGCCCATTGAGTTGCTCACGGTGGTCGTTAAACATCCAATCAAAAAAAAAAAAATAAGATGTGTAATGTGAGGCAAATTGTTGTTAGTAAGGTGGAGACTAATATTCTTAGGCGGTTTGGACATGTTGGAAGAATGAGTGATCAGGTTCTGACTCAGAGAATTTTTTCAGCCCGAGTGGCAGAAAAAAAAAATTCTCTGAGTCAGCACCTGATCAATCATGGTAGAGGAAGGCCAAGGAAATCATGGGAGGACCAGATTCAGGAATGTCTGCATGAGAAAAAATAATGAGTAAGAAGAACAAAATGTCTTGCGTGTGGCGGATGTTAATGAAGCTCCAGCTGTGTGCAGAGATCGCTGTAAATGCCGGAGGCATCTGATACCGCAACAATGAGTTCTTTTTGTGAGGAGCTAGCCTCTAAATAACAGAGAACAGCTTAGTGATATGTATGTACGTATGTAGAAAATGTAGCGTTCAGACTAAAAATGCTTTACGAGGGTAAACTAAAATTTACATAAAAAGGCACAAACTGAAAAAGAAGGTTAAATTAGAATATACATCACAAATATATTTATTAAAAGCTTAAATTAAATAAAAGCATTTGAACCGAATAAAATTGTCTGCCCCTGAATAATTACGAAAACCTGTAGGAAAACCTAAAGCAAAGAAGAATTTTAACCATGGAAACTGAGGATTTGAGTGTTGATAAAGCAAAAAAGAAAAACAAAACGGTTGCATGTGCTTTTGGGGGTAGTTATGTCATTGCTGTAATTTGACGCAAAATCGGTATTAATCAATGAATGAAGATATTGTCGCATGTAAAAAATATATTTTACTAGAACCAAGCGTATTGTGAAATATTTCCAGCTACATTGAGACTCCTGCTTACTTTTATCGGCGATTAATTCCCGTTGCTATCTGTTGAAAACTTATTACTTCCAACTGAAACATGAAGTTTTATTTTTATCAACTCGTTTCTTAACGGCTCTAAACTGACATGGTTCGTTCCTAAGCCGTAATGGCTTGGTGTCTTTAACTGTCCTGGTGGGCTTTGAAGAAAGAAAAACTGCTGCAATTACTCACCTCTCAATAGAGTTCCGTTCTATAGCTTAGGTCAAAGACGACACTCTAGGAAGTGCACAAATAACACTTCAGAGAAAGGAAGGAGGGGGGGTATTTTAGAGTGAAATTCCCAGTTTGATTTATTTTACAAAACTGACGATGTTTCTGAACTTGGAGTTTACCCACCAGCGACATCGGCATCTTACCGCAGTGAAAGATGCATCTTGGAAAGTAAAGATGCGCACATCTAAGACACATTTAGTGGCAAAGTGATAAATTCACTTATTTTTCAGTGTCGAAAATCATAGTTTTAAGAACTGGTTGAAACTGGATTTACTGCAGTTGCATTCTCGTGCCCCTCGCTTCCGCGACCTCAGAGAGTCAGATTCACAATTCTCATAAATCAAAGGAGCTTTAAATAATGTAATAAGCAATCCGAAAGGAAATATTCATCCACTCGGTACCTATAATGAGCAGGTCGTGATTCCATTTAATGAGTATAAACACTTCGCATGAACGGCATTCTCACGAGCGTGTGCTTAGGCGTTAATGCAGGTATTATCGTTTTTATATGTCCATTTTTTCAGTTTTTCGTGACCTTCTTTTAACCCTTTAACCGGCTGGAACGAATTAACTCGGGGTTGGAAAAATTGTTTGAAATCAAGTCGAAGGAATATATATAATCGCTGTCTAATAAGTGGGCCGGGCTCTACAGGAACGAGTGAAGCTGCATAGCCTTGCGTTTCCTTTAGGTTTGTCATTCAAAATGGTCATTTAAGGGGAATGATTTTCCTTAATCCTTCCTATCGTATTATCTTTTCTCCTAAAAATACTATAAAAAATGGTGATGAACCTAAGAAAGGAGAGAAAAGATGTTTGAGTGACTTGCTTCTACCCAGTGGCATGATGTTCGTGTCGGGGGACTAGCCATTTCCGGTCATTCCTTGGGTCATGGAGCAGAGGGAATCAGACTGTAAACTATAAGACCTGAAGGGAGCTCTTACTACCTGACAGGGATATACTGTACAGTCGATTCTGCTGAGATGAGAGAGGGAAAGGAATAGTTTTGCCGTAGCTTTCGTATAACTCGGCCACTATGTCAACAATTCTGTTTGAGAAGGGTTGAAAATTTTGAGCACCATTTGGTTCAGATACATCGGTCGCTTAAAGGGTAAAGTACCTCGTGTGTAAAATTGGAGTAGACGACGGAAACGTATTTACAAATAGGGAAAAAATCTGAAGAGAAGACGATAATCCAGAGTTCTTAAAATGTTGAAACTCCTTTATCAAGGACTAACGTCTGTAAAACGTACAGGTGGCTTTACATGCCAGTCAATAGATGAGGTTGAGGAACTGGTCTCAACGGCATCTTCGCCAAATTCACTATCCTGAAGACACAGTGCTTCCCCATAGGTAATGCCAGAAAATTTGAAAATTAGGATGATCTTGTTATGGGATGTGTATGTATCACGACCTTTCCGCTCTGCTAAAGAAGATGTAAGAAACGTCTGTGAGTTCCGATAAGAAAGCCTTTTTCAAAATGTATAATGTCCGAAATGGTTTGCATTCGTTCCTCTAAACATTCAAAGCAAAAGAATTAGACGATGTGGAGAAAATTAACGAGCACCGCAGCAGAAAAGCGGTTAAACGCAAGAGTAACCCTGTAATGGCAACAAAACACAAAACAAATAACGTCAACCCGGAAAATAATCTGTCAAATGCTACAAGCCAAAGGACGAGAAGAAACCATTGACACCCTTTGGTTCAGAGGGGTGGTTAAACGCATGTCAACTGGTAACCAGTTCAACTTAACTCGACAGAAAACCGATTAAACGGAAAACAATAGATTTACGGAAAATGACTCCGAAAATCCAGTTCGAATAGTAACCCCGAGAGAATCCTGCTAAGATTTTAAGTGATTTGCTAAAACATACGCCTCATATAAGCCTAAAATGCGCTTTAATGGCGTATATACAACATTCAGTATATGCCAAGCTTTAGCACTCCGTTGGGAGACCAGTTAAAGCTTAGTTCTCACGGCTTTAACTGGTCACAGACAACCCTGAAGCAATGTCCGTGACCGTTCTAAGCTCTCAGAATTAAGCCCAGACGATGGTTTTAAGAACTGGATGAAACATGGTTTTAAGAACTGGTTGAGTTCTTAAAACCTCCCAGCTGCGTACGATAACGTGGTATATGCTGAGATACCAGTTCAACTTAGCCTCCCAGTTACGTACGATAACTTGGTATATACCGAGATACCAGTTCAACTTAACGCAACATATTGCTGGTATATACGCCATTGGAGGAAATTTTAGACTAATGTGAGTGGTATGTTAACCTTATACTGTATATAAAACACAAAACGTCTGTTTGTCTGAAGCAGCAAAAACTCTCGAACGCCGAACTGTGGTATCGTGAAATTTGCATAGCTTATTAATACTGGAATTTCTAGTGAAACGCAACTATTTTAAGATCTCTAAGTTGTTCCCTTCGCGCGTTATGAATTAATCAATAAGCTAATCAATAAAGTCAGCGTCGTTTGCTACGCCATCGTTATCTGTTCCAAATCTGAAATCACGTGACTGCATTCATCCACAGGTGTTTCTATTTTTTAAGAACTGTGCATAAAAAAAATGCAAAAACGAACTTTGCGAAATCTTAACGACACGGGCTGAAATTTTTGTTAACATCATGAATTGGTAACAAGAGGAGTCCCTCAAAATTTCACCGGAATCCGGTCACAACTTTTTAAAATAGGCATGGAATTTTTAATTCATCGGTAAACAGAAATATATACGCAGAAACGGTTAATAAAATTTTGACGGCTAATTTAAAAAGTTATTTACCGATTCAGGCGAAATTTGGATATCATGTTCCTATTAACGAATTGTGGCGTTCATTAAAATTTCAACCAGTTTCATAAATGTTTTAACTTTCTTATCCTAGAGATTCGCCCCTCAAAGACGTCTGAAATTGAAAGCACGTGATTCATTTGATCGTCGATAAAAAATTGTTGACGCATTTTGTTCAGTCAGTGTTCCAATGCTATTTCTCCTGGACGCTTGTTAAATAATTCCTAACGCTTTCGGCCCGTTTGATTCTACAGCTGTAAGTTGGAATGTCAAGAGCAAAGGATCCAACAAAATTATATATTGTCGCCGATGAAGGAGAAACCAAAAATGTTGTGTACGGCCAAGTGTTGAAATAATCACACTATGAATAAATAATTAGTAATGACCGAATTTGTGAAATCAGCTTTTTTCTTTCTTGCAAGCATTAATTTTTTTTCCCGATTTTTTGAATGACATATAACGGAATATGAAATTAATAAGCCTAAATCCCGAGCAAAGCCGGGTAGTAAAAGCTACTACATAAATAGTGGGGAGTTTTTGGTAATAAGCGATTGGCAGTTTACCTGTTAAGTTCTGCGCGAAACACGTTCCCAAACAACTTAGAAAAAATTAAATTTCGGTAATTGAAATTGCAGACGCTGAAACGAATACATATTATGGGCAGAAATACCTCTTTTATCCGCACACTTGAGCGACCTCTTCAATTCCGATTTTTTTCTGCAGTACCGTGTTTCGAAACCGGGGGTATTCCGCGAAATCTTAAAAGACCAAATATTTACACTGGAGTAAATGAATATGTTGATTATAAGACGTAAGAATAATGAAAATCAAATTTAAAATATGCTTCATTTTGTCTGTGGGGAGAGGGCCATCACGACGGAGTAATTTTTTGTCTTGAGAAAAATTTCGTTGGTCAATTTGCTACTGCGTCAAGCACGTGTGACGTACCCGCCAGCAGGACGCACACGACATAAAGGCAGATAGCAGTCAGAAGGAACGTCCGCGTAGCTCAATTGGTAGAGTGACTTATTCCGGAATGAAGGGATCCGGGTTCGAGCCGCGGTGTGGACAAAAATGACGGAGAAATTTACTTCGTTGTAATGGCGCCCGAACAGGGACCCACGACCCCGAGACTAAGAGTCTCGTGCTCTACCGACTGAGCTAGCCGGGCGGCTGCCTGCGACGATTCATGGTCATTGCTGACCCGTGGGCAATGCCCCAGATTTCTTTGGGGGGGAGATGTGTCTACCTGCCAGCAGGACGCACACGACATAAAGGCAGATAGCAGTCAGAAGGAACGTCCGCGTAGCTCAATTGGTAGAGTGACTTATTCCGGAATGAAGGGATCCGGGTTCGAGCCGCGGCGTGGACAAAAATGACGGAGAAATTTACTTCGTTGTAATGGCGCCCGAACAGGGACCCACGACCCCGAGACTAAGAGTCTCGTGCTCTACCGACTGAGCTAGCCGGGCGGCTGCCTGCGACGATTCATGGTCATTGCTGACCCGTGGGCAATGCCCCAGATTTCTTTGGGGGGGAGATGTGTCTACCTGCCAGCAGGACGCACGCGACATAAAGGCAGATAGCAGTCAGAAGGAACGTCCGCGTAGCTCAATTGGTAGAGTGACTTATTCCGGAATGAAGGGATCCGGGTTCGAGCCGCGGCGTGGACAAAAATGACGGAGAAATTTACTTCGTTGTAATGGCGCCCGAACAGGGACCCACGACCCCGAGACTAAGAGTCTCGTGCTCTACCGACTGAGCTAGCCGGGCGGCTGCCTGCGACGATTCATGGTCATTGCTGACCCGTGGGCAATGCCCCAGATTTCTTTGGGGGGGAGATGTGTCTACCTGCCAGCAGGACGCACACGACATAAAGGCAGATAGCAGTCAGAAGGAACGTCCGCGTAGCTCAATTGGTAGAGTGACTTATTCCGGAATGAAGGGATCCGGGTTCGAGCCGCGGCGTGGACAAAAATGACGGAGAAATTTACTTCGTTGTAATGGCGCCCGAACAGGGACCCACGACCCCGAGACTAAGAGTCTCGTGCTCTACCGACTGAGCTAGCCGGGCGGCTGCCTGCGACGATTCATGGTCATTGCTGACCCGTGGGCAATGCCCCAGATTTCTTTGGGGGGGGAGATGTGACGTACCTGCCAGCAGGACGCACACGACATAAAGGCAGATAGCAGTCAGAAGGAACGTCCGCGTAGCTCAATTGGTAGAGTGACTTATTCCGGAATGAAGGGATCCGGGTTCGAGCCGCGGTGTGGACAAAAATGACGGAGAAATTTACTTCGTTGTAATGGCGCCCGAACAGGGACCCACGACCCCGAGACTAAGAGTCTCGTGCTCTACCGACTGAGCTAGCCGGGCGGCTGCCTGCGACGATTCATGGTCATTGCTGACCCGTGGGCAATGCCCCAGATTTCTTGGGGGAGATGTGTCTACCTGCCAGCAGGACGCACACGACATAAAGGCAGATAGCAGTCAGAAGGAACGTCCGCGTAGCTCAATTGGTAGAGTGACTTATTCCGGAATGAAGGGATACGGGTTCGAGCCGCGGTGTGGACAAAAATGACGGAGAAATTTACTTCGTTGTAATGGCGCCCGAACAGGGACCCACGACCCCGAGACTAAGAGTCTCGTGCTCTACCGACTGAGCTAGCCGGGCGGCGGCCTGCGACGATTCATGGTCATTGCTGACCCGTGGGCAATGCCCCAGATTTCTTTGGGGGGAGATGTGTCTACCTGCCAGCAGGACGCACACGACATAAAGGCAGATAGCAGTCAGAAGGAACGTCCGCGTAGCTCAATTGGTAGAGTGACTTATTCCGGAATGAAGGGATACGGGTTCGAGCCGCGGTGTGGACAAAAATGACGGAGAAATTTACTTCGTTGTAATGGCGCCCGAACAGGGACCCACGACCCCGAGACTAAGAGTCTCGTGCTCTACCGACTGAGCTAGCCGGGCGGCTGCCTGCGACGATTCATGGTCATTGCTGACCCGTGGGCAATGCCCCAGATTTCTTTGGGGGGGGGAGATGTGTCTACCTGCCAGCAGGACGCACACGACATAAAGGCAGATAGCAGTCAGAAGGAACGTCCGCGTAGCTCAATTGGTAGAGTGACTTATTCCGGAATGAAGGGATACGGGTTCGAGCCGCGGTGTGGACAAAAATGACGGAGAAATTTACTTCGTTGTAATGGCGCCCGAACAGGGACCCACGACCCCGAGACTAAGAGTCTCGTGCTCTACCGACTGAGCTAGCCGGGCGGCTGCCTGCGACGATTCATGGTCATTGCTGACCCGTGGGCAATGCCCCAGATTTCTTTGGGGGGGGAGATGTGACGTACCTGCCAGCAGGACGCACACGACATAAAGGCAGATAGCAGTCAGAAGGAACGTCCGCGTAGCTCAATTGGTAGAGTGACTTATTCCGGAATGAAGGGATACGGGTTCGAGCCGCGGTGTGGACAAAAATGACGGAGAAATTTACTTCGTTGTAATGGCGCCCGAACAGGGACCCACGACCCCGAGACTAAGAGTCTCGTGCTCTACCGACTGAGCTAGCCGGGCGGCTGCCTGCGACGATTCATGGTCATTGCTGACCCGTGGGCAATGCCCCAGATTTCTTTGGGGGGGAGATGTGACGTACCTGCCAGCAGGACGCACACGACATAAAGGCAGATAGCAGTCAGAAGGAACGTCCGCGTAGCTCAATTGGTAGAGTGACTTATTCCGGAATGAAGGGATCCGGGTTCGAGCCGCGGTGTGGACAAAAATGACGGAGAAATTTACTTCGTTGTAATGGCGCCCGAACAGGGACCCACGACCCCGAGACTAAGAGTCTCGTGCTCTACCGACTGAGCTAGCCGGGCGGCTGCCTGCGACGATTCATGGTCATTGCTGACCCGTGGGCAATGCCCCAGATTTCTTTGGGGGAGATGTGACGTACCTGCCAGCAGGACGCACACGACATAAAGGCAGATAGCAGTCAGAAGGAACGTCCGCGTAGCTCAATTGGTAGAGTGACTTATTCCGGAATGAAGGGATACGGGTTCGAGCCGCGGTGTGGACAAAAATGACGGAGAAATTTACTTCGTTGTAATGGCGCCCGAACAGGGACCCACGACCCCGAGACTAAGAGTCTCGTGCTCTACCGACTGAGCTAGCCGGGCGGCTGCCTGCGACGATTCATGGTCATTGCTGACCCGTGGGCAATGCCCCAGATTTCTTTGGGGGGGGGAGATGTGTCTACCTGCCAGCAGGACGCACACGACATAAAGGCAGATAGCAGTCAGAAGGAACGTCTGCGTAGCTCAATTGGTAGAGTGACTTATTCCGGAATGAGGGGATCCGGGTTCGAGCCCCGGCGTGGACAAAAATGACGGAAAAATTTACTTCGTTATACACGGTTAAAGAACACACTTGTGGTGACCCGCCTTTTGCTCTTCGGCACAGCACCAGTTGTTCAGAGAATCGGTAATTCGCCGGAACTTCCTTCCCGCCAGCGATAAAGCGCCTGTCCTTCATAGAAAAATCCCAACTCTAGAAATATCCAGTCTCATCACTTCTAAAGTTTCTCGAACATTCCAGACTTCCTCTCTCGGCACATAGTGCTTTGGTCAGTGATATTACACTTAAGTTCTGTTGCCTGTGTATATACTTTTGTGATGCAATCAATTAAGACATGTGTATTTTGAAGATGTGGAAGTTGGTAAAGCGTTCGTACATCACAGGATCAAGAATACACTGCAAAGAACAATAAACCTACCGGTGACCAAAGTAACGCAAGTGATAACGATTCGATGTCCAAAACAAGTACAAGTAGTGAGAGACGGAAGACAACAGACATTAGAAAAAGCTGCCTTTATTGTGAAACCAATGTAGCAATGGGGTTTACATGGACGGGTTATGAACATTGTTCTATAGCATTGTGTATAACTTTTGGTAAAACTAATTAATTAACTAAATTAATAATACACGGTCAAGTCACATTATTGTGACCACCAGCTAATATCCAGAGTAACCGCAGTGTGCAGCGCGGACAGCAGCTGGACGGGCAGAGATTGGCTCAGTAAGGTGTTGGAAGTTGCTCATAGGTATGTGGAGCCCGTGCATCTGACAGCTGCTGGAGGGTGCGCCGTGGAGGATCCATAGAGCGAACAGCACAATCGAGTTGTTCCCACAGATTCTCAATTGGGTTTGCGTCTGTGGAATTAGGGGGCCAGGGAAGCACTTTTAAGTCTTCATCGTGCTCTTGTTACTCTCTGACATTTCTAGCTATGTGACACGTCGCATTGTCGTGCTGGAAGATCCAATCTGCCTCAGGGAAGGCAATAAGCATGTATGGGTGTACGTGGGCTGCAAGAATGTATTCATAACGAATTCGGTCCATAGTGCCTTTCACAGGTGTGAGTGGACCTAGGGAATGCCACGAAAACATTCCCCAAGCCATAACGCTTCCCCTTCCAGCTTGTGTTCTTCCAGCAATGGTTAAATAGTGTGTGTTCTCAGATGTTTCTCGCCTTATATGCCAAAAACCATCCGTTGAATAAAGCAGAAAACGTTACTCATCGGAGAAGGCACACTTTTGCCGATCAGCGGAGTTCCAATTCCAATATTACTTTGCAAATGTAAGCCTTCTTTTCACCTTCGTTAGAAATGTAAGCCTTCTTTACACCTTCAATGTGTAAGCAAATGTAAGCCTCCTTTGCACCTTCAATGTGTAAGCAAATGTAAGCCTTCTTTGCACTCTCAATTCCGATCTACCTTGCAAATGTAAGCCTTCCATGCACCTTCGTTAGCATAGGTGCAGTGTCCATCCGTCTGCATCGGAGCCCCATGCGCAGCAGGGTTCCCTGAACCGTCATTTTAGACACACTTCCGGTAGCCCCCTGGTTCATTCGGCCAGTGAGTTGCTCCACTGTAGCGTGTCGATTGACCCTCACGCATCTACGCAGCCAACGATCAACCTCTCACATCAATGGCACATGGTGCTCCGCAGTTTCCACGTCGCTTATACACAACGGTGTCACTTCTCCAATCGCGATACACTTTAACCACAGCAGCACGCGAACAGTTCACAAACTGCGCTGTTTCAGAAATGCTGCCACTCTTGGCGCGAAAGTCGATAATTATCCTTTTTCGCAAATCTGATAAATTGTTCCTTTCCATGACAGCAACGAGTGATGTGTCTTCAGATCAAATGATCATATGTAGAGGATTTTAGGAAGGGAGTGTCTGACCGCAGGTCTTAAACAACCCTTAGAAATAGGAAGCTAGGAGATTTGGGCTAGAGTGTCCGATAGGAAAGGGACACGGAAGCGAGGTAGAAAGGGGGAGAAAGACGCTCTTATTTATAACCGGGGTCCAGCAACTGGGTCCGACGGCTTAACGTGCCCATCCGACGCACGGCAGATATTTAGTGGATCGAGCGGTCGTACCTGCTGGGATCGAACCTGAGGTACTTTTCGCGGCAGTCACGAACGTTGTCTACTAGGCAACCCGCTGCCCGTGTCTTCAGAATGCCTACAACACACCTTATGTACAATCCAAGCCAGCTCACCACACGTGCCGTCTTTCATTGGCTACATGCTGTTGACGTCAAAAGTAGGAGGTGGTCACAATAATGTGATTTGACTGTGCATCCTTTGTGTTAGAATTGCTGTTTATATCTTTTTCCATCCCGATTAATTATTATTTAGGTCATTTTTTGATCTTTTTAGATAATCTGATAAAACAAACTAAATTTCATGCAAATGACTTACGATCATGTAAGCCCGGCGTAATTACGCAAACTAGGCTTCCGCGATCCCCGAAAGCCTAATTTAAAGATTGCGCGAAGTAAAAAACATTGAAATCACTGCTGTAGTGAATTGTGCTTAAAAATAAACAAACTAATTTGTAGAAGAGCAATTTACTTAATTTCATTTATTATAATGAATTTAAAATTCTTAATCGTGATGATGCTAACCATTTCATTTTAAATAGTTTTCGCATTTTTATCATTTTTGGAAGCCGTAGCTTGTTTTCATTTATACATTGCTGGCCACCCAAAATGCAACACCAAGAAGGAAGCATCCGATTGGCCTGAAATTCGCAGCATGCGTCGCCCGCGAGAGGGCATGCAAACGATTAGCACTGCAGGGCATATGAAAATCATGTGCGTCCGGCACGCCACCGAGAAGCACTATAAGAAGGGTGCACAAAAGGCGGTGTGTAAGTAGTGGAAGTGTGTTGTGCTGCCGGACCTGTGCGTGGGAAGCTTCCTGATGCCTCATCGTAGAGTACGGCAGACATTCCAGCACGTTTCGGAGTTCGACAGAGGACGAATAGTGGCTTATCGCGACAGCGGTTTATCGTGCCGAGATATCGGCGCCCGTGTGGGACGACATCCAGCCACAGTGAAGCGAGTATGGATTCGGTGGGTGCAGGAGGGACCGACGTGAGCGATTGCCGCAGCCGCAGCACACCATCGAACAAGAGGACCGACATGTTGTTCGGCGGGCATTGACATTTTGCACCGCCACATCACGAACGTTAGCGCAGGAATTAGGGTGTGTTGCGCAACAACCTGTGTCAGCACGTACCGTTCGACGTCGTATGCAGGAGCGGGGACTTGTCGCACGGCGCCCATTGCTCCGATTACCATTGACGTTACACCACCGGCGAGTACGGCGGCAGTGGGCCGTTGAACGCCGCACCTGGACTACGGAATGGCACGACATTGTCTTCTCCGACGAATCCCGCTTCTGCCTTCAACACCACGTTGGTCGGATCCGCGTGTGGCGGCACCGTGGCGAGAGACTGTATGACGCCTGCATTATGCATCACCATACCGGTCCGTTGCCGGGCGTTGTGGTTTGGGGCGCAATTGGATATGACATCCGCACCCCTCTGGTACGCATCGCCGGTGCACTCAACAGCCACCGCTATATCTCCGACGTTTTAGAGGCTATAGTCCTCCCTTATCTTTACGGCCCACCAAGTGTCGCTGCTACCGTGGCCCGCCTGTTCTCCCGATATGTCGCCCATCGAACACGTCTGGTCGCTGATCGGCAACCGAATCGCCCGGCAAGCATCACCCGCGTCTACGCCTGATGAACTGTGGCAACGTGTTGAAGTAGCCTGGACCGAGATACCCCAAGCCTACATCCAAAGCCTCTTTCGTTCGATGCCGCGGCTTGTAGCGGCCGTTATTGCCAGCCATGGGGGCCACACGAACTATTGATGTCTGCGGGTTCCGCAAGTCGCACGGGCCTGTAAGCTCAATCGTTTCATCTTTGTTTCTGTTGTTATGTGTCCAGTAAATTTGGCTTTGCTATCTCGTGCCCTTCTTAGTGTTACATTTTGGGTGGACAGCAGTGTAGTTAAACTTTATTTTTTCGAATCCTTTGTGTCATGGAAAAATAAAGGAACAGTACTTATTTTTCATTCTCAAAGTGCTTGGAAGGAAAACGAGTTTGTGAAATTTTGTTTAGAAATACGAAAACATTCCCTAAGTTACATATAAGATATGAGCTACATAGTAACTGAAAATTAAATGCTGGTAACATTGTGACCTTGACATTGGTATACCAATAGTTCATGAGGAGTGGAATCTTTTTTTCCCTCCCTTAAATAGCGAAAATATCCATGTAATAAATACATTGAAGCAAACTGAAGCTTTGTTTTTCAGGTGTAAGACTTTAAATCCATTCCGATTAAAAACATTAAACTAATTAAGTTTTTAAGATACGAATAACATAAGGACGAATTGATTCAGTTTTTCAATCATAACAAAAACTGTCCTAGAAAGAGATCAAAGAGTCGTGCACACAGAACAACGCTCCTTTATTTTAAGAAAAAAAATAATGAAGAAAGAAGCAAAGTGATTTATTATATAAGGGCCTTTAGGTATCTTGAGGCTTGGGTTGAATGTTCATTAAAGTAATTCCCTCAGAGGAATGAAACAGGGATTTCTTCAAATCTCCTGAGTTCTAGAAAAACTCGTGCTTAAACGTTCTAAAAATGGCAAGGAAAGATATCATGCTGCTAATAAAAACAGTATAAGAACAAATAAAGAGAAATAGAAACTCGTGCAAAATATTTAGTCGTGAGGAAACTCATTTCCTGCCTCCGAAGAACCGTCGGCATTACCTGAAATGATTTTTTAAAAAGGAGTAAAAAAAAAGAAGAAATTCCTCAAACGAAGTCCGAAAAATACATTCGAACTGAGAGATAAGCTCAAACGGATTCACAATTCCCAGAGAAATAAATATGCATTTTTAATTACTTTTTTAATCTTATTATCACTTCCTTTATTTTTGTATAAGTTTTAACAGTGAAAAAAAAACCTTGTCTTTCACGCTTTTCGCAGATTAGATTGTGAGGAGACTTCATAACTTTCAAAGCGCCTTTTGGATTCGCCATTTAAGCGACACTTTAATGTAGACACTTGTTCCAATGAACAGAACTGAAAGTAAGGAAATTGAAATATTTAACGGCGCTGATTTCTTCCATTCTCTATTATGATTTCTTGTCCAAAGGAAATCTCCCAAGCGCAGAGAATTGCGAGAATAAATTTCTCTTCTCCGGTAGCAGACAGTACTGTCAGTTCCTATTAAATATCCCTTCACTATTCTAAGAAAACATCGGCTTAGTGACAACAGGTGTTCTTTTACAAACACCACTTTCCAGAATTTTAATTTCCGGATAAGAAGTTAATACGGAGACTGTTTTTTACGCGACGCTAAAGGAATCAAGAAGATTTGACTTTAAGTGTTGAGAGCACTGTTGATATTAACTGTTAAATAAACCACAGCTTATCGACCACAGGCGAATGACTCGGGGGGGGGGGAAGATATTTTCACACCATAATTTAAAGTAAACAAATCCCAGTTACGACAAAATGAAATAATAAGAAAGAAATAACACTTTTTCTTTCAGAAAAATATGCGCACAATCGGGAAGATGGGGTGGCGGCGAGATGAAGAGCGAAAGAGAGGGGGATTGTGAGAGGGAGGAAGTGAGAGCTACGGCATGTGCTCCCATGCTACACATGTCGTCCGTGAATGAGTGGATGTACTGACCACCAATCATTCCGCCGTGAAGCAGCCAGCGGGATATGACAGGTCCCTTTTTTAACTCTTGATTTACGAAGCCTCAATAAGATTTCCTCACTCTCTCCTTTCCTACGTGCATTGCGGAACTTCGGGAACATAATCTCCCTCAATATTAAAAAAGTTTTTCTTAAATTAAAAGCCTCCCTCAAGTGAAATGCTCGACATATTCAAAAGATGGATTGTAATTAAATGATGAATTTACGGAGAAGATATTTCTGGCAGGTTCTTCCGCGGCAAAGACCTAATACTTCAAAAGCTGTCTACTAACCGGAATATATTATGAGACTTCTGATGAAATTTTAAAACTTTAATCATTTACGAAGGCAAAAATTAGCGTCGCCAGTCTGATAATGTTTGCTTAACTATTCCGTGGGACAAAATTAAGGGAAATTTTTGCTATTATCCAGATGACAAGGTACACGCAAAATTCATCAAAGTTTCAGATAGTATTTCCAAACGTAAATTAGATACTATTTTTTTTTGAATTCATGGGAATCACAACATGAAATACTGTACAACAAACAAGTAAAGAGCAAACTTGACTTCTGTGTGGTTCACAAGACTATAAATAAAAGATAAAGAAATAAAAACAAGGAAAGCAAACTAGGAGAAAAATGCCATCGAATTTTCATGTGAAACAATCACGCCTACTGAATTCTTTGCAATACGAAAATAGCTTCTCACATCAGATCTTCAGCAAAATTAAAAATAATTTATATATCAGCGAGAAAGAATACGCATTTACATTCCAAAGGGGAAAATACACAATATTTAAAATGTCCAGAGTGAGTAGTGTTCTTCCTATTGAATGGAACCAGATACAGAAAAACTGTTTCACAAACATATTTCCAGGACTGGTAAAATATTTACAAGCATAAATAGCTATTTACACCCATTTGCGACATAAATGCGTTTCGAACATTCCATATTGTAGACGAAATGTAGCTTATAGCGAAATATATTCGATACAAAAGGAATATTTTGACCCTGAAGGCAAAGCTGTGCTATATTTGATGAGCGAAATGGACAAAAATATGTTTTCCACAGTGAACTGTATCCTACGGTTTTTTCAACACAATTTTAAAATCGGAAATGGCCGCCCCGGCTGGCGGCGCAGTGGTCTGAGCACTGGCTTGTGACTATTCGTCCGCGATGGGTCCGGATCGGAATCCCAGTGAGACATGGATGTTGTGTTTGTCTCACCACCTTCCCTGAACAAGTGATTAAGGGTGGGCTACCGCTTATAGCTTATCGAGTTACTCACGGTGCTCGTTAAACATTCAAACACAACACAACAGTTGTCCCGGTGGCAGAGTGGTCTAACCGATGGCTTCTGACCAATCGTCCGTTATGAGTTTGGGTTCGAATCCCATTAGGCATGGATGTTTGTGTTTATCTTAAGGCACTGGCTCTCTCCTTTCGCTGGAACCAGTGGCCGTAAATTAGGGTCGGGTGACTGCTTAATAGCCCATTAAGTTGCTCACGGTGGTCCTTAAACCCCCAAACTAAACATAAAATAAAATCGGAGATACTCTTTCAAATAAAGTATGTGGTGGATGCCCCCTGGCTTGAGAAGTCTTAGTTATGAAATGTTCTTTATAAGCGGAGCTATACGGTGGAAACAGAACTTTTCATATGAGGCTACTAGAAGCAGAGTTGGAAAATTTTTTTTCTATATGTTCGCTCCTAGAGGGAAAACTGATCATAACTTAAAGATAACAATCTTTGTCATTTCCAACCCGACGAATGGTATACAGCAAAAAGGATTTTTTTTTCTCTATATGATTATTAGAAATTCAGATACAGTTGCAAACTGAAATAGACACTAAATTCTATAAGATTCTCCTGAATTCGTTATGAAAAAACCAAGTGTGTATGAAAAATGTTCCGCGAAATGAAATATATTCATCCGATAATAAAAGAGATTTTCTGGTCTGATACTTAGGGACAGAAATATCGAGAAAACCAAAATAGACATGTGCGCCTCCCTATTGGCTAAACTGTATATCGTTTTGGGCAAGAAATTTAGATAAAATGCTGCCGTTTTCAAAAGTATCTGAACCGAAAACGAATTTTCTCAATCACGTTTTAAGATGCGCAGATAAGGGTGCAAAAATATTGTAAACAGAAATATGAATTTGCACCTTCTCGTATGGAAGTAGACATTCGTCATACATAACACGATATGCAACTTGCTCATTAACCACCTTTGACGAAATGATGAAGATCACTTCCACATTTATTATTATGTATGACGAATGTCTACTTCCATACGAGTATCACTTGTAACACGAAGTTCGTCTACAGTCTTTCGCACCTTCTATTTGCAAAACTAAAAACCCAGAAATTATATATAAGAAACTCGTATTTCCGTTTGTGAATGCCGTCCGAGCCGCCCCGGTGGCGCAGTGGTCTAAGGCGTTGGCCTCTGATCATTCGTCCGTAAGGGGTCCGGGTTCGAATCCCGGTGAGGAATGGATGTTGTGTTTGTCTTACGGCACTGGCTCTCTCCCTTGCCTGGAACCAGTGACCCTAAATTAGGGACGGGCGACTGCTTATAGCCCATTGAGTTGCTCACGGTGGTCGTTAAACCTCTAATCAAAAAAAAAAAAAAAAAAAAAAAAATGCCGTCCAACAAAAGATGGATATTTAAAATCAAACTGTCAGAAGCAAACATATCGTTCGTTATGACCGTGGCGCAGTGGTCTTCTAACCTTTACTGTTAATGTGCCCGGGATCTACTCCGGGATGAAGCATTGGTGGTGTGTTTGTTCATGGCGCTGGTTCTCTCCCTTACCTAGCACTATTAACCCTAAATTAGGCATGGGTTACTAACAAAGGTATACTGAGTTGCCTATGGTGGACCTTAAACCCAAAACCAAACAAAAAGAAATAATTTGGATAAACACGTGATATACGTCATGCAACCTGGCGGAAAAATTTTCGAGATGGAAACATGGGCGAAATATTTTTCGTCATCAATCGAGTTTCTATAAACATGGATACTGTGTGACCTAAATCATCTATCAAACAGAATTCACCGCTCTTTTCACTTTTATAAATGAGTCACGGAAACATTCTGAGCGGCCGCCGCCGGGAATCGAGCCCAGGGTCTTCCAGTTACGCGCCGGACATACTACCACTGCAACACAGCAGACTGGAATTCTCCATACTCGCATATGACTAACTGCCAAAGAAGATTGCTTCTTGGAGCCCCACACAATGCTGGGGATTGGGAAATATGAATACGTAAGTGAGTCACGAAAAATTCTTCACAGCAGAGCTATGTGTGGTTATAAACGTGGAAACAGCGATGACTTCTGTTTGATGTTCCTAATCCACATAAAGTATGTGTATTAACTATATCATCTAATTATCTTTCCCTTTTGGTTCTTGGCATCTACCTAAATAGTATTACTTCTTGTTGTCATTTCTTAACTTAACGTCATATCTCCCAAAACCTCAAGTTTTTCGGAAACTCTTGGCCGGAAGTCAAGTCATAAATTTGAGTACTTGAGTAATAGATGTGGCGTGTGTAATCCAACTATCAAATTTGTGACTTGCCACTGTAACAGGTTGTCATTTCTTCAGAGCGGAGTTATGTTTGGTAGTGTAAGTATTTGCTACTATGTTTCCATTGGTCTAAGTGCTTGCAGTTCTTCGAATAATTCATCTACTTGTGTATCAACTTCGAGTGCACAAACTTAAAATTCGGCCAAAACATTTAAAAAAAAAATATTGTAAATTTTAAATAGCTTTATTGTGTCTTGTGTGGCTACAGGAACGACAGAATACTCGATAGGGCACGATATCGGATGCAAATATATTGGAAACCGACATATGAGATATTTTCCTCTAGTGGTAAAATTGTGCATTTGGAAAATTAAAAATTATGCGAAAAACAATTTTCAGCACGAACTTTATCAGACGCCAAATTAAATTTTTAAATCGGAATTTTAGAAGAAATATATACCGTATTATCTGGCTGGAGAATGTGCATTATTTGAGAAAGCAATGTACGTAAAATTGTGTTCATTTAAAGTTGCATCGAAGGAGAGAAAGAATTGTTTCAACCTGACGCAATTGGATTTAATTAAATATTCGAAGAATTCAATAGCATCTGCATTCGCGTCTTCAAGTAGGAAAGTTATGCATCGGTAAATTTCAAACTACAAGGATTATCGTTCTCCAAGCTCGGTCTCAACAATGCAATAATACTTTTCCTAACATGTGCAGAGACATGTCGTCTACGGACTGACGGACGGGTCCTTTAAGTTTTGGAAAAGATGTGCTAAAATGCAATTTAAAATAAATAAATGACTATCGCTTTTAGTTTCACAGTCATTTAAAATATAAAATTGATGAAATTATTTCTGTATTTGTTCGTAATTTGGTGCCACTGGTTTCATGTAAGAGGTACAGCCACCGTCTTAGAACAGACGTACGGAATATTCATTTTCCATGACTCCAGCAGGGGTCTAGCACAGTCATTTAGCCAGAAGACCGTGTCTCCGACCACTCGAACACTGGGACGGCAAAGAGGTGTTTTCAAATCACCATGTACACTGAAGAGCAGCTGGCGTTTTGCAAATGTGGCGCTGTGGGCGGCCCTGTAAACGGAAACGACATGACGTATGCAGTGATCCAACAATATCAGGAGTGATGCGATGGGAATCAGTAAGAGTCGGACGCAGTATGGGTAAGACGAAGGATCTAAGCGCATTTGATCGTGGGCAAATTGTTGGGACCCGACGAATGGGTCACTCCACCTCGAAAGCCGTGCAGGCACTGGAATTTTCACGAGCCACTGTGTCACGGGTGCACCGTAAGTACATCGAATCCGGTAGAACCATTCCTGCAAGGGCCAACTGCCGTGGACAACAGCGTGTGGATGACTCGCATTGTAACAGCGGATAGACGGCATATACAGTACAAGAAATCACTCGGCTATGGGGAACAGAAGCCATCGTCTCACGAGGGCACCGCTGCTGACCGCACATCACAGAGTGCAAAGATTAGCATGGGCGAGGGAACATCGCCACTGGACCCTAGACATGTGGGAAATGTTGCCTGGAGTGATGAGTCGAGATTCACGTTGGTACATGCGGATGTCAGGAAACGAGTACAGCGAAAACCACGTGAATCGATGGATCCTTCTTGCCAGCAGGGTGCTCTTCAAGCTGGTGGGGTGGCATTCTCGTCTGAGGACTGTTTACGTGGACTGAAATGGGAACCCTGGTACGTGTGGCATCGTCTCTCACAGGTCAACGTTACCGGGATATTCTGGACGACCATTTGCTCCCGTTTGTGCGTCTTCAACATCCTACTGTGGACCTCATGCTGCAACAAGACAATTCAACGTGCTTTCGCTCCCGATTTGTATCCGAATAGTTGGATGAAAACTCCACCGACGTGACCTCGCTTACTTGGCCAGCTAGGTCACCTGACCTCAATCCCAGCGAGCACATCTGTGATGCCATCGAGAGAGATGATCCCCTTCCATGAAATCTTCGTGAACTGTGGGAGCTTGTTCAGGGTCGTGGATCCGGATCGCTTCCCAACGCATCCGGTGTCTTGTGAGTCCATGCCGAGACGAATTGCCGCCGTCATCAGGACGAAAGGTGGTGCTACACGTTACTAGACTGCTATCTCTAATTCAATTGCTCTTCAGTGCATATTAATGAAGCAAGTAAATAGAATGACACTTAATTAATAATAAGGAACTATACACCAATTATACTAAAAATAGCATAACTATACTAATAATCCGAATTTCTTGGCGTAGATATGAAATCAAAGGTTCCAAGCTTTCACACACCAACCAGATCGCGTTTTTAAGGAAGGAAGGCAGCTAACTGTTAGAAAAGATATACAGTTAACTGTCTACCTTCATTGAAAAGCCACCTGGTTGATGTGCGAAAGCTTGGAATCTTTGATTTGTATTCTACACCAAGAAATTCGAATTATCAGTACAGTTATACTACCCGTATAGTCATATTATTTTGACCACCTCCTACTTTTGAAGTCAACAGCGCATAGCCAATGAAGGAAGGCACGTGTCGTGAACTGGCTTCGAGGGTATGTAAGGTGTACTGTAGACATTCTAAAAGAATATCACTCGTTGCTATCATGAAAAAAGGAGCGAACTATCGGATTTGCAAAATAGAATGATTATCGGCTTTCGGGCGAAGGGTGGCAGTATTTCTGAAACAGCGCAGTTTGTGAACTGTTCGCGTGCTTCTGTGGTTAAAGTGTATCGTGGTTGGAGAGATGTCACCATTGCAAATAAGCGACGTGAAAACTTCGGAGCATCACGTGCCATTGATGTGAAAGATCAACGTTGGCTTCGAAGGTGCGTAAAGGCCGATCGGCATAATACAGTGTAGCAACTCACTGGCCGAATGAACCAGGGGGCTACCAGAACTGTGTCTAAAACGACAGTTCAGCGAACCCAGCTGCGTATGGGGCTCCGATACATACGGATGGTCAATGCACCTATGCGAACGAAGGTGCATCCGTAGAAAAGGCTTATCTTTGCACGGCAGTATAAAAATTGGACCTCCGCTGATTGGCAAAGGATTGCGTTCTGCAATGAGTTACGTTTTCTGCTTCATCGAACGGATGGGCGTTGGCGTATGAAGCGAGAAACATGGGAGAACAAAAACTCTACAACCATTGCTGGAAGAACACAAGCTGGTGGGGGCAACGTTACGGTTTGGGGAATGTTTTCGTGGCATTCCCTGGGTACACTCATAGTTTTGGAAGGCAATATGGACCGAATTCGTTATGAATCCATCCTTGTTGACATCCATACATGCTGACTGTCTAACCTGGTGTGGATGGGATCTTCTAGTAGCACAGTGCGACGTGTCACACAGCTGGAAATGTCCGAGAGTGGTTGCAAGAGCACGACGAAGATTTCAAAGTACTTCTCTGGCCCCCTAATTTCCCAGACTTAAACCGAAGTGAGCATCTGTGGGACCGCTTCGATCGTGTTGTTTGCTCTATGGATCCTCCAACACGCACTCTCCAGCAGCTGTCAGATGCAGTGTTGTTAGCATGGCTCCACATACCTGTGAACACCTTTCAGCTCGTTATTGATTCACTCCCATCCCACCTAGCTGCTGTCCGCGCTGCACTCGGCGGTTACTCTGGATATTAGCTGGTGGTCACAATAATGTGACTCGACCGTGTATTTTTAGACGCACTGATTTCTTTAAGATGGAAAGCGACCTATATTACTTCTGAGCATCGTTCGTTATTAATTCTTACTCTTTCTCGTCCAAGCTGTGAAAAATGATCATATGTAGAGGATTTTAGGAAGGGAGTGTCTGACCCCATGTCTTAAACAACCGTTAGAAAATAGGAAGCTAGGAGATATGGGCTAGAGTGCCCCATAGGAAAGTGACACGGAAGTGAAGTAGAAAGCGGGAGGAAGACGCCCTTACTTATTACCGGGGGGCCAGTACCCGGGGTCCGACGTCTTAACGTGCCCAACCGACGCACGGCGGATACTTAGTAGATCGAGCGTTCGTACCAGCGTGGGATCGAACCTGGGGTCCCTTCCACGGCAATCACGAACGTTGCCCACTAGACCACCAGCGGCCAGTCCAAGCAGTGAAAACTGCAACGAAGCAATTTGTAGAAATCTGTTCACCCAATCACTGAGCAGCAGAAACAGCTAGTGATGGACTTTAAAATTCCCCTCAAATGCGGTTATTTTCCGTCATCGAGAGTAATCAAATACAATTTGGTGAAATCGCTGGAGAGTGTGGAAGATGTGTGGAAAGCAGAGGCGGATTTATAGGAGGGCAAAAAGAGGCAATTGCCTCGGGGCCCCCATTCGGAGCGGCCCCTTTTATACGGAAAATGTAATAATTAAGAGATCACTTTATTCTATGAAAATAAAAAATAAATAAATTGCGTCAAACCTTTTTAACAATGACCTACTTCTTAATTCTAGTTACTAATGCAGTTATCAACACAAACTTTATTTACAACACGAGCGTTACGATCTGATTTCCGTTTAATTGTCGTAAGAGTACAAACAAGAAAAACTAGAACGCTAGCTTTCACCGCCGAAGATGTGCGGCTTCATCAGGCTAATGTTTACAAGGTTGAGTAAAGAATCATACTGAGGAAATTTAAATTAAAACATTCAGAAAAAACACGTAATAAGTACGTTATGAGCACGTGATGAGTACGTGACAATAGATGACTAGAGAGATGACCACGTTCGTGGATGCATATCTAGGAGGGCACGCAAGACAGCTGGTAGATCTGTAAAAAAATCAGAATTGCAAGCGCTTTCGAGTATTAGTATTTTCACGAATTCCTTGAAGGCGGCGGTTCTTGGGTCTATATATGGGGCTAATTTGTTAAGGTTCTTGGGTCTATATATGGGACTAATTTCTTGAAGTCGACCCATTGAGGAATGGCGCCGTGGTTCGCGACTTCCTTCGCTAGAGCTGTTGTAAGCTTTAGTTCTCAATTTCACGCTTGTGCTCGTTAATTCTCAATCTGAATGATGTTTTTGTCATGCCAATGTAATGTTTAACCCTTTAACGACCATAACGCCCAAAACGCTCTTACATACAAACGGCCATGGCAGCCCGAAACGCCTGTCTAGAGTGAGTTAGATTTCCTACCTTTACCTGTTCTTTAAATTTGCATAACCTGAGGGATCAGCGGGTGTCACCCTCAGTCACTACTATTATTGTTAGTAAACAAAGAAGTGAAACATCAGACAGTTTAGGGCGTTATGGTATTTAAAGTGATACAAGATTTTGGGGTCATGGTCGTTAAAGGGTTAATGGAGCGATCTTCATAGAGCAGAGGGGTGGAGTAGTGTCCTGCGTCTGAGAGTAGCACGGTTGGATCTCTGTTCTGTCTTAGGATAGCTGACAAAGACCTCCGAGGCTTTATACCGACATCGAAGCAGAACTTTCCGAGGGTGTACTTGAGGGGAAAAAGCTAGGGCAGGGATTATGGGATTGAGCCCAGGTATTGCCGGTATTATCATCCCCGTGATTTCAGTAAGGTGTTCATAGAGGAAATTGTCCAGTTTGCAGACTTTGCGAAGCTCAGGTCGTGTTTCACTCCATCTCAACAGGCGGTTTTACTCAATGATGAAGGGCTCCGTGATACCTTCTCAAGTGTTAATGTATATCTTAGAATATATTTTGAGCATGATGGCCACTAGTTGTTTAGGAGAGAGATCATTCAGCAAACTGCCACTGATTAAGAAATATTTGAGAACCACGATGAGTGAAGAAAGACTAAGTGCTCTGTGCCAACTGAATATTGAGAGCAGTGTTCTTAAGATGACAGAGTTTGAGGAATTCATTAAAGATTTTTCAGATATCAAGTGTAGAAAGGAAGACTTTCTGTAAGTATTGGACAGACTGTTTCTCTGTATAATGTACCTTCCTATGTATGTATAACTTGTCAGTTCCAATTACAAGCTGTACATTGGCTGTGATGTGCAAATTTGGTAAATTCTCCTTTCTGCTGTTAATTTTAATTTCCGAATTTCAGAGAGCCCCCGAAACTGAAACGCCCTGGGCCCACAAGATCTAATCAGCCACTAGTGGAAAGCCAGGTTTTGTTTTTACTAACAGAAGTTGAGATTCAGCAATTCCACACAGAGAGTAAAGATACTTGAATAATATAAGATCGTTGCGCACTCTAGGATTTAAAGTATTGTTTTGTCGTGCAGAGCAGGTTGAGTGCTTTCTCCGATTAAACGCTCCTGCTGTTGTGATCCATAAATAAGGAGAAAATAAATAAAGTTCGCAGACTGTGAGGAAACTATTACAACGATTATAAACATTTCAAGAAAAAAAAAATCTAATTCCACTGACCGAATCAGAAACGAATACGAAATCTGGATTTAACAACGGTTTTCTAGAATTGCTTTACAATGTGTGACGTAAACTACATTTTTAATTTTCCATTTGTGTTGGCATTTACTTATGTGTACGTTTTGTCTGCCTATCGGGATGTTTTCTGTACTTAACGTCATGTCGGATCTCCCAGCAGATTCAATACCGCGTAGGGACTGGAAGTCAGTCAAGTCAAAATGTGAGAATTCGTGTTGCGTCAGCAACGTTGTGATTGTCGCGGTGTGATTGTTGAATTTCGGCTGCATTGTCGCCCAACGGGCAAACGTGCCGTTCAATTTTCAACTATATTTAGAGCTATTGGCTGTATGATACCATCATGTGAACTTCAACACTTCTCGAGCGCAAAGTTCGAATATGTTAGTGTTACATCTTCAAGTTGCATCGGTGTAATACACCGATGTAAGTTGAAAATGTAACACTAGCATATTCAGTAAGTAGGAATAAATCGCTGATCGGAGGATTTGTCTGTAACGGATTATCACGTCCTAATAGGAGTTTGGTCATATCTCTACTTACTTAGGAGGAATAATAATATATAAACTACTTAGAACTTACAGTACCGTTCTTTTCTGTCTTTACCAAAATCCTAATCTCCGAACGTGAACATTTGTACTGAAAAACAAACAACGGAACTCGTTGATTTAGTTCTTGAAGAATTATAAACAGGTAAAGCAAGGAAAATGTGAAACATTCTTGAATGCTGACTCCAGTTACTTGGCTTCGAACAAATTACAGTATGTTAGCAAAACAAATAAAACAATGCAAACAAAGTAATTACACATGTCACCGCCTTTTGCTCATTAAATCTGTGAACAACGTCTTACTGACTTGACTACTTGCCAGGAGTTTCCGAAAAAGTAAGCTCTTGCAAGATATGACGTTAAGTAAGAGCAGGTTATGAGAAGTAACGTACTTTAAATAGGAACAGACAACTGAAACAGTAAGCTAAATTACAGTATATATATGGCAAAATAACTATTTTCCTTGTTGTTCGCTCGAGTAGTAGTTATTTCAATCCTAGAAAAATCCATAAATATTTGAAAGACCAGGCCACCAAACTGACCTAAAGTCACACCGTACGAACGGTATAGCAGACTGGGCCTCTTCTTTATATTTTTAAATCTTTGAGAAACTGTAGTAGATCTGACATAAATCAAGCTGTTCTTTCCGGATAACATAACCACAGAAATTTGAAAGTTTTATCGTCCTGGAACTAGTATCGAACCCGCATCTCTCGATTTGCGCACGATTATGCTAACCATTATTTATTCCATGTGTTTCAAATTTATATATACACTAAAGTGCCAGAAAAACTGTTACCGCCGAGCTTATGCAAAGTACATAGCAACTTCATCTATGCGCGTACTCGGTTTCGTCCGCCAGAGCGTATATAAAGCGATAGACATCCTTGCCAGCTTCAGAGCTGTTTTCGGCATGAGAATGACAAGTAATAACGATTTAAGCGATTTTCAACGCGGTGTCGCAGTTGGCGCTCGTGAGAGAGAAACGAAGGTAGAAATTTCGGAGGTAGAAACGAAGTTCGGATTTTCACGGACGATCATTGCAAGGGTGTACCGTGACTACAAGAATTCCGGCAAAACCTCCAAACTACGATACCAGTGTAGCCGTAAAAAAACATTGGGTGAACGTGACCATCGTTGGCTGTCAAGAATTGTTTCACGCGATAAGCGTGCAACACTCTCGCAGGTATCATCGGAATTCAATGCTGGAGCCTTAACAAGCATCAGCGTCCGGACTGTGCAACGTACCCTGCACGATATGGGCTTTGGGAGCCTACGCCCAACTCGAGTCCCCTATACGGGTGCGCGACACAGAGCTATGCGCCTTGCTTGGGCACGGCAACACCGCGACTGGACACTTGATGACTGGAAATAAGTAGCCTGGTCTGACGATTCGCGTTTCCAACTGTATCGGGCAGATGGAAGGATTCGTGTGTGGCGCAAACCCCATGAAGCCATGGATCCCGCCTGTCAACAAGGAACTGTACCGGCTGGTGGGGGGGGGGTCCGTAATGGTATTGGGTGTATTTATCTGGACTTCACTGATATCCCTGGCACGTCTACAAACGTCTGTGACCTGCCAACGCTATGTGCGTATCCTTTCTGACGAGTTACACCCGTTCATGTCCTGCATTCAGGCTGATGGGTTGGGCCTGTTCCAACAGGACAATACACCTCCACACAAGTGTCGGAACGCCACATTATGGTTAGAGGAGCATTCATCTGAGTTTGTGGTGTTACCATTACCACCCAAGTCCCCAGATCTGAACGTGATAGATCACATCTGGGATGCCATGCAACGCGCTATCGAATAAAGGAATCCGAGACCTCAGAATACACCCGAATTGTCGAACGCTGTGCAGGAAGTATGATGTGCATTGCCTACAGCGTATTTCCAGAAGCTAGTGGAGTCCATGCCCCGTCATATTTCTGCAGTCCTGCGCTCCCGTGGGGGACCTACCAAGTGTTAGACTGGTGTACCAGTTTTTCTGGCACTTCAGTGTACACTCATTTTCTGGTGATCTAACTTAGCACAACAATGAGACACGTTTGCTTCCACTAGTGCAGTGAAATCAAAGTGTCTTACGTTTCAGTTATTTGGATTTCATTGTCATGGGTGGTGTAATGGTTAGCATACTCTACCGAAAGTCGCGAGATGCGGTTTCGATTTGCGTTCCAGGACGATAAAATTTTCAAATTTCTGTGGTTATGTTACATGGAAAGAACAGATTGACATATCTGTATTAATTATCCCACGTTTTTCAACTTGATGTAATAGATCTGGCAGAATTGTGTATGCAGAACGGCGAAACCACGTGGTAAACGGCATACCTGATATCTGTTCTTTGAATTGCGAATTACATTTGTTGATCACAAATAAGTTAATTCAAATGAAAGTTTATGGGCAGAACAAGAGTTGCATTTCCGTGAGAGCTATAGTTACTACATATGATACGAATTTCTACATTAATATACAAATGAAAATGAAATTTTAATGAAACGCTTGGTGCAGAATTTTGATTTCTTTTGCCGGCAGATCCGCTATAACGCACTGCTGAACTTACAGGATGGCACATCGTGAAGGAATGCACGGAGTGAGACCAAAATTACAGCACATGTAAACGAATAGGTGGGAAACACACTTAATTTCTGAGGAATTATTAAATGTGATGGGTAAGGAGGCAATATATAATGGTTTGAGTCAGTAGCTCGTAAGGCTGCCATACTCGGCAATACATTCGTCAACACAGCATGACATCGAGTGGAGTCGGTTGGTGATCCAAGGTATCACTGACCATGCCTCATTGAATTGTGCCCCAAAAACAATCGAGATTGCGAGGGGTTGTGCTGAGGCATTAACTCGTCTTCGAATGACGTCCTGCACGTTCTTTATTGAGAAGAAGTCTGGAAATTGCGCTGGTCGTGGTAGCACCTGGAAACCTTATAGGTGTTGTCTATTGATGTTGGCAATGTGAGGGTTGTCTTGGTGAAACTAGGCATCAAGATACTACAATACGTCTGGAACCGCAGGACTAGCCCCGTTGCCGATGTCGAACGCTTTCTCTCTCCCGAGTGGTCCCGACTCAGATTCGTTTTTCCGTGCAATGTTAACTGTCTCAGAAACTGTAATGTCTGTAGCAGATCGTCGAAAAGCTCATACACTCGGATTCAGTCAACTATTGGAGGAAACAGTCATGTACAAATTTAACAAGTTTACTCAAATACGCAAAATTAAGCTCCGGCTCATAAACTATATTCTAACGTGGACCGGCTTCCAGGTGCGGTTATAACACTGCCTCGCTCTGAGATAGTTCTATCAGGGAACCTCGCTCGCTATCTCCGCGAGCTCTATCTGATATTGTCCTGTCGATTAACAAAACATCCTATGTGCTCCTTCGCTCACAGCAAAACAAGAGGCCCGGAGAGCTTAACAAAGCTTCCTTCCCACACTCTTCTGCTATCCGAGGCCCTCGGTCAAGTTACCCCAAAGCAGAGCAACCGAACTCCAAACGATCACCTGGGGCTACAGACAACGCACCCCATGCGCCAACTGACAAGTAAACGACTAAAAGCCGAAAAGCCCAGAGAAAATCAGATCCGATCATATGTAGAGGATTTTAGGAAAGAAATGTCTGACCCCAGGTCTTAAACAACCCTTAAAATAGGAAGCTAGGAGATTTGGGCTAGAGCGCCCGACAGGAAAGTGACACGGAAGCGAGGTAAAAAGGGGAAAGAAGGCGTCCTTATTTATTTCCGGGTGGCCGGTACCCGGGGCCCGACGGTTTAACGAGCCCATCCGACGCACGGCGGATATTTATGGATTCGAGCGTTCGTACCTGCATGGGATTGAACCCGAGGTTTTCTCCGTGGCAGCAGTCACGAACGTTGACCACTAGGCCACCCGCGGTCCGAAGATCAGATCAGATCATATGTAGAGGATTTTACTAAGGGAGTGTCTGGCCCCAGGTCTTAAACAACCCTTAGAGAGAAGACGCTAGGAGATTTGAGCTAGAGTACCCGATCAGAGTCCCGAGCAAGACCGCTCGGCCCCATTGTTGGAACTCCTAATCTCCTCCCGTTCACTGTACCCCGCCTGTGGAAGCTGCCCACGTCTTCAAAGACATTCTATCAAGCAAGTCGTTGGCGACCTTGACGCCATGCATCGATGGCCCTGAGTCAACATCGCCGCAGGCGACGTGTTTGCTTAACCCAGCAACCATGCCGTGTTCGCACAGTACAATGGAAATTTACCCACGGGTCCACCACGTGCACTTTATCGTTGCTTTACGCAGCGTGTTCTATTAATTAATGCAAAGAAAATACAGTATTACAAATATACCTCTGAGGCTGAACCATTGTAACCTTACAGATACCACGGAGATACAGGAACAAAACGAAATACAGCATCTCACTGACATATCATCGTAGTGTCATTGCATCCACTATGCGTACGAGCAGTGAACGTCAGCCGAAAGGGGCCAAAACCATGACACCAGGTTGCGGATTCGTTCGACGCTCACTGATCGCAGAAAACTCAGGTTGTCTCCAAACTCTCAGTCAGCGATCTTCAGCTGGAACGGATGCGAGAATCGTAACTGACTACGGAATGCTTCCATTTGTCCTAAGTGTCACAACCATTGCCTCAACTTCCATAACGTTA
The DNA here is from genome assembly GCA_039090855.1 of Macrothele yani. Lineage (NCBI taxonomy): Eukaryota > Metazoa > Arthropoda > Arachnida > Araneae > Macrothelidae > Macrothele > Macrothele yani. Next base: position 20,088,335 of record CM077029.1, read on the forward strand.
CTCTCGTAATTGCTGTAGGAATGCCGTTGATAATATCGTCTTGAACACTACATTAATCCATTGAACGTTAAAACGTTAACACAATGCTCTCTACATCGATTTTGTATTTTTTCAGAAACTTACGAACTGTCGGCGCTAAATCTGAAAGAGTATTATAATGCAATAACTAAGATTGAGTCTGATACTGTTGTGGACATTTGCTCAAAATGCTTTTCCTTAGTATTTTCAAAACCTCTTTGTAACAAATCTGGTTTACAATCTACTCAGAGAAAATTCGAAATGCGTTTAACATCAAAGAAAACAGTACACATCATTTTCACATTTGATTTAACTTGCCTGGCTTTTTGTGTCAATGCAAAAGCCAGGTAAGTTAAACCTAGGAAACTTATATCCATATAGTTAAAATCCTAGTCATCCATTATGATTATTAGGATTTTGTTTCATGTTCATAGATATAGACCCAGGCCTTGGTCACCTGAAACAATATTTTCCACAAAGATTCGGCCCATAGTTGCACGATTTTAATGCCCTCACAAACTGGCACCTTTTGGATCACGTGTTAGAAGCCTAGGCCCAAATTTTGCTGTCACTCTTCTCATCTCCAAATCCCGTTTCAATATAGCACGAAAGGACCGAATTCATATGTTAGTCCTTGAGACAACTCCTTAACAATCAGTCATCTTCACTTCTGGTTACTTCACTCGCAGAGGCTGTGGAATCGTTTATTCTTGAAACTGATAGGTACCTGAGAGAGAAAATCATCTTCAATCGATGTGCCACTTTCTGTAAATCTACACTGAAGTGCCAAACGTCTTGCGATAGCAGCATGCACATTTTTAACTGACACTGCCGTCATATAAAGGCTTCTACACAAGCCACGTTTTTTATCAGTTGCGGGGTGTAATCTCGTGAGCCACGTTGAACAACCGCAAGCAATATTATGGTAAGCCGACGTGAGTTATCAAAGTTTGAAAGATGCATGGTTGTGAGAGCCAGACAGATGGGACAATCAATTTCCCAAGTTGTGCAAACATTCAACATTCCTCGATCCACGATGTCACGTGTGTACCGAGAATACCCCATGGAAGGCATTACCACCCATCGTGGGCATCGCAGAGGCTTACCACTTGTGCTGAATGAGTGTGACCAGTGGCGGCTGACCAGGATTTTCCATGCTAACAGACATGCGACTCTGGCTCAAATATCATCCACATTCAATGTAAGAGGTCCAGAGATATATCCATCAAGTCAGTGCAGCACATTTTAGCGTCCATGGGGTATGGGAGCAGAAGACCCACCAAAAGTCCCTTTGCTAACACCACGACATCGGACACAGCACCTCACCTGGGCTCGTGAACACTGTAATTGGATCCTGGAAGACTGGCAACATGTGGCGTGGTCCAATGAGTCCCGATACCAGTTGTTACGAGCTGATGGTAGGGTTCGTGTGTGGCGCAGACCCCATGAGGCTATAGACCCAAGCTGTCAACAAGGCACTGTGCAAGCTGGTGGTGGTTCCATACATGTTTGCAGTGTCTCTACGTGGTACGGTTTGGGCCCTCTGCTCCTCGTAAACACGTCATTTACCGGTAATCTCTTTGTAGCCCTTCATGGGCTTCATGTACCCCAACAATGATGTGATCTTGCAGGCAGACAATGCACCATGTCATCGGCCCAAGTTCTCCAAATTGGTTCAAAGAGCAATCTGGACAGGTCCGACGGATGGTGTGGCCACCACGTTCGCCCGATATAAACCCAAAAAAGCACTTATGGGACGTGGGAGAAAGGTCCTTCGCACCCAAGATCCTGCACCTACAAATACCAGATAACTGTGGGTAGCTGTTCAGACGGCATTGCTAAACAAATCTCCAGAAATCCTACGGCCACTTGTGGAATCGATGCCACTCGAGTTGCTTCACTTCACCGACTAGAGAAAGTCCTACACGATACTAAGTACGTATCCAATGACTTTTAGCACTTCAGTGTATTAAATAATTCAAAAGCTTTTTAACTACTTACGACTCCTTTTCAAATGTTGCTTACAACTTTTACAAAGTTTCCGAGAAGTTCTCCAAGGATTTCGAAAAAATTGGTTACATGCACATCGGCCTTTTTAAAATCTGCCAAAACCACTTATTCGCAATAAAACTCAACAGAGCAATAGGTGGGAATGAAAGCTGATTCAGACTTGAAACTTCTCACGGCGTCAAGAAGCCCTCTGCTGTGCTGTCTGTAAATAGAACTCAAGTATTTCACGTTCATCAAAATAACTGCACTTTGAACACACCTTGTACGGTAAACATTAAATTCCTAACGACTACATTTATTCGGTTAACGCTGACCGGGAATGCTTCGTGGTTTTTCTTCTCGGGTCTCATTCGTAAATGAATTTCGCGACAACTCACCGCAATTTTCGCATCCATATATTTCGGGCATTTATATTTCCTTCTGAGAGTCAGGAAGTTTTCTAAGCTACATGGAAATGTTGGATATTCAAACGTTGTACTTCTTTGTTGACCGTATGTAATGCGTAGTGCAAATAGAGGGTGTTTTATAACTGATGCGGGTTGTAACACCATACTGCATCCCTGTAACAGACAAGAGCTGACTGCTACTGTAAATATTTCAAATCAATCCCAGTAATGTTGATGCAATATTCCGCGAAAGCAAGTGAAGCATACCTTTTATCTTGGACACAAATTCCAATTTTGCATAGCCAAAGCCTGTATTTAAATAACTGCGTTTATGTTATAAATTCCCGGATGAAGTAAGGCCAGTGAAAAATTTATCTGGAAGACTCTTGTACAATTTACAATGAAGAAAAATTAAAAAATAAAACATTTTACCAACGTAAGAGAAAAAAATTGTTTCGCGGCTGTGATTTCTCTCTTAGTGGTCAAATAACTCATTTCGTTTCTGGGAGAAAAGCTTAAACTTGATTTCTACCGAAATCCATCTGTCAGCGAAAAGAAGAATTCAGCTTGTACTTCCATTCAGTGTGTCTAGTTGCGTTCGTTGTCTGATCTCCTGGGAAATTGAATGTTGGAATAACGAGAAGGAAACTGAGCAACCGATGGCAGGCGGATTACTCACACAACTGAAATGCTGTGTTTAAAAAGTATAAAAATGTTTTAAGAAAACCATATGACGCGAGTGGCTGTGGAATATCTTTCTGTAAGAATACGATTTTTAAAAATATTATCTGTGAGGGTTGTTGGAACTGGGGTGGGGGGGGAATCCCAGTAGCTGCCTTGTGTGGAAACGCGTTTGTTTTTGTATGTGTGTGTGAAAATCAAAGTTAAGAAACGCATGCTCTTAGCTGAGAGAACTTCCACTTAGCCTAAAGAGAGAGAGAGGGGGGGGGTTAGATATTTATACAGGGGAAAGCAAAAAGAACGGAGAGTGCGAGAGGGAGTGAGACACAGACGCACGAAATTAGCGAGACACAGACACAGAAAGAGAACGTGGAAAAACAACTGGAATAAAGTGAGACTCAAAAAGCGAGAGAGAGAGAGAGAGAGAGATCGTGGGAAATCACAAGGGAAGACAAAGCGAGAGGGAGAACGAGAGGCGCAGGCAATAAACGAGGGAGAACTACAAGTGAAAAGTGAGACAGCCAAAGCGAGAGAGAGACAGAGAAATGGAGATGCAGGCAATAAAAGAAACAAACCTAGAGATTGAAAAACAAAAACCGGTAGGCACAGAATGTGAAAAGAATATCCACAAGACAAGGTGAAAATGGGAAAATAAAGACATACACACAGATGGGTACAAGAAGAGGCAAAGAGATACAGTTGGAGAAATATATAGAAAATAGATTGCAACAAAAGTGAAAGAACCGGGCACACGAAGGAGTGAAGTCCGATGTATAGAGAAAGAAGGAGTGGGAGAGTGATAGACAAAATAATTTAGTAAAATCGTGCAATGCATTGATTATGATACGCTTTCCAACATGCCAGAAATCATTACTCATCTCTCCTGTGTCTTGATCTTTCACCCCATTTCGATGATATTAAACAAAACAAATTCAGCATACCTCCGGAACAAAATAATAAAGTTTTGTCGCAATCGAAGCATTTCTAGTCAAGTTATTTAATAAAGGCTGTGGAATAAATCTCGCTCCTGTGTCCTGACCTTTGACCTTATTTCCATGATATTCAACAGAACTGTTACAGTGAACTTCTGGAACAACATGATAAAGGTTTGTCGCAATCAAAGCATTTTTACGTAAGTTATGACGCATAAGGTCAATGGAATGAATCCCGCTCCTATGTCCTGACCTTTGACCTCACTTCACCCATTTTCAACAGGGTTCGTCCCCAGGTGGTCTCCTACCACATAATAAAATTTCATTGAAATCGAACCATTTTTACGCAAGTTATGACCTATAAGGGCAATGGAATGGATCCCATTCCTGTGTCGTGATCTTTGACCCCATTTCACCCATTTTCAATAGGGTTCGTTATCGCGCGGACAGGCAGACGAACAGACAGACTGACAAAGCTGGAGCATATACGCTTCTTCAACCTACGGTTAGAAAGCGTAAACAAGAAAGATGACACCGAATTTTCGGGTGTGATAAGCACGTCCTTTGAATCCGTTCTGACACAAATCAAATTTATCAAATCTATTCAAAGTCAATGGAACCGGTATAGAAAACAATAATATCTGACTGAAGAAAGAAGTTTTTCAATCGGATTTTTAATCCCACAGATATTGCTGTAAACGGAATTGTGAGCTTACGCCTTCTGGCTGCAGACTTGTGCGTTAAGAAAAACATAAATTACAATGAGAAACATTTTGCACAGGAAACATTCTCCAACACCGAAAACATTTTTCAAATCGGGCTCTTAGAAACAGCGATATCGACAAAAACAAGATGTGACTTTACGTCCCCTGGTGGGAAAACCATGCATTATTTTAGGAAGCAAGTGTTCTCAAAAGGTTTTTCCATATAAGCGGTATTGGTCCAAGAAAAAAATTAGTCGAGTTTTCAGGAGCCCAGATTTTTCTACAAATGCATCAGAAGCAGAAATTAACACTTATGCTCCCTGGTGGCCAAACCATTCTTTACCAAACATTAGAAATTTTGTGAAAAATATTTTCCATCAGGTCTTGTATGCGATACAGAAAGAATTTTTCAAATCAGAGTTTTAGAAGTAGAAATAACTCAGAAGACGCAATTTACCTATGTGCCCTTTCGCGGAAAGTCTATGATTTACTTGAACACTTTGAATTTATGGGGAAAACATTTCGCATCGGAAACACTATCCAACAAAGAAGGAATTTTTCAAATCGGACTACTAGAAGTAGAGATATTGACAAACATAAGATATGCATCTACGCCCCCTGGTGTAGAAACCATGCATTATTTCAAGAAGAAAATGTTCCTAAAAGGTTTGTCAACATGAGTAGTATCGGTCAACAACCCACTTTTTTTTCAATCGAGATTTTGGAAGCTCATATTTCTCTGCAAATACATCAGAAGCGGAAATTAAGATTTACGCCCCCTGGTGGCCAAACCATTTTTTTTACAAAAATTAGAATTTATGTGCGAACGATTTCTCATGAGGAGCTGTATCCGGTGCAGAAAGAAATTTCCAAATCGGAGATTTAGAAGCAGAGATATAGGGGGAAACGCAATTTACCTCTACGCCCCTAGCTGAAAATCTATGAATTACTTGAAAATTTAAATGAATTACTTGAAATTATATGAAAAAAATGTCACACTACAAACATTATCCAACAAAGAAGAAATTTTTCAAATCGGACTCCTAGAAGTAGAGATATTGACGAAAATAAGATATACATCTACGCCCCCTGGCGGAGAAACTGTAGAGTATTTTAAGAAGAAAATATTCCAAAAAGGTTTATCTATGTGAGTGGCTTCAGTCCACGAAATAATTTATTCAAACGATATTATAGAAACTCATATCTTATGGCAAATACATCAGAAGCAAAACTAAACATTTACGCCCCCTGGTGGCCAAACTATTCTTTACCAAAAAATTGAAATTATATGCAAAATATTTTTCATTAGGACGTGTATCCGCTGAAGAAAACATTTTTCAAATCGGAATTTTAGAAGAAGAGTTTTCGAGAAAAATGTAATTTACTTTTACGCCACCTAGCCGAAAATCTATGCGTAATTTAAAAAAGCAACTTTATCTAAAATACTCTTAGACATAAATGGAATGGAAAGGTAAAAATGATTTTTTTAATCGGATGTTTAGAAGCAAATATGTGGAATAAAACGTATTTTTGAATTCATCATCTGCATTTACGCCCTCTAGCGGCAAAATTGTACATCGTAAAAAAAAAAACGAAATGAAGGATCATCATTCCCATATTTCAATCTTCCCAATGCAAAAAGAATTTTTCAAATGGGATTAATAGTTGCAGAGATATTGTGGGTACAGACGGACGTGCGGACGGACTGACGGACGGGTGGACGGACTGACGGACAAACCGGTAACATAAGCACGAATTTTTTTTACAAACGACGTGCTAAAAAGGGACATATAAGTTGAAAGACGATAAAGAAGAAATAAAGAAGTAGGGAACGATTGAATAGCTATGGAGTTCAGACAAAAAGGTGAAAGATGACACACACACACACACACACACACACACAACGGAAAGGATGTGAGATAAAAGTGGTAGTAAATGAAGACAAGAAGTGACAGTGGAGGTTCTAATAAGTGAAACCTATTTGTTCTAAACACTTTCGCTTGCTTTACAAGGGAACAGGGCTATCTGTTCTGCCCCAGTGTTTCAGTGGTCTAAGTGTTGACTTTTAAACGTTTGTCCGAGTGGGTGTGGTTTCGCGTCCTAAATGAAGCATGTGTGGTGCACTGCCTTTTAATCCCTCTCCCCTACTTGGAACTGGAGTCCCCAAATTAGGGACCAGAGACTTTATATATCCTATAGTTGCTAATGGTGGTCGTTAAATCCTGAAAAAAACAACAGAACCATCTGCACATTATACACATTTAAAAACATGGAACGATGCGTAGGGATTTACGCCCCCTGGCTTAGGCTTCGTCATGTTTTCATAGAATAATCTGTCCAGAGGTCGAGTTATTTTAATCGAGCATGATTTTTACTGAAAAATCGAGTTAATTTTCTGCAATTAAATTTTACTTTATGTTAATTAAGGAGGATTGCTTTACATTTTATAAATGTTGATTGAGGAGAATGGCCGAACACTTACATAAAAAATAAATGTTTAGCCGTTCTACTTAACATTGGGAAAGAATATTTTGTGGGACAAATGAGGTGTACCTTCGCAACTGATGGTATTTCAATAAGCCAGTGAATTGTAGAATGAGAAATATCTGTTCAAAATAGTCTAGTGCGGCATCTTTATATTGTTCTTTTACTGCTCGTGAAACTTCACTGGTCTCTATTTGCATCAGTTGTTTTGCACTGAAGAATTTCAAGAAATGCGTATAATGGATTTTGAATTCAGCAGTCTTTTTATTTGTATTATATCCTACTTTAATTTACCTTGAGAGATTAAACAAGTTAGTAAAATCATGCAATGCATTGATTATAATACGCTTTCCAACATACCAGAAATCATTACTCAAGTTATGAGGATAATGGCCGTGGAATAAATCTCGGTCCTCTGCCCTGACCTTTGATCCCATTTCCATTATATTTAACAGAACCGGTTCAGTATACCTCTGAAATAACATGATAAAGTTTTGTCGCAATGGGAGCATTTTTACGTAAGTTATGATGCATAAGAGCTATGGAATGGATTCCGCTCCTGTGTCCTAACCTTTGACCCCATTTCGCCCATTTTCAACAAAATTCGTCCTCAGGCAGGCCCCTACAACATACTAACATTTCATCCAAGTCGAAGAATTTTTACGTAAGTTATGATGCATAATGGCGATGGAAGTGATTCCGCTCCTATGTCCTGACCTTTGACCCCATTTCGCCCATTTTAAAAGGGTTTGTTCCCAAGTAGTCCCCTACCACATACTAAAATTTCATCGAAATCGAACCTTTTTGACGTTAGTTATGACGCATAAGAGCAGTGGAATGGATCGCGCTCCTATGTTCAAAATTTTGACCCCATTTCGTTCACTTTCAATAGGGTTTCTTTCCAGGTGATCCCCTTCCACTTATTTAAAAGTTCATCGAAATCGAACGATTTTTACGTGAGTTATCGTGCGGACGGACATACGCACACAACGCGTGACATAATGAGGCAGATGGGAATCGCGACCATCTGCTCGCAAGTGTGTGACGTCATAAAACTTTAATAGGATTAACACACAATGCGTGACGTAATAAGACAGATGGCGTGAACGCGCGCCAACATCTCAAGCGCGAGATTGTGACGTCATAAGATCGTCCCCAGGTGGTCCCCTACCACATAATAAAATTTCATCAAAATCGAACCATTTTTACGCACGTTATGAAGCATATAGGCAATGAAATGCATTCCGCTCCTATGTCCTGACCTTTGACCCCACTTCACCCATTTTCAATAAGGTTCATTCCCAGGTGGTCCCCTCCAATATACTAAAATTTATTCGACATCGAACCATATTTACACAAGTTATGACGCATAAGGGCAATGGAATGGATCCCGCTGCTGTACCGTGACCTTTGACCCCACTTCACCCATTTTCAATAGGGTTCATTCCCAGGTACACTATGCTAAAATTTCATCGACATCGAACCATATTTACGCAAGTTATGACGCATAAGGGCAATGGAATGGATCCCACTCCTATGCCGTGACCTTTGACCCCATTTCGTCCATTTTTAATAGGGTTCATCCCTAGATGGTTCCCTACCACGTACTAAAATTTCATCGCAATCGAACCATTTTTACGCGAGCTATCGGGACAGACGGACGGACAAAGCTGGAGAATATACGCTTCTTCAGCCTACGGTTGGAAAGCGTAAAAAACGCTAGGCTTTGCTGATTAGATAATTAGATAAAAAGAATCAAATGTCCTTGGACATTTGGAAGCACTTTATTGTCAAGTGCAATTGTCGCTTTTGCTTTCTGTGATCGTCACTAGATCTTTCTTCAAGAACATCTTTAAAAATCCTTTCGTAATACTTGAAGTTACAAGAAATGTTCTTTCAATCACAATTCCTGTACACACTATCTCCACAGGCTTACAATGAAGCGGTGTGCTTGTTTTACCTTGTTCGTTGTATCTGATAAATAGTTCAGTGTCGAAAACTTTCTTCTTAAAATTAAGGGCATCGTATTTCAGTGCACGGAAACCACGAGCATTGTCTTTGAAGACAATATTATTCATTGCCGTCCAAAGATAAAGATCAAATGGTATAATGGCAGGTGATATCTCTTGCCAAATGATCCTTGAAATTAGTTGGTCATCATATAAATCACCGAGAAACGCTATGACTCTACGGGTCGTGTGAGGTGTCGCACTCTCCTATTAGAATTAGGCTCTGCGCGGGCAATTAGTTGGAGAATGGAAGCATACATATTCGTATCAAAATAATGCTCTGAATCGATTGCAAATGAAAGTAGGTCGAATTTCTCGACTTCATGATATAGTAAACTTATAAATCAACATTTTTATCATGCAGTGTGGTGTCTTCTGAATTGCACATAGACTTTATTGTTTCTTCCTTCACAGTACATTCTCGAGAATGGGCGGTACAGCCGATTTAAGAGACACACCCCTTTATATATCTCACAAACGCTTTCTATTCCTGCTTAGTGTTGACATAGAAGGTATGAGTTGCACAAAGATTTTTAATATCTATTCAAACTTAACTGGAAAGGGTTACATGAAAATTTTGCCTAAACTCGTGGAGTATTTAATCAGTATGCATCTCCGTCTGGAAGATGGATTCAAAAACTTCTGTCATCTCCAATAGCACTAACAATAGTCATTCAATCTGAAATTCTGCAATTTAGAGTTTCAGCCCTTAGGTAGCAGAAATTCTCATGAGCGCGTTTGGCAAAACATCTGCATTGCATTTCTTAAATTTGAACTGGAAATATTTGTTCTAGCACATCTTTTGGAAAAAATTCAAACGGAACGTCATCATGTCATTGCTAAGTTTGTCCATACTTCTGCTGATAATTGCTGCACCTATTACTGCTAATTGAAATATTGTTCTTGCATTGAGATGCTAAAACTGTGAAAACGATTAACATGGTATCTTGGTATTCCGATTCTCGGTAATCCACTTCCAAATTCCTAGCCTGGGAAATGTTTCCCGCAGTTCTTATTTTTAAAAAAATCGTGGTTGTGCTTTATAGTTCTCTAGAGACAAAATGTTTGAAAACAAAAATGTAAGGACTTGTTCTTAAAAATCCCGCGGCTTCTCAAAACAAATGCGAGAGAAACAACATTAAGCAAATAGTACAGGCGAAGGAAACTCTCAACTTCAATGGTTAAACAAGCATTTAACTCGGCAATAAGCTATCATTTGCATAACATTTGATCATTATGCATCACCTCTTATACCTCCTATTGTAGTACACTGCTTGACATACAAATTGCCTCACCCAGAAGGAGGTGTGCTACAAACTTGCAAATCGTAGGGCAAGATTAACAAATTATGTTAAAGTCTCAAGATATGCAAATTATGTAAAAGTCTCAAGATATGCAAATGATGTTAAAGTCGCAGACGTTTCAGATTTGTTGTTTGGGCTGGAAAACTGTTCAGCGAAAGCGGAAAACGCCTGGTGCACTCCGTCGGCAGGTTTATCGCCATTTGGATGCGTTTCAGGGATGAAGAATTGTAGGCCAGTGTGAAGCGAGCTGGTCTACACGTCGCATCTCTGGGCAGTGCAACTGGATGCACGAGCTGTTAGACGCTGTTGGCACCAGTGGCTACAGGACGGTTCGCACGTGCGTCGGATGGGTAGTGGTGCAGTCCGGCAGACGTCAGCACGCCTGGACAGGCGGATTATTCGACTCGCGCGTTCGTCACCAGAAAGCACAACAGCCGATATTCGACGTGCTGTGTCATCCGCCATGGACGTCGCCATGACGACCCAAACTGTAAACCGAAGGATACGCGTGGCAAACCTGCTCAGTAAGCGACCGTTACGTCGACTGCCATTTACGGCCAGCCATCGCAGCGCTCATCTGGCTTGGTGCCAGAAGTCATGCGAACTGGGGCCACGAATGGACCACAGTGGTATTCAGTGATGAAACCCGTTTCTATCTGGGTGCTGACGATCGACAGATCCGTATCTGGTGACACACTGGTGAGCGGACGCACCCCGGTTTCGTTCGCGACCACCACACCACCCGTCAGATAGGCATCATGGTATGGGGCGCTATTGCGCATGGCAACAGGTCGTCTCTTGCCCGCATTATGGGCAAACTGACAGCTTCACGATACGTGAGCGAAGTTTCTGCAGTCCATTTTGATTCCGTTCTTGAATGGCCTACATCAACCCATTTTCCAGCATGATAACGCCCCCTTTGTGCATAGGTCTCCGGACAATGTTTGCAACATCTTCAAACACTGTCATGGCCAGTACGATCGCCCGGTTCATTCCAACTCGAATACCCGTGGGACCACATTGGATGTTATATGCAATGGAATCGGCCTGCGCACGATCTCGACGAATTATGAGAGCACGTCAACCGTGCTTGGTGTTCCATTCCTCGGCACGATATCCGTCGACTGTATGATTAATTGCCACGTCATGTTGCTGCATGTATTGGCGTTTGCGGCGGTGCAACCACTTACTGAGGCGTGCTCATTGTGCTACATTATCTCATCTGATAAACACTGTACATGGCTGAAAATAACATCAAGGTAAACCCTTATGCATTCCTATGTGAATGCTCAATTTCAGCCTTCTGTCCTCACTCCTTCTGGGTGGGGTAATTTCTATATCGAGCAGTGTATTCGTAGCATTCTGGTAACACTATTGGAAAATTCACGCCTCATCACTTCTTTCATGTCACTCCGGCATGTTTTCGAATTCAATTCACTCATTTCCTGTGTGGCCTTCTTCTGGGTCTTTCCCTGTTCTTTGGTATCCAGTCTGGTACTCCAGTTCTTGTATCAATATTCCCAGTCCATTGGCACTTTCTGTTCCTTGCTTTGATAATGATGTCACCCTCTCTTGCCATTTCCATGTTCCACGAGTTCTTTTAGCTATCTTTCTTGGTTACACTACGCATGCTTCTCTCCAGGCTTCTTTAAGGCTTGATGCAAATCTGCTTCTATAAGTTCGATTTAAAAAAAAAAAATATTATTCATCAGATATGTTCGCCTATGAAAAACATTTTGCGTTCAATTTGTGATTTTTCCTAATGGGTAGTACAGCCGTTACAGGGGAGTAAGTGCATTATTTCTACTTGCAGATATATTACCGATCATAAAATAACTTTTGAGAAAAGTTTTGTTGCATCGTGTGCCGTTCCATATTGGGAACACTGCGTAGATTGTGTATCTTATTAGACACTGCATGTTTTTTTTCTGCTAGAAGTTATTCATCCCTCTAATGAAATGCATGTTCTTTTTCTTAAATTATTTCCTTTTCTGAAAATTCACTTTCGAAATTATTTTTATTATCAGAAAGATTCTATCATTGGAAACGTTTCGCGCGCACTTTTTTAGTTTCTCATAATGCAGAGTTCTGCTACGAAGGACGTAATAATCTGAAGTCATTGCTTCGAATCTAAGATGTCTACTGAAAGAATTTCTTCTGCTTGGGAGAAGAATACTTGTGCCCAAGATCAGAATGCGTTACTTGCTTCCACTGACGCACAGATGCATTTTTTTATTATTGGGGAGGAACACGTGCAAGTGTTTATTTCTGTTGGCGTCAACATTTCCGTGTCTGTAGGTCTGACTAGAAAAAAGAAAAGACTTTTTGCTTCAGTTGCGTTGCTTTGTGAATAACATTTTACTTAAATTTTCTGTATCGCAATTTAGTTTTCCGGTACGGGCAGAAATACAGGTTTTAAAAATTTATTTTTCATTTGACCGCATTCTCTGTGACAAACAGATGGTCAACTTTGGTAGAACCTAAGTTTCTAAATTTAATATACCAATAATTTCGATGAATATTCAATTTTACGTAAATGTTTTGTCATCCAAGAAACGTTCCCACTCCCCCCGATTAGTCGGTGTGATCCTTCCTGTTAATTTACGTAAACACTATGTTACATGCCTTAATTCAAAAATACACACACACTGGCCAAAGAAATAACAGACTTTATTTAGTATCAAGGAAGGCAATTTTTGTTACGAATGACTTGTAGAGATAGCTACACGTAATGGATTCTATGAACTGCTTGAATTTGTATTCCTGCAACAAACAAAGTTGCCAGAGTTGTCCGAAGAGGTCATAAGACGACAAACAACTCTCTCCATCACGTGACAGAGATTTCCAATGAAATAGAGATCAGGTGACTGCGGTGGCCAAGGGAAACGCTAGGCGTTTCTGTCGTGCTCATCAAACCATTCTTGTTCATCGCTGGGACTATGTGCTACTGCATTTTCGTTCATAAAAATGACATCACATGGAGGAGAACAGTGTAACACTCCATGTCGCACTTAGTGTGCTACAACACTAAGGTATACCCTGGGTGTCATTTTACATTCCATTGGCATTAAGGACATACAGTGCGTACCAGCAGAACACCATAGAATAGTGCCACCCTCACCTCAGATGCTTGGATCATGTTTACAAGGCATGAGGGTTCATAATTTCCACTAAATGCCGACCATCAGTGCAACGCAATGTGAAGCGTGACTCATCTGACCACATCATTTCTTCCAATGCTCAACTCATCCATTCTCTGCTCCACTGCAAGCGGAATTTTCTGGATTTTTTTTTTCTGAGATAAGTGGCATCCGTTTGGGCAGACGACTTCCAACGCTCAATTTATTTAACTACCAACGCATGTTTTGTGGCGAAATCGGTTGCCTGGTTGTATACAGCAGTTAGTTCCTGCACACTGGAAGACCTGTTCTTCCTTACAACCTTTCTTGTAGTGTGACGGTCACGCTCTTTAGGGCTAGTTTTGTGGCCACATTTATGATTTTCGGACTGGAAGATCAGCCTCCCATTCAGTTGCTAAACGCCTCTCAAACGGTTGCTTTTGAGAAACTAATAATGTCTATGGATTCAGTGGAAGAAATATTCCTCACAAATTATGTAGAACAAATTGATGATTTCAGCAGCCAGATATGCCTTAATCATCAATTTTACTAGTCATTATGTACCACATCACACCAGAAATCTTGAAATTCACATCGCCTTGGAGCGGGAAGAATATCTCATCCATTGAATTTGAGATAATGGTGATGTAATTAGTTACGCTACGAGTCAGCAAAGTTTGCTAGAACTGGCGAAATCTGAAGATTTTCAGATTCTTCTGCTCAGATAGTAGGAACTTCGTTTTCCCGGTTATAGCATAAACCTTTTTCGTGAGAAAGATTGGTGTTACGCTATGTCTAAAACCATGTCTAAGGAAATGTTGAACTAAATGAGAATACGATGCAATAGTTCCTAATTAAGCTTTGGCGGCCAGACGAAACATATACAGAAGTCAGACTTACGATAACCTTTTATTGGGCTAGCAAATTGAAGACATCCACAATATGGCACTAAAAGTTGTAAATTCCACATTTATCTTAACAGCGAACGAACATCTCCACACACACACACACACACACACACACACACACACACTCTGACCTTAATTGTGTTGCCAACCTCATTCTTGTGAGAGAGAAGATATCACGTTAAGTTTGGAAAGTGTAAAGGAGAACAAACTCAAATTTACATAGGAAAAGTAACTAAAAATGAAAGTTATTTTAGAATATACGTCAGACGGTGATCGAACAGAAATCGGGAGATGCAGATTCGTTTTCGTCTCCAGTCTCCAGGGCAATATAATTTTCAAGTTTACTGTTCTTATGATGATACGTATTGAACAGTAAAAAATATCAGATTGCTAAAATCATGACGAATAATTTATTTTGTTTTGCCAATGATGGTTCCAGCTATGTGTGACTACGATTTGACCTTTTCGAATTCCAACATATTCTGGGATTTTCCATGTTGTCATGCATTGCTGCAGCTCAATAATCTGTGAGCCCTTTATAAAGGAGTAGCAGTCATGCCCGTTCTCTGACCGGTAAATCTACAAAATATTTCTTTGAATATAAAATTAAAAGAAAGGGAAATATAACTAAGGGTTACAGATCTAAAAAGTAATTTAAGATCTGTAACTGTTTTACGATTTAGAACAGGGTCGGGACGTCAGTGCATGCAGTCTGACGTAAAATAATAGCAGGCTTTGGCTCCTCTTAATTCCAAATCAAAATTTCATGGCATTTTTTCAGCATTTCAACGTTTCTGTCATAATCACATTTAAACCTATCCGCATTTTGAAGAATGAAGCTAAGCCACTCTTTTGAATTTTTGGTTTTCGGACTTTGTTTAAGTACACAAGTCGTAGAAAAATTTTATCAGACAGTATTCCGAAGCCGCCATTTTAATTTTTTGATTTTCGGACTTTTCTAGACGCCTAGACCTTAGTACCTATCAGTATGCCAATTTTCAGATCTCAAGATCATTTAGAAGTGGCCGAACAATTCGTGAAAGTCTCAAGCAGACAATATTCCAAAGCCACCATATTGATTTTATTGGTTTTCGGACTTTTCTAGGTATCCGAATCTTAAGAACTATAAGCATGCCAATTTTCAAATCTCAAAGTCATTTGAAGTGTTGGAACAATTCGCAAAAAAATTCTAGCAGAAGATGTTCCAAAGCCTTCATTTTGATTGTTTTAGTTTTTGGACTTTTCAAGGAATACAGACATTAAGACCTGTTAGTATACCAATTTGCAGATCCCTAGGTCATTCGGAAGTGGCCGATAATTTGCGGACTCAAACACTGGCATTTTCCCACGTTCCCAATTTGATTTATATACAGTATATAGACACGGCAAAAAATCATCAGCCCACGTGATTTTCATATTTGCATATATATGCGTTTATTATGTGTGACTGTCTCTTGATAAAAGTTAATTATCTTTTGAACAGTGTGTCTAACTACTTCATCACGTTTCCTATGAAGAGCTGCGTTCGAGGCAATTTGAACCGGATCAAAAGTAAATGACATTTTTTCTAGGATAACTTCAGTATAAACTGCCCGGCGAACAAGACCATCTATGGCTTGAAACTTATGAATTAAATAACTCATCTTCGATCATCTGCGGACGATGGCACACTACGTTGCATCAGTTTATCCTTTGAGGAATTTCCCGCGGAAATATTTTATCCGTGTAAACTTTCAACAAACAGAAGTTTAAATATTTAATATCGCCTTGACTCAAAATACAACTTTTCAGTACATCTGAATCGGTGCTAAGACAGATGCGATAATTTATATATATTAGCTATAAATACAACGTAAAGTTTTGATGTAAAACAACTAGAATAAATTGTCAGAATAGAAACGAAGTGTCGATGTTTATGTATATTTTCCAAAGCAGTAATGCATAAATTATCTTAAAAGGAATAAGACATGCATAAGACAACTCTTCGAGGTCAAAGAATATTTGATATATTGCTTTGAGCTATTTCTTACAGTTACGTCTTAAAAGAGATCCAATATGCACGTTTTGGAATATTTAGGACATTTTCATCGCCTGAATTATCAGTCAAAATCGACGAAGTCTGTATAAATTGTGTGAATAATTAATTTAGAATCCTTGAAATAATTTAAAATTTAGTAATGAGGCCGTTATGGATAAAGATTCTCATCGTTACAGAGCGAATTCGTGAGACTTTTCGATCTGCGCACCCCCCCCCCCCAATCTCTCTTTCTCTCTCCCTCTTCTCGCATTTCATAAACCCAGGCGTCAGATTCCTACTTTTTAATGTAATTAGGAAAGTGCACGAACTTGTGATTTCGGGAAACGAATTTCACAAATTAAAGGCTTCCTAAACTGAAACGCACATCGAAGGGAGATTTTAATTAAGTGATGGATTTCTGGAGATCTTTTTCTAGCCACTGCTCCCAGAAAGGAACTAATTTCTTGAAAACAGAAATGTCAATGACGACGTATAAATTTTCAGATCGAATGAACATCCTTTTTTTTTTTTTTTTTTTTTTCTAAAGTGAAGAAAAATCAAACGGGAACAAGACTATACCACTATTTCTAAACTTAAAAAAACCGGTCTTTAGAATAAAGATTAACTCATTTCTTTTTAGAGGAATGAAACAGTCAATAAATTCATGGGCGTCTTCGAACGGAAAAGTTATCAGTATTAATTGAGAAATTACTGTTATAACTTCAAGGCATAAGAAACTAAATGTCTAACATTTACAATAATCTTTGATTATACATAGAATGGACAAATTATTGGAACCTCGCGGCAAACCAGAAAATATGTCATCATTTGCCTTTACTTCACTACGGATACATAGCCACTTGAACCGGAACACTCCCGATTCAGGTTCGGAATACGTTACCAAAGGTCCAATGCGAAACCAACGTGATCTAATTGTCTGATTCTAGGATCACAGTCACTGCTCAAAGGACTGGGACAAGCAGACCAGAACTGCTGGAATTGTGAAATGTGGAAAAGTAAACAACAAGAAATACACGGTCGAGTCACATTATTGTGACCACCAGCTAATATCCAGAGTAACCGCCGTGTGCAGCGCCGACAGCAGCTAGACGGGCTGGGGTGACTCAGTAATGTGCTGGAAGGTGTTCACAGGTATGTGGAGCCATAGAGCGAACAACACTATCGAGGTGGCCTAACAGATGCTCAATTGGGTTTAAGTCTGCAGAATTAAGGGGCCAGGGAAGTACTTTGAAGTCTTAATCGTGCTCATCCAACCACTCTCGGACATTTCTAGTTGTGGTACCCTGCATTATGAATGACGTCTGAAAGGAGGCACTTTCGCCGATCTGTTCACATCTGCTTGGCACTGCAGCTGAGAATCCAGATTTCTGCTCCAGATTTATTGCAGGAGATGAAACATGGTGCCTGCAATATAACACATAAACCAAATGACAAAGAACTGAATGGAGTGCTGTCCGTTCTCCATGGAACAACCCCCCCCTCCTCAAGAAACCATCAATGACACAGACGATGTTTATAGCTTTTTTCGATTCGAAAACTATAGTTCACAAGAAATTCGTGCCAGTGGGCCAAACAATAAATCCAGAATTCTACAAGCAGGTTTTACGATGTTTACACCACAGTATTCGTCGCCATCGTCCCCTGTTATGAGAATCCGGAAATCGGTTCTTGCTCCATGAAAACGCAAGACCACATACCGCTTTGTCCGTCCTACAGTTCTTAGTTCACCATTTAAATCCCCATGTTGACACATACGCTGTATTCCCCTGATTTATGGCCTTGTGATTTCTTGCTGTTTCCCAGGATAAACTGGGCACTAAAAGGACAGTATCCCCAAAAAACGGATTGTGATCTTCAAAATGTGTATTATATGGTGTAATCCCGTATTTCATTCATGATAATGCAGACATTACATCTATTTAAGAAGCCGTGGCAAAACAACTTGCAGACGTCCCGGAAAGTGTTTTCTAGAACTGTTTTCAGGATCTTCATAAACGCTGGAAACAGTGTATTGATTCAAAGGGCGGTATTTTGAAGGTGACAAGCATTAATTTTGAGGATGGTGCTTTTTTTTTTTTTTATTTGCGTCAGTCCTAGAATTTTCGGACGTAGGTTGTATTAATATGTTGTGTTTAGAAGGAGTGGACAGGCTGCAATCTCTTAGTTTTCAAAAGCTATGAGGGAAAGATGTGGTTACTAACACTGCATGACATGTTTTACACTCAACTGATCGCTGTTGCGGGAGTCCAACCAGATACCATGTACCATTTGCTGTAGATTTGCCAGACAACGCACTTCCTTTGCTTCACACGGGAATTGATGTTTCTACTTGAACCAGCTTCAGTTCACGATGCATTTTTCAGGGGACTATTATCTTGAAAAGCTGGAACGTGTCATTTCTCTGTTAAATATATTCAGACTGTCATCAACTATTTCCATTAGAAACGTTAAGTGCTATTTATATTTTTATTGGCACACATACTGTAGATTGTAGTTTCTACGCATACCTCTCATTTAAATTTCCTCTTGAGTTTTTGTGTTCTCATACACATTTGATTTCACCTCGTTAAATATTTTCTGACTTAACGAACATTATTCCTCCCGACGAGCTTTTAAATGTTGGCATCCTGACAGTGGGTCGAAGTGCAGCCTATAAAGTAAACAGAACGAAGACGAAAGACCTTTAAGATACATTGACTGGAAAACCGTAAGTTAACCGTGCGATATTGGAAGTCCAGCGTTGTACGGCACGAATCTGTCACATCTCGTTGTTTACTAAATCTATTTGCGTGTTTATATCAGTTACATCCAATTATATATATATATATATATATATATAATGCAAAGATTAGGCTGTTTGAAAATACAATACACGTAAAAATTGGAAAGGGAGTGAGACAAGGTGACACCGTATCTCCGAAGCTCTTTAATGCCACATTGGAGGGTGTTTTTCAGTCGCTGAGCTGGGAAAACAAGGGGATAAAGATTAATGGAGATTATCTAACCCACCTTCGTTTTGCTGATGACATAGTCATTTTTGCAACTACCCCATCAGAGCTGCAGAGTATGATCCAGGAACTTGCTGACAAGAGTAAAGAAGTGGGATTAAAAATGAACTTTCAGAAGACAAAAGGGATGTTCAATGCTTTTACAAGAAATGAAGATTTATCGATTGATGGAGAAAAGCTGGAGATAACAGACACGTACGTTTATCTTGGACAGCAGATATCAAGTGAGGGTCACATTGGTGAAGAAATTAATCGGCGTACAAAACTTGCCTGGAGAGCTTTTGGAAGAAACAGCATAATTTTCAAGAGCAATATGCCATTATGTCTTAAAAGAAAAGTGTTTGATCAATGCATCCTTCCAGTGCTTACGTATGGTGCAGAGACGTGGACCTTAACTAAAAGAGACATACAAAGGCTGCAGACAACTCAAAAAAGCATGGAGAGGTGCATGCTTGGTGTAACCAGGAGAGATAAGAAGAGAAACTCGTGGATCCGAAAAATGACAAGAGTGGAAGACATCATGATCAGAGTTAAATCCCTGAAATGGCAATGGGCTGGACATACTGCCAGAAGGACAGATCATCGATGGACAGCCGAAATTTTAGATTGGATTCCAAGGGACAGGAAAAGACCCAGAAGAAGACCACATGGGAGATGGGTGGATGAAATTCGAAAGTATGCAGGGGTGACATGGAGGAGACTGGCACAAGACAGACCGTTGTGGAGGAAACTTGGGGAGACCTTCGTCCAGCAGTGGATTGATAATGGTTGACAATGATGATGATGATATCACCAGTAGGATTTGTTGTTTTTTGTTTTTATAATATTATGTACAGGAATTGTCCAAAATAATGGAAACGCCTTGAAACAATAGGTGTTACGCAACTAATATTGTGTGATAGCAAGCACCCTTGGCATTTAAAACTGCTTGAAACCTCCTCCTCCTTGGAATGGACGTATACACGTCTTGGATGGTGGTATGTTGTACCATTCTTCTTGCAGAAACTGCTCTAATTCCTTGAGAGACGCCGGAGGAGAATAACGGGATCGCACTCTGTTTTCCAACACAGACCACAGGGGCTCAATGATGCTTAAGTCCGGTGATTGTGCAGGCCAGGGAAGGTGTGCAACTTTATCCTCATGTTCCTCAAACCATGATTGAACAGTTCGACTTCTGTGAATCGGGGCATTATCGTCTTGAATGGTGCAATCCGCTGACGGAGACAATGTCTGCGCCATTGAATGCACATGGTCGGCCAAAAGAGTGACATATTCACCGCTAGTGGTCCGTCCACGTAAGGTGATAATGAGACCTGCCACAAACCACGAGATCATGGCCCAAACCATTACGGAACCGCCCCCATGCTTCACTGTAGGAAGGTGACAGTCTGGGTTGTAGGGTTTTGCGGTAGTTCTCCACACGTAAACCCATCCTGTGGTGGGGAATAGTGAGAAACTTGATTCATCGGAAAACAAGACACGTTTCCATTGATCCGCAGTCCACGTTTTATGTTCCTGGTACCACTGTAGTCTCCGTTCCATATTCACCTTTGACACCAGGGGTTTTGTAATCGCAGCTCTGCCGTACATATTGTGCTTATGCAATTCCCTTCGCACGGTATGGGTCGACACTGGGTTTTGAAGATGTGCATTAAGCTCAGCAGTCTCTTTCGTCGCCGTGGTCTTCCTCCTTGCGGTCGCAATCCTCTTTAATGTCCTCCTGTCTCTCGCAGTTAGTTTGATTTTGCTTCAACTATAACGTCTCGCCGATGATGTTGTGCCGTGAACATTGTATGCTGTCGTGACCTTCGACACGGTACCTCTCGATACCCCCAATACCTGTACCACTGTGGTTACCGACACCCCAACCAGACAGGCTCCTACAAACTGCCCTCTTTGGAACTCCGACAGGTCACTCATTGTGCCTTCACCTGGAACAAAATTATGCAAACACGGATTTACAATGCAATCACACAGACCCTTGAGACGATAAGCAACACTTTTGTACAAAACAAATTGTAGCAACATGTTCGTTTTACTCAAAAAGTTTTCGCTTAATTAAAATAATTGGCAATGTAGTGACAGCATGGGGGTAGTTAGTGGAGGGGGTTTGGGGGATTCAAACCCTCCTCGAAACACCAAAAAGGTAAGATTTATGACAGGTAATATTTATGAAAAATTACTTATACCTTCTCCAAAAATCGCCCCCCCCCCTCCACAACCTAAATTCGAGCTACGGCAAAAAAAAATTCCATACAATTCAAGTTACATCACATGCAAGATGTGATATGGACAATTATACTTTGATTTCCTCTTTTGATTTTAATACTTTTCTGAAAGTCCACGAGTAAAGATTCAGAAATTAATAACAAAAATAATAACTACAATAATAATCATGGCACCTATGAGAAGGATGCTGCCGCCAGCGATCTTTTACCAAGCTATCTATTATTCGGTTCAATGACCGATAGTTTGAATAGTAGAGTAGCTTCCACATCAAATCTATTTCTCTTCCTGCTCTTAATTTCAACTAAATCCGAAAATCCAAACTCATAGTTTTAAGGAAAATGGTAAATAGCTCTATCTGATAGCTGTGGATATTCGTCTGGAACGGAAGATGTTAGATGGCACAATCTGATAGCTCTGGATTTTCGTCTGGAACGGAAGATGTTTGATGGCTCTATCTGATAGTTCTGGATATTCTTCTAGAATGGAAATGTTAGATGGCTCTATCTGATAGCTCTGGATATTCATCTGGAACGGAAAATGTTAGATGGCACTATCTGATAGCTCTGGATATTCATCTGGAACACAAGATGTTTGATGGATCTAACTGATAGCTCTGGATATTCATCTGGAACGGAATATGTTTGATGGCTCTATCCGATAGCTCTGGATATTCGTCTGCAACGGAAGATTTTTGATGGCTCTATCCGATAGCTCTGGATATTTGTCTGGAACGGAATATGTTTGATGGCTCTATCTGATAGTTCTGGATATTCGTCTGGAACGGAAGATGTTTGATGGATCTATCTGATAGCTCTGGATATTCGTCTGGAACGGAAGATTTTTGATGGCTCTATCCGATAGCTCTGGATATTTGTCTGGAACGGAATATGTTTGATGGCTCTATCTGATAGTTCTGGATATTCGTCTGGAACGGAAGATGTTTGATGGCTCTATCTGATAGTTCAGTATATTCGTCTGGAACGGAAGACTTTTCCTATAGCAACAGACACCTACGGGACAATTTCTCATAGTTAATGATGATGAATAGATGTCATGTAATAAATTCGCTATACGTAATTATTTAACAACTCTCATAAATATCTTGAAACATGCTC
Organism: Macrothele yani; assembly: GCA_039090855.1. NCBI lineage: Eukaryota > Metazoa > Arthropoda > Arachnida > Araneae > Macrothelidae > Macrothele > Macrothele yani. The sequence continues at coordinate 20,111,280 of CM077029.1, forward strand.
CATGATGACTCGTCAAAATTAAATCTAAGGTCATTAAATTACATGAATTTACTGGAAAGTGTCAATAAACTAGTGCGCAACATATAAAAATCAATATCTATAACATCAATTTCTTTGCTATATTCTCAAGAACGCGTGCACAACACATCTCATCTTTTTTAACTCTTGGCATTCTTTTAGAGAGAAAAATCTTATTTCTTTTCACAAGCGGTGTATATGAAAGAACACATCTTTACATTTATTTCATTCCTAGGAACAGAACGCATTTTATTCAACAGCGATTTACACGAACCGGGAAAGGTTATCGAAATCATTTCACATCTTCTGCGTAAACGCACAACTTAAGAAAGTGAAACTAAATTAAACTAGTTGGCCAATCTAGAGAAGAAGTAGTCATGGATCATTACTTCCGACAGATGTAATTTAATGCTCCCTAATAGCTGAGTTGGCCTTTTGAAAATGGTAGACCTGGGAATTGGGTGTGACGGCACAGTAAATGGAATTAAGGAAATTATTAAAGTGTTTAAGAGGGAAAATGCCGGTCACCATCATTTAAAAGAACGTAAGTTATCTAAAGCACTGCTTACTAGTCCTAATGCCGCAAATTAGCGTACAGGCGAATTAGTAAAAATGATGTCATGTATTCTGAAGTGGTGAAACATATCGTAAATTTACGTGACTAAACTACCAAGTGATGGCATGTGAATATTAAAATCTGAGACGTCATTCTCTTTAAAACTACATGTTAAAGAGTAAAGACTAGAGTAATAAATACTAAGTCGGGTACCTATGTATCTAAAATAATTTTTAAAATGCATAGACATTATTTATGCTAACTTCTTGCTGAGAAAATTATCTTTAGAGTTATCAGAATATGATTTTATGCTCTTTTAACAATTTTTTTTTTGTAAAAGGTTTTCCCTTTTGGGAGTTTCACTCTTACCGAGAAAAATCCGTTGCTCAAAAATAATTTTCTTTCCTCGCCTACTGAACAGAAAATAAAACACTTTTGTTCAATGACACCAAAAAATCTGTACCCATATATATTTGTTTCATATTGCATAAGTATTTTTTTCAATAGTATTTTTGTCCGGCTGTAATCAGTGTCATCATTGTAGGAAATTGATAAACTTCCATCTCCGGCTGATGAACCATAGAGACAAAAAAAGACTTAAAAGCAACGTTAGGCAATTTCAAATCGAAGCATCATTAAAATTAAGTACTTTCTAAACAGTGGTGATTTCAACCTCGTCTAGCGAGTCTTTCATTTTCATATTTCCGCATTTTCTGGATAAATCATTAGCACTGGGTTTAACAGCATAAACATTCCGTAACTTTTTCTGTTCTGATAGGCAACTATTGAGAAAATGCCCATTTATCTCTATTTCATTGAACAAGTTGGGTACAGCACTGCTTCAAAAAAAAAAAAAAAAAGCCACCCCCGGTGGCGCAATGGTGAAAGCGCTGTCTTGTGAATACTCGTCCGAGATGGGTTCTCATTCGGATGCCGGTGAGGCATGGATGTTGTGTTTGTCTTACCGCACTGGCTCTCTCCCTTTCCTTGAACCAGTGCATTAAGATGGGAAAGGGCAACCTCTTGCAGCCCATTGAGTTGCTCACGGTGGTCGTTAACATCCCACCCCAATAAAAAACAGCTTCCGTTCAAATTCATTTTTAATATGATTAAGTTTTCGTTCTTTCTTTCTCTCTCTCTCTCTCTCTCCGAGAACACAACATTCATCGCTCTTTCGTTTCATCAATGTCAATGGGGCCCCAAGACAGCTCACCAAATTGTGAGTTTCATTTTCTTATCGGCTTTTCTGCCTCTAACTTGTGATGAATGAAGCGCTAGAATCCAATGCTTTGATTTATTTTGAGAACATGTTTCCTTCATTGTCACCTAGAACTCATTTTCTCAATTTGCAACCTTGAACACATTTTCGCAAACTACAACTTTGTTCACATTCCAACCTCTCTGCCTTAAGAAGAAATTTAGAATGCCGTCGCACTGGCCGAGTGATCTGAGGCGCTGGCTTCTGACCATTTGTCCGAGATGTTTCAGGGTTCGATCCCTGGGTGAGGTGTGGGTGTTTTTCTTGTCTGGTGGCTTTGACCCCCTAACACCAGTGACTCTAAATTAGGAATAGGCGATGTCCGAGTATAGCCCTAGATTTGCTCATAGTGGTTGTTAAAGGCATTGGGGGGGGGTGAGAATGAAAAATGCCGATTATCAACAATCAAAATTTCTCGCCTAAAACCTCTGGATTCGATTCCCCAGAGCCAGCAACAGGAAATTTCCATTCCTTTGGGCCAGCGACAGGAAATCTTCGTTCCCTTGGGCCAGCAACCAGAAATTTCCATTCCCTAGGGCCAGCAACCGGAAATGTTCATTCCCTTGAGCCAGCAACCGGAAATCAAAATGTCTGGGAACATTAATGTTTTTTTGTTTTTTTTCTGAACTAGGGTCTGTGCCTCTAGGCTCGCTACGCTCGTTTCCATAGTAGCGCTCGGGCCCTGCAGCCGATCTCCAAGTATATCACATGAAATAAAAACTGGAAAATGCTTATAAATTTCAAATTTTATTGCATGTCTAAGCAAGTAAGGCTTGTTATTATGAAGTTAGAGTTTTTTTACGGTCGTTAATTTTGGAAGGTCGACTTTTGTCGTTTGAACTTAAAGCACTTAATAAATTTACCACTAAGGAAAACAAAAGTGTTCCAAAAGCATTACCGTAAACCGTTATGCTAAACCGTTAAGGTGGACGTCAAGTAATTTTGCTTCCTATACTTCCAATGGAAAAACTTTTGTACACATTTCCTTCACAATTATTGTGTTCCCAAGGATGAAAATTTAAACATCGATTAAAATAACTTCATATTATGACTTGGAATACTTAATATTTTTTAAAACATAAACAAAATTTTATAAAAAAAGTCAATAACTTTTCCTTTGGTGGTGTTGGAACCAGAAAAAAGATGGCGCGACCTGTACTTTGATGGCGTCAGTAGACAAACAAATGTTGGATTACATAATTGTGGTTATGTTTCAGAAAATATTAAGTATTTCAAGTTGTAAAATGAAGCAATTTTAATCGATGTTCAAATTTTCATCCTTGGGATCGCATTAATTGTCCAGAAAAAAAGATGTCGCGCCCTGTTCTTTGATGACGTCAGTAGACAAACAAATGCTGGATTCCATAATTAAGGTTATGTTTTAGAAAATATTAAGCATTCCAAGTTATAAAATGAAGCTATTTTAATCGATGTTCAAATTTTCATCCTTGAAAACGCATTAATTGTGAGGAAAATGTGTACAGAAGTTTTTCCATTGGAAGTATAGGAAGCAAAATTACTTGAAGTCCACCTTAAGCAACTGAGATAGCATTCTCTACCAACAAAACATATGCATAACAAATTCTCTGCGTCACCATGGCAGCAGGTTACAGGACCAGAACGTTCTTCTGTGGTTATGGTGAAGACAGACAAGCCGTTCGTTTCTTCCCTTTGCTCCTTTAAAAAATGCTTAAAATCAGAAAATGACTTTTTCTTAATTTTTTTTTTGGTAAAAAAGGGACGATAGTTGTAAGTTTATGCTGTAAAAATTGCAATGCGTTATGATTTATAGTTTGCCATATATCCGTTTTTTAAATGGATTCCGATCGCGAAATTGAGAATTTTGTGAAATTTAGAAATTTAATTTCTCGTAAACTAAATCAAAGTTCAAAAAAAAGGAGACGAGGTGCAAAATTTCAGTCATGGCACTACATGCCTAAAAGGTTTCGTGGTTCTGTTGCTGTTAGTGTGTCCGGAACTCGACCTGATAGCACATTTTTGCTTACCTTAACCTTGAAATACAATAACTCTTGAAGTATCGCTAGAATCTAGAAACGGGTTATTTCAGCGTGTTTTACAAGCAGTTCTCTACAAACGATGTACGTTTTTATATTTTTGTGTCCAATGCGTTTTGCGCTGCGAGCTAGGAAAGCAAGAGTGTCGCAAAATTTCTAAAACAGCGGCAGCGGCGGCAGTTACTTTTTTCAGAATAGAGAGATGAAGTTCAGTACTCTTTTCTGTAAAACTTTAGAAGTCATAATTTTTTCATATTTCCATTTGTTTGAATACCTCGAATTTGGTTACACTGCTTCACGTCTCACGAACTGTGTTGCGTCAAAATTTGTTCACAAGGAAATCTTTTGGTTCTGATAATTTCTGAGGAGGAACGACAAATATGGGCTATGATGTATCTGTTACTCACGAGGGAATAATTTCATCTGAAGTATTATCTTACAAGGCAACATAAGGAATGTTTTTTTGCAAAAAAATTGAGTTTTGTTGGAATAAAACTCAACCTGGTCTACATGTTTACAAAGTTTGGTGGTTCTGTTCTGCCAGTGTGTCCGGAAAGCGACCTGAAAGCACTTTTTTGCTTACCTTAACTTTGAAATACAATAGCTCGTGAAGTATCGCCAAAATCGAAAAACGGTTTACTTCAGCGTGTTCTCCAAACAATTCTCTATAAACGATGTAAATTTCATATTTTTGTATTCAATACGTTTCGCGCTGCGAGCTAGGTAAGCAAGAGTCGCGAAATTTCTAAAACAACGGCAGTTCCTTTTCTTTTTTTTTTTATTTTTAGAATAGAGAGATGTTTTACAATTCTATTTGAAATTTTAAATATGATAGCGTAGGAATTTCCAAAGTCGCACTAATAGGAATTGAAATACACAACTTCTGCGACTCGGCGACTGAGGATCGGGCTGGTGAGCAGTTGGTGACGTCATTTACGTAACACTATTTTCGTTGCATCCAAGAAGGAATTTTACGAGGTCACAAATTGAAGGTGTCGCTGGTAAAGATGTTTTACTATCTATGTGAAAAGAGTAGGGAATATCAGCAGTGTAATTTGTTACAAAATTACAGGTGATAGAGCATCTTTCTGGAAACATATAGTGCTACTTTTCTAATGATTTGCAGAATTGTTTGCCTACGTCAATCTCTTCCAAGGCCATGCTTTGTGTAGTCACGTGTGTCAGAATCAGTGACTTTTGAATATATGATTTTAAGGAGCAAATAATTTGTTTTGAAACTTGCTGAAACAGCGTCATAAGCGCATAGAATGTTACGACACTTGGTTGCAGAATGTAATGAGTCAAATCCATAAAGTTATATCCTTTTTACATACATGTAATTGTATAGAATTTGAAACTGATTGTTCTATCGGTTTGGATGATATTCGGGACATTACATATAAATTACAGAGCTTATAACACCATTCTCTTTGAAGAACCGTGTAATGGTGGTTCAAGGGCTGCTGTTACTAATTGTGCTCAGGTAATCGTAAGATTGGAATATGAACAATATTACTCGATCTTAAAGAATAATGCAAGTTTTTTTTTACCTTACTATTTTAACGTTTAAGGTTACTAAAGTTAATTAAACTATTTGAAGAACCCTTTTTATTTAAATTATTCAGTGGTATAAAATTTGAAACTGAAAATCTTAGCTTAAATTGACATAAACTTGAAAGTCAATACGGTCTAGGATTCAGAATCACAGAGTCATTTACTCACAAGTTCAGTGTATTTTTTACGCTTTCCAACCGTAGGCTAAAGAAGCGTATTTGCTCCAGCTTTGTCTCTCTGTCTGTCCGCACGATAACTCACGTAAATTTAGTTCGATTTAGATGAAATTTTAGTATGTGGTAGGGGACAACCTGGGAAGGAACCCTATTGAAAATAGACGAAATAGGGTCACAGGTCAGGACATAAGAGCGGGATCCATTCCATCGCTCTTATACGTCATAACTTATGTAAAAATGCTTCGATTACGAGAAAACTTCATCATGTTGTTCCGGAGATGTACTGAACCGGTTCTGCTTAATATCATCAAAATGGGGTCAAAAAAAGGTCAGGGCACAGGAGCGAGATTTATTCCACAGTCATTATCTTAAGAACTTGACTAGAAATGCTTATATTGCGACAAAACTTTAGCATGTTGTTCCGGAAGTATACTGAACCTATTCTGTTTAATACATCATCGAAATGGGATTAAAGGTCAGGGCGCAGAAGCCGAGATTTATTCCACAGCCATTATCGTCATAACTTGACTAGAAATGTTTCTATTGCGACAAAACTTTATTATGTTGTTCTGGACATATACTGAACCAATTCTGTTTAATATAATTGAAATGGGGTCAAAGGTCAGGACACAGGTGCGAGATTTATTCCACAGCCATTATCCTCATAACTTGAACTTGAGTAATGATTTCTGGTATGTTGGAAAGCGTATCATAATCAATGCAGTGTATGCTTTTACTAATTTATTCTTTATCCAAGCAAGTCAAGTATGCAGCACATCAAAATTACTCGCTTGTTACAACACGGAGAATGAACTTCAAACTAATATTTCGTGACAGAATACGTTTGACAATTATCGCTCGCTGACATAAACTATAATTCATTTAGATCAAATTAACAATACTTATCATAATCCGCTCATAACATGTCGTACTGCTCTGACAGCATATTTCTTACTAGCATAGATCTTTCTAATACAAAATTCCACTCTAGCCCAGTCTACTGAGCCAGAACATCACTTTTATTTGTTATTTACCTTTGGTTGATCTTTGATCCGCTGTTAAGTTGCCAATTTTAAGAAACTCGTCGAGTGGAATAATGTGTCATTAAGTCAGAAAATATTTGACCACGGGAAATAAATTTACCGGAGAACACAGAAACTCAAAAAGGAAATTAAGATCAGAGTTATACGTTACAACACCGTAACATGGAATCCCCTAACACTCTGGGTGGTTTCTTAAACTCCTAGTCGTATTCTTACAATACTGCATGTATATTTAAATTGGAATGACTTTTGCTTGATGCATTCACAATTCTGTAGGTCAAGTTGATGAATCTGCCGAACTTCTTTTGCACACGAATTACTGACGAAAATTGAAGGATCATTCAGAGTACAGTCACTAAAATTGATATCTCAACTAAATTTGCATATAGCTAAGTTTCTGGTGAAGAACTTACCACCCAAATCTTTACTCACGCTATTATTTACCAATATGCCGCGTATGTCGTGTTTTGCGAAGGGGGGGGGGTTATTTTGCAAATTTTCTTTAATTCTGTAATTCGCTTAGTGGCTAAATTACTATGCTATGAACGTTGAAATTGCAGACGCATATAATACCTTAAATTTTGTAACTTGAAAATGTAAAACAGCTACACTGGAACCCATATATAACGTATACGTATAACGAAGCTGAAGAGAGAGTTGAAAATGTCGACTCATGCGAACTTCTTATATCCTAAAAGGTCAATTTTTTTGCACTCTAGAATTCGTCAGGTTAAAACTAGTCAGTTATAAACGTTTCAGTAATTAATCGAAGGTAAATAATACTTGATAATTAAAACCTATAACTCGCAATAAAAATATGAATATGATCTTTCACCTGTTACATTTGTTTTTGTAATTTGTCATGTTGTCGTCAGAAATATGAGTCAATCGGTTCTTGTTTTGTGCTTGTTATGACAGCAGCTATTAATTTTTTTCAACTTCCTTCAACGGGATGGTTGAGATGTTTCTGGATCAAGATTAAGTTTTAAGATTTTCTAAAACTTTAATAGCAAGTCTGTTTAAAATTTTCCTTTCTATAGTGAATTCTCCTTTATCGCTTGATTGATCATTAATTCATTATTCTTGTCCTAAATGGATTTGACTGTATGTCCACATCTGTGTAAATTCCCTATCGAAGATATTTTTTCAACACTCGATTAACTATCATTGAATTTTGGCTCCAATTCCTACTTGCTTTTTTAAAATTGCAGAAAGAGAATTCTGTGGAATACTAAACTTATTCGTAACTTCAAACTTTTAAGATCCTTCTTCTCCTACTAAACTGGTTGTTTCAGTTTTCTTACTGAGCATTAATGCTTTATGCACGCTTAGAGCCAGGCTTTTCGATCTTGATTATCACACTGTTCATACAACTGAGCAGTCGAAATCGAACTAAGTTTACCAAATGTGACCAACGCCATTATTTGTTACCTAAGTGAAAGTACGGTACTTGAACAGCATGTATTGAAAAGCGCGGTGCTATCCCCGAAGAGATAAGGAAACCCAGTCGAGAATCGTATTGATAGCGTGACATCATTATTCTAGTGTTTCGGTTTATAGAGACAGATCATCGGAGGCCTAGAGCAGAGATTAAGTAACTGAAAGTTAGAGAGGGGAGGGCATAAAAGACAACATATGCCCAGAAGATGTGTATGTGGGGTGGGATAATTTAAAAAACAAATTGAAGCATTCCTGCGAGCATGCCATCTGACATTTCTGTAAAGGAAAACACGGGGATGTTATAAATAGCCTGTAATCCCTAATTTTCCGGTAAAAGAGGAAGGGTGAGAACTGAATAAATACCAGTTATTATGTTTGCCGGTAACCGTGCTGAACTTCTATAAATGCGATTTCTGAAAATATTTTTGTTTCTTAATAAACGGTTAAATATATCTCGGTAGATATTACGAAGTGCAAGGAATCTGTAAAAACTTCGGTTTATGCGGAACTTCCTGTTAAGCGAGCTCGTTTTATGTGGGTTCTGCTGTACTTAAAACTCTTTAATATGCCATCACTTATCATACTATAAGAGCATTAGCGCTCAAACGTGCTAGATCAGTTCTTCTTTACAGATTCTACTAAATGTGATTTGATTTTAATTGTTTAAAAAATACAGCAAATCATTATTTCTACTAGTTCAGCAAGAGCGAAAGTGAGTAAGGGAAACAAGTGTTTAAGTGTTATCCCAAATCAGGGCGACAATAGAAAAACTGGACTCAATGACCTAGGCCCCCATATATTTGAAATATAACATCCCAGCACGCTTTACAAATGAACTTTTGAACGCCATTTTGAATAGTGCATGTCTCTGATCATATATGACGCCAAGAGCCCCGTGACATCACGGTCATCAGAAATATAAGAGGAACTATTACCAATGACACCCTTAAGTATTAAAGTATCCCGAATAATCTTGTATGAGGTTAGTTGATGTTTAATTGTACGTTAATGCAGTTTACGTATGCCAAGGCAACATACACGACAGAGATATTAACAACTGGTGCCATTTGAGAAGGTCCTTATAGTGGGGATGTACGAGGCTGTTTGGTAAGTTCAAATAATAGCCACAAAAATTGGGTTTGCTGTTAACAAAGTACTAGAGTGTTTACAACAGTAAATCAGGCAGGTACTTCTACTCTTCCTCGTGGATCTGGTCACATGATCGTTCAACACAAGGAAATATCCTCACTTGGAGGCAGCAGACTGCATTTTACTCTGTAACATTCACGGCCACCCAACGAGATGAGGCTCCCATATTACATGCTCTGGCCTCTAAAAGAACGTTCTATCGCCGACTACATGTAATGTCGTGAGCGAAGAAGTTGAAAGAGAAATGGACCCAGGTCGTATTCTCTGATGAGGCCCGTTTCTGTTTAGATGCAGATGATGAGGCCGCTGAGAGCAAAAAGAGGATCCAGTGTATGTTGACGTTCCCTCCCCTACACCACTGTGCCGAAAATCGGATTTATTGGGCGGCGTGTCATCAGTGAAGTCGCCAGCTCTCCCCTGATGCCCATCTGATAAACTTTGACAAATCAGGGAGTGGCGGATGATATTCTCTGAATCCATTGCCAATCCTTTCTCCGCTGCACTTCAAATGCATAATGCATGTCTCGATGTGTCTCGCGTAGGCTTGCAGTGTGTGTGTGTGTGTGTGTGTGTGTGTGTGTGTGTGTAAGGTATGACAACCTCTTACATGTTGTTCAGCTAAGTCCCCAGATTTTTCCCCTGTTGAACACATCTGCGATACCTTGAGGCGTCGCGTCGTTTGAGATTCATCACAGACGTACGGCTCTTTACGAATATGGAAAAAGAGTAATATATGCAAATATTGAAGGATAATTATTGAAATTGCCGTACAACAGGACCCGCGGCGTCGATTCTACGATGATGTGCTGTCTTTATCACTTGCAATGGGTAACAAATTCTTTACTTAGGATTCCAGGAAACAGCATAGCAGTTACCATCTTGAAACGTGTCGTTATCGCACTCAGTCTATATCGTACTATGCGACATATTTGAACAATTATATTTTCAAGCACAGTGTTGAAATTTTAACTGTCCGTGAGTATAGTTCTCCCATGCTACGGCATTATATATGAGTGGGCTACATCAAGTGTAACTAGTCTTCGCCGAATTCTTGGTAATTTCCTAATACAAATAACTTTGAAATACACCGGTAGATGCAGCGGTTTTTCTCGGAGTACATCGCGGGCTGAGTCAGCAGCTTTTTTCGTTGACGACCGTCAATGCTGGGATCCCTAAGGGGGTCGTGTGTAAATTGCGTTTGTAACAGTAACCTAGGAAACGCAGCCAATATTGACAAAGGGCGGAATACAACTTGAAATCAGATTTATTAAATTGACAGAAAGCATCTGCACTCCTTGTTGATCGATGACGAGTTTCGTTCATACCGTTGTACATGTGATTTCCTTATCTCATATTAACACGTTGCCCTCTTAACAAGATATGGTGTTTTAACTAAAATTTTGAGTGTCACCTCTACTGCTTTAACCGCATTTACTCCGTAGTATTTACTTCGGGCTGGTACCCTGTTACTGTGTCCTACATTATATACAAGAACTAGTATTTCTTTGTCACCCCTTCTACTAGAGTTCTAAGCAACGTTCTCCCATAATGACCAGCTTAAGTGTTACGATCCATTTATTTCTGCAAATCAGGAAAATCCATCTTACGCAAGTTACAAAGGCCGTTCTATAAAAACTGAGAGTAATTGTTTTTTGAGTTGGCAACAGTCCAAAGGGGGAAGTAACCACGTAGACGGCTAACTAAATTGAGGAAATATCTATGGCAACAGTTATTAGCCATGGCAGATGATTCTAGTTTTGTTGTTGCGCAGTTGTTCAAAGTACGTCTGCACTTAGCCATACAGCTATGGAGGTGAATGATTCAGAGTTAAGAAGTAAAATGCGTTGTACAATGAAATGTTGCCATCGTTTGGGTAAAACAGCTCCGGAAACAGTTGGTTTAATAAAAAAAGCTTTAACAAAGATAAATGTTTGGGTGAGACAAAGATTTTTAGATGGCACCATGATCTCAAAAGAGGACGTTTGTCGATAGAACTCGTTCATAGGCCTGGTCGAACTGAAAATGTTGTTACGGAGCGTATTTTTAAAACTGTTTGAGCAATCCTGCAATAAGATCGACGAATGACGTGAGAAGACATAGTTGTGTCAAATAATGCTTCAAAAATGTCGCAGTCCGCATTTTACGCGACAAATTACTGCTGCATCGTGTGTGTTCCAGATTGGTACCTCATCACCTGACGAGGGAACAATTATTAGCCAGAGTTCAGGTGTGTCATTTAGTGGAAACAAATTATTGCAAAGGATCCAAACTTCTTAAACACAGTAATAACTGCCGAGGGAACATAGGACCACTATTTCGACCCCACGAAGCGCACAACGAATGTCTGGAGACTCACAAGATCGCCTCCTCTGAAAAAGAAAGGCCGCCCAACCAGATAAGCTGGGAAGGGGATGATGACAATTTTCTTTGACCACAAAGGTGTAGTCTACCAGCATGGCGTTCCTCCACCAATTACTGACAATACTGAGTATTTCATTTCAATCTTGAAGCGTCTGCGACGACACATATCGATTAAGCCACCAGAACTGGTGGGCAAGTAGACCCTACACCATGATAACGCCCACCCACATGTGGCTGTTTGTGTTCAACAGTTTCTTATAAAATGCAATATTGAAATCATGCCACAGCCTGCCTACAGTCCTGACCTCGCCGTGCGATTTCTGGTATTTTCCATCAATGAAGGAGAAGTTCCATGGCGGAACATTCAAAAGAGATGCTAACGTAATTGAAGCTACACCGGGGTCGCTAAAGCAGCTTCCACAAAATGCCTTCGCCACATGCTTTGAAAATTGGATTGAACGATGGGACCTTTGCATATCATTCAAGGGAAGATATTTGGAGGAAGAATAACATATATTTTGCTGCACCTATGTATATTTCTTCATTTTGCGTGCTTTTATTCTCAGTTTTTATGCGACAGCCGTTGTACAAAAATGGTCCCTGGTGCTTCCAACTTGTCTTGTCTGTGTGCTACGTGTTCTGGGCTCCTATCTAAGTGATGTTATTACATTATAAAACCTTTAAGTTCAGAAGTAGCTTTATTTTTACTAGTTGCCTCACTGTTTTACCTGCTCTCAGGCTAATGACATTTAATACGCTTTTTATTATCAGGCCAGGGTCCATTTCGTTAATGTGCGACAGATGACGCTTGTTCTTTACTTCAATACGAGTGGTATTGGATTTCTGTATCTTTCTTACTTCCGAAAATTGCTCATAGTGTCAGCTCAGTTTCATACACTGACCCCCTGTTTTTCTCATCTGGGCTCTCACATATTTCCCTACTGCACAACTGCTTGGCGTAAAGGTATGGACGAAACAGGTCATCACAGCATAATAGAGTCCAGATGCTTTTCTGTCAATGTAGTGATTCAGATTTGAATTTGTGTGCCGCACCTTGACAATCCTGGTTGTGTTTCCTAGGTTACTGTTACAAATGTGATTGGGCCGCCCAGGTGGCGCAGTGGTCTAAGCGATGGCCTCTGATCATTCGTCCGAAAGTGGTATGGGTTCGAATCCCGGTGAGGCATGGATGTTGTGTTTGTCTTACGGCACTGACTCTCTCCCTTCCCTGGAACCAGTGACTCTAAATTAGGGACGGGCGACTGCTTATAGCCCATTGAGTTGCTCACGGTGGTCGTTAAACCTCCAATCAAAAAAAAAAAAAAAAATGCGATTGGAGATGAGCTCTTTAGGTGCCCCAAGGTCTACGGTCGTCAGCGAAGAAAGATGCCGCTTCTGCCCGCGATCTACTCCGCTAGACTACGCTGCATCTTCCGCTAGATTTGAAAGCTACTTTTATTAGGACATTGCCGAATTCTTTCCTGTAAAATGTTTTTTTATATATAATTGTTGCTTCCAACAGATCAGGAATTTCAATAAAAAGTGTTCCTAAAATCGGCATTCGCATTTTTTTGAAGTTTGCATTTATTTGTGAATGCTGTATTACATAAGTGGATATATTTATTTTCATGAACACATCCCTATTTGTTTATATTAGCGCGGTTTGAAATTAACGCGTCAGTTACCATAAAAACCCTTCTGAAACGATATTTAAATTTCTCCACGAGAAACAATTTAATAAAATGATGAACTGAAAAAAGAAACTGTTGCCATAAATTAAATAATCCTTCAAATTAATTCAAGAAAGAAAAGGATTGCCTTCCAGTAAGCTTGTGAAATTATTTATACTTAAGTCTTGGTTTAACATAATCTGTCAGGATAAAAAGCAGATTTTTGAAGTGCAGAATTTTTTTCTACTAACCTAATTGAAAAAGATTTATTTTGTTTTAGGGCTCATGAGAGCTACATATTTCTACTAAATTAAACGAATGTTCTTACGAAGGCCTTCCCAAACCATAACGTAAATAAAAATTTAAAAAACCAACCTGCTTTTCAGTTGGTTTTTTCGTTATTTCATAATGAAACGCAACAAATGCATTTATCTTCACTACCTTACTTCGTTAAACAAGTATTTCCATGAAATTTTAAAGCATTGCTAATTAAAGTAACGGAACTAATCCGCAGCGTCTTCAGAAAAGGTAAAAAGTTTTATAGCGGGCGAACCGGAACTGCAACGTGAAAAGGGCATAAAAGATTCCTGCGATTCACCGGCAGAAAAAGACAGGAGTAGCAAGAAAAGCAAAATTACGCAAATAAAAAGAAATGGTTTGAAGTCCGCTTTCAAAAAAACAGAAAAGACCTCTTGGCTGCCACCTAAACAGTCTCATGCGAAATTGAAAGCCATTAGAGTAATAAGAGAGGAGATTCTTGCAAGGGATCCTCATCACTAGGTCGAAAGGGTTCATTATCGGAATGGAACTCAAGAAATTTCTTCTCCTCGTTGCGGCTTGAGGATGTCTTGCCTCTTCTCTTGCGTACTCCAGACATTCTCCTCATCTTACCTTGTCCCTTCATCCCACCCGTGCCACCCCAACTTCCCGCAGGGTAATTTACGTAATGTATAGGCGGGGCAAATCGTGAGGGGATTTAACGGAGTGAAAGATTGTGGTGGTTGCCCCCGAACACGCACTTTGTATTCCTCTCCTTCTTTCTTTCATTCTTTCTCTTTCTTTCGTTCTGTCTCTTCTCGGTTAGTAAGGAATTCGAAGCTTGAAGTAGTGCGGACATTACTCTAGGTGAGAAAGTCGTAAACATTTTGACTGGGGTTTAGCTTTTGCTTTCCAGCTCGGCCTCTCTTGTGGAATCATCTACTGTTTCTTGCCTTCGCTCTTTGGTGAAGCGCAAGAGTTCTCACATCATTGCCTGAAGGAAATAGCGGTAGAATACTCAAAAACATACAGTGTCGGGCCATTTTATTAACAACACCTTCACATTATTTTCTTGGAAAGAAACTGTCATTATCAGAGTGCTGCTTTAAAGAGCAGTTTTATTTGATTATGCACTGAAGAAAAATTAGAATTCATGTTGCTCATTTACAAGAATGCAACATGGCATCAGCTAGCTAATGATTGAAATTATTCATGTGACGCCAGAAGTCGCAGGTTGGAAACCAACATGACTGGTGATTCAACGTTTTCGCTGTTAGATTTATAAATACACAGTTGACATGGACCAGGAACATCAAATAGAAGTCATCGCTCTTTCCACGTTTACAAGTAAATCATGGAAAAATTTGTTGTTTGTAAGTCTGGAGAAATTCCAGGCAGCTGTGATGCAGTGGAAGCATATGCGGCGCGTAACTGGAATAACCTGAGTTCGATTCCCGGTGGCGGCCGATGAGAAATTTTTCCGTGACTCACTTGTAAACGTGGAAACAGCGATGACTTTGACCCTATTAGATTACACGCTACTGTTAACAAATCATAAAAACCTTAACACGTCTTGGATTATGCCAACAGATTTGCATGGCTACATGACGGAAAAGATGAAATTAGCTTTTTAAAATGAGACGTCAAGGGAGCAAAAATGCATCAGGACTACTGCACGTTCTACTTAAAAATAAAAAAAAAACGTTGCTTTTAATAAAACGAAAATCACAGATATGTTTCGTATTTGGGATGAAGAACACATTACTAAGTTAGCAACTTATCGATACAAATATGCATTCTGTTTACTTTTTCACCCATTTTCTTTTGGAAATTAAATATCGCAAGAAGGCTACCAAGTTTTACCTCCTTCGGTTTCTACACGGTCGAGTCACATTATCGTGATCATCAGCTAATATGCAGAGTAACTTCCGTGTGTAGCGCGGACAGCAGCTAGACGGGCTGGGAGTGACTCAGTAAGGTACTGGAAGGTGTTCACAGGTATGTGGAGCCATGCTGACTGCAGTGCATCTGACAACTGTTGGAGGGTGCATGGTGGGGGATATATAGAGCGAACAACACGATCGAGGTGGTCCCACAGATGCTCAGTTGGGTTTAAGTCTGGAAAATTTGGGGGCCAGGAAAGTACTTTGAAATCTTTATCGTGCTCTTCCAACCACTCTCGGACAATTGTAATTTGGCGCGTCGCCTTGTCGTGCTGGAAGATCCCATCCGCCCCGGGGAACACAATCAGCATGTATGGGTATACGTGGTCTGCAAAGATGGATTCATAACGAATTCGGTCCATAGTGCCTTCTACGGGTATGAATGGACACAGGGAATGCCACGAAAACATTCCCCGGGCCATTACGCTGCCCCCACGAGCTTGTGTTCTTCCAGCAATGGTTGAAGAGTGTTTGTATTCCGATGTTTCTCGCCTTATACGTCAACGTCTATCCGTTCGATGAAGCAGAAAACGTGACACACCGGAGTAGGCAATCCTTTGCCAATCAGGAGAGATCCAATTCCGATACTGCGGTACAAATGTAAGTATTTTCTGCCGATGCACCTTCGTTAGCAGAGATTCAGTGACCGTCCGTCTGCATTGGAGCCCCATACGCAACAGGGTTCGCTGAACTGTCGTTTTAGACACACTTCCGGTAGCCCCCTGATTCATTCGTCCAGTGAGTTGCTCCACTATAGGGAGTCAATCGACATTCACACACGTTCGAAGCCGACGTTCACCTTTCACATCAATGGCACGTGGTGCTCCGAAGTTTCCACGTCGCTTATTTGCAATGGTGCAATTTCTCCAATCACTATACACTTTAACCACAACAACACGCGAACAGTTCCCAAACTGCGCTGTTTCAGAAATGCTGCCACCCTTGGCCCGAAAGCCAATAATCAAGCCCTCTAGCATCTGATAAATCGCTCCTTTTATCCATGACAGCAACGAGTGATATGTTTTCAGAATTACTGCAGCACACCTTATATCGCTTCCAAGCCAGCTCATGACACGCGTTACTATTATTGGCCACGCGCTGTTGACGTCAAAAGTAGGAGGTTGTCAAAATGACGTGACTCGACTGTGTAGTATCATAAGGCACAAAATATTTCTAATTAAAGTGGGCAGAACATATTCGGAAATAAAAAAAAACGGGATGGAAATCGTCACGTTTCTTTTTGACTACCATTTCGTTACCAATTTCGCCGTTTCTAGAGGAAACTTATGGAAAATTAATTAGTCATTTGTCCCTTTTTTTTTAATTTAAGGTTTGACGACCACCGTGAGCAACTCTGTGGCCTCAAGCAGTCGTCCGTCCCTAATTTGTGGGCTGGTACCATGGAGGATGAAGAATTAGGGCCGTAAGGCAAACACACCAACCGTGCCCCATCCAACACTGGATCCCATCTCGAACGAACTGTCAAAAGTCGCTAACTACTGAGTCACACATTTTGGTAGCTGGATTACGCTGAGAAAACGTTGGGTATGTAGTTAATAAATATTCGAATAGCAGCGAAATAATATACCCTTGCAACGTAACATCTAAGCAGTAGTGAAATGGACGTAAACAGACATTGTTGGTTTGCAAAAGCCAAACTTCCTTCTCATGATGCAATGCGAGGGGAATAAGGCCCACAAACAAAGAATACGCCTGTGACTTTTATCTCTATAAACCTTCATTTTGAGTTTCCGATTTCTTACGAAAATTTCGTTACAACGCGTTAAACATTTACTAACTGAACGGCACATCACTTCCCTGAACAGCTTGTACATTTTAGCAACGCCAAAAGTGAGTCAGAGCAAAATGAACTGAAGTAGGGTGGAAACGTAGAGAGATTGCGAGAAAGCAGGGGAGCATTGACGTTTCGAAATAACTTTTCATTATTGCAGATTAATGTGAATCGAGATTTTGTAGCTATCTGATTAAAAATTCCATGTTTATAGAAAAGTTATCGCAAACTGTCATTGGTTGGACTTAAGTGCATGGAGAATAAAGAGTTGCGTTTGCGTAAGAATTTTGCTGTTTCTTTCTACCAGGGCTCTAGTACTTATTTAGTTATTCCAAATTGTAAATATGTACTACACGAAGTTATTTATGAAGTTATGAGCGTTAGTAAGTACTTAGTATATAAATAAATTCATCGCTCTTTCCACGTTAAGAAACGTACAGCAGCCAAAAAATTGTTATTCGGCCGCCGTTGGGGAATCGAATCCCGAATATCTCGATATCTAGCCGAGCGCGTTAGCCTTACACCACAGCGGCCAACAATTCACCGAACTGTGCGTGTTTTTCTTTTTCAGTCAGCATCTGACATCATAAATCCGTAAGATGGGCTCAGCTACTGAGACGTCTCCATGTGGTGGGCATTAACGGCACTGGCTATATAGTATAATTATAGCAATAATCCAAAATGCGAGATCCAAGGTGAAAACCATCTAAATACGTGGCGTCAGTTGAATAAATAAATCCATCGCTCTTTCCACGTTAAGAAACGCACAGCAACCGATAAATTGCTATTTTGCCGCCGTCGGGGAATCGAATCCCGAATATCTCGATATCTAGCCGAGCGCGTTAGCCTTACACCGTTTGCGTTACACCTTAGTTAATCACTTAAACTACTACTATCAAAAGACAAAAATTCTACATGATTGAAAAAAGCAATATACGCCAATTTCTTAAGGGTAGGGATTTTAGTATAGAGCACCTGTTCGTACGCACGTCTTGAAATCATATCGTTTCAATCAAACCTATGAAGCGTGTGACGTGCCTGCCCAACAGGACGCACACGACATAAAGGCAGACAGCAGCGAGGACTAATGTCCGTGTAGCTCAATTGGTGGCAGAGGGGGCACACGTTTGAGCCCCGGCGTGGACCAAAAATGACGGAGAAATCTACTTCGTTATAATGGTGCCCGAACTTCCCGGATAGCCCGGCCGTTAAAGATCTCGCAATGATGTGACGTTCTTTCCACACCGCGAGACAAGAAAAATAAGAGAATCCCTTCTTCAGCGCTTCGAAAAAAAAATGTGTGTGACGTTGCATTCCACACACCAGATTGACTGGGAGTTCTCAAGTGCACGTTCTACAGCGGATGGCTGCCTGCAACGATTCATGGTCACAGCTGACTCGTGGGCCATGCCCCCGGCCCTCTTTCGGGGGTGGGAGATGTGACGTGCCTGACCAGCAGGACGCACACGACATAAACGCAGATAGTAGCGATTATGAAAGTCCGCGTAGCTCAATTTGTAGAGCGACTTATACCGGAATGACGGGACCCGGGTTCGAGCCCCGGCGTGAACAAAAATGACGGAGAAATTTACTTCGTTATAAGTGTTTTTGTGAGAAATTAAACAGATTTATAGCATTTATCTCTCCATTTTCTTGAGACATGGTGAACGAGTGAAGAAGAATTTGAGTGCAACTTTTGAAGTTGTGAATTCGTTTATTGGTGTAAATTTGACATGAAAGGCAAGTCAGATAATATCCGAAAACTAGAAAATTTTGTCGTCCCAGAGCCGGAATCTAACCCGTGTCTCCCAGATAGCGCCCGGGTATGCTAACCACTACAGCACCCAGAACGACCAAGCATCAAGTTTCCGATTAATTTGAATATAACCATCACAGAATTCGCTAGTCGAAGTAACCGGCATTAATATATAGCGAATCTGGAGGATTAGAATTCATTCCCGTGATTGTCGATTGCCTGACTTTGATTTTTGTGATTGTCTATTCCCTTGCTTAGCATACTCGGAGACTAACCGGGAGACTCGGGTTCGATTCCCGTTTCAGGACAACGAAATGTTCAAGTTTTCTTATATTATCTGACTTAAGATCCATGTCATATTTACACTAATCAACGGATTCACATCTTCCGAATTCGTATTGTACAATGGTATAATCCCGTATTTCATCGTTTAAGAATTTGAGTGTTTTAATAAAATATTCGATGAAAATAATTTGAGCACAATTTTCATTTGGCACCGCTGTTTCAAAAAATTCACCAGTCAAGTGTAATTTCCTTGAACAGAAATTCAACGACAAACAAAACTGCCAGGCAGTACATATACATTATTTGGCTAAAAGTATTCGAACATCTGCGTGCAGCTGCAACAAGCGGTTTTAGTTCAAGGTCTAAGCATACAGAAATGGCAACGTTGACTTTAACGACATTGACAAACCTTTTCGGCTATGTTACATGTAGATACAGGAGCATATAACACAGAAGCCACCTAGAATTGCGTTTCTTTATTTGCTGAAACAGGAATTTGCACATGTTTATTTATTGTAAGGTCAGATGACGCGCAACATACCACAGCCTTTCCTGGACAAATGTCAACCCCGCCTTCTCATGGTGCATCCTGTTCCCACTAAAGGGACTCTGACGACCGCCAGTAGCGGTATACCTATACCATTGGGATCAGAGGAAATGCTATCCCACACTTACCAACCCGCATGGCCGGCGTGGTTAGTTATGGCCAAACCCCTCCACAGGGAGTGAGACAAGGTGACACCATATCTCCCAAATTCTTTAATGACTAATTGGAAAATGTCTTTCAATCACTGAACTGGGAAAACAAAGTGATAAAGATTAATCGAGATTATCTAACGCACCTTCGGTTTGCTAATGACGTAGTCATTTTTGCAAGCACCCAATCAGAGCCGCAGAATATGATCCAGGAACTTGCTGACAAGAGTAAAGATGTGGGATTAAAAAAGAACTTTCAGAAGACAAAAGTGATGTAAAATGCTTTTACAAGAAATGAAGATTTATCGATTGATGGAGAAAAGCTGGAGATAACAGACACGTACGTTGTTTATCTTGGACAGCAGATATCAAGTGAATATCACATTGATGAAGAATTTAATCGGCGTATGAAACTTGCCTGTAGAGCTTTCGGAAGAAACAGTATAATTTTCAAGAGCAATATGCCATTCTTTCTTAAGAGGAAAGGGTTTGATCAATGCATCCTTCCAGTGCTTACGTATGGTGCAGAGATGTGGACCTTAACTAAAAGAGACATACATGAACAGCCGAAATTTTAGATTGAATTCCAAGGGTCAGGAAAAGATCCAGAAGTAGACCACATGGGAGTTGGGTGGATGAAATTCTAATGTATGCCGGAGTAACATGGAGAAGACTGGCAGAAGACAGGCCGTTGTGGAAGAAACTTGAGGCGACCATGGTCCAGCAGTGGATTGATAATGGTTGACCATGATGGTGATGATGATTTATTATGAATTTGTGAAAGCTTAAAATCGTGTCTCCATAAAACTAACTAGAGTATCGAACTACACTTACGCCTTCTTTTCAATTCTTTCAAAAAAAAAATAATATACACTGCTGGCCACCCAAAATGCAACAACAAGAAGGACAAGAGATAGCAAAGCCAGATTTACTGGACACATAACAACACATACAAAAAATGAAACGAATGAGCTTACAGGCCCGTGCGACTTGCGCAACACGCAGACATCAATTGTTCGTGTGGCCCCCATGGCTGGCAATAACGGCCGCTAAGAGGCTTTGGATATGGGCTTGGGGTATGTCGGTCCAGGCTGCTTCCAGACGTTGCCACAGTTCATCAGGCGTAGCCGCGGTGGGTGCTTGTCGGATGAACTGGTTGCCGAACAGTGACCAGACGTGTTCGATGGGTGACATATCGGGAGAACACGCGGGCCACGGCAGCTGTGACACCTGTTGGGCCGTGAAGAATTGTTGCACGATGCGTGCCACATACAGGCGCGCATTGTCCTGTTGAAAGGTGGCCGCTGGCAGGTCCTGCAGGTAAAAGAGGACTACAGGCTCCGAAACGTCGGAGATGTAGCGGTGGCTGTTGAGTGTACCGGCGATGCGTACCAGAGGAGTGTAGGTGTCATATCCAATTGCGCCCCGAGCCATAACGCCAGGCGACGGACCGGTATCGCGATGCATAATGCAGGCGCCACACAGTCTCTCTCCGCGGTGCCGTTACTCGCGGATCCGACCATCGTGGTGTTGCTGGCAGAAGCGGGATGCGTCGGAGAAGATAATGTCGTGCCATTCCGCAATCCAGTTGCGGCGTTCAACGGCCCACTTCCGCCGCACCCCGCTGGTGGTGTAACGTCAATGGTAATCGGAGCAATGGGCGCCGTGCAACAAGTCCCCGCTCCTGCAGACGACATCGAACGGTACGTGCTGACACATGTTGTTGCGCAACACACCCTAGTTATTGCGCTAACGTTCGTGATGTGGCGGTGCGAGCCGTCAATGCCCGTCGCACAGCATGCCGGTCCTCTCGTTCGGTGGTGGGCCGCGGCCGCGGCAATCGCTCACGTCCGTCCGTCCCTCCTGCACCCACCGAATTCATACTCGCCTCACTGTATGTCGTCCCTCACGGGCGCCGATGTCTCGGTACGATAAACCGCTGTCGCGATAAGCCACTATTCGACCTCTGTCGAACTCCGAAACGTGCTGGAATGATTGCCATATTCTGTGAAGAGGCTTCAGGAAGCTTCCCAGGCACAGGTCCGGCAGCACAACACACTTCCACTACTTACACTCCGCCTTCCGTGCACCCTTCTTATAGTGCTTCTTGGGGGCTTGCCGGGCGCACATGATTTGCATATGCCCTGCAATGCTAATCGTTTGCATGTCCTCTCGCGAGCGACGCATACTGCGAATTTCAGGCCAATCGGATGCTACCTCCTTGGTGTTGCATTTGGGGAGGGGGGCAGTAGTGTAGTTTGGTTTGCGCTTCCAGGTTTTCGCTAATTGTTCAAATGAATCTAACCATCTGAACGTCACTACGTGGCTTATACAGCTGTATAATGAATTGTGACGAGAAATCATAAAATCTCTCCGTTCTTCTGTTCCTCACGTGTTTTTTTTTTTTTTTAACAAGGCCGTAAAAAATCACAATGTCTGAACCCCAAAGCAATATAATTATTCATTTGGTGTCCAACTGAGAGAAAGTAATACAAACAATAAAATACGAACCAAATAAAAATTAGTTCTTAAACGTGAGGATAAAATAGCTAGTAACCTTTCGTCGGTCAGTAGGTCTTTATTGGCTAGTCGCATTTGGCAAAATTTCACCATTATCTTTCACTCAAAATAGTATAACTATACTAAAAATCCAAAAATTCTTGGCGTAGAATAGAAATAAAAGTTTCCAAGCTTTCGCACATCAACGAGATGGCTTTCTCAAGGAAGGTAGACAGCTAAAAGCTTGGAAACTTTTATTTCTATTCTACGCCAAGAATTTTTGGATTTTTAGTATAGTTATACTACATATTTTGAGTATAATTTGGTGTACAGCTCCTACTTTTTGAATTATCTTTCACCTTTGACTGACGCACGTTCATCAGGAACTAGCTATTTTATCCCCACTTTTAAGAGTTAATTTGTATTTGGTTCGTATTTTATTCTTTGTATTACTTGCTCTCAGTTGGACGCCCACTGAATAGTTATATTGCTTTGGGGTCCGGACATTGTGATTTTAAACGGCCTTGTTAAAAAAACCGTCAGGAACAGAAGAATGGCGACATTTTATGATTTGTGGTCATAATTCTTTTGCTAATACGTTTTTGTTAATAAACATCATGCTTTTGGAAGAAAAAAACATGTCCATTAATTTAAGATCAATGCAGTTTTTATTTAGGACACATGCATATCTGAGCCCATGAAGCACCAGCAAGTAGATCGCTGAACTGCGCATAGAGATAAAGCAGTTTAAGGCCTTGAATGTCAAAATATTACATGATTTTCACTTGGCGTCATAGTGTGTGAAATGACCGTTTTGTTCGGGACAAAGGAAAGGCTGTAATGAAGAAAATGTGGTTTTACTCACAGTAGGCAAAACATCAAAGATAGCGTTAAGATGCGCAGTTGACATAGGCATACCCTGGTCAGACTGGAACAATCCCTAACCACACCAGAAAATAAATAGGCGAACAGCAAGGCTTCCCACCAGAGTACCGCAAACAACGAAGATGAGTAAACGTGGTGGTCTGAGCGGCTTGAACATGGAAAGTGAAACAAGAAATGCAGTCGTGCATTTCTTTTTTCAGTTTCCAACTCTTGGTGATGAAAGAGCATTTTCGTTAAGCAGGAGGTCTACGTTCATCTCTAAAAAAGTTTAAAAGTGAAAAAAATTACAGCAGATAGTTGAGGGCTTCTGCAAAATAGCTAATACTTTCCTCCCTATGTATGACGGACAGATTCACAGCCAGGTAACAGGCTACCCTCAAGACACTTAACATCGTGGATATCTACTTAACAGCTTCTTGGCCCGTCTTTGGCTTGCACTCGTCGTAGCTCAGACTCCGATATATTGCGGAAGGTTTTGTTGAGTATTCTGTACTATGTGGACAAAAATATGTTCTGGAGATAGACAATTTGTCGACGGACTGCCAGTGAACGGCGAAAGCTGTGTATACTTCATCTCGCAAATACTCGATGGAATTCAAGTCGCAGGAAGTTTGAGGCAAAGGAAGTAGACGAAACGCTTTGATGTGATCCTAAAAGCATTCCCGGATGACATGCGCTTTTGACAAAGGACATTTATTTGCTGAGAGTCCATTCCCATCAGGGTTTTCTTGCTGATAGTCCATTCCCATCACGATATCGTGCAAGAAATCATTTCGGCAGAAGCAATGCATAGTAAGGATCTACCGGTGAGCGTGTGTCCTACGAGGAGGAGAGATGTTCGTGATGTTCATAAAAACAATCAAGATAACGTGACACCACTGCTGCCGGAATGTTTCTGTCAAATCCTGCGATCTGATTGAAGATTTTACCCCATTGAGATGTCGAAAATGTATACGTCCGTTAACATTTTGGAGTTAGAACCTGTCCGCCTTGGACCTGGCGACCCATTTCCAGTCGTCCTGTATCTAAACACAGTGTTCCCCTATGAATGGCGGTCGGTCAATATTTGCACATGAAAGAGCCGCGGAATCGTTAAGCTCATTCGTAAAAGTATCCACAGTATTGTGTTCACAGAATTGTCTTCCTGTGCACCCTGGTTGTAGTAGGAGGCTAACTGAGAGACCCTAATCAGTGTGTTGTCTCGAACAGCACATGCTAAACAGCTCTTTCCTGACCTGCATGAGAGTGTTGGGAGGATGTGTGTGCCTCTTAGAACCATCCCGCCACAGTTTCACTACGTTGACCATCAAAGAAGCAACAATGCCTGTGGTTGCTGATATGCTAGATCCGTCTTCCTCGCGGTGTCAGTGTTTATACTTAGAGAAGTATTTCTTTTTCCATTGCACGGCCTTGTTAGTGGAGAACTAACATACCCTGCCTGTGCAGTCTATGTAGATATCCGGTGCCTGTCGGTGACGCGACCGCTACGTGCTGTGCGAGGCGTCCACTCGTGAAGACAGTTCTAGTCGTATTGACCTGGCCCTTTCTGTGGGAGGCGTCCACTCGTGGAGACAGTGCTGGTCGTATTGACTTGGCCCATTCTGTGGGAGGCGTCCACTCGTGGAGAAAATGCTGGTCGTATTGACCTGGCCCATTCTGTGGGAGGCATTCACTCGTGGAGACAGTGCTTAGTATTGACTTGGAACATTCTGTGGGACGCATCCACTCGTGGAAACAGTGCTTAGTATTGACTTGGAACATTCTGTGGGACGCATCCACTCGTGGAGACAGTGCTTAGTATTGACTTGGAACATTCTGTGGGACGCATCCACTCGTGGAGACAATGCTGGTCGTATTGACTTGACCCTTTCTATGGGAGGCGTCCACTCGTGAAGACAGTGCTGGTCGTATTGACTTGGCCCATTCTGTGGGAGGCGTCCACTCGTGGAGACAGTTCTGGTCGTATTGACCTGGCCCTTTTTGTGGGAGGCGTCCACTCGTGGAGACAATGCTGGTCGTATTGACCTGGCCCTTTCTGTGGGAGGCGTCCACTCGTGAAGACATTGCTGGTCGTATTGACTTGGCTCATTCTGTGGGATGCGTCCACTCGTGGAGACAGTTCTGGTGGTATTGACCTGGCCATTTCTGTGGGAGGCGTCCACTCGTAGAGACAATGCTGGTCGTATTGACCTGGCCCTTCCTGTGGGAGGCGTCCACTCGTGAAGACAGTGCTGGTCGTATTGACTTGGCCCATTCGTTTACGTATTTATCCAGGGCGACACAAATTTTTGTTTACATTTGTCAGTATATGTCGGCTTCTAAAAGTCCGATCTGAAAAATCATTGGCAAATTTTTCCTGCATTCTGTATCTGTTCAAACACAAAATATTACACCCCTCCCCTAGATGGCGCAAATACGGACTTTTATCTTAAATCTCCCTTTTTTGATAGCTGAATTCGAAAAATATTTCTTTTAGAGTCTTCTAGCTCTTGCGCTTAAAAATACGTCGTACAAATCCCCTGCCGTCGAATTTTCTTGGCGAACTCTTTTGCTTCTAGGGGGCATTGCATTCACAATTTTCATTTGGAATTACATTTGAGTTTCTAAAAATCAGATTAAAAAGAATATCTTTTTAATGCAATTACTGTAGCTTTGCGGCTAGATATCTTGAAATTAGATTATTCGTTCAACTACAGGGTGGCCCAAAACGCACCTACCAAGTTTAATGCTGTATTATTCCTGAACGCAAAGGCATACAAATCTCATCCAAAGTGAATTAAAACCTACATCTTCTGCCGTTTATATTACGTGTTCAATATGTTTACCCTCAGCCTCGACGATCTTGCGGAATCTCTTCCCAGAGTTGGACACCGACTTGTGGAGGACATCTGTAAGAATGGTCAGGATTTCACGCTCAATAGATGATTTCAGCTCCTGCAAAGTCTTAGGGTTGCTCTGATTCACTTTGTCTCATTTCACAACCAAAAATTTGCCTTATCTGAAAACCAGATGAGACCAGGTTCAATTCCTTGGTTCTCAAGTCTTGTGATCATTACATCAGCGAAGTGTAAACTTGCTGCTCTGTGAGTGGCTGTTGGGTCTGGATTTCATAGGGAAACAAATGATTTTCTTTGAGAATTCTCTGAAGACCAATTCCCTTGCTATGGCTTGATATTTTATCCCTAACTCCTGACACGCTCTCCTGATAGACTTTTTCAGGCTTCTTTCGAATGTTTCTCGAACGTTTTCAATGTTTCGTTCAATCCTTGCTTTTGAAGGCCTGTCGCCTTGAGAGTGATCGTCCAGCACTGACCTTGTCTTGCAAAATGTCTTGACGACTTTTGATATTGCGCCCGGTCCAACGTTGTAACGTTCTTTTGACCTTTTCGGGGCATTTTGGTGAACGAATGTACTCTTCGAAAATGAATATCCGCCGCTCCATAGCGTACGCTGCCATTTTTCATATTTTATAAAATGAAATGAAAACACAAATGGCCTAATGGTTGTAATGTGTCCGCAAAGTTTCTTCAAATTGTACTAACCAGTTGCAGAGTATGTTTTGGGCCACCCTGTATATTTCAGCTTCTACGAGTCGCATTGGAAAAGTTATTTTAACATTCACAGTGCTCAATAGTTTTCAGTATTATCATTATACTTCCTCATCGTACATTTTTATTAATTACGCAGTTAAGAGTGAAATAAAATATGTGTTTTCCATTGCATCCTCGTTTCTAAAAGTCGCAGTTTTAAGTTCTTATTTTTTTAACCAACTGATTCAACGATTTTTTTTTTTTTTGCATTGTCGAACTTTTTTTATGCAAAGTATTCCATAATGATGGTTTTAAATTGAAGGATCTATTAGGAAACTATGGATTATACAGTTTAAAACTTAAAATGACCGTCCCGGTGGTCTCATGGTCAGTGGCTCTTGTTCCTCGCTAGCCACCCTAGGCACGCGTCACCATCTAAATCCGAGAAGGGTGGTGCTAAGGTTTATTTATTATGATCATTAAACTCTGAAATAAAATAAAATAAATAAATAAATAATTAAATAAAAAAAATATATTTTTAAAATGTTTTTCTGATAGCATTTCGAGACTTTCATCGAACGATTTGCGAGATACATTCGAAAATTCGATGTTATCGTTTCTCTTGTTTTCATTGCCAGTTCAATAGGATTAGATACTGTTTCTTGCATATATTATTCAACTCCGCGTGTGATCTTCTAAAAACTAATATATTTGATCGGTTATGGCTTTTAAATTCCTCGGAAAGGTATTTAAAATGGTGACATACATTCAATTCATTTGTTTCTATTTCATTAAATGACTCTTAAAAATTTCGAAAGCTTGAGCAGGGATTATGAAAAGGTTATGTAATATTTTACTTCTCAATGGGAATATCGACAATTTTCATAATTCTGCTTTTTCAGACCGATTCAGATTAAAACTTTGTTGCCTCCCCAGAGTTGCACTTTTGATTTTCATTTCCAGTGATGTAAATAAAAGCCGCCCCGGTGGCGCAGTGGTCTAAGCGATGGCCTCTGATCATTCGTCCGAACGGGGTCCGGGTTCGAATCCCGGTGAGGCATGAATGTTGTGTTTGTCTTACGGCACTGGCTCTCTCCCTTCCCTGGAACCAGCGACCCTAAATTAGGGACGAGCGACTGCTTATAGCCCATTGAGTTGCTCACGGTGGTCGTTAAACCTCCAATCAAAAAAAAAAAATGTAAATAAATATGCACTGAAGTGCCGGAAAAACTGGTACAGACGAGCTTATGCAAAATACATAGCAACGTCACCTATGCGCGTACTCGGTTGCGTCCGCCAGTGCGTATATAAATCGATAGACATCCTTGCCAGCTGTCAGAGCTGTTTTCGGCATGAGAATGACAAGTAATAACGATTTAAGCGAAGTTAAAAACGGTGTCATAGTTGGCGCTCGTGAGATGGGTCATAGTATTTCGGAGGTAGAAACGAAGTTCGGATTTTCACGGACGACCATTGTAAGGGTGTACCATGACTAGAAGAATTCCGGCAAAACCTCCAACCCACGATACCAGTGTGGCCGTAAAAAGACATCTGGTGAACGTGACCATCGTCGGCTATCAAGAATCGTTTCACGCGATAGGCGTGCAACGCTCTCGCAGGTATCATCGGAATCAATGCTGGAGCCTCAACAAGCATCAGCGTCCGGACTGTGCAACGTACCCTGCACGTTATGGGCTTTGGGAGCCGACGCCCAACTCGAGTCCCCTTGATTGGTGCACGACACAGAGCTACGCGCCTTGCTTGGGCATGGCAACACCGCCACTGGAAACTTGAGGGCTAGAAACAAGTAGCCTGGTCTGACGAGTCGTGTTTCCGACTGTATCGGGCAGATGGAAGGATTCGTCTGTGGCGCAAACCCCATGAAGCCATGGATCCCGCCTGTCAATAGGGAACTGTGCCGGCAGATCCGTATTGGTATATGGTGTGTTTAGCTGGACTTCACTGGGAGCCCTGGTACGTCTACAAACATCTGTGACCGGCCAACGCCATGTGCGCATCCTTTCTTACGAAGTACACCCGTTCATGTCCTGCATTCATGCTGATGGGTTGGGCCTGTTCCAACAGACAATGTACCTCCACACAAGTTTCGGGACGCCACATTATGGTTAGAGGAGCAATCATCTGAGTTTGGGCTGTTGCCTTCCCACCCAAGTTCCCAGATCTGAACGTGATAGAACACATTTGGGATGACATGCAACGCGCTATCGAACATGGGAATCCGAAGCCTCGGAATACACCCGAATTGTAGAACGCTCTGCAGGAAGTATAGTGTCCATTGCCTACAGCATATTTCCTGAAGCAAGTGGAGTCCATGCCCCGTCGTATTTCTGCAGTCCTGCGCTCCCGTGGAAGACCTACCAAGTATTAGACTGGTGTACCAGTTTTTTTGACATTTCAGCGTATGAATAGCACGTTTTAAATCTTACATTCTTTTATTTTTGTAGGTAATTCGCAGAATAAATTCCGTTAAGTGTAGCGGATTTAGGAGACTTTTTATATTACATAAAAGTATTTCAAACAAAGTATTTCTTAGTATTCCCATAAATTAAATATGAGCTTATCTCTCATTTTGACCACGGATTTATTGGTAAAGTGACTGTCAAATGTACATAAGAAAATGTATAAAAGAAGTCAAGAACAGTTTAAAAATATTGAATGTTACAAGAGTGACATAAACGCATTCTTGGAAACACAGATAAGAGAAAGTAGCGATAGCACACCAATGATATGTTCAATTCCTTGCTTTTAAGCATCAAATTCTTATTTCCGCGTATTATTGTTCAATTCAGACTTTAGATATACCACAGAGACACTTTTAGATATGATAAAAATTTAATAAATCCCGAACGCGTTCCTGAAAAATTCGATTTGTACGTATGAGTTAGACTGCAGAATCGCAGGAATTCATTTCCTTAAAGTGCATCGCTGTCCGGTGCCAGCTTTCATCAGTACAAAAGACGCTGTATAAATCAAGTAAAAACAATCTTTATGCGTTGTAACACAGGCCAAAAAGTGCCGTTTTCCTAAGAAATACGTACTTTCTTTCCTTCTTTGAACGTATTTTGTCTTCTTTGGCTCGAAAAGGAGAAAGCTTTTGTTCTCACACACAAAAGGAAATGTTTCACAGCAGATTTATTTGCTGTCTTTTCGAAGATATTGGGTTTGGCGTTTGCTATTGTGCTTTTCTCACCTGCAGTGTCACTTTTATTCAAACCAAGGCCAGAAGGATTTGTAAAAATTGCCCAGCCAGGTCCGTTTTAAAAATGACGTACAGAAGTAATAATCAAACTTTCCTCACAGAAAAGTTTCCTGTATGCTTTCTATCGTAGAAAGCTAGAAATAATAAATTGGTCATCTCGGCCATATTTCACGAAGGGGCAGAGAAAGATAAAGCCATTATCCTGAGATCAAAACTAGCTCTCAAAGGATAAGAATGGGCTGGATAGCGAAAGTTTGGCCACTTTCAATTTCTGCTCAAAAGCTTCCAATAAACGAGTAAAAAAAAGACGGAAAGAACAAATAAAAAAGGACTCTACAAACGGCTTCAGTAATCAAACTCTCAAAACCTTTCACTTAACGAGATGGTATCACAGACCAGTCCCAATTACGTTTGGGAAGTGAAGGTGATAACTTCATTACAACTAACTTTTATCATGGGAGATTAGAAAGATTGCAGTCAATTCAGCATTTTTTACAGATTTATTTGCTTCTTATTACTTAGATTGATCAAAACGTAGGTTTAGAGCTCCTGTATTTCGTATCAATAGAGAGAACGTTCACACATTTTTAGAACGACTTTCAAGCAACGTAGTTATTGTTTAAAATAAACATTTTTCGTTCTTAAATGTTCTATATCATAGCCCTTTATCTGTATATGAACCGGTATCTGGATTTCCAAGATGACGAGGCGTTTCTTAAAATTGGTAGTGGTATTTTATTCTATTCGTCTTCCTCTGTTTATAACGTGACCTTTTTTACGTTATGTAAGATTTCCGGTTGAATAGATGTTAAACTAATGGCAAATGCGATGCAACCAAATATGCCGGATAGCTCACGTGAGAGTAAGGCTTTTACAAAGGCCGGACGAAACATATACAGAAGTCCAACTTACGTCAACTTTTTATTGGTCCAGCAATATTAGACGGAATCCAAAACACACCACTTCACATATCTTAGTCAAGAAGTTTACAGTCAAAACTCAGTAACGATCTAACATTTCCACACACAAAGCAACCTCTGCATCATCATTTTATCTAACGTTCTTGCCTTTGATGTATTTGCAGCAAATCACATGCATACGTCACTCTTCTTCCAACCAGTGCGTTGCCAACGTTATTCTCGTTTGAGGGAAAAGACATAACGTTAAGGTTTGAAAATGTCTAAGAGAACGAACTCAAATTTACATATACACAAAAAAAAACTCAAAAGGAAAGTTAAAATAGAATATACGTTGCACGCTTTTCGTAGTCCAATCCCTGTTTTAGGTCTGCGTTTAAAAAGCGCTTTTTTTTACCAGTATGTACAATTTCGACGCTGAGGGCGTAAATGCAGATCATGTCGAATTCAAAAACACATTTTATTCCACATATTTGCTTCTAAACATCCGAGTGAAAAAATTATTTTATTTTTCGATTCCGTTTATGTCGGAGAAGAGCATTTTACGTATAGTTACTTTTTCAAATTATGCACAGATTTTCCGCTAGGGTTCATAGAGGTAAATTACGTTTTTCCCGATATCTGTTCTTCTAAAACTTCGATTTGAAAAATGTTTTCTTTAGCGGAAACAGCTGCTGATGGAAAATCTTTTCTAATATAATTTCTAATTTTTGGCAAAGAATACTTTGGCAACCAGGGGGCGTAAGTGTCAATTTTTGCTTCTGATGTATTTTCCATAAAATCAGAGCTTCTAAAATCTCGATTGAAAAAATTCTTTCGTGGACCGATGCCACTTACGTCGATAAACCTTTTTGAAATATTTTCTTCGTAAAATATTCCATGGTTTCTCTGCCAGGGGTTGTAGATGTATATCTTATTTTTGTCAATATCTCTGCTTCTAATGGTCCGATTTGAAAATTTATTTTTTTATTAGATAGAGTTTCCGGTGTGGTATGTTTTTTCATATAATTTCAAATGTTTCAAGTAATTTATAAACTTTCCGCTAGGGGGCGTAAGGGTAAAGTGAGTTTTCCCATATATCTCTGCTTCTCAGTCTTCGATTTGAAATTTTTTTCTCCACCGGATACAGCTCCTGATGGGAAATCCTTTGCACATAATTTCTAAATTTTGTAAAAACCGGTTTGGCCGCTAGGGGATGTAAGAGTTAATTTCCGCTTCTGATGTATTTGCAGCAAAATAGGAGCTTCTAAAATCTCGAATGAAAATAACGTCGTTTGTGGACCGATACTACTGATGAAGATAAACCTTTAAGGAACATTTTCTTCCTAAAATAATGCATGGTTTCTACGCCAGGCGGCGTAAATATATATATATCTTATTTTGTCAATATCTCTACTTCTAGGAGTCCGATTAAAAAAATCGTTCTCTGTTGGATAGTGTGTGCGATGCGAAATGCTTTTCATACAAATTCAAAATTTTCAAGTAAATTATAGACTTTCCGCTAGGGTGCGCAAAGGTAAATTGCGTTTTCTGCGTTATTTCTGCTTCTAAAACTCCTATTTGAAAAATTATTCTGTATCGCATACAAGACCTGATGGAAAATATTTTTCATATAATTTCTAATGTTTGGTAAAGAATGGTTTGGCCACCAGGGGGAATAAGTGTTAATTTCTGCTTCTGATATATTTGCAGCAAAATCTGGGCTCCTGAAAACTCTACTAAATTTTTTTTTCTTCGACCGGTACCGCTCATATCGAAAAACCTTTTCAGAGTACTTTCTTCCTAAAATAATGCATGATTTTCCCATCAGGGGGAATAAATAAGTCACATCTTATTTTTGTCGATACCTCTGTTTCTAAGAGTCTGACTTGAAAAACTCTTTCTGTAATGGAGAGCGTTTCCGGTGCGAAATGTTTCTAATATAAATGAATATTTTTCTTAACGCAGAAGTCTGCAACCAGAGGGTGCAAGCTCACTATTCCGTTTACAGCAATATCTGAGGTATTAAAAACCCGATTGAAAAATGTCTTTCTCCCGTCAGATATTATTGTTTTCCATAACGGGTATATTGACTTTGATAAATTTAATTGCGTCAGAAAGGATTCAAACGACGTGCTTATTACACCCGAAAATTCAGTGTCATCTTTCTCGTTTCATTTTTTTACAAGAAACAGAGTGGCAGATTTGGTTGTATGGCGATTAGCCTTATCTTGATGGAATTCTACTCTTTGAAGGCTCTGTGGATAAAGGAATGGTATTTTCTCTTTAATTATAGGAGCTAAAACATTATTTTGGCAATATGTAGAATTAATGTTAACATTTTATTTCAACTTTTCTTAGCTTTATTTTCCCATTGCACGAGAAAGCAGCAGTAATCATGAACCTTTTATTGACACTTTCTTTGGATTCTTGGAACCAAGTTTATAACTCTTTTTCTGCTCTTTTTCCATAGTAAATCGACCTTTTTCTGTTACACTCGTTTAGGTAAATCCATGCTTCATCAATAGTCACAGTAAATTTTCATCTGTCACCTGTTAAGTGATTTTCATAGAGATGGCTACACAGTAACCTGCGCTCAGCCACGTGTCTAGGCAAAAGGCGGTGAATATTACGTTGTTTTTTATTTACGCTTTCCAACCGTAGGTTGAAGAAGTGTATATGCTCCAGATTTGTCCGTCTGTCTGTCCTTCTGTCCGTCCGCACGATAACTCGCGTAAACATGGTGCGATTTCGACTAAATTTTAGTATGCGGTAGAGGACCACCTGGGGACGAACTCTATTGAAAAGGGACGAGTGGGGTCAAAGGTCACGACATAGAAGCGGAACCATTCCGTTGCCCATAACTTGCGTAAATATGGTTCGA
Organism: Macrothele yani; assembly: GCA_039090855.1. Taxonomy (NCBI): domain Eukaryota; kingdom Metazoa; phylum Arthropoda; class Arachnida; order Araneae; family Macrothelidae; genus Macrothele; species Macrothele yani. The sequence goes on from CM077029.1 coordinate 20,145,164, forward strand.
TTTCAATGAAATTTCAGAATGTGGTAGGGGACCTCTGGGGACGAACCCTATTGAGAATGGGCGAAATGGGGTCAAAGGTCAAGACATAGGAGCGGGATGCATTCCATTGCCCTTATGCATCATAACTTGCGTAAATATAATTCGATTTGGATGAAATTTTAGTATGTCTTAGGGGACCATCTAGGGACAAACTCTATTGAAAATGGATAAAGTGGGGTCAAAGATCAGAACATAGGAGCGGGATGTATTCCGTTGCCTTATGCGTCATAACTTGCGTAAAAATGGTTCGATTCCGATGAAATTTTAGTATGTGGCAGGGGACTAACTGGGAACGAACCTACTGAAAATGGACGAAATGGGATCAAAGGTCAGGACATAGGAGCGGAATCCATTCCATTGCCCTTATGCATCGAAATGGGGTCAAAGGTCAGGTCATAAGAGCGAGATTTATTCTACAGTCATTTTCCTCATCACTTGATAATAACTTGAGTAATGATTTCTGGTATATTGGAAAGCGTATCATAATCATTGCGTTGCATGGTTTTACTAACTTGTTTATTTAATTATTCGGATTCACATCTTTGTTTGTTACCTTGTTGATACAGAGATTTTGAAAGACTTAGCGATTGTTCTTTGGGTTCGTGGCTTTTGTTTAAAGACCAGAGACTTTGCTTTTGAAATAGACGTAAAAGTGCGTACTTCTTTGGAATATTCATTTGGTGTTCTTTTTCCCGTTAAAAGCAATGCTTGACGATTTTCCCCACAGCTTGTTTACGTGCGCCTTTTTTTTTTTTTTTTTTTTTTGATTGGAGGTTTAACGACCACCGTGAGCAACTCAATAGGCTATAAGCAATCGCCCGTCACTAATTTAGGGACACTGGTTCCAGGGAAGGGAAAGAGCTAGTGCCGTAGAACAAACACAACTAACATGCCTCACCGAGATTTGAACCCAGCCCCCTTCCGGACGAACGGTCATAAGCCATCGCTTAGACCACTGCGCCATTGTCTTAACAGAAGATAGTTAACTGCATCAGATGTTTCTTTTGTGTTTATATAACATACAGTTACCAGTTTCAACTGTTTGAACTTGTTTTATTTTCTGCAGTTTCTTATCAAAAACGTTCTTAAAATGTGTGGACATCCTCTGTACCTTAAATATCTTGAACACGGTGTAAAAATAAAAAGTTAAACCTCCATGCACTGTTTTTCTGCATTTTTTTTTTGTATTGGAGGTTTAACGACCACCGTGCGCAATTCATTGGGCTATAAGCAGTCGCCCGTCCCTAATTTAGGGTCTCTGGTTCCAGGGAATGGAGATATCCAGTGTCGTAAGACAAACACAATATCCATGCTTCACCGGGATTCGAACCCGGACCACTTTCGGACGAATGATCAGAGGCCATCGCCTAGAACACTGCGCCACGTTGGGGCGTCTTCAGCATATTTGCCGAACATATAAAACCATTCTTAGTACAGTAAAACGTCAATTATCCGTGGTAAATGGGGTGACACTGGAGTATGGATAATTGAAAAAACACCGTTTATCCAAATAACGTTTCATTTTGTAATACAAATTTTTAAAAAACCGTGAAAAAACGTAAGATAAACGTTCTTTTAGTACACAAACACAAAACTAAACGTTTTTAAATTTATTTAAATAGAAAGTCCGTGATTTATGATTGCTTTCTCTGTACCGTAGCTTTCTGTTTTAATTTTTCTTATACGTCCACGAATTTGTAAAATTTCAATGTAATCAACATCATCTTAACTTTCTACGAATCTAATTAACGTTTGTATAGCTGTTAATTTGCTTGAGAATACCGAATTCGGCTGCAAGTAATGTAACACATTCGCCTTTTTCGTATTTTTTTAGTGATCTCTAACTTATTTTCCATTCTTAAAACAACTCTTTTACTTTTGCTCAACATTTTAGGGGTTGAATTGCTAGATGAATTTGGCCACACAAGCGGAGCTCACGAACAAGGTTTAGTAATGTGTAACAGACAAAAGAGACTAGCTTAAATTCGTAATATAATTGAGTGAGCACTCTGGCGGCAGAACGGAAATTAGAACAATAGTGAGAAATAAGTTCTGGTAGAAGGATGAAGCGACATTATTTAATTACGATGCAATATTATTTTAAGTATGCAGTAATGACTTCTGTTAATTTACGAATCCACTTGCACAGATAATGTTTTAGAAAATTAAATTTGTATATACTACAGAGGACCATGATTAATCGACCCATGCATAATTGAGCACAGGTTAATCGGCGTTTTACTGTATGTGCTACCAGCTTATTTCATCCACGCTTAACAGCAATGTTTACTTACTTTTGATGAAGCGGCATATTGTCCGGTGATCTTTTAACTGTGGAATGATGAGAAATTCGCATAAGACGAATTTTCATTTTTTTCAATTCGTTCTGTTTCATTTCGTTTAGGAAATGCGTGTGCACCTACAACTATTGTCGGCGGTTACAGTATCGCTACCAGTCGCACGCTATGCAGTAACACGCCGACATTACACACTACCCATAACGTGTTATAAGATAGCTATTAACTGGTTGTATAAAACTATCATTTTAAAGTTTTAAATGGTTGAAACAAATATTGCATTTAAATTTAACTTCACTAAAAATGTGAATGTCACTTGACGTAACTTTTACTTTCCCGGACTATTCTCCGTCCTTCGTATCGTTGCTGGTACTACCTGCAACCTTAATTAAGCATGAATAACTGTTTTTTATCTCAACGATTACAGTCTTGTGACGATTACATATATGTTCAGATAAGGACAGTTTGGAAAAAGAACTTTATTTCCTTAAACGTGTTGCAATACTACAGCGAGGATACAACCCTTCCATTATAGACAAGGCTCTGACAAAATTCCGGAAACCGAAGTCCATCTCTACATTAACTCCTGTGATGCGCCCATTGCGAGAGAATTTTGCCATCATTCCATTTTCCCGTGACATTGCCTTCAAAATTACAAAAATTCTCAAAAGCTTTAATTTTAAGGTGATTTTTAAACCCATGAAAAAAATGAGATTTTTAGGATCAAAGGATTATGTTGAAGACAAAAATTCATGGGGAATTTATCAAATTCCATGTGAATGTGGCGCTTCGTACATAGGACAGACCCGTAGAGCCTTGCGTTTTCGATTGAAGGAGCACAAGACCTACATTCGGAATTGTGACCTAAAGACGTCATCGATGGCTAAACACTGTTACGAAAAGGACCACAGATTTCTCTTTGAAGAAGCAAAACTTATTGACAAGCCAGATTCAACCTCAAAACTTGATAGTTTGGAAGCTTTCCATATATATCAGAAGTCTTCGCAACTTGTTAATGACATGGCATCCACGCCATTTCTATCAAACGCGTGGAAGCATCTAACCAAAACACGTGACTGTAAACACCATTTATGATGTCATATACAATTTGAATATTTACGTGCCATTCGTCCTGATGAAGCTAGGTCAATAGCCAGAGAAACCATGGTGGGCTTGGGAAATTAAAAAAAATAATAAACATTTGTGACAACTACGTTTTATTATCTTAATCTATATGAATACCTGTATTTTAAGATAACAGCCAGAGTAAATAATTACACGGTTCTTACAAATATAAATTCCACTCATTATTGCATCAATCAGCACGTCAAAACAGTTTTTCAATAAAACAAAAGTCGTGTCTTCATCAAGAAGATGAATGAGCGTTCGCAATAATCACGCATACAGGGCGTTACTTTCCGTAAGGTACTCAATAGATAAATTTTACCATGTCGTTCTCAACATATTATATCGCTTTTAACTCTGAACACAATCTGCTTACAGAAAATCATTCTGCTCACCGAATACCGATTCTCTCATTAATTCGCTCTAAACACAATCTGCCTCCCTTCTGCTATAAATTGTTCACAACTCAGATCACTCAATGCTCTTTATATACGTTTGATTGCATTTTGAACCACTGTCAGGTTACCAATATTTGCAAACTCGACGGGATAAATTCTATGGCGCTAAGTCAGAAAACATTTAACGAGGAGAAACCAAATTTATATGAAAACACGGTAATTTAGAAGGAATGTTAAATTAGATGTATACGTCATAGTGTCTTGATTGCTTTCCCATTCGGATCGAATGTATGGCTAATTTCTTTGAGGACATCGTTTTGTTTTCAAGGTAACGTTTAGTTTTTGCGAAGGTACGGCGTATCTTTTGATACCAGGGAGCACTCAAGTATCACTTTCATTTTTTAGTTTCGAACCATTTTTAAGATTCATCTCTGAAGTTGCTTACCCTCGAGATGACAAAAATGGCGACTTCCGGTATGCGTCGATCTTCTGAACCAATCACCGAAAGTTCTTGTGATGCTCCTAATGCTGCTCATCTCAGTGCACCTGCACCGGATATCTGCGCTTCCGCTTCTTTAAATCCGGAGACTTAAATCCAGTAGCCACATAATGCATGATCATCCCAACAGAAAAAGGCGTCCAGTTGAGGCATTCAACTTCCCTTCCCTGACTCATACTCTGTCAGCTACTCATCCATATGACCCTGCCCTTTTTCCAGGTTGCCCACCTTGCGAAGGTCCATCGAACATTGCATCTGTCTCAACTGGCAATCCTCCAATGTTTTATGCTATTGTAGTTTGACGAGGTGTTGCCTTCTCACAACAAACTTCCAGTGCCTTGCATTCATTGCCTTTGCGTATTAATTGCTCAATATCATTTTATGTTGTAATCCACATCAAGGAGTCGCCTGCTTTGAAACAGGTGTTTGATCTGTGTAGAAGCCTGGAGTTGGTCCTTGAATTTATTACTGTAAAAGGAGTCGCCTGCTTTGAAACCGGTGTTTGATTTATGTAGATGCCTGGAGTTGGTCCTTGAATTTATTTCTGTAAATGGAGTCGCCTGCTTTGAAACAGGTGTTTGATCTTTGTAGAAGCCTGGAGTTAGTCCTTGAATTTATTTCTGTAAGCCGGTTTCCACATATATCGATTCTCTGAGCACCACGACCACCCTCCCAGATAGAGTGACGGACATTAGTCTCAAGAAGGTCATTCGGATTTATTTCACTAGGCTGAACTGAATTCTGTTGTCGGAATAAACACTTCCCCCGGCACCTGTATCCTACTACACCGACTCAACTCCCAACTACTATAACTTTATTGAACATCCTCCACGATGTACCTAACACTGTTCGTCTTAATTTTGTTAAAATATATTGGAGGGCAATTTGTAGTATTTCAAAAACACCCTAGTGCTCCTCGCATCTTACGGTTCGCCCATGTCGATGACTTCCGCATTGAAGTACTAATCGTATTCCTATCCAATGAAACCTGAAATCTACTTCCATTTCTCATTACTTTCAAACTAGTTCATTGGTTTGGCAATGCTGATGTAACAGCTAATCGCCAATGCTTCATTTGCAAAGGCTACGGGCATCTTCGATCAGCTTGTGCACATTGGCTTTTGATGCCAGTACGACAGCCGTCTTTTACTGCCCTTCCGACTTTTTTCACGTCTCTTCCTGTGAAACTAAAAGTCTCTACACCTTGGAATCATCCGATGACAAGGTACAAGATCATGTCCAGTTAGTGTCCACCTTTGACACAATTGCCAACACTACACCAATATTTCTACTTCACGTTCCAATACCAGTTATTAGCCGCTCCTATGTGGAATTTGGTAGTCCTATTTATATTTCTGTACTGCTAGTATTTACAGAATCCAGTGCTATAGCTGGAATAGTGGAGATTTTTGACCTCTAGATTTCCAGGCTATAGAAATGACGATCATGAAAATATCGACGTCTGCCCTCCTTCATACGCCCTAAAGCGCACAGTATCTCTGTTTCAAAGAGAATCACAGTCAGGGATGCGTAAGAAGGAATGTCTTTTCAGCCGTCAATATCATCACCTGACCACATTCGGGAAACTCGACGTTCAGTGCGCAGCTCCCAGAGTCCTTCTCCACGTGATCCTTTGCGAGAACCGTCGCTAAATGCTGTGAGAGTAGTATTTGCCTCAGTCTCATTTTCGCCTGAATCTTTTGCTTTCGTCACCATGATTGCATACTTAGATACCTGAAAATGTCTCAATACCCGTCACAGCATTTATTTGCTTTAAATTTGCGTATACGACGGGCAATTTCTTAAATTCGCACAGGGTATGACTCCCTTCCTCCGTACAGAGATCGTAACTCTCCAGTCGGCAATATTTGGCGTCGGATGAACAGAATCACTGAGTATCGCACTAAACATGAAGACAAGCATGTCCTCAATTCTACTTTTGACATCTCATGTTAATGATCGTTTCTTTTAATTGCAGAGGGTTTGCGAATCCTTTCAACAAAGCCTTTACCCACGAAGATCCTATTCCTGTCAACCCCAAAATTATTTTTCTGCAAAAGACGAATTGTTCTCCTCATACTGCCTTCCACCGTTTGCCTTGATATTATTTCATTCATAACTTGTGCCTTTGTCAACACGCAGGTAAAACAATAACCCTGTACCTTTGACTAAACGAACACCTTACCCAAGTAGATATCTTGATTTAATTCAGTGGTGATTTCCAGCACACAATCCTGAAGTTTCAAACTTTTACCTTGTATCTAATCAATGTATACATTCAGAAGCAATAGACTACAGCTAATCGATAGACTAATGCGCTATCGATAGCTGTTGTTTAGATGAGCTAATCGATCCTATTAAAGCACAACTGCTTTCTGTCCCGGCTTCCAATCGCATCCTCTCTGAAGAGAATTCAACTGTACCCTGAATAGGTGGACCGTCTCCACTCGTCTGAACATCACACCTACCTTATTCCACTTCTAAAGCAGCTCATTCAGCAATTCGCACTTACTCATGTCTACCGTGAGCTGATTCCAAATCAAGTCTCATTTACATGGAATTCAATGTCTCCCCTGTTTTATATCTATGCACGTCGTGATTGCATTTATGTCACGCAAGCCGTCCGCCTACGTCTTCAGAAGGATAATCATCATCCTAACGTCTCCTCGAACCAGTCTATGACCTGCGAAATATTCCTGATTTCACAAACTCATTTCAACCACCAAGCCTGTGGACTTTTGATGAAGGTGTCCGTCCTTATAAATAAATTGTTTGTGAGACATCAGATGCAGGGCCGTAGCTACCGGGAGTGCAGGAAGGGCGGTTGCTCTACCATAATGATCATTCCAGGGACGTAAATTCATGCGCTGGGGGACGTAAAAAAATTGTAACTGAAAAAGGTTTTTTCTGCTGAAGGTTTAACAACCACCGTGAGCAACTCAATGGATTATAAGCAGTCGCCTGTCCCTAATTTAGGGTCAGTACTTGCAGGAATGGGAGAGAGCCAGCCAGTGCTGTAAGACAAACATAAGATCCATGCCTCGAATTCGAACCCGACTCAGCACGAGGGAATGTTCAGAAGCCATTGCTGAGACCAATGCGCCAACGGGGCGGCAAAAAGATTACACCCTTTTTTAACAACACAAGTTTTTCTCAGCGACAGACATCGATTTCGTGCCCCCTCACTTAAGAGTAAGTCACTCTCCCAACTAAGCTATGCGGACAGAACGTCTCGCTGCAAATTTGTCGTCTTGACACATATTTTCACCTCTGTAGTACGTCACACCTTCAGTATTTTCTTTTTAAAGAATTTACTTAGTCGCATACAGTATTATATGCAGTTAATTAGGGTACAGAGAAACATACCCTATGAGGTGTGAACAACTCATGTCCATGAAGGGGATTTTCCAAAACAGTATGATGATCTGCCTAACTTCCATCAACTTTCCGAACATGTCGTTGGGATGAAGAGCTAACTAATCATTTGTGCTCTGTTGCAAGAGGTCTCTTTGAGCGTTTAACCTTGAACGGAATTTTTCGAAGCTCTATCTCTAAAGAAAAGCATTTCCCTTTTGTTACGTTCAATATCGATACTCATTCGCTCTACGCTGGTTAGGTTTTCATTCTGCATTTCTGTGGAGTGTTATGTTGTCGGTGTTAACATAGCGTTTACACTGTACTTGGTACTAACATTTACAATCGATGGTTCTTGGGTATTTACCTAGTTTTTACATTTCTAATAAAATTATGTCAAAACCCTGAAACGCTATTTTTGAACGATCATGATACTTTCCTATAACGGCGGTGTGTGAGAAAGCGAAAAATAAGTATTATCAGGTCATCCCAGAAGTAATGTCGTTTTGCGCAAGCCCAACAGTAGTGAGTCCCCTGGTGCCCAGACTATGACGTCGACCACGGTGAGCATAAACGGGATCACGCGAGCAGACCTTCAAGTAACTTGAGACCGCGAACAGGAGGTTCTAAGTGCAGTCGTTGTGTACTTAAACCCCATATAGGAAATGGTAGTGTCAGAAAACCACATTAGGCACATTATGCTCTATGAGTTCCACCATCGACATTCAGCGACGGTAGCAACACGAAATATTCATGCCGTATATGGGCCGGGAACTCTGGAGGTCAGGGAATGTCAACACTGGTTCCAGAAATTTCGAAGGGGGGACACCAGCCTCAAGCATATTCAGCGACCCGGACGGCCTGTTGAGCTGGATAACGACGTGCTGAAAGCTGCTGTTGAGGGAAATCCGCAGGCAACAGTCGAGTAATTGACCACACTTGTTCATTCAACCAATTCCGCTGTTTACTGGCATCTCAGGACCTCGGTAATATGTCGAAACTCGATAAGTGGGTACCTCATGATCTCAGCTGCAACAGCGAGTGGACATTTGCACTTCTTCGCTCTCCCGTGAAAAATAGGCTCCGTTTTTGCACCGATTTGTCACGGGGGATGAAAAAATGGATTGTTTGTCACAACATTAAGCGTAAACGGCAGTGGCTTCCCAAAGGGAATGTGCCTGCAGCAGTGACAAAACGAGGACGTTTCCCACAAAAGTTTTGATGTCTGTGTGGTGGGATATGCAACGCATAATCCATTACGAGCTGCTACCACCCAACAAAACCCTTACAGGGGATGTCTAATGTCAGCAGCTGCAGCGTCTATGCGCTGCTTTGCAAGATAAACGTCCAGCATTCGTGAATCGTAAAGGCCTGCTGCTGCAGCAGGACAATGCAAAACCACACAGCGAAAATGACCAGTGCCACTTTGCAGGACTTCGAATGGGAAAAACTTCCGCATCCAGCATATTCCCCTGACATCTCCCCATCCGACTACCACCTCTTTCGCAGCCTGCAAAGACATATTACTGGGACTACACTTCGAAATGTGGAGGAGGTACGGAGAACCCTTTCTGCCTTTCTTGCATCGAAACCCATGGAATTCTATAAGTCAGGGATTCAAAACCTTGTCGATCGATGGGAGAAGGTTGTAACTACCGGGAGTACTTATTATATGGATTAAAACATCTGTTCCAGATACGTTTCTCTTTCTTTTCTTCACACGTTGAAAAAGCGACAGTATTTTTGGGATTACCTGATATTTGAGTGGAACTCGAAGCTGCGTAATTTCAAGTCTCGCCCTCCCAGATAACAAAAGCTTTCTACGGTCCTGATCAGGTGAATATTTGAGGATACACTTTCAACCCTTTCTACAGCATCCCCTCTCCCATGGAACTAATTCATTACTGGTTTAATTTCTAAATATAAAAGTTAGCTCTTTCTATTGCGTCACAGCAACACCACGTAAAATGGAAAAAAATTACTGAGAGAGATTTTCACGCTATTAATGGTTCCACTTGGTGTGCCCGTCTTTCCGAGGTAGCACGATTTCCTCCACAGACACAGTGTCCCCAAATTGCAGACGGGAGACTGCTTATAAACAGTAGATCGCATGGTGGTCGTTAAACCCCGAAGCAAGAAAAGATAAGATTTTCTGCTTTAAAGGGTTTCAAAATACCATTCTTTTAGAAGATGTAAATCCGCTTATTGCTGCAAAAATTACAGGGATGTTAAGTCAGGTAATATCCGAAAACTTTAATACGTCTTCGTCCTGGAGCTGGAATCGAGGGTATGTTATCCACTACACCACCCAGAACGACCAAGTTTCAAGTTTCCGATTAATTTGAATATAACCATCACCGGATTCGCTAGTCGAAGCAACCAGCATTCATATACACTGAATGGCCACTTTATTATGACCGCCTGACAGTTTTAAGCAAATGAGCTATGGCGGCACGCTGTAGCTGCCAGAGGGCGAAACCAGTATAAAGAAGGAAAGCTTAGTGTTTGCGACATTAGCAGAAGTGATTTTTTGGTGACGAGAAAGGTAAAAATGCGATTTGACGGACTTTCAACGTGGGATCATTGTAGGAGCTCGGAGTCATGGAGCGAGTATCGCCGAAACCGCCTCATTCGTGAAATTTTCCAAAGCATCTGTTGTTTAAGTGTTTAAAGACTGGACTGTCAGTCAAAACACTGGGTGGATCTCTACGTGCAACGTGGGGTCGTCATCGACTAGTGACTGCTCGGGCGGAGCGGAGAGTGTCCAGACTGGTAACACACTACAGAAGGGCAACAGTGCAGCAAATTACAGACCATCTTAATCACGGATCCCCTCAAATGATCTCTGAACGCACTGTTTGCCGTACACTGCATCGGATGGGATATGGCAGCCGAAGGCCTGTTCGAACACCTTTGCTGTCTGCAGTTAACAAGAGAAAACGTCTCTAGTTCGCACAGGAGCACAAGGATTGGAACAGTCGATAATTGCAAACAAATTATGTGGTCCGATGAATCACGTTTTCAGTTGCACCATGCCGATGGCCGATTGAAAATTTGGCGGAAACAGCACGAAAGCATGGACACCAAATGCGTTGCTACAACCCTTCAAGCTGGTGGAGGCAACGTTATGGTTTGGGGAATATTTTTCTGTCATGCTTTGGGCCCTTTACTTCGTGTTGATGAACGTCTGACTGGCATATCATATCTAAACATCGTTGCGGACCAAGTGCATTCTGTCATGTGGATGGTTTATCCCAATGGCGATGGCTACCTTCAACAAGATGATGCGTCCTGCCATAGTGCTCGTATTGTACAGGATTGGTCCCAGGAACATGCCGGTGAGTTTACTTTGCTTAGGTGGCCCCCACAATATCCAGATTTCAACCCCATTGAGAATTTGTGGGATGAAGTTGAACGAGCCATCAGACAGCTGGATCCCCAACATTGCAATCTCGCACTCCTGGAAAGTGCTATTCATCAAGCATGGTCTCAGATCCCACAAACCACCAATCAACATCTCGTGTAGTCCATGCCACGAGGAATCGACGCAGTATTAAAAGCAAAAGGTGGCCCGACGAAGTACTGAGGTGGTGGTCATAATAAAGTGGCCACTCGGTGTATAACGAATATGGAGGTTTTAATTAATTCCCGTGATTTCCTGGAGCCGCAGAACATCGATGAATGAAATACGGGCATTACACCATTGTACAATACAAATTTGGAAGATGTGAATCCGTTTATTGCTGTAATAAACGGATTCATATCTTCCAAATTTGTACTGTAAAATGGTGTAATTCCATATTTCACTCGTTGATATTCTGCGCCTCCGGGCAATCACTGGAGTGAATTTTAAACCTCCAGATTCGCTATATATGAATACCGGTTGCTTCAAATAGCGAATCCTGTGATGGTTTTATTCAGATTAATCGGAAACTTAAAACTTGATCGTTCTGGGTTGTGTAGTGGTTAGCATACCCGGGCGCTATCTGGGAGACGCGGGTTTGATTTTCAAGTTTTCGGATATTATCTTAGTTAACATACATGTCATTTTTACACCAATAAACGGATTTACGTCTTCGAAATTTGTATTATACAATGATGTATATCCCGTATTTCATTCATTACCATTATTTTACTTCGTAAAGCAGGCGATCGAATTTCAGGAGAACAAAAGATATAAATTCCTATTGCGCAACGGAAAAACAATAGAAAAATTATAATATGTTTGTACATTTCTTTATTGCTCAGTAAGAATTAATTTACTTATTGCGTTTATTGCCGTGGAGCAGGCGAAGAAGCCAAAGACCCCATTTTCATCTTCTTTTGTTTTAGCACACACCTTTTGTCAAAGTCGTTAATGGCAGACCATTACTGAGATCATTAATACGATATCATGTGATACTCAAATGATGCTTGAACTTGCCACATTCCCTGGCATAATTTTGATGATGCAGGGCTGCAGAGCCACATTTAGTATCAGTATTTCATGAATCATTGAAGCAATCTGCCAACAGAAGCCGCGTACTTAACGCCTGAAAGAACGGAATTGTTTTTACCCTTACCGTCTGCATGCTTCAACTGTTCCATGCAATTCTAAAATAGGCAAGGAAATTGAGATTTATTGAACGGACGACTTTCGGTAAAAACTTTGATGCTTGAGTGGAACTCTCTTTAGTTCTAATGATCTTACAGAAAAGGATGCCTCACAAAAGAACGAAGTGCCTACGTTTTCAAGAAGAGTAATGACACAGTGCACATTTGAGTATATATTCTCCTTCATTATTTTTCCACTGTGTCACTTAGATATTTTAAACAACGTTAGTGGGAAGACTGAATTGCATTTACTTGGCAATCGAACTCAAAATCTGTTTAGCCATCAATACTATAAAAACGGTTGAGTAGCTTTCGCGTTGTTGCCACAAGAACTGTTTCTCAATGCTTTTTAACTTCTGTTTTTTATATTTCAGATGCTATATTGAGATTAATTTAAATATTCTCCTGATCGTTAAGCTATTCTTTATCCAGAATATGTCATATTATTCTTATTGTTACAGTATTCAAAATATGACGTTTATTTTGAGTGTGTCCACTCCAGAGAAACATAGAAGTATTGCGCTATTTTATGTTGCTAGAATTTGAAAACCAAGAAAAGCTTATATGCAGGTGAAGAATGCGTACCTGTCTCTCCGATCTACTGATAAATGCAACTTAGAGTGAAATTCTGGTACAACAAACCGCTAGAACACCTCGCTGTTCCTGTGGCGTTAGAATTGCATAATAGGTAGCGCGGTGTCACCATCTGTCAAACAAGTACTGTATTTTTAGTTTATTAGTCCGCAGAATGTGAAATTCTGGGAAAAGAAATCGGTGTATAATCCGCGCTTGCGCTATTAATTCCGATCCGTGATTACTTCCAAAAATGTCGCGATTCACGAGATTACACAACAGTTCGTAGAAACAGGTAAAAACTTTCTTCTCATTAAAAAGTTAGTCATGTTTAAGTCATTTTGTGCTAGTTTCAAGTGAATGAAATCTAAAAAGCAAGAGTATTTTTTATCATTACCGCAGTTCCCTAGTTAGACCCGAAAATTTCGAAGTGGACTTCCCTAATCAGACCTGCGGCATCTACGACCTGTGTGACGTCGACCTTTTCACAGAGTGTGATTGTACGGAAGAGCGAATCATACTGTCTTCGCTGTATCGTATTTTCTCACAAAATGCTCGCAAATTAGAGCAGAAAAACTTCTTTCTATCTGTTTGCGGACCGTTTTTTCTTTTTTCTTTTTTTGGTGTTTAAAAATACTACTAGGCCGTAACCCGTGCCATGCACGGTTGAAAATGTTGTCACTGAAACTTTTTGTTGTCATATAACCCGAATCGTAATAAAATGCATAACTATAATAAACGGTTGAATTATTAATGGACAGTGTTATAAGATTGTCACCAACAACATTTTCGTAATATTTCCATTGATTTTTAATTTTTCCAACTACCCATACACGAATTTAATGATGACGTTCCTCAATATTGTATAAACATGTTGCTTTAACGATGACGTTCCTCATTATAATATAGCCATTATTACCGTTCCTCATTATCGAATTTAACAATGATGTTCCTCATTATTGTATAAACAAAACTTACCCGTCGTTGAATGGCTTGTATTGAGGCATTCTATCAGTGACCCGAAGTGATATCGTGTCTAGATAACTACACAATGGGGTTAAAAATGTGTTTTATTTTGTCAGTTTGGTTTTAACAATTTTTTGACATCAATATATAATCTAATATATAAAAATATGAAAATACAACACACATAAAAATTGGAAAAGGAGTGAGACAAGGTGACACTATATCTCCGAAGCTCTTTAATGCCACATTGGAAAATGTCTTTCAATCACTGAACTGGGAAAACAAAGGGATAAAGATTAATGGAGATTATCTAACCCACCTTCGTTTTGCCGATGACATAGTCATTTTTGCAACTACCCCATCAGAGCTACAGAGTATGATCCAGGAACTTGCTGACAAGAGTAAAGAAGTGGGATTAAAAATGAACTTTCAGAAGACAAAAGTGGTGTACAATGCTTTTACAAGAAATGAAGATTTATCGATTGATGGAGAAAAGCTGGAGATAACAGACACGTGCGTTTATCTTGGACAGCAGATATCAAGTGAGGGTCACATTGGTGAAGAAATTAATCGGCGTACAAAACTTGCCTGGAGAGCTTTTGGAAGAAACAACATAATTTTCAAGAGCAATATGCCATTATGTCTTAAAAGAAAAGTGTTTGATCAATGCATCCTTCCAGTGCTTACGTATGGTGCAGAGACGTGGACCTTAGCTAAAAGAGACATACAAAGGCTGCAGACAACTCAAAGCAGCATGGAGAGGTGCATACTTGGTGTAACCAGGAGAGATAAGAAGAGGAACACGTGGATCCGAAAAATGACAAGAGTGGAAGACATCATGATCAGAGTTAAATCCCTGAAATGGCAATGGGCTGGACATACTGCCAGAAGAACAGACCATCGATGGACAGCCGAAATTTTAGATTGGATTCCAAGGGACAGGAAAAGACCCAGAAGAAGACCACATGGAAGATGGTTGGATGAAATTCGAAAGTATGCGGGAGTGACATGGAGGAGACTGGCACAAGACAGACCGTTGTGGAGGAAACTTGAAGACCTTCGTCCAGCAGTGGATTGATAATGGTTGACAATGATGATGATGATGATGATATAAAAATATATATTTTGTTTCATATCATTATATATCTAATATATAAAGAAAGAATGTCTGTTTGTGTGTTTGAGGTAATCTTGAAAACTACTGAACCGATTTGGATATTTTTTTCACTATTGGGAGCATATTTCTTTCCGGTGGACATATGCTATTTCGCTTATTTTCTAATATTTTTTATTATTTTTGGCTGTACTACCTAATCAGATCGCTTTCAAGTAGTTTCCGATTTCCCCTGTATCGTTCCGCTTTGTTTACATGCAACATGATCACACCCAACGTGAAATCTCGAAAACTTCGGAACCGATTCGGATAATTAAAACTACGTAGTTGATAGCGGACGGCTTAGTTCCAAGTAACAAACGGCGGATTGTGCAAAGTAAATAGCATGGTAACACGAGAAAAAAAATACTTATCATAATAAAAATTGGCGATGCCAAATCTGTGGGTCAATAGCTTTCATTTAAAACAAAAATCATGAAAATCGCTCCAGTCGGTGTCGCTGGCAGATTGTAGAAAGAAACGGCCTTGTGTTTTAAATATATATATATATATGTACTTTTGTAACTCAAATAAAACAATTCATATGCCAATTAATATGTTAATAACTAATGTTGACAGATCGTCCCTTGCTCACGAAATTATTCGGAAGAAATTTTATAAGTTTGCTTTCGGGGACTTTAATTTACTCTAAGAGGTTCTATTAAGTAGTTTTCTTGGTATTTAAATAGTGTTTGCACTTCATAATTGAATACTTTCCGTTGTTGTTTCGCATTAATAAATTTTTCGTTTAAAAAAAGAGACTTGCATTTCTTTCGGTATCTTTTTTAATCTCAGTTTTCCTGATCTCTTTTCCTTACTTTTCTTTTTATAAATTGCGACGTAAGAGAGCCCTCTTGCAAACAGAAAAATGAATAATTTATGGTTAGTTTGACTATGAATTTTTCACTATCCAGTAAAGCAACCTTTCTCTGAATCGAAAATGATGGCTTTATTTTTAAGCACATGCTTTGGAAAATATATTTATGCCTAAATTTAAATCCTTAATTTTTCGAGTTTTGTTTCACTTTGTACGTTCATCTGCAGGAAGTTTTTCTTCGCTTCTAAAGGCTATTTTGGAGAAAATCCCTTTTTTTGGAATGGACGTTAGAACAATTCTTTCCGTAATGTATTTGTTTTTCCTTTTCCGCAAAATATCTGATTTACCATGGGAAAGTGTATTTTAAAAACCGCAGTTTTTAAGAAACCAAGAGGGGGGAAAAATGGTTTTGAACTTAATAGATGACCAAGGTCTGTCGCTTCTGGGTGCAGTTTTGGCTGTCGGTAGGACATGTGTATGTGTGTGTGTGTGTTTGTGTGTTAGTTGCGCTATCTCTGATTCTGAAAGATGCAGTGGTAGAAATATTTCTGTCAAGTATGGAGGTGATGACGCTGAAACGAAAGTTGCACAGTTAGTCAGCTTATTTCTGTTTCTGATGATTTGTGTAGTGTGTGATGCTTTACCTTCTCTTGGTTCTAGCGTATTTTACAATTTGTATCCTGGAGAACACTACTTAAGACTTTGAGAATAATACGTCTACTTATTTTTACTCTTTCTCGAAGTGAAACAAAGTCACTCAAACAAAGTTTAAGAAACACTTAATAACTGTTCACACTTTTTTAATTCGATCATCATCGTGTGAGCACTTTTTTTTTTCTTTTACATTGGAGGTAACGACCACAGTGAGCAACTCAGTGGGTTATAAGCAGCCTCCCGTCCCACATTAAGGGCCAATGGTTCCAGGGAAGGGAGAGATCCGGCGCCGTAAGACAAACACAACATCCATGCCTCACCGAGATTCGAACCCAGACCCATCCCGGGCGACTGATCAGAAGACATCGCTTAGACCACTGCGTCACCTGGGTGTGAGCACTTTGCTCTAACATTACGTGAGGAACTAATCACAATAGTATTAATTTTTCAACAATGATTGACATGGGTTAATAAGCAGAAAACTTGATTGCTCCAAACACTCAATATACACTGAAGAGCAATTGAATTAGAGACAGCTGGCGTTATGCAAATGTGGCGGTGTGGGCGGCCCTGTAAACGGAAACGACATGACGTATGCACCGATCCGACAATTTAAGAAGGGATGCGACGGGAATCAGCAAGAGGCGGACGCTGTGTGGGTAAGACGAATGATCTAAGCGCATTTGATCGTAGGCAAATTGTCGGGGCCCGACGAATGGGTCACTCCATCTCGGAAGTCGTGCAGGCACTGGGATTTTCACGAGCCACTGTGTCACGGTTGCACCGTGAGTACATCGAATCCGGTAAAACCATCCCTGCAAGGGCCAACTGCCGGGGACAACAGCGTGTGGATGAGCGGGGTCATTGTCAGCTAGCTCGCATTGTAACAGCAGATAGACGGGCCACAGTACAAGAAATCACTTGGCAATTTAACGCTGGTGCACAAAAACGTGTAAGCAGCCACACCATCCATAACTATCTCCTCGCTATGGGGTACAGTAGCCATTTTCCCACGAGGGTTCCGCTGCTGACCGCACATCACAGGGTGCAAAGATTAGCATGGGCGTGGGAACATCACCACTGGACCCTAGACATGTGGAAAAATGTTGCCTGGACTGATGAGTCGATATTCACGTTGGTACATGCGGATGGCAGGATATGAGTACGGCGCAAACCGCATGAAGTGATGGGTCCTTCTTGTCAGCAGGGTACTCCTCAAGCTGGTGGGGGTGGCATTCTCGTTTGGGGACGGTTTACGGGGACTGAAATGGGACCCCTGATACGTGTGACATCGTCCCTCACAGATCAACGTTACCGGGATATCCTGGATGACCATTTGCTCCCGTTTGTGCGTCTTTAGCATTCAACTGGGGACTTCATCCTGCAACAAGACAACGCACCGTGCCATCGCTCCCGAATTGTATCCGAATGGTTGGATGAACACTCCTCCGACGTGACCTCGCTTGCTTGGCCAGCTAGGTCATCTTACCTCAATCCCATGGAGCACATCTGGGATGCCATCGAGAGAGATATTCGAGGCGCTGACCCCTTTCGATCAAATCTTCGTGAACTGTGCGAGCTTGTTCAGGGGTCGTGGATCCGTATAGCTTCTCAACGCTTTCGGTGTCTTGTCGAGTCCATGCCGAGACGAATCGCCGCCATCATCACGGCGAAAGGTGGTGATACACGTTACTAGACAGGTATCTCTAATTCAATTGCTCTTCAGTGTATAACATCACATCTCGAATACGCAAACTTCAAATAAACACATCTTCGGATTATCACAGTTTCCATCACCGCCACACACTCTTTTTTGGCTCTTGCTTGAACAGTATACAGCGTAATTCAAAATTATTCATCGGGTTTCAAATAGCTGTATATTATGTGTTTCTAAATATACAGCAATTAAGTGCACATATGATAAAACAAAAACTGTCCAACATGTGTTTTTATATATTATAAATTTTCTACGCGACTTCCGTTATTCAAGTGAACTACGTCGAGGCGATAATCAAATTCCTGCCATACGTGATGAAGCATGTCTTTTGTCAAGGACTGCAGAGCACTATGAATGCGAACTTTGAGTTCACCAAGCGTTGTGGGCAATGCTGGAACATACACCTCATCGTTA
Organism: Macrothele yani; assembly: GCA_039090855.1. Classification (NCBI taxonomy): domain Eukaryota; kingdom Metazoa; phylum Arthropoda; class Arachnida; order Araneae; family Macrothelidae; genus Macrothele; species Macrothele yani. Next base: position 20,163,763 of record CM077029.1, read on the forward strand.
ACATACCCCCATAAGAAAAAGTCTTAAGGGTTCAGGTCCGTAGACCTGGCGGGCAACCTACAGAGCGCCTTGTCTGGGGTTTCAAAGCTGTTCATTAAAGTAATGGCGAGCATCCAGATGCTAATGTGGCATATACTTTACCTTTACAATTCATAAACTGGGTGAGGTTCTTTTCATTTTAATGTGTGGTATGCTATTATTACCTTGATTTTTATGGGGCTATGATCTAATGAACTCGAATGAATAATTTTTAATTACCCTATATATCTCTCTAGTTTTTATCTGTCACGTGCATACGTCACACTCTCTGTCCTCAAAATTGTTGCCAACGTCATTAAGCGAGCAAGAAGATATAACGTTAAGGTTGTAAACGCTAAAGGAGAATGAACTGGAATTTACATAGAGAAAACAACTAAAAATGAAAGTTTTCATTTCGTTTCATTTATTTCGTATTTCGGTTGTTACAAATATGCAGAAGACATTCATATGCGAAACCAATCAATACAGAAACAACAAGGAAGTAAGAGGGAAAAGGCCTCACAGAAGCCTGACGAGCCCTCTCATATTGAAAACTGAACACATAAGAAGTGTCCCGAAACATAGCAAGCCAGACACACCGTACAACCCGTTCAGGAGGTGAAGATGACAATAATGAGGACATCACGAAAATTGTTTCAGGATAATAAGTATTGCTTAAGTTTTCTTTAAACAATTTATAGTTATTAATAGGCAACAATTCTGGTGGAAGCAAATTCCAAATCTGCAGATCAGCATAATTAATTAAATCTCTAGGACGTTCATGTGAACTGAAAGAAGAAATCAGTGAGCTTTTATTTCTAGTCGAGTTAGAATGGCTAGGGATAACTAAATAAATTAAAGGAGAAAATAATAAGTCATTCTTTACCATTTTGAGCATGAGTTTTGCTAAGTTAAAACGGTATAATTGAGCAATATTTAATAACTCAACATCATTAGGCTGCAATCTGGAGATCAAATTAGGATTTGAAAAGGAGGAACCTAAAAGTCTGAATTGCAACAGTCTTAAAAATCTATTTTGTAATCTCTGAAGTTTAGTAAAATGATAATTAGTAATCGAGCCTCAGACCAAAATATAGTAGGTGAAATAGAGATAAATTAAAGTTAATAAAGTAAAATCATAATTTTCGTAGACAAATGAGCCATTACTCCTCCAATGATTCCAGTATTTTGAGAAATTAGAGAAGTAAGATAATCAATGTGAGAGTTGGATTTAAGAAGAAACGCCTACATATTTAAGACTTTTCACAACCTCAACCTGTGTGTTACTTAAAATTATAGATGGAACACTGCTGTTCGATGTGATTATCACAGTTAATTTAGAGAATACGGCATATGATATCGGGTAGGAAATACCTGATGTAAACGAATGGTAGATATCGTGCTTATGCCTTTTCCCTGTCCTCTTTCAAAGATGGCATGATCTCTAATACCAGAACATAATAGATTCGGTCCTTCCAGAGTTCTGTATCGCCATCATTCAGTTCCTCTTCGGTATCGAGTGAAAAGGTCTGCTCTGGCCACTGCAAAATACCTATGTTATTCTCTTCGGAAAACGTATTCACATTCTATATAACACGGCATCGCCCAATAGAAATTTAAAGGTTAAGAATTATTCCACACAACTGTCACGATGCAGAAGACATAAGAGTGTGTGACGTATATTCTAAATTAACTTTCCTTTTTAGTTTCTTGCTCTATGTAAATCTTGAGTTTATTCTGTTACTTTTCACTCTTAACGTAATATCTTTTCTCTCAAACGAATATGTTTGGCAACACAATTGAGGTTGAATGCACGTGACGTATGTCTGATACTGATAAGAACAATAGATAAAAGCGACGACTAAATTGTTGCTTGAGGAGCGTTGGGTTGTAAACTGATTATTGAAAGGAGCGTTGTGTTAAGAGTTGTGTGGTGTGTGGAGAGTTTAGTGCAATATGCTATGCTACGATGTGTTTGCTACATCCTGAATAAAGCATCTTTTCCCTAAGTGTGACTTCTGTTGTTTACATGTTTCGTCTGGCCGTTAAGGTATCTTTCATTTAGGAACTATTTCTTAGTAGGTTGATGTTTTAACTTAATGTAGAAGTAAGACAAGACTTCTACGTCATAAGTGTTAAAAATACTGTTGTTCGATGTATTATCATCGTTTCACGCACTGGGCTCAGTTTCCATATGAGAGATACACTCACATCATGAAGACACCAACAAGAAATTTCAGCCTCAGGAGGGGCTGGATCTAAAATTACATCCTATCCTGTTGCTGAGCGATCACAGGCGGAGGTTTGTGGCTAGCCATACGAGCTGGGCAGCGGCTCGAATTCCAGGTGACGCACATGTCAAGACGGCAAAGTTGCAGCTTCGTCGGTGTAGTTCAATCGGTAAAACAGTCTAATCCGCAAAAGGAAGATGTGGTTTCGAATTTCTTCACCGGTAAATGAGATTATATTTTCACACTGCCGTCCAAATGTAAAAACCAATCTCTTGGCTCTGAAGCAGTGGTGACGCCAGCCAATCAGAACTGGGTTAGGAAAAAGCGGTGGGGGCTAAACATTATGGCAAGGTGTCATAAATTTTGAAGTGTTTGGCAGAAATTTCGGCAAAAAAAAAACAATCTCATGCGCATTTTACCCCACTGACATCATTATTCTTAGTGAAAAAAGTTTTCAAGTGAGTACTGTACGTAGTATTTGCTCAATGTATGTAGTACGGGAACTATGGATACGAATCACTATAGCAATTTATTACTTTGTGAAAACAAAAGTTTTTCCCCTCACTCCAGAGTAAGTCGCTCTCCCAACTGAGCTACGCGGACAGAATGTCTCATTGCAGATTTGTAGTATTGTCACATGTTTTCACCTTCACATCATCTCCCTCTTAATTTCTTTTTCTTTGAAGCGAAGTAGGAATTTTTCATTAATTCCAAACAATGTGTAGAACAAACATCACACAATTTTTTAAGAACCCAACTGCCAGTGGATCCATTTTCCACAATCAATCGGGCGCTAATGAGAAAACACAAGTTTTTCCGCGACTGCCATCGTATCCGCGTCCCCTCACGCCGGAGTAAGTCGCTCTCCCAACTGAGCTACGCGGACAGAATGTCTCGCTGCAGATTTGTCGTCTTGACACGTGTTTTAACCTCTGTAGTACGTCACAATTTCTTCGCAATTTTAGCTTACTTAGGTACACTTGCGTGCAAAAATTAAGGACGAGACGGTTTTTCGAATAAAACGTCGTGCAGAAGTGCTCCACATCGACTGAAATCATACCATAAGATCCCCACGATGTAAGAATATGGGACAAGTGATCAAAACCGTCCAAACAAGGAATCCAAAGGGATACAAAGGCACTTTATTGAAAAGGTAGCTTCGAGCACAACTGGACAGAAGACAGAAATGTCCATGTGACAGACGGCTGCCAAGAAAAGTCCAGTCCTTATTAGGGGATATGATCACCCCTGACTGCGTTGCAGGATTTACAACGTCTGTCCATGCTGAGGACGAGGTTGTCAAGGAGCTGTTGAGGCATCGCGGCCCATTCCTCTTATAGCGCCAATTGCAGCTGCGGAATTGTTACTGGCGGCTGGTGACGTGCTGCCAAGCGTTTGCCGAGAAGGTCCCACACGTGTTAAATTGGATTTAGGTCCGGCGACCTTGCGGGCCAATCCATGCGTTGAATATCTTCACTCTCCAACAGCTCTGCGACAGCCACTGTACGATGAGGTGTAGCGTTGTCGTCCATGAAGAGGAACTCAGGACGCACAGCACCTCTAAACAGACGCACGTGAGGCAGGAGAACATCGGTACAATAACAGACACCAGTGACTGAACCACCTTGGAAGATGTGGAGGTCTACAAAGCATGATACCGCCTCAAATGAGAACTCCGCCACCTGCAAACCGGTCCTTTTCGATGATGTTGGAGGTGTGGTTGCGTGTTCCCTGCTCTCTCCAGATATATATACGTCCATAATCGCTCGTCAGACTAAATCGGATCTCATCCGTAAAGAGAACTCGACCCCATTGCTGATGTGTCCAGTTCGTTTGTTCCTGGCACCACAGAAACCGCCGTCTCCGATGAGCAGGCGTTAATGGCACACACCGACTGGCCGTCGTGCAAATAGACCACCTTTGTGCAGCCTCCTGGCCACGGTAAAATGCGATAACGGACGTCCAGTCGTCTGTTGCATGTGCATTGCAATTTCTCCCGCTGTCTGCTGTCTGTCTCTTCTCGCCTTTAGGGCAATATACCGGTCGGCCGCCGCCGTGGTTGCTCGTGGACGACCACTGCTAAACTCTCGTACATCTGTTCCTGTCGTTTGAAATGCTCTCCAAGCTCGTGAAAGGTTGCTGTGAGCAATCCTGAAATCCTCGGCCACACTAGTCACACTTCGACCTTCTTCCAACTTCTCAATAGCGCGACCTCAGGTAAAGTCATCCAGCTGTCTTCCACTGGATTGCCTGTTGGCCATATCACACGGTGGCAGCAGCTCGACGTCGTTCAAACTGATGTACACCATGCAATAGCTTTCACCGAATTGCCGAGCGTACACCGCCCGTGTGCTTTATACCCTTCCGACACTCTCCCCCTACGTTATGCTGCATATATGCGCATGCCCTACCGGTACCGGATCCTAGTATATCTCCTGAGTGGTCTTTCGGTCCGTTCTGCCTGCTCGTTCCGTGGTTATGCTAATTTCTCCTCTTCGTCCTTAATTTTTGCATGCCCGTGTATTTTTTTCAATGTTTATCTTTCATAAGACTGTTTTTGAATTTTAGTTTGTAACTTCAATAGGAATTCATCGTTTTAAACCATAATTACGGTACAAAACTGGTGTGCTTCTACCAGTCTCTTAGAAATTCGTTCCGAGGATTCCCTCAATTTTCCACAAGTACAAACACTAAATTTAACAAAGAACTCATTTTATAAAACACAATTTCACTGACTTCGATAAATTCACATACATTTATCCAAGTTCCTTTGACTTTAAGGTGGTTGAACAGGCCATATATGTTCCAACTGTTTATATATTTGAGGGAAGCTAAAGCGTGGGCTCAAAAAAGTTAAGTAGACTGAAGCCCACCATAGACCGCCCGTAGTGTCGCGCCTGGTGTGAGATTCGAGAACATTGTGTGGTGATTCTTCCTCATCTGGAATTAATAAGACATTCTTTTTCTACAGGGAGCTGCTTCTAGCATGATTTGCCGGCTGATCCTGAAACCTAATATTTCGTCCTAGCCGTTTCTCAAGCGGTGGGGGATATATGTATTGTACCCACTTCAGAAGCGAAGCACATGCCAAGACGGAGAAGTTGCAGCGAGAAGCTTCGTCGGAGTAGGTAAATAGGTCGAACAGTCGAGTCCGGAGAAGAACGATGTGATTTCGACTCCCTTCACAGGCAAGTGAGGCTTTCACAATGTGAGTGGTGCGATTGCGATATAACGCCGGCTGTCTACCTTCCCTGGAACTAGCTTCCCCAAATTAGGAACAAGGGACTGCTTACAGTACTTCGTGTTGCTCATGTTGATCGTTAAATCCCCAAAATATATGTACAGACATATTAGTTGATGTTCTCTGAATCATGCCAATCGAACCTAATAATTAAGTTTCGCGTATTTATGTATTATTACATCTGCACGCCTCCGGTTTAAGACCACCATGTTTTTCTTCGTATAATCCGAAGATTATGAAATTCACGAAAAGAAAAAGAAATACTTCGTGCTCTCAAGGACATCGAAATTTGCGCACCAAGAGGAAGCATTGGATTGAACTGAAATTTTATGGACGTAATGCTACAGATGAATGATATACATAATTAAAAAAAAAACAGAGCTGCAGAACAATTACAGAGGGATCTGTGGCACAGTCATCTTCAATAGCGCGTCGCACAGCCTCGTGCGGCGATACATGATGCAATAAGGCCCGGCACGGAGGCGAACAGACTCCTGTTGTCGTCCTGCGGCAGACTGTTCCACACGTGTTAAACTGTGGGCTCCGAATCCCGGATAGTGTGGCACAGCGGCAGCCGGCGTTTTAACTGGTGCCACATATGCTCGATACGGATCATGTCCGAGGAGCGGGCAGGCCATGGGATTGTCTGGACATGACGTAGGCAGTCCTGGCAAACCGAGCCGTGTGCTGGCAGGCATTATCCTGCTCGTATAGCGTACCTGGAATTCCGGCCAGGAATGGGCGCACATGGGGCAGGAGGATCCCATCCACATACCGCTGGCCCGTCAATGATCAACGTACCACTACTACAGCTGATCTGCTACCGTAGGCTATGACTCCCCAGACAATAATCCCTGCAGTGGGGGAAGTGTGGTGCTCGATAGTGAGGTTGGGATTGAGCCGTTTACCCGGTGACCTCAACACCCGGACACGATGATCATCTGTCCCTAAAGCGAAGCGGCACTCATCGCTAAACACCACACGTCTCTCTGGCCTGGTACCACTGCACACGGAGCCGGCGATGTTCCGGTGTTAATGGCAGCACACGAAAGAGGCGCTGGGATCTCAGATTTGCTCCCGCGAGGCGTCGGAAAATGTCTCGTGGGCACACAGGAGCAGCTACATCTGCCTCTATAGTGGACCGGGTCCCCGTGGGATCCGTCCGTGCTTGGCCCACGATCAGTCGATCCTCTCTACCAGTGGTCCGCCTGGTCCGTACGATGTCGCTCCGCCGTGTGGCAGTGCCGTCACGTGTCCACTTCTCCCAACACAGTCGGACGGTAGGTTCAGAACGATCCACGTGGCGGGCTATTCGGCGCGCCGACCACCCAGCGGTTTTCAGCCCGATGATCAGGCCTTTCTCAAAGTCCGTAAGTTGCGTAAATCGACGTCTCTGAGGTCTACCCGACATTCTTGTCACTCCGTACTCTTGCTTGTGATGGTCGGTGCGTTTCGCTTTCATGGGGCATCGACTACACACCCGTTTATAAGGCTGCCGGTTTGTGCTTTGAGCGCCACCACAGGGTTGCGGTCATACGCACTCGCACCAAACGTGGCTCATTTGCACGCACTGTAACTATTTGCAAAGTTTCGCGGTTGTAACATGTTTTCTTCTAGGTGCTCAAATTTAATTGTCCGTGAGTGTATGATCCGCGGAGGTTCATAATCCCCATACCGTAACATCCAAGTGAAAATATCGCCGTACAATCAGCACTCGCGATGTTGATCCAAAAACGTTATTTCGTACTGAAAAGTTGCAATTCATATGATGACCCATCTGTTCACAGAAATGGAAAAAAAAACGATATTTTTGTAACGATAAAAGAAATATCTCATTTTTAAATTATTCCGATTACTTTCAAGTGAATAAAGAGGGAAAATTGCGAGTTTTTTCAGCATTACCGCAGTCAGATTCCAAGGTATACAATTCTGCAGCTAGACCAACAGCATGTGTGACGCTGAGCTTCCCACAGCACGTGATCGTCCAAAGGAGCAAATATTATCACTTTAGTTGCATCGTATTTCCCCTCAAAATACCAAAAAAAAAAAAAAAAATTGACTTTCGTCATCGTATTGCGTTACGTTTTTTTTTATTAACGCATTTTACTAATATAAAAAATATGCAACCTGTCCTGATATGCAGGACGCGGATTTTTTAAGAATCGAAGTGCCACAAAAACATTGTTTTTTAAATTTAAAGCGACGTATTGTCGTCATCGGCACATAATTCTCAGAACCTAAATTCGTAACCTTTTTAACAGATAATTCGCGGATCACGTGACGACAAATACTGTAGTTATTTTTTATTTCAGTAGTTACAGTACCTTGGTTCAATGGACTTGAAATTCTCAAATCTGCAATGAATTATGTTTTCAATATGTTAGGACAAATTAAATAATTTAAATTTTTAGAGAGTTAAATATGTATGAACATCAGGTAAATTCTTGTGAATAATATTTATCATACACTATATTCACAAAAGTATTCGGACACCACAATGTTTTGGGACCAGTGGTTTTATAATAACAATTAGTAATTAGTCAGTGCACCTTTTTCTCACATGACAGCGACGACACTTTGTATTTCATCACTTTTTAACCGATTTCCAATAGGTCTGGACAGGAATGCCTCGCAATTCGTCTAGAAAATCTGCTGACAGGGTGAAGAGCGAAAACGGTCGTTATGGTCAATTTCGTATCGTCGTTCCAGTTCATCCCAGAGGTGTTCTATGGGTTTAAGATCAGGACTCTGAGTAGGTCAGTCTAACAATTCCATCTTATTTTTTTCAAGAACCAGTCCAAACACGGCTTGGAGTGTGGCAAGAAGCTGATTATGTTAGAAGAGACAACGGTCATTTCCACATTACTGTCACTTTGTTGGTAGGCCAGAATTATCCACAGCATCGAGGAACACTTCAGAGTTCGTGGTTTGTGGTATAATGACCAACGGGCCGAGTCCCATCCACAAAAACCTTTGCATACCATGATGGGGTCTCCCCTGTATTTAACAGTTGAAAGTACACAGTCCGACTAAAATCGTTCGCCAGACTGTCGCCAAATACAAACACGCACGTCAGATTCGAAACAAAGCATTCGAGGGGAACAGACTGGCAAAGAGCATGCTACTTCCGGTATACAAAGAAAGACGCCATAGTAGGGAGTAACTAGTGTGTTGACGTGTTTGAGCGAGTATTTCAGTTCTAAAATTTTAATATTTTGTTATATCTTAAAATTTTAAGTGTACAGGATGCGACATTTTCCTGTTTGGTAGTTTTGTTTGTTTCTTTTTTTTTTACTTCTCTGCTCTGTATATAGCCGGCCGCGATATAGCTTCGTGTTTTCCTTTATTCGCTGAATGAGCACATGCTAATTACAATTTGAATTATAAATTTCTCAGGTCGTACTCAAACATTCTTTCTACGTACCTTCTATAGTTCATTATGAATTTAATCGGAGATTCTTGCTTTACAATAAGATCCCGATGAATATTTTGGTCATACATATATGAAAATATCTGGTTCCAACTTAGTAATGTAGAGAAATGGTGTAGACTCCAGGGCCGTATTTCATTCTGCTGCTTTTCAAAAATGTGCCAATAGATTTAGGACAGCTAACCTAACATCATAACAAGTATTTAGAAGCAGATTCTTGAAGCAGGAAAACCCGGAGCTTACGGACCTAGATTTTTCAAAATTTTGCTCTGTGCCTTGTGTATTAAACGTGCGCTTCACTTTCCTCAGTACACTAATCATTCTCCCATGGCTATTACCCTGCGGGCATGCCTTGTCCTATAGCTTTTAAATCTCCTCTTCGTTTCTTCAGCTCTAGAGCAGATGACGTAAGTTCTTTGATAAACATTACATTGATATATCTCATTAGTGTGTAAACCGCGCTTCTTGACAGATGGGCTAACCGAACTCGATGACCCATCCTTTACATCAAACGAATATTTTCGGAAACGTGAAAATGTAAACAAATTTCAGTTCTATTTGTTCTGCATTGTTTATTGTGTAATTAAGTTCATAGATTTAAAAAAGGCGTCCAGTCGAAGCGAGAAAGCTCAGCGTTATATATATACAGTATATATCATCATCATCATCGTCAACCATTATCAATCCACTGCTGGATGAAGGTCTCCCCAAGTTTCTTCCACAACGGTCTGTCTTGTGCCAGTCTCCTCCATGTTACTCCTGCATACTTTCGAATTTCATCCACCCATCTCCCATGTGGTCTTCTTCTGGGTCTTTTCCTGTCCCTTGGAATCCAATCTAAAATTTCTGCTGTCCATCGATGATCTGTCCTTTTGGCAGTATGTCCACCCCATTGCCATTACAGGGATTTAACTCTGGTCATGATGTCTTCCACTCTTGTCATTTTTCGGATCCTCGAGTTCCTCTTCTTATCTCTCCTGGTTACACCAAGCTTGCATCTCTTCATGGCTCTTTGAGTTCTCTGCAGCCTTTGTATGTCTCTTTTAGTTAAGGTCCACGTCTCTGCACCGTATATATATATATCATCATCATCATCATCATTGTCAACCATTATCAAACCACTGCTGGACGAAGGTCTCCCCAAGTTTCCTCCACAACGGTCTGTCTTGTGCCAGTCTCCTCCATGTCACTCCCGCATATTTACGAATTTCATCCACCCATCTCCCATGTGGTCTTTTTCTGGGTCTTTTCCTGTTCCTTGGAATCCAATCTAAAATTTCGGCTGTCCATCGATGATCTGTCCTTCTGGCAGTATGTCCAGCCCATTGCCATTTCAGGGATTTAACTCTGATCATGATGTCTTCCACTCTTGTCATTTTTCGGATCCACGAGTTCCTCTTCTTATCTCTCCTGGTTATACCAAGCATGCACCTCTCCATGCTGCTTTGAGTTGTCTGCAGCCTTTGTATGTCTCTTTTAGTTAAGGTCCACGTCTCTGCACCATACGTAAGCACTGGAAGGATGCATTTATCAAACACTTTTCTTTTAAGACATAATGGCATATTGCTCTTGAAAATTATGCTGTTTCTTCCAAAAGCTCTCCAGGCAAGTTTTGTACGCCGATTAATTTCTTCATCAATGTGACCCTCACTTGATATCTGCTGTCCAAGATAAACATACGTATCTGTTATCTCCAGTTTTTCTCCATCAATCGATAAATCTTCATTTCTTGTAAAAGCATTGAACATCACTTTTGTCTTCTGAAAGTTCATTTTTAATCCCACTTCTTTACTCTTGTCAGCAAGTTTCTGGATCATACTCTGCAGCTCTGATGGGGTAGTTGCAAAAATGACTACGTCATCAGCAAAACGAAGGTGGGTTAGATAATCTCCATTAATCTTTATCCCTTTGTTTTCCCAGTCCAGTGATTGAAAGACATTTTCCAATGTGGCATTAAAGAGCTTCGGAGATATGGTGTCACCTTGTCTCACTCCCTTTCCAATTTTTATGTGTGTTGTATTTTCAAACAGCCGAATCTTTGCACTTGCATTTTCATAGATGTTATTAATAATATTAATGTATGCATCTTCAATACCGCAGGATTTCAGAGCTATTGCAACTGCTGATGGTTTCACCGAATCAAAGGCTTTTTCATAATCGATAAAAGCCATGCACAATGGAAGTTCATATTCCCTCGCTCTTTCAATTAGTTCTCTCAGTACGTGGATATGATCTATTGTGCTGTAGCCACTCCTGAATCCAGCTTGTTCTCTCGGTTGAGCCATGTCCAGTGTTACCTTCAAGCGGTGTGAAAGAACTTTAGTGAAGATTTTATAAACCACTGATAGGAGGCTGATAGGTCTGTAGTTCCTGAGATCCTCAATGTCACCTTTTTTATGTAGCAGGATCATTGTAGCATTGTTCCAATCCTCAGGAATCTTCCCTTCATTAAGGCATCGAGTGAAAATTTGGGCGAGTACTGTTTCAATTTCTCCACTTGCTTCTTGTATGATGTCTATAGTAATTCCATCTTCTCCTGGAGCTTTCCCCCGCTTCATGTTCTTGATTGCATGAGCAACTTCTGCTGGGAGGACTGGAAGAACTCTGGTACCTTTCATGATGTCTGGAGTACATGTATCATCCCTTTCATATAATTTGGAGTAGAAATCTTTCACTCTTGTCAAAATTTCGCCTCTATTTCTTGTTACAGAACCATCTTCTTTTCTCAGTGCCATAATCTGTTTTCTTCCCTTACTGAGATGTCCCTTTGCTATCTTTAGGCTTTGGTTGTTTTCAATTGCTTTCCTCACTAGCTTACAGTTGAATTTCCTTACGTCTTCAGTGATACTTTTTCGTGCTGTCTTGCATAGCTCTATATATTCCACTTTGGAAGTCACATCTTCTTTAGTTGTCCTCATCTCTCTTCTTTTTTGCATCAACATTTTGGTTTTTCCTAATAATTTGTTTACATGCAACTTGTTCTTAGACCCAGCTAATTTTGTTGCTGTTTCCATAAGAGCTTTGGTTACTTTTCTGTTAACTTCCGAAATATCCACTTCTTCCGATGTTAGGCCTTCTAAAGCAGAGAATCTGTTCTTCAGTTCCAACTTGAAAGTATTATGGTGTTTTTTAAGGTTGGTTATGTCAATACATTTTGTTTGTCTTATGAGCTTGCCACGTTCCAGTTTAGTGTTGAGGTGCATCTTACATCTCACCAATCTATGGTCACTACCTGTGTTGAACTTGTTCAGCACACTGCAGTCTTCGATGACGAATTTTTTGTTACACATAATAAAATCAATTTCACTTGTCGTCCCAATTGGATGTCTCCATGTCCATTTCCTGTGTGGCTTTTTCTTGAAAAAGGAATTCAAGATGAAAAATCCTTCTGCCTCTGCAAACTCAACGAGAGTATTTCCACGCTGGTTTCTGTTGCCGTGACCGAATTTACCTACTGAAGTTTCATTCTGTTGCCGGTGCCCTATTTTTGCATTGAAATCTCCCATAATTATCTTCAAGTGCTGCTTACCTTTATTATTTAGATGACGAATTTCCTCATAAAATTCTTCAATTTCTTCTTCAGGATGACTTGTGGTGGGTGCATAAGTTTGAATAATCTGAGCCTGGTATCTTCTCGATAGTTGGATAACGAGTCGTGCAGCTCTGTCCGAGGAACTTTCAACTTCTACCACTTTATGCTTCAGTTTCTTGTTTATTATAAATCCAACACCACTAGTTCTGCCAGTATCTGTCCCACGATAATAGAAGAGATGTCCACTTTTCAGTTCAATGAGATCTTCTCCTTTTCTCCTTACCTCACTTAGCCCGACGATGTCCCACTTGATCCTTTGTAGTTCCTCTTCCAATTCAAGAAGCCTTGAATCAGAAGATAGGGAGCGTCCGTTGTAGGTAGCCAAGGTCAGCATCAAATGGCAGCCTAGTCCGGTCCTCCGGGGATTCTTAGCACCCTCTGCCTTCATGTCGCACTGGCCGCTGCCTTGGCCAGGTACATTCCAGCTGCCGGAGACTGAGGGCCAAGATTTAAGTTGTAGAGTCATTTTGGAGGTGTTTGGCCATAACTCACCACGCTGGCCAAGCGGGTTGGTGAGTGTGGGATAGCATTTCCTCTGATCCCGATGGTATAGTTATACCGCTATTTGCGGTCGTCAGAGCCCCTTTAGTGGGAACAGGATGCACCACGAGAAGGCGGGGTTGACATTTGTCAAGGAGAGGCTGTGATGTTACGCATCACCTGACCTTACATCCCGCTAAGCTACATACCATACTATATATACAGTATGTAGTATGTATGCTATACTATATATATGCATACATACTGTATGTATGTATGTATGTATGTATGTATGTATACATCAAGGTCCGATCAAGAAGTTCCGAGACTAGGCCGATATACAACAAAGTACTTACGTTACATAAGTCTGGCTATGATCTCCCTCAAAGTAGTCTCCTTGGGCAGCAATACACCGCTGCCAGCGTTGTAGCCACTGTTGGAATGCTCCCTGGAAGTCCTGTTAGCGAATCATGTCGAGCACCGTCTGCGATTCGCGCTGGATCGGCGACCCTTCAGCTTTAGCTTCATCTTCGGGAACAGAAAAGTCGCAGGGGGTGAAATCCGGCGAGTACGGCGGGTGAGCAAGGGTAGTCATGCTGTTGCGGATGCAAAAGCTCTGTGAGCAGCAGCATTGTCGTGATGGAGCAGGAAATCGCCCCTGCGCCACATTTCAGGTCGTTTAAGGCGAATGTCCCCCCTAAGACGCCACAGAACATCAGAGTAAAAAAAGGCGTTGACGGTTTGGACCTGGAGGATGAATTCAAAATGCACAACCCCACGATTGTCGAAAAACACGATGAACATGCTTTTGGTTGCGCTCAGGACCTGTCGGGGCTTCTTCGATCGTGGAGATGCCAGGCCTTTCCACTTCGACGACTGTTGTTTGGTCCCCGGGTTGTAACCGTAGACTCAACTCTCGTCCCCAGTGATGATCCTGTACAGGAACGATGGTTAATTAACCACCTTCTGGCAAAGATCTTGACAGAGTTCGACACGGAGCGCCTTCTATTCGGGGTTCAGAATTTTCGGCACACACTTTGCAGCAATGCGATGCATGTTCAAAACCGACGTCAGAATTTCTTGCACTGTTCCGTATGGCACATTAACGATGGTAGCAATGTCTTGAATGGTTATCCTACGATTCTCATGCACCAGTTGCCTAATTGTGTCAACTATTTCATGGGATGCGCTCGTGGAGGGTCGCCCTGACCTCTCTTTGTCTTCCAGTGCCGTTCTGCAGCTCTTGAAGCGCGAGTGACACTCAAAACACCTCGCACGACTCATAGCTTCATTACCATAAGCCTCCCGCAACATTTCACGGATCTCCGTTCCCGATTTACCAAGTTTAACGCAGAATCTATTTGATGTTCGCTCGCTGCTCTAGTTTGCAGTCCATACCGAAATTACAGCTGTGCTCTGCACGTGGTCACCAAATATTGTGTAGCACAGCTCCTGATGTTCACAGAACGACGTCACTCGACACAATGACACATGAAGGTCACTGCCCTCGACCGCTTCTCGCGCATCCTCATACTGCCATGTGTTGACGCGCTACGTACCTAGTCTCAGAACTTTTTAATCGCACTATGTATCACATGCATCAGATTAAAACCTTAAAGGTGCGATAAGAAATTAAAAATACAGTGTCATTTTCCTGTAACTTGGCAATATTGTTACCAATGACTAAAACCTTTTCTTACAGATGCAGCATGGTGCAGGCAAGCTTAGTAACTTCACAGTAAAAGTGCAAAACTAGCCGCCCCACTTGCGATATTGTCCAAAGAGGAGCAACGTTTTTGGTATCCATTTTTTGAGTAGTGAAGGCGTGAAACCTATTGAATGAAATTCATCATCGAATGAAGATGCAGTATGGTGATGCCTGTCAGTCACTCCAGCAAGTATACGAATAGACTTGGAAGTTCCGAAACGGTCGGAGTTATGTGACAGATTCTTCTCTACCAGATCAGGCACACAGAATACTGACACCAGAGTCCATTACAGCAGTTGAAAGTATTGTGATGGGAAATAGCCGGGTGACAGTAGATGAAATAGCCGCACTTTTGAATTTCATTTGCGCTTCAGCGCCCCACATCATATATGATGTGCTCCAGTTCAACACATTGTCTGCAAGGTAGGTGCCACGCAAGCTGACTCCAGAATTGAAACAACGAAGTGTTGATGGCTGTCAAGAACTTTTGCGGCGCTTCGAAGCAGAAGGTGATTGCTTCCAACAGAGAATTGTTACTGGAAATGAAACCTGGGCTCACTATCTTTAGCCACAAACCACGAGAGCGAGCTAGGAAGGGCACCATCCATCTTCCCCAAAAACGAAGGAGTTCCGCACGCAGCCATCTGCAGGGAAAGTTATGCTGACCCTCTTTTGGGATGAACAAGGCGTAACTGCCCAGGGGAACACGGTAACTAGTGACACGTATGCAGATCTTATCAGGAATCATCTTCGACCTGCCATCAAATCCCAACAATGTGGACTTCTGATTACTGGTGTCTTGTTGCAACATGACAACGCTCGGCCGTATACTTCCCGTGCACCGGTTGCAAGCATACACGATCTGCACTTCGAGCGTCTCTAACATCTTCTGTATTCACTAGACCTTGCTCCATGTGATTACCACATCTTCGGCCCACTCAAAGATGCGATGACAGAAAAGACTTTGAGGTCCGATGAAGAAGTGGAGCAGTTGGTGCAGGAGTGACTGCACACACGAGCGAAAGATTTTTTTCCCGCAGGAATCTATGCACGTGGTAAGCGCAGGAGGATTTGTATTGCACAAAATGTAGATTACATTGAAAAATGATACAGGTGTGCTACACTTTTGTTCAATAAATTGTGAGAGAGAAAAAATATTTGAGGTTTTCAATTACTCTCTCTTGTAGGTAAAATATTACTGCTTTTTATTTGAATCTGTCTTGTAGGTATAATATTACTGCTTCTCATTTGACTCTCTCTTGTAGGTAAAATACTACTACTTTTCATTTGACACTCTCTTGTAGGTAAAATATTATTGCTTTTCATTTGACTCTCTCTTGTAGGTAAAATATTACTGCTTTTTATTTGACATTATCTTGTAGGTATAATATTACTGCTTCTCATTTGACTCTCTCTTGTAGGTAAAATACTACTACTTTTCATTTGACACTCTCTTGTAGGTAAAATATTATTGCTTTTCATTTGACTCTCTCTCACTTGTAGGTAAAATATTACTGCTTTTTATTTGACATTATCTTGTAGGTAAAATATTACTGCTTTTCATTTAACTCCCTCTTGTGGGTAAAATATTACTGGTTTTTATTTGAATCTATCTTGTAGGTATAATATTACGGCTTTGTTTCTGGAGCCTGTAGGCACGAACCGTTAAAGAAAGTAATTGCGAGTTTAACGGTAAAACTTCAGCAGTTGAGGATAAATCCTGCATCTTCTAGATTCAAGTTGTATCACAAAACTTTTAGTCACGGTTTGAGCAGAGAAGATGCTTCGATAAAATAAAGAAACCGGAACAGCTTTTGAGCAAACGGTCGTGCTTCGCACAGATAGCAAAGCGTAAGCGTATGCGCAAACACATGGCATTTACTTTTCTTTCTTTTCCTGTTTTTCTGAGATCACTGGCTTACTCAAATAGCATTGCCTTTATTTTCTGATGCTCATCCTTTGCACTATGAGCTTGTTAAAAAACGCAAATATTCCGTGAAAACTGCGACTTTAACGGCTACTGAAAATTTGGAAATGTGTTTCACTTTTCCGCTCACCCTACAGCTAAACCATACTCCATTATATGCGTTGCAGCTGCTGCATAAACCGCTTCCGTCGCAAAGTTAAAGGTCCAAACGGGTTCACTGAAGTGCAATGCTACAGTATGACAACTCTCAGAAGGTAAATAAAAATGAAAGAAAGGAAGTTATTTTGAAAGAAATAGGGAGTTAGATCAGTTCAGATCTTCACAGAAGTTCAGATATTCCGAGTGTATGCTCAGCAACAACCTTTCGAAAAATCGTCACTTTAGCGTTTCACGAATACGTTTCACATTCCTTTGTCGCTTTCGTTTTACAAACGTGTTTTTTTTTTTTTTTAATTCCCATTTTTATTTACATAGGCATGAAAAACTCATGGTTTTGGGTCATTCCTTTAAATTTACTACAACGCTTTCTTAAGAACTTCAAATGAATTCCCCCTTCGCATTCATTTTTAGCACGTCTTTTGTAAAAAAAGATCGTGCTTATGTTATCGGTTTGTCCGGCGATCAGTCCGTCCGTCCGTCCGTCTGTACCCACGATATCTCTGCAACTAATAGTCCGATTTGAAAAATTCTTTTTGCATTGATAAGCTTGAAATATGAGAATGATGATCCTTTATCTCGTTTTTTTATGATGTACAATTTCGCCGCTAGATGACTTAAATGCAGATGACGTCGAATTAAAAAAACCCGTTTTATTCCACATATTTGCTTCTAACCATCCGATTGAAAAAATGCTTTTATCTTTCGATTCCATTTATGTCGAAGAGTATTTTAGATAAATATAGTTACCTTTTCAAACTACAAATTTATTTTCCGCTGGAGGGCGTAAAAGTAAATTACATTTTCCCCGATAACTCTTCTTCTAAAGATCCGATTTGAAAAACAATTCTTCAGCGGATACACCTCCTGATGGAAAATCTTTTGCATATAATTTCTGATTTTTGGTAAAGAATACTTTAGCCACCAGGGGGCGTAAGCGTTAATTTTTGCTTCTGATGTATTTGCCATAAAATCTGAGTTTCTAAAATATCGATTGAAAAAATTAATTCGTGGACTGATGCCATTCACATCGATAAACCTTTTCGGAATATTTTCTTCTTAAAATATTCCACAGTTTCTCCGCCAGGTGGCGTAGATGTATATCTTATTTTTGCCAATATCTCTACTGCTAGGGGTCCGATTTGAAAAATTCCTTCCTTGTTGGATAGTGTTTTCAGTGTGACATTGTTTTTCATATAATTTCAAAATTTTCCTGTTATTCATAGACTTTCCGCTAGGGGGCGTAAAGGTAAATTGCGTTTCCTCTTATATCTCTGCTTCTAAATCTCCGATTTGAAAAATTCTTTCTGCACAGGATACAGCTCCTGGTGGGAAATCCTTTGCACACAATTTCTAATTTTTGTAAAAAAAATGGTTTGGCCACCAGGGGGCGTAAATCTTAATTTCCGCTTCTGATGTACTTGTCTTTGCAGGAAAATACGTTTCTAAATTCTCGATTAAAAAAAACGTCGTTTGTAGACTGATACTACTCATGTCGACCAACCTTTTAGAAACATTTTCTTCTTAAAATAATGCATGGTTTCTGCGCCAGGGGCGTAGATGTATATTTTATTTTTGTCAATATCTCTAGTTCTAAGGATCTTATTTGAAAAATTCCTTCTTTGTTGGATAGTGTTTCCGATGCGAAATGTTTTTCCTATAAATTCAAAATTTTCAAGTAAATCATAGATTTTCCTTTAGGGGGCGTTAAGGTAAATTGCTTTCCCCCTATATCTCTGTTTCTAAATCTCCGATTGGAAAAATTATTTCTGCAACGGATACAGCTCCTGATGGAAAATCCTTTGCACATAATTTCTAATTTTTATAAAGATTGGTTTGGCCACCAGGTGGCGTAAGTCTTAATTTCCGCTTCTGATGTATTTTCAGCAAAATATGAGCTTCTGAAATCTAGATTGAAAAAAAAGTCGTTTGTTGACCGATACTACTTATGTCGACAAACCTTTTAGGAACATTTTCTTCGTGAAATAATGAATGGTTTCTACGCCAGGGGCGTAGATATATTATATTTTTGTCAATATCTCTACTTCTAAGATTCCGAGTTGAAAAACTCCTTCTTTGTTAGATAGTGTTTCTCATGCGAAATGTGTTTCCTATAAATTCAAAATTTTCAAGTAATTCATAGACTTTCCGCTAGGGGGCAGAAAGGTAAATTGCGTTTTCTGCGTTATTTCTGCTCCTAAAACTCCGATTTGAAAAATTCTTCCTGTATCGCATACAAGACCTGATGGAAAATATTTTTCACATAATTTCTAATGTTTGGTAAAGAATGGTTTGGCCACCATGGGGCATAAGTGTTAATATCTGCTTCTGATGTATTTGTAGCAAAATCTGGGATCCTGAAAACTCGATCAATTTATTTTTTTCTTGGACCGATATCGCTCATATGGAAAAACCTTTTGAGAATACTTTCTTCCTAAAAGAATGCATGGTTTTTCCAACAGGGGACGTAAAGTCACATCTTTTTTTTTTCGATATCTCTGTTTCTAAGAGTCCGATCTGGAAAATTCTTTCTGTGTTGGAGAGCGTTTCCGGTGCAAAATGTTTCTCATATAAATTCATGTTTTTCTTGACGCACAAGTCTGCAACCAGAGAGCGTAAGTCACGATTCCGTTTTCAGCAATTCCTGAGGGATTAAAAACCCGATTGCAAAACTTCTTTCTTCCGTCAGATACTATTGTTTTCCACACCGGTTCCACTGACTCTGAATAGCTTCGATACATTTAATTTGCGTCAGATTGGATTCAAAAGACGTGCTTATTATTCTTGTTTATATATTTGACGTTCGAAAATATTTGAAATGTAATTTTTCCGTCATTTATTTAAACGCGCAAAGTTAATTTATTTTTATTTGCGAATTATTTTCTTTTGTTTCATTATTTTGTCGCTCGATGGTAATCCTTCCCTAAATTTACTTTTTATTTTCGCTTGAGGAATAATATTTTAAATAAATTTTTGTATTACCAAAACTTAACAAGTATTTTCCAATTTTCATAAAGTATTTATATTTAGATACTAACATATACGAATGCAAAAGGCAGTGCATGGAAATTTCAAATTATTTTAAATGTTGCTAATGGGATACTTTTCAGCAGGTTAAAGTAAGTGTAGGAAAGGTAAATTGTTTTTTCATCCGTTATAGTGGGATAACGTTTCTTGAAAAACCAATTAACTAAATAACAGCTGACTTAGAAAGAAGGCTCTCTGGGAGAATGTTTTCTATGATTTATTCTTCGGAGCTTTTTTCACAATAGATTTCTGTTAGCCGACAAGCGCATACAAAAATTATTATGACAGAAAATTTCCTTTTCTAATTGTTGCCATTTATTTTACCCCGAGGAGTATTGATTTACCAGCATGGGTAAAATCGATGTTAAAGGTTACCCTAAAGATATTAAAATTACTCTTTATACTGACCTTCCTGTTTCCTAATGAAGACGCGGATAGTAAAAAAAACTGAGTGCGTAATATTATATAATACAATATAATATAATATAATACATTTATTTCCGTATTTGACCCGGAAATGCGGTTTTATGTTACACATCCTGTAAACACGAAAGGTGGTATTTCTCTTTTATGAATGATTAACTCAGTACGCGTAATAAACGCATAATAATTCTCATAAATCCTATTTGTGTGATTTGAGAACCACGAGGGTCTCACTTTATAACTTGGAGAGAAACTTTGAAAAGGTATTTTAAGACCTTTTCGCTCCCGCCAAGTCTTAATGGCCAAAATAACTCACTCAAGCCGTGTAAGTCAAAGGACTTAATTGGATAAGAGTTTATTATATCCATCACTCCCTGCTGTCGAGCAAGACACATCCACTGGACAGGATCAATTTCCCCAGCGAACCATGAAGTAGAAAGCTGAGAATCGGGCCCTTTAATCAATTTCCTCCCCACCCGATCAACTCTTCCTCCTCTTCCTCTCGTGACCACACACATTTGCGTTTTCATCCTTTTAAACCCCCAGCTCTTCTTAAGATGCAATCGAAAGATCAATGCTGTTAGTCAAGAAATGAAGATGAAGTTCTCCCATTACTTTAACACCTGTTCATTCTAGAAGATCTTTATTTTTGTTTCGCCTGTCGGGGAAATGAGCATTTGGAAGCCTCAAATCGTATCTTAACATGACTTGAGCATGGTTTACTTTTCTGAATCCAATGAAATGGATTATTTAAGGCGATGTATACATACATCAGGACTGATGGAGGAAAATCAGTAAAACATGCAGTGATATATTTTTAATAGGCCGTTCTTTCGTGCATTATTTCAAAAGCTTTTCACAGAATATCTCAGACTGCTTTATGTAAGGTTCAGTTCTGTCTCTCTCTCTCTCTCTCTCTCTCTCTCTCTCTCTCTCTGACCTTCAACAGAAAAGAATTTATTAAGATGATCTTGCTTTTCTTCTTCCATAGACTTTAAAGGCAGCGGATTTTGGTAAAGAGGGTGACTTACTGAGCAATTTTTACAAGAAAAATCGGCTCCTTAAACGTTTGAATATTTCTTGACTGCTCTTGAAAATTCCACAGAAGGCGAAACTGCTTCTGGGTCATTAAAAAGAAGACTATCTTTGTATTCATCTATTGGGCATCTTGACATGGACAGGACTTTTGGCAAAGCCAAACGGCTTATATACGATTTTTTTCCCCTGTTCATCAAAGGTGCTCAGTATACAGGAGTGGAATTAAATCTTCGTTTCCTCATTTCGACAGCTTTTCGTAAAGAAATATTTCGGTAAAATAGAAGTATCTTCTGGAAAGTTTAAGATCTGTCTGCTCGTCTACGACTGGCTCCATACTCGAAACACCTGAGAAAGGGATTATTAGATTTATCCTCTTTTTAGAAAAGCGAGTACATTACACAAAGACAGTCCAGTGCCGTGCAGACTTCTAGAAGCAAATGAGCACCAGTGAATTATAAAGTAACACTTCTCGTTAGAATAGATTTTGTTATTACGATATTTTTATGATTGATATATTTTGCCTTTTCCGTGCCATTTACTTGAAAACTGTACCTTTTTTGATAATCCCTGTTACTATTGTTTTTTTTGAAAAACATTCTATTGCAAATGAGATAAACATCAACGAACCTTTCTCACGAATGTAAATCGTGCGAAACGGTCGAAATTATCAGTTTATAATTACGAATATAAATCGTTCTCAGTTTTATAACGAAGTAAATTTCTCCGTCATTTTTGATCCACTCCGGGGATTGAACCCGAGTCCACTTATTCCGGAACAAGTTGCTCTACCAACTGAGCTATGCAGACATTCGTTCTTGCTGCTATCTGTCTTTATGTCGTGTGCGTCCTGCGGGGCAGGTACGTCACATCCCCCCCGAAGGAGGGGATGTGACCATGAATCTTTGCAGGCAGCTATCCGCTGTAGAACGTGCACTTGAGAACTCCCTGTCAATCTAGTGTGTGGAATGCAACGTCACACACATTTATTTTTCGATGCGCTGAGGAAAGGATTCTCTTATGTTTCGTATCTGGCGGTGTGGGAAGACCATCACACCATTGGGTGATCTTTAACGGCCAGGTCATCCGGGAAGTTCGGGCGCCATTATAACAAACTAAATTTCTCCGTCATTTTTGGTCCACGCCGGGGATCGAACCCGAGTCCACTTATTCCGGAACAAATCGCTCTACCAACTGAGCTACGCAGACGTTCGTTCTTGCTGCTATCTGCCTTTATGTCGTGTGCGTCCTGCGGGGCAGGTACGTCATGATTTCCTTACTTTCAATCACGAAAAAATCATCACCACTTCTCTTTTTCTTATCAGCGGGTATAACAGAAGTTCAGATTTTATTAAGAACAAGCGAAACCGAAATATTAATGACCTAAAACTGACAGCAATTCTAGTAGGAGAACCACACTGTAACACGACAGTCGTGCATAGTAATGTGGATTACTTTTCTTGTAACCCTTCTTTGTCATGCTGAGTGCAATCGGCTGAGATAACTGAAGAAGGCATTTAGAGAAAGAGAGAGAGAGAGAGAGAGAACTAAAGCGTAAGCATGAGGGAACCAACAAGATAGAAGATAGAGCCTCCTTCATTGAAAGCTTGTCTCGAATCTCTACCATGACAACCTAAAGTTCCTTTGTATCTTGTATTGTGAAATGCTTAGATTTCTTCTCGATTGTTGTATGGGACCCAATCCCAACATTCATTGTCATTACAATCAACAATTCTCAATCCTTTGTTGGATGAAAGTCTGTCTTAAGTAATTCTCTTCTATGGCACCCCACCATGCTTTTGAAATTCATCATGTGACATTTTCTGTGTCTTTTCATGTATCCTGGTATCCTGCCTAGTATCTCAGTTGACCAACGGTGATTACTTCTAAAAATATGTCCATCCCGAAGTCAACTGTGGGTATTTGCTTTGATCATGGTGTCGTCAACTCTTGTCATTTTTCTGATCCATGAGTTCCTTTTCCTATCTTTCGCGGTTACACCAAGATTGGATCCCTCCATTCTACGTTGATTTATTCTTAGCTACTGTATATATTTCGTAGATAAGATCCACGTTTGCGATCCATAGGTCAGAACTGGAAAGATACACTGATTGAACACTTTTCTTTTAAGACATAATGGTAAAATGATGTTGGATATTGTACTACTCGTATTTCTTTTAAATGCATTCCATCCAAGTTTTACCCCCCCCCCCCGCATTAATATTTTCTGCGATGTGGGCCTTGATTGATATACGTTGTCAAATGTAGGTATAAGCATGAGTTATTTCAAAATTTGTTTTATCAGCTTCATTCAGAGAACTGAGGAAGACGTTTATAGAGAGAGAGAGACAGAAAGAGAGTGAAAGAGAGAGTAAAAAGGTAAAAAGAGAGAGTGAAAAAGAGAAAGAGAGAGAAAGAGAGACAGAAAGAGAGTGAAAGAGAGAATAAGAAAGAGAGAGAGTGAGAAAGAGAAAAAGAGAGAGTGAAAAAGAGAGAGGGAGAGGAAGAAAGTGAAACAGAGAGAGAAGGAGAGACAGGGAGAGAGAGAGAGAGAGAGGAAGAGAGACAGACAGAGAGACAGAAAGGAAGAGAGAAAGATGGACAGGCAGTGAGACAGCCAGAGATCGAGAGAGAGAGAGAGAGGAAGATATACATGTAGAGAGAGACAGCCAGAGAGAAAGAGAAGAGGAGGGAGAGACAAGAATGGAGGGAGAAGTAAAAGTGTAACATTGGGGAAACCAAAAGATAAAGAAGACGGAGCGTGCTGCGTAGAAATCTCGTTACTTAGCTTTACCATGAAAACATCGATTCCATACGTTGTCAAGTGCTTACCTTTCCGATCTGTTGCTGTTGCGAGTCGAAACCGAACATAATGATGGTTATATTATGAGAGATCTAGCTATTTTACGTACAATGTTTCGCACATTGTATGCATTAGTCGCATCAAGAATGCGGGTGTTAGGCAGAGGGCTCTGGTTTCAGACATTTCACTTGATAGGCCCGGTGTTTGTACTTCGTTTATTGAGGAGAACTGCACTCATTTCAAATAGTTTCAGGAATCAATCAGAATGATCTTCAACGATTTATTATCATTACTGCTGAAACACGTTGGTTTTATGTACATATTTACACATGGTATGGGTTATATCCCCTGGAATACAGGAACAACGTCCTTTCATTTCTCATAGCAGCATCTGCGTCTCTGTGTCCTTGATTTACCTCTCCCCTATCTAACCATGTTTGGAGGGTCCGTTCTTCGACAGCTTGAAACGAATTTAATTTCGGTTCCGCCTCCAAGCGTGAGGGAAATCAACGGAACATCACCATTGTATTTAACAACAACTCTCTTAAACAGTTCGAACAAACATCTGGTCTTTTAAGAAGTCTCTCACAAAATGTCGGGCAGTGTTTCATAAGAATAAATTGTTCGTTCTCGTAAAAGATATCTTACACTGTTCTACTTAAACATATACTTATACAACACCAAAAAAAAATCATATTAACGACTGCAAGGAAAATTTGAAAAATACATGAACTAAAATACGCAAATTATACTTAAATATTAATAGAGGTATCCCATCTGCGAAGATCCTAACGGCGGGATAAACCGAGTTTATTTCTACAATCCAAACGCTTATAAATTACTTAGTAAAAATTCGTTTGTTTAGTATGCATAATCGCCAATCTGTCGCTCTTCACTGTAGATAAATGTACTGGTTTGAAAAGCATTAAATATCTATCAACTACAGTGGAAAATCATCTTTGCCTTGAAAGAAAGCCTCCCTGCCTCGAAAATGAGATAAAATGTTTATCTACTTACTGCCTTAGAAAAACCTCCCAGTGTAAATCGACAGCTTGGCGGTTCTGTTATACTTTTTTATGCCAGTAAACAAACGAAATTTTGCGTCGCTATAAGCAGTTTTGATTGTGCGTAGCCTGGTGTACTCATAACTAGTGTTACTGTTGAGCTTATTTCTATTTTTTCTCCTTGGATTTTTCAAACAAAATCCTTGCACCATACTACTGTTTTTATCCTTTCATTCCTAATTGCTATGACAATACGGCACTTCAGTATGTTCATATTTCTACAGTGGGTTATCCACTATGCACCTTGTGAGTGTCCAAGGCTCATTACTGTACACTGTTGGTTGTTTTATTTACTAAGGTCTGCATGCTTCGATTTCCAGTCTCATTGTCGGTTTTCTGTCACACAGCATACCTAAAGTCATTCTCCAGTTATTTTGTTCTACTAAATTTCTTTCATATCCTTTCGCGAAATATGTCTCATTCTCCAAAGTAATCGAGGTAGTTGCCTTCAATGCACGATCTTAAAAACAAGAGTCACTCACAATACAAATTTAAATTCGTTGGCTGAATTTAAAGATTTTATTGTATAAGAACTTTTGGATTTCCCTAGAACCCATCATCAGATACAGGAGAAGGAATAAACTTTATTTATTCCTATAATAAATCCTTCTCCTGTATCTGATGATGGGTTCTAGGAAATCCAAAAGTTCTTATACAATAAAATCTTTAAATTCAACCAACGAATTTAAATTTGTATTGTGAGTGACTCTTGTTTTTAACATCGTGCATTGAAGGCAACTACCTCGATTACTTTGGACTATTTCTGCACGAATTTGAACTCTCCTTATATGTCTCATTCTCTTCTTTTATTCTATTCTGCTTGCACTCTGCTGCTCAATTTTTCAAAGCTCCTTTCACACGATGTGCTCCAAGTTCGTCTTTCATTCTGTTCTGCTTGCACTTTGTTACTCATCACTTTTCACATGGTACACCAGATTTTAATCTCCGGTGATTCTATTCACCTGCACACTATTTTAAATTTTATTTTTACAGAACATTCCTGAAAATATTTACCAGTTTTTCTATGTTCTTTCTACTTCTCTTTTTTTCCTATAAAGTGTCTTTTCACCCGTTGTATTTTATTTTATTCCTTAGTTATGTTCTCCTTCTTGCTCTTTGCTACTCACGTCTTTCAAAGATTAGGCCTAATGTTATTATCATTATTTTATTTTGCCTAAACTCTGCAACTCAGTTCTTCTTCCAAACTTCCTTTTGTAAATCGTTCATCGTGTTATTCTCCAGTTATGCCTAAATGCCAGCAATTTGTTACTCGCTTTTCATTTCAAACCTCTTTTCAATGACTGTAACTGATGTTCACTTTTAGCATTTTGTCTGTACACTGCTATTCAGTTCTCTTATCAAACTTATTTGAAATATTATTCTTGCTATTCAGTTTTGCTTGTATTCTACTTATTTAAAACTTATTTCGTGTGTTACATCTGGTGTTGTCTTCTAGCTATTCTACTATACATGCACTATGTTGCTGGCTCTTTTAAAAGTTCCCTTCGCAGATGATGCTATTCGCTTGGTTTTCTGTTCTGCTTTCATTCTACTTTTCGTTTTTTCTTTCAAATCTCCTTTCACACATTATACCTGATGTTATGCTACAGTTACCCGATTGTGACCGCATTCTGCTAGTCGCTTTTCCTTATAAATCACATTTTACATCTTATGCATGATATTAATTTCTACTTATTCAACGCTGCCATGAGTCTGCTACTCACTACTCCCCTTACGTTTTCTTTCACAGATTGCACTTCGTGAGGTTCCCCAATTATTCCATCGTACCAACAATATGCACCCATTTCTTTTAAGTCGATTTTCACAGATTAGGAAAAATATAATTTTACTGTTGTGCAAGCAATCTGTTACTTCCTTTAATTCTCTATTCAGAGACGCTGTTATCCTCCAATTGTTATATTCTGCCACCATTATTTCTTCTCACTTCTACTTTTAAGTCTCCTTTCAGAAAGTATGGCTGATTTTTTTATATTCCGGTTAATCTATTGTACCTGCACTCTCGGCTAATCACTTTTTCTTTCAAATCTTCATTTTCCTCTAACACGGATTCTAGGCATTTCAGTTTTCTTTCTCCCGAATCGCTTCTTCCCCGATAATAAGAGTATCCATTGAATTTCGGTGTTACCAAATAGATTCCTGAACCTTTCACAGAACTAATTGTTTCTGTTTAAGTTGAATGCTATGTTTGTAGAAAAAATCAATTCATGTTATGGCATTTTGTAGGAAGAATACTAGCGAATGTATGGGAATTGTGTGTACTGTATGGACGTATTTGGTTTTATTTACTTGTTAATATTATTACCAGTTATTTACTTATCTTTTACATGACTGCGGTTAATTTATAAACCAAATATCACTATGATCCTTACTGTAAACAAAACTATTGTCACATATAAAAAAAAACTTCCCTATTCAGCTTGAAATTATTTGAAAAGGATTTTCTTAAACTTCTTTTTCAAGAGACTATCATATTCGAACTTCTGTTTTTTAATGCAACACTGGTGCTAGGAATATACTATATCAGTATTGATATGGCATTACTTGTATACCTTATGCTATTTTCTTCGGCTCATGAACTGAACTTTTTTGCAAGTGCATTTATGCCTTTCACTGTCTATGAGCCTTTCCTACTTAAATCTATAATGCTGTTTAAATATCCTATCCCGAGATCAATTTTAAACTCTATTACGCCCTTCACACTGCAGTATTTAAAAGTTCCTTCAAGTTTACACTCTTCTAGTTTTCTTATTTTATTTTATTTCTTTTTTACAAAATGTCTTAGAGAATCTTTGAAGAAAAAGTTTGTTGACTGTTTTCTGTTCTCTTGTTTTGCGTATATGTCTTTCATACGTAATTCTCAAAAGCAGAGCGGAAGAAATTTTCACATTTGGTAATGTAATTTCCTCTCTCTCTCTCTTGGCAAACATGCCATTTAAAGAGCCTGATAAAAATCCAGTTAGATCATTCCTAGTGCATTTTGCAGATTGCAGTAGGGGCGCAAATGCGAGGTTGTTTTCTCAGAGTAGTTGACCGATAATACTGCACCTGAGCTCCCGTTATAGGGGCTATGAACACCCTCTTGTTATTACATTTATTTATCTGACTGTACCCCGGCGATTCTGTTTCTGTTATCACGTCTTCTTGAAATCTTCCACTTTTTAGTCTTTTTTCTTGAGCTTATCTTTATCTGCTTTTCATCTTCTCCTGTTTGCTTTTTTTTTCTTTCGGAAAGATTTCCTCAAAGAAAGGAGAAAAGAAAAACAAATCTCAGGATTCTTCGGTTCCGGAAGACTTTTCATAAAATCGTTTTAAAAAGTTTGTATTTCTCAATGGCGTCTGTATTTTATTTTCCATTTTTCATGAATCCCATTCGGTAGAATGTCTCTCTTGAAATCCTGTTTTGATTCGAAAGGGGAATTGCAAACCAAAACCGTTCAGATTATGGCTGTTGAAAAGCCCTTACGTAATATGCAATTCTAATCTCACCATGCCGAGTGCTCTCGACGTACAATTGGCTCCTATTATTTTATTTCCAATGTGCTTTTGGCTGCAGTTCAAGGAAACGTGTCAAGTGCGGCTCGCCCTCTGCTTTTTATTTTCTTTGTCCTGAAAGCATATTTTCAAGAAAGAAGTGTGATTTGATCGAAAATATATTTTTTAAAGACACCTTACTTGCAAACCATGGCGTGCTGCATACTTTTCTAAGGATGTTGGAATTGGGTACATATCTTTAAAAAAGGCTTCTTTTCACCACGCGCTTTATTTTATCTTATTGAATAAATCTCAACAACGAAACGGCAAATAACAGCTTTTACCGCCTTGCTATTCTGCAAGAAAAAATACCTCTAATACTGACAAACTAAACATAGAATAAAAGTTGAATTAATTAAAAACCGGTACTGCCAAACTAGAAAAATGAGACCGAAGCGTTGTGTCTAATGAGAAATTGCAAAGTTTTTTGTATTTCAAATTGTGTAATAAATAATTTTTCCCACCGAACTGGATGCTATCGAAAATGTCACGGTCACGCTAACAGTAAGTACAGAAAATTGATTTTTAAATCACCGGTCTCATTATACACCACATAATTCCCATATAATCCAGATATAAAGATCATCATTATTATCGTTCAACATTATCATTCTATTGATGGATGCAGGTCTCCTCAAGTCTCTTTTATAACTTGTTGGAATTGGGTACATATCTTTAAAAAGTCTTCTTTTCACCACACGCTTTATTATTGAATAAATCTCAACAACGAAACAGCAAATAACAGCTTTTATCACCTTGTTATTCTGCAAGTAAAAATACCTCTAATACTGACAAACTAAACATAGAATAAAAGTTGAATTAATTAAAAACCAGTACCGTAAAACTAGAAGAATGAGACCGAAGCGTTGTGTCTATTGAGTAATTGCAAACGTTTTTGTATTTCAAATTGTGTAATAAAACTTTTCCCCACCGAACCGGATGATATCGAAAATCTCATGGTCACGCTAACAGTGAAGTACAGAAAAATGATTTTTAAATCATCGGTCTCATTATACACCACATAATTCCCATATAATCCAGATATGAAGGTCATAATTACTATCGTTCAACATTATCATTCTACTGATGGATGAAGGTCTCCTCAAGTCTCTTCTATAACTTTCAATCTTGAGCCCGTCTCGTCCGAGTCACTCCATCATGCATTCGAATTTCATACACGCATCTGCCATGAACTCATTTGCCAGGTCTTTTCCTGCCCATTGGTATCTAATCTGTACACACAGGGATTTGAATTAGAAACCTTTATGCAGATGTACATAAACATTACTTACGCAGCGTATACGCAAATTACGTAGTCACGTGCATCCACACGTGATCCGGGAAACTATTTAAGACTTCTGCTCGTCTGTAATCGCCAGTAGTCTTGATCA
This sequence comes from Macrothele yani, assembly GCA_039090855.1. Lineage (NCBI taxonomy): Eukaryota > Metazoa > Arthropoda > Arachnida > Araneae > Macrothelidae > Macrothele > Macrothele yani. Next base: position 20,193,841 of record CM077029.1, read on the forward strand.
CAATGGGAAAAACCAAAGATTTTTGGGGTTCAAATCGAGGACATTTTGTGGCTGCCCGTGCGGCTGGAGCGACGATTTTGAAAACAGCATATCTGACTAGTTTCTCAAAAGGTGCGATATTCCGGGGTTTTAATCAGTGGAAAAATAACTCACATTGCTTCCCTAAGAAGCCTAACTGTGGCACGATGACAGTGGGTCAGGAGCGAGATCACCCTCGCCTCAGAAAACTTGTACGGAGAAACAGGACTTCCGGTGTGCAACAATTGATCGCAGCATTCAACGAAGGCTGCTCTCGAGCCATATTTCATTGAACTATGAGCAGTAAATTGAAGAGGATCGGTATTGGCAGCCCCATGACCGTACGGAAACCACCGATTTCTGCGAAGAACCAAAACGTTCGTTTAGAGTTGTGTCAGGAACACCGCGACTGGGACAAGGGAAGACTAAAAAAAGTCATGTGGTCCAACGAGTCATGGTACACTTTGTTCTGTGCCGACGGTAGGCAGAGAGTTTGGCGGGATCCTCATAAAGAAAGGACTGCTTTGTAAATACAACTCAAGGTTCTGCAGGTGGTGTCATGATGTGGGGCACGTTCTGTTGGTAAGGAACGTGTTCCCTGCTATAGCTGGAAGGTCGGATGTTCTGCAAGAATTATCTGAACATTGTTCCAGATCAAGTCCATCTCGCAATGTTAACTTTTTATCCAGAAGGGATGGCTGCTTCATGGACGACGATGCTACTGTCCATCGCACAAGATTTATTCAGCCGTAATTGAGCAAGCATGAGAGAGACTTCCACGATCTTCTCTGGCCACCAACAGTGCCAGGATCTGAACTTTATTGAGAATGAATGAAACATTTTAGAAAACCAGATCCGGGAACAAATCCTCTTCTGCAAATCTGAGACAGTAAAAGGACTGTCTGGTGAAAGCCTGGTATTCTGTAAGTGTAGATGCGGTCCAACATATTGTGGAATCTATGTCCAATCGCATATGTGCTGCAATTCAGGCTAAAGCAAGTTCGACCCGGCATTGAATAAAAGTTTCAAATTCGGTGCCCGGTATGTGTAGTTTCACCTGTGAAACGGCGGTCAGTTCTTCTAGCAATATATATCAGCCCATCTGTTTCCACTTTGATCATAATATCGTCGCCTCTTGTTCTTTCTCTAATCAATGCATTCCTTTTCTTATTTTTTCTTGTTATACTATGCATGCAGTATGTTTTTTATACTTCTTTGAGATGTCTCCAGCCTCTGAATAACTTTTTAAGCACAGTCTATATCCCTGATCCATAAGAAATAGCTGGAAGGGTACATTGATTAAACACTTTTAAGACATATGATATATAAATGTATTTAAAATATGAATATATGAGATCACATATGATAATTTAAGATATATCAATATGAATATATGAGATCGCATATGATAACAATTTAACATATATCAATATGAATACATGAGATTATATATGATAACATTTTAAGATAATATAGAATATATGAGATCATATACGATAATGGACATCTCTTCTATTATCGTGGGACAGATACTGGCAGAACTAGTGGTGTTGGATATATAATAAACAAGAAACTGAAGGATAAAGTGGTAGAAGTTGAAAGTTCCTCTGACAGAGCTGCACGACTCGTTATCCAACTATCGAGAAGATACCAGGCTCAGATTATTCAAACGTATGCACCCACCACAAGTCATCCTGAAGAAGAAATTGAAGAATTTTATGAGGAAATTCGTCATCTAAATAATAAAGGTAAGCAGCACTTGAAGATAATTATGGGAGATTTCAATGCAAAAATAGGGCACCGACAACAGAATGAAACTTCAGTAGGTAAATTCGGTCACGGCAACAGAAACCAGCGTGGAAATACTCTCGTTGAGTTTGCAGAGGCAGAAGGATTTTTCATCTTGAATTCCTTTTTCAAGAAAAAGCCACACAGGAAATGGACATGGAGACATCCAATTGGGACGACAAGTGAAATTGATTTTATTATGTGTAACAAAAAATTTGTCATCGAAGACTGCAGTGTGCTGAACAAGTTCAACACAGGTAGTGACCATAGATTGGTGAGATGTAAGATGCACCTCAACACTAAACTGGAACGTGGCAAGCTCATAAGACAAACAGAATGTATTGACATAACCAACCTTAAAAAACACCATAATACTTTCAAGTTGGAACTGAAGAACAGATTCTCTGCTTTAGAAGGCCTAACATCGGAAGAAGTGGATATTTCGGAAGTTAACAGAAAAGTAACCAAAGCTCTTATGGAAACAGCAACAAAACTAGCTGGGTCTAAGAACAAGTTGCATGTAAACAAATTATCAGGAAAAACCAAAATGTTGATGCAAAAAAGAAGAGAGATGAGGACAACTAAAGAAGATGTGACTTCCAAAGTGGAATATATAGAGCTATGCAAGACAGCACGAAAAAGTATCACTGAAGACGTAAGGAAATTCAACTGTGAGCTAGTGAGGAAAGCAATTGAAAACAACCAAAGCCTAAAGATAGCAAAGGGACATCTCAGTAAGGAAGAAAACAGATTATGGCTCTGAGAAAAGAAGATGGTTCTATAACAAGAAATAGAGCGAGAATTTTGACAAGAGTGAAAGATTTCTACTCCAAATTATATGAAAGGGATGATACATGTACTCCAGACATCATGAAAGGTACCAGAGTTCTTCCAGTCCTCCCAGCAGAAGTTGCTCATGCAATCAAGAACATGAAGCGGGGGAAAGCTCCAGGAGAAGATGGAATTACTATAGACATCATACAAGAAGCAAGTGGAGAAATTGAAACAGTACTCGCCCAAATTTTCACTCGATGCCTTAATGAAGGGAAGATTCCTGAGGATTGGAACAATGCTACAATGATCCTGCTACATAAAAAAGGTGACATTGAGGATCTCAGGAACTACAGACCTATCAGCCTCCTATCAGTGGTTTATAAAATCTTCACTAAAGTTCTTTCACACCGCTTGAAGGTAACACTGGACATGGCTCAACCGAGAGAACAAGCTGGATTCAGGAGTGGCTACAGCACAATAGATCATATCCACGTACTGAGAGAACTAATTGAGAGAGCGAGGGAATATGAACTTCCATTGTGCATGGCTTTTATCGATTATGAAAAAGCCTTTGATTCGGTGAAACCATCAGCAGTTACCACGGCTCTGAAATCCTGCGGTATTGAAGATGCATACATTAATATTATTAATAACATCTATGAAAATGCAAGTGCAAAGATTCGGCTGTTTGAAAATACAACACACATAAAAATTGGAAAGGGAGTGAGACAAGGTGACACCATATCTCCGAAGCTCTTTAATGCCTCATTGGAAAATGTCTTTCAATCACTGAACTGGGAAAACAAAGGGATAAAGATTAATGGAGATTATCTAACCCACCTTCGTTTTGCTGATGACGTAGTCATTTTTGCAACTACCCCATCAGAGCTGCAGAGTATGATCCAGGAACTTGCTGACAAGAGTAAAGAAGTGGGATTAAAAATGAACTTTCAGAAGACAAAAGTGATGTTCAATGCTTTTACAAGAAATGAAGATTTATCGATTGATGGAGAACAACTGGAGATAACAGATACGTATGTTTATCTTGGACAGCAGATATCAAGTGAGGGTCACATTGATGAAGAAATTAATCGGCGTACAAAACTTGCCTGGAGAGCTTTTGGAAGAAACAGCATAATTTTCAAGAGCAATATGCCATTATGTCTTAAAAGAAAAGTGTTTGATCAATGCATCCTTCCAGTGCTTACGTATGGTGCAGAGACGTGGACCTTAACTAAAAGAGACATACAAAGGCTGCAGACAACTCAAAGCAGCATGGAGAGGTGCATGCTTGGTATAACCAGGAGAGATAAGAAGAGGAACTCGTGGATCCAAAAAATGACGAGAGTAGAAGACATCATGATCAGAGTTAAATCCCTGAAATGGCAATGGGCTGGACATACTGCCAGAAGGACAGACCATAGATGGACAGCCGAAATTTTAGATTGGATTCCAAGGGACAGGAAAAGACCCAGAAAAAGACCACATGGGAGATGGGTGGATGAAATTCGTAAATATGCGGGAGTGACTTGGAGGAGACTGGCACAAGACAGACCGTTGTGGAGGAAACTTGGGGAGACCTTCGTCCAGCAGTGGATTGATAATGGTTGACAATGATGATGATGATGATACGATAACATTTTAAGGTAAATCAATATGAATATATGAAATCATATATGATAATATTTTAAGATAATATAGAACATATGAGATCATATATGATAATATTTTAAGATAATATAGAATACATGAGATCATATATGATAACATTTTAAGGTATATCAATATGAATATATGAAATCATATATGATAACATTTTAAGATAATATAGAATATACGATATCATACATGATAACATTTCAAGATAATATAAAATATATGAGATAATATATAACATTTAAAGATATATCAATATGAATATATGAGATCATATATGATAACATTTTAAGATAATACAGAATATATGAGATCATAAATGATAACATTTTAAGATAATACAGAATATCATCATCATTGTCAACCATTATCAATCCACTGCTGGACGAAGGTCTCCCCAAGTTTTCTCCACAACGGTCTGTCTTGTGCCAGTCTCCTCCATGTCACTCCCGCATATTTACGAATTTCATCCACCCATCTCCCATGTGGTCTTTTTCTGGGTCTTTTCCTGTCCCTTGGAATCCAATCTAAAATTTCGGCTGTCCATCTATGGTCTGTCCTTCTGGCAGTATGTCCAGCCCATTGCCATTTCAGGGATTTAACTCTGATCATGATGTCTTCCACTCTTGTCATTTTTCGGATCCACGAGTTCCTCTTCTTATCTCTCCTGGTTATACCAAGCATGCACCTCTCCATGCTGCTTTGAGTTGTCTGCAGCCTTTGTATGTCTCTTTTAGTTAAGGTCCACGTCTCTGCACCATACGTAAGCACTGGAAGGATGCATTGATCAAACACTTTTCTTTTAAGACATAATGGCATATTGCTCTTGAAAATTATGCTGTTTCTTCCAAAAGCTCTCCAGGCAAGTTTTGTACGCCGATTAATTTCTTCATCAATGTGACCCTCACTTGATATCTGCTGTCCAAGATAAACATACGTATCTGTTATCTCCAGTTTTTCTCCATCAATCGATAAATCTTCATTTCTTGTAAAAGCATTGAACATCACTTTTGTCTTCTGAAAGTTCATTTTTAATCCCACTTCTTTACTCTTGTCAGCAAGTTCCTGGATCATACTCTGCAGCTCTGATGGGGTAGTTGCAAAAATGACTACGTCATCAGCAAAACGAAGGTGGGTTAGATAATCTCCATTAATCTTTATCCCTTTGTTTTCCCAGTTCAGTGATTGAAAGACATTTTCCAATGTGGCATTAAAGAGCTTCGGAGATATGGTGTCACCTTGTCTCACTCCCTTTCCAATTTTTATGTGTGTTGTATTTTCAAACAGCCGAATCTTTGCACTTGCATTTTCATAGATGTTATTAATAATATTAATGTATGCATCTTCAATACCGCAGGATTTCAGAGCCGTGGTAACTGCTGATGGTTTCACCGAATCAAAGGCTTTTTCATAATCGATAAAAGCCATGCACAATGGAAGTTCATATTCCCTCGCTCTTTCAATTAGTTCTCTCAGTACGTGGATATGATCTATTGTGCTGTAGCCACTCCTGAATCCAGCTTGTTCTCTCGGTTGAGCCATGTCCAGTGTTACCTTCAAGCGGTGTGAAAGAACTTTAGTGAAGATTTTATAAACCACTGATAGGAGGCTGATAGGTCTGTAGTTCCTGAGATCCTCAATGTCACCTTTTTTATGTAGCAGGATCATTGTAGCATTGTTCCAATCCTCAGGAATCTTCCCTTCATTAAGGCATCGAGTGAAAATTTGGGCGAGTACTGTTTCCATTTCTCCACTTGCTTCTTGTATGATGTCTATAGTAATTCCATCTTCTCCTGGAGCTTTCCCCCGCTTCATGTTCTTGATTGCATGTGCAACTTCTGCTGGGAGGACTGGAAGAACTCTGGTACCTTTCATGATGTCTGGAGTACATGTATCATCCCTTTCATATAATTTGGAGTAGAAATCTTTCACTCTTGTCAAAATTTCACCTCTATTTCTTGTTATAGAACCATCTTCTTTTCTCAGAGCCATAATCTGTTTTCTTCCCTTACTGAGATGTCCCTTTGCTATCTTTAGGCTTTGGTTGTTTTCAATTGCTTTCCTCACTAGCTCACAGTTGAATTTCCTTACGTCTTCAGTGATACTTTTTCTTACTGTCTTGCATAGCTCTATATATTCCACTTTGGAAGTCACATCTTCTTTAGTTGTCCTCATCTCTCTTCTTATTTGCATCAACATTTTGGTTTTTCCTGATAATTTGTTTACATGCAACTTGTTCTTAGACCCAGCTTATTTTGTTGCTGTTTCCATAAGAGCTTTGGTTACTTTTCTGTTAACTTCCGAAATATCCACTTCTTCCGATGTTAGGCCTTCTAAAGCAGAGAATCTGTTCTTCAGTTCCAACTTGAAAGTATTATGGTGTTTTTTAAGGTTGGTTATGTCAATACATTTTGTTTGTCTTATGAGCTTGCCACGTTCCAGTTTAGTGTTGAGGTGCATCTTACATCTCACCAATCTATGGTCACTACCTGTGTTGAACTTGTTTAGCACACTGCAGTCTTCGATGACGAATTTTTTGTTACACATAATAAAATCAATTTCACTTGTCGTCCCAATTGGATGTCTCCATGTCCATTTCCTGTGTGGCTTTTTCTTGAAAAAGGAATTCAAGATGAAAAATCCTTCTGCCTCTGCAAACTCAACGAGAGTATTTCCACGCTGGTTTCTGTTGCCGTGACCGAATTTACCTACTGAAGTTTCATTCTGTTGCCGGTGCCCTATTTTTGCATTGAAATCTCCCATAATTATCTTCAAGTGCTGCTTACCTTTATTATTTAGATGACGAATTTCCTCATAAAATTCTTCAATTTCTTCTTCAGGATGACTTGTGGTGGGTGCATAAGTTTGAATAATCTGAGCCTGGTATCTTCTCGATAGTTGGATAACGAGTCGTGCAGCTCTGTCCGAGGAACTTTCAACTTCTACCACTTTATCCTTCAGTTTCTTGTTTATTATAAATCCAACACCACTAGTTCTGCCAGTATCTGTCCCACGATAATAGAAGAGATGTCCACTTTTCAGTTCAATGAGATCTTCTCCTTTTCTCCTTACCTCACTTAGCCCGACGATGTCCCACTTGATCCTTTGTAGTTCCTCTTCCAATTCAAGAAGCCTTGAATCAGAAGATAGGGAGCGTGCGTTGTAGGTAGCCAAGGTCAGCATCAAATGGCAGCCTAGTCCGGTCCTCCGGGGATTCTTAGCACCCTCTGCCTTCATGTCGCACTGGCCGCTGCCTTGGCCAGGTACATTCCAGCTGCCGGAGACTGAGGGCCAAGATTTAAGTTGTAGAGTCATTTTGGAGGTGTTTGGCCATAACTCACCACGCTGGCCAAGCGGGTTGGTGAGTGTGGGATAGCATTTCCTCTGATCCCGATGGTATAGTTATACCGCTATTTGCGGTCGTCAGAGCCCCTTTAGTGGGAACAGGATGCACCACGAGAAGGCGGGGTTGACATTTGTCAAGGAGAGGCTGTGATGTTACGCATCACCTGACCTTACATCCCATACAGAATATATGAGATCATATATGATAACATTTTGAGATAATATAGAATATATGAAATCATATATAACATTTTAAGATGATCACAATTAAAGATGAGGTGTTCATAGCTGTTTGTAGAAATAACTATTAGGCAAATCTTACCCAAATTTTCTGCATATGCGATTTCAATTTTCGAAAATATAATTTGTTCAAAATTCCGCCGTTAGGGTGGAGTTTGGCACTGCTGTCCTCTTAATTAATTTGCTCTAAAGACCTTGCTTTACTTTGCATATTGTATAGGTCATCTAACGAATTTGAAAATTAAATCATAGATACGGTTCTATGTCTCCTCCATTTCCATACCCTAAAAACTGGATTGGCTGAACAACACACTGGACGGACTGACCTAAGTAGAATTGTCTCGCATGTTTTGAAATTCTGTCTTTTAAGACAGCTAAGTTTGGAACATTGCCTTGACAAGTGAGACTTTTTGAGTATCCCCATAACTAAAAGTCACGGGGCTTCAGATCTGGTGATCGTGGCGGCCATTACGCTGGAATCTCTCGTTCAAAAAATGTTGATGCAGTAAGGTTTGCACATTTAATCCGATATAAGGTCTGCGCCAACTTGCATAAAGATTGTGACTATTAGACAATTTCTCTGCTGAAGTGTTGGAAACCGCGATGAGGTAAAACAATAACAGCACAATAACGTTCTGCAGAGATGGTTTGGCCTCTTGCCAAGAAACCGATGAATTATCAGGGCTGTGAACCATCAGAGAAGGATAATCACCTTCTTGGCGTGTAGGGGTGGCTTAGGATGCCGTCCAGTAGGCTGTGCCTTGCTTAACCATTGTGCAGATCATTTTCGATTATCATAAAGGACCCTCTTCTCGTCACAGGTGAAGACTCGATGCAGTAGAGATTCCTGTTTATTCCTGGCAAGCAACGACTTGCAGACTTCTAAACGCCTAGTCTTGTTGGTAGTTGTCAACTCATGCGGAATCCACATTTCCATCTTTTTGACCTTGCCCAGGGCAGCCAGACGCCGTACAGCTGTCGTGTGGTGGACACCTACCTCTGCCGCTATCTCACGACACGTTTTTCGGGGTCCGCTTCAACCACACGTAATAAAACATCGTCAAAAACAGCAACAGGTCCGTGACTACGTGCTTCGTTTAGCAGGTCTGTATCTCCGCTTCGAAACCTAACATACCATCGCCGAATGGTTCCTTCGTTGGCTGTATTCTCCCCCAAACGCTTTGTTAACGTTTCGAGCGGTAATTCCTGCAGAATGGCCCAGTTTAAATTCATACAGGAAGATGACTTTCAAATTTGGCGTCTCCATGTTTTCTTTTCAAGGCACGTTACATGCAACCACGCCCGAACCTTGCTGTTCACACCTGTGCTAGCTATTTATAGAAACTCTGAGACGTAATACCCGCAATATATGCGGGTGGTTCCATTCCGCTGTAGTGGGGGCCTGTCCCCACTGTTCGTTCGCGCCGGATATTTCATTCCCACAAACACAAAATGTAGATTATGAGAGGCGTGGTTTAAAAGTCCTTTATTCGTGCGATTGCTATAACCGAAATCACGGTTTTCCAGGCATTTTCCGGCTTTTCTGATAAGCGATTTTCTGGCCAAGTGAAAATTTTTCTACGTGAAAACAGAAAAATACTATATTGAAATACATAGTGTGCCGTCCCTAACTGCAATATTATGTATCTACAAAATCCCGTTATAGGGGATTGCACTGATTGTTGCTACGGCTCGTGATGGAGAAAGCGTTTTGAAAATATCGCAGTTAGAAACAACGGAAAAATCGCTGGTTTGAAAAAATTTAAATTTACCCCATCAACAAAAGGCACGAAAAACAGTCCAAAAAGTTATGAAAAAAATCTTACTATTAAGGCGATAATATGCAAAAATCAGTTTTGAAATCCAACATTTGGAAACTAAGAATCAAATGCAAATACATTCAATACAGATTTGCGCCTGCAAGCGGTGAAGTTCTGCGTCATGAAGAGTAAAAATATGCCTAACGTTTTATATTTCCAGCAGTCTAAAGCAAACAGAATTTTTGCAGTTGTATTTTTAGAAGCATATGAAATAAAATAAAAATACTTTGTACTACCTATTGCAAAAACTGCTTTCAATTGTTCAGAAAAGAATGTATTACAATCAGTTCTATCGAATGCTAAAGTAATAAGTCAGAATTGCAGATTCGGAAGTATCAATTCTACTGACGAAGACACAAAGCAAATACTATTTGCATGTACTTTTTGACATGCAGCTCCAGGATTTTTACAACTTTCTGTCTGAGAAATGGTGTGTGACTTGTTCAATTTTTTAAGAAAAAAAAAGGAAAGAAAACTAGAGCCATTTACCATTGTAAATAGGCAAAGTCATCGCTCTCTCCACGTTTATGTATACTGAAAACAGTTAGCCTTCTCAGCTCATCCCAACGGATTTGCGAAGTCAGATGCTGACGGATAAACACGCATAGCGCCGTGGATTGTTGGCACTATAGGGTAAGGCGAACGCACTCGGGTAGTTATCGAGATATCTGGGGTTCGATCCCAGCGGTGTCGAAATACAATTTTTCGGTTGCTGTGTGTTAATTAACGAAAAACGTGGAAAGAGCTATGACTGTATTTTCAGTATCTCCACGTATTAGGAAGATTTTCACCATTTACCATTGACCGAGGGTCAAAGAATATATTACATGAAATAGAAAGGAAAAAGAGGACCAGAATAACGTGTGCGCAGTATCCCTGAACGGCAAAATCATGTTCTTATAATCTTCTTATTGAAGACTGAAGCTTATACTGCATTCCTTTCACGGAAACTTTTGAAAAAATAATAGTCCTACTCTCTCTCTCTCTATCTCTTTCTCTCTCTTTATCTCTCTCTCTCTCTCTCTCTATGAAGCCGATAAAGGTGAAATTCGCACCTCGCGAGGGAATTTATTATGAATAAATAATATTTATGGATCTAATTAAGCCCGTAAACTCTTTTTACCGCGATTCTCAATGAGCGGTAATAGGGAACGTTATCAAATTAGTACGACACCCTTTTGTGTGACTGTAAAGGTATAATTAAATAAATGAGAGAAGCTTTTGTATAGCTATAAGTACGAATGAAAAGCCGGCTCTGCCATCAATTAATAAAAATAAGAAAAAGAATGAAGAGTAAAACTATTGATATTTACTTTGAAACAAACTGTGTCTAGGACTTAACCCCAGAAGCAGTAAATAAAAATGTTTGCGCACGCATACTTTTACATAATATTTGCAATGGAATGCAATTTCTTCACGTCCGTTACTTATATTTCCATCAAAAAAGTAAAAATCATGCAGCAAAATTGAGATGAATTTAAATATACACTATACTGACAAAAGTCACCGGACACCCCTTCAAAAGCAAATGAACAGATCCGCTGCGTTGTTAAGATGCGCGGTACAGCTGTAAACGGTATAAAAAAGCCTGCAGCTGACCGCGATCATATCCCACGGTGCGGTCGACTGAAAAATATCGCAGCGGGAGAGAAAGGAAAGATTGTTATCGCTGACTTTGAGAAAGGAAAGATTGTTGGGTGTTATATTAGTGAGTTGTCCATAAGAGAAACCGAGAGGCGTTTAAACATACCCAAGTCAACTGTTTTGAATGTACTGAATGAGTGGAAGACACATGGCATACTTGAAGCAGCAAAACGTACCGGCAGACCAAAGAAAATCAGTAATAGAGGAAGTCGAAGCCTCAGGAGAATCGTTACAGCTAATCGACGAATTGATTGTACAGGTGAGTAAAAATGCTGGAACCTCAGTATGTACACGAACCATTCGAATTAACTTCATTCCATGGGTTACCGTGTTCGCGCGGCTGCTCATAAGCCTTTCATCTCCACTCGGAATGCTACTCCTCGCTCGTTTATCATGGTATAAAGAACATTTATCGTGGACCGTAGATCAATGGAAACGGGTCCTATGGACTGATGAATCCAGATACACGATCAATCAGTCTGATGGCCGTGTGTGGGTATGGCGGCAGCCGGGGGACCGCTATTTACCACGGTGTACTGTTCCTACGGTCAAGTTTGGAGCTGGCAGTGTACTCGTGTGGGGTAGTTTTCGTGGTATGGTCCCGGTCCATTGGCTATCGTGGACAAACCTGTTACCCAGAACGTCTACCTCGATATTCTGAAAAATTATGCCCTGCCAACTCTGTGGCAATACTATGGAACCGAGCCTTGTTCGTACCAGCAGGATAATGCACCGAGCTATAAAGCAAGGACTGTTATCGCGTGGTTTGACGGTAATTCAGTATCGTGTGTGGACTGGCTAGCACAGAGCCCTGAACTTAATCATATAGACACCTATGGGATGAATTAGAGCGCCGTATAAGAAGTTTGGAACCAAGTCCTACTACTAAGCAACAGTTATCGGCAGCATTATGCACTGAATGGAAGCGCACACCTATCGGTGTGTTCGAAAATCTTGTCGAAAGCATGTCTCAAAGGGTCATTGCATACATTAAGGCCAAATGTGGACGGACACCGTACTAATGTATGTCAATAAATACCATGTTGTGTTTCTCTTCTAGGTGTCCGGAGACTTTTGTCAATATAGTGTATATACACGGCTGGCCACCCAAAATTCAAAACCAAAAAAGACACGAGATAGCAAAGCCAGATTTGCTGGACACATAACAACAGATACAAAGATGAAACGATTGAGCTTACAGGCCCGTGCGACTTGCGGAGCACGCAGGCATCAATAGTTCGTGTGGCCCCCATGGCTAATAATAACGGGCGCTACACGCCGCGGCATCAAACGAAAAAGGCTTTGGATGTGGGCTTGGGGTATGTCGGTCTGCGGCAACGTGTGGAAACAGTTCACTGACTCCGCACGTTGCTTGGGTAACTGCGGCAACGTGTGGTGTCAGTGAATTGCTTTCACACGTTGCCGCAGTTCATCAGGCGCTGTAACCGCGGGTGGTGCTTGCCGGGCCACTCGGTTGCCGATCAGCGAGCAGACGCGTTCGATGGGCGACATATCGGGAGAACAGGCGAGCCACGGTAGCAGTAACACCTGGTGGGCAATGACGAATTGTTATACGATGCGTGCCACGTGTGGGCGCGCATTGTCCTGTTAAAACGTGGCCGCTGGCAGGTCCTGCAGGTAAGAGAGGACTACAGGCTCCAAAACGTTGTTGATGTAGCGGTGGTTGTTGAGTGTACCGGCGCTGCGTACCAGAGGGGTGCGGGTGTCATATCCAATTGCGCCCCAAACCTTAACGCCAGGAGACGGACCGGTATGGCGATGCATAATGCAGGCGTCATACAGTCTCTCGCCGCGGTGCCGCCATACGCGGATCCGACCATCGTGGTGTTGCAGGCAGAAGCCGGATTCTTCGGAGAAGACAATGTCGTGCCATTCCGTAGTCCAGCTGCGGCGTTCAACGGCCCACTGCCGCCTCACTCGCCGGTGATGTAACGTCAATGGTAATCGGAGCAACGGGCGCCGTGCGACATTGCCCCGCTTCTGCAGACGACGTGGAACGGTACGTGCTGACACAGGTTGTTGCGCAACACACTCTACTTCCTGCGCTAACGTTCGTGATGTGGCGGTGCGAGCCGTCAATGCTCACCTCACAACATGCCAGGCCTCTCGTTCGGTGGTGTGCCGCGGCTGCGGCAATCACTTACGTCGGTCCGTCCGCCTCTCCTGCCCCCTCCGAATCCATACTCACCTCACTGTGGCTGGATGTCGTCCCATACGGGCGCCGATGTCTCGGTACGATAAACCGCTGTTGTGATAAGCCACTATTCGTACTCTGTTAAACTCCGAAACGTGCTGGAATGACTGTCGTATTCTGTGACGAGGCATTAGGAAGCTTCCCACGCACAGGCCAAGTCACACAACACACTTCCACTACTTACACCACACTTTCTGTGCACCCTTCTTATAGTGCTTCTCGGTGGCGTGCCGGGCGCACATGATTTGCATATGCCCTGCAATGTCAATCGTTTGCATGTCCTCTCGCGGGCGACGCATACTGCAAATTTCCGTCCAATCGGATGCTTCCTTCTTGGTGTTGCATTTTGGGTGGCCAGCAGTGTATACAGGGTGTCCCGGAACTTCGTGTACAAACTTAGAGGGGAGGTAGAGAACAGCGTTATTAACCAGAATTAAATGGGAAAGCATGGGCGGAAACGTCACCCTCACGTGAGAAAGACACACAAAGACACAATAAGGCCACAATACAGAAAGCAGTGATGAAGCAACCTTTTCACATGATGGGGTGTTCAATACGCACAACGCGCACCGACCACGAGCCGCACAATAACGCTTCACTGTTAATGTGTGGGCGGGTAACGTGGCAGACAGTTTAGTCGGGCCATACATCTTACCATCTCGACTGGACGCTCGCAAGTATCTCAGGAGGTTCTCCCGTAAATGCTGCATGATGTTCCCGCACATGTTCAACGCGGAATGTGGTTGCAACATGATGGGGCGCCATCTCATTACGCAAGGTGCGTACGCGACCATTTGGACCGGACATTTGAAACCAAGTGGATTGGGCGTGGCGGTCCCGTCGAATGGCCCCCAGATCACCTCATTTTTCTCCTCTTGATTATTATCTCTGGGATGCCATGAAGAGCATTGTGTGCGACACGCCAGTAAATTCTGAAATGGACCTGGTGGCACGAATCTCCATCGCTGCTGCTACGATCCGCGAAACGCCAGGTATCTTCGACAGTGTTCGCCAATCCATGTCGCGTAGGTGTCATGCGTGCATCCAGGCCAATGGGCGCAATTTCGAACACCTCCTGTGATGCTTGTAAGTCCTACATTGTACTCTTTTGTTGTGTATTAAAGCGTTTTACACTGCTTTCTGTATTGTGGCCTTACTATGTTTTTGTGTCTCTTTCTCACGTGAGAGTGACGTTTCCGCCCATGCTTCCCTATTTAATTCTGGTTCCTAACGCTGTTCTCTAACTCCCCTCCAAGTTTGTACACGAAGTTCCGGGACACCTTGTATATATATATATATATATATATATATATATGGGATGTAAGGTCAGGTGATGCGTAACATCACAGCCTCTCCTTGACAAATGTCAACCCCGCCTTCTCGTGGTGCATCCTGTTCCCACTAAAGGGGCTCTGACGACCGCCCATAGCGGTATAACTATACCATCGGGATCAGAGGAAATGCTATCCCACACTCACCAACCCGCTTGGCCAGCGTGGTGAGTTATGGCCAAACCCCTCCAAAATGATTCCACAACTTAAATCTTGGCCCTCAGTCTCCGGCAGCTGGAATGTACCTGGCCAAGGCAGCGGCCAGTGCGACATGAAGGCAGAGGGTGCTAAGAATCCCCGGAGGACCGGACTAGGCTGCCATCTGATGCTGACCTTGGCTACTTACAATGGACGCTCCCTATCTTCTGATTCAAGGCTTCTTGAATTGGAAGAGGAACTTACAAAGGATCAAGTGGGACATCGTGGGGCTAAGTGAGGTAAGGAGAAAAGGAGAAGATCTCATCGAACTGAAAAGTGGACATCTCTTCTACTATCGTGGGACAGATACTGGCAGAACTAGTGGTGTTGGATTTATAATAAACAAGAAACTGAAGGACAAAGTTGTAGAAGTTGAAAGTTCCTCTGACAGAGCTGCACGACTTGTTATCCAACTCTCGAAAAGATACCAGGCTCAGATTATTCAAACTTATGCACCCACCACAAGTCATCCTGAAGAAGAAATTGAAGAATTTTATGAGGAAATTTGTCATCTAAATAATAAAGGTAAGCAGCATTTGAAAATAATTATGGGAGATTTCAATGCAAAAATAGGGCAACGGCAACAGAATGAAACTTCAGTAGGTAAATTCGGTCATGGCAACAGAAACCAGCGTGGAAATACTCTCGTTGAGTTTGCAGAGGCAGAAGGGTTTTTCATCTTGAACTCCTTTTTCAAGAAAAAGCCACACAGGAAATGGACATGGAGACATCCAAATGGGACGACAAGTGAAATTGATTTTATTATGTGTAACAAAAAATTCGTCATAGAAGACTGCAGTGTGCTAAACAAGTTCAACACAGGTAGTGACCATAGATTGGTGAGATGTAAGATGCACCTCAACACTAAACTTGAACGTGGCAAGCTCATAGGACAAACAAAATCTATTGACATAACCAACCTTAAAACACCATAATACCTTCAAGTTAGAACTGAAGAACAGGTTCTCTGCTTTAGAAGGCCTAACATCGGAAGAAGTGGACATCTCTGAAGTTAACAGAAAAGTAACCAAAGCTCTTATGGAAACAGCAACAAAATTAGCTGGGTCTAAGAACAAGTTGCATGTGAACAAATTATCAGGAAAAACCAAAATGTTGATGCAAAAAGAAGAGAGATGAGGACAACTAAAGAAGATGTGACTTCCAAAGTGGAATATATAGAGCTATGCAAGACAGTAAGAAAAAGTATCACTGAAGACGTAAGGAAATTCAACTGTGAACTAGTGAGGAAAGCAATTGAAAACAACCAAAGCCTAAAGATAGCAAAGGGACATCTCAGTAAGGGAAGAAAACAGATTATGGCACTGAGAAAAGAAGATGGTTCTATAACAAGAAATAGAGGCGAAATTTTGACAAGAGTGAAAGATTTCTACTCCAAATTATATGAAAGGGATGATGCATGCACTCCAGACATCATGAAAGATACCAGTACCAGAGTTCCTCCAGTCCTTCCAGCAGAAGTTGCACATGCAATCAAGAACATGAAGCGAGGAAAAGCTCCAGGAGAAGATGGAATTACTGTAGACATCATACAAGAAGCAAGTGGAGAAATCGAAACAGTACTCGCCCAAATTTTCACTCGATGCCTTAATGAAGGAAAGATTCCTGAGGATTGGAACACCGCTACAATGATCCTGCTACATAAGAAAGGTGACATTGAGGATCTCGGAAACTACAGACCTATCAGCCTCCTATCAGTAGTTTATAAAATCTTCACTAAAGTTCTTTCACACCGCTTGAAGGTAACACTGGACATGGCTCAACCGAGAGAACAAGCTGGATTCAGGAGTGGCTACAGCACAATAGATCATATCCACGTGCTGAGAGAACTAATTGAAAGAGCGAGGGAATATGAACTTCCATTGTGCATGGCTTTTATCGATTATGAAAAAGCCTTTGATTCGGTGAAACCATCAGCAGTTACAATGGCTCTGAAAACCTGCGGTATTGAAGATGCATACATTAATATTATTAATAACATCTATGAAAATGCAAGTGCAAAGATTAGGCTATTTGAAAATACAACACACGTAAAAATTGGGAAGGAGTGAGACAAGGTGACACCATATCTCCGAAGCTCTTTAATGCCACATTGGAGGGTGTTTTTCAGTCACTGAGCTGGGAAAACAAGGGGATAAAGATTAATGGAGATTATCTAACCCACCTTCGTTTTGCTGATGACGTAGTCATTTTTGCAACTACCCCATCAGAGCTGCAGAGTATGATCCAGGAACTTGCTGACAAGAGTAAAGAAGTGGGATTAAAAATGAACTTTCAGAAGACAAAAGTGATGTTCAATGCTTTTACAAGAAATGAAGATTTATCGATTGATGGAGAAAAGCTGGAGATAACAGACACGTACGTTTATCTTGGACAGCAGATATCAAGTGAGGGTCGCATTGATGAAGAAATTAATCGGCGTACAAAACTTGCCTGGAGAGCTTTTGGAAGAAACAGCATAATTTTCAAGAGCAATATGCCATTATGTCTTAAAAGAAAAGTGTTTGATCAATGCATCCTTCCAGTGCTTACGTATGGTGCGGAGACGTGGACCTTAACTAAAAGAGACATACAAAGGCTGCAGACAACTCAAAGAAGCATGGAGAGGTGCATGCTTGGTGTAACCAGGAGAGATAAGAAGAGGAACTCGTGGATCCGAAAAATGACAAGAGTGGAAGACATCATGATCAGAGTTAAATCCCTGAAATGGCAATGGGCTGGACATACTGCCAGAAGGACAGATCATCGATGGACAGTCGAAATTTTAGATTGGATTCAAGGGACAGGAAAAGACCCAGAAGAAGACCACATGGGAGATGGGTGGATGAAATTCGAAAGTATGCAGGGGTGACATGGAGGAGACTGGCACAAGACAGACCGTTGTGGAGGAAACTTGGGAGACCTTCGTCCAGCAGTGGATTGATAATGGTTGACAATGATGATGATGATGATGATATATATATATATTGCGCCTAATCTCAGCACATATGTCACTTGCCCCTCAAAGACTTGCTGGAGCAACGATAAAGCGTACCTTACTCATTTGGAATTTCTATATAAATCGATTTTATTATGACACATTTTAAATACCAAATTGCATTTCTCCCAAAAATCAGATTTTCACAGTGAGCTGTTTTCTTTCGAGACATTCTTGTAATATTTCTGTTAGTGTCTGTGATTTATTCCCAACCAAAGAAAAGGCCATATCTTTATTATATCGACGATGACTTAGTTCCTCTAAAATGGAGATTAATTTAATTCTTTCTCATTTATTCCATATCTGAAACAAAATGTCTTTAAACCTTTTGAAAGTTATTTATTATTGGTTTTCCAGTTATTGTAAGAAAAAACGGGAAGTTCAAAGGCAGACATGCAATTTTATTGTAATACTTTAATCTAAAAGCAAATGCAGAGCCGAAATGTATGCTGTAGAACATGTCTTTCAAACTAGTTTTAAGGTATTCGCTTATGGTAAGAGATCATATGAAAGAAGCATATCAAACGCAAAGGTATATATATATACCAGGTGAAATCCCGTCAATAATGACCGGGAAATTAAGATATGTAGAATTTCTTTTTTTTTAATAAACAGGTGTTATTTTCGTTTGTGATGTCCAAATGCGAAAATATGTTTCATGAACATTACAACAACAACAGAAAGTGTCACGTCACACTCGTACCGTTACGTCACACGCTAACATAATTTACAGTTTGCATTCGCGAAAGGCCTCACCGGAAAACAGACAAAGCTAAGCGAGACGTCACGAATATTTTATTTTCAGTTGGTGCTATGGTGATGACGTCACATAATTATACCCAGGAAACAGTTCGTATCCACTGAATACCTGAACAGAAACACGATAACTAAGTGTATGGTCACAAAGATTTCCTTACCAGTTGTTGCTAAGGTATTGACGTCTCATAATTTAATCCAAGAGCAGTTTTCATTCACTGAACACCTGCACGAAAACGGAAAAGCTAAGTGTGACGCCACAAACATTTCTTTCTCATTTGTTGCTGTGGTGATGACTCCTTCAACTGCGCCACCAAAGAGGAAGAACGTTCAAACGTTCTGACAAAGCAAATTATATTGTTTGTGATAGATTCTTGATAAGTCATTCATCTTAAGAAAATGCTGAGTCGCCCTTTAACTAAACAGTTAGCACCTTAGCTCCCGTTCTGACGACTTGGATTTGAGAATAGAATGAAACAGAAGCGATACAGTGTTGCATCTTTTTCCCTCTTTCTCGACTCTCTAGCTTTCTGTCTCTCACTACCTTTCCCGAAACCTACCACTGAGCACTAAAGACGAGTGACTTTTTCTAACTTTCGGGGTTTTAGAAGATTGCAAAGAAATATCATCACTTTCTGCATGCGTTTGCCGAAATAAATCGCATTTTTTTTATTATGAAGTGTTACATTTTAATATTGGATTATGCAGTTTTGTAGTAAATTTTTATCAACGGTTTTAGAATAATTTCTTTAGATTTTTTACCAGAAGGCGTGACCGCAATTATAAAGTTCAGCACCATCAAATTAAGATTCAGGTGCTAAGTTTAAAAGCGTAGGCGTGCATTTCGTTTTTTTTTTTAAATATTGATTGGAGGTTTAACGACCACCGTGAGCAACTCAATAGGCTATAAGCAATCGCGCGACCCTAATTTAGTGCCATGGTTCCAGAGAAGGGAGAGAGCCAGTACCACAACATCGATGCCTCACCGGGATTCGAACCCGGACCCCTTTCGGACTAATGATCAGAAGCCATTGCTTAGACCACTGAGCCAGCGGAGCAGCAGCATGCATTTCGTATATCTTATGTTTGAGTTTGGACAAAGAAAACACGCTTCATAAAATAACAAAATTTTGTAATTGGACACTGCCGCCCCGATGGCGTAGTGGTCTAAGCGATGGCTTCTAATCATTCGTGCGAAAGGGGTCCGGATTTGAATCCCGTGAGGCATGGATGTTGTGTTTGTCTTATGGCACTGGCTCTCTCCCTTCCCTGGAGCCAGTGACAGTAAATTAGGGACGAGCGACTGCTTATAGCCCATTGAGGTGGTCACTAAACCTCCAATTAAAAAAAAAATTAAACGCTAAACATTTTTTTGTAATTCACACACTGTGTCTGCAGTGTCTGAATTACAAAAATTTGATAGTAGTCTATTTTTGTTGTATAGGAATAGAAGAGGAATTGGAAATGTCTGAAATGAAACGTGGGAGGTTAGCTGGGTCTTGTATTGCCATGTACGTTAATTAGTTCATTGAATTGTTAAAGCACTTAAAAACTACTTCCTCAGACAAATTTAATGTTGATATCATATATATATACTTCCTGAAACCATTATATTTCTGTATTTTCAAAACCATTGTATTTAGAACAATTATTTATCTTCGCTTTCACTTCACGAAACTCCATGACCGCAACTGGTTTGTTGATTTAAAATTCCCTACATCAAAAGTAAAAATTAAAAATATTGTGAGGCACTATTTAAAATTAATTTACCTCTAAAACTTAGCCACAAAATGAATTTGGAATAAATCCCTAATCTTTCGATTTTCTAATATTTGCACTGCTGTCCAAGAATGCCGATCTACGCTTCAGAACTTTTTCACAGATGATAAATAAATGTTATTTGCACTTCTGAAATGCTGCATAATTGCCACTTCAAGCTAGATTACACATTCGTTTTATTTGGAGGTTTAATGAGCAACCCGACGTGCTATATAAGTCGCCCGTCCTTAATTTATGGCCCTTGGTTCCAGAAAGGGGAGAGAGCCAGTGCCGTAAGACAAATGCAGCATCCATGCCTTATCGGGATTCGAACCCGAACCCATCTTGAATGAATAGTCAGAATACAGAACTTAGACTACTGCTCCATTTGGATCTCCCATTGTACTTTTCATACCTCTTTATCTTCTAGCATTCGCATTAAAGAAACTTTGTTGTGTGTTATAGTGATGGAATAACTCACTTCTTCTTGGAAGTTTATTCATCATTCACGCAAAATAATCACTCACAAATGATCATTCAAAGGAATTATCCTATTAACAGGTTATAACTACGCTCACTGAGTATCTTTCATTGCAGTGATCTCAAGTTGCGCTTTCAAGGCCACAGATCTTTTCTGCAAACTACCCTAAGGAGAGCATGCTCTTCATCATTCAGGGTTCACTAGGAATGATTTGCCACTAGTTGCCTATTGGCGACCGCTTCGGGTACACAATTTAAATGAAGGGCATTCACGTATCATTCCCATTCTTAAGTTTCATCATTATTTCTTAACTGACTGCTGAATGCCCGCTCACATAAGTGTTGACAACTATTCATTCTCGACATTACTTTTCTTAATAGGGGATCGTTTCCATACTCATACTGGCAGAATAAACCTAAACTTTTACTGCGACTTCAATGTGCGTCGCAGAAATGGCGGAGTGAATTATTATTCACAGCTGTGAGAGCGAACAATTCACCATTTCGGTGACCAGTCGTTCGTTGTGCACGAATCGTTCATGAATAGTCCATCACTACTATCGTGAAAGGATGATTTTAAACCTTATTTTTGCGCGGGGTTGGAATACTCGTGATCATTTACAACTATCACTCGCTCGACCTTAATTTAGGGCAACAAAATTCATCCATGCTTTTTTTTTCCTTTGATGCATAGTTAAATGGCATAGATGAGTACTGTATAGTCTAAGATATCTCCATACCTAGAAAAAATATTAAAAATATGCTTTACATAACCAACAGCGCAAAAAAAAGTGTACTTTTAAATACATGAGAAACAACAAATTATGTGAGACCGACAACATATTAAAGTGAAGATACATCTTGAACCTGCACAATTACAAGATACAACCTAAGTTATTTAAACATTACCTGAATCTGTGATAGTTCTTCCATTCCTTCAGAGTAAAAATCTGCTCCAATGTTCAATTTTACTACCGGAGTGACTTGTTTCCATCTTACTAATCGCTCTCCACCTCTCAGAATCATCCATTCAATGTTCAGCTTCTCCATTGGAGTGACAAGCTTCCATCCTACTAATCGCTCTCTACCTCTGAAAATCATCCATTTAATGTTCAACCTTCCTATTGGAGTGGCGTGCTTCCATTCTAACAATCGCACTCCACCTCTGAAAATCATCCATTCAATGTTCAATTTCCCTATTGGAGTGACCAGCTTCCATCCTACGCATTACTCTCCACCTCTGAAAATCATCCATTCTATGTTCAACTTTCCTATTGGAGTGACCAGCTTCCATTCTGCCAATCGTTCTCCACCACTGAAAATCATCCAATCTATGTTTCACTTCCATATTTGAGTGACCAGCTTCCATCCAACCAATCACTCTCCACCTCTGAAAATCATCCATTCTATGTTCAACTTTCCTATTGGAGTGGCCTGCTTCCATCCTGCTAATCGCTCTCAACCTCTGAAAATCATCCATTCTATGTTCAACATTCCTAATGGAGTGGGCTGCTTCCATCCTACCAATCACTCTCCACCTCGGAAAATCATCCATTCTATGTTCACCTTTCCTATTGGAGTGACCAGCTTCCATCCTACCAATCATTCTCCACCTCTGAAAATCATCCATTCTATGTTCAACTTTCCTATTGGAGTGGCCTGCTTCCATCCTACCAATCGCTCTCCAGCGCTGAAAATCATCCATTCAATGTTCAACTTCCCTATTGGAGTGACCAGCTTCTCTCCTACCAATCGCTCTCAACCTCGGATTATCATCCATTCGATGTTCAACTTTCCTATTGTAGTGGTCTGATTCCATCTTACCAATCGCTTTCCACCGCTGAAAATCATCCATTCTATGTTCAACTTTCCTATTAGAGTGACCTAGCTTCCGTCCTACCAATCGCTCTCAACCTCTGAAAATCATCCATCCTATGTTCAACTTTCCTATTGAAGTGGCATGCTTCCATCCTACCAATCGCTTTCCACCTCTGAAAATCATCCATTCAATGTTTAACTTCTCTATTGGAGTGACCAGCTTCCATCCTACCACTCACTCTCCACCTCTGAAAATCATCCATTCTATGTTCAACTTTCCTATTGGAGTGGCCTGCTTCCATCCTACCAATCGCTCTCCAGCGCTGAAAATCATCCATTCAATGTTCAACTTCCCTATTGGAGTGACCAGCTTCCATCCTACCAATCACTGTCCACCTCTGAAAATCATCTATTCGATGTTCAATTTTCCCATTGGAGTAGCGTGCTTCCATCCTACCAATCGCTCTCCACCTTTGAAAATTATCCATCCTATGTTCAACTTTCCTATTGAAGTGGCGTGCTTCCATCCTATCAATCGCTCTCCACCTCTGAAAATCATGCATTCAATGTTCAACTTCTCTATTGGAGTGACCAGCTTCCATCCTACCAATCGCTCTGCACCTCTGAAATGTTTTTTCTAGATTATCCCTTAATCCTGATCACCAGTGTATGAACAAACTGTTCTTCAAAGTGGATGGTAACAGAACAGATACAAAGCCGTATTCTAATCAAACTTTTATAAGAGATATCATGAAAAAAACTCTATTTGAGCTCTCCAGCAGGAATACTGTGCACCATTTTAGGCAAAATATTGCACTAGACGCTCTCATTACTGCTACCTTTAAAAAACGGATATTTTGAAATGGAAAACTAAACTTTGTTTTAAGCGAAATATGCGTAAATATAATGGTTCTGGCAAGTAAGAAATACCTGATCAAAAAAAAAAAAATCCAATAGGGTTTTTAAAAGCCTAGATACTGCAGCAAACGTATTTCAAATAGAAATATGCGCTTGCAGCAAAAAATATTGGGCTGCTGCAAACATGAATATGACCTTACCTTCTGTCATCGAAAACCTTTTCGGTATGAAAAATTATGAATTATATGGGAAATATTTTTCGCCATTAGTCTAGTCGCAAAAATTATTTTTCAAATCTGACTTTTAAAAGCAGAGATGTCGGAAAAATGATATACATTTGCGGCTAACCGGAAAGTTTTTGAATTATTTGAAGAAGGAACCGTGCGTGAAATAATCCAAATGGTAAAACATTTCAAAGGAAAAGCAATTTTTTCAATAAGATTCGTGGAAGCAATGATATGAGATATATTTTGAAATCTATGTCTCGTAGCGCCTGCGTTACGGATCAGAAACACTCCAAACATTGCGGATCTTTTCTGCCTCAACACAGTCTTTCAATAGTAAAATGAGTTTGTTAGTTCGGGATAATAGGTGCAACAGATGTATGGTGTCTACAAGCGGGCATTCGTATACGACTTATTATGAGATCTTACTTGTTTTTAAAAGACGTGCTAAAAAAAGAAATTAAGTCAAGTAGTAAATCGAAAAGCAGGTATGCTCGTTATAAACTTGAAATAGTGTTGCTAATCCTAACACTATTAAATTTTAAGCATTAATTTAAGCGATAATTGGACAGAGAATTGTATCAATTGTCGGGTCGCAAAGTACACAATAACTGTTGAGTTAATTGTATCACGCCAATAATGAAGAGACATTTGGTGCCTATTATGCAATTAAGTGCAAAAATCCACAAGTAGAAACACCGTCTTCTACACGATTTAAAAACACACAATCAAGTATTGAAACACTTATATCTTGCTGAAGATTTAATACTAAAATACACTGTATGTTAAAAGCAATATATACAAATTAAAATAGCATCTTTCGAGTATGCTCCATACTCATCCTCAGATTTAAATGAGCAGATGTTTAATTGCAGCAAAGGTCTTACATGCAGTTCCAGGTGATTGGGTTCGATGACGTATAGATGAAGGTTTGGTCAGTTCAACATTATGACGTTGAAAGACACAAGACGAATGGTTATAGTTCTAAAAGTTCGTTTATTGTAAGGTTCTCGGTATCGGGGGTCATTTATTGATTTTAGGAAATCCCAATGAAAGTAAATCCCCCCCCCGGGTCTGGATATGTTATAAATCAGTTCAACTACCAGATCACTAAAAGTTCGTTTAAGTCAACACCAACATTACGTCCGCAGTAAGACGTCGAATACAGGATTATTAAGACTAGCTAATTCAGTCTCCCACTCTCCACTTTGGGATAAAGCTCGTGTACTAATTACATCTAGATCACATTTTTCGGCAATATTCACCTAAAGTTTCAATCATTACATCATTTGCAACATTTCTGTTGCAATGAAGAAATACCCCTTTATATTCCATATCAATAGAAAAAGATTGCACCTGTCAAAAGACGAAATGGTGCCAAGAACCTTTTGATTATTAACGAACTTTTAGAACCATAATCATTCGTCCTATGTCTTTCAACATGTCATAATCTTGAACTGACCACGCTTTCATTTATGCTTCATCGACCCCAATCACCTGGAACTTGGGCCGCGGGTAGAAAAGTGGGCAAGGTTCGTGACTGCCACGGGAAGGGCCTTAGGTTCGATCCCAGGCAGGTACAAACGCTGGATCCACTAAATACCCGCCGTTCGTCGGATGGGCACGTTAAGCCGCCGGACCCCGGGTACTGGCCCCCCGATAATAAATAAGGGCGTCTTCCACTCCCTTTCTACTTCGCTTCCGTGTCACTTTCCTATCGGACGCTCTAGCCCAAATCTCCTAGTTTCCTATATCTAAGGGCTGTTTAAGACCTGGGGTCAGACACTCCCTTCCTAAAATTCTCTACATATGATCATTTGATCACGTGGAACTGTATGTAGAACCTTTGCTGCCACTAAACATCTGCTCATTTTAATCTGAGGATGAGTATGGAGCATACTCAAAATATGTTATTTTAACTTGTATATATTGCTTTTAAGGTACAGCGTATTTTAGTATTAAATCTTCAACAAGATATTAAGGCTTCAATACTGGATTGTGTGTTTTTTAATCGTGTCGAAGACGGTGTTTCCTACATGTGGATTTTTTCACTTAATTGCTTAATTGTATCACTTTGGGACCCGACAATGGCGAATAATAGTCTCTTTGCTGAGCTAAGTGAAGAAAGAAATTATATTTTTCCCCTGGAGAATAAGACAATCAAATGATGAGACGTCCTTAGTTGAGTATGAGATTCAAAAACAAGTATGCAAAGTGTTAATTTGATAATTAAATACTGTTATGATTTTCGTTTTAATTTTAAAGATTCTTATTCAAAGCTAAATATTAAGTCGTTTATTTCTCATTTTTCAGTGGTTCGTCAAAGCTACCAAGTTCAAATATACGACGATATTGTTACTCGAGGAAACACTGCCCTTCTTACGTGTCATGTTCCAACTCACGTAAGAGATTACGTCGTTGTGACTTCGTGGGAAAGAGAAGATGGCGTCTCTATTGCTTCCAGCGTTGCTAATGGTAAGTTGTTTTGTTTATGTAATACACACACAGCAGACGCAATTTTAAAGAGATATCTTCAAACTATGGTTGTGCGACCACTACGAATGAAACATGTGCTCCTAAAGCTGCGTTAATTCGACTTGCCATTTCATTAAATACTTTATTCTTCTGATAAAGCACCGTTTAAGTCATTTTTGAAGACTTGTATGGGAAAGCTCTTTGTTTCACGATTCGCAGAGTTTTGTGGAAATCGGATAATTATCTAGCTCCTTAAACTAGGAGAAACTACCCAAGGCCGTTCCATAAAAACTGAGAGTAATTTGTTTTTAGTTGGAAACAGTGGGAAGGGGCAAATAACGACGTAGACGACTAACTGAATTAAGAAAGTATCTATGGCAACAGTTATTAGCCGTGGCAGACGATTCTGGTTTTGTTATTGAGCAGTGGTTTATGGTACGTCTGCATTTCGCCATACAGCGGTCGACGTGAGTGATTCAGAATTAAGAAGTGAAATGCAATGTACGATAAAACTTTGCTGTCGTTTGGGTAAAACGGTCCCAGAAACAATTGATTTAATGAAACAAGTTAGTAAAATCATGCAATGCATTGATTATGATACGCTTTTCCAACAAACCAGAAAGGATTACTCAAGTTATGAGGATAATGGCTGTGGAATAAATCTCGCTCCTGTGTCCTGACCTTTGACCCTATTTCGATGATATTCAACAGAACCGGTTCAGTATACCTCAAAAATAACATACTAAAGTTTTGTTGCAATAGAAGCAGTTTTACGCAAGTTATGAGAATAATGGCTGTGGAATAAATCTTGCTTTTGTGCAATAACCTTTGACCCCATTTCGTTGATATTCAACAGAACCGGTTCACAATACCTCAGGAACAACATGATAACGCTTTGTCGCAATCGAAACATTTTTAGGTAAGTTATGATGCACAAGGGCAATGGAATGGTTCACACTCCAGTGTCCTGACCTTTGACCCCATTTCGCCCATTTTCAATAGGGTTCGTCCCCAGTGGCTCCCTACCACATACTAAAATTTCATCGAAATCGAACCATTTTTACGCAAGTTATGACGCATAAGTGCAATGGAACAAATCCCGCTGCTCTTATGTCCTGACCTTTGACCCCATTTCGCCCATTTTTAATAGTGTTCGTCCCCAGTGGCTCCCTACGACATACTAAAATTTCATCGAAATCGAACCATATTTACGCATGTTATGACGCATAAAGGCAATGGAATGGATTCCCCTTTTATGCCCAGACCTTTGACCCCATTTCGCCCATTTTCAATACGGTTCGTCCCCAGGTGGTTCCCTACCACATACTAAAATTTCATCGAAATCGAACCATATTTACGCATGTTATGACGCATAAGGGCAACGGAACAAATCCCGCTCTTATGTCCTGCCTGATCTTTGATCCCATTTCGCCCATTTTCAATAGGGTTCGTGCCCAGTTGGGTCCCTACCACATACTAAAATTTCATCGAAATCGAACCATATTTACGCATGCTATGACACATAAGGGCAATGAAATGGATCCAGATTTTATGTCCTGACCTTTGACCCTATTCCGCCCATTTTTAGTAGGCTTCGTTCCCAGGTGGTTCCTTACCACATACCAAAATTTCATCGAAATCGAACCATTTTTACGCAAGTTATGACACATAAGGGCAATGAAATAAATCCCGCTCTTATGCCCTACCTGACCTTTGACCCCATTTCGCCAATTTTCAATACGGTTCGTGCCCAGGTGGTTCCCTATCACATACTAAAATTTCATCGAAATCGAACCATATTTACGCATGTTATGACGCATAAAGGCAATGAAATGGATCCCGCTTCTATGTCCTGACCTTTGACCCATTCCGCCCATTTTCAACAGGGTTCGTTCCCAAGTGGTTCCTTACCACATACTAAAATTCCATCGAAATCGAACCATTTTTACACAAGTTATGACGCATAAGAGCAATGGAATGGATCCCGCTCCTATGTCCTGACCTTTGACCCTGTTTCGCACATTTTCAATAGGGTTTGTCCCCAGGTGGTTCCCTACCACATACTAAAATTTCGTCGAAATCGAACCATTTTCACGTGAGTTATCGTGCGGACGGACGGACGGACGGACAAAGCTGGAGCATATACGCTTCTTCAGTTCAACACAATTTTATTAACAAGGTTGGGTTCAGGAGGCGAACATGGGCGTCCTGATACATATATTGTACGGTAAAATATACAAACTCTAAAATTCTATGTACATTATATACAGCACGATGTATTGATTCACAAAGGAGCTTTGTGGTAAGAGGTGCAGGCATTTTGCACAAGAACAATAACAGAGATTGTCGAAACATTTCGTCTCGAAGCATAAGTATATTATAGTGCTGACAAATAACAGAACGAGAATATTATAATGAAGCACTGTACAAAAGGAGAACTGTAGATGACAAAGTAGACAATGTGAAACCTAAGGCAAACAGAATAACGGTGTCTTAGCACTTATAGAAAAAATGATAATCAAAGAAAAAAACAAGAAAGACTATATACATTTGTACAGTATGGTGCATATTATATTCACATTTGTTAGAAGATATATGCTTTATGTTGAAGTCTGATTCCGAAAACCAATGGTGAGCATGCACGTTGAACTGAAGTTCAACAAAGCTAGGATAAACTACCGACAGTCAGTTGCAACGTCGCTGGCATGCCGGCGAACCAGGAAGCGGCCGGAGACCAGGTGGAACGGAAATGTTGTTCTCTCTGTTGGGCAACGGCCACAAGGTTCTCTAGACGAAGTCTCGAGAGGAGACGCTCCCGAAAGTGACACAGTAGTTCTACAGAAGCTTGGTGAATGGTATAAGGAGATGAGATATCTCGGCAGCGCTGATGAAATGAGTAGATGACGTGTTTCACCAGGATGAAAATATATGAGCAGATGGGTGGAAGCTTGACTGGCGGAGAGAACTGCAGGAGGTGTGTCTTATAGGCATCGAAAGGAAGATTAGTTGTGGCTGAACGTCGAGCAATGGAAAATTTAAGATGGAGTAGTGGAAGGAGAATGACACAATGTAGATAAACGTGAGAGACATCAGCTACTTGAGCACAGAAGGGGCAAAGAGGTGAGTCAAGAATGGTCATGTGGTGGAGGATGGATGGAACGGGAAGACGGCGGTGGAGAAAAAGCCAGTGAGTGTTCATTTCAAGGGGAGCTGAAAGAGGAGAAAGGGTGGTAGACCAGACAGCGGTGAGAGAGGATTGGGAGACATCAGGGATGTGAAGGGGAGAAGGAGAGTGGGATTTTGAAAGTAACCGATAGAAAACTGAGGTTGAAAGATAGGAGAGTAGAAGTGTAGATCTGCCGACTGAAAGAAAGAAAGGAAGGGGGAAGGAGGCGGAAGGAACAAAGGTCAGGCCGGTGGTGGTTGCGAGATGAGGAAACTTAGCAATGATGGTAGAGAGTAGGGAGTCATAGACAGAGCGAGAGGAGGGTGAAAGTAGAACGGTGGGTGGGAGGCTGGCGTAGGGTCGCCAGGACAGATCTGAGGTTACAAGGTCTTTGACGGTTACAACTCCGACTCGAAGCCAAGAAGGATAGGCGAAGCATGAAAGATGAGGGGGGTGAAGAAGAGAGGAGAAGAACAGGGGTTCGGCAAGGAGTTCAGTGGTGGAAATCGGGTGGGGATCGAGTGAGCGGGAGAGAGCGGAGAAAGGTAAGAGTCTCCCGTAAGGCAGGAGGAAGGCGAGAGTGAGTGGTAGTACGGAGATCCATTAGAATGAAAGAAGTGAAAGTGAAATTAGTGTTGCTCGAAGAGGTGATGACATTCCTTGCGGTAACGGCGTCGGCAACAGGTGAGGTATGAAGACGGAGGAACGAAGTAATCCGGAGAGCTTGATAGTACAGTCGTGTATCAATTAGGCCAACGCCACCTTGGTCAGGAGGAAGGCTGAGCTTGGGGGCACTGAGCCAGTGGTGTCCGGTCCAGATAACTGAGGTGAAGCAGCTAGTGATATCATTGAGACGAAGAAGTGGGGATTTAGTAGCAAGCCAGGAATGTGTGCACATGGAGAGAAGATAGGTTTGCGCAAGACGTGCACGTTGAAAATATGAGGTGCAGAAATGCGCTTTTCGCCAAAACGCAGTTGACCGATGAAGACGTGGCTGGATGGTATTCCAGGTTGTGCTGGAGGCTTCACCTGTGACGCGAAGATGTACGCCAAGGAAACGTTGAGAGGCTGAAGACCAGTGCGCTCCCCATGGGGAATCCAAGCGGTCAACCCATGAGCCGCACCACAGGCCTGTGCTTTTGGTTGTATGTTAATCGCAGCTCCGGAGCAGGAGGCGTAATCGGCGAAAAGACTTTGGAGCAAAGAGAACTGTGAATCCAGGCGTATACAGAAAGTAACGTCGTCTGCATACGCCACGGAAGTGGTGACATGGTGTCTCGTGCGGGCGATGAGTGGCGGCAGGGTGGTCTTGAAAGGAGCGTTGAACGGAGCGGAGAAAAGGTTCTAAGGCTATAGCGAAAAGTTGACCAGAGAGTGGGCAGCCTTTCCAACCTACGTTTAGAAACCGTAAAAAAGCTTACAAAGATAAATGTTTGGGTGAATCAACAATTTTTAGATGGCACCATGATTTTAAAAAAAGGCGTTTGTCGGCAGAACTCTCTCCTAGGCCTTGTCGACCTGAAAGTGTTGTTACGAACCGCATTGGGCAATCCTGCAACAAGATCAACGAATGATGTGTGAAGACATAGCGGCGTCAACTAATATTTCAAAAACGTCGGCATTCCGCATTCTGCGTTACAAATTACTGCTGAATCGTCTGTGTTCCAGATATGTAAAATATGCTACAACCGCGAAAATTTTGTAAATAGCTAGAGTGCGTCCTCGTATGCTAATAATCTACGTTTGGTGCGACTGCGCATTACCGCACACCCTGTGGTGGCGCTGCAAGCACAAACCGGCAGGCTTATAAACCGTCG
The DNA here is from genome assembly GCA_039090855.1 of Macrothele yani. Lineage (NCBI taxonomy): Eukaryota > Metazoa > Arthropoda > Arachnida > Araneae > Macrothelidae > Macrothele > Macrothele yani. The sequence goes on from CM077029.1 coordinate 20,225,217, forward strand.
TGTAGTCGATGCCCCATGAAAGCGAAATGCACCGGCAGTCGCAAGCAACAGAACAGAGTGACAAGAATGCCGGGTAGATGCCAGAAACGTCGATTTACGCAACTACGGACCTTGAGAAGGGCCTCAACATCGGGCTGAAAACCGCAGGGTGGTCAGCGCGCCGTATAGGCCGCCACGTGGATTTTTCTGGCCATACCGTCCGTGTTGGGAGCAGTGTACACGTGACGGCACTGCCACACGGCGGAGCGGCTCCAGACGGACCAGTAAGACCACCGGTAGAGCGGATCGACGGAACGTTCCCCAGGCCTTAACGGATCCCACGGGGACCCGGTCCTCTATAAAGGCGGATGTAGGGGCTCCTGTGTGCCCACGAACTATTTCCCGACGCCTCGCCGAAGCGAATCTGCGATCCCAGCACCTCTTACGTGTGTTGTCACTAACACCGGAACATCGTCGGCTCCGTGTGCAGTGGTGCCACATACACATACTGGCGACGTGTCGTGTTTAGCGATGAGTCCCGCTTCGTTTTGGGGGGCAGACAATCATCGTGTCTGAGTATGGAAGTCACCTGGTCAACGGCACAATCCCAAACTAGCTATCGAGCGCCACGCCTCCTCCACTGCAGGCATTATGGTCTGGGGAGCTATTGTCTACGATAGCCGATTAGCTCTGGTAGTGGTACTTGGATCATTGACGGGCTAGCTGCAGCTGGATAAAATCCTACGACCCCATGTGCTCCCATTCCTGGCCGGGATTCCAGGTGCGCTATACCAGCAGGATAATGCTCGCCCGCACACGGCTCGGGTCGCCCAGGGCTGCCTTAGTCATGTCCAGACAGCACTTCCATTGCCTACCCGCTGCCCGGACATGTCTCCTGTCAAGTATGCGTGGGATCAGTTGAAACGCCGGCTGCTGCCGTGCTGCACTATCCGTCATTTGGAGCACATTATCCAACACGTGTGGGACCAGTCTGACGCAGGTCAACATCAGGCGTCTGCTGGCCTCCATGCCGGACCGTATTGCAGTATAAATCGCCGCACGATGCGGTGCGACGCGCTATTGAAGATCACCTGATTAGGTGCCACATATCCCTCTGTAATTGTCCTGCAGCCCTGTTTTTGCCATCATGCGTATCATTCATGTGTATCAGTACGTCCATAAAATTTGAGTTCAATCCGATACTTCCTTCTTGGTGCGCAAATTTCAATGTCCGTGCGTGTACATTTGTATCTGGTAACCGCAAAAGTATCTGCCGTTTTTCGAGGGAGCAAAACAAACACATTGAAATGATTGAATTTACGAAGAGATGGCGCTCCGCCATTGGTATGTCGTCAGGTGAAATCCGAAGACGCACTGCGGATATGAATCTGATGAGTTAGCAGTTTGTTAGTGGAACAAGATACGATTGTAATGGCGGTGTCAGTGGAGATTATCCGTGGGTGTTTGTTCCATGAATTTAAACTCGGTTCATCTGCTGCGGAAACAACTCGTCGTTCATCTGCTGCAGACAAAACTCATTGTACACCTTTGATCCACATGTTCTTGAATAACCGAGAAAGTTTTCCTTTTCTGAAATGCTTGCACTAGAACACCTAGTGCCCACTATCATGCCACTTTTAAAGTCGCTTTAATAACGAGTCTTTCCCATAGTGCCGTTATCTAAACTACGTATACGACTGAAATATCTGCCTATTAAGGCATTTGTAGGTCATAGTGGCGTACGTAAGTGAGAATGGCACGTGTTTTACTTCCATCAGGCGTTCAGAATAATTTGTTGTTTCAGTGTATATGTACCGCAGTATGTATTTAATATGATGTGATATCACCTTTGAAAGTCTCGTCGCATGCATGAGACTGGTACACACTTATGTACTTAATCCCACACCTGTATGTTGAATCAATTCAATTCAATTCAATTCAGTTTATTTAGCTGTTACATAAAAACAAAATGCACAGTAACACAACAACAGTGTAAGTAATTGTAACAGCAAGAGAGATCTGGGAAAAGACCACAAAATCCCTGGCAAGGTTCTGATCTTCCTGTATAAATGTAGACAAGTCAGAGTTACACCTGAAAGCATGGCAGATAACATTCAAAGATATTAGTAGAAATTAGTATTAGTAAAATGTTTCCCATCCTTCTTTTACCTACCCTCCTCCCAACTTTCCTACTACTTTGCCCTCCTGTTTCCATCTTCCTAATGTATCCTTTTGACCTTTTAGTAGCTTCTTCTCTCTCTCCCACCAAATTCTTTTTTTACATTTACAGTTTCATTTTCCTTATTCCTTTATTTCCCTTTTTTATATTCTTGGTAGTCCCATAATGTAAAGTTCTAATTTTTTTAAATAGATTGAAATTATTTATTATTGTAAGATCATGAGGTAGAGAAATCCAAAATTGAGACCCAGTATAACTTAGTGACTCTTTAAGATACCGAGTCCTGAGAAACATTGGTCTCAGTTGAGATCTACCTCTAGTATTGTAGTCATGGGTAGGTAATGAATTTTCTATTAATGTACGATCAGTATCAATTTTTTCCTCTGCTGTACATGGCTTTTCCCAAATTGTAATTATAAATTTGTTTTAATGTTAATATGTTATATTTATTTGGGTCAACTCGTATGTATATGAGTGAGTTCATTAGTCTTAAGCCCCGGAGACGCGGGTGGCCTAGTGGGCAACGTTCGTGACTGCCACGGAAACGACCTCAGGTTCGATCCCAGGCACGTACGAACGCTCGATCCACTAAATATCCGCCAAGCGTCGGATGGGCACGTTAAGCCGTCGGAACACGGGTACTGCCCCCCCGGTAACAAATAAGGGCGTCTTCCTCCCCCTTTCTACTTCGCTTCCGTGTCACTTTCCTATCCGGCACTCTAGCTCAAATATCCTAGCTTCCTATTTTTAAGGGTTGTTTAAGACCTGGTGTCAGACACTCCCTTCCTAAAATCCTCTACATATGATCATTTTGATCAGTCTTAAGCCCCACAATTTCAGGATTTTGTTGAATTTTGAACGGGCACCAGGGTAGTCCTGCGAACTTAGATTTTGCGCACAAATAATATTTTGTTAATGCTCATTTATCTGATTCTGATTGATAGATGTCAGATATTAAAGAAAAATGTTAGGAAAGAGAGACAGACGGAGTTACTCTCTGATCCATGAGAGACAGAATGCATTATATTAACTCATACGTTTAAACATTTTTCATTTTATTTTTACAGATCGATTTCTTGCTGTAGGGATATCATTTCTGGTCACAGAGAGACGTAAAGATAGAGGTTTCGTCCTGTTGGCGACATGTATAAGGGCCATGGGCTTATGGTTGATCGCTCGATCTATATACTCCAGACTTTAGTCTCTAATTAGTCATGTACTGCGAATGAGATTTTCGGTATTATCTCTCTTCTGGATCCAGGCTCCCTAAATAAGGAACGTTCCACACGTTAAAGTCTCGTTTTGCTCAGTAGGATGGGTAACCCATCTATATATACGAACAAAGATGGCAAAAAGCAAATACTTTTCTCCGTCCTATCTGTTTGTAATCAACGTTTGGAAACTCCATAAAACCGCCCCCGGTGGGGTAGTGGTCTAAGCGATGACCTCTGATCATTCGTCCGTAAGAGGTCCGGGTTCGAATCCCGGTGAGGCATGGGTGTTGTGTTTGTCTTACGGCACTGGCTCTTTCCGTTCCCTGGATCCAGTGACTCTAAATTAGGAACGGGCGACTGCTTATAGCCCATTGAGTTGCTCACGGTGGTCGTTAAACCTCCAATAAAAAAAAAAAAAGAAACACTCTATGAAGTTATGACTAACCACGCAGGCTTACATTGAACATGCTGATCTAGAATCTAAAAAAGTAATAATTTGCTTACAAAACATTTTCATTCATGCTTGCTTTTCTTACTGCTATTTGTAGACATTGTCGCTAAACATTTGAGTTTGAAATTCTTTTATGAAGATAATTTGTTCAAGAAAGATGAATATAGGAGACGAAAAAAAAATGTTGTCTTCTCGAAAATTACAGCTGTCTGCAGCAATAATGAACGAAGCAATTTATTTAATGCATGAACAGAAAATTTGTTCAGCAGCAATCAAATCCTGCAGATAACAACGCAGTTTTACGTAAGAACTTAATTAGATGGAAAGACGGGAAGATCCATCGTGGAAATTCCGAAGTAATTCTTATCGATTTCTCTTTTTAGCATTTATACGTCACACAAATTGGGTCGAAGATATAATTTTGACGTTATTACCGCTTATTTGGAGCAACACTAATAAGATTTTTAACAACGTAATACTCGCTAATGAAATGCGTTTCCTCAACTTAATTAGACTGCTTAAGTATCAGACTTGATACTTGGAACGCAAACAAATAATCGACGGTTTAAGCAAAGTTAGGGATTAAAAAAATATGTCTGTCAAGAGTTGTCGTTTCCTCCTAGTGGATTTATATAAAGTCAATTTAAAAACTGGAGTACCCCTCGTAACAACTGCCAGACTTTCAATTCGCTTCAGCATTTTGTTTATGTTATCTTTCTTTTCCTTCCATCTGTCGGTATAAAATATGCCTGTAGCTCAGGAAAGGTAAGCGGTAAAATCGCATAACCATTATAGGGCACGTACATTCCTTGACCTACAAGCAGTTAATTCCTAGGTGGGATACATTTCTGTTTTTTCAATAAAACTTCACTATAAGCAGACGGTTTGTTTCTTTCGGGGGAATGGGATATTGAGTCACATGAACGTTTAAGTTCATAAGGTGTCGATCTTTCACAAATACCTAAATGGGTACTTCTTCCAGACTTCCACGGAAGGAAGAAAATCCGCGTCTCGGGACTAAAATACCATCATACTTCATCAAGGATTTTAACTCGGTTCCGACTTCGAGAAAGCCCACACTTGTTGACACTTGGCCACGTAAAACGGATTCGAAGAATTCATCTGAAATTCGGATTTGAAAATTTGATTTGAAATTCGAATTCAAAATATTAATTTACAACTTGGATTCGAAGAATTTAATTGAAATACGGATTACAAGAATTAGTCTGAAATTTGGATTCGCAGGATTCGTTTGAATTTCGGACACAAAGAATTAATTTATAATTCGGTTTCCAAGAATTCAACTGAAATTCGGAATTGAAAGATTGATTTGAAATTCGGAATCGAATAATTCCTTCGAAATTCGAATTCCATTCCAAGAATTCAACTAAAATTTGGATTAAAAAAATCATTCGAAACTCCGATTCATTTGAAATTCAGATTCCAAGAATTCGTCCAAAATTCGGATTCAAAAATTTAATTTTAAATTCGAATTCAAAATATTCATTTATAATTCGGATCAGAAGAATTCATTTGAAATTCAGATTCCAAGAATTAATGCAAAATTCGGACTGCAAGAATTCATCTGAAATCGGATTCTAAAATTACATTTGAAATTTGGATTCGAACAATTCATTTGTAATTCCGATTCGAAGAATTAATTTTAAAATTCGGATTCAAAGAATTCATCTGTAATTAGGATTTGAATAATCCATCTGAAGAGAAGACGATAAAGAACGAACTCCGTTTATTAAGCATATAAATGATGACAAACAAAGAGATGCAAGCTTTTTGCTACCTCCAGGTAGCTTCATCAGACATTTAGTAGTTAAGATCGGAGAATCAACGGAAAAACACTGCTAAGAATATAAGTAAGTTCAAAATAAATAAGACACTTGCACGACGTCACGAGTGGTTAGATCCCAAGGCCGGGTGCTCACGTGAGAACCCTGCCGTAGGATCTAACCAATGTGCGTGGTGAAGGATCCATTCAGAGAACAACATAATGGAGGTGGTCCCACTGATGCTCAATTGGGTTTAATTCTGTAGAATTAGGGGGCCAGAGAAGTACTTTGAAGTTTTCATCGTGCTCTTCTAACCACTCTTGGACAATTCTATCTGTGTGAAACGTCGCATTATCGTGCTGAAAGATCCCATCAGCCCCAGGAGAGACAATCAGCATGTAAAGGAGTACGTGATCTGCAAGTATGGATTCATAACAAATTCGGTCTGTAGTTCCTTCCACAGGTATGAGTGGACCCCGAGAATGCCTTGAAAACATTCCCCAGACCATAACGCTGGCCCCACCAGCTTGTTCTCTACCAGCAGTGGTTGAAGAGTGTTCGTTCTCCGATGTTCCACGCTTTGTACGCCAACGTCCATCCGTTCGATGAAGCAGAAAACGTAACTCATCGGAGAAGGCAATCCTTTGCCAACCAGCGGATGTCCAATTCCGTTACTGCCGTGTAAATCTAAGCCTTTTCTGCCGATGCACTTTCGTTAGCATAGGTGCAGTGACCATCCGTTTGCTTCACAGCCCCATACGCAGCTGGGTTCGCTGAACTGTCGTTTTAAGCACACTCCCAGCATCCCCCTGGTACATTTGGCTAGTGAGTTGCTCCACTTTAGCGTGTCGATCGGCCCTTACGCACGTTCGAAGCCGACGTTCACCTCTCACATCAATGGCAGGTGATTCTCCGCAGTTAGCAAGTCGCTAATTCGCAACGGGGAGATTTCTGTAGTCACGATACACTTTAACCACAGCAGCACGCGAACAGTTCACAAACTGAGCTGCTTCAGAAAGTTTGCCACCCTTGGCCCGGAAGCAGATAATCATCTCTTTTTGCAAATCTGATAAATCGCTTCTTTTATCCATGACAGCAACGAGTGATATATGTTTTCAGATTGCCTACAGCACACCTTAAATACCTTCCAAGCAGCTGACGACACGTGCGTTCTTTCATTGGCAACGCGATGTGGACGTCAAAAGTAGAAGGTGGTCACAATAATGTGACTCGACTGTGTATATACTGAACTTGTGACGAATGCTATGACACGCTTCTGGGCGACATCGCGTCGTTGGAGGGATCGAACAGATCCATCAACCCAGTGGAACTTTTATGAATCCAATAGCTGTAATTTAAGAATGGGAAGGTCCTTATAACGTTAAAAACTAGCTGAAGGGTTGTTATCTCCATTCTAAAAAAACCTTGAGTGCATTTCTTCTAAAAAAATCAATATTTAAACTGTAATGCTTCGTATGATTTTGCCTTTCTGATGACGTAATGTCAAAACGTTGCTAAGCGCTGGCTTATGACCATTCGCCTTCGATGGCTTCGGGTTCGAATCCAGGTGAAGCAAGGATGTTGTGCTTGTCTTATGGCGCTTACTCTCACCCTTCCTTGGAACCGGTGACCCTAAATTAGGGACGGGCGACCGCTTATAGTCCATTGAATTAATCACGGCAGTCGTTAAGCCCGCAACCAAAAAATAGAAACGGTGCAAATGCAGTAGCAAAACAATGTGAAAAAACCTGATTTTACTATTTTTCGACAGAATTAACATTAACCTAAACGAAGTTTTGCAATTGTTTTCCAGTGTACGATATGCACATTTTCACTGTTGTGTGTTGCAAATGAACACCAGCGTTCCGTTTCTAACAGATGATTTGAAAATATCTTTTGATGGTCGTGCAGAGAGGTATGCATTCTTGTATTTTGTGTATGTTCACTTAATCATAATTTGTTATCTGAAGTGTCAGTAGCTAACAGTATAAACGGGAAAATAATAAGATTCTATTTTTAGACACATCGCTATTACCTATTTCCCATAGTTATCTAGCGGATTCAGTTGACTCTGGACAATGTGAAACATTTTTAAATTTAAGCTCCGTTGTTTCTCATCAGAAATGTACATTTGCATCCAAGATTTTCAGGAAATCACTTATTTTAAGTAGAACGAAAGAAGAACCTATTATGCTGATCTGGTAATATTCAGGCGAAACTTTGCTTCATTTGCACTAGATTTTGTTTCCTTTATTCGGAGGGCTAAAAACACAGGAACATCTAACTCTATGATGCATTTCCCGTCTCTAATTTAGGGCCACTCTTTGTAGAAAAGAAAGAGAACTAATAAGGTGAAACTCAACACCATGCATCATTCGGGACTCGAACATGGACCTAGCTCCAACGATGTTTCACATGTCAGTGCCTCTAACCACTAGGACACCGCAGTGAGAATAATTCAAGATTCAAAGAAATAATGGCATGTCTAACAAATAATTAGGACATCCGGCAGAAATGGAAATAATACTTTGAAAAAGCACCGAATGAAGTAAATTAAAGAGAAATGTGAATGCAGATAAACAAATAAAGCAACAACTGTAGGAGTGACAAGGAGAGTCTTCATTCTCTATTTAAGGCACCCAACTTTCATTTCTATTGCTCAAGAGCCGCGGATGGCTTGGTGGTTGCCGAGTCTGACTATCAATGCAAGGTCCTCAGGTTCGATCCTGGGCTGATCTTTCAGAGATGGTGTGATTTACTAACAATCGTTGAATATCCGCCATGCATCGGACGAGCACGTTAAGTGACTGCCCCCAGGCTGGACCCACTTGTTAAATAAGTATCATTTCCTATGCCCCCCTGAAATTCTCTCACCTCTCTATGTGCAACATCGTACTTGTACGGTGGCGCCATCTACTATACTCTGATCTCACTACAAACTGTTCTATGAAAGTCGCTAGACTTGCTCTCATTCCTTCCGTTTCTGTGTCCTGCCCAAAAGGCGAACTCGCGGTAGGTGGCTGGGACCTAAACTCTACTCACTGTGGACGGAAGTCCTACAAGAAAATTACAACTACTTTCTATTGCCCAGTGTGTATGATCTGGTGTAGGGACCGACGCGGACACCGAAAGATCTCGCCTGTTTTTAACATCATTTTTGAATATTGGGGAGTGGTTTTAAAATCGCACATCAGACGGCTTATTCTGTGACTTCACTTACTACGATTTTCGAGTACAACGTCTTTCCATACGAATGGTGGTAAAATATTTTTGTAGTGTTATATTTAAAAAGAAAGCAAGAATGTATGAGAAAGCAAAAACTTCCAGCAGATAAAACTAATTTCTCATGCCACGAGGAGACGGGAAAGACTTGCATAAGTGGTAATGCTAAGATATAAAGACATAAAAGAAAGATCTCGTCTCATGCAGGTTCAACAGATTCCGATATGCGTTCAGACAATTTCCCGAAAGATACAGGTAGGGGAATTTTGTATAGTGCGCCATTCAGTATTAGGGCTCTAGGTCGAGAGGAGATATACGACGACACCACGCTAGCCACGGTCTAGAGGAGATGTTCGACGACGAGACGATGGCCGAGGGCTAGAGAAGATGCACGACGAGGCCACGGTGGCCAAAGTCTAGAGCAGATGTATGACGACCTTGCGGTGGCCAAGGTCTAGAGGAAATGTACAACAACGCCACAGTGTCCAAGGTGTAGAGGGTGCACGACGACGCCACGGTGGCCAAGGTCTAAAGGAGATGTACGACGACGCCACGGTGACCAGATCTAAAGCAGATGTACAACGACGAAGCGATGACTAAGGTGTAGAGGAGATGTATGACGACTCGACGGTGGCCAAGGTCTAGAGTAGATGTACGACGACACCACGGTAGCTAAGGTCTGGAGGAGATGTACGACAACGCCACGGTGTCCAAAGTCTAGAGGAGATGTATGACGACGCCACGGTGACCAGATCTAAAGGAGATGTACAACGGCGCAGAGGTGTAGAGGAGATGTATGACGACGCGACGGTGGCCAAGGTCTAGATGAGATGTACGACGCACCATGGTGGCCAGGTCTAGAGCAGATGTACGACGACGCCACGGTAGCTAAGGTCTGGAGGAGATTTACGACAACGCCACGGTGTCCAAGGTCTAGAGGAGATGCACGACGATGCCATGGTGGCCAAGGTTTAGAGAAGATGTACGACGACATGACGGTGGCCAAGGTCGAGAAGAGATGTATCACGACGCCACGCCGGCCGAGGTCTAGAGGAGATGTACGATGACGCATAGGTAGCCAAGGTCTAGAGCAAATGTACAACAACGCCACGGTATCCATGGTGTAGAGGAGGTGCACGACAATGCCACGGTGGCCAAGGTCTAGAGGAGAAGTACGACGACACAGCGATGACCAAGGTGTAGAGGAGATGTACGACGACACCACGGTGGCCAGGTCTAGAGCAGATGTACGACGACGCCACGGTAGCTAAGGTTTGGAGGAGATGTACGACAACGCCACGGTGTCCACGGTCTAGAGGAGATGCACGACGATGCCACGGTGGCCAAGGTCTAGAGGAGATGTAGAACGACACCACGGTGGTCAGGTCTACAGGAGATGTACGACGACGCCACAGTGGTCAATTTGTCAGAAGCGCTAGTTTCTGACTAAATGTCTGAGTCTGTCTCCGAGATCAAGTATTGGATTAGATATAGGCTGTGTTGTACTTGTCCTGCGGTTCTCCCTGCGAGGCGTTCCCGGAAGTAATGACCCTAAATCAGGACAGGCAACTTCTTGCAAACTTTCGTGCGAACAGCGAACGTAAAATTACGAAACAAACAAACAAAAAAGAGACGCACAAAAGTACTGCCCAGGAAAAAAAATGTAGCTCCCTCCGAAAAAAAAAAAAAAAAAAAAACGAAAAAGTAAAGTGTACAGAAATACGCCTCTTAAAGAAAAATTTGAAGTTCATAAGAAATCTGCACAATAATCCTTATTTCTCATTATTATGATTCTGTAGCAGAGGGAGCGAGGGAAACAGCTTCTTGGATAACAATGTTATCCGAAATGGTATAACTACAGTAGTGATCAAAATTTCTCAATCAAAAACAAAATTTCAAAGCTTTCATACATCAAACAAATGGCTTTCTCAAGGAAGGTAGGCAACGAATTAGACAGTAACAGTTTTCTGTCTACCTTCCTTGGAAAAACCTTCTGGTTGATGTGCGAAAGCTTCGAAAATTTTATTTCTATTCTACGCCAAGAAATTCCGATCACTAGCATAGTTATGCTATTTTTTAGCATAGTCGGTGTACAGTTCCCGTTTATTAATTACTTTACGTTTTTCGATGTAGAGCTCAGAGCAAAGACACAAAAACAAATAGCCAGAATTTGGGAGAGAGAAATGAAAAGACAGAATTGATGTCGCAAACTACTGGAGAACATGTTCTGCAACGGTAAAGGCAGAACTGCTAGTGTTAACATCCAGTGAGTAGCAATAAAGAAGAGCAAGATTTAAATACTTTGGGTCAGCTAGACAGAGATATGTAAGGACAAATCGTCGCAGAACGCAGATCAGATGGAATAACAGGAAGAAAACATAAAGCCTATGTGGAACAGAATACTGCCAGTAGAAAAAAATTAAATTTTCAATCAAACCTGCATGAAGGTTCAGAATAACCTGCAATAATCTAAACGGTACTGAGACTTGTACATTGTTGACTATGTGAAAATGTTTAAAACTCGAACCCAGCTGGAACGCAATTTAAAAGCAGTAATGCATATTAAAACGTTTCTAAGAAATATCCTTATGCAACAGTTGTAGACCATTTCGTCTGCTTTAACACACCTTACTAAAATGAAATGAATATATTGACGAAAAAGCCAGTCAATGTTGTTTGTCTCAAAAGATATCAGGACGCAGATGAAGCTCATAAAGATGATCACGGTATATCTGTACATGAAATTAGACACTATTCTGAAAGAAGTTTTGAAAAACACAGATTAGAATGGAGAGTTGTGGAAGACATTTGGGAAGACAATTATTCAATAGTGGTTTCAGAATGTTGTTGCAGATGTGTTGACAGAGCAAATATCGCTTCAGTGCCTAGAAACAGCAAATGTATGACGAATAAACAGACCATATATCTCTATTAACAATTACTGACCCAATAGTGCATCGGTATTCGGATAACGTTTGTACTCAATATGCACTGTAATGTCGAAAGATGGGACTTAACTGTAATTACGCACCTCTATCCAGGCATGATGTCATTAGCAAATGACCAGATGTAGATTTCACATCTTCTGCCGAAAGGCAGGAGATGCTGCATCAATTGCAGGCTCACTCACTTTAGATTATCTACTGGACCACGAATCTCTCATCAGCAAGCCAGAAAGTTTAGATCATTCTCTCCGTACGAGAGATTATATAATGAAAACTTTGTGCTTCTGACAGACAGGAGCTCCGCGCCCTTGTTATTCGCAAAATCCTTTGTTATAATGACCGACAGCTCCTTGAGTGTTTCGAGAGTGCAATTGATCCGAAATCTTGAGATATTGCTTGCGGTGAAAGATGGCATTAAATTCGTGTGTAGAATATTTATCGATTAGCACCTTTCGATCAATATATTTATTTAATTTTGGAACAATTAGCGGCATACAGATCTTCTGGCACGTACAGGAGAAACACTTACACAAAAATTTAAAAAAGTGTGATTCAATAGAATATACTAATGATATTCCAGCAGTAATATTTTAAATTCGGAAAAAGGAAACTTAGAATTTAACTGCAGGTTTTCGTTTGGAAAAACAAAGTTTAAAAATGCATATCTTCATGGAAGAACAATTTGCAATTAATTTCGAACTCCATCCTGTATTCCAAAGTTCGTTCAAAGCGTTTCTAATTCGTCAAATATCATCTAAGCGTTTCTAATTCGTGTAATTCGTCTACTGCATCTTTTTGTTTAAATAAAGCTGTGAATTGATATATAATATTTTCTAGTGTTTGAGGATAAGCATTCGAATTAACATTTGATGTTGATGTGCAGGTCATCGGAGTTGGTAAGAACCCTGTGAATTTCATCCCCATTTGAGTCTTGAGATAAGTGGTGTATTTCTCCTACTGCGCTGGTTCAGAAACTTGCGTTTCTTTCTATCTTTAGATGTTCGTACAGACCGATAGACCACGAAACAAAATTTAAAAAAGGCGTAGTCCCTTTGATTTATAATGGAGAATTTATTGTTTCTTTTCAAACTCTTCCCCACCAATACACAGTAGCCAATATTATTTTTTGTTTGTACTGTCATTGTCTTTGATCTCAAGAGTTCGTGTTGTACTACACTCTCTAGCAATTTCCGTCCCACTACAAAATGCAACCTCAACCAACATTCCCTTTGGTGCGTAGCTGTATAAGTGTCACATTTGTCCGAAACGTACCGTCTTCAGCAGTCTCTGGTTACTTTTTGCCTGAATCTCGCGGTCTTCAGAAATAGCTAGTTACTTTTTGAGTGAAATTTGCGGTGTTCAGCAATAGCTGGTTACTTTTTGTTTGGAATTTACGGTCTTCAGCAATAGTTGGTTATTTTTTCTCTGAAATTTACGGTCTTCAGCAGTTCAAATGAAGAGGTAATAAGCTGCTCTCCTCATATTTTTTAAAGCGAAAACTTTGTTGATTATGGCGATGTGTAGTGTAGTTCCCAAACTTTATTTTAAATTTTGCATCAAAATATTTAAGCAGGTTAAATCGTACTTCAAATGAAAGTTCATCACCATTTGTGCCCATTTGCTATGCGAAATAGTTTCGGGCTTCTTCCAGAGAAACATCGTATTTTATCATTTTCGTTTCCTTCCTCTCCCTTTAACCTAAACACACGTATGAATACGTAAGGAAATGTTCTTCTCTCAGCTTATAAATTACTTTCCTTCCTTTTGGTGTGGGGAGGGAGTTACGTCCATTCTGCGTAACTCGATGGGCTATCAATAGTCGCCAGTCCCTAATTTAGGGCCGCTGGTTTGGTGAGATAACTGGTGCCGCTACACAAACAAAACGTCAATGGCTCACCAGGTATCGAACCCGAACCCATCTCGGACGAATGGTCAGAAGCCAGTGCTTAGCCTACTGCGCAAACGAGGAGGCCCCGTCTTTCTTTGTCTTCCACTATATTCTAAGCATTAATACTGAAAGTAAAAAGTTATTGCTTCTTCTCATGTCCATTGCTTTTGCTACATTTCTACTTAAGTTTCTCATACAGTTTCTTCCTCCAGTTTATTGTTCATTGAACAATCTGTTGAAGGAAGAAAGGCAATGAAACACTACGTCAACACAGAGAAGGCACGCTGTAGCAGAGAGAGGGTAAACATTTCTGATTTAGATGAATTGTGATCCAGTTAGAAGCCCAGATTATATCGAATCATGACCGATTCTGTAGACGAGGCAGTCAGTAATCACACGTCCGCAATATGGACGGGATCTAATTCTGTTTTACGGCACTAGCTAGCCCCCACCCTTCCGATCCAGTAACACCAAATTAGGGCGTTTGTTTGCTTATAACCCATTGAGTTGCTCTAGGTCAGCGGTTCCCAACCTTTTCTTTGACTCACGAACCGCTTTCAACAATATATTGTTACCACAAATCTCAGGACTACTCCGAAAATGGCATCTTGTGGACGTGGCTAATTTCCAGCTCATGTAAATGAAAAGTCAAATTTAATATGATCTTCTCTGCATTTCCATTTTTTTAGAACTAATTGTAATGCCAATATCTTGAACATCTTTAAGCAATGGTTCGGAATTGTTGACAGTTGAATGCGTTTTACGGGCTTTCAAAAGATCCCCTTCCGGCGCATTTCAAGAAATAGTATTATTTTTTTGCTCTATTTCACCACATTTTGCCATGGTTCCAGTCAGTCTTCCCCAGTGATCCATGATTATTTCACAGTAAAACATTACTAATGGCAGGTATTTCCACTTGGAAGTTCAAAGTTTTTACAAGCTCCTACAACCCCAATGCGACTTTAACGATGCAGCGACTTTCGATGCTCTGAGAGTTCCGGTGAACAATAGCAGCACGTGCGAACTCTGCAAGGTCATCCACACAAGCTAAAAACTAACCGATTTCTTTCTACGTCAGAGTGAGATAGAAGGAAATATTCCGTTACCTTCTGATGTCACGGAGTAGTCTTTTCCTCAATGCGGGTGTCCGTCGCACCCGGATGTTATTGAAACGTAACACAGCACAATTACCCTCTCATGCATGCTGGCTATGTAAGAACGCGTGTCCCAAACATCTGCAAAAAATAATCAAATTGCATTTTAACTACTTTGCGGTTTTAAAAAATACTTTTGTCAAAATTGTTGTTGTGTTATTTAGTTTGGTGTGGGATAGTGGGAGGTATTGCATGGTGAATGATATTTCACTGCGATACTTTTACCTTCAAGGTGCACTTACTTTTTCTCGCTGCCACCAGTCTAGATTGGGGTTAGGTCTAGATGCTTTATCCAGATCCACTTTATTAGAGAGAGGCGTGGTGAAGGATATCCAAGCTGGTGTTGAAATGAGCTGAAGAAGATTATTTATTCCCCACTTAGGGTACGATGTAGACTGGTTTTACACGCTGGCAATAGAACATAGATAATCGACAAACCAAACAGAGCTTGAGTTGACAACAGAGCTTGAGAGCGTGAGCTGAAATGCAGGTATGTGGTCCTTCCCTGATAGCACCGTGATATTTCACAAGAGTTCAGTTGTGATAAGTTCTTGTTTCAGTTCATAAGGCAACTCACAAAAATATGGCACACATGTCAGCTATAATAGCTGTCCAACTCCTGTAGACAATTATGCAGCACTTCTGATACTAGACGTGAGATTGGCAGATCTCAGGTATAATGGATCTAGACCGCAGCCTGCTCCCTGGGAACAATATACATATATTTATGGCAAACCGCAGTTAGTCGAAATCTACCCCTAGCTAACTCGACAGCAGCCGAGCTCTTTTCTTACGTCAAAATCATCCCACGTGGTGACCTGACGTCTTATTCCTGTGCAAGCTATACAAGAAGAGAGAGAGAGCCCGCCAAAACTAACTTCCCGAGTCCTCCCAAACTTTTATGAGCCCCAGAGAGTGCTCAGCCAATCACAACGACGCATTCGACCCCCTTGCTGGGCATTTTTCACTCTCCGTGTCCTAAGCTCTCCCGATTACATGAGCCAGTTGCCCCCCCCAGCCCCCCTCGCTATTGCTTTGCTCTCTCAAATAATTCCACGCTCAAACTTCTGAGAATTCATGGGCTCGTCTTGACCTTGTGAACTGGTCACCAAGATGGCCGTCCGATCCCTTCCTTGGCTTTCACTTCAAAATGGCGCCCCGTTGCCCATTTCTGATTTTTCCACATTTATTTTCTTTAATTCAGCAGTTCTCATATTCCTGTATACCATTGCCATTTTTTCCAATTCCTTTTTTTATTTCTCTAACAATTTTCACATCATCACAACTTTGTAGTAATGTTATGAAGACGCCATTACAGAATTTCTACCGCGAAACCCTTGGAACAGCTTTGCGAAACCCCTTTCCCGAAACACCAAATGCGAACCGCTGATCTAGGTGGTCGTTAAACCTTCAAACATAAAGAACATACGCGTGTACGATAAAGCGGAGATATGAAACTTATTTCGTTTTCCGCGCAATAAGCTTTTAGATGGCTTTATCTAATAGCTATGAAATGCCATTTAAAGGTTCCACTGCTTTGGTATTCATCAGCGATTTTTATTTATACATATTTATTCTCTAATATTTTTTTTTTTATCAAAGCTGAAGAAATTGCACCGGACATGACTGAAAATGCGCAAATGTATAGATAGATTTCAAATAAATTGATTTATGAACTGAACACCCTCTGATGGGTACATTTAATTACGGAACATCGTCTTTATTCAAAGGACTTTGAAAACTTGAATTAATATACATTTGTTACTTAAATTGCTTTGTCGCAATGGTTCAGAGAATTTCGTATAAAGCAGCGCTCTTCGCTTTGGGTATCATTTTGAAGGGCAACTTCCAGCCCACCATCGAAGTGAAATATTCTTCTCCAATTAATCGGCTGAAGTTGTAAATCAAGGCTCCTGTGACTTGCAAGAGACAGGGAATGCCGTTTGAATACAAACTCACTTGAGATTGGCTATGAAAATCTGGTGGAGACAAGACGAGGAGATTGGGCCCGAAGATGAAGTATTTCCCATTCTATTCAATGTTTCCCCTTCATTTGTTACGTCATATTTAAGGAATTAAGCCATTTGTCTACAGCGGCGGTACTTCGCCTTTGTTTAGAGAAAGATAAAACTAATTGATGGCTTTCATATATCTATTCCGTTGACGACTGCTGTGTTGTAGAGCAATGAGTAAAATAGATGTTCCAAGATACTACAATGGATGATATTTCATTTGCTGTAGTTGTGGTGGCAAAGACATATCCATTCGTCTTTTGCCATACTTTACTATAATCTTTTTGTTTTTAACTTGAGATTTCGGTACCAATGATTTCAGCATTTTCCTTCGTGACTTTATTCCCACCGAAAAGAGGCTACGGTGAAAAGTCAAAATGAGAAATTCATTGAAATTTCCGTAAATCATTTGCCAAAACAGCATGTAACTCTTCGTGCCAGACAGTTCTACAGCACAGTTCTACAGCACAGTCCCACGAGCGGTAGAATTGCGTTTATTGAATACTTTTCATTGCTTGGTACAGTATCTTTCTGATAGACTGGTGTGTCATAATTAATAACCGAGATACATATTATCCTATTTTGTGCACTTAGTTCCGTCACGCCATCCCGACGCATTAAACATTCTCATTTAGAAAAGAATATACCCTACTGATATTAAACGTCGTAATGTCTGATGCTGAACATCATCAAAACCATGTGACGTATGGTAAAAGGTAAACATACCTCCGGGGAAAATACTCCTGAAGAAACTATCCCTGAAAACTGAAAAGCGGTAAAAATAACCCCGGAAAAAATACCCCAAGGGGAAGTACCCCCAGAACAAACGGTTCACTGTAAACTGACAAACAGGAACACTGATGTGTGGCTGTGTTTCGGTGTGGCAATTTACCGGCAACCCTACCACACATCTTTCAGCAACTTGGAAAATTGCCACATGCTTTTCATTAAGGGGCCGGGCACAAATTGCTGTTCCTTGGAAGAACACTATGAATGTGTGACAATTTTTTCAGTGGGGGCAGTTTTCCAAATTTACGAATTATGTGTGGCAGTTTTCCAAGGCGCCTAACGAGGGGAAGGAACTCTTTTGTTTGTCTGAATTTTCATGCCAGTTCATTCGAGTTTAGGGCAATTGGCCACAAAAGTTCAAGGCCGGCAATGCTAAAAAGATTGTCGTTTCTGCGTTTATATTGAGAACTGAATTGGCAACTCCAAACGAATTTCGAGAAGATGTTCCATGTAAGCCAAGCGAGAATTGTACTTTAATTGAAGAAATAAATTGCCGGGGATCCGAGGTATACTTGGTCTGGGGGAGGGGCTTTACCCCTAACTTCGGTAAAATTATATTCTGGGCCGCTGAAGTCTGTCAGTGTATCCAGGATGTTCCCCTTGAAGCGTTCGCGAGGTCTGACAGCTTTCGGGGTCCTTTCTCCCGAAATGTTAAAATGAACGTAGGGCTGTAAACATTAGTACCATGCTTCATACACTCAGTGGCCACTTTATTATGACCATCTCCGAGTGTTAAGCAAATGAGCTATGGCTGTACGCTGTTGCCGCCAGAGGGCGAGGCTAGTATAACAAGTTAGTAAAATCATGCAATGCATTGATTATGATACGCTTTCCAATATACTAGAAATCATTACTCAAGCTATTACTCAAGTTATAAGGAAAATGGCTGTGGAATAAATATCCCCCTGTGCCCTGAACTTTGATCCATTTGGATGATATTCAACAGAACTGGTTCAGTATATCTCCGAAATAACATGATAAAGTTTTGTCGCAATCGAAGCAATTTTACGTAAGTTATGATGCATAAGCGCTACGGAATAGATCCCGCTCCTGTGTCCTAACCTTTCACCCCATTTAGCCCATTTTCAATAGGATTCGTCCCCAGACAAGTCATTACAACATACCAACACTTCATCCAAATCGAAACATTTTTACGTAAGTTATGACTCATAATGGCGATGGAAGTGATTCCGCTCCTATGTCCCGACCTTTGACCCCCATTTCGCCAATTTTCGATAGGATTTGTCCCCAGGTGGTCTCCTATCACATACTAAAATTTAATCGAAATTGAACCTTTTTTTATGTTAATTATGACGCATAAGAGCAGTGGAATGGATCCCGCTCTTTTGTACTAACCTTTGACCCCATTTCGTTCACTTTCAATAGGGTTACTTCCCAGGTGATCCCCTACCACATACCAAAATTTAATCGAAATCGAACGATTTTTACGCAAGTTATCGTGCAGGCAAACATACGCACACAACGCGTGACGTAATGAGGCAGATGGGAATCGCGATCATCTGCTAGCAAGGTGTGACGTAATAAAACTTTAATAGGATCCACAAACAACGCGTGACGTAATGAGATAGATGGCATGACCGCGCGCCAACATCTAATGCGGCGACGCCATGACACCACACTACAAACTTGGTAATTCGGGGTGGTTATTTAACCCACTAAACAAATTTTCTTAAAGTCGGGATCAAACTAAATCGATTTCTAGTACCAGAAAACGGTAAGTTAACGACTTTCATCAAAATCCTTAAAGCCGTTTTCAAAATAAAATTTACATACATACAAGAACTGCTCCTTTAAGGTGAATGTCAAGTAATTTTGCTTCCTGTACTTCGAATGGAAAAATTTCTGTACACATTTTCTTCCCAATTAATGCGTTCCCAAGGAGGAAAATTTGAACATCGATTAATATATTTTCATTTTATAACTTGGAATACTTAATATTTTCTAAAACATAACCATAATTATGCAATCCAACATTTTTTGTCTGCTGACGTTATGAAAATACAGGTCGCGCCATCTTTTTTCTGGACAATTAATGCGTTCCCAAGGAGGAAAATTTGAACATCGATTAAAATAGCTTCATTTTATAACTTGGAATACTTAATATTTTCTAAAACGTAACCATAATTATGCAATTCAACATTTGTTTGTCTACTTAGGTCATGAAAATACAGGTCGCGCCATCTTTTTTCTGGACAATTAATGCATTCACAAGGATGAAAATTTGAACATCAATTAAAATAGCTTCATTTTATAACTTGGAATACTTAATATTTTCTAAAACATAACCATAATTATGCAATCCAACATTTGTTTGTCTACTGACGTCATCAAAGTACACGTCGCGCCATCCTTTTTCTGGTTTCAACACCACCAAAGGAAAAGTTATTGATTTTTTTATATAATTATGGTTATGTTTTAGAAAATATTAAGTATTCCAAGTTATAATAAAGTTATTTTAATCGATGTTCAAATTTTCATCCTTGGGAACACAATTGTGAAGGAAATGTGTGCAAAAGTTTTTCCATTGGAAGTATAGGAAGCAAAATTACTTGACGTCCACCTTAATAATATGGGATAAGAGCGATGGAATGGATCGCAATCCTATGTCCTGACCTTTGAACTCATTTCGTCCACATTCAATAGGGTTCGTCCCAAGGTGGTCCCCTACCACATACTGAAATTTCATCGAAATCGAACCATTTTTACGCACGTTATGACGCATAAGGGCAAAGAAATGAATCCCGCTCTTATGTCCTGACCTTTGGACCCCACTTCACCCATTTTCAATACGGTTTGTCCCTAGGTGGTCCCCTACCACATAGTAAACTTGCATTGAAATCGAACCATATTTACGCAAGTTATGACGCATAAGGGCAATGGAAGGATCCCGCTCCTACGTGGTGACCTTTGACCCCATTTGTCCCATTTTCAATACGGTTCGTTCCCAGGTGGTCCCTTACCACATACTAAAATTTCATCGAAATCGAACCATTTTTGCACCAGTTATCGTGCGGAAGGACGGACGAAGCTGGAGCATATACGCTTCTTCAACCTACTGTTGGAAAGCGTAAAAAAGGGAAAACTTAGTGCTTGCGACAGTAGTAGAAGTGATTGTTTGGTGACGAGATGGGTAAGAAATGCGATTTGACGGACTTTCAATGAGGGATGATTGTAGGAGCTCAGAGCCATGGAGCGAGTATCACCGAAACCGCCGCATTCGTGAAATGTTCCAGAGCAGCTGTTGTTAAAGTGTTTAAAGACTGGACTGTCAGCCAAAAAACTGGGTGTCTACGTGCAACGTGTGGTCGTCATCGACTAGTGACTACTCGGGCGGAACGGAGAGTGTCCAGACTGGTAACAGACAACAGAAGGGCAACAGTGCAGCAAATTACAGACCATCTTAATCAAGGATCCCCTCAAATGATCTCTGCACGCACTGTTTGCCGTACACTGCATCGGACAGGATATGTCAGCCTAAGGCCTGTTCGAACACCTTTGATGTCTGCAGTTAAAAAGAGAAAACGTTTCCAGTTTGAACAGGAGCACAAGGATTGGACAGTCGATAATTGGAAACAAATTATGTGGTCCGATGAATCACGTTTTCAGTTGCACCATGTCGATGGCCGAGTGAGAATGTGGCGGAAACAGCACGAAAGCATGGACCCCAAATGCATTGCTACAACCCTTCAAGCTGGTGGAGGCAACGTTATGGTTAGGGGAATGTTTTCCTGGCATGCTTTTGGCCCTTTGATTCGTGTTGATCAACGTCTGCCTGGCACATCATATCTAAACATTGTTGCGGACCAAGTGCATCTTGTCAGGTGGACGGTTTATTCCAATGGAGATGGATACTTTCAACAAGATAATGCGTCCTGCCATAGTGCTCCTATTGTACAGGATTGGTTTCAGGAACATGCCGGTGAGTTTACTTTGCTTACGAGGCCCCCACAATCTCCAGATCTCAACCCTATTGATAATTTAAGGGATGAAGTTGAACGAGCCAACAGACAGCTGGATCCACAACCCTGCAATCTCACACTCCTGGATAGTGCCATTCATCAAGCATGGTCTCAGGTTCCACAAATCACCTACCAACATCTCGTAGAGTCCATTCCACGAAGAATCAGAATCGACGCAGTATTAACGGCAAAAGGTGGCCCAACGAAGTACTGAGGGGGTGGTCATGATAAAGTGGCCACTCAGTGTATAATGATTCTGTACACGACCACGAATTTTCAGGAAGGTGGGGTGAATCC
This sequence comes from Macrothele yani, assembly GCA_039090855.1. NCBI lineage: Eukaryota > Metazoa > Arthropoda > Arachnida > Araneae > Macrothelidae > Macrothele > Macrothele yani. Next base: position 20,247,111 of record CM077029.1, read on the forward strand.
CCCTCCCTAGTTTCTAAGATCTTTTCAGGGGTAACATCGGGGATACACAGACCGTCTCTAGAGGTTCAGAATATAAAATTACGGAAGTTGGGGGAAGAGCCCTCCAAGCCAATCACCTCGTATCCCTTTTTCCTTTTACAGTTCACCAAATGTCTGGGGTAGGGGGAATGGCATACATAGTCCGCCACTAAACACAACATGAAGCATAGAAATTGCGAGCAAATCCCTTACCTTGAACACTTATCTGCGCTCTTAGAAACTTTGATCCGGACAATCGCGATATCAACCTATGCATAATCGCTATGGTGTATACTATCCCGATGAAGGCTGTGCAGCAAAACTGTATTGATCAATTATACACTGAGTGGCCACTTTATTATGACCACCCTCAGTACTTCGCTGAGCCACCTTTTGCCTTTAATACTGCGTCGATTCTTCGCGGCATGGACTCCACGAGATGTTGATTAGTGGTTTGTGGGATCTGAGACCATACTTGATGAATAGCACTTTCCAGGAGTTTGAGATTGTAGGGTTCTGGATCCAGCTGTCTGATGGCTCGTTCAACTTCATCCCACAAATTCTCAATGGGGTTGAGATCTGGAGATTGTGGGGCCCACCTATGTAAGGTAAACTCACCGGCATGTTCTTGAAACCAATCCTGCACAATACGAGCACTATGGCAGGACGCATTATCTAGTTGAAAGTAGCCATTGCCATTGGGATAAACCATCCCCATGACAGGATGCACTTGGTCCGCAACGATGTTTACATGCCAGGAAAACATGGTCCGCAACGATGTTTACATCCCAACGCATGCCAGGAAAACATTTCACTAACCATTACGTTGCCTCCACCAGCTTGAAGGGTTGTAGCAATGGATTTAGGGTCCATGATTTTGTTATGTTTCCGCCAAATTCTTACTCGGCCTTCGGCATGGTGCAACTGAAAACGTGATTTATCGGACCCCATAATTTGTTTACAATTATCGACTGTCCAATCCTTGTGCTCCTGTTCAAACTGGAGACGTTTTCTCTTGTTGACTGCAGACAGCAAAGGTGTTCGAATACGCCTTCGGCTGCCATATCCCATCCAATGCAGTGTACGGCAAACAGTGCGTGCAGAGATCATTTGAAGTGATCCTTGATTACGATGGTCTGTAATTTGCGGCACTATTGCCCTTCTGTTGTCTGTTACCAGTCTGGACACTCTCCGTCCCGCCCGAGCAGTGACTAGTCGATGACGACCACACGTTGCACGTAGAGACCCAGTTTTTTGGCTGACAGTCCAGTCTTTAAACACTTTAACAACAGCTACTCTGGAACATTTCACGAATGCTGCAGTTTCGGTGATACTTGCTCCATGGTTCCGAGCTCCTACAATCATCCCACATTGATAGTCCGTCAAATCGCATTTTTTTACCCACCTCGTCACCCAAAAATCACTTCTACTACTGTCGCAAGCACTAAGCTTTTCCTTTTTATACCAGCCTCGGCGGCAACAGCGTGCAGCCATAGTTCATTTGCTTAAAACTGTCAGGTGGTCATAATAAAGTAGCCACTCAGTGTATGTTGGCTCTACTTTGAGAATTTTAAAAACACGAATCACAGAGTGTAGGTATGATGTAAAAACTGGATCGCAAAAAACTGCCACCGCACGACTTTTGAATGAAGGAACACATTACTCTAAGTGGGACGATGCTCCCATCCTCACAACCCCGCAATCCAAGTTCACAACGCTATTGTCTGAAACTTTACACATTTCGAAACTAGAAAATTGCTGGAATGATGAAATTCCTTCTAATATCCCAAATCAATGGAAATGGTTAATTACTTCTAATAACCGTGTAAATAGAATACTAACACCCTCGATACCAATATCACCGAATCTGGTAAACTGATAATACTCAGTACCCGTCAATGTTTCTCATTCCTATTACGTCATCTGGCAGAATGGCTCGACTAATATAAAACCCTTACCACTGTTAAGTACACCACATCTGATGATGATTCTGGGTGCGGGAATCGAAAGATCTCATGATGAAAGATCTCATGATTTTAATCTTGTACCTTTTAATGTATTAAATTATTTTATCTTGTCACAATGTCAACTTTGATATGTTTTTAATCGTGTAAATACGCATTATGTCTCCTTTTAACTTGAAACTCGTAGGGAAAAACCATGTGTAGTTAGAAAAGATTTAACGAGGGGAAACAAAATTTACATAAGAACACGCAAACTCAAACGGTAGCTTAAATTTGAAGTATACGTCACGCTGAAGGCGAAACCGTGTTGATCACAGAATTTATTGAACAATCCTTGTACGATTTTTTCGTTGAAAGGCTGACCCAGCGACATCCGCTTCAACCTACGTAGAGTAAGCGTGGCCAAACCTCATATCGAGAGTCACGTAGTTTCACCAAAAGTGGAAATTGGAAGAACTATGAGTTCTAAGACTCCAATTTTCTTACTTTATTGTGATATCCTTATTTTGTATTCATTTTTGGACGATTCCTATAGAACGCAAAAAATTAAAATTTATCTAACAGATGAGGACGTATATCAGCATTCATAAGAATATCCACTTGCTCCCCATCCAGAAAACCGAATATACGCAAAATGTTATTTACAACGAGACTCAACTGAAGCAAAAAGCATTTTCTTTCCGTCGGACTGTGGAAATGCGGTAGAAAATCAAATAAACACTTGCGCGCCCTAATTGGATAACGGTGCATTATTAGAACGAAGAATATACGTAAACCTCTCTTGAAGGAACAGATATCCAGTGCAGAAGATATTCTGCCGAAAGATGTTTTCGAAGAGACGTTAGGGCTACAAGACACGCAAATGTATTCTGTCCTCAACGTCATAATTGTGTATTTATGGGAAAATAAAAAGTGCGCTCGATACGCTTCTCAACATACAGCAGCTTCACACATGAAAATTGTATTTCAAATGAAACGTTCTTGAAAACCCGAGGGCGGTTTCGCGTAGGCAAAAAAACTGCTTCTTATTTAAAGCACACAATGTGCGTAGTATCTGCAAAATTAATAATACTCGGTAAAAAGTATTTTTTTTATTCAATACAATTTTTAGAAGCTGAATTATGTTTGAAAGTAGAAATATTTACTTATGCCCACTAGAGGCAGAAGTGTGTACTAGGAAAAAGCAGAATGTAAACACAAAATTTTCCTCTCACTGGACAATATCTGAAGCAAAAATTGATTTTCAAATCAAGCATTTAGTTGAAAATATAATGAGACAAGCATAAGATAGCTTTGCAGCCCCAAGAGTTGTGCATAATGTTCTTCAAGGTCAAGCGCAACTGATCGAAAAGAAAAAAGAGATTTTTCTTTTTCTATAAAATTTTTAGAAGCGAGATGTGCTTTAAAATTGAAATATAAATCTGTTTTTCCTAGCAGTAAAAACTGTTTATCGTAAAAAGAACAGATAATACAAGAGATATTCTCTTAAAATATGACTAAATAACAGCGGATATAGCAAAGAAACATACTGCCCAGGTGGAAAGTTAAGCCATTTTGAAATAGTCAATCATCATAGTGAGTTGTATACACAGCGTAAAGAATTTTTTAATCAAATATTTGTATTCCTAGATTGTCGCATACATATTATAGAAATACGCACTTATGTCATCCGGCGCCAAAGCTTAGTCTCGCCCAGGTAGTTCAGTGGCCTGAAAAACTGTCATCTAAACATTCGTCAGAGATCGGGCAAGGGTTTCAATCCCGGAAGAGGCAGAACTGGTGTGTTAGCCTGCTGGCTATGCCATTTACCTGAAACCAATGACCCGAAATTAGGGACGAGTAATTGTTTACATCCCTACAAGTTGCACACGTAGAAACTGATTCGTAGTGACTGGCAGATGAGCAAAAACTAATTTCTTCAATAGGAATTTGAGAAGCTGATATACCGCTGAACATAAAAATACACGCTCAAACCACTAATGCCAGAACAGTGCGTAATAAAAGGTATAAGTATAATAATATCATATCAGGAATGAAGTTATCTTCAAAATATTTCTTACCATCGTCTCTACTCTCTATATGCTATTTATGATTGAGTTTTTAAACTAACGGCATCGGTAAATGCATGATTTCTGTTTACGTCACGTAGTGGGAACAATGAATTATTTGAAGTAAATGTGAAGCCAAAATTAGCATCGTAGTAGAAAGTATCCAAAAGAAAAATTACAAAATGACCTAATTCTCCTTATATCTCATTGTCTGCAGTGATGACATTTTTGCTTCTGCTTCAAGTTTTTATTGACCGAATAAAATACACGAAGTCCATTTTATTTGGATAAGGTTCGAACCATTTGCTTTCACTAAGTACGAAAGACATTGTCAAATACACTTCTCAAAACAATTAGGGATTATCGTAGTTTTGTAAGAAAACTGTGAGTGACGGAAAACTTAGGAGGTTGGAATAGGAACTACAGACACTGTACTCTACATGAGAAGAAAAATATGGCCGAAACAATTAGTAAATTAAATTTAATAATTTTTGAGGAGAACGTAAAAATGCATATTTATGAACATATCATAAAAATGAAAATAAAGGTAAATTTGTTTGCCAGAAAACTGGATTTAATAGGGATTATGGTTTCCCCTGACAGAAAGCAATGTTGCACATCTGTGAGGCGTGGGGTCAATCAGAGTATTAATGAGGGATTGGAGAACTCCATCCTACTCCTGCAGTAGAGCACTTTACAATTTCTGGACTGTTTGTGGAGGGGTTAATAGAGCAGAAACCCTTCTCTCCAGAAAGTCCAAGACATGCTCGATGGGGTTCATGTCGGAGAAACATGCTGGCCGGTCCGTTCGGATGATTCCCTCGTCAAAACAGGAAGGCGTCAACACATCGAGCACGATGTGCCCTGCAATTATCGTGCACGAAAATGAATTCATCTCCGATTGCTGCAGCATAAGCGATGACTAAGGGTCTGAGGAGCTCATCCCTATACCGCTGAGCAGTAAGTGTTCCATTTCTGATGCTGTACAGGTCGGTTCGACCATTGATAGAGATACAGGCCCACGCCATCACTCCGCCTCCTCTAAATCGAACACTTTCTTGCACAAATAACGGGTCATCCTGCCAATAGGCGACTTATCATTTGGAGGGAACGAGTACCTCGTTCCCTCCAAATGATAAGTCGCCTATTGTCAGGATGTACAATAAAGCGCGACTCGTCTGAGAAGAGAGCATTGCTCCATTCATTTCTTCTCCAATCGGCATGGTCCTCTGCCCAAAGTCTGCGGACAGCACGGTGGCGGTTAAAGAAACACATACCATAGGTTGTCGAGCATACAGGCCAGCACTGTGGACTCGGTTCCGAACAGTTTGAGTTGAAACATTTCTGCCAGTAGCCGTACGGAGTTCGCGTTGCAGAAGAGTGGCGTTCATATTCTGGTTTCTCCTGGCAGTCAGTTTTAAAAACCGATCTTCATTTCTTGATGTTGCTCTCCTACGACCTTGCCCTGGTCTTCGCCTAACATTTCCGGTATCTGAAAACCGATTCCAAAGTCTGGAAATCACACTTTGAGATACTCCGATGGCTTCCGCTTCTTGCGATTGGCTTTGACACGTTTCTAAGCGACGGATAGCCCTCCAGGCTACAGATTCGGGTAAATCACGTTGTTCGGACATCACATTCATCAATAACACACGTTCAAAGCACGTGAGTCGTTTTTATCCTGGACTAAACAATCGTACGATACATGTCACTTTTCATTCGCTGACGGAAACACGCCCTTTTTAACGTCACGCAAAACAATTTCGCATACTCAGGTTTTTGTAAGTGTGCAAAAGTTTCGTTCTAATCACTTTCCTTCAATTTCTCTTAGCATACAAACAGTTGATGCTAGTAGTTCATATCAAAACCACGATATGCCCTAAGTATTTTGAGCAGTGTACATGAAATACGTCGCATTTCCCAACACAAAGTACACTGGAAATAATTCTTCCTAACCGCATAAAGGATTACACACCCAAAATGTGTAAAGCATTTACACTGTTTATATATTCGGAAATCCATCTGTTTTTCTGCTCGTAGTCATGCCCGTTAAATTTAATGACTCTTTTACATTGTTAATTTTTAGAATGCGAAAATAATCTGAAGTTTAAAAACCGAAACTGCAAATGATTCTTCACTTAAACACGAATTCGTAATTTATTGAACAGAAATCTTTACAGTTTTTCACCGTAGTGTCAAAATCACTTACTGACAAAAACAATAATTCAGTAATGGGAAATACGCACATGATAAGCTAGAAAATCGGCGAAGTGCACTTCGAAATTATCATGAAGTGCTTTTTAAGGGTATTTGAGGAACACTTATTAAAGTACTTGCCTTTGGCAGTTTTCACAACACCTGACCTCCGCTGAGATCATTTCGAACGCACATCTGCGGGATTATAATAAGTTATTTAATTCAATTTGGATATCGCATGCATCCAGAAAGTAACTGAAACCCTCTCAAAAAGAATACTTGCGAAGAATTTGCAAGACAGAGTTTGAACTTGTCATACAATACGGCTCTAAGTGTTCTCAAAATGCTCTCCACATATTTCTCAGGTACTTATGATGAATTCGAACGGACTTAGCAATACTCTGGAGAGTGCAGTGTTTTGTACAGTGGAACGCATTCAAATAGCTGTGACCAAACCTCTAATTCAACCTTTCCTTTGAATTTTTGTGTTCTTATGTGAATTTGATTTCTTTTCGTTAAACGTTTGCTGTTGAATAACTTTTTAAGTTTGGCAGAAGTGACAGTGGGTCATTAAATAACGTCAGTGTTGAATGTATTAAAAGTAAGGAGAATTTGCAAGGATTTGTTAGTTAGAAGTGCATATATAGAACGACTAGTTAGAGGTAGATTGTAAGAGCAACTCGTTAGGAGGAAGTGTATTTTAATAAGGCCATTTGATATATTGACGTATTAGATGTGTAATTTGATATACCGTCCTTTTGGAACACATGTACTGTGAATGTTCTACGAATTGAAGCTAAAACTTTCGTATTATGGCTAACATGATCTACCTGTGCTGAAGTGCGATTGACGAGAATAAAATTGGATTCATGTAAATTGTTTCAGCTGATTCATAACCTTGGTCGTTATTAATTTCTGAATTGAATAAACTTCAATTTGAATTTAATGAATTATCACAATACTCGCATAACATATACTTAGAATTTCATGGTTTAGACCTTACTATGGTTCAGGATGAGATCAGTTTAGAGAATATATGACTATATTAGGAAAGTTTTTGGAAGTGCCAAATTATCAACCATCTGACATTAATGTCATACACTTATTGAAACCACACTCATATTTAAAACCACACTCATATTTAAAACCAGGTGCAGCTATACTTGTTCAATTCTAAACAAGAACTTCAAGAAATAACTAGCATACCAAGAGGAAGTCTTCTATATACAATTATGACTTGAATAACTCGTTACCTAAAAGTAAAATATTCATTAATGAAAACTTAATTCCATTATACAAAGAACTATTCTAGCGTGCTAGAAGGTTTTTATATCAGAATACTATCAGGTTTGCATGAGTGAATAATGGCCATGTATTTGTCAAATTGAATGATGAGGTGCCTAAAAAAAGGATTACCTCTTTGCAGGACCTTGAAGAATTTGTATGTCCCAAGCAAAGCTAAATTTGATTTTGACTGAACTTTAAAATATTGTTGTTTGATTTATGAATTCCTTAATCACTTAAAGCCTCTGACTAATCTTTGGGTGTTGTGTGAAAACACAAGCCTGTCCGCGACGGGCATGTGTCTTCACTCCGGAGTAAGTCGCTCTTCTAACTGAGTTACGCGGACAGAATGTCTCGCTGCAGATTTGTCATCTTGACACATGTTTTCACCTCTGTAGTACGTCATAGTTGTTTCGTCTGATCTCATTTAATTAACATTCATTACTATTTTGGAATTATGGATACCACAGATATGTAAGTTTTATCTATGGATTTTGAATATGCCTTGTTTTAGTTTCTTAGACAAGATATATGATTTGTAAAAATTAATATACAGAAAGAGCTGATTGAGCGAGCGGCGGCGATCCTGAATCAGTACCTGGAGAGTTAAAATCCTCCAAATACGTGGCGTCAATGAATAAACAAAGACATCGCTCTTTCCACGTTCAGCAACGCACAGCAACCGAAAAATTGTTATTCTGCCGCCGCCGGTGAATCGAATCCCGGATCTCTCGATATCTAGACGAGCGCGTTAGCCTTACCTCACGGTGGCCAACAATCCACGGCGCTATGTGCGTTTTTCTGTCAGCATCTGACATCATAAATACGTAATATGGGCTCAGCTATTGAGACGTCACCATCTGGTGGGCATTAACGGCACTGGCTATATATTAATTACAGCAGTTAAATCCAAAGAGCGAGATCCAAAGTGAAAATCCTCCAAATACGTGGCTTTTCACTTTGGATCTCGCCCTTTGGATTTAACTCCTATAATCAATATATAGCCAGTGCCGTTAATGCCCGCCAGATGGAGACGTCTCAGTTGTTGAGCTCATCTTATAATGTCAGATGCTGACAGAAAAACGCACATAGCGCCGTGGATTGTTTGCCACCGTGGTGTAAGGCTAACATCCTGAACTGGATATCGAGAGACCCGGGATTCGATTCCCCGACGGCGGCCGAATAACAATTTTTCGGTTGCTGTGCGTTGCTGAACGTGGAAAGAGCGATGTCTTTGTTTATTCACCTGGAGAGCTGTTTATAATTTAATGAACTACTTACTGATATTATTACCAAATACACTAAAACATTACTTCTAATTACTGCTCTGCTTCACAATTCTCTACTATGCTATCTATTCAGACTAATCACTCTTTGTCTATTATTCCTTTTAATGCTAGGTCCCTTCTAAATAAATTATCTATTCTGGAGGCACTACTAAAAATCACAGATTACAAAATTGATATTATATGTGAAACAGAGGCATGGTTCTTAGGGGTTTATCATGTTCTGGAGTTACCATCATATCAAAAGTTTTATAACAGAACTGAATCTCAAGGTGGGGGAGTTGCTATATATGTTAAAAAATAATATTTTTCTATATGCTTTAACTAAGGATTTAACATTTATTAATTCTGACATTGAGATATTAGCAATAGAAGATCAACACAATGTTATATCAGCCTGTTACAGACTACCATCTCCTAACCCACTCCTGTTCACTTCTAAATTTTCTAAAATATTAAATTATATCAACATGACAGGTAAAAAAAAGGGTTTGCGCAAGATTTGAATATTGATTTATCTGTAACAAACCTATATTCACATGAATTAAATATGGCCATTTCATCTGCTGGTTTTTCTAATACTATCTTATCCCATACTAGAAATACTCAATATACTTTATCTATTCTTGATCTGTGTATCACTAATGCCTTACATGAATTTATACCATCAGGTATTTTATATTTTGATTTTAGTGTCCACCTACCAATGTTTTTAACATATTCATATAAGCCTACTCAAATACCTCATGTTCCAAATAACTATACGAGTATAGTACATTCAGCAGGCATGGATCATTTTTTTTTACTCTAATTCAAAATGTTAATTGGAATGGAGTTCTGCAAGACCTAAACCCTAATACTTCTTTTGATCTCTTTATAAAAATTATTAAATATAATTATGACCAGTCCTTTCCATTGAAAACAATTTCTGGAGTGATTAAGAGGAAAAACAAACCTTAAGTAAGAAATACCATGCTTTCTAAGCATTTTATTAATCAAATTAATAAAAAAATAAATTGTTTACTAAATTCCTACCAACCAGATCTCAATGTGACTTTCAAATTTTTAAAGAGTTTCGAAATTCCCTTAACTCAAGCATTAGAAAGGCAAAGAGAGCTTGATGTTTTAATGTATTTTCTCAAAATAATCATAAAGTGACTTGGAAACATTTGAACTTATTACTGGGTCGGCCTTCTTAAAAAAACCCAAAATGTTTAATCATTAACAATGAAACCATCACTGACAAAAATGACATGGTATATTCTTTGAATGATTACTTTGTTGAAACTCCAACAAATATTGTTTCTCAACTATCAAATACAAATTCTCAAGGGTTACCTACCTATACTGGCCCACATAATACAAACTCAATGTACTTATTAAAAATAACTTGAACTGAGTTAATTCATCACCTGCTACAGATTAACTGTGTTAATTGTCCAGGAAATGACGACCTTCAACCTAAAGTTATAAAATTCGTAACTTATTTACTTATTACCCCTCTACTACATACAGTATATTTAATTCTATTCTCTCTGCAGGTATTTATCCTGACTCCATGAACATTACAAAGGTTACCCATATTTTTAAATCAGGTTGAACTTCGAATCCTAATAATTATCGTCCAATAGCAAAAATATCTGAATTTGCTAAAATTTTCGAAAAAGTCTTATATACTCGCCTACTTCCTTTCGTTAAAATATTTTAAATTCTTAATGATTTTCAATTTGAATTTCTGCCTAATCTTGCTACTGAAATTGCCGCTTTACACTTAAAAACTAAAATTCAAACTCAATTAACTAAGGACAAAACTGTATTATGTCTCTTTATGGATTTGTTTAGGGCCTTTGATGCTATAGATCATGATATCTTATTATATAAACTCTCAGCGATTGGTATTAGAGGAAAGCGTTTAGACGTATTTAAGAATTATTTTTCAGGTCGCAGACAATATACTGAGGAGGATCATTTTAAATTCAATTTGAAATCAGTTACTTCTGGAGTCCCTTAGGTCTCAATACTAGCCCCCTTATTATTTAATATTTATATTATGATTATATATAAATATTATATAATATAAAATAATAATAGAAATAATAATATTATTTGATATTAATAATATCAAATAATAAGGGGACTGGTATCGTCCCTCGGGGCTCAATACTAGTCCCCTTATTATTTAATATTTATATTAATGATTTTTATACCTGCTCTTCTGACTCTGATATTATCTTATACGCTGATGATGCCACAGTACTGATATATGGAAACAGTACAGAAATTCAGACTCAACAATTACATGATTATTTTTATTACCAACAAAATGGTTAACTGTTAATGGCTTGTAATCAATTATAATAAAACTAAAATCATATTTTCTCTAATAACACAAAATCTGCGTATCCACATAATACGATGTCTCTTAATGGGACACCGATTGACATTGTTAAGAGTCAGACGTTTTTTGGAACCATTTTTCAGCATGATCTTAAGTCAAATATATACATTGATTATCTCTGTAATAAGATCTCTAGGATTATAGAAGTTATTAGTTCTGTAATGACGAACCTTTCTCCTGCTATAATGCTGCTGCTTTATTATTCTTTAATTTAAACTAACTTTAATTATTGTATTTCATTCTGGGGAAACACAACCAACTTTAATTCGAATAAGCTACAGATATTACAAAATAAATTTATTAGACTTCTTGAGCTTAAATTATTACGCAATCGATATTCTGGCCCTAATTTTCGAACTTCTGTTACCCCCAGAGATTTTAATATTCTAGCAATTAAGCAACTTTATTATTATTATATTGGTAAATTGATGTTTAAAAGAATAAAAATAATTTATATCATGACTTAATACATCTTTATAGTCATAATCATGACACCAGAAATAAAGATTTATTACTCTCTATGTTTTCGGTGTTTGAACGTTCCAGAATCTTCCTCAATTATTCGGGTCCCTTCTTTTGGAACTCACTCCCTAGTAAGCTTACATCTGTTAAGGATACTAATCTTTTTCAATATAAATTAAAACACCACTTACTAGATGTATACTAAGTAACTTACCTCTCTTGGTGGAGATTCATGTTTGCCTCCATTATTGTAATATTTGCGACATGTTCATTATCGTAATATTTGCGACATGTTTATTATTGTAATATTTGCGACATGTTTATTATTGTAATGTTTGCGACAACTTGATCTTCTGTGTTGCATATTCATTTTGTCTTTGTTGTGAAAAGAGGGCACGTCGGGCCTTTTGGGCGTTTTCCCTCTTCGCCCCAGTTGCTTAAACTACAGTTTATTTTGTATTTCTTTTTCGATTTTGTATTATAATGCTGTGGCAACTAAAATGCTAATGAATGAAATGAAATGAAATATCTTTTTACTTGTGTTTGACATTTGAATTCAGAAATTCAGATACAAAATTTATAGCTTAAGGAATTTAAGAAAATAAGCAACGTAAATTTAAAAGTTAAACCTCGCAGCTACGAGCTTAAGCCTACTTATTTAAATAAAACAAATCAGAGAACGCCCACGAAAATAATTTAGTTCTAACGTAACTACGAAGGTTTATGAGAATGCAATCAGCTAGGGATGATATGATATGATATGATTTTCATTTCCAAGCACCATTGATAGTATGGAGTGAAATGACCATGGTTGCCACTTTCAGAAAGACGACACAGTGATATGGAAATACTGGTTGAAACGTGTTTGAAACGGCATTGTCCATAATCGTTCTTTTCTTTAAAAGAACACGGTATAGGAGTGATTTTTCCAAATAAATGCGACTGACCTTTTGAGGGATATCTCTGATCTACCCTTCCAAAAAGGCGAATTTAAAATTCCGAACACCAAACACTTTTTTTGAAATTCGCCGATTTTTCAATGAATATTGCCACTAAACATTTCGAGTTGTTAGATTAATCTCAATCAATTTTAGGGTATGAAAAAGAACGTTATCTCATATGCGAGTATGCGCTCAAATAAATTTCAAATAAGTTTGATGCAGATAAGTGCAAAATTTTTGGAATAAAATAAATGAAACTTGTTTCTTTCGCATTCCATTATTACACTTGTAAAGTATCTGGATAGCGATTGCAAGGAAATGCGTTTTGTATCAAACTATTAAAATTATGTCTGAGATATTTTAAAGTGTGTTATTCATTTATATGTTCGACTTAATATAGCCACCAGTCATATTTGGTACTTCAAATCCTGGCTTATACGATATCGAATAAACTTTCATGGGAAGATTTGCAGTTAGATGCAAAGTTAGTTTCCTTTTAAGAAATGTGGTGCTATACCAGACTTATAGACCCACATATATATATATATATACGTCATTGTGCACTTTCAATTTTCATATAGTAAAAGGATGCCTAATATTTGGCTTCGCTCCTCTTTCAAAGATGTCTTGAACTCTACCACCACAGTGAGTCGATTCCTATGCACATGATTCTGCGTTGCACTCATTCCAAAGATGTTCTAGAGGTGTTGATGTAAGAGATCTACTCTCTCCGCTGCAAATATCTAATGCTTTTCCCTTATAAAACACATTTCTATAGTCCCTGCTTGGCAGAATTGCGCATTGTCGTGTCTGAAGGTCTATAAGATCCAGCAGCTCTAGAAAACTGTCACAGTGAGCGACTTACGAAATTACAACGTATAGCGCGCTCACTTTAAAGCTCAGCGCGGTATACGTTGTATCATGATATCAGTGGTCATAATTTAAGACAATAGAGATAAGCAGATTTCAACTCCACAGTTTCGCAGTTTGTTCAAAACACTCTCGTAAGTGCATCCATTCTTCATAACAAAAGATGTCCGTCAGGGAAAATTAGACTGTTGTGAAGTTCAGTGCGTAGGATGGATTTCCATTGGTTTGGTACAATTTCCTTGTGGAATTAATTGTCTGCGGTATCATGCATTTCTATGCCAAACTTTCCTCTTTTTTTTTTTTTTTTTTTTTTGTGTGTGTTTAACGACTACCATGAGCAATTCAGACGGATACGAGCAGTCGCCGATCCTCTTAATTTCGCACCACTGGTTCCAAGAAAAGGAGGACAGCCAGAGCCAGTGGCCTAACACACCTAAGGTGCCTCATCCTGGGCTTACGCCTGGGCCTAGTCGCCTATATGGATTAGTGGTCTAACTTCTGACCATATCCCCGAAATGAGTCTGGGTTCGAATCCCGGCGAGGCATGGATGTTGTGTCTGTTTTACGGCACTGGCTCTCTTCCATATCTGGTGCCAGTTGTCCTAAATTAGTTACAGACGACTACTTGTAGCACATCGAGTTGCTCAGGGTGGTCGTTAGCCTGCTTCCCCCTTACAAAACGGGAGGATGATCAAAAGCCATCGCTTCAGAGCCCTCGGCTATCGGGTGGCACTTTGTTTTTCTGTAGATTCTGATGGAAAGATGAAATCACCCGGTTTTTTTCCAAAACTTCACCACGTTTAGGTCATTATTTTCGTTCCTTCCTGTCGTTTCTTAGCTGCAGTGAAACCATCGAATTTTTATTTCTCCTGTACTTTTCTCACTGCAGAATGAAAAACAGTTAATGCGACAGCGATCTCATGTTATGGAATCTGCTTGATCTGACATACAGATATCATTCATTTCCCTTTGAAAAGTTTACCCTCTTTCGTGCACACGCATTTTTAGCACGTCTTTTGTAAAAAAAACATCGTGCTTATGTTATCAGTTTGTCCGTTCGTCCGCCTGTAGAAACCATATCTCTGCAACTATGAGTCCGATTTGAAAAATTCTTGTTGCATTGGGAAGCTCGAAATGTGCGAATGATGATCCTTTATTTCGTTTTTTTTACGATGTACAATTTCCCCGCTGGAAGGCGTAAATGCAGATGATGTCGAATTCAAAATGTATTTTATTCCATATATTTGCTTCTAAGCATCCGATTGAAAAAAATATTTCATCTTTCGATTTCGTTTATGTCGAACGGTATTTTAGGTAAGTTTTTAAATTACACACAGATTTTCCGCTAGGGTGCGTAAAAGTAAATTACGTTTTCACCGATATATCTTCTAAAATTCCGATTTGAAAACTTTTTCTTCAGCGGATGCAGCTTTTGATGGACAATCTTTTGCATACAATTTCAAATTTTCGGTAAAAAATACTTTGGCCACCAGGGGGCGTAAGTGTTAATTTTTGCTTCTGATGTATTTGCCATAAAATCTGAGCTTCTAAAATCTCGGTGGAAAAAATTCGTTCCTGAACCAATACTACTCACGCCGACAATCCTTTTCGGAATATTTTCTTCTTAAAATATTCCATGGTTTCTCCGCCAGGGGGCGTAGATGTACATCTTATTTTTGTCAATATCTCTGCTTCTAATGGTTCGATTCGAAAAATTCTTTTTTCATTGGATATAATTTCCGGTGTGACATGTTTTCCATATAATTTCCAAATTTTTTAAGTAATTCATAGACTTTCCGCTAGGGGGCGTAAAGATAAACGTTTCCTCCGATATTTCTGCTTCTAAAGCTCCGATCTGAAAACCTCTTTCTGTACCGGATACAACACCTGATGGGAAATCATTTGCATATAATTTCTATTTTTTCGTAAAAGATGGTTTGGCACCAGGGAGCGTAAGTCTTAATTTCCGCTTCTGATGTATTTGCAGCAAAATCTGAGCGTCTGAAAATCTCGATCGAAAAATTCGATCGAGTATCGGTCCGATACTACTCACGTCGATATACCTCCTTTTAGGAATATTTTCTTCTTAACCTAATGCGTGGCTTCTACGCCAGGGGGCGTGGATATATATCTTATTTTTGTCAATATATCTACTTGTAGGAGTCCGATTTGAAAAATTTCTCCTTTGTTGGATAGTGTTTCCGATACGAATTTTTTTTCATATAAATTCAAAATTTTAAAATAAATCATAGACTTTCCGCTAGAGGGCGCAAAGTTAAATTGCGTTTTCGCTGATATTTCTGATTCTAAAACTCGGATTTGAAAAATGATTCCTGTATCGCATACAGCTCCCGGTAGAAACTGTTTTTCACATAATTTCTAATATTTGGTAAAGAATAGTTTGTCCACCAGGCGGCATAAGTGTTAATTTCTGCTTCTGGTGTATTTACAGCAAAATCTGAGCTCCTGAAAGATTTTTCGATGTGACCGATACCGCTCACATCGAAAAATCTTTTGAAAACACGTTCTTCCTAAAATAATACGTGGTTTTCTCGCTAGGGGCGTAGTTGCATGTCTCATATTTGCCCATATGCCTGCTTCTAAGAGTCCGATTTGAAAAATTATTTCTTTGTTGGAGAGCGTTACCGCTGCGACATGTTTCTCACATAAATTCAAATTTTTCTTAACTAATAGGTCTACAACCAAAGGGCATAAGTTCACGATTCCGTTTACAGCAATAACTTCAGGGTTAAAAACCGATTGAAAAACTTCATTTTTCGGTCAGATACAATTGTTTTCCTAACCGGTTCCATTGACTTTGAATAGCTTTGATAAATTTAATTTGCGTCAGAACGGATTCAAAAGACGTGTTCATTACACCCAAAAATTCGATGTCATCTTTCTTGTTTGTTAATATTTTAGATTTCAACGTTCTTCCTGGTAAGACAGGACAACGGATTCACCTATCTTGTCGTCAGAGACATTAGGTAAAGTGCATAACTTAAGCAAAACATTTATAATAGGGTGGGGACAAATACTCCGAAATAGTTTGGCCGTATTGAAAGAAGGATCCATTTGATGCTGACTAGCGTATTTAATTTATGGAGGCCAAGTGGGGCAAGAAAGACAGGTAGAGAAAGGAGAGAAAATCACAAGAAGACCAGGTTCAGCAATGCCTGCAAGAGAAAACGATAATGTGTATGAAATACACATGGTCTTCTGTGGGACGTGTGATGGATGTCAGTGAAGCTCGAGTTGTTCGTCAAGATCTTTTTGTAAATGAGACGTTTAATACATAAACGATTAGTAAAGCCTAATATCAACAGTGATTCTGATTTCACAGATGAGCTTGGTCTTTATTTAAAGGGCTGACATTTGCATCTCAGTGAAAGGTTAGTGACATGAACGTATGTGCATGAAAAAATCTTAGAAGTTTGAATATGTCTGACATTTTTTCATGTACATCTAATATTCTTTTTTTTTTCTCAGGCTCTAAGTACTCGCCAGTTCTTAATTTAGTGTTACTTGTTTCAGGGATGAATCAAAACCAGTGTACTAAAATCAAAACATTATGTAAGCGTCCAGTTTTGTACCTTGCCAAATCGCAAACAAATTCGTACAAATCCGAGCATATCACCAGTCGGCTAATGAGGCTACCAAAGCTGCGATTCTTGGAAATTTTAATTTATTCACGGGGTAAAAATTGTAAGGGCATTGAAAAGGAAACGAAATTTTATTGGAGTAGGTATCTTAACGCAGCTGAATGTTGGTGAGCAAATCGAGTGGATATTTTAACGTGAAGCGAAGCTGTTGATCTTAGGAAGTATCCATTGTAATGCAATTTGCAGTCGGTAAGAGGAGAACGCAGATGTTTGGTTTCTATTAGAGTTCGGCGTTGAGTGATTCGGTGTTTTTCCGTAGAAGGGAGTCTGAAGAGTGAGCGTGGAAATGATTATGGAAGACAAGATTTTAACCTATCAACAATACCCTCTTTCATACTTACTGCGAAAAAAAAAAATACTGCCAGCTTAGTTAACTAAATAATAGTAAGTCTTAACTTTTAATTATAAAACTTTTGAAATAATTCATGAATTTCCAAAAATTATAATCACAAATAAGAATCTGAATTGAAAATTCAGGTCTGTTTACTTTTCATCAAAATAGCCACATTTTGATCTGAATCTGTAGTGAAATAAAATCATTTGGTCTGAATGTATAAAAGCGTATTATGCTGCTGAAAACTTTTTTCGGAGTGCGTTCAAGATTCCTAATTTATTTCTTGACTTTTAACTGCGAAGTCGATAGATGAATACCAGCGAGCCAATTCGTTGCCTGAATGCCGTCTGCCGGGATACAAGATTCTAATCGTACGAGAACAATGCAGAGAATGCGTCTTTGTCGATAGCTTTAATAGGAAAATTCATTCGTGTGTCACGGGACTCGGTAATTCTCGAGAGATTTTTGCGAAGATTTTTTTTTTTTACGCAATAATAACAATAACTATTCTCGAGCGATTTCCCAAGAATCTTCTTTTTTTATTCTTAGTTCAAGCTTTGAAAAGAATCCTCTGGCCATTTACCGAATTCAATTCCAGTGTTCTCCGACGCTTTTTATTTTCCTTTTTTGATTCCTGTTACATTTTTCCTTATTCCCACTCCGGAATAGCAATTAATGTAGCAATCTTTATATGTCTAGGAAACATAAATCCGCTTCATCACTTGAATGAGCAAATTCTTATATATATAAAAAGGTTCGCAGCATGCAGTGAAGTACAAAGTGTCACGGATTCCATGCGTTGTTCTTCAGTGTAATGGTGTAACAAAAACTTCACAATTCTCAGAACTTTCAGTAATCATTTGCACAAAAATATTTATTAACGTATTGTTACATCTTTTTACCCACGAAAAACAATTAGTGCGATGAGATGCGCTTACTTTCTGGCTGCGGAAGGAAATCTGTTGCAGTTCATCCTGAGAGGCGATTGAAGTCAAATGACATAGTCTAGGAAGGAAATGACCCCTTGATTCAAGACTGCTCTTCTTTGGGAAGCTCTATAATGTCAAAAACCGAGAAAGTACCCGGGTATGTTTTGTAGATAATTTATACTGTGCATATTTTGTATATCAAGATCCTCGCAAATGTGAAATAAAACAAGTGATTCGAAAGTATACATTCATCTACATACAACAAATTGCATTTATCCGCGTCACTCACACACGACTACACCGAGCCACAGTCTGGTACATGCTAAATGGAAATAAATCATAACGTCAAACAGAGGTCATCGCTCTTTCCACGTTTATAAGTGAGTCACGGAAAACGTATCATTGGCCACCACCGGGAATCGAACCCAGGGTCTTCCAGTTACGCGCTGGATATGCTTCCAGTGCACCACAGCAGCGGCCTCGAATCCCAATGTTCACTTTGGTGAATCCCCAGCATTGTGCGGGGTTCGAAGAAGCAACCTGTCAATTTTGCTTGGAAGTTAGCGTATGTGAGTCTGGAGGAATTTGGGGCTGCTCTGGTGCAGTGGAAGCATATTCGGCGCGTAACTGGAAGACCCTGGGTTCGATTGCAGTGGCGGCCAATGTGAATTTTTCCGTGACTCACTTATAAACGTGGAAAGAGCGATGACCTCTGTTTGGTGTTCCTGGTCCACGTCAAATGTCTGTATTAATAAATCATAAATATAAGATTTACAAATTCCTGATATTGAGCGGTACTTAGGTAGGTGGTTTAATAAATGTTATTGTGGTAAAACCAATGAAAGCAAGGAGTCATAAAAGTCAATATTTATTAAACTATACCGGTGGCAATACTAGTAAGTATTTCGACTATTTGATCTTTAAAAAACAATATTTATATTTCTATTATTATTATTATTATTATTATTTAGAAGAACTTAAGTAAGGACCCTGACACAGATGAAATGAGGTGAAGCTAACAAAGTAAATATGCGTATGCGCAAGCTAAAAGGGGATTGATAATTTTGGTCTAGGATATCTACTGGTTACACTCCATCATATTTATACATCATTTTAAGGCTCTCATTAATAGCAGAACCTCCCCTTCAAGGAGAAAAGGTTAACAGTGAAATAAATTTCGCTGCGATGCACCATTTTCATAGCATCAAAAATGTTGTTTTTCTAATGGCTTTTATCACATTTAGCATCAGGTTCTCGTAATTTAAGAAGATTTCAATGAGATACTGTTACATTTATTAAAAAGATGATGAATAATGTTCGGCGATATAAATTGTCGAGTAACAATGACTTTAACTGTTATTGTTGCAGCACTTCGTGGGACTGCATTTAAAAATCAGATTTCAACAATGGTTTTGACTACCTCGGGTACCCATTTTCGTTACATCGAATTCTTTGATTTGGTATTTGCTTTATTACTATCGGGAAAGATGCATAGCATCAAAAAAAAAAAGTTGTTCTAAGATCTAAGGAAAAAAGGAAAGAGATAAGTTATCAAAATCATGCACTGAATCGATTATGGTGTGCTTTCCAACATACCAGAAATCATAGGAAAATGGCTTGGTTTTGAGGCGATTAAACTATGGTATAACGTTTGAGGTTCACATATATCAAAATTAAATATCTTTGTGCCCGTGCTTTCAGTTTCTGTTATCAAGAGCTACCACACATACGTCGTTTTATAATTAAAAATCGCATCTAAATTGGGCAATTTTCACGGAAGTCATTGCGCAAAAATAATGGCTAACGAATCTCACGCATGCGCACTGCCCGCAATTGCTGACAAAAAACATTTTTGGCGGAACTGCTTCCAAAGTCGTTACGGAACAACGTATTGCTTTTCGTCGCAATCGAAGCATTTTTACTCAAATTATTGCTCAAGTTATAAGAATAATGACTGTGGAATAAATCTCGCTCTTGTGCCCTGGCATTTGATCCCATTTCGATTATATTAAACAGAATTGGTTCAGTGTACTTCCTGAATCGAAGCATATTTACGTAATTCATGACGCATAAAGTCGATGGAATGGATCACGCTTCTATGTCCTGACCTTTGACCCCATTTCACCCATTTTCAATAGGGTTCGTTCCCAGGTTGTCCCCTAGCATAAACTCATATTTCATCGATCTCGAACCATTTTTACGCGAGTTATCGTGCGAACAGACAGACGGACAAAACTGGAGCATATACGCTTCTTCAACCTACGGTCGGAAAGCGTAACAAAGAGAAAAGACGAAGCATTAAAATTTCACAATTCCTTTGTATTTCAAACTTTTCGGATCATTATTCATGCGAGTAATGTTACACAGAATAGCATTGCCGTTTTAGCTTTCCAACCGAAGGTTGAAGAAGCGTTATGCTCAGGCTTTGTCCGTCTCTCTGTCTGCCCGCACGATAACTCGCGTAGAAATGGTTCGATTTCGATGAAATTTTAATATGTAGTAGGGGACAACCTTGGGACGAACCCTATTGAAAATGGGCGAAATGGGGTCAAAGGTCAGGACGTAGGAGCGGGATCCAGTCCATCGCCCTTATGCGTCATAACTTACGTAAAATGGCTCGAATGCGACAAAGCTTTAGTATGTTGTTCCGGAGGTATACTGAACCGGTTCTGTTGAATATCATCCAATGAGATCAAAGTTCAAAGCACATGAGCGAAATTTATTCCACAGCTATTATCCTCATAACTTGAGATAGCTTGAGTGAAAATGCTTCTATTGCGGCAAAACTTTAGTATGTTGTTTCGGCGGTATACTGAACGAATCACTAGTCAGGGTAGGGAGGAGGCTTTGTTTGAGCGCGATTTCTGGTATGCTGGAAAGCGTACCATATTCAATGCATTGCATGATTTTACTAACTGGTATTTTTGTGCAACATTTCCTAAATGCTTGTTTTATCAGCATGGAAACAGGTACTAACCCGTTGGTACTGGAAGAGATGCGACGTATCCGAAATTGAACGTCTACTATTACCATGACCTCAAATGGGCTCGTGAACCACTGTGTCAGTGATTGGCCCCAGTGGGTTATTTAGAAATCCCAATCATCGCCGTGCATTGACTAAATTGAATCGTACAGGGATTAAAAAAACAACAATTAGATCGGATTTCCTATCCCATACAGGAATTCCATGCTCTAAGTTGAGGACACATTGCGCATTGTGTTGCAGTTAAATCGCAGTGGAGGTTCCGCTTAAATTTAGGTGCAGCAAGAGCTAAAATATGGTTAGCAGCCATCATTCCTGTAAACATGAACTTCATGCATATTACGCGCAAAATACATAATGCAAATGCCAGTTATTAATTCTTATGCCGAAAGTGCATGAAATTATGAAATTAAAATTATACAATTATTATGAATAAAAGCTACTTAAATTAAATTACACCGATTTCTATAAATTTTGGAAAAAAAGACCTGAAAATCGCGATATCCAAAAAAATGTGTGATGAAATGTAACGAAATTCGACGAAAACATGTATCATATCGTACGTTTGAGAAATACTTCAACATATTTAGTAAGAAACATTTCATTTCGATGACACTTCATATAGGTAACAAGGTGAAAAATACGGTTTCACAACGAAACTCCCAGAGTACCTATATAGGGTGTGTGGTTGCCTTTCACATCACGGCAGACCTCACAGCGATATTTCATGCTGTTTATGTTGATGTCTACTAGCTCAGAAGGTAGCAAAAACCATTTGTTACTGTCGATGGCACCCGAAAGACAGCACGGCATATTTCTAAATGAGAAATTTCAATCATACATCGAAACATGCACAATTTATTCAGATTTGAAAATCTTGCCAAAGCTTGTCTAAGACCCTCCAGGTCTTACGAGGGAGGTTGATTTAAGCAACAAGCCTTCCTAGAGCATCCCAAACATGCAGTATCGCATTAAGGTAAGGAGACTTGGCTGCCCATTCCATATGGACAATGGTCACTTCTGGAAAATATAGTTCTGCTATCCTAAAGATGGAAAATATAGTTCTACCGTTCTGGAGGTTTCAAAACGAAACTTCCAGAGTACCTAAACAGGGTGTGTGGTTACCTTTCACATCAAGACAGGCCTCACACAGATGTTTCATGCTGTTGATGTTGATGTGTACTAGCTCAGAAGGTAGCAAAAACTATTTGCTATTGTCGATCGTACCCAAAGCACAGCACCGCAGATTTCTCGGTGATAAATTTTAATCAGACAGCGAAACTCGCACAGTTTATTCAGATTTGAAAATCCTTCCAAAGTTTGTTAAGACCCTCCAGGTCTTGCGGATGGAGGTTTGGAGCTGCAACACGTCTTCCTAGAGCATCCCAGACATGAATCATCGCATTAAGATAAAGAGACCTGGCTGGCCATTCCATATGGACAATGGTCACTTCTGGAAAATATAGTTCTACCATCATCGCTCGGCGGCGACGAGCATCATCGTCTTGAGGAGAAATGTACCTCCTATGGCATATGCATAAGGGTAATCATAGAGGTCCAGAACTATATCTCTATAGCGTCGAGCATTCGTGGTTGATCTTGGAATCACATAGAAGTCTGTGCGTCCACCAAACCTGACGCCACCCCAAACCAGCACACTACCACCACCATAAGTGTCCCTTTTATAGGTAATAGAAGGATAACAGCATGTCCTTTGCTCTTTCCAGACCAGAGCACGCTTGATTTGGAGGAAACAAAGGACATGGACTCATCCCTACAAAGCAAATATGGACTGATCCCTGAAGTGTTCTTACCTCCATTGGTTTGCGGTCCAATGGACTTGAAGTTTGCCCAATTCAACCTTTCCGCCCTGTGATGGGGGTAACAGGCACGCAAAAAGATTACCTAGCATAAAGATTTTCTTCTTATACCCTTCTTCCCACAGTGGCAGCAGGTACCACCGTTCCTGTAGCTTTAGAAAGTGTAGTTCACAGCTGTGTCGTCTGCAGTTATTTCGTTACGTTCACTTTAATGTCCGAAATGTCCGCAAATCAGTTCAATTTCAGAGTGAATTTCCTTCACGGAACCAAATAGTAATCAGCCGGTACCACATCAGGCTGATATAGAGGGTGATTCAACACAGCAATGAACTTGAAGCACAATTTAATAATATATTTTTGCACCATTTCTTCGCGCTAACGATGTGCAAAAACATCATCTGCCTCGATACGTTCTTTGTGCCACACTCTTTCTCACAGCTACGTGCCTGTTGCAGATATGTTCTCACATGTACTTGACTGCGTCGTGCAAGTTACAGTACCTTTCACAACCTTCCGCTTAAGGCGACACGACAGCACTCACCAAACTTTAATGGCATACTTTGCATTTCAAACATTCAGGCTTAATACGAAAGGGGATATGGTATCTCCAAGAGAACATACACGGTCGAGTCACATTATTGTGACCACTAGCGAATATCCAGAGTAATCGCGGTGTGCAGCGTGGTCAGCGGCTAGACCGGCTGGGAGGGACCCAATAAGGTGCTGCAAGGTGATCACAGGTATTTGGAGCCATGATGCTGCAGTGCATCTGACAGCTGCTCAAGGGTGCGTAGTAGAGGATCCATAGAGCAAAAAAACACGATCAAAGTACCACAGATGCTCAATTAGGTTTAAATCTGGGGAATAAGGGGGTTATGGAAGTACTTTGAAGTCTTCATCATTCTCTTCCAACCATTCTTGGACATTTCTAGCTGTGTGATACGTTGCATTGTCGTGCTAGAAGATCCCAACCGTGCCAGGGAAGACAATCAACATGTATGGGTGTACGAAGTCTGTAATGATGGATTCATAACGAATTCGGTCCACAGTGCCTTCCAAAGGTATGAGTGGACCAAGAGAATGCCACGAAAACATTCCTCAGACCATAACGCTGCCCACACCAGCTTATATTCTTCCAGGAATGGTTGAAAAGTGTTTTTTCTCCGATGTTTCCCGCCTTATACGCCAACGTCCATCCGTTCGATGCAGCAGAAAATGTGACTCATCGGAGAAGGCAATCCTTTGCCAATCAGCGGACGTACGATACCGATACTGCCGTGCAAATGTAAGCCTTTTCTGCCGATGCACCTTCATTAGCATGTGTGGAATGACCATCCGTCTGCATCGGAGCCCCAAACACAGCAGGGTTCGCTAAAGTGTCGTTTAAGGTATCCCCTTGGTTCATTCGGCCACGCACCTTAGAAGCCGACGTTTTTTTTTTTTTTTTTTGTTTTTTTGTTTTTTTTTTATTTATTGGAGGTTTAACGACCACCGTGAGCAACTCAATGGGCTATAAGCAGTCGCCCGTCCCTAATTTAGGGTCACTGCTTCCAGGGAAGGGAGAGAGCCAGTGCCGTAAGACAAACACAACATCCATGCCTAACGGGAAAAGCCGACGTTTACCTCTCACATCAAGGGCACGAAGTGCTTTGCAGTTTCCACTTCGCCTATTTGCAATTGTGACATTTCTCCAATCAATATACACAATAACCACAGCATCACGTGAACAGTTCACAAACTGCGCAGTTTCAGAAATACCGCCACCTTTGGCCCGAAAGCAAATAATCATCCCTTTTAGCAAATCTGATAAATCGCTCCTTTTATCTCTGACAGCAACGAGTGATATATTTTCAGAATCCCTACAGCATACTTTATACACCCTCTAAGCCAGCTCATGGCTCGTAGTTTCTTACATTGCCTACCCGCTGTTGACGTCAAAATTAGGAGGTGGTCACAGTAATGTGACTCGACGGCGTATAATAATTGAATAAAGTTTGTTCCTCCTACCCATCAACATCAGACTTCCTTGCAAAGCTACTTCTTGTTAGATTCTCTGATTTTGCTTCCATGACTCATCTCCAACTTTAACTCGCAGACTCCGACAAACACCTAATTCGGGTGATTATACAAAGAATTAGAAGTGAACTCCGAGGAACCTCAAGTTTGAGAAATCTTTCATATATGTAATTGTGCATACCCATATATTTTCTTTACATATGGTAGGAGGTTAAGTTTTAGGGAGGTACCGATAGCTCTGATTGGATGATACCGTTTTCCTGTGTTCGTGATTTGCTGACTGGTTTCGACCACGATCTCGAAGGGGCAGAAGAGATTCATCCGTCCCTTACAAATACTTGCTGTCGCGAAGTAGCTATTTAATTGTTGCTGCGTTCGTCATGGAAAAAGAGAAAGAGGCTTACCTAAGTCGTGTGCTAGTACATCTAGGACACCTTTTTTCGTAGCGAACGCCAGTATTGGACGAAACTCACTTCGCATAGGGGTGGTAATAATTCACTCAGTGAATTGATATACACACGGATATGCGTAAGTTGCATTCCTAAAACTCGCTAAAGTAAAAAAAATAGAAATTATGTTTGTCTTTTAACCCAACGGATATCAGCATTCACATCTCATTTCGTATCTGTCGTCCTTGAGGCGCAGCGGTCTAATCGCTGGCTTCTAACCATTCGAACAGGAGGGGTCCGGGTTTGAATACCGTGAAACGTTGATGTGGTGTTTTGCTTACGGCATTGGCTCTCACCCTTCACAGAAACCAGTGGCTCTAAATTAAAGACAGGCGATGGCCTTTAGCCCATCGAGTTGTTCACGGTGGTCGTTAAAGCTCAAATACACTGGCGGAAAGTAAAAAAAGAACACCAAGAAGGAATTGGCGGACGATCATGAAATATACATATGTTGATGGGGTCGAGTTTACGTAGGTGTGATGTTAATTTCGGAACAAACCGGTGAGCGCTTACGCCACAGCACGGCATAATATGCAAATTATCGTCGGTGGTATTTAAGGAGTACGGCGAAGTGAATGTAATCAGTCGTCAGCATACGGACACGTGCGAAGACCCTGAAGAAGCTGCAATGCCTGGAGATGGAAGACGTGTAAGATTTCAGCAGTTATCGGACTTTGAGCGAGATCGTCTAGTCGGACTCCGCGAGGCCGGGTGGTCGTATCGTCGTAATGCGGAGCGAATTAGACGGGAAGTATCGGTGGCGGCACGATGGTGGCGTAGATGGTCCTAGAAACATTCCCACAGGAGAAGACGTGGAACCGGGAGTCACAGACGGACTGATGAGCGGACCGATCGACGCATAAGAAGAGCGGCGTTGTCAAGCAGAACATCCACTGCGACGCAAATCCGAGCTGCCGTTGCACCTGAAGTGACTGTGCGAACAATACGCAACCGTCTACTGGATAGGACTACACGCACGTATGCCTCTGGCATGTGTACCTCTGACCCCATCCCACCGTCAGGAACGTCTTCAGTGGTGTCGCCAACGTCTGCACTGGAGAAGGCAATGGTGATCTATCGTGTTCAGCAAAGCAGACTGCTTGGGAGCCTCCGATGGCCGTATGCGTGTTCTCAAACGCACAGGGGAGCGTCTCCACCCTTCTTGCATCCGCCAGCGACACACAGGCCCTACACCTGGTCTCCTGGTAAGGGGAGCGATCAGCTATCACTCCAGTACACAACTAGTGTTTGTACCTGGTACGTTAAACAGTACCTCCTACATCAACATCATTCAGCCTGTTGTGCCATTTGTAAGGGCGGTTCATCGCGGTGTTTTCCAGCAAGATAACGCACGCTCACACACGGCACGTGCAACGCAACATGCACTTCAGGGTGTGAGACAACTTCCATGGCCTGCACGTTCACCGGATTTTTCCCCCATTGAGCACGTGTGGGATTTTATGGGACAACGACTTATCCGGACTCCACGGCCAGCCACGACCATCCCCGATTTACGCGTCCAGGTTGAGGATGCTTGGAACTCAATACCCCAAACTTACATCCAACATCTGTACGACAGACTCCATGCCAGAATTGCACAGTGTGACGCAGTTCATGGCGGTTCAACCTCGTACTAACCATGTTACATGGAAATGTTATTTTTCAGTTTACCAGCAAATACAGCTGTATTTTGCCATAGTGTTTTGATCACGTTATCCTCTGTATTCCGTTATTGTGCTGTCAAAATTTCGTTGATATCAGACGTCTTCTTCTTGGTGTTCTTTTTTCACTTTCCGCCAGTGTAAAACAAAAGTCTCGTTCGCACACATTGCTCGTCGCGTGTGTGTCGTTTGGCCTTTGCAAGCAGTGATGTAATAGCAGCCATTCTGACGTGGTATATAGTTATATTTTTTAGTTTTATCTCACGTTCAATCTGTTGACAAAATTTTGACGTCGCAATAATAGTAAACAGTGATATTTTCTTAGTAAGTCAACTGTATCTCATTCAAAATTTAACTGTCCAACCTTTTTTTTTTTTTTTTTTTTTTTTTGATTGGAGGTTTAGCGACCACACCGTGAGCATCTTAATGGGCTATAAGCGGTCATCCCATCCCTAATTTAGGGTAACTGGTTACAGGAAAGGGAGAGAGCCAGTGCCGTAAGACAAACACAACATCATGCCTCACGGGATTCGAACCCGGACCCCTTTCAGACGAAAGATCAAAGGCTACCGCTTAGACCACTGCGCCACCGGGACGGCCTATCCAATCTTCATCGCATTCCTTCCTCATCGTTAAGAGGTTTCGCACAAATCGATTCTGGTAGGTTCATCGTTTTCGAAACAGTAATATCCTACAGAAAAGTAATCATGACCTGCTACCCGAAATCAAGGAATTCCTTCTCTAACTCAAGTGAACTGATTGAGCCGCACTTAACTGTTTTGTTCCGTTACTAGGTAACGATACTTATTCTTACCTATTTCAGAGCTTTCAACATATGCTGAATTGGTACACAATTATTGCTATCATTTCGAATTTTACTTGAAAAACGCCTGAGCGTTTTCTGTCTTCATTAGACGTTGGAAATAAGTACCAAGGATAATTAGGAAGAGAATGTAATTTATTAAAGCAAAATGTGAAACATCATGGAATGCATTAAGCTAATGAGAAAGTAATGAGGAAAAAGAAACTTCAAGTGTTTACCAATGTAAAAAAAAATCCTTAATAACGCTGCCCGGTTTCAGACATATTTTAAGGAGAAAACAAAATATGCTGCTCTTACAATAATTGGAAAATCTGTATGACACCTGTCAAAAAAGGATCGGGGAAAAAAATCACCGACTCGCTAAATAGCTGAAAAGAAATTTCATAAATAAAACACTGTTACGTTAATACAGATAAATGCAAATAATTATCCTATAAACTTAATTAAAGATTATTTGTCTTTTCGATTTGCAAAAGATTACAGTTTTAACGTCGTCGAATGGATTGTTGTGCATGAAACCATGTAAATAGTCATGTTACAATATCGTCAGTATCATACAGAGGGTGTACAACAAAACTGAAACACATGGGTTTAGGACACAGCAATTTATTAATACGGTGTAGGGCCTCCATTAGAGTCCAATACAGCTGCAGTTCATCGTGGGAAGGAACGATACAAGTCCTGTACAGTGGCCAGAAGGATTTGAAGCCATTCCTCTTGCAGAAACGTGGCTAGTTCACGACGTGATTCTGGTGGAGGAAAAGGTTTCTGGAACCGCTCACCCAGAACACTCCAGAGTGGCTTCAATTCGGGTGACTGTACAGCCCATGACAGATGTTCAACCTTACTCTCATGCTCAGTAAACCTCTCTTCCACCAGTTTGTCTCTGTGTATCGGTGCGTTATCATCCTGATCCACCATCAAAGTACAATGTTTGAACCATGGTATGTACCTGGTTCCCCAGAATTGTCTGATAGTCCTTGACAGTGATGTGCCTTCAAGAACAATCAGCGGGTCGACACACTGCCACGATATTGCGGCTCAAACCATCACCGATCCACCTCCGTGCTTCACTGTGGGAAGTAAACACTCCGGGTGGTAAGCCTGTGAGGGATGTCTCCACACGTAAACTCTCCCTATTGTGGGGAAAGACAGTGAAGGACGATTCATCTGAGAACAATACACATTTCACGGTGTCCAACGTCCACGATTTGCGCTGCTGGCACCATTGCAACCGACGTTTGGCATTCTCATTGTTGATCGAGGTTTTGGCGACTGTTAATGTTGACCCAGTGAAGCTCCTGACGAACAGTTCTTATGGAGACAGGTGAATCACGGTGTTTATTAAACTCTGCGGTGAGTCGGGCAGCAGTGGTTTTATGTTTGTTTGGCTACAATCCGGGTTACCACCCGGACGTTCTTGCAATACAGCTTCCTCTTACCTCGGCCGTTAATCCTATTGGATTTGGTTCTTCTTCCCTCTTGCTGGTATGCCGACATCACCCTGGACAACGTGGCTCGTGATATACCACAAAAACTTGCTGTCTTGGAAACAGATGCACCGGCGAGACGCGCACTAACAATCTGTCCTCTTTGAAACTCGGATATGTCTCCCATTACGTTGTGTGAATCGCACTTTTTGACATCCAGTTGTGCTACTGCTCTGCTAATGCAACTTTCACACTCTTCTCTCGTTGATCGACTGCGAAATAGATTCAGTCTGGCCACCAGGTAGCACGTACAACGGCATGACACGTGGGGTGCTATTTGCGCAGCCCCTGTACTTTCAGTATTGCAACAGAAGTAAACAGAAGAATTTACCCTATTAGCGAAAATAAATGTACAACGCTAAGGGTGAAAAAAACTGTGTACAAATGAATTAATTAAGGTGGGATAAGTGTCGTGTGGGTAGTTTACGTAGAAGATGAATGCATATCTTATTTCCGGTTTTTTTCCCCGTTAGAAGATATTTGTTCATGTCGTTAGAGTTTTGAAAATTTCATGGGTGCCTAACAGTGAACGATGCGCTGCGGGTTTACCATGTATTAAATTTTCTGAATACATATTATAGGATGTTTTACTAGGTAGTCCCCCTCCCCAAATAATCAGTCATATTTTTGAAAACACTATACATAGAAATATGACATGTGGTTTACAACGTACCTTAGTTCGTGCGAATGTAGCAGCACTCACCATAAATGCTGGAAATATCCTCCACCAACATCCAAACACACTCAAACGCGACGCTGCATATTATCGAAGGTCCTCCGCAGCATTTTTCTTATCAGTAGTCCGGGTTGCTGCATTGATGTTGCATTCTAAGATTTCTAACGTACGAGGTGTATTACTGTAAGCACGACACTTCAAATATGCCCATAAGAAGAATCGAGAGGAGCTAAATCGGGTGAATGAGGTAGCCACAGTCCTTAGGAGATTACTCGGTCTTCGAAGAAAGATGAACCAGTAGAAAGAAAGAGGTCACCGAAGAAACACTAGAAATAGAATACCCAGTTCTTTGTGAAAAACGTCGTAGTGACTTCCTCAGTGGTACCAGCAGCATGTGCTTCACCTTCTCGATTTTTAATTCCGCTAAAGGAGGACATCCACCATTGTATTGGTTCGAAACACTGTCCGCCCGTGGTTTCAAATTTCTTCGCTAACCTGGCGATGTGACGTTTGTCTGGTGCTTTTCGTCCTCCAAACTTCTCCAGGAATTCACGCTGTGCTACGTTTATAGACTTTATTTCCCAACAACTTTACACAATAAACACCCGCTCCGCAACTGTATACACAGCCGTCCTGAACGACGTTCAACGACGCCGTAAAACAGGCAGATTGTCTCCCGACAGAATTAGCGTGCCCGAGCATCTGGTGGGGTGAAGTCATCGCCTTTGAGGAAAATCCCTCCCGTGCAGTTCTCAAGGATCAAGGTCACTTGTAAAGCAAACATCGTGTTTCTATGTAGAGTGGGAAGAAAACAATAATTGTTCTTTGGGGGTAGGGGTCTACTTACTGAAACCCCCTGCACCAATTTGCCTAAATATAGGAACTGTTTTATGATTTTGTTTTTCCAATCTTTTGTCATGTCGGGCAGTCTAACTCTCTTTCTTATATTTGTTTCGTTTCTGGGTTTACCGATCTAGATGAGCAACTCAATGGGTATTACTAGTGGCCCGTTCCTAGTTTATAACCATTGGGCTCAGAGAGGAAGAGAACCTGTACTCTCTGAAATGCAGGCCACCCACGCCTAATCCAGGACGTGAATCTAGGCCTATGTTGAACGAATACTCTGAATCCAATGCTTCAGGCTATTCGGTTACCGGTGCGGCATCTAAATATGTATGTACGATTTTTAAATGTCGAAAATATGGACATGTTCTTTTGAAGGATAATCTTACGATCTATGGTTTCTCTTAATATCTACAGGCTGCGGTTTCTACAATGCTTATGCCTACAAACGGAAAGTTCTTTCACCAAACTCTACCAATAACATTGGGTGCACAAAATTATCTCGTATGTCATTATATGCTGCAGTGTTAAGATTCAAGAGTACAGGAACAAGTAGGCTCGGCCCAATTCGTGAAATACAACCCAAAAGCATGATGCCTTCTCCACCAAATTTCATAGTTGGAAAAATATAGTCCCGCTGATAGCGTTTAGCTGCTATTCTCTGCACCAAAACTCGTCGCTCGGACTTCCAGTTGGTGAAGGGTCATGCATCACTCAAAATTAAATGGCGTCGCGATATTCACCTTCTCAACAGACGCATGGTGTTGGTTTTTCCTAATATTTGGCTTGCGAACGGCTTCGCGGCCTCGGAAACCCATTTCTTTCAGCTTTCGAAGATCCGCTGTGGAGCTGGCGTTGCTTCCGGAAACATTTTGGATCTCTGTAGTGAGATGTGCAACTGAGGACAGGATATTTGTTTGCACCCTGCGCTTCAACACACTACGGTTCTGTCATTTTTCGTGAACTTTCAGGTTGCGACTGCATGCGCTGATATTCCTCCTAAGCGTTTCCGCTTCACAATGACATCATTTATCGGAATAGCTGACGCACGGAAACTTGTCCAACGTTTGCAGAAATGCTTGGAGAATGGTGATGACCATGTGGAAAAGTAGAAACTTGCCCATCGTTTGCAAAACTGCTTGGAGAATCGTGATATCTATGTGGAAAAGTAGAAACTTGCGCATCGTTTGCAGAAATGCTTGAAGAATGGGAATGACTATGTGGAAAAGTAGAAACTTTCCCGTAGTTTGCAGAAAAGCTTCGAGAATGGTGATGACTATGTGGAAAAGTAGAAACTTGACTATCGTTTGAAGAAATGCTCGGATAATGCTGATGATCATGTGGAAATGTTTCATAAGTACAGGCAATAAAACCGCTCATTTCTTAGAATTATTTTTGTTTTTCCTTATTTAATATGCTGATTAAAATAAACGTAATAGAGATGGAGGTGCTACTTTTCATTCAACTCTTATATTATGATTTTTCATCCCATACATTGAATCATCACAAATTAGCGATTGTGCTTAGGTGCTGATTTGTATTTTTTACTGGAAGCACAACTACAATGGTTTAAAAATACTGATGCCATAGAATCCGAGTTTTTGCTGTCATACGTAACATATGATGCTTCTTGTCTGGTGGCTGTGGATCACCAGACAAGAAGCATCATTTTCTTGGTGTGTAGGGGTGGCTTAGGATGCTGTCCAACAGGCTGTGCGCTGCTTAACCATTGTGCAGATCGTTTCCGATTATCATAAAGGACCGACATCTAGTCGCAGGTGCCGATTCGATGCAGTAGATGCTCCTGTTTATTCCTGGCAAAAAGCGACGTGCAGACTTCCAAACGCGTAGTCCTGTTGGCAGTTGTCAGCACATGCGACAGCCACATGTCCAGCTTTTTCAGCTTACCCAAACGCCAAACAACTGTTGTGTGATGGACACCTACCTCAGCCTCTCTCTCACGATACGGTTTCCTGGGATTCGATTCAACCACACGCAACAGAACATCATCAGAAACAGCAATATGGTCCGTATCTCTGCTTCAAAACTTCTCAAAACCATCGCCGAATGGTTCGTTCGTTGGCTGTTTCTCCCCAGACGCTTTGTTAACGTTTCGAGCAGCAATTCTTGCAAAATGGCCCAGTTTAAATTCATACAGGAAGATGACCCTCAAATCCGGCGTCTACATTTTCCCTTGTAAGCATCCAAATAAACCACGCCTGAACCTTGTTGTTCACACACGTGCTAGCTATTTATAGTAACTCTGTGACGTAATACCCCCAACAACTGTGAGTGGCTCCATTCTGCTTTAGTGGGGGCCAGTTGCCCCTGATCTTTCGTGCCGGACATTTCATTCGCACCAGCCCAAAATTTATATTATAAAACTTAAACCTAACATGTAGAAAACAATAACGTACACTGGGGTGCAAAAATTAAGGACGAAAAGGAGAAATTAGCATACCAGCGGAACGAGCAGGCAGAACGTACTGAAAGACCACTCAGGAGATAGACTAGGGTCCGGTACGGTAGGGCATGCGCATATATGCAGCATGACGTAGGGTTGGGGGAGTATCGGAAGGGTATAAAGCATACGGGCTGTGTACGTTCAGCAATTCGGTGAGAGCAGCTATTGCACGGTGTACATCGGTTTGAACGACGTCGAGTTACTGCCACCGCGTGATGTGGCCAACAGGCAATCCAGTAGACGACATCTGGATGACTTTACCCGATGTCGCGTCATTTGGAAGTTGGAAGAAAGTCGAAGTGTGACTAGTGTGGCCGAGGAGTTCGGGATCGTTCACAGCATCGTTTCACGAGCTTGGAGAGCATTTCAAACGACAGGAACAGCTGTCCGAAAGTTTAGCAGTGGTCGTTCACAAGCAAGCACGGCGGCGGATGACCGGTATATTGTCGTACAGGCAAGAAGAGACAGACGGCAGGCAGCGGGAGAAATCGCAAGTCACATGCACGTCTGTTATCGCGTTTTGCCGTGGCCAGGAGGCTGCACAAAGGTGGTCTATTTGCACGACCACCAGTACGGTGTGTGCCATTAATGCCTGCTCATCGGAGACGGCGGTTTCTGTAGTGCCCGCAACACAAGAACTGGACTCATCAGCAATGGGGTCGAGTTCTCTTTACGGGTGAGAGCCTATTTAATCAGACTAGCGATTCTGCACGTATACACATCTGGAGAGAGCAGGGAACACGCAATCACAACTCCAACATCATCGAAAGGGACCGGTTTGGAGGTGGCGGAGTTCTCATTTGTGGAGGTATCATGCTTGGTAGCCGTACTGACCTCCACATCTTCCAAGGAGGTTCAGTCACTGGTGTCCGCTATTGTACCGAGGTTCTCCTGCCTCACGTAGTCTGATTAGAGGTGATGTGGGTCCTGAGTACCTCTTCATGGATGACACCGCTACACCTCATCGTACAGTGGCTGTTGCAGAGCTGTTGGAGAGTGAAGATATTCAAGACATTAATTGGCTCACAAGGTCCCCGGACCTAAATCCAATCGAACACGTGTGGGACCTTCTGCGGAGACGCTTGGCAGAACTACACCAGCCGTCAGCAACGATTCCACAGCTGCGATTGGCACTACAATAGGAATGGGCAGCAATGCCACAACAGCTCCTTGACAACCTCGTCCTCAGCATGGACAGACATTTTAAATCCTGCAACGCAGTCAGGGTGATCATATCTCCTACTAAAGACTGGATTTTTCTTGGCAGCCGAATGTCACATGAACGTTTCTGTCTTCTGTCTAGTTGTGCTCGAAACAACCTTTTCAATAAAGTGCCTTTGTATATTTTGGATTCCTTGTTTGAACGGTTTTGCTCACTTGTATAATGTTCTTACATCTTGGGGATCTTATGGTATGATTTGAGTCGATGTGGAGCCCTTCTGAACGACATAACATTCGAAAAACCGTCTCGTCCTTAATTTTTTCACGCCAGTGTATTTCACAATAATCTGAAGCGCAGGAAAATGCTTAAATTTTAATAAAATAGATTTAATTATGCTCCTAATAGTGCATCGAAAACGGGAATAATTTACGAACCCCTGGTTTCTCATTTATATCTGAAGAAAAATAAAAACAAGCTAAATAATGGAGATACAAGCAGAGCCAGTCCTGAGATCAGAGAACAAATGCATTTTAATACTTTTTTAATTCGCTGAAGGGCTCTCTTTCAATGAAAAATTCGGTAATTGCAAACGCAATGTAGGTACCCAAAATAATGACTGGATTTTATCAGTCGGAAAACATGACACACAACAATAGGGATTGCGAACAATGTGGGATATATTGCTTTGTCAGTATCTTTAAAAGACAAAAGCATTCTTCTCCTGATGAACTTCCTGGAGCAAATTTTACGAGACATTTCTTTTTCTTTACATCAGAAACAAAACGTTAAATTGTAATCAAATTAAAGTCTGATTTTCTAAAGAATTTCTTTCCTTATTACCATCATATCTTGAAAATAAAGCAAATTCACAAGCTCACTTCTACAACGGGACTAATTTCGTTATCCTATCAAAACGCAAAAATCTTCACGTAACGTCGCAGTTTCCTCATTAACATAGCGCATGTTTTTCTTCGACTGAAGTGCAGTGTAATACTATGTGTAATACTAGACCCTAAATATTTTGGAGTTAACGGCATTCCTTTGTGAAATGTTAAAAATAACAGTAACTAAAACGACTTTTAAATCTTTGCGAAATCATCGGATTTTTTCTTTGACAAATCGCAATAAATGCATTTTTTTTTGACTTCCTTGACCTTTCGGAGTTCATCCTGAAAGGCTAGAGGATAGTCCACATACAGCAGCAAAATTCTGGACTCATTTTGATAGTTCACAGAAAAGGATGAGAGTATCAACGCAAGAAATTGTAATTTTAAACTATACTGTAAAAAATAAGTCGTGTGAATTCACGGAAATTTTCTAAAAATAACGTGCAGCAAAGTTGCCGATAGATATCCGTCTCTTTCAGAAATTTCCGTTTTTAAAAGTACGCGTTCATTTTGACTTCCGTATTTTCACAGATATTTCCGTAGATAGAAATTCCGTTTATTTCAGAAAAGTCCATTTCTGGTTTTCCCGTATTTAAACTGAAATTCCGCAAAATCAACAACCCTGTACAGCACTAACGTGAGCCCCCACATAATCCTGCCGATGAGGTCCGGACCGAACACCCGACGTTATAGCTCCCCGAACACGTAACTTGCGCTTTAACCAACTGATCCACAAACGCTCGGCAATGTCACTCAAGTACATCCTAAAACGAATTCCGCGACAAAGAAATTTTGTATTTAGTCATTTTCTTTTCTTTTGGAGCTTATTATTTTTCTGAATAGGTTTGTAATTTTTTCCCCTATTAAAACTTTTCAAAAATTAAGCATTTTTTATCGTGGTTTTTTGAAGCAACAAAATGCTTTGCAACATGATTTTTTTAAACTGACAATGACCTTAATTTACCTTTAAAAAAGGTGAAATGTACTTTTTATAGTATTATTTCACGCACACATACACACACAAAAACTAAATATAAAATTTACTCTTGATAGCTATAATAGCTTTTATCTTCAGTTGTCTAAAGACTGTATAACGAAGTAAATTTCTCCATTTTTTGTCCACGCCGGGGAACGAACCCGAGTCCACTTATTCCGGAACAAGTCGCTCTACCAACTGAGCTACGCAGACGTTTGTTCTTGCTGCTATCTGCCTTTATGTCGCGTGCGTCCTGCGGGGCAGGCACGTCACAACTGATACACAAACATAGGATAATCATCGATACAATAAGTACCCGGCTTCTTGCAGTAATACATTATACACTGCCGGACAATTGCTAAGGACGGATGACAATAGCAACGATAGCAACCATAAAATGGAAGGCAGGAAAATGTGGAAATTAGCATAAGTGCGGGATACAGTAAGACGTGTTGTGCGTATGCAAATTTTGGATTGCCGAACTTGTTCGTGACGTCATAGCGCTGATAAGGGATATAAAGGATCTGACGCGTATTGACCGTTGTTGTTCAAACGCAAAGTTGAAAGGGAAATAATCAATTGACGAACTTGCAATTTTCAGTATGTCTTCCCGACATCACCTAGATGATTTTACGCGTGGCCGTATTATTGGCAAGATTGAAGAAGGGCGAAAAATAACAGATGTTTCCAGGGAGTTCGATGTCAGCCACAGTGTTGTTTCAAGGCTTTGGAAATCATTTCAAACAAATGGAGAGTGTAGCAAAAGTCAGAGGGGAGGTCGTGTTCGCAGTACGACACCTGCAGAAGATCGGTACATAGTGCTATCAACAAAAAGACACCGGCGCAGCGCAGCTAGTGAGGTAGCAAATCAGTTTATGGCTGCAACTGGCAAGCAGATCTCCCGAAAAACTGTCGCCAGACGTTTGCATGAAGGAGGACTATACGCCCGCCGTCCTGTTGTGTGCATCCCATTGTCCAGACGTCCCCGTACCGGCCGTTTGCAATGGTGCCATCAACATCGCAATTGGACTGATAACGACTGGTCTGCTGTTCTCTTCTCAGATGAGAGTAGATACAGTCTATCGTCTGATTGTCGACGACAACTGATCTGGCGTGATAGTGGTACTGTATATTGTCCAGCAAACATACAGGAAAGGGACCGATATCCGACATGTAGTGTCATGGTATGGGCTGGCATCATGACCAATGGCCTTACGTCCCTCTATGTGCTTCCAACTGGGACTATGACTGGCCAACGATACATTAATGATGTTCTGCTACCTCATGTTTGCATGTTCCGTGGTGATATCGGTGATTGATTCATTTTCATGGACGATAACGCAACATGTCATCGAACAGTCGTTGTCCAGGAGTGTCTAAAGAGCGAGGATATTCAACGCCTCGTATGGCCAGCACGTTCTCCAGATCTGAATCTCATTGAAAATGTGTGGGATGCTTTGGGGAGGAGTCTTGCTGGTCGCCAATGCCCTCCAATAAACAAGGACACCCTCATCCGTGCACTGACAGAGGAATGGGATAAATTACCTCAACAGCTGCTTGATAATGTTGTGCAAAGCATGACACGACGTGTGGAATCTTGCATCGCCCTCCATGGTGGCCATGTCCCGTATTGACATCTTACGCCGGAACGCCTGCGGACGGTAATTGCATTTTTTTCACGTTTACGTATTATGCGCAAAATGGCCTATTTGTCCCTTGAACACGTTCCACAGCCTTCTGGATTTCAGAGGCACACAATAAATTGTCTTTCTTGTAATGTCCTGGCATTCTGACATTATTTTATTTCACTTGGCATCCAACCACACTTGCTTTTTTATGCGCTATATAGCCTTTTATGATCCGTCCTTAGCAATTGTTCAGCAGTGTATAATAAATAGCTGGTGCATCAAATAGGGGAAAGGAGAAGGAATATCTTGCGCCACAGAAAAAATCTATACGATATGCTATCAACAATATCCGATCTCGCTACGGAACTTCAAAATTCGACAGACGATTGAAATTTGAAAGTTAATCAAACCTCAAGTATTTCCACAAATCACTACTAATAGCGGAAATTTCTCGTCATACGGATATCGAAAAAGTGAGAACGGAGAGTAACCGTTAATATACGAAAGGAATTGCGGAAAGGTTTTTGAAAATTCAGAATTTTCCGTTAACACCTCTAAAACGGTAATTTACCGTCAATATAAGAAAAAAAAACTGCGGAAAGTTTTCTGAAAATTCAGGATTTTCCCGTGGCACGAAACGTCCGTTAAATTCTGGTTTTTTTCCGTCATTTCACGGAAAAGGTTGCATCAGAAACATGCTTCGTTAATTCACGAAAGAAATGACGGAAATTTGTCCGTGAATTTTAGAAAATGTTTTACAGTGTGGGACTGAGTGCGGTGTCGTTTCCTTCTTGAAAAGTGTCCTTGACACCATTCGTGATTTACGTCTTGCAAATCACTGTCTTTTATTGCAAAAAGCAAAAGAGATCGAAAGATTACCCGTATTTTATGTCTGGGAAATCCTTCGCTAGAAGTGATTCTCCCTTTCATCAATATACCTTATATCTTTCCATTTTAGCTACATCCGCCTAAAAATGAGGGAGTCTGTAAATTATGGACAAGCCCATGGTGCACTAATACCTTCTGAAAATTGAGAACAATAGCTTGGTTCTAAATATATGATACTCAGAGTAATTTCGAATAGATATAATAATTTCGAGACCCAGCATAGCTGTTGTTATTTCGGCTCACAATAGCTTTGGCTGCCCAGTCGGAGTACTCTGAGTAAGATAAATTTAGAAAATCTACTATCAGTGCTGCATATTCTCAGAATCTTACTTCACTTCATAAAACTCCTATAAAGAAATATTTTTCTTTCACGGTCACCGATCGGAAAACTTCCAGCATAGCATTTGTCATTATGACTATTCAGGTGAAATTTACATACTACATGCAAGTACACTGTTCAAAAATATTACGGGATATTATGATGCCAGCATGAATTGAAGAGCTGTAAGTCTTGGATGAAAGGACAACCTCTCAGGTGTACATGTTAACAACCAGAATGGGACCAGAACATGAAAATGAGGAGCACTGATGCATCTGCACGCTTCACCGAAGCTCAAACCAAAAAGGCTAGTGAAACAAGTAGTTGGAGTGTCGCAAAGGGCATGCTCTTTGAGACATTCGCACGCAACAGAAAATGTAGATGAAAGTACGTATCAGTTAAACAATAATCTCTGCAACATGATCCACCATTATCGACAGCTTGATGTGTAGTTTTAAGGCTTGAAACTGTCCAGACACAGGATATAGTGAAAGATGTAGTTGGAGAGTGTCAAAGCGTAATCAGCATAGTATGGAGGCCTTTCCTCAATACTGCAACAGTACGACGACAACCAGCTCAGAAATGGCCAACATTAACAACAGCATGTAGCAACCGTTATTTGAGTGCACTGGATCTTAAGAACGCTAGTTGAAATGCAACTGAACTGCAACGCCCGTAGCTACAGCAAGAGCATACATAGGCCATACGCAATCGACTCAACTGAAGAAGACTATTCCCGACGATGGATTGTATCCTACTTGCGTGGTCAGATCAGAACAACAAGTGGAGCCTGAAGACCATCATCAGTGATTGGAATTAGCCCGCTACTTTTAAAGTAGCGTGGCATGTAATGTCTACAAATAGAAAAAAGTTGTTATAACAGTAGCACGCTACAAAATTTGGTAGCTTGTAGCGAAAAATTATGCTGCAAATCGTGTCACTTTTAAAAAATTGGTTAAAAATTGTATTAGCCAAACACGTGACATTTAAAAACTTCCTGAAGTGTAATTGGCTGCAACTGTGGAATCCGAGTGTGCTCTACCTACAATAACGTATCTGATTTAATTTGCACTGGAAAAGCTCGCTGAATCATTAACTGGGAAATCATAATTATCCAGTGAAGACAGAAAGCCCGAGGTAATTGCACTATCGTTTTTTTTTTCTTACAGTAGTTGCGGCCTTAACGACCACAACATCCATGCCTCACCGGGATCCAAACCCGGACCCATCTTGGACGTGTGGTCAGAAATCAGCACTTAGACCACTGCCCACGGGGTATGCACTAGTGGTTTTATTGATGACCGTTCCTTGATTGCGAGATTCGATACTTTCAGTCAAAGAAAATGAATTCGCAGATAGGCTAGAATGATACATGGCTTTTAATTGAATTCCCTGGGCTTCTAATATAATCTGTCTAGCTTGAAATATGCACGACTGAATGCCTCAAAATATGGTACATATGCAGTATTATTATTTGTGTAATTACTTTGTTATTACTTGTACAATTTAGATTTGCTTCTAACTCTGAATACCATATGCAATAATGTAGATGTAAATATCATCCTCAGGATTTACACTTTTAATAAGCACACCGGACAAAATATTAGTCACCCTGTCAGAACTTACCTAATAACGGGTGACGGCGCCTCTTGCGTTGATAACAGCATCAATCCGGTGTTGCAGAGACTCCACGAGGTTGTGGATGTATTGAACATCGATTTGCAGTCACTGGTGCGTCAATTGGTCCCGTAATTCTGCCAGATTATGTGTGTGTCTGTTCTGGTGTTTCACCTACTGTTCCAAGTGATCCCACACATTTTCAATAGGATTTAAATCTGGGGATTTGGCGGGTCATTCGAGGTGAGACAGGGTTGCTGATTGTTCGTCGTGCCTATCAGACACTGTTTTAGCCCTGTGCACACGGCAATTATCGTCCTGGAAGACAGGAGTGGCAATGTGATGCTGCTCCTGGAGATGTAGAGCAAATGGCAACACTTCGTCTTTCAGAAGGCGGAGGTACTCATGCTGGTTCAAAGGCATCGTCACTGCAACGGGAGGGCCCATCTCGTGGTACGAAAAACATCCCCCAAACGTCACAGAACCCTCCAGCTTGAACACCTTCGACACGATCAAGGTTAAAGGCCTCATTGAGACTGCGATGCACTCGTAGCCTACCATCATGGGAGTACAAACAAAAACGAGACTCATCAGACCAAATGATGCGTGTCCAATTCTCCACAGTAAAGTTTTGGTGACTCTGAACCCATTGATAACGTGCGACTTTGTGACTTGCTGTTAAAAGAGACCTCTTCCATGGTACTCTGCTCCAGATGTCCATCGCATGCAGTTCTCGTCGCAATGTCCTGTCGGAAAGTGGATTGAGTGGACTTTAATTTACTGTCTGGAGCAATTGTTGCCTGGTTTGAAACCCATTTGCAGTTACTAGGCTTGAAACATGGCGACGATCCCTGTTGATGAGGATCGTTATCCGGCCACAGTTATGTCGCCGATTTTCAGTTGACTGCGAACTACATCACTGTTTGTAAACCCGCTGGACCGTACGCTTCGACTGATCAAGAAATTGGGCAACTTCATTCACTTTGTGTCGATGGGAACGAGCAAACACGATGGCTCCTTTTTTTTGCCACCCAGTAACGCCTGTCTTAATACCCATATTGCAGACTAAATTCAATACATACGTTGCTCTTCACCACTGCAGGAGACAGAAATGATCTTGTAGAACACGTCAGTAATATTTTTCTCCCAACAATGCTATCACGGCGCCCTCTATGTAAACAGTAACTGTCATTTCTAATAGGGGTGACTAATTTTTTGTCCGGTGTGCTTATAAATCTAAACGTTGAAAAGTAGTTGTAGCTGTAGCAAGCTACATTTTCCAAGAATGGAGTTGTAGCAGTAGCTTTCCAATCACTGACTATCGTGATTTGAAGCTCGAACAACGAAGCTTCGTTCTTTTCACGGGTGATTTGCTCTTCAGCCTGTAGTCTGATAATCATTGCGGTTTTCTGTTGAATGAATGAGGAACCCGGAGTAATCCAGCCTTCATGTGGAAAGAGATATATTTGGTTGTGGTACGCTTTCTTTGTGGGCGGGTATCAGAACTGGCGGCCTTCTAGATTACTGCATCATCTGACTGGAACTCTGACGGCAGTCAGATTCCTAGAAAACTAGCGATTTATAGTTTTACCTTATGCTTCAACAGTTGGGAGTATGCTTCAGCACTTGCGACTTATAGTTATGCCTTACGCTTCAGACCTTGCAACTTCTAGTTATGCCTTATGCTTCAGCAGTTGGGAGTACGTTTCCCTTCATGGATAGTAACGCACGCCAACATCAATCTCAGGTTGGTAGAAAACGTGTTTCTGGAAGAACGAATCGAGGATATAGACTACCCTCCGCGCTCTTCGGACTATAAACACACTAGACTGATACTTTTCAGCTCGCCCGTTCACTCCAATGATGCTTCAGTAGCTAGAAAATGCCCTAAACGAAAAGTGATTGAGTACTTTCACGAACTGCTGGATAATCTCATGCATTCCATGGCTCACTTATCTGCCACTAATTGCTTGGTTATAGCGTTGTTACTTTT
Source organism: Macrothele yani (assembly GCA_039090855.1). NCBI lineage: Eukaryota > Metazoa > Arthropoda > Arachnida > Araneae > Macrothelidae > Macrothele > Macrothele yani. The sequence continues at coordinate 20,290,198 of CM077029.1, forward strand.
AGGGTTCAATAAGTTATCACTAGAGAATGTTAAAAGCAAAAAATTGCATGCAAACGTCTATGTTTATTAGAAGATTCCACAATATACACTTCTTGGCGAGTCATATAACAATCCGTACGTTTTAGAAACGTCATGGCTGCTTTAGGAGGTTTTCACAGGAATAATGAATTTTCAAAGGGTCCCGAATGGCTGTGTATGAAAGTGTAATTGTTCCTACTCTGATGTATGGCAATAAAACCTTAGTACTACAGAAGAAACAACGGACTCGTTTGTGTGCTGGAGAAATGCGTTACTTACGGAGGGTTTGTGGGAAGACACGTTCAGATCATGTGAGGAATGAAGATGTGTTGCAGTTGTGTAATGTGAAGCAAAATATTGCTAGCATTGTGGAGACTAATATGATTCGGTGGTTTAGCCATGTTCAAAGAATGAGTGATGAGATGCTTACTAAGAAACATTTTTGGGCCCAAGTGGCAGGAAAGAAGGGCAGAGAAAGACCAAGGAGGTCATGGGAGGATCAGATTCAGGAGTGTCTGAATGAGAAAAAGATTATGAGCCTGAAGCATAGAAGGCCTTGTGTACGTCGTGTGATGGATGTCACTGAAGCCCGTGTTGTGTGTTGTGTGTCAAGATCGTTGTAAATGGAGAAGTTTGATACGGCAACAGTAAGTAAATAATCAGTTAAAAATTTATCTAGTGGTTGGCATTATCTGCTAAATGTTTATTTGTCAGATTGTCTTTCTTTGAGGAGCTAACCTCTGAATATTAGAGAACAGCTTAATGATATGTATGTATGTATGTAAACAAAACAGTCAGCAGCAGGGACAGACGATGACATGTCACGTACTTAATACATTACATCATCCCCAATTGAGAAAGAGGGATACACGGAATCCTAGGTTCCGGATAAGCCGACCACCATGCTCGAAAGACCACTTCATTGCGTGAGAAGTGATTTTCGTTAATAACGTGCATTGTGTGTGGAAGAAACATCACACAGGTTTTTCAAATCTAACCGGGAGGAGATTCACATTCCTGTTCTAGAGCTAATATACACTGAAGAGCAATTGAATTAGAGATACCTGCCTAGTAACGTGTAGCACCACCTTTCGCTCTGATGACGGCGGCGATTCGTCTCGGCATGGACTCGACAAGACACCGGAAACGTTGGGAAGCCATACGGATCCACGACCCCTGAACAAGCTCCAACAGTTCAAGAAGATTTGATGGAGGGGAATCAGAGCTTCGAACATCTGTCTCGATGGCATCCCAGATGTGCTCGATGGGATTAAGGTCAAGTGACCTAGCTGGCCAAGAAAGCAAGGTCACGTCGGTGGAGTGTTCATCCAACCATTCGGATACCATTCGGATACAATTCGGGAGCGATGGCACGGTACATTGTTTTGTTGCATGATGAGGTCTCCAGTGGGATGTTGAAGACGCACAAACGGGAGCAAATGGTCGTCCAGGTTATCCCGGTAACGTTGACCTGTGAGGGACGATGTCACACGTACCATGGGTCCCATTTCGGTCCAATTAAATAGTCCCCAGATGAGAATGTCAACCCCACCGGCTTGAAGAGCACCCTGCTGGCAAGAAGGATCCATTGCTTCATGTGGTTTGCCCCGTACTCATATCCTGCCATCCGCATGTACCAACGTGAATCTCGACTCATCAGTCCAGGCAACATTTTTCCACATGTCTAGGGTCCAGTGGCGATATTTCCGTGACCATGCTAATCCTTTCACCCTGTGATCTGCGGTCAGCAGCGGTACCCTCGTTTGACGATGGCTTCTGTACCTCATAGTGAGGAGATGGTTCTGGATGGTGTGGCCGCTTAGACCTTTTTGTGCACAAGCGTTAAATTGCCGAGTGATTTCTTGCATTGTGGCCCGTCTATCCGCTGTTACAATGCGAGCTGGCCGACGATGACCCCGCTCATCCACACGCTGTTGTCCACGGCAGTTGGCCCTTGCAGGGATGGTTTTACCGGATTCGATGTACTCACGGTGCACCCGTGAAACAGTGGCTCGTGAAAATCCCAGTGCCTGCACGACTTCCGAGATAGAGTGACCCATTCGTCGGGCCCCGACAATTTTCCCACGATCAAATGTGCTTAGATCCTTCGTCTTACAGACACTGCGTCCGACTCTTACTGATTCCTGTCGTATCACTCCTTATGTTGGGGGGTCGCTGCATACGTCATGTCGTTTCCGTTTACAGGGCCGCCCACAGCGCCACATTTGCATAACGCCAGCTGACTCTAATTGTAATTGCTCTTTAGTGTAATCCAAAACCTTTCTTTGCTGGTGGTAGGATTCGAAACCACAACTTAATAATCCGGAGCCGCTGTTATCCCAGTTGAACTGCGTTGCCAGGCTTACCGCTGCTTCACTGGCGATTTCACTCCTGCGACATCTAAGTAGTGCGTTATCTACATCATGTCGCGTACTACGTTACCGAACCGAATTGCGTTTAGTTCTACTTAAAATTCTTGAAATCCCCTCCGCCGTGGCACAGTGGTCTAAGCAATTGGCTTCTGATCATTCGCGCGAGATTGGAAGAATCATCACATAGGTATTTCAGAAAAGTGTGAAAGAATCATCACATAGTATATAATTTATGACTACAGAACTTGTGGTTTTGAGATAAAATTTAAATACCAACGTTTACCACAAGCAAATGTTTATTATATTAGGACTGTAATTTCGCAGAGCTATTAGCTCGGCATCATCAGGACGAATGGAGCGTAAACATTCAAATCATTGTGACATCATCAGAGTTCTGACGGTCATGGTTTTTGGTGAGTTGTTTCCACGCGCTTGAAAGAAATGGAGCCGACGTCATGTCGTTGACAAGCTGCGAAGAGTTCCGGTATATGTGGAAAGCTTCTAATACATTAAGCTTGATAGTCGAATCAGGTTTATCAATGAGCGTAGCGTTTTCAAACAAAAATTTGTGGTTATTTTCGTGACAATTTTGGGCTATAGACGGCTATTTTAGTTCACAGTTCCGTACTTAAGTCTTGTGTTCCCTCACACGGAAATTTAAAGCCCTGCGGGTCTGTCCTATATATGAAAGTACACATTCACAAGGTATCTGATAAATTCCCCATGAATTTATGTCCTCGACGTAGTCTTTTGATCCGTAAAAATGTATCTTGTTTATGGGTTTGAAAATAACTTTGAAATTAAAACTCTTGAGGATTTTTGAAATTCTGAAGCAAATCTGTGAAGCAAATGGGATAACCACCCAATTCTGTCGTATTGGGTTGTTTATTGGGGTGAGTAAGCAGACAGGCTTCGGTTTTTTAAATTTTTTGACAACTTTGTCTATAATGGAATGGGTATATCCTCTGTGTATAGCAATTCGTTTAATAATCTCAAGCTCTTTCTGCAAGGAATCCTCAGTTGAGCATATATGTATTGCACGATATACGTATGCGTAGAAGGCAGAGACTTTCTGTTTCCATGGATGATTTGATTTTGCATGTGGGGGTAAGGAAACAGCAAAGTGTTTTCGATAAACTGTTGTTATAAAGGAACCTTCAGAGCGTGACACAAGGACGTCAAAGAATGGTAAACAGCCACTATTTTCAGTCTCATATGTAAACTGTATATGAGGATCAATTGAATTGATAAGTTCAACTAATTTAGGTATTTCCGAATCTATGCCGTTCCAGAGAAGAAAAGTATCATCTACATATCGAGTCCATAAGTCAAATGTAACCAGCTGAAAGAGTTTGTCCTCAAAGTGACGCATATAGACTTCGCATAAAATAGACGACAGTGGTCTACCCATTGCAAGGCCTTCCGTCTGTTGGAAAAATCTTCCATAAAAAACAAAACTGTTTTGTCTGGTACAAATTTCTACTAGTCTCAAAATATCTTCTACTTCCGGTTGGCTGAAATGATGTTCAGTGAGACTAGCTTTCAATGATTCGAGAGCTCCATTCAGAGGGATACTTGTAAACATGGAATTCACATCGAAAGATAATATTAACTGATCCTTTAGCGGATGTCGTTTTAGTCGACTGACAAACTCAATGCAATTTTTTACAGATGTTTTGTTCGAAGAAGCCGTTAAGGTGGATAGTTTTGAATATAGAAACTTGGCCAACTTATGTGTAGCTGAGCCGATATTGCTGACTATAGGACGGAAAGGGTTACCAATCTTATGTATCTTCGGAAGTGCGTAAAAACGTGGACAACGGGCATATGATGGCTGTAGATGACGTTTTGAGCTTTGGTCAAGAGTTACGCAACTTTATATGAATTTCCGAACATCTTTTAATTGTTTCACCGATGAATCATTTTTTAATTCTTTATAGGGTCCTTCGGAAATAAGGTTTTCAGCCTCCGCCTCATAATGTTTTTTGTCCAGAAGAACAACTTGTCCTCCTTTATCTGCTTTAGTAATGATAATATCACGATTTGACTGTAATTCTTTTAGAGCATTACGTTCTTCCTTGTTGAGATTGGGTTTAAATGGTGGAAAGGACTTTGACGTTATTATCTGGCTCACACAATGTCTAATTGTTTCTTTTTGATCAATGTTTAGATCACTTTTTATAAGGGGCTCCTCAACCGACGCCACGACATTGGATACTGGTACCTTTTTCAAAATCGCAAAATTCGAATTGTAACGTAAAATCCGTTTTTGAATTTCGCTGGGCTTAAAACCAGAAAGGTTTGATATTACTTCATTATCCGTAAAGGCATCCTGAGTTTGCATAGCAGAATTGTCTTTATTGTTGTTGCTATTCGATAGTTTTTCAAATTTTCCTTCTAATATCATTTTATGAGTAAATGACATATTGTAACTCCTAGACCAAGTTTTGCAGTCCAGGTCAGAAAAATCTGGTAACTGTTTAGCCAGTAAAAAATGTAGGTCACACAGTTCGACCTCAACGTTTGCAATATTTTTTCTCGTGTCCTTAATAATAGCTCGTAATAGTGCAAACGAAGCATTATATAATGGCTTTCTTGACGTTATGGGAAGTTTGTAAGCTGCATTTCCCAGATATAAAGTTTGGTAATATCTGGCATCTCTTACATCGAAGCAAGAAAATTAAGTGGTTCAATAATCTGAACTTCTTTATCCTCAGCTTCGAAAAACGGTTGATGGTAGCAGATAGTGAGTTCGTCATAATAAGGTCAGGAACTAAGTTTTATGTTCCTGAAAAGTCTATATCGGTATTAAATAAGTCCAGAAACGGAAGCGAACAAGATGTTATATTGCCGTCTCCCGTTGTAGGATATCTCAATATACTTACGCACCAAATTGTAGTCTAAGGTCCAGTTGACATTTAAAATTATATATAATTTGTGAATACAAAACTTGTGGTTTTGAGATAAAATAAAAATACCAACGTTTACCACAATCAAAGGTTTATTATATATCGACTATAGTTTCGCAGAGCTATTGGCTCGGCATCATCAGGACGAATGGAGCGTAAACATTCAAATCATTGTGACATCATCAGAGTTCTGACGGTCATGGTTTTTGGTGAGTTGTTTCCACGCGCTTGAAAGAAATGGAGTCGACGTCATGTCGTTAACAAGCTGCGAAGAGTACCGGTATATGTGGAAAGCTTCTAATACATTAAGCTTGATAGTCGAATCAGGTTTATCGATGAGCGTAGCGTTTTCAAACAAACATTTGTGGTTATTTTCGTGACAATGTTGGGCTATAGACGACTTTTTTAGTTCACAGTTCCGTATGTAGGTCTTGTGTTCCTTCACACGGAAATTTAAAGCCCTGCGGGTCTATCCTATATATGAAAGTCCACATTCACAAGGTATCTGATAAATTCCCCATGAATTTATGTCCTCGACGTAGTCTTTTGATCCGTAAAAATGTATCTCGTTTATGTGTTTGAAAATAACTTTGAAATTAAAACTCTTGAGGATTTTTGAAATTCTGAACAAATCGTTGAAGCAAATGGGATAAACACCCAATTCTGTCGTATCGGGTTGTCTATTGAGGTGAGTGAGCAGACAGGCTTCGGTTCCTTAAATTTTTTGACAGCTTTGTCTATAATGGAATGGGTATATCCTCTGTGTATAGCAATTCGTTTAATAATCTCAAGCTCTTTCTGCACGGAATCCTCAGTTGAGCATATATGTATTGCACGATATACGTATGCGTAGAAGGCAGAGACTTTCTGTTTCCATGGATGACTTGATTTTGCATGTGGGGGTAAGGAAACAGCAAAGTGTTTTCGATAAACTGTTGTTATAAAGGAACCTTCAGAGCGTGACACAAGGACGTCAAAGAATGGTAAACAGCCACTATTTTCAGTCTCATATGTAAACTGTATATGAGGATCAATTGAATTGTAAAGTTCAACTAATTTAGGTATTTCCGAATTTATGCCATTCCAGAGAACAAAGGTATCATCTACATATCGAATCCATAAGTCAAATGTAACCAGCTGAAAGTATGCCTCTGAATGAAGTTCTCGAATCATTGAAAGCTAGTCTCACTAAACATCGGTTCAGCCAACCGGAAGCAGAAGATATTTTGAGACTAGTGGAAATTTGTACCAGACAAAACAGTTTCGTTTTTCGTGGAAGATTTTTCCAACAGACGGAAGGCCTTGCAATGGGTAGATCACTGTCGCCTATTTTATGCGAAGTCAATGTGCGTTACTTTGAGGACAAACTCTTTCAGCTGGTTACATTTGACTTATGGATTCGATATGTAGATGATACCTTTGTTCTCTGGAAAGACATAAATTCGGAAATACCTAAATTAGTTGAACTTATCAATTCAATTGATTGTCGTATACAGTTTACATATGAGACTGAAAATAATGGCTGCTTACCATTCCTTGATGTCCTTGTGTCACGCTCTGAAGGTTCCTTTATAACAACAGTTTATCGAAAACACTTTGCTGTTTCCTTACCCCCACATGCAAAATCAAATCATCCATGGAAACAGAAAGTCTCTGCCTTCTACGCATACGTATATCGTGCAATACATATATGCTCAACTGAGGATTCCGTGCAGAAAGAGCTTGAGATTATTAAACGAATTGCTATACGCAGAGGATATACCCATATCATTATAGACAAAGCTGTCAAAAAATTTAAAAAACCGAAGCCTGTCTGCTCACTCACCCCAATAAACAACCCAATACGACAGAATTGGGTGGTTATCCCATTTGCTTCACAGATTTGCTTCAGAATTTCAAAAATCCTCAAGAGTTTTAATTTCAAAGTTATTTTTAAACCCATAAACAAGATACATTTTTACGGGATCAAAAGACTACGTCGAGGACATAAATTCATGGGGAATTTATCAGATACCTTGTGAATGTGTACTTTCATATATAGGATAGACCCGCAGGGCTTTAAATTTCCGTGTGAGGGAACACAAGACCTAAGTACGGAACTGTGAACTAAAAAAGTCGTCTATAGCCCAACATTGTCACGAAAATAACCACAAATATTTGTTTGAAAACGCTACGCTCATTGATAAACCTGATTCGACTATCAAGCTTAATGTATTAGAAGCTTTCCACATATACCGGTACTCTTCGCAGCTTGTCAACGACATGACGTCGGCTCCATTTCTTTCAAGCGCGTGGAAACAACTCACCAAAAACCATGACCGTCAGAAATCTGATGATGTCACAATGATTTGAATGTTTACGCTCCATTCGTCCTGATGATGCAATAGCTCTGCAAAACTATAGTCGATATATAATAAACCTTTGATTGTGGTAATCGTTGGTATTTTTATTTAATCATGACATAGATAATTCTTCCACACAAAGATAATTTGTGCCTTGAATAGGAGTGCTGATTGATATGCATTAGTTTGAAGGAATGTTTCTGGCTCAAGGCGGAAGCGTAAGGAAGCTCCAAATGGAAACTTCCATCACAAAGTAAAAATGGGTAACACATTCACCAACTGACATCTGTGTGACAGAATATTTCCCTTTCCGATGGAAACCTTAGTGCCTTTCTGCATACTTAGTGATCCTACAGTACAACCCTGTCCCACATCTTCAAGTTATTCAGCGGAAGAGGTGTTAAAGGTTTCTTTTATGCTACATTCCTTACTGGTAAGTACAGAACTGAGCTACTTATATAAACTGCCAGGAACTGCATCTGCGGCACAGGATCTCAAACGATCTTTAGGGAAATGAAGAGCGCTTTGGAGACTGAATTATTCCTAAATATTTTAAGATGAGTGCGGATGTGTGTGTGGTGATTGTGTAAATTGTCTTTCACCTCCCTCTGGACTACAGATGGCGCTTCGCCTGAATTGTTGCTCCCTCCCTTCTCTTTGGCGCGTGGCTAATTTGTAGAGTTGCAGTTATAAGAGGAACAAGTGTTGGTCTAACAACTGCAACTCTTTACTTAGCACTGAATATGCATAATTAATTGTCGTGTATATTTGATCACTTGTGTTTTCTCTGTGGCATTGTTACTAAATGTGCTTCTCAATTCATCTCTCGCTTTCATACGGGATTATAAAAACGCAAAACATGTTATCTTCATCATTCGTTCATTCGTACCCAACGTACTGTGTTACGTTTGCTCGCTCTTTTGTTTTTATCCTAAATACCTTTATCTCTTTAAATGATATAAAATTATTATTATTCAGAAGTAGCCAAATATCCGCTGCCATGTTTAACACAAGAAACATGACAGCGGATATTTGGTTTCAATGAGTACGTATTTTAAATCGTTTTCGAAACGAAAAATATGTACACAACGGCCACTGAATTAGAAACAGTTATGTAGATGAACGTAAACGTCCCTTACGTAGCGTATATGCAAAACACAAGCGTCATCATATGATCTAGGAAAATATTTAAGACTGTTGTTCATCAGTAATTGTCAGTAGTGTTGATCACAATGGAAAAAACAAAGGGCATTTCGGAGTACGATATATCGTTTATTGTGGTTGTCCGTCTGGCTGGAGTACCGATTTTGGGAACAATAGAGCTGACTTGTTTGTCAAAAGGTGAGATATTCCGAGTCTTTAAGGCTGTCTTTGAATGAGTGTTAGGGTTTATCCTCTGCGATAGATGTGGCAAAATATCATTTATTGGGCGTGGCTTTTTATGTCTTGGGTGATTGTCCCAGTACTTGACGTCATCGAATCACTGCAGACCTCATCATATTCAGAGTTGAAGCGGTCTCTCGTTGGCTCCACAATGAAAAGACAAAATACGCTCTGTTACGTTTTAACCAATGATGTTCTTTGGAGGGGGGGGAGCTCAGCAGGTAGGTGGAGCTGTGTAAGTGGGTGGAGCTTTTATATCTTAAATTCAAGGTTATCTGCTAATGTACATATTTTCTCTTCAAACAATAAACGTACAATAGGATCTAAGATGATTTATAGAAAAAAATTCCAATTTCATTTTTGCTCCCAATAATTTATTTCTATTGGACTCAGATAATTAGAAAAATCAGATAGAAATGAGATATTTCGTTTCTTCCAGAGAGAAAGTGCTAAGCTAACTTACCGTGCCATCTAGCGTCAGACTGGAATATCTTCGAATCAGATAAATTGATTTTTTGTTTTAATTCTAAAAAAATTTCGGAATAATAACTGTGGCATATATTAGCTATGGGTCGTTTTTATTTATGCTCAAAATTTTAAACACTACAAAATACTAGTTTTGGGGAAAATGTGTACAAAAGAATTTACATTGTAGATATACGATACAAGATTAACCCTAACACATTCAAAGATAGCTTTAACCAGCAGGAAAATAAACCACTTTGCTTGTCTAAGAGGCCTAACTGTAGCGCGAAGACAATCTGTAAGGAAAGATATAGCCGTCATCTGAGAAGGCTTGTGCAGAGAATCAGGACTTCATGTGTGAAGCAACTGACCGAAGCACTCAATGAAGACTGTTCCTAACCCATACCTCAGTGAATTATGCGCAGGGAATTGAAGAGGATCGGTACTGGCAGTCGCATGCTTATACGGAAACCAGTGATTCCTATACGGAAATCACTGGTTTCTGCATAGAACCGGAACGTTAGTCTGCAGTGGTGTCAGAAACACAATTACTGGAAACTGGAAGACTAAAAGAAAGTCATGTGGTCCACGGAGTTGCGGTACACCTTATTCTGTACCAACGATACGCAGAGAGTTTGGCGGGAGCCCTATTAAGCAATGTATTCAGCTTGACTTGTAAACACAACTCAAGCTTTTGGAGATGGTGTCATGTTGTGGGGCACGTGCTGTTGGTACGGAACGGGTACCCTGATATTTCTGGAAGTTTGGGACCACAGCGCAGCACTCTCTCTCTCTCTCTCTCTTTCTTCCTCTCTCACTCTCTTTCTCTCGCTCTCACTCTCTCGCTATCAATAGAGGTGTGTACCGATATTAATGAATAGGGCAGTGCGACAGCCTTCTGTGTTTCAAGGCTCTTGAGTATGTGAGTATACTTTTTATATTGAGAATATCGAAAAATTTTGAATGCGGGTAAAATCTTAAATACTTTCAAACAAAAAAAAAATTATCATTGGCCTATTGAACGATTTTTCGCTGTGTCTGAGGTTAAATCCCACTCATAGTGCGCTGTTCTTAAGTTCAGTAATGAAAGCTTGTATCAATTGATTACGTACCGTTGAGCACGAGACATGAAAAAACTGACCATCAGCTAGCAATGGATGCACAGGTGAAGAAAGAATGCAACACCTCGTGCGAGCAAGAGGCATCAGTTATGACTTACTCCTTCGTTATGAGGTAACTGACGATGGTACTGTGTGTTGTGAAAGTCACCTGTGAACAGGAACTCATCTTCCAAGATAAGGATATTGACGGCTTGTAGAAGCTTTTTTTTTGGAAGAGGGTAGGGAGGGATTTATGTCTACCATGAGAAGCTCTATGGCGTATAAGCACTCAATTGCCCTTAATTTGGGGCGCTAGTTCCAGGAACAAGAGAAAACCACCTCGTAGAACAAGCTTACACAGATCATCCGGTACTTGAGCTCGCGCCTAACTCGGAAGGTTAGAAAGGGACTGATATCACTGACAACTCGGCCACGGAAGACCAATTTTCTGTATCGAAATAATTCTCAAAATATTAGAAAGGCAACATTTTCCTGAGAGGGTCAGGGGAAGGATTTTTAGCATTTAAATAAAAATTGAGGAAAAACACTAACCTAGAAATTTATCTTTTCTGATAAAGGGGATCCACCCTGAAATGAAAGCGTATTGAGAACTTCAATTTGAACATTACAGCAAACAAAGTCGAATTACTTGATTTTTGAGAGAGTTGTCACCCTTCTTTTCAAATTTCCTTCATTTTAGATTCGCGCAATTATTAAAGCTAACTGTCATTGATAAAAGTGCACATCACCGTAAAAAAAAACGAAAAACAAAAACGCTGCAGGGATAATGGTAGCTAATTTCCACGTGATCTGAATTTGCTACGAATATGTCAATCTTGCTAGTCATTCTTGCAAAACATCATGCAGAAGAATAAAGAATCAACAGCGCAAATCTGTGTATCAACGGCTGTCAACGGAGAGGGGAGGAACATACAGCGATGAGCTATTCCATTACGACCATCCCCAGCCTAGAGAAATGAGCGCGCCTGGAGACCGAACGGTGGCGCTGGAGAAGTTCACAGAGCAGAATATACATGTATACAATCCGAGACCCGCCTTTCGCTTAGTAGACTGCTCGGAGTCAGAATGGGAAAAGCTGCCGATTTGTCGCAGTTTGAGAAAGGGCAAATCGTGATGTCGCGGCTCTTTGGAACTACGATCTCGGAAACGGCGCGACTTGTCGGCTGTTCACGTGCCGCTGTGCTGCGTACGTATCAAACGTGGTGCACAGATGGCCAAACGACGAATCGTCGTCCAGACGTTTGTCGTCCGCAGCTCACTGATGACACATGGGAGTGGAGAATGTCGCGCATTGTTCACATCGATCGCAAAGCCACAGTGTGACAAATCACTCGCAGCACCAACAGTAGTGATCAGGGCAATGTGTCCCTGCACAAAGTTTATCGCAGCCTTCTGCGCACGGGCCTGAGTAGCCGAAGACCCAGACTGGTCCCTATGCTCACTGCACGTCATCACCAACAACGCATGAAATGGGCACAAGATAATCGAGATTGGACCGTGGATGATTGGAAGAAAGTGTCCTGGTCTGACGAATCAAGATTCTTGGTGCACCACGTAGACGGCCGAGCGCGGATACGCCGATTACCAACGGAGACAATGGCACCTGGATGCACTTTTGGGCGGATATAAGCCGGCGGCGGTGTTATGCTGTGGACGATGTCTTCTTGGGGAACTTTAGACACTATTATCCCAACAGCATAATCCCTTACATCTGTCAGGAATCTGAACATCGTTGCGGACCAAGTTCACACATTCATGGCAACTGTGTTCCCTGCTGGTGAATGCCATTACCAACAGCATAATGCGCCATGCCACACTGCCAGAATTTCAATGAGTGGTTCGAGAAACATGCTGGTGACTTTCTGTTAATTTCCTGGTCTCCATGTTCACCTGACCCCAATCGAAACATTTGTGGTTCGACGTGGAGAAGCGGCTTTGCGCTAAATCACCATCACTCCGAAATGTACGAGAACTCGAAGACCTGATGCTGGCATTATGGTGCCAGATACCCCAGGATACCTATCGTCACCTCAACGGATCGATGCCTGGTCGAGTGGCTGCGGTTTAGTGGGCTAAAGGGGTCCTTCAGCTTATTAGGTAGGTGGCCATAATGCAATGGGTCATCAGTGTGAGTCTAAGATCAGAAATCGAATTCGGTGGTGCAAAGAACGAAGTAATTACTTTCCATAACCGTGAAAATCGGTTTTATGAAGTGATGAATCGCTCTTCAACCTATTGCGATCAGTTGAGTGGATGTGTAACGTACTAGGAGATATGACGTACCTGCCCAAAGGACGCACACGACATAAAGGCAGATAGGAATCAGAATAAAACGTCCGCGTAGCTCAATTGGTAGAGCAACTTATTCCGGAATAAGGGGACCCGGGTTTGAATCCTGGCGCGGATAAAAATGACGGAGAAATTTACTTCGTTATAGATGTCAGCATAGCAGATATCTGAACAAATTATGTGGACGTAGTTATTTGTCAGCACAATTCAGAGGAGACAGTATACATAGTTGTACGTGGATCTGTTTCACATGGCGGTTGCCTGTGACCTTTTAGTGCTTATTACAATAACTTTGAATAGAGATTACTCCCTCGACTATTTGAACTGTTCTTTTTCAAGTTACATAGGCTGGTTTCAGGTAGAAATTATTTATCAACAAGCACAACGCCACTCAATAAAATATTTACAACAATAAAATATTTACAATTAGCAAAACGGCCCGGGTTTAACGAAGCATACATCAATAAACATTTGGGCCAACGTTTTTCGTATTTTCCTGAAATTACGATTAGAATATATTGAATGCAAACATTTAATTTAAATATACTCCACTAATGAAAATAAAACAGTTTGAAAAGAGTATAAGGAGTATACTTTTGCCGGGACAATTGGATAAAACCAGCAGTCTTTATTGAATGTGAATATTGGAAATTTGAAATATTTGAAACATCTACATTTTTCTATTGTATTGGGATCTGTGCCATGTGCTATTCTTCCTAGGCGCAAAACAATTTATCCTTGAAGAGATTCTGGGTCACCGACGTTGAGTGTTCTTCCGTTAAAAGCAAAGATGAAAAGGTTTTTAAATAACAGGGTAACCAGCATAGATCTAGCCATGGGAAAAGCATGGGTTTTGCAGACTGAATCTAAAACAAAAAATATTGACTGGCCCTGTGCTTGTTGATACATCATGCTGAATCTGAGACGAATAGGAACCTGTAGGCGTTTAAACTGAAATAGAAGGTTTTCTGGATACAGGGAATCATGCGACGATTGGAATGCATGGAATGCAAACATGGTCTCCTACATCACGCCAATCCGGTAACTTTGATGCCATTTCACATTAGTCTCTTGACAGTTAGTCGTGTTTCATTAGCGATTGTTGGTGTATCCAAATTATGTCAAGATAAAACTAAATGAATGATTACGATGAAGTGGAAGAATGCGCAAACGAAGGAATAGTAATGTTAAGTTTTGAAGAAATATAATGCCACACAATTCACATTTTTCTTCCATTTTATTTCTTATATTCACTTCGCATTTCATTGAAATGTATTTACTCCCTGAAAGGATCGGGAAGCTATGGTTTTGAAAATAATGGCACTGTTTATAGCGTGTAAACATGGAGAGCCGCGGTCTGAAAGGTAAACAAACCTCGCCGTAAAATGCGGGGCAAGAATACTAACACTTTGTAAGTCTAACACAGTAAAAAGGAAAATCAAATTTCACATTGTACTGTAAATCGTGGGCGTAATGTTAAATTCGAAACAATGGTTTAGGAAACCTAGTCAAAATCTTCTCGTAAAAATAACCGGGAAACTATGGATAGTGCGTAGTAACACAATGCCATCGCGGTCTGAAACGTAAACAAAGCCTTCGTTGAATGCGTCGGAAAGACACACGCAATACAGGGGAGTCAAAAGTCGCAGGACACCATTGTATTTCAGAAACGATAGGGAAAATGAAATATCTGAATACCCCAGCAAAGAATCGGTGACGGGGCCTACCCTGTAGGCTGTTTCTGGAACATGGCCGCCATCTTGAAATCCGCCATATTGGAGCAAGGTCAAATGTTTCAAATGGTAAGGGGTCATGTTACATATCAAACAAGACCAGAATTTTCTCAGAAATTGATTGCCGTAATCAGATTTGACATATGTGTTGTGGTTCACAAGTGATCAACACAGAAAATTGAAATAACAACCTTTAAAGTACCCTGTGATGCACAGCTATTTGACGAGTTCAATGTGTTGTCCCTGTTGCTGAACACAGAGCTAAAGGCACTTGATCCAGTCATTATGCCCTCCCACAAGAATATCGGGAGAAATGCGGTTACAGGCCTCCAATATACGTTGCTAAAGATGGTGTTTGCCGCGGATTTTCTCAGCATGCAGCAGGTGTTTCAGATGACCCCACAGATAAATGTCGAGCTGAGTGAGATTGGGGGATCTGGGTGGCCATCCACAGGACCACGCCGGCAAATCTAATGGCTAGAGAATTGAACATCTAGCCATTGACGAACAGGTACTTCGTCGTGTGGCCTTTCTGTGTGAAATTGTTGGTCTTTCTGGGTGTCGGTTGTTGAAGTCAGTGGCTATGATAGGGCACTTGCGTTCCCTCGACATTAGGATCTCTTCAATCCTCTCCTCTTTCTTCAATGTCATCTTCCAATGTTTGTTGCAGTTACATGCAACAAACAATGGTTATTTCAAATTTCTGTGTTGATAACTTGTGAACCACCACACATATGTCAAATCTGATTACGGC
This sequence comes from Macrothele yani, assembly GCA_039090855.1. Classification (NCBI taxonomy): domain Eukaryota; kingdom Metazoa; phylum Arthropoda; class Arachnida; order Araneae; family Macrothelidae; genus Macrothele; species Macrothele yani. Next base: position 20,305,584 of record CM077029.1, read on the forward strand.
AATACATTTCTGAAAAATTTCTGAGCTTGACTGATATGCAATTTTTTGTGTGAATAGTGCTGAGTTGCCCTGATCTGGTCGCTGGATTGATTTTACGGCTTATGAATAGACCTTGCATCTATATACACTTATGTATTTATTTAATCTTTCAGTTATATTCAAAGTGCCTTTGACTTGTCTTTTGTATTGTTATTTGTTGTTCGTGTCCTTTGTGTTTTCGTACTAGTTGTGGGAGGGCTATGTCAGGCCTTACGGCCTTTTCCCTCCTCCTCCTGGTTGCTACATTTCTTTTAATTGATTATATAGTTTGTATTTTGAATTGTAATATGTGGCAACTGAAAAATGAATAAATGAAATGAAATAAAATTTCGCAACATGTAACGCACTACGTGATATGCCGTAGATGACATACTATTGATGTGACACTTGAGTCAAATTTACCCGGTATAAATGAAGCAGTAATGAACCTGCCGGCGTAGCTCAACTGGGAGAACAGTCGGTCCAGCGTAGGAAGATGTGGGTTCGAATCTACTACCAGGAAAGGATTTTATGTTATAAGCAATAAAATGAACTATTTTGTGTGAGCATGGCATGTTCAAATTCTTCAACAATGGATGAAAGCTTTAAAATTATTATACTAATTAAAATTTCGCAAATTTGGAATTTAAAAAGAAGCTACGAGCAGCGCACCATCATATATATCTGCGGGTTTCTGCCAAATTCGATACCTTTTTAGCACGTCTTTTGCAAAAAACCATCGTGTTTATTTTACCAGTTTGTCCATCCGTCCGTCTGCGGACACCGTGTCTCTGCAACTATCAGTCCGATGTGAAAAAATTATTTTTGCATTGGGAAGCTTGAAATGTGCGAATGATGATCCTTTATAAAGTTTCTTTAGGATGTATAATTTCTCCGCTAGAGGGCGTAAATGCAGATGATATCGAATTCAAAATACATTTTATTACATATATTTGCTTTTAAACATGCGATTGAAAAAAATATTTCACCTCTCGATTCCACTTATGACGAATACTATTTTAGGTGTAATCACTTCTTCAAGTTACTCATAGATTTTCCGTTAGGGGGCGTAAAAGTAAATTACATTTCCCTGATGTCTAAGCTTCTAAAACTCCGATTCAAAAAAATTCTTTCTGCATCGGATGCAACTCCTGATGGAAAGTCTTTTCCACATACATTCTAATTTTGATAAAAATTGTTTAGCCACCATGGGGTGTAAGTGTTAAATTCTGCTTCTCGTGTATTTGCAACAAAATTTGAGCTCCTGAAAATTCGTCTGAAAAATTATTTCGTGGGCCGATGCCACTCACATCGAACAACCTTTTGAGAATACTTTCTTCTTAAAATAATGCATAGTTTTTCCTTAAGGAGGCGTAGATGCATATCTTATTTTTGTCAATATCTCAAAGTGTCAGATTTTTTATTTCTTTCTTTGTTGAAGATCGTTTCCTCTACGAAATGTTTCTCACATAATTTCAATTTTTTTTAACACACAAGTATGCTGCTACCACAGGGCATAAGCTCACGTTTCCGCTTGCAGCAATATTTATAGGAATAAAATCCCAACTGAAAAACTTCTTGCTTAGGTCAGATACTTCTAACTGTGTAAACTGTGTGTGCGTATTTTCAGCCCAAAATAATGCAGAATTTCGCCGCTAGGGAGCGCAAACGCTTAATCTGTTTTTCTCAATATCTCTGCTTTTACACGTGTGATTTAAAAATATTCTTTTAACACCGGATGTCATTTACCTTGTAGAACACTTTAAGTTAGTATATGAGGAGTGTTATAGTTCACAATTCTGTCGGTAGGTGGTGTTTGTGTACTTCAGTTTGCAGCTGTATCGCCGCTTCTAAAAACAATATTGAGAATTTTTTTTTTTACTATATGCCATTCGCTGCAATAGAGATGTGGAGCATTAATCCTCTTCAAAGAGTGCAAAGATTTCCCGCTAAGGGCGTAAAGGTTGAAAGTTTTTCTCGCTATCTTGCTTCCGGGAGACGTATTTGATCAGTTATTTTTCCTTAGCATTGATTTTTCCATGAAGAATATTTTTCGTGTATTTTCAACTTTTCCATTATTCAAAATTATCATACGTAGACTTATATTATGTTTTCTTTTATATTTCTTCTTTTTAACTGTTCTATTTGAAAATATCTTTGTCTCTGACCCCTGCCTTGAGGTATGTGAAACATTTTTTGTGCGCCATTTGTGAATCTTCGTAACATGCTTTTTAGCCGCTGGTGGAACAAAGTAGAAGTTTTTACTTCTGGATGTTTTATCGATTGCAGAAACCGCTTGATTGCTTTCCAAACCGGTTCCATTGACTTTGAGTATCTTTGATAAATTCAATTCCCGTCAGAACGGATTCAAAAGATGTGCTCATTACAACGGAAAATCTTATGTAATCTTTCTTTTCATTTTACGGGCTGTAGTTTCTTCTGTAAGCGACTGAAAAACAGATAGAGAAAGTAATTTTATTATTACAGAAAATGCCATATCAATGGGACCTAGTTTGTTTGAACAACGCAGCTGATAAAAACCTGTTTGACTTTGAACATCTGCGCATGCATTTCTATTGGCGCAGGTATGATGTCGAATCACGTGAGTTTCCCGTAAAGCAAATTAAAATCCCTTTTCTTGGTCATGGATGGTCGCAATCCGATGGCGACGAATGAACGCTACTCTTGCAATATATGCCGTGCTTAGTTACCGGTCTTGAGTTGGGAAAATTATTTTAATAATGGTTCATAAAGGACATTCCGAGTATCTTTGTTTACTCATTTTCATTGAATGTCTTATGAAGTAGGAAATTCTTGGCTACAGCAACTGCTATGGAAGCAGAAGAAGCGTATAACGAAGTAAATTTCTCCGTCATTTTTATCCGCGCCGGGGTTCGAACCCGGGTCCACTCATTCCGGAATAAGTTGCTCTACCAATTAAGCTACGCGGACGTTTTACTCTGATTCCTATCTGCCTTTATGTCGTGTGCGTCCTTCTGGCAGGTACGTCACATTTCCTGGTACGTTACATCATCTCCCCCTTATTTATTTATTTATTTATTTATTTTTTTCGAAGTGCTGGAGAAAGGATTCTCTTATTTTTCCTATCTCGTGGTGTGGAAATAACATCACACCTTTGCGAGATTTTGAACGGTCGGGTCATCCGGATAGTTCGGGCGCCATTATAACGAAGTAAATTTCTCCGTCATTTTTATCCGCGCCGGGGTTCGAACCCGGGTCCACTCATTCCGGAATAAGTTGCTCTACCAATTAAGCTACGCGGACGTTTTACTCTGATTCCTATCTGCCTTTATGTCGTGTGCGTCCTTCTGGCAGGTACGTCACATTTCCTGGTACGTTACAAGCGAAAAAATACAGAAACATTTTTACAATTTATGTAAGGACACTTGATCTACTTTACAAAGAGGTATCATGAATTCAGAACTCTATTGTTTTTCATATGCTTCTATTCGAAAGATATAATTGCGCAACTAAAAATATTTATATACAGTATGAAGAGTACATTAGAAAATAATATTTTTGCTGGTTACGGGGTTCCGCACGTGGTAATCACAGCGCAGTAATTCAACGTAGCAAAACTGAGGTCGTAGAGAATAAATTTTAAGTGTCATACCAGGAAAATGCCAGGTGTAATTGAACTGAATAAATGAATTTAATTGTCCGAATTAAACTTGGATATTGCCAGGTGTAATTCAGCCAATAATTTTAAATTCAATTTACAAAAGTATTATTATATTATTTTTTTAATAGGTGGTATTAGGATTGTGTCCTGTTTCAAATATTTTACTCTCTTAGCTCCAAGGTTATTTTCTCGATGAAGATTAAAGCATAAAAAATACTTTTGAATTGCAACGATTTTCACAAAATTCGATTTATACTTAAATGTTCATTAATTTGATTAAATGTTTTTTAAATATTGATTAAATGTTTTTTAAAAATATGATTAAATGTTTTTAAATGTTGATTAATTTGATTAAATGTTTTAAATGTTGATTAATTTGATTAAATATTTTTAAATATTGATTAATCTGAGCATCACAATGTGGTCACGAATGAAATACTTAACTTGTTCTCAGGAGATCTCAGGAGGCTAAAAATATTTTCCCTTTGACATCAATATTTATTTAACCAGGTTTCTACTGAATAAGACACGCACTTTCTTTCGTTTAAAGATATGTTGTCCATGAAGGACAAAAGATGAGCCGGTTTATATAGATCGATGCCGAGTTTTGCTAACAATAACGTATGCATACTCTTATGCGTAAGCAACTAGTTGGCAGGACATCGAGTTTTGAAATAAGGTAAAGAGCGAAAAGTTTCGAGGGAAAATAATGTATTTGCAAATGTTTTCGCTCAAAACTAATATCAGTTTTCTAAGAATTGTAGATTTTTAAATTATATGGAAATAAGTTATTTGCATTTAGCATTCATTTTTGCTACAACAGTCTTTTTCTGTTTTGTAATTCATGTTTGTTTTTTGTTTATATTAAGGCCTTTTTTATATAAGTGTGTAACCTGTACATCATAAATGTGAGACTTCTGTACATAGATATAGGACAGCAACATCAGCTTCAATAACTTGTTATTGTACAGATGTTTGTTTCATAGAAATCTGAGAGTAATGCGTTTCAGGAAAACAGTGAAAATCGGATATTTGTTTCTTTTCATGGTAAAGTAATTCGTTTCTTCCTCTCGTGTGACTGAATAATTTGTAATAATTTTATTTAATGTGAGACGTACTAATTGCCTAAAACAAACCATCTGTTCTTACGAGGACAGGAAGGAATGTCCCACAAATTTATGCGTGTTTGAAGTAAGACGCGTCATCCAACGTGAAGTATGCCATTTATTATAATGATATGCAAAATTTACCGCATGTTCCCTAAAAACATCCAGCTTTGCGTAACGTGTTAAACCCTTTCATCTGCTTCTGGAATCAGATGCGTTCATGAATATTTCATCACGCGGATCTCCTCCAGACATTTCTCCAGCTTTCGCTCTTCAAGAAGATTCACGTTAAACGCCGGTAAACTCTGCTTAACTGAAGTAGCGTGCATTTAAAAGAAAAAAACCGTCAGCGAAACACGCAAAAAAGAAAAAGATCGGAACAGAAAGCAGTGAATAAAAATGTACATGGCCATTACCTTATCCGATAATGATAATGTCTTAAAAGAAAAAGGTCTCTCTCACTCTAAGCAGAAGTTGCTGTTGTTGATACCTTGTTGCTGTATTTAATAATGAAATCAGCCCGCATAAAACAAGAAAAAAGAAGCATTAAGGAGAAATGAATAAGACAAAAATTATAAGATTAAATTTCTGAATATTTTAAAGGAAACCAATACATACATCCTGGAATCCCTACCTATTCTTTTTTTATTTTACTTGGGCTTCGTTGTCTTGCAATACGTACGCTGTCCTATTGCGCTGCTAAACATCACCCATACCGTATACTCTAATTTAACTTTCCTTTTTGGTTCAGTTTATATTTTGTAAGTTTTGAGTTCATTCTCGTTAAGGAGTTTTAATCTTAACGCTAGATTTTCTCTTCCGTTGAATGTAACTTTGGCAACCAACTAGGAGAAAAGCAAATTACGTATGTGATCGAAACTGAAACGAGTGCTGTTTACGATTGCTTCAGGGAGAGATATTGAGGCAGAGAGAGAAAGAGATTCAGAGAGATCTGTAACAAAAAGAGAGCTCGGAGAGAGTTACCATGGATCATATTATTCGAGCTTGTTCGAATCGCTTACTTTGGGGTTATATTTCGTTGATAGTGGAGAATGAGAGAGAGACACAGAGAGAGAGAGAGAGAGAGAGAGATAGAGAGAAATGTTTTATGTCTAAAAAGAGCACGGCGATATTTGGTACGGATCATATTATTGGTGCTTGTTTGAATCGCTTACGTTGGTGTTATGCTTCGTTAATAGTGGAGAAAGAGAAACAGACGGAGGGACAGAAAGATTTGTAAGGAAAAGAGAGCTCGGAAAGATTTGACACGGATCATATTATTCGATCTTGTTCGAATTGCTTACGTTGGTGTTATGCTCCGTTGATAATGGAAAGAGAGAAAGAGAGAGAGAGAGAGAGAGAGAGAGAGAGAGAGAGAGAGAGAGAAGCAGAGACAAAGACAGAGGGAGAGAAATTTGAATCGAAAACAGAGCTCAGAAAAAATGACATGGATCATATTATTTGCTCTTGTTTGAATTGCTTACTTTGGTGTCATGCTTCATTGACAGTGGAGAGCGAGAGCGAGAGAGAGAGAAGCAGAGACCAAGACAGAGGGAGAGATTTTAAACACGATCACTGACCATAGATAGGAGATTTTGTCCCACCCTCACTTCGCCCCTCCAAACTTCGCCCCGTCGGATTCTTACCTCTTTCGCTCCTTGCAACATCACCTGAGTGATACGCACTTCACTTCTATCGATGAGGTCCACACAAGTATTGATGATTTTATCAACTCGAAACATCCCTTTTTTTCCGGAGTGGCATTCGGCAGCTTCCTACCGATGGGTCAAATGTATCCAACAGGACGGGGATTATTTTCCTGATTAGGTACGTACTCTATTTGCTATATTTTGATGTCAACGTGTCGTATCTATGGTCGAGAATTAAGGTGCATACCTAATATCTTGTCCGTACTGAAAAACGATCGTGATCCGTTTAAAACTGAAGTTACATACGGTGTTTATAGCGTTTCAATGATATCCGTGGACACTAACGTACCACTTAAAATTTACATAGGTTCTAGCAGGGGCAGTTTAAAAACCCGCCTGGATAAACACGCTTTCAACATTCGTATGGGGGCTATGACCACAGCATTGGCCAGTACAACACACAATGGCGCCCATTACTCAGTCTGGGAAGAAGCCCGAATCATAGCTACACCAACAAATTTGTCTTCCCTTCCACTTACCGAGAGTTTATGTATTTTTTCTAAACAACATTCGTGCTGTAACGACTCTTTGAAAACCTATTTCATGTGGATAACCATGAAAGCTGAATAATTACTTAATCGTCCAACATAATGTTTGTTTGACCATGCTTTATTTCCTTGTTTTCACGCATGGGCGCTGACTGTTTGCATTTGGTGGTTAAAAATGGACTCGGTTAAAATGGACTTCGATGGTGACGGTTTCTGAAGATGTACTCATAGTGAGTCCGAAAGTTCTTACAATTTGTAATCTATCTTATTTTAACTTTTGAGTAAAGTTTTAAACTTTTATGTGTGTTTTATTCATACAGAGTGTTATCGTGTCTTGAAGGTGAACCTACTTCAGTTTTGGGTTTGATTCTTTAACCATTTGCATGTTCGTCTCTGAGGTACTGGCATGCGGAGTTCATTAGGATCGAACGACTTTATCGGGTTTCTTAGTTTTAGTGCTTTATTTTCTTTCGGCAAAGAGTGTATATCCAATTCAAAACCATGCATTTAAGCTTTTTGTAGGAAATTGGATCAGAAATCGTTGAAAATGAAAGAGTTATTTGGATTCTTAGTTGAGAATGATGTCCCTCAAGAAAGAGGTTTCTGAATAGGATATAGTAACATAGATATGCAGGGTGATTGTAAACTCCTTCAACAAAACAAGAGGGGTGATAGTACACATCAAGACGAACAATATTTTCAATGGAATTTAGGGCCGCATTCCACTCCTAGTGCCATAAAAGAGTAAAGTTACATATCCACGTTGAGCCTTCAACAGTGAAAACAAAGAGACATACCTAATTTATGAGTTGCACAATTCCAATCGCATCAGAGAAAGACACAAAGGAGCTGCTCAAACTGGCGTCCAAGGGCGTCGTTGCACAGCCCACACCGGCGAATGAAGAACTGTCACACTATCTCGTAGACTCCCGGTGTGGTGTTGATCTTGTCCGCAGCAACAGCGATTCGCGCTACGAGATCTTCCAGGGAGTGCACAGGTGTCTCATACACCAATGTTTTCATGTGCCCCCAGAAGAAGAAGGTCAGTGGATTAAGGTCCGAAGAGCTTTGAGGCCAAGCCACAGGTCCACCACGTCCAATCCACCGCCCGGGATATGTCGCATTTTAGGTAGTATCGGACTTCGGTGGTAAAGTGTGCTGGTGCCCCATCATGCATAAACCACATGTCCCTCCGTGTGGTGAGTGGAATATCCTGCAATAGACCAAAAGCACTTGCTCCAAGGACACACGGTACGTTGCGCCGGTCAGACGTATAGGTCAATTCTCATGTGATGTTCGCACGGTAATATCGCTGAACGGGTTCGGCTGCGTTTTTAATTATTTTCTCCTCATCGTCTACGAAAGTGTTCAGCGCACTTGATTTGCATATTATGCTTCTCATGCACTGGTTGGAACTCCGTGTGCCTGCTGGACGTTTTTCGAATGCGTCTTTTCTGGCACTAGGAGTGGAATGCGGCCCTAGGTTCCGTTGCAAATATGTCTCGTCTTGATATGTATTATCACCCCTCTTGTTTTGTTGAAGGAGTTTACATTCACTTTATATTAAGTTCGACCATTCTTCCGAAATGGGTCCGGCTCCGAATCCCGGTGAGGCATGGTATTTGTGTTTCCCTCGTTCTTTGTCTGTGTGCAGTTTCGGTAACTAGCCAGAAAACAGCGCCACTGACCACTCTGCCACTGGGCCGGAACTTATTCTGTTTATAGATTATAAGACAGTAAATATGATCATATATGAATGTCATTTTTCCTCTTCATAATACATTCACACGTAAAAATAATGCTAGAAATGAAAAGGATTAATTCAACTTCCAAATCTTTTTTCTACTGATTACATATTCTCGATTACCAGAAGAGAAGCAATGGTATTGGCAAAAAAAAACGATGAAGGGAATTTTAAAAAGGGGGATTAAAAATAAAAAATGAATTTCATAGATATGGTGCAATTTTGAAAAGAACGCAATCGTTCAGTTTTTCTGGACATTTTTGTTTTTGTTTTTAGTGGAACATTACAAACAAATTTATAACGTAAAAAGAGACTCTGTTTTGGGGAATAATTTCAGTTTGTAATCATGAAAGAAATACGGGATTACGCCATATAATACAAATTTTGAAGATGACAATCCGATTTTTGGCGTAAATGTGACAAGGATGGTAAGTCAGATATCATCTGACTTACCAGTCGGGCGCTTTCTGGGAGACGCGGGTTTGAGTTACGCTCCAGGACGATGAAAATTTTCAAGTTTTCGGATATTATCTGACTTACCATCCTTGTCATATTTACGCCAAAAATCGGATTGTCATCTTCAAAATTTGTATTCAGTTTTTAAACTGTTTGCAGACTTTAATTTGTTAAAAAACAAATTTGACGCATGTGTCAACAAACATTTAATACCTGTGGTGATGGTAGCCTTACTAAAATGTTTCAGAGAAGTTACTGGAATTATTTGCAAAATCATATGACCGCCTGACCCAGAAATCAAGTGTAAGGTGATACAAGTTGGCCTAAAATCAATATTTCCGAACATGAAACCATTTTGAAAATATTTTTCTCCGTCCTTTGCTTCAAGTACAAGAGATGGAAGATATCTTTTTTTCACCTAGCGCAAAGCTGAAGATTATCTAAGAAATATTGTCGATCAAGGGAACATTTTTTAGCGATAATGTGCTTTCCAAAATAAATTAGCATGTGCACACAATCTAACCAGCTCAAGAGAAGCAAACTTCATGTATTCTATTTTTATTAATTGCTGTTACCTTTTCATGTGCTTAAACAATAAGCACTTGTAGTGTTTTTATTATTTAAAATTTGCCTTTAATTGGCGTCTTTAAACTTGTTCAGCAAGGAATACAAGAAATAACATTACTTAATTTGTTGAACACACCATATGTCTCAGAATCAGCAAAAAGCTTCGTCACGTCAACTGTTTGTTGTTCACACATTGGAAGTTCAATACAATCATCAACTATTACAGGTTGCACTTAATAACACGTTCTTGTATCACAATATAAATCTCAATCGGATAGATACAAGACTTATTTGTCGACTCACATAAACCTGCTACAAGGTTCCACTTCTTTCACTAATGCGTATACACTACATCACAAAAAGTATTCGGACACTACCAAACATTTGTGTAACTACAAAGAAAGGTTGTGCAAAAAGGTGCGCTGTGAGTGGGAGGTGCCTATATAAAGCTTATAAAGCTGAGGTGTTCTGTCGTATTATCAGCAACTTTGAAGCGGATATGCCGCCTGGACGTGAACTTTCCGAGTTCGAGAGTGGCATGGTCATAGGATGTCATTTGGGTAACGTTTCCATATAGAACATTATACCTAAACTAAACATACAAAAATCTACTGTAAGTGATGTCCTGAAGAGATGAAAGCAGGACGGTGTAACAACAGTGAAAATGAAAGAAAGAAAAACTTTTAGGAAGGTAGCACAAACTGACGAAAAGTTACAAAACATCCATGGTAAGAAACGCTAAGAAAGTATTTTCTACCTCTGCTGTTTCCATCGCTGCTGAAGTAGGAAATGCTTGGAATGGCTCGGTTAGTACCATAACTATCCGCAGAGAGTTGCACAGTATGGGTAGTTATGGTAGAGTAGCGGCACACAAGCCATACATCAGTACCGTGAATGCGAAGCGCCGTTTGGAGTGGTGTGTCTCCCATCGTTCCTAGACTATGGGCGACTGGAAAGCTGTTCTTTGGAGTGATGACTCACGCTTTTCATTCTTCGGATCTGATGGGTGTGTTTGGATTTGGCGAAAGCCCGGCAAACGATTTTCGTCGGACTGTGTTCTTCCAAGAAAGAGCATTAAATCCAGCCCACGAAGTGCGCTGTTTCCGAGGTGTTTCCACCCTCGGCGTGGTAGCCGATTATTAGCATTCATTTTTGAACGATCGTCAAATCACTAAGTCTTCCCATTGTGCTGACATCACGCACTATGGCTCATCTGTCCTGGGGCTCCGTTTATATCTCCGCGTGGTCGACCTTATCACGTGCACTCTGTGACGTATCTGGGTGGAAACACCGTGATTCCCGCGGTGGTCCTATTATTCTGATACGACCGTGTTCTTACATAACTCAAATATAGAACGTACCAACTAATTCTCATAGTGCTCCTTCAAATACTATCATTATTTCACACACTCCACGTGGATCAGAAATACCAAACAGAAGTCATCGCCCTTTCCACGTTTATAAGTGAGTCACGGAAAAATTCTCATCGGCCGCCACCAGGAATCGAACCAAGGGTCTTCCAGTTACGCGCAGGACATGCTACCACTGCACCACAGCGGCCTCGAATTCTCCGGACTCACATGAGATTAACTTCCAAACCACATGGCAGGTTTCTTCATGCAGTCCGGCACAATGCTCGGGATTCACCAAAAATGGATTAATTACTTATTCGCCTCCTAGTTATTTGTTCAGTTGCTGCTTTCCATCTTTGGTGAATCGCCAGCACTGTGCGGGGCTCCATGAAGCAACTTCCCATGTGGTTTGGCAGTTATTCGCATGTGAGTCTGGAGAACTTCGAGGCCGCTGTGGTGCAGTGGTAGCATGTCCGGCGTGTAACTGGAAGACCCTGTGTTTGATTCCCGGTGGCGGCCGATGAGAATTTTTCCGTGTCTCACTTATTAACGTGGAAAGAGCGATGACTTCTGTTTGGTGTTGAAGTACTAACATTTTCTATGTCGAATACTGTATTATGTGTCATGAGTGTAGAACAGACGAGATTATTCGGATCGGTGTCATTCCTCTTGTTAAACCAGCAAGCAATTATTTTGTTGTACTTCCAATTTGAGATTCAGAAGGGGATTTTAACAGATACGGGCGAACTGCATGTTGGAGTCGTATAATTCATGCACACTCGAATAAATACGATGAAATGAGCTTACGGAAAAGTAAGTGCAATATGAAATAGGGGATCGCTTGTAAATTTGAATTGCGAAGTCGAGAGTATCGTAACAATATTAAGTTATATTGCATTCACATTGGCTAGGAGTAAAGCTTTAAAGTACAGTTAACTAACTTCATTAATGTAGTACAATTTTCTCTGCTCATATTTCCTGTCTTCATCATGGAGAAAAGCTATCTTTTGCGGTAAGTTAATTATTGCTCCCTGGAGTTCGATATAAAGTAACGGAAGCAACTTATTAGATGCGCATACTTTTGGGAAATTTCGCCACCCGCACAGCACAAACTTTAAGAACCGTGTAAGGTTTGTAATTAATTTCAGTTTCTACGTAACGTAGATTATGGTAATTTTTCCCTCAACGGCAATCAATGCGTGATCTTTTTCAGTGTGCAATCTCTTACACCCTTTGCGTGAACATGCATGTGTGTGTGTTCTTTCAGGCATGTACATAATTTTCTGCGGGAACGTCGTGTCGTGTACATAACAGGACCCCTGCATTAAACCTAATACCTTTAATTCATTGAATGACTCCTCGAAATAAGGCTTGTAGTACTTCAAAAACTTAAGAACGAATACAAGGTTTTCCTTTAAACTTACAAAACTGGAGAAAAAAGTTTGAAATGTCAGACGAAAAATTCGCCCTATCTTCTAACAACATCGTTATCTCATAAGAACTTAGCAAACTCCGATACTTTTTGAATAACCTGTTTTTAAAATTATTTGAATTTATAGTGTTTTTTGATTGATTTCTGTTTACTTTATTAACAAAAACACACAAAAAAAAATTCGCGCTTTAAAGGCTTCCACTTAAGACAACAGGGATTTGGGGATTTAAAAATTCGTTTTGAACATCAGCCGGGACAAACTCTAGTAGCAGTCTGAAAGTTTTCATGAATACGGAGCAAGGCATGAACAAGTGTGAACAGAAACATACTTTGCAATACTACCACAGAAATCAACATATTTTTCTCCTTTTGAAAGCAAAATTAATTTACTCTTGCTTTTACTACAAGCTTTACCGCAAAAAAATATCTTTTCTCATTTTCACGGTAATGGAATTCATTCTTTCTGACTTAAAAAAAAACAAAGCCATATCCCGTTCCTATCCCTACATTCCACAAAAGATTCATGCATTCAATATTTTGTTTTTTTTTCAATATTACAAAAAGTGAATGCTTTCATGAAAGAAGAATTTAACAGAACTGGCAAACGAAGCTTCCATAAAAAGAGAATCCAAGTCAGGTCCTTCATGAGATGCATCGCATCTCCATCTAGTCTCTATATAATTTTCAACTGCCCATTTACTAAATCTTCCACTTCCATTCGTTTTCAAGTTGCGATGCATTATATGAAAGTAAAAGAGATACTTTCTCGGCTGTGAAAACTATTTAAAATTAGATATTGCATTTTTAAACTGGGGAAATTGCAAACTTGTATCAATGCAGTATATGAACTGTAAATAAATTTACTATAAACATTTTATGACAATATTTATTATGAAAATTATATGATTATACTTACTATAGAAATTATATGATAATATGAATATATTATACACGGTCGAGTCACATTACTGTGTTCCAGAGTAACCGCTGTGTGCAGAGCGGACAGCAGCTAGACGGGCTGGGAGTGAATCAATAACGAGCTGGAAGGTGTTCACAGGTATGTGGAGCCATGCTGACAGCAATGCATGTGATAGCTGCTGGAGGGCGCGTGGTGGATGATCCATAGAGCAAACAACACGATGGAGGTGGTCCCACAGATGCTCGATTGGGTTTAAGTCTGGGTAATTAGGGAATCAGGGAAATACTTTGAAGTCTTCATCGTACCTCATCCAACCACTTTCGGACATTTATAGCTGTGTGTCATGTCGTATTGTCGTTCTGGAAGATCTCATCCACCCCAGGGGGAAGATAATCAGAATGTGTAGGTGTACGTGGTCTGCAAGGATGGATTCATAAAGAATTCGGTCCATACCGCCTTCCACAGGTTGAAGGGACCCAGATAATGCCACGAAAACATTCCCCGCACCATAATGCTGCACCACCAGCTTGTGTTTTTCCAGAAGTGGCGGAAGAGTGTTTGTTCTCCGATGTTTCCCGCCTTATACGCCAACGTCCATCCATTCGATGAAGCAGAACACGTGACTCATCGGATTGTTAATCAACGGAGGTCCAATTCCCATACTGCTGTGCAAATGTAAGCCTTTTCTGCCGATGCACCTTCGGTAGCATAGGTGCAGTGACCATCCTTCTGCATCAGGGCCTTATGAGCAGCAGGATTCGCTGAACTGTCTTTTTAGACACACTTCCGGTAGCCCCCAGCTTCATTCGGCCAATGATCTGCTCCACTGTAGCTTGTCGATCGGCCCTCACGCACCTTCGTAGCCGACATTCACCTCTCACATCAATGGCACGTGGTGATCTGCAGTTTCCACGTCGCTTATTCGCAATGGTGCCTTTTCGCCAATCACGACACACTTTTAACCACAGCAGCACGCGAAAAGTTCACAAACTGCAATGCTTTACAAATAGTGGCACCCTTGGTTCGAAAGCCGATAATCTACCCTTTTTGCAAATCTGATAAATCGCTCCTTTTATCCATGACAGCAACGAGTGATATGTTTTCAGAATGCCTACAACACACTGTGTATACCCTCCAAGCCAGTACATGACACGTGCCTTCTTTCATTGGCAAAGCGCTGTTGACATCAAAAGTAGAAGGTGGTCGTAGTGATGGGACTCGAGTGTGTATGATTTACTATAACAAATTCATTTTACCACATGTAAAACGTACTATTTCTTTCATCAGTTAAATTTATCAGAACATTTCTCGATGAGGAAATTACATTAGAGTTACCCGATATCAGGCATATTCTCTGAAAAGATGGAAGCAAATGATGTCTTCATTAATAAAATTTAATCCAAAGCGAATTCTCTATATATAATGATCATTATATTATTACATATGTACCTATTATGAACATCATACGGTTTGTTCCAGAATTGCAAAAGGTTTAGAATAAAATTCCTGAAAATTACGGAAAATTCCTTAAAAAATAACGTGCAGCCAAGCTGCCGGAATGTCTCCGATTTTTAACGAAATTTCCATTTCTCCATCTAAGAACGAAAACTTCAGTATTTTCATATTTTTTCCGTTGTCACTAATTTTTCATTTGTTTACTAAAATGTCAGATTTGGGTTTTTCTGTTTTTATACAGAAATTTTCCGAGTTTCCCAAAACTTCAATTTTTCAATTTTCAGTCCTTATACATAGAAAAAAACTTCAAACTTCTGTTTCAATTTGTTTATCGTTAGTGGCATTGTAGGACTTTTAATGACCGACGAAGTGAAGGACGAAATGGTACTCGTTGCCGTGCTCACGATGTTTCACACGCGAACAAGGAGCTCTGCTAACTGAACTAGCAAGACACTTAGTGCTGGATAACGTTTAAAATGGAAGCAGAAAGGACTGGAGTCAAGCGCTGATAAAATGTTTTCCCCTATAAATGAGAGATAATTAGTCCTTTTATTTTCTGCAAGAGCTTATAATTTTTCCGAATAGGTTAATAATAATTTAATTTTTTATAAGAAGGCTTATTACAAATTATACTGTTTCCGATTATTATTTTTCAAAGCAATAAAATGTTTTGTAATTCGAATTATTTTTAAACTGAGAATGACTTCGAATTATGTTTAGCAAAACGTGAAATGTGTACACTTCTGCATAGTTAATAAACCAAAGAAATGTACTTCTGTACGAATATAAACCAAGGGCTTCATGATAACCTTTATACTGGGATTTGACTGTGTTCGTTCATATCTTGCCCACATAAGTAAAAGCGCATATTTTGTCATTTTATTTAAAATTAAACGGAACTTCTGAAAATTTCTTAAACTTATTTCTGCTACGCATGTATTCGATAGTGTTTTAGCACATTACATTTTGTGCTTGACATTATACAATGCTTCATCTCAAGTTATTTGAACCCTTTATACGTGGTGATTATACTTCGGACACATTCAGCAGAACGACGTTCTTCTATATACACTGCTGGACAATTGCTAAGGACGGATCATAAACGGCTATATAGCGCATAAAAAAGTAAGTGTGGTTGGATGCCAAGTGAAATAAAATAATGTCAGAATGCCAGGACATTACAAGAAAGACAATTTATTGTGCTCTGAAATCCAGAAGGCTTTGGAACGTGTTCAAGGGACAAACAGGCCATTTTGTGCAGAATACGTAAACGTGAAAAAAATGTTATTACCGTCCGCAGGCATTAGGGAAATAAGATGTCAATATGGGATATGGCCACCATGGAGGGCGATGCATGATTCCACACGCCGTGTCATGCTTTGCACAACATTATCAAGCAACTGTTGGGGTAATTTATCCCATTCCTCTGTCAGTGCACGGATGAGGGTGTCCTTGTTTATTGGAGGGCATTGGCGACCAGCAAGACTCCTCCCCAAAACATCCCACACATTTTCAATGGGATTCGGATCTGGAGAACGTGCTGGTCATACGAGGCGTTGAATATCCTCGCTCTCAAGACACTCCTGGACAGCGACTGTTCGATGACATGTTGCGTTGTCGTCCATGAAAGTGAATCTATCACCGACAGTACCACGGAACATGCGAACATGAGGTGGCAGATCATCATTAATGTATCGTTGGCCAGTCATAATCCCAGTTGGAAGCACATAGAGGGACGCAAGGCCATTGATCATGATGCCAGCCCATACCATGACACTACATGTTGGATATCGGTCCCTTTCCTGTACGTTTACTGGACAATATGCAGTACCACTATCACGCCAGATCAGTTGTCGTCGACAATCAGACGATAGACTGTATCTACTCTCATCTGAGAAGAGGACAGCAGACCAGTCGTTATCAGTCCAATTGCGATGTTGATGCCACCATTGCAAACGGGCGGTACGGTGACGTCTGGACAATGGGATGCACACAACAGGACGGCGGGCGTATAGTCCTCCTTCATGCAAACGTCTGGCGACAGTTTTTCGGGAGATCCGCTTGCCAGTAGCAGCCAAAAACTGATTTGCTACCTCACTAGCTGTGCTGCGCCGGTGTCTTTTTGTTGATAGCACTATGTAGCGATCTTCTGCAGGTGTCGTACTGCGAACACGACCACCCTCGTGACGTTTGCTACACTCTCCATTTGTTTGAAATGATTTCCAAAGCCTTGAAACAACACTGTGGCTGACGTCGAACTCCCTGGCAACATCTGTTATTTTTTGCCCTTCTTCAATCTTGCCAATAATACGGCTACGCGTAAAATCATCTAGGTGATGTCGGGAAGACATATTGAAAATTGCAAGTTCGTCAATTGATTCTTTCCCTTTCAACTTTGCGTTTGAACAACAACGGTCAATACGCGTCAAATCCTTTATATCTCTTATGAGCACTATGACGTCACGAACAAGTTCGGCAATCCAAAATTTGCATACGCACAACACGTCTTACTGTATCCCGCACTTATGCTAACTTCCACATTTCCCTGCCTTCCATTTTATGGTTGCTATCGTTATCCGTCCTTAGCAATTGTCCGGCAGTGTAATACTGTTACTCATGTTATGTTGAGCCTGAACTTTTAATGCCCAAACCAAGGGCTTCACTTAAACATTTTATACCCATTCGTTTTACATTTTAAATAATTTAAGTTTTTTCATATAACTTTGCAACGGAATACGGAAAAAAGACTTAAAACTGTTACAATCTAGGTGATATGGTTATTTTATAATCAAATAAAACGAAGAACAGCAGCTGCAGCCTAATCCGACAGATTGAATGTGCTTTGCAGTTAAATTACCATATCATCTAGAACTCCTGATTGTAATCACTGGCGTGCAAAAATTAAGTACGAGAAGGTTTTTCGAATGTAACGTCGTGCAGAAGTGCTCCACATCGACTCAAATCATACCATAAGATCCCCAAGATGTAAGAATATGGGAAAAGTGAGCAAACCCGTCTAAACAAGGAATCCAAAGGATACAAAGGCACTTTATTGAAAAGGTAGCTTTGAGCACAACTGGGCAGAAGACAGAAACGTCCATGTGACAAGTGGCTGCCAAGAAAAATCCAGTGTGTAGTAGGGGATATGATCACCCCTGACTGCGTTGCAGAATTTACAACGTTTGCAAGACAGAAACGTCCATGTGACAGGCGGCTGCCAAGAAAACTCCAGTCTTTAGTAGGGGGTATGATCACCCCTGACTGCGTTGCAGGATTTACAACGTTTGTCCATGCTGAGGACGAGGTTGTCAAGGAGCTGTTAAAGCATCGCGGCCCATTCCTCTTTTAGCGCCAATCGCTGCTGCGGAATCGTTGCTGGCGGCTGGTGACGTGCTGCCAAGCGTCTCCCGAGAAGGTCCCACACGTATTCGATTGGATTTAGATCCGGGGACCTTGCGGGCCAATCCATGCGTTGAATATATTCAATCTCCAACAGCTCTGCGACAGCCACTGTACGATGAGGTGTAGCGTTGTGTTCATGAAGAGGAACTCAGAACCGACAGCACCTCTAAACAGACGCTCGTGAGGCAGGAGAACCTCGGTACAATAGCGGACACTAGTGACTGAAATTCTTTGGAAGATGTGGAGGTCAATACGACTACCAAGCATGATACCGCCTAAACGAGAACTTCGCCTCCTCCAAACCGGTCCCTTTCGATGATGTTGGAGGTGTGATTGCGTGTTCTCTGCTCTCTCCAGATGTGTATACGTCCAGAATCTCTCGTCAGACTAAATCGGCTATCATCCGTAAAGAGAACTCGACCCCATTGCTGATGCGGTCAGTTCTTGTGTTCCGGGCACCACAGAAACCGCCGTCCTAGATGAGCAGGCGTTAATGGCACGCACTGTACTAGTCGTCGTGCAAATAAACCGCCCTTGTGCAGCCTCCTGGCCACGGTAAAATGCGATAACGGTCGTCCAGTTGTCTGTTGCATGTGCCTTGCGATTTCTCCCGCTGTCTGTCGTCTGTCTCCTCTCACCTGTAGGACAATATACCGGTCTTCCGCCGCCGTGGTTGCTCGTGGACGACCACTGCTAAATTCTCGGACAGCTGTTCCTGTTGTTTGAAATGCTCGTATTCTGTTGCGAAGTTTTATGAAAAAACTTAAGTTATTCAAAACGTAAAAGGAATAGGCATAAAATGTTCAAATACGTTTCAGCTGATCGATAAAAGCTCAGGCTCAACTTAACGTGAGTAACAGTATTATACATTCCTACAATGCTGTTACTACACATTAGAATGTTATAATAAAATGTTATCAGTTATAAATAGAATTTAGTTTCTTCCGTCGGCACTAATTCGAAGTCAGATTAAAACATTCCCAAAAGAAATTATGATAAGGATTTGGAACTACACATATACTCCCGTGTAATCAGCTTGTCTTCAAAAAACTATTCTGCGCGCATAGTCATTAATGTGTTTGAAGCACATCAAGGTTTACTTGTTTAGCATAATTGGCGTTTTTGTAAAAGACAGTAAATCTCATCTAAATTGAGCAAATAAGAAGGCTTGTACATTTGCTTGCCCTTCTCAAGGAGCCCGGATGATTTTAACGACTCCACTTTCTGCTTTTGAACTCCTCTCAGACTCGTATGCAATGCACACTTTGAATACACAGATTTATGTTTTTCAATATTCTATTTAACTTTGTTTTGTCATGTGTGTGTGTGTGTGTGTGTGTGTGTGTGTGCGTTTCCTTCTTGGGAGAGCGCTCCTTACTTTGTTTTTTAACTGCTTTTCCTCTCTTTTATCGTTCAATACTTCCCAAACTCGATAAGTTCATTACTCTGTTCCCTTCTTCATAAATAGATCGGAAGCCGTGAAGGTTGTTTTTCACGCCTTCTCTATTAAAAATGTTCAGAAATAGAAGGGGGGGGGGAGAGACGCGTACATATATGTGGGACACTTTCACTGATTTCTTCGCCACTACAACTTCACCATATGTTTTTTCTTTGTGCCTTTACATCGGCTATTTATTCAAATGCTGTGTCTGGAGTTGATTGCATCACGCGAACGAAAAAACCCAACTTTTCCTCAGGGGGCAAAAACGGATGTTTCGAAAAAAAAAGGAGAGGTAGCAAAAAACTAATACTTGATATCGTGACAAGTTCAGGAATTTTTTTTCATTTAACAAAATGAAGAAAACACATGCCTGCATAACACTTTCGGATAACTCAATCTAACAAATGAACCATTTGCTAAATTAAACAAACAAACACACACACACACAAAAAACAATATCTTGCCGGTCATACAATTTCTTTGAAGGGAAGAACATTATTAATTTTTCATAACTTTATTCTGTATGAACTCATATGCGAGGCTATAGAATTTCTGAGAGAAAGCAAACTAATAAACCGAAGCAGCATTAAAGAGAGTTAGCTGAGTTAAATGTAGTTACGAATATAAAATTTCAATTTCTTTATTTATTTATGCTGTAACATAACATAAGCATATTATAGTAAATTATGCATACAAAGGCTATTGAACAGCAAAGGGAACAAGATAAGAGGCCTTTTAGGAGTCCACTTAGTTCCCTCAAAAGTATGAGACTAGTGAGTTTGGCCCTTTTCAGGAATTATTTTTAGTAAATAATTAGTATTATTATTTGGATTTAATTAAAGAAAATATCTTTTATATTTTAACTCAGTAGGTATTTTTAAGTCTTTTTTAAAGAGTTTGGTTGTTAGTATTTATTAAATCTAAACCCAATGAATTTCAAAAATCTAGGATAGCATAGTTTAAAATTTGTTTTAAAATCTGAGTTTTAGGCTGTATTAGGCGAAACGTTAATCTGTTTCTTGTTTGGCAGTTGTGCCTATTGCAATTAATTTCAATTAAATCTATATGTAAATTGTTTTTACGTCTTTTAAACATAATTTGGCCAAGGTTATAATGGAAAAGTTGATGTACGTAGTTCGATCATGAAGTTCCGAGACTAGATACGTAGCGCGCCAACAGATGGCAGTACGTGGATACGCGAGCAGCTGTCGAGGGCAGATATCTTCATGGGTCATTGTGCCGAGTGGCGTCGTTCTATGAACATAGGGAGTTGTGCTACACGATGTTTGGTGGCCACGTGCAAAACATAGCTGCGATTTTTGTATGCACTGCAAATTAGAGCAGCGAGCGAACATCAAATTCTGCGTCAAACTCCGCAAATCGGGAATGGAGAAGCATGACATTTTGCGGCAGACTTATAGCAATAAAGCAATGAGTCGTGCGAGGTGTTTTGAATGGCACTCGCGCTTTAAGTGTGGCAGAACGGCACTGGAAGACGACGAGAGGTCAGGGCAACCGTCAGCGAGCAAAGCCCCTGAAAATGTGGACAAAATTAGGGAACTGGTGCATGAGGATTGTTGGAGAACCATTCAAGATATTGCTATCATCGTCAATGTGTCATACGGAACATTGCAAGAAATTCTGACGTCTGTTTTGAACATGCACCGCATTGCTGCAAAGTTTGTACCAAAGAATCTGAACCCCGAACAAAAGGCGCTCCGTGTCGAACTCTGTCAAGATCTCCGTCAGCAAGTGGTGAATGAACCTACGTTCGTGTCGCGAGTCATCACTGGGGACGAGACTTGGGTCTATGGTAACGACCCGGAGACCAAACAACGGTCGGCGCAGTGAAAGAACCCGGCATCTCCATGACCGAAGAAGGCCCTACAGGTCCAGAGCGCAACCAAAAACATGCTCATCGTGTTCTTCGACATTCGTGGGGTTGTGCACCGTAAGTTCGTCCCACAGGGCCAGACCGTCACCGCTCTTTTTTACTGCGATGTTCTGCGGCGCCTTAGGGAGGACATTCGCCGCAAACGACCTGAAATGTGGCGCAGGAGCGATTTCCTGCTTCATCCCTCACGACAATGCAGCAGCTCACAGAGCGTTAGCAACACGCCAGTTTTGCAGCCGCAGCAACATGACTACCCTTCCTCACCCGCCTTACTCGACGGACTTGTCCCCCTGCGACTTTTTTGTTCCCAAAGACGAAGCTGAAGATCAAGTGTGACCGTTTTGAAACCGTGGACGAGATCGAGCGCGAATCGCAGACGTTGCTTGACACGATTCGGGAAAACTACTTCCAGGGAGCGTTCCAATAGTGGCAAAAACGCTGGCAGCGAAGTATCGCTGCTCAAGGAGGCAACTTTCAGGGAGATCATAGCCAGACTTAAGTAACGTAAGTACTTTGTTGTACATGTATATCGGCCTAGTCTCGGAACTTTTGATCGGACATAGTTAGTATTCGGAAATCATTCGGGTGAACCGGAGGATGTAGATGTGGCTGTATGTGTGTATTCATAATTATACTTCGTTTTGAATGTAGGTCTTCATTCTCCGGGACACCACCGAACGAGAGGACTGGCATGTTATGCGGCGGGCATTGACGGCTCGCACCGCCACATCACGAACGTTGGCGCAGGAATTAAGGTGTGTTGCGCAACAACCTGTGTCAGCACGTACCTTTCAACGTCGTCTGCAGGAGCGGGGACTTGTTGCACGACGCCCATTGCTCCGATTACCACTGACGTTACATCACTGGCGAGTGCGGTAGTAGTAGGCCGTTGAGCGCCGCACCTGGACTACGGAATGGCACGGCATTGTCTTCTCCGACGAATCCCGCTTCTGCCTGCAACACCACGACGGTCGGATCCGCGTGTCGCGGCACCGCGGCGAAAGACTGTATGACGACTGCATTATGCATCGCCATACCGGTCCGTCGCTAGACCTTATGGTTTGGCACGCAATTGATATGACCCCCGCAACCCTCTGGTTGCATTGCAGGTACACTCAACAGCCACCGCTACATCTCCGACGTTTTGGAGCCTGTAGTCCTTCCTTACCTGCAGGACCTTCATCAGGACAATGCGCACCCGCCCGTGGCACGCATCGTGCAACAATTCTTCCCGGCTCGCCAGGTGTCACTGCTGCCGTGGCCCGCCTGTTCTTCCGATATGTCGCCCATTAGACACGTCTGGTCGCTGATCGGCATTCGAGTGGCCCGGCAAGCACAACCCGCGGCTATGCCTGATGAACTGTGGCAACGTGTGGAAACAGCCTGGACCGACATCTCCCAAGCCCACATCCAAAGCCTCTTTCGTTCGATGCCGCGGCGTGTAGCGGCCGTTATTGCCAGCCATGGGGGCCACACGAACTATTGATGTCTGCGTGTTCCGCAAGTCGCACGGGTCTGTTAGCTCAATCGTTTCATCTTTGTATCTGTTGTTATGTGTCCAGTAAATCTGGCTTTGCTATCTCGTGTCCTTCTTGGTGTTGCATTTTGGGTGGCCAGCAGTGTAATATATTTATTTTGTAATACCTGTAATTTATTTAGATTTGTTTAGTTGTTCGACCCAAGATAAAAAGCAGTAGTTAAAGTGAGTCTGAATTAATGAGTAATACAAGAAAATTAGAAATTCGGTTCGATATCAGAGAATAGCTTCATATTTTTATAGATTTCATGAGCGGAAAGTTCTAAAAAATCAAACATTGTTTAGCGTGTCTCGGAACCATGTCATTTCACTCTTACACCGCTGCGAAGCAAAAGCTAAAGGAAAAAGTTAAAAGCGTAAGCATTTCTATTGAAGAAATGATCGTTCAATCATTTTTCATTGTACATTGCTGATTAAAAAATAACTTCCTTATGATTGCAAAAAGTGTTTTCAAACTCAGTTTTGCTGCTTCCGCATATAACGCTTGATGATCATACAATATCGTGTCTTGCAAATATAAGTACTAATAAAATTTTCAGTTTCCTTAAAATTTAGGAAAAAAACCTTACCTTATCAGTACGTTTCTGTTATACGTTCAGTTTAATTAAACACGTGGAAAGCGCAGATGATTATCAGAAAGTAATCATTTCCTTCTCATTTTTATTTTTAAGTTTTGAGTGATATGCAATGGAAGTTTCTCCCACATCCGGCTCATTTTCCTGATTAAGGGACTTGTGACTTCCATTTGCTGCAGAGAAGTGAAGAAAGCATTGCGGCGTGTGCAATTTCAACATCTGAATGAAGTTAGAGGTGTCACACACATGTAGAAATAAGTAAGATGGTAAAAATGATTTCAGTGCAGATAATATTAAAAACCAAACATATGATATTGATGCAATGTACTCACAAACTCTACGAAATTTCAGAAACACCGCAGGGAACTTTATTTTTATACAACGCATTATTCAGCTAAAAATAAAAAAATAAAAAAATGTTTAACGTTCCACATATTATGGTAATTTTAAATGCGTGATATTAGTGATAGGTTTTCCTAAGAAATCTTTTCTTCTCTCACTGTTTTCGCCCTTTTTCAATTTCTTCTGCTTTTCGGCTGTTTTATTTTCAGACAATCCTTGGATCAACCTCTAGAGCATATCTTTTCCACTTTTTTGGTGCTCTTTGGGTCATCCTCTTTTTGATTTAGCTTCGTTCACGTCCTTCAGAATTTGTCCCATTAGCTTTTCCTTCATCTTTCCTAGTGCTCTTGTTCCTGGCATCAATATTTCCATATTTTTTCGAATTGTTTTTTACATTTCTTCTCCACAAAATCCTTAGACAACTTTTTCCAAATATGTCACTCACTTCTCAACTCCGAAGTTCTTATTTCTTCTATTATTCTACCTTCACATTCTTTATACCCATCTTTGGTCCCTCATTTATGCTCTTTCCAGTTCTGTTTTCTAGGCGGCCCATGTTTCCTACAGCAAAAGCTGGTATTATAGCAACTATAATACAGTAGAATAATTTTAATGCGCTGTAGATTTGAACATTATTTTAGGTTTAACTTTCAGTGGAAGCGTTAATGTTTCGTTTAACCTGTATTACTTCCCAGTCGTTTGCAGCAGCTGAAAATCTTAGCTAATCATATATATGTGATTTTTTCAATAACACGGCAAGAATTCCCTGAACGAAGTCTACTTACGAGTAGTGAAAAACACTTCATTTATTCGGAAAACAGGCACGCTCAATGACCAGTGTTAAGAAGTCGTCGTAAGACAGTACTTTTATATATCCTTCATTCACAATATGTATGTCATTAAACAATATTTGAGTCTGCTCACTCAATAAAAGGTTCTTAACGACTGCAAGTTGATCACACAAGTATCTCCTAACATCTGCACATTGTTGAATGCTCCTTCTCTACATGAGTACAACTCGGTCAATCTCTCATTAGACATATAATACTGCCCCATTAACTATGCACACCGAGAGATTAAATTGTATGTATACGTTTCATCACAGTGTATGTTTCCCTATTAGTTCACTTCCACTGAGGTTTCTTACCGCAAAACCTTCACCACCCCATCCTTGCGACATATCTCTCTTTCTAGTTTGTAAGAACTAAATGAAGCAGTATCCGTTGATGCAGGATCAGTAACTTGTCACATTCTAAAATTTGCACAAGCAAAAACTTTTTTTGTTAAAATTTTACAAACCGTAAAATTAAAAAAACATCGTAATTTTACCAATTAGAGTTTTTGCATGTGCAAATTTTAGAATGTGACAAGTTACGAATCCTGCATCAACTGATACTGCTTCATTTAGTTGTGATTCTTGCACGAGAAAATAGATCACTAGTTTGTGAGATTGAATACAGAAGTGTTTACATTTTTCTGCCTCTGTTAGTCACGTACCTTCTTCGTCATTTGCTAACAAAATAAAAAAAACATCGTAATTTTAGCAATTAAAGTTTTTGCTTGTGCAAATTTTAGAATGTGACAAGCTACTAATCCTGCATCAACGGATACTGCTTCATTTAGTTGTGATTCTTGCACGAGAAAATAGATCACTAGCTTGTGAGATTGAATAGAGAAGTGTTTACACTTTTCTGCCTCTATTAGTCACGTACCTTCTTCGTCATTTGCTAACAAAATTAAAAAACGTCGTAATTTTAACAATCAGAGATTTTGCTTGTGCAAATTTTAGAATGTGACAAGTTACTAATCCTGCATCAACGGATACTGCTTCATTTAGTTGTGATTCTTGCACGAGAAAATAGATCGCTATCTTGTGAGATTGAATAGAGAAGTGTTTACCATTTTCTGCCTCTGTTAGTCACGTACCTTCTTCGTCATTTGCTAACAAAATTAAAAAACATCGTAATTTTTACAATTAGAGTTTTTGCTTGTGCATATTTTAGAATCTGACAAGCTACTAATCCTGCATCAACGGATACTGCTTCATTTAGTTGTGATTCTTGCACGAGAAAATAGATCGCTATCTTGTGAGATTGAATAGAGAAGTGTTTACCATTTTCTGCCTCTGTTAGTCACGCACCTTCTTCGTCATTTGCTAACAAAATTAAAAAAACATCGTAATTTTAACAATTAGAGTTTTTGCTTGTGCAAATTTTAGAATCTGACAAGCTACTAATCCTGCCTCAACGGATACTGCTTCATTTAGTTGTGATTCTTGCACGAGAAAATAGATCACTAGCTTTTGAGATTAAATAGAGAAGTGTTTACACTTTTCTGCCTCTATTAGTCACGTACCTTCTTCGTCATTTGCTAACAAAATTAAAAAACATCGTAATTTTAACAATTAGAGTTTTTGCTTGTGCAAATTTTAGAATCTGACAAGCTACTAATCCTGCATCAACGGATACTGCTTCATTTAGCTGTGATTCTTGCACGAGAAAATAGATCACTAGCTTGTGAGTTTGAATAGAGAAGTGTTTACACTTTTCTGCCTCTATTAGTCACGTACCTTCTTCGTCATTTGCTAACAAAATTAAAAAACATCGTAATTTTAACAATTAGAGTTTTTGCTTGTGTAAATTTTAGAATCTGACAAGATACTAATCCTGCATCAACGGATACTGCTTCATTTAGTTGTGATTCTTGCACGAGAAAATAGATCGCTATCTTGTGAGATTGAATAGAGAAGTGTTTACCATTTTCTGCCTCTGTTAGTCACGTACCTTCTTCGTCATTTGCTAACAAATTTAAAAAACACCGTAATTTTAACAATTAGAGTTTTTGCTTGTGCAAATTTTAGAATCTGACAAGCTACTAATCCTGCATCAACGGATACTGCTTCATTTAGTCGTCATTCTTGCACGAGAAAATAGATCGCTATCTTGTGAGATTGAATAGAGAAGTGTTTACACTTTTCTGCCTCTATTAGTCACGTACCTTCTTCGTCATTTGCTAACAAAATTAAAAAACATCGTAATTTTAACAATTAGAGTTTTTGCTTGTGTAAATTTTAGAATATGACAAGATACTAATCCTGCATCAACGGATACTGCTTCATTTAGTTGTGATTCTTGCACGAGAAAATAGATCGCTATCTTGTGAGATTGAATAGAGAAGTGTTTACCATTTTCTGCCTCTGTTAGTCACGTACCTTCTTCGTCATTTGCTAACAAAATTAAAAAACATCGTAATTTTAACAATTAGAGTTTTTGCTTGTGCAAATTTTAGAATCTGACAAGTTACTAATCCTGCATCAACGGATACTGCTTCATTTAGCTGTGATTCTTGCACGAGAAAATAGATCACTAGCTTGTGAGTTTGAATAGAGAAGTGTTTACACTTTTCTGCCTCTATTAGTCACGTACCTTCTTCGTCATTTGCTAACAAAATTAAAAAACATCGTAATTTTAACAATTAGAGTTTTTGCTTGTGTAAATGTTAGAATCTGACAAGATACTAATCCTGCATCAACGGATACTGCTTCATTTAGTTGTGATTCTTGCACGAGAAAATAGATCGCTATCTTGTGAGATTGAATAGAGAAGTGTTTACCATTTTCTGCCTCTGTTAGTCACGTACCTTCTTCGTCATTTGCTAACAAAATTAAAAAACATCGTAATTTTAACAATTAGAGTTTTTGCTTGTGCAAATTTTAGAATCTGACAAGTTACTAATCCTGCATCAACGGATACTGCTTCATTTAGCTGTGATTCTTGCACGAGAAAATAGATCACTAGCTTGTGAGTTTGAATAGAGAAGTGTTTACACTTTTCTGCCTCTATTAGTCACGTACCTTCTTCGTCATTTGCTAACAAAATTAAAAAACATCGTAATTTTAACAATTAGAGTTTTTGCTTGTGTAAATTTTAGAATCTCACAAGATACTAATCCTGCATCAACGGATACTGCTTCATTTAGTTGTGATTCTTGCACGAGAAAATAGATCGCTATCTTGTGAGATTGAATAGAGAAGTGTTTACCATTTTCTGCCTCTGTTAGTCACGTACCTTCTTCGTCATTTGCTAACAAAATTAAAAAACATCGTAATTTTAACAATTAGAGTTTTTGCTTGTGCAAATTTTAGAATCTGACAAGTTACTAATCCTGCATCAACGGATACTGCTTCATTTAGCTGTGATTCTTGCACGAGAAAATAGATCACTAGCTTGTGAGTTTGAATAGAGAAGTGTTTACACTTTTCTGCCTCTATTAGTCACGTACCTTCTTCGTCATTTGCTAACAAAATTAAAAAACATCGTAATTTTAACAATTAGAGTTTTTGCTTGTGTAAATTTTAGAATCTGACAAGATACTAATCCTGCATCAACGGATACTGCTTCATTTAGTTGTGATTCTTGCACGAGAAAATAGATCGCTATCTTGTGAGATTGAATAGAGAAGTGTTTACCATTTTCTGCCTCTGTTAGTCACGTACCTTCTTCGTCATTTGCTAACAAATTTAAAAAACATCGTAATTTTAACAATTAGAGTTTTTGCTTGTGCAAATTTTAGAATCTGACAAGTTACTAATCCTGCATCAACGGATACTGCTTCATTTAGCTGTGATTCTTGCACGAGAAAATAGATCACTAGCTTGTGAGATTGAATAGAGAAGTGTTTACCATTTTCTGCCTCTATTAGTCACGTACCTTCTTCGTCATTTGCTAACAAAATTAAAAAACATCGTAATTTTAACAATTAGAGTTTTTGCTTGTGCAAATTTTAGAATCTGACAAGTTACTAATCCTGCATCAACGGATACTGCTTCATTTAGTTGTGATTCTTGCACGAGAAAATATATCACTAGCTTGTGAGATTGAATAGAGAAGTGTTTACACTTTTCTGCCTCTATTAGTCACGTACCTTCTTCGTCATTTGCTAACAAAATTAAAAAACATCGTAATTTTAACAATTAGAGTTTTTGCTTGTGCAAATTTTAGAATCTGACAAGCTACTAATCCTGCATCAACGGATACTGCTTCATTTAGTTGTGATTCTTGCACGAGAAAATAGATCACTAGCTTTTGAGATTGAATAGAGAAGTGTTTACACTTTTCTGCCTCTATTAGTCACGTACCTTATTCGTCATTTGCTAACAAATCTTGTTCACTTCTGAAACCTATTTTATGTCACTTTTGTCAGGCTTTGAATCTTTTTGGGCTTATCGGAAATTAGTGACCAAATCACTGGTAAATGAAATGTTCCACGATGCACCTTTTGTCACACATTGCTTGCGAAATACATGTAGTTTCGAAAACGGAGAAGCTCAGAGGCTTATTTTCTGTCATATGTAAACTTTATAGGAAAACATTTAATCTCCTCACTCCTAGTTTCAGCAGCTGCTGTTACACTTTCGTGCATTGCTTACATGAGTGCAATTCAAAGAGTTCCAACATCTGGCAATATGTGATTTAAACTGATACTGCACATGACAGCTACCCAATAAGCTCTCATTTGTAGTATCAGCTACAAATGGCAACAGCCAATACTGCAACAGCAGCCCACATGCCATAATGGCAGTTAGACAAGGGCTAAAGATATATTGCGTTAGGCTACATATCCGCCTAGCTCCATGAGAATCGGATGCTCCTCTTTTCGATTGCTCAGTTGCTGAACAGGCTGCGGTAATAAGGTTTGTATACTACCCGAGGAATTGCGCAGGCACTGCACACATCCTACAGCATCGGGAAAATTGCGTAGGATGTGAATCGCATTGATATTTGGGTACAGCATGATTTGAGTGAGACATGCTCTCGACCGCATATCCGTTTGTGATTCAGTTTTCAATCGGAATAAAAATAACAACTTTCTAAAATGCAGATTGACTGACTATGAGAAAAGGATTGTGCTCTCTAAGGTGGAACGGAGAAGATTGTGGAGGAAGCGAGACGAGCCGTCGTTAACCCCTTCAAACTGCCGATGTGATTCCCAAGTTTGTAATGCTCTGTTTGTTGTGACACTTGTGACGTGCCTGACCAGCAGGACGCAAACGACATAAAGGCAGATAGCAGCGATAACGAACGTCCGCGTAGCTCAATTGGTAGAGCGACTTTTTCCGGAATGAGGGGACCCGGGTTCGAGCCCCGGCGTGTACAAAAATGACGGAGAAATTTTCTTCCTTATAATGGCGCCCGAATTTCCCGGATGACCCGGCCGTTAAAGATCTCGCAATGGTGTGATGTTCTTACCACACCGCGAGAGAGGAAAAATAAGGGAATCCCTTCTCCAGCGCTTCGAAAAATAAATGTGTGTGACGTTGCATTCCACACACCAGATTGACTGGGAGTTCTCAAGTGCACGTTCTACAGCAGATGGCTGCCTGCAACGATTCATGGTCACGGCTGACCCGTGGGCCATACCCCCGACCCTCTTTCGGGAAGGAGGGAGATGTGACGCAGCAGGACGCACACGACATAAAGGCAGATAGCAGAGATAACGAACTTCCGCGTAGCTCAATTGGTAGAGCGACATTTTCCGGAATGAGGGGGACCCGGGTTCGAGCCCCGGTGTGGACAAAAATGGCGCAGATATTTACTTCGTTGTACACTGGAAAAGACTGTCGTATTACGAGCTGCTGCTAAGCAATCGAACTTCCAATTATGATAGGTACTGTTTTCTCAACTGGAGCACCTGAAGGCCACACTTTGTAACAAATATCCAAAAATGGTCAACAGGAACGGCATTGTCTGTCACGAGGATAACGCCAGAAGATCTTATGTTTCTTGGGTCACCAGAAAATACTTACTGGTGCTTTGCTTAGATCTCCTGCCTCATCTGGTCTATTAACCCTTTCTCGCACCTTCAGTCTACCATTTATTTGGGTCACTGCAGAACTCTCTCAACGGTTTGAACATTGCTTCTGTGGAATATTGCAAAAACCAATTTAACCAGACCTTTGCTCTTGCAAATTTCTCTGTGCATATAATCTTGAAGGTACCTGAGCCGCCCTGGTGGCGCAGTGGTCTAAGAGACGGCTTATGACCATTCGGCCGAGACAGGTACGGTTACGAAAACCGGTGAGTCATGGATGGATGTTGTGTTTGTCTTACGGCACTGGCTCTCTCCTTTCCCTGGAACCAGTGGCCCTAAATTAGGGACAGGCGACATCTTATACCCCACTGAGTTGCTCACGGTGGTCGTTAACCTCCATTCCAAAAATGAAGAAAACAAATTCCAAGGTACCCTACAGACGGCCAGAAATGTTGGAAAATAATGGGTCCTACATACATTAATGCATCAAGTGAACGACGCGTAATTCTTTTTATCTGTCTATAAGTTCGAAAACGCATTTCACACAACTCAATATTTTTTTTCGTCTTCCAGTGCCAAGATGCAATGCAGAGATCTTTTGAATTGAGAGATCTTGTAAAAATGTAAAAGGATGCAATTGTTATTAACAAATTCGCAACTATTCAAATACGGAGATTATAAATTCCGTTTTTGAAGAATTGTGCATTTATTTTTACTAGCGATTTTTAAAGAGTTCAGCAATTTTTCTTTTTAGTTTCGTGGTTCGGCGACTCACGAACGTCTATAGATCTTTAAAGAGCCGTCGGTGGCCAATTTAAAAGCATTGGTTCCGGAAATAATTTTTAAGGTGATTTTATCTATAGGGAAACAAGATTAGCGAGACTTCCCGGAAAATATGTTCCAAGAAATAAGAAAAAGAAAAAGCCTTTAATTTTTCAGAAAATCAATCTAAACACAAAGCGCATTCTCTATGTTACTTGAAGCATAGCAACAAGGAAGGTTATGTTAATCACTGCGTTCTCAGATTTTTCACTTACAGGAGCAAATATGAAAAGTTTACACTGCAAAGTGAAAAAAATGAGTTTCATACTTCAGGTTATACACGGTCGAGTCACATTATCGTGACCACCAGCTAATACCCAGAGTAACCGCCGTGTGCAGCGCGGACAGCAGCCTGACGAGCTAGGAGTGACACAATAAGGTGCTGGAAGGTGTTCACAGGTATGTGGAGCCATGCTAACTGCAGAGCATCTGACAGCTGCTGGAGGGTGCGTGGTGGAGGATCCATAGAGCGAACAACACGATCGAGGTGGTTCCACAGATGCTCAATTGGATTTAAATCTGGGGAATTAAGGGGCCAGGAAAGTACTTTAAAGCTTTCATCGGGCTCTTCCAACCACTCTCGGACATTTCTAGTTGTATGACACGTCGCATTGTCGTGCTGGAAGATCCCATCCACCCCAGAGAACACTAGTATGTATAGGTGTATGTGGTCTGCTAGGATGGATTCATAAATAATTCGGTCCGTGGTGCCTTCCACAGGTATGAGTGGACCCAGAGAATGCCACGAAAACATTCACCAGACCATAACGCTGCGTCCACTAGCTTATGTTCTTCGAGCAATGGTTAAAGATCGTTTGTTCTCCGATGTTTCTCGCCCCAACGTCCATCCGTTCGATGAAGCAGAAAACGTGACTCATCGGAGAAGACAATCCGTTGCCAATCAGTGGAGGTTCAATTCCGAAACTGCTGTGCAAATGTAAGCCTTTCCTACGGATACACCTTCGTTAGCATAGGTGCAGTGATCATCTGTCTGCATCGGAGCCCCATACGCAGCAGGGTTCGCTGAACTGTCGTTTTAGATATACTTCCGGTAGCCACCAGGTTCAATCGGCCGCTGAGTTGCTCCACTGTAGCTTGTCGATCGGCCCTCACGCACCTTCGAAGCAGACATTCACCTCTCACATCAATGGAACGTAGTGCTTTGCAGATTCCACGTCGCTTATTCGGAACTCATACATCACAAAACGTTTCAGATATGTATCAGTAATGTTACAATCTCTCATTTACTTACAATTGCGTTTCAGCAACATCTATTTGGGAACATAATTCGTTTTAGTTACAAATATTTTTAAAATACGTAACAGTAACATGAAGTCGGTATGTTGAAGTTACAAAGACCTTTCACAGTTACGTATCAGTTATATTTCAAAGTTATGTAACGTTTGCGGATATTTTCAAACAGTAAGGTTTCTGAAACATTACTGTTACATTGCGCAACGTACCTGAAAAGTCTCAATGTTTCAGTGATACGTATTTGTAACATATACGAAATATTCTGTGCTGTGTGGGAATGGTCCTATTTCTCTAATCACAATACATTTTAACCACAGCAGCACGCGAACAGTTCACAAACTGCGCTGTTTCCGAAATACTACCATCCTTGGCCCGAAAGCCGATAATCATCCCTTTTTTGCAAATCTGATAAATCGCTCCTTTTATCCATGACAGCAATGAGTGATATATTTTTAGAATACCTACAGCACACGTTATATACCCTCCAAGCCAGCTCACGACACGGGCCTTCTTTCATTGGCTACGCGCTGTTGACGTAAAACGTAGGAGGCGGTCACAATAATATGGCTGGCTCGACTTTGTACTATCTTAATGTTATCTACTACCAGAGCATAGCGCTGTCGGTTAACGTGCTCTGCGCATAGCTTAGGGATCGAAAGTTTCTAGTAGACGTTTGAACCCCTCGACTAACTCCGCGACCTGCCGGCAATCCAATCCGCGGTTTCTCTGGGGCGTAAGGAAACAAACGCGTAGATTAGGGATGAACACACAAAATTTTTGGCGTGCCGAAGACGGCTTTCCTTAATTTTTCTTCAAAATGAATTTAGAAGAATGATAAACACACACATAATAGACTGACAAGAATACCTTTAAATATCACACACGGTGAATGCAAAACAATCGTACATGCCTACTAAATTGTTTTTAAATTCATTCAGAAGATCGCTATGATGGGGTGTGAGATGAGTAAAACTGTGATTGAGCTTCCAGCATATTTCATAATCAGGATTAAACCGTGTGAGGATAAATCAACGAAGGAAGAAATATTCCTCATAACACATGGTAAAACGTAGAATATTCAAATCAAACGGAATACTAACCGTTACAGATATTTCACATACCGTTGCGAATATTTTATAATTTCCATGTATTATGAGGAACATTTCTTCTTTCTTTGATTTATCTGTGGTACTGGTGAATTCCGACCTACACCCATTTCTGAATGGGAGATGGATCAAAAACGCAATGAGGAAGCAGGGTTGCTTCGAATAGCGAAAATCTGAGAACGTTCAGATTCCAAAGCTAAGTTTGCTTAGTCTCAATTGATTGGAACTTCACTGTCCTGGGTGGTGTAACAGCTAGCATACTCGAACGGAAATCGGGTGATGCGGATTCGATTCCCGCTCCAGAGCGATGAAATTTTCACGTTTTCTGACCGAGTCTCATGGATGACCAGACAGTGGTATAAGCAAATTCAGAATTTACATTCTAAACTGTGAGGAGGTGATTCGCAAGACAGAAGACAGATGCTCATCATTAAGTGGGTTTCTAAGATCACTCACTTAGAAATGTTGGCGAGGCTCAGCAACGAAGTCCCAACAAGGAAAAATATTTTGCACGTGCATACATCCTCACCGCTGTCAGTCGGTAGCCATATCGGAGTCCCAATACCCGCATCCGCCTATGCATCAGTGAACATCTTCTAATTCAAAGTGGCTGGTCTCTTTCTCGAGATTAAATAAAGAGGAGGTGCCTGACCTCGAGATTAAATAAAACCGTGTTGAATCTTACTGTTGTCACATACATTTTTTCTTATTTAATATTTTTTTATATTTATATATAAGTTATATAGAAGCATTTTATTTCTGTTTAAAAAATTCTTGTATTTTTTAATTATTATTAAAAATTCTTAAATCTTCTCTAGATTAAATAAGGAGGACCTGCAGCACGTGTCGCAAGCAAATTGAATCGGGCACTTTTAAAATGGATGCAATCTTAAAACTGTACCCAGAAATTAATCTGGAATATTTCGGAACAGAACAAGAAATGTTTCCCGGATTAAATGGTTTGTCATGCCTAACAGAAGAAACATTTTTAAATTATTTATCCCGCGGACCAGATAGAACACACCGGCAAGCCGTATTTGCTCTGCGGACCGTAGTTTGCCCATCGTTGACGTCGGTGGCTTTGTATGAAAAGCCTGCACCGGAAGCACTTTTCCGACGATCGCCCCCCCCCTCCTTCCTCCGTCAACTTTGGGTACGTCACCAAATCTGGAAATACCCTAGCTATGATACCGCTACCGCCCCCGGTGGTGCAGTGGTCTAAGCGATGGCCTCTGATCCTTCGTCCAAAAGGGACCCGAGTTCGAATCCCGTGAGGTACGGATGTTGTGTTTGTCTTACCGCACTGGCTTTCTCCTTTCCCTGGAACCAGTGGCCCTAAATTAGG
Organism: Macrothele yani; assembly: GCA_039090855.1. NCBI lineage: Eukaryota > Metazoa > Arthropoda > Arachnida > Araneae > Macrothelidae > Macrothele > Macrothele yani. The sequence goes on from CM077029.1 coordinate 20,341,001, forward strand.
GACGGGCGACTGCTTATAGCCCATTGATTTGCTCACGGTGGTTGTTAAACCTCCAATAAAAAAGATATATGATACCGCTGTGGAGGTATCATAGCTAGGATATGCCATTAAAGTAGCATATTGCGAAGACTGATCAATAAATAACTCCTGAATCCTATTTATTTTAGAGGCGGATTAGGGATATTTGAATACGTGTCACTCAACGCTGTTGCACACTCCTGACCAGAAGGCATTATTGCCACAGGAGTTTTAATGAAAAGACTACGTACTGGTGAAAGATTCAAGTGTGGATGACTGCTAACTGCTATGGTTTAATTATCCTAATTGTAGGTATCACAATAACACACCACGAGTAACAAAACAATTGGCATATGTTCTGTTTTCACAAAAATAGACGTGGTAAAGTTTAGCTAAAACCGGGAAGATTTCGTGATGTGAAACAGGTTTGAAAATGTTCCCCGAAGAATCGATTCTTTTCTAGAAAGAAACACTAACGATTTCCCCGGCTTATACTTTCGTTTCTTCTGATAGAATCTTTCGAAGGCTACTCATCACGGATATACTAAGGTAACCTTCACTACGAGCGAAAAACAAAATTTGTAATCCCAATCTCTTTTTCAAAGTTTACGGACAAGTCAGTTTCAAAGTTTGCGAAAGCGAAGGACACACAACCTGGGACACATTTTATCCCATTAAGGGAAATATTTCTGGCAGACATTATTGTCCCCCCTCCCCCCTTCGACTAGTGCTTTAAAAGTACCATTACTCAAGATGTTTCTTCCAGAGTTATTATTCAGATTTTCTTTCTCAGTATCTAGGTCTTAAATAGCAACGTGAATTTACATTATCTTTGGAAATAGCTATTACACACGCACACGCACACGCACACGGGCACGGATATTCTAGAACGTTAGTATAACATTTCGTAAGTTAGATTTTGTGCGGATAAATGGAGAAGAGCTCAAGTTTATAGCTGACTTTTTAATCTACTCTGTTAATTTACCAAGTGATGCAAAAAATGCTAAGTTAATTATTCAAGTTTAATTTGGACAAACCATTTTCCCTTCACCTTATTTTTCATAATTCCTTTACACGGAGGTTTCGTTTTGGTGAATAATGATAATGAAACAATTGTTTTTGGCTCCTTTGTTTTGTTTATTCCTTACGCTACACTCTTTAATAATTTTTTCAGTGCATTTTCAGGGATCAATCATAAAACAGCTATTTTACTTTTCAAGGCAACGACGAGATATTGAATATTCTGAGGAGTCGAATAACATGTCGTAGGCAAAAAGACAGCCATAATGTACAAAAAATGGGCAAAATACGGGGCGATATTAAAAACAAATCTTGAATTCTTCCATAACATTTAAAAAAAAGAATGTTGGCCAACCAAACAAACTGATTCCTGGGCTGTTAATGTACGCAAATATTTTTGAAGTCCGCTAAAAATTTAAGATGTCTTCTTTTATCATACTGTACGGAGGGGAAATGCGTTTTTGCTTTCTGTTCTTTTATATCGCAAGTTTGCAAAGTTTCAATGGTATAGATTACCAGACTGTACGGGGGAAATGCATTTTTACGTTGTGTTCTTTTGTATCGCAAGTTTGCAACGTTCCAATGGTATGGATTGTTGATTTGAAAATCGTGTAAAATATCGCAGTATAGGGAACCGTTTTATGTATGGCGAAGGGTTTGAAAACATTCAATGAATGTTACTCACATTGTAGAATACGCCCACGAATTTTGAAATCTTGGTCGTGTTACACAATTACTTCAAGCGAGGTTTTAAGTCTGTTGAAGCACATGGGATAATAACGAAAGTCGAAGACACAGGTATTGCGGTTGCTCGAACAGCGCAAATTTGGTTCAAGACGCTTGCTGCTGGTGACATGATCATGTGGAGGAAGAAGGTTTCCAGAAACCTTCCGTAATTGATTCGAACACTCTTCCTAAGGTCGTTGAAGCAAATCCAACAACCAGCATCTAGAAATCGTAGGCTGAACTGAGGATTTCCAAATCCATCACAGCTGGACACGTACACAAGCTCGGAAATGTCTTCAGACATTGGCGCTAGAAAATGACAGAAGGTGAGGTTCAACGACGCATCGAGCCGCAGGAGGAACTGCTCAAGAGCATGCATAATACTCGGTTCATTAAGCGAAGAGTAAGTGAGGATGAGAAGTTGATATAGCTGCGTACGTCAGACACCACCAACCAGTGGGTGTACCCTGGAGAACCAAATGTGGACGTTTGGAAAAAAAGCCCCTGCAATGTGTCTGGTGAACTTTTGAGGGTGTGATCCATTTTCAACTTGTTTCAGGGGGCCAAGATATTGATTTCGGACTGTGATCTGAGCAGCAGGATCAAATGTATAGCGAACTGGAGCAACAAAAGTCAGTCAACCTAAAGCTAGCACACCTTCAACAGTACAATACTAAGCCTCACACCGTCATTCAAACCCAGTTAAAGCTTCCTGAACTTGATAGAATTGAGTTTATATTTCACATACACCTTACAGCCCGAATTCTTACTGCTCTAATTATCGCCTGTTTTTTCCAGCGTCGTTCAAATACGTTAAGTGCCTTCCATGGAAACAATGCATGGAAGGTTATTAACTGATTTCAATGGAAGGCACTTAACTGATTTCAATGGAAGGCTCTCCATGGAAGGTACTTAACTGATTTCAATGGAAGGCTATCCATGGAAGGTACTTGACAGATTTGGACGGCGTCGAACTTGGGTTTAGGTTTCTCCGTTTTACGGCTCTAAACCGAATGCATGATACCGTGCCAGGATTGAACACCTTGCAGGAAGATGAGCACACGCTTTTGGACAGAATGGAGTATAATTTGAAACATAAGCATAGATTGTTATAAGGTGCTAAGTTAGTGCATTTCTATATCAGAAACGCAATTCTTTTCAGGATAACCAACATAACTACTGCAGTTTCAGTTTTCTGCTTCCATACTTTTTTAATATCAATACACATGAAAGACTGTATTTCAATTAAAATATATTCATAAGCGTTGTGTCTAGATGCATTTGCTTCTTGAAATTATCTGTCAGTAAGGCGCAATAATCAGCGAAATAAGAGAATGTTTCACACCGTTGTATCCTCCCTCTCTCTCTCTCTCTCTCTCTCTCTCTCTCTCTCCCACCTTCTCTCTCCCACCTTCTCTCTCTCACTCTCTCTCTCTCTCTCTCTCTCTCTCTCTCTCTCTCTCTCTCTCTCTCTCTCTCTCTCTCTCTCTCTCTCTCTCTCTCTCTCTCTCTCTCTCTCCTTCTCCCTCTTTCTCTCTAACTTTTGGTTCACTACAGTATAACGTAATTTGTCTTTCACCTGTAACTTAGTCCTTACGTCAGTAATTACGTTATGTGTGCTAAAGTCAATGTAATATTAGAAGTTATTCATACGCATCACAAGAAAGAGGTCAGTTGTAGTACTTACAAATACGTTTATTTTGCTTGCATGGTATGTACTCCACACTCATATCCGGTTTATTGGCGTACTCAATACAGTATCAGTGATTTAACATCTAATCGCAGTATAACAGCACGTCTATCATCAATAACATCTATCTCCGTAAACAACCGCTGCATTGCCTTTTTATCTATCGTTCTTATCCGGCCACACATACGTCACTTGTTTAGACCTCAGTGTGTTGCCAACATCATTCTCGTTTGAGGGAAAAGACATAACGTTAAGGTTTGAAAATGTCTAAGGAACGAACTCAAATTTACATAGATAAAAGAAACTCAAAAGGAAATACCAGTTTGTCTGGCACTTCAGTGTATATAAATTTTTTAAACTCTCCCTTCAGCTTCGTTATATACAGGTTCGAATGTAGTTTGCATTAATACACGCGGTCTAATCTTACAAACATAAATGTACGCGAAATGTTCACCCGTCAAAAACATTTTTTATTTTCTGATGGTAATTTAAAAGCAGTGACCCTGCGCATTTTCAGTGGCGTGCGTCAAGATGTCCCGTGCAGGCTGTCTCTTGCTCAGGTTTGTTTAGCTGCTAATGTTAAGGTCTCTTTTTACCATTATTCGTGTGTGGGTGTATTTCTATGAATTTGTTGAAGAAAGCTATTGGCAGGAGAAAACGATATGTCTTCTTAGCCATAGTAGCAAAGATAAAAGAAAAGCATCCAGACTTTTTACGCGTATCAGCCCTAAACACCTACTGAGAATTGTATATAAAAATAATGACTCAGCAAAAAACAAGTCATTTTTCCGCTAAAATAAGAAATTGTCCGAGCCTTAATAAGTGAAGTCCAAGTGATTAAGGTTTTAATAATAATAAAAGTTATTTCGTGCTAATTGTAGGTAAAAGGTTGGAAATGCTGTCAAAGTACGGTAATTCTTTGGAGCCAAATCACCCCACCCCCAAAATTATCTTTTAAAAACGTAGGATTTAAAAAAAATGTCTTTATTTACTATTTAAAAATATGGTACATAAAAGCTCTGGCAAGCACTTTCGCGACCACTATGGCCGCATCTTCAGACCGATGAGTGAAACCAGAATTAGAACGGCACAAGGTTAAATAGTGACAAATAGGAGCACAAGTAAAACACATTATGTAAATGAAACACATTAGTCATTGCCATTCACTACAAATTATTACAAGTCTTTGTAATTACTTAGTTTCGTCCTCCCGTGAATACTGTAAAACCAGTTTTCTCCAGGCGGTGGAAAAGTATACAGGTACGTCCTCATAACAGCATTTTGGTCCAAGTTTTATGATATATAAACTCAGTAAAGAGCATAGAGCGTTTATTAGAAGCTGTCGATAATAAGTTCTCATTGTCCTAGTCAAGTCTCAAGTCTTTTTCAATAACAGGTTTTGACAATGTCAAAATGGCAGATTTCTTACTTCTGTGTTAAGTCCAACGGATACCCAGGCTTCGAAATGTCGAGCCCACATAACAAAGATCCGCCGATTGTCCATTTTTGTCCATTAGAGTTATATTATACACTCCAAAGCGGGAAATAGGTGGAACTATGTCTCTGTCACGTCTAATTACTGAAACAAGGTTTTGGTTTTTTACACCGAATCCAATAGAGTATTTTTACAGGTGTTTTATAATAAAGTGACCACAGATTTCTGGTAGTCCATGTTCCCTACATATTTAATCGTGGGTACATTTCTTGTGAGGGTTGTAAAAGTTTTCCGTTCATGCTTTTGAACAAGTCTTTTTAATTAAGGTTTTACTATGATTACGCATTGTTTCACAAGATGGCTTAACATGTCATTGAGAAGAGTGTGTTAGAAAACATTTACAAATACGAAGTTATGTATTTTCGAAGAATTCATGCTCTGTCTTCTTTAATGTTAATGTACGAAACTTGGTCAATGTAATCTCATGAAAAATTAAGCATCGGCGGAAAAGAAGGAAAAGGATTCGGAACATGTCGCAATTGAACTTCTCTTCTTCGTTTGTCGTCATGGTTGTTCTTGTTTCTGAAATCCTTCTCGTTACTTGTAGCTGTTATCATTGGTCCTGTCATTGAGTTTTATTTATTTCTCGTATTGTCGTGTGATGCACCGATATGTCTTCTTTTGAAATTCTTATCTTTGTGTAGGTTTTCGTTAAGGAGGGTTATCCATCTCTGTCTCCTGTCTTATCCTTGTTTTCTTTCGGTCGTAATGGGCTTTCCATCATTTCACTGAGTCGACTTTTTTGCCTTGCTCTGTAACATACAAGCGTCGCTTTCTTTCGTTCCTTCTTACATCACTTATACATGTCTCAAAACAAAACCGGGAAGATTCATTTTGATTCAAAACCTCTTAATGTTAGCTCGCATGGGAGAATGTTGTGTTCCATGGCGAAGACCAAACGCTCAGAGCTCAATCATTTTAGTAGAACGAACATAAATCACAACTTGATATGTACAACCACAAGAAAATTTGGCTTCTTTGAAGTCCATGCATGTCTCCGAGTTTCTCAATAAACATAATCTTATCTCCTTTCCGTTGGAACAATTTACATCGAGGGTCTTCCGTAAAGGTTTAAAACAAAGTATTAATACTGGGACTATTTTTTGTGTACTACTGTTTTCTTGAAGATCATATATTTCAGAATCTCGTATCAATAAAATATCAAGTTTCAAAATCTTTTATTGTGACATAACTGCCTTGTATTTCATTCTTTTCCTTTCTTTTAGAACAGTTTTGCAACTGCATTTCCTCAAGTATCGCTCCTGCTCTACATGATAGTAATTTCTAGATACTGAAATCACTTCTTTTCTAAAGCATACAAGGATTATCTCCAAAAAATTGGAATTTACTGTATGAAACTGTTGTGACACAGGGGTGGGAGTTATCTGAATGGTGTTCGCTGCAAAAAGTTCGTTGTTACATATGAGTTATGAAGATATTTTTCTCCAGATAAATACTAAATTGTTTCACAACGCAGTTGAATGGCTCGGATGGGTTTATGCCTTATAAAACTACTTGAAGCTAATTTCTGAGAGCCCAGAAAGTAAATAATTTCGCTAAGCCGCTGATTGTCTTGGGGAAGCACACAACGAATGATACCAATCGCAAAATATTTATTATACCGCTAGAAAGATAAGAAGTATCACTCAGAAGAACGAAATCTACTGAGAAGTCATAATACATGGCGTCTAACGCTACGTGATACTAAAAGAAAAATAAATCATACGGTTTAAAGGACGAACAGGTATCGTTCTGAAGAACGGGAAGTTATTTCGATAGAAAACGGAAGCCTTAGGTGACCTTATTCTGCATGGTAATCACTGCAAGAAGAGAATCACTATGCTTGAATGATAAAGAAGCTCCCTTCGACCAGGTGGCCAGTTGTGCGAGTTGAGACCGGGCTCGATTCCTCAATGAGGTATAGCTAGTGCGTTTGTCCTATGAAGTTGGGTATGTCGTTTCTTCGGATCATCCGGCCCTGAATCAAGAACATCGACTGCTCACAGTTTTCTACGCTCAAAGGGGAATCAAGCGGCTTCTTAAAGAAAGTAAGCCGTCCAGGTGGCGCAGCTGTATTAGAGCTGCCTTGTGACTATTCGTACAGATGGGTACGGGTTCGAACCCCGTGAGGCATGGATGTTGTGTTTCTCTTACTTCACTGGCTCTGTCTCTTTCCCTGGAGCCAGTGACCCTAAATTAGGGACGGACAACTGCTAGCCAATTCAGTTGCCCACAATGGACTTTAAACCTCTGAACAAAAAAAACAAGGAAAGCCATTGTGCTTCCGAACTGAGCAACTTGGGAGAGCTTACGCCCCATGAATCTAATAGCAAAAAAATGCACTTTTGTGCTTGAACGATAATGAGATACTGTTCTGAACAACACAGAGCTTTTGAATTTCAAAACTCAGGGCCTTATGGTTTGACGTATATCTCTAATTTAACCATCTTTTGTATTTTCTATTCTTAAGTAATTTTTTTTCACTGCTTTTAATTTTCTTTCTGCACAGCACATTACTTCCCCAAATTTCCTTATACGTTCCGGCAACACTGACAGTGCGTGAAGGAGTAAATAAAACTGCGTTGAACAAAACGTCTGGGGGTGAGGGTAAGTATAATGCCAGTACAATCGTGAGAGATTACTGATTTATTTACTCCTAGCTTAGCATGTTCCCTTGACACTAAAAAAGCGCAAAGTGATAGCTACTACATAAAAATGGTGTTATAGCAAAGTTTCTATAGTCATGAGACTCCTATGTTTGGAAGGAATAAAACTCATTTATTTTAACGTAAGTAACTTGTTCTCTTTCTTATATATAAGCCTTGGCCTCGTTCTTCTTTCCGTTAAAGTTAATGACTGTTTTTTGTTTGACAAGCAATTTGCTAAAGACACCAACCTTAATCCATCAAAACACCATAACGCATCATGCTTTTAATTACAAAAGAGGAATTGTTATACTATAATACAAGGATGAGGAAACAGCACTGAAAACTCAAAAGCTATTGTTCTGTAAATGTAGCGCCATGTGCGGGGTTATGCCGAGTGATAGCTATTGCAAAACCTCAGTTTTTTCCCTTGAGGATTGAAGAAATATTGCTCTGAAGAACAGGTTGCTATACAGGTGCAGTCCTAACTGCCTTGGAAAGACTTACACCCCTCCTTAATTTAGGAAAAAAGAGAGGACCAGCGCTGTTTAGGTCTAAATGGAACCGCCAACCTAACTTTTAAAATCCCGGTTCCAGAGGAAGGAGACATCCAGTGATACAGGACGAAGCATGACATCCGTGACTGATGCCAGAATATAGTCCAGTAAACTAGTGGAGAAAACGAGAGGTATGCTTCCGAAATAACTAAAAAACCGACAGTGCCTATGTGGTTTCAGTTCTACACTCATTGCCATAAAAATCAGCGTACCAAGAAAAACAATGTGATGAACGCGAAACTCGGCGAATAGCTACAGGAAAGGCAGACATTCAAATGATTAAATTTTCGTGCGATTCCGCATGCCCGCGCTCCACGACCGAGGCTGCAACTGCAACCATTGGTGCTTATAAGATGCCGCCTAGTGGACTCCATATTCGTGCCGAAGTGCACGGTAAGAGTCAGGTGAGATCCCTGAGCGATAGACATGCCGAGGAGCCTCCGTAGATGTGCGTACGAGCAATTGAGGGAGTTTTACCGAAGCCATATTGTCGGGATGAAAGAGGCACGGTGGCGGGCGCGCCGAATCGGCCGCCATTTGGGCCGGTCGGACAGTACTGTGCGATCGTGTAACTAGCAATGGACACAGGAAGGCACCCAGACACGACGGACTGGCTCTTCACAACCCAGACACACCACCAGCAGAGAGTACCGTGGGATCATAAGAGCGGAACGCACAGATTCGGTGACGTCCTTGTCCGCTATCCAGAGACATGTTGTGGCTGTACAAGGGACACCTGTGTCCACCAGAACTATTTCCATCCGCCTGCAAGAGGCGAATCTGCACTCTAGACGGCTCTTACGTTTTCTGCCATTAACACCTGACCATCGTCGGCGTCTATTGCAGTGGTGTCAGCAGCGAGCAACATGGAATGCTACGGACTGGCGACGTATAGTGTTCGGCGACGAATCCAGCTTCTGTATGGGAACGGACGACCGCCGTGACAAAGTGCTGAGGACCGCAAGTGAGCGATACAATCCCAACCTCAATGTACAGCGGCACACGTCCCGAACTGCTTACGTGATGGTCTAGTGAGCAACCGCGTTTGACAGCTGGACTTCCCTCGCAGTGATCCGAGGGACGTTGACAGCCCAGCGCTACGTACAGTAGATCCTGCGGCCCCATGTTCTGCCTTTCCTGGCAGGGCTTCCCGGAGCCATTTTCTAACAAGATAACGCCCGTCCGCACACGGCTTGGGTTTCCCAGAACCGTGTATGTCACGTTTCGACGCTTCCGTGGCCTGCCAGATCGCCTGATCCCTCGCTCATCGAGCACGTGTGGAACCAGATGGGACGCCAGCTTTCTCCAAGTCCCAGTGTTTGTGATTTAGAGCATCAGTTGCAAGAAGTGTGGGCCACTCTGTCTCAGGATAACATACGACGTCTTTTTGACTCCATGCCGGCCCGTATCGCTGCATACATCCGAGCACGAGATGGTCCGACCCTGGGTACTAATACAGACCGAAATGTGCACTGTATGTCAGCGGGAAATCGTCCTACTGCTGTGATTTTGTAATCACTTCTGTCCTTGGTATGTACCATCTCACTACTAAAATCAAATTTCAATTCGACGCCTCCTTCGCGGTGCGCGGGTTTTTGTGACAATGAGTGTATATTACAGTGCGTCGGATAAATATAGAGACAGAACAAATTCTCGAATAAAAAATAAACAACAACGAGCTGAAATGTAGACCTCATATTTATAGCAAATTAGCATAGGACACGCAGCTGCGCAATAGTTTCACGGGAACATAACAATTCCAACGCCAAATACAAGAAAAAAACAGAAATACGCTGTCTCAAAAATATAAAGACTTACTAGTTATGAGCACCTCCGGTACGAGTAGTGAAGCCGTTGTTCCAAATAATACTGAAAACCCGATTGGGCATGCTGTCTACCAAGTGATGTAAGTGTTCTGGTTGGAGTGCGTACCAGCTTCGTTCAATGTGCTCTTTCAATGCAACCACACTTGAGAACTGACATCACGAGCTAGGATACCCCAGAGGTTCTCAATAGGGCTCAAATCTGGACTGAGTGCTGGCCAATCCATTACGGTCACATGATGAGTGTTAAACCAGCTTTTCGTTGATGCAGACCGATGGATAGAGGCATTGCCTTGCTGCAACAGATAATCAACACCCGCTAGAGTTTCGGCAAACGGTAGAAGGTGGCTGCTGAGTATTTCCTGATACGTTTCGGAGTTTTGCTTGCCTTGCAGGAAAGCGATATCCATTGACCCATTGAACGCAAAAGCTCCCCAGACCATCACAGATTCCCCTCCTTTCTGTCTGCTGAAGAAGGTGCGTGGCTCGCATCGCAAATCATGCCAATAGCAGTTCCAACAGTCATGGCCGTCCGGGTGGAACTTTTTCTCATCGGAAAAAATAGTAGTGATCCACTCGTCTGTCCAGTGCATGTGGCTGCTTGCTCATAATAATCTAGCTTCCTTGTGGCGCCGCGTGAGGTGTGGCAGACGGCGCATTTTACGGAGCACAATGTTGCGACTTTCCTTGATTCGTCGATGAACTGTGTCCTTTGAGACGGTGACACCAACAGTCCGAGAAACTGGACGTAGTGATAACCTTTGGGATGAAACTAAACGCATGATGGCACGATCATCTCGTTTGGTTGTTATTCGAGGCCTTCCAGGCCGTTTTCTGGCATTTAACGTACAGCGTTCCGATACAATATTATAAATGACTGCCCTACTCCTCCCCATGGCTTTACAATTTTTCGCTATAGACAATCCATTTGCTCTTAGTCTTCAAATCTTCTGCACCTCCTCACAAGAAAGTTGACTGTTGCGTGGTATTACGGCAAATAAATGTCTGACGGCAGGTCCGGTGTCTTTTGTAGGCTGGATCGAATTATGGCCCATGCGTGTGCGTACAACATGCTAATTTGTACATCTCATTTGTATGTGGCTACTTTACATAAATGTCTTTATATTTATGAGACACCTAAAATTACACTATTTCACTTTGTGCTGTTCTTTTCACACAATCCGGTCATCTCTACGGATCGAAATGTTTGTTGTAGGATTATGTCTAATTAGGTACCACTTCAGCTTCCTACCTATATTCGCATTGCGTTCACGGCGCAAAGTCGACTGTCTCTATATTTATGCGACGCACCTTAGCATTTGGCTCAGTGACATTTTTCAGCTGTGTCTTTTTCCTAACGTTAGCTTTCTGTGTTCAAGAAATGCAGTCATTTGAAGTGCCCTCCTCATGGTAATACCTTTCAACTATATGAAAAACAAAGTGTTTTCAACATGATGCGTCACAGACAGTGCCGGACTGGCGATACATAAAAGGCTTTAGAAGCGAATTCTTCGCCACGCACTCTTTTGCAAAAATTATCAAGGTACCGCAACCTGAAATTAATGGTATCTCAGCATCATCATTTCCTGTTCAAACGTCGGTAAATACAAGTCTAGGATTTAGTAGGGTTTTTTGGGGACGAAAACTAATTAAAAAGTTTTTTTTTTTGCGTTTTCCTAATTTTCAGGACTGCAGCATAAGATAGCCTATCCCAAGTAAATTTAATGTAAAAAAAACGCATTACTTTCCTTACCGAAGCAATTCACATGGTAAGTTTTCTACGAGAGAGACTGTCAAAGATTTTAGTTCACACTTGACAAATTTTATTGCTATAACTGAATTCAAAATTGTAAAAGTTTCCTCTCGCTCTGTGAAAACGGAACTCTAAATATACCAACATTTTATGTTTCTTAAGGCATACAAAATATTTTTGAAAATTTCTCTTGAAAAACAAATAACTAAATTTCATGAACTGCAAGAATTTTAGCGCAAATTTATAAAATGAGAGAAATTAAAGAATGAGGAAGCAGATGTTTATTTATTAACTTTCAAATGGAAATTGCATTTTTGTTGTAACTGAAACAGACTTTCCAAACTGCATTTCAAGCAACGTTAAAGCCCAAAAAGTGATAAATCAGAAGCAGATCCTGAATAAGAAAATTCCTACTTTTATACACGAAGCAACCCCAAAATTTAATTTAGAGTTTCTATCGCTTATTTAAATAATACATTCATGGGATAACAAAAGGAAAACCAGTCTTTTAATTACTGCATGCAAAACAGTATTTGGCTCAGCAGAACATTTCCAACGTAAGTTGTTTTTTAATTTTTCGAAACTGTCGTAGGTATATATGTAGTATCCACATATGTGATTTTCTGGGGGGGGGGGGGGGTCAGTTAGCATAAGGTGTACCGGCCCAGAATGCAGAAGCCCACCGTGAATTTTTCAAGGTGTCCCGGCAGACCAGTCCCCGCTTGGGTACAAGTTATGATCTCCAACCTGAGTCTCTGCGCTCTCCAAGAAATATTTTATTTTTTGACTCTAGGAAACTCCTTTAGATAAACTCACAGCGTTGACGTTATGACAACTTATTTTAATCTTTGATGAACCGTTTTTGCTGCTTTCAAGTTGAAGACGATATGTTAACAGTAATCCGAATTTCATGCATGAAAGATGTCCTCTTGCAATTTCCCTCAGTCGTTTGATCTTAATGCAAATTCATTCTACGGAAAGTATTAACAGCTGAAAATTTCTTTAAAAAAGAAATTTTATAACAGCTTTCTTTTGGGTGATGGTAATTACGGTTATTCTTGATGCTTATTTGGCTTTTCCGAAGGGAAAAAAAAAAGCGCATGTCAATTTTGTCGGAGTTTGAATTCCAAGTAACGGTTTTTAAATCCAGCATTCTGAACACTCAAGGGAAACGTATTTTCTTTGCAAGATTCGACGATAACGTATTTATTTTAATGTATGGGTTTTAATACTGGATAAAAATAATGCGAAATCTTTCTTCCAGGCAAGAGTTTGATTTTTGCGGAGCCTGTCCATTTGGCATGAGTCCTTTAATTAGTTAAAAAAACGACTTATTTTTATTCTTTAATTTTATTTTTTCCGTAACGGATGATATCCTAGTTGACAGAATTTTATCTCTATTACAAGCCATTAGCAGTTCTTACAATGATAAAAATGTGGTAAATAATTCTCCAGGTGAATAATTATGCATCGGAATGACGCCAAATAATCGGCTTTGTAAGAAAACAAGAAAGAAAGGATCTTCATGAAATGAGCAACTTTAAAGAATAATTTTTTTCGTTTTTGTTTACAAATGCGCACTGGCTGCTTTAGGCAGAATTTTTATTTTATTTTTTAATCTTTAACTACTCAAGAAATACAAACCAATTCCCATTTTGAGAGAAAATAGAACACAAATTGTAAAAGCGAGAGAATTTGCCTTTCGTTTCTTGCTAGTGACTTTTTCTTCACGCAGGCAAAAATCGGCTTACGATCTGTAATTCCGTGGTTACAACATTTTGCTATTCAGTCATCAACGTCATTTTGCGAATCCTTCAAGTCTTGTAAATCCCAAATGGAAATGTTTTAGTCTGATTTCTTAAGCTGACAGTGAAGTTACAAAAAAGAGCAAAAAGCTGTGATGTTGGAAAAGAACTTACAGAATAGTGTTGAATATAAATAAAACACAAAGAGAGTTAATGTGCTGCAACGAAGAAACAGAAGAGTCTGAAGAGATAAACATCTGGATCAGTGTCAAAGGAAAATGTACAACTGAAAAGAGAACTGAAAAAAGAAATTCAGGCAAAATATAATAAGTGGAGAGAAGTTTGATAGGCAAGCATTACGTGATATAGAGAAGATGAGAAGCAATTCCCAAAAATTGTATTAAAACCAGAAACTTGGAACAGTGCTAAAATTTAGCAAATGACAAAACGCATCAGAAGATTTTAGAAACGACAAGAAAATGACAACAATTATTCGAGTGTAATAAGCATGTCTTTGGAATCCTTTACAATCCAAAAAGCGTTTTTCAGAATAGATTTTCAAGAAATTTGAAAATCAGAGAAAAAGATAATGCATTTACACTTCCTAGCGAAGCACCTGCTCCTTATTTAAAACAAACAACAACTGCCATGTAAGCTTGGCGTCGCTAAGGCGCATTTTATTTTAGCTTTAGCGGTGATGAGACATTTTTCGCGGTCAGCTACAAAGAAAAGTAGCGTAAGGAAAATTTTTGCATGTTCCTGTGAGTTAAAACAGGGAATACTGTGCTTAATAGTCAAGCATACTCGTACTTTAACAAAATGATGATACTAGAGATGAAACTGAACAGTCGAATCACGCAGCAGCGTGTTTGGCTAACACAAGAATTACATGGAATGCCCATATCTCTGCTATTTATAGCAAATTTAAAATTGCGTTTGTACAATATTAATATTATTTTATGCTCTTTCAAACGCAACACTAAAAATCCACAAATTAAAAAATTAAAAAAGGCCCTTTTCGGGGCAAGTGATGTGAAGTTCCAGTTTCCGGGATACATCTCCAGTAATCTTCAGCTTTCTTGACGAAAATAACTATTCCTGTCTTAAAATTATATCATTTTCGTGTAGCCCTTAAAAATGCAATTTCCACTACTGACGCTAATAAAAAAAAGGCCGCTTTAAAGATCCTTTAGCGCAAATCTCGAATTTACAAAACATCCTTTGCGAATTCCTTTATTTCCCAATTGTATGTATTATTCTTTCCCACAATTCCCCTTTAATCTGCACGGTTCACAAGGAATTACCACAGAATAAATCGTACTCGCATCATGAATTACCAATCTTAATCATCGCTGGGTTTCAGCAGTTCAGCAGAATGCCCCTCTCCCCAAATTTGACATATTAACTTCAGCATATTTCACAACTAACTATTGAAATATTATTTTTTGCTTCTTCTTACGTTGTCTCTCTCTATTGCCTCTCTTTTCTTCTTTTCCGTCTACCCAACGTGCCGGAAGGTGGATACTACTGTACCAGTGGTTGGCAGTCGAAGTAAACCCCAGCTGGAACGTACCTCGGACGGCTCGCGATCCCACAATAACGGTGCAAGCACCAAGCAGAGACATTTCTCGGCACACAGTCTAGCAGATGGGAATAAGAATTCGGCTGACCGTTCATTTGCCCATTCTGACAGCCTGTCATGCTTATATCAGCTTGTCCAGTCATGCTGCTCCCTTGCAGTGGGTAAGGGAGCACCATGACTGGACATGTGATGACTGGAAATGACTCTTCTGGTCAGATATGTCCAGGTGCTAGCTACAACATGCAGGTGGACTGGTTCTTAACTGACCTCGCATGAGTGAGCAACTGCAAACAGACTGCACGATTTGACGGGAAGAGGATGTCCGCGGCAGCTGCACCATGATTCCATGGAAACCACATCCGCAGTGAATGCGTACTCATCTTACTTAGTCATCATTTGGGCTAATCTTTGCCGTACATGGTAACCCATTCGGATAGCACTGGACTGTACTTGCAAGACAACCCCCCCCCCTCCAGTACCCGCATTGTGCACACTGATTCTTTTTTTTTTTTTTTGATTGGAGGTTTAACGACTACCGTCAGCAACTCAATGGGCTATAAGCAGTCGCCCGTCCCTAATTTAGGGTCACTGATTCCAGGCAAGGGAGAGAGCCAGTGCCGTAAGACAAACACAACATCCATGCCTCACCGGGATTCGAACCCGTACCCCTTTCAGACGAATGATCAGAGACCATCGCTTAGACCATTGCGGCCACTGGGGTGGCACACACACACACACACATGATTCGAGAAACATGTCCAGGAATTGTGTGTGTTATCCCGGCTGTAAAATTTTTCCAACTTGGATCCCATCGAGCATTTGTGATATGCATTGGAACTCAGAATTCGTCGCCCCGGTGGCGCAGTGGTCTAAGCAATGGCCTCTGATCATTCGTCCGAACGGGGTCCGGGTTCGAATCCCGGTGAGGCATGGATGTTGTATTTGTCTTACGGCACTGGCTCTCTCCCTTCCCTGGAACCAGTGACCCTGAATTAGGGACGGGCGACTGCTTATAGCCCATTGAGTTGCTCACGGTGGTCGTTAAACCTCCAAAAAAAAAAAAAAAAAAAAAAAACTCAGAATTCATCAGACTCAACCCAGTACCTTGCTAACTTCAGGACGTCATTCAGTCCAGGTGATATACAGGCTGATTCATAAAGAATTATACAGTTTCAACGCCCTATAAAACAAGAACAATGCTAGATATTTTCTGTTACATGTAACAGAATTGTAGGGGAATTTTTTCAATTCTTTTAGAGACAGTCACAGATGTTCTATGTGTGCATCCTTAGTCACACGACACACATCGAGCCGGTAATGCATTTCCGCCCAAAGGCGAGGTAGGATATCTGAATCAAGTGTGGTGATAGTGGCTGTGATACGCTGTTTCAGCTGTGCTATTCAACAGGAAGGGGAGGGACGAAAACCTTGTCCTTTACGTACCCCCACAGGAAAACGTCACAAGGTGTTAAGTCAGGGCTTCTGGGAGGCCAATGGGTAAGTGGCATGTTGTAGTCGGCGGCTCATCCAATCCATCGGTGAGAAAGAGGTTCATCAAGATAATTTCGCACGTCGCCTAACCAGTGCGGTGGTGCACCATCCAATTGGAGAATAAAGTTGTCACTGTCGACCTGCAACTGTGGCATCAACCAAAGACTTAACATATCCAGAAATGAGCCTCCCGTGACAGTTTTCTCGTGAAAAAAGAAGGGGCAGTACACTTTCTTTTTTGGACACAACACAGAACACATTTACCTTAGGGGAATCTCGCACATGTTGCATTGTAAATCTGGGATCCTCCGTTCCCCAAAAGTGAACATCGTGCTTTTTTATCTGACCACTCACGTGAAATGTAGCTTCGTCGGTGATAACTAAGTGATCGGCAAAATCGTCATTTTCAAAACGGTGCTGCATTTCGGCACAAAATTAAAAGCGCTTTGTCTTGTCAAGGTCAGTGAGATTTCACAACATCTGCACTTTGTATGGAATCATTTTCAGCTTCTTCCAGGGCTTCGTTGAATGGCGGTGCAAACACTATCGACGACTTCTTCCGATACACGCGGTCGTCCAGGACTTCTACGTTTGCACAAACAGCCCGGAGTTTCAAATTTTTTATGCCAATCGTAGAAAGATTTTCTAGTTGGAGGTTCTTTTCCGAATCGTGATTGAAAATGGCGTTGCACAACAGTTACAGATTCCGTTTTGCTCAATTCAAGAACACAAAACGCCTTCTCCACTGCAGACGCTGCCGTTTTGACTGACTGGTCACGTGACATGCGCGCTATTGCCTGCGTCGAACTTTAAGAGTACATCTACCTAACGTTTTGCAGTTGTGGTCCGTGTCTTCAACTGTTACTTTTTTACAGCGTCTGGAAACTGTATACTTCTTTATGAATCAGGGTGTATAATATCTGAAGATACCTTCCGTTGCCTAGTGGAGTTTATGCCATGCTGGGTGCATGCTGTTATCACGTGAACAGTGCTTGATAGGTGGTCATGATGTTATTTCTCATGAGTGCATCTTTAAAAGATTAAATTAAAGAAGCCCTGTGCCACCCTAGGGAAGAATACTGAGGCGAAATTCTGCATCCTTAGTTATTTGACATATTTACCAGGTTTTCAAAATTAATTTTAAAAGCATGCTAAGTAAGTATGGAATTAATATCTCAGTAAAATCACCTACAACGATCAAAAAAGCTTTATGCGAGTAACAGCCATGATAATAGCTGGTTTCCATTGTTACTTACCCCTCTCGTATCGTAGTGCGGTAAAGCAGCTGAGAGTGTCATCATAGGCCGAGTGAAGCAGCTCTTGCCTAAGGAGAACTCTACACTATAAAAACTTTCTACAAATTCACCAGCCATTTTCCGTGTTATCTTTCGTGAATTAACGAATTATATTTCTAATTGAACGTTTTCCGTGAAATGACTGAAAAAATCTGATTTTCACGGATCTTCACACGTGAATTGACAGGAATTACTCCTATTCATCTTCTTCCGGTTAATAGCCGTTTTTAAGAGGGAAGATTTGGAATTTTCAGAAACTTTTCTGCGATAATAAATTTAGAATTTTCAGAAACTTTTTAATATGAAATTTAAAATATATCTACCATCCATTGTAAATATAATCAAGGAATCTATTTTCAGAAACTTTTGATATTTTGATATAAAATAAAAAAATTATATAACATGTTTTGATATAAAACTTTTGATATAATTTTTTTTGATATAAAACTTTTTGATATAAAATTTGGAATATATCTACCATCCATGGTAAATATAATAAAGGAATCTATTTTCAGAAACTTTTGATATAAAACAAAAAAAACTTTTTATATAATTTTTTTATATAAAACTTTTGATATACAACTTTTTGATATAAAATTTGAAATATATATACCATCATTATTTTTGATATAAAATTTGGAATACATCTACCATCCATTGTAAATATAATAAAGGAATGTATTTTCAGAAACTTTTGATATTTTGATATAAAATAAAAAAAATTATATAAGATGTTTTTATGTAAAACTTTTGATATAAATTTTTTGATATAAAATTTGGAATATATCCACCATCCATTGTAAATATAATAAAGGAATCTATTATCAGATACTTTTGATATTTTGATATAAAATAAAATAAAAATTATATAAGATGTTTTTTTATAAAACTTTTGATATAAAATTTTTTGATATAAAACTGTGTTATATAAAATTTGGGATATATCTACCATCCATTGTAAATATAATAAAGGAATCTATTTTCAGAAACTTTTTATATAAAATAAAAAAGAATTATATAATTTTTTTTATATAGAACTTTTGGTATAAAATTTTTGATTATACAACTTTTTGATATAAAATTTGGAATATATATACCATCATTCTTTTTGATATAAAATTTGGAATACATCTACCATCCATTGTAAAAATATTAAAGGAATCTATTTTCAGAAACTTTTGATATAAAATTTGGAATTTTCAGAAACTTTTTCAAAATAGTAAATTTTTTTACTAAGAAAATTTATTTATTTTGATGGTTTTAACAGAAAAATTAACTTCAATTTTTCTGTTTCACAACATGACGGAAATTTTCGGGTAACAGAAGTCATAGGTTGGAATATTTGAAGTTTGATTAATTCTTAAATCTTAATCGTCTGTCGGAGAACCTGATTTTGAAGTTCTGTAGTAAGTTCTGATATTGTGGATAACAAATCGTATAATATTTAGGAGATTGTGGCAACGGATATTTCCCTGTTGGTTAGTGCATCTGCTGATGTATACTGTGTTACCATAAGAAAATAGGTATTTAAAGTATCATACGGGTGATTGTATGATGTTTATACATCACTCTGTGGACCTCTTAGCACAAACCTATTGGAGTTATCAAAAGTAAACATTATATACAGAGGTTTTAGGGGTGGGGATATAGTACATTTCACCTTTTCTGAAACATAATTGTGAAAATCCTTATTAGAATAAAAAATTTCGAGTGCTAAAACATTCGTTTGTTTTGAAAAATCAAGATGAAAAACAAATGCTAATTGTAGCAAGTCATCCTAAAGGAAAAATAAAATTGTCATACACGCATTCATAAAAAAAAATAAGTTCCTACAGAAAATGAAATTTCTAATTCCCCCGCATTAATAGCGAAAAGCATTTCATCATCGCGTGTTTCGAGTCCATTTGACTTCTACCTTGAACGTGATCAAGTGGTGTCGTTCAGATCAGTCGCTAACGCTCTTTTCTGACGTCGTACATTTTACGTCTTTGCACGTCAAGAAAGGAACCCTGAAAAAAAAAGACTGAAGAAAGCAGTTCGTAAAAACTCAGGATATTTCTGTATAAAAACAGAAAACTCCAAACATAATTTGTTTGAAAATACACGGAATTAGTGGCAACGGAAGATTTACCAAAATACTGAAGTTTTTGTATTTAGAGATAGAAATCTTTCAAAACGGAAATTCGGTTAAACGTCGGAGACCTACGGGCAATTTTGCTGCACGTCAGCTTCAGGAATCTTTCGTAAACACACGCCACTTAGTTTTGACAGTGTAAACTCTCGCAACTCAACTGTCGCCCGTGACAGTATTGATAGCCTCAGACGATAAACGAATGATGCTCTCAAAATTTTCAATAACTGCTGTGTGGGGGTTCACAGAACTTTGACATTTGCAAATGCATGAAATGAAAAGTCTTCCTGGAAATTTACTGAATCAAATTAATACTGCGAGTAGTTAACAAGAAGAGCAGCGCA
Organism: Macrothele yani; assembly: GCA_039090855.1. NCBI lineage: Eukaryota > Metazoa > Arthropoda > Arachnida > Araneae > Macrothelidae > Macrothele > Macrothele yani. The sequence continues at coordinate 20,361,316 of CM077029.1, forward strand.
AAATTCACTGTGTAATGAGCATGCGTGTCAACTAAAGTTTGCTCAACAGTATGTTGTCTAAGAAAAGAGTTTGATTTTCTCAAACACTGTGACGATCTCTGCGAAAGAGAGGCCTCTATAAATATTTAAATATGATTTAAATATTTAATGGATGCACTATTCAAATTTGCCTTACAATGATGAATATGATTTTGGGCTCTTTTTCGTGTGTATATGTATGTGTTCAAGTAACGGACGTATAAGATATCTTGTTTGAGAACGGACAATTTATCCCTATAAACCCACTGCTGGACATTTTGTGACATTTCTCCTCAACGAAGCCATTTTGCTCGAACTGGTAAGATAGTCGTTGGTAGTTAGGTACATGGTGATATTCTGTACGCCTTCTTGCATGCTTGGAGGCGTACCAAAGGGACATTCGTTACGAAGTGTCAACGACGCGACCTCCAAACCGTTTGGAGAGGCCTCTCTAGAAGAGGGAGAGAGGAGGACATTAGAGATTCGAAGGGGCTATAAGAGGGTGATACAGCATAATGTTTTTTCGTTGTATGTGATATAATCCATAAAGTATGTAAATAATGTACATTTATATGTATATATATATATATATCTTGAATACATACTCGGACCTCTTAGCTAATGGATTCTTGAAGGTATTTTCCCTAAGGCCATACATTGTAAAGGACGTAACGAACCGAATCAAATGGGCCTAGAAACAAAAGGCCTATAGAACATCTCACAAGCACAATGCCTCACATAGAGGTTAAAACCCTTCGGTCATTGATGCCGCCCTCAAAAAAATCAGAAAACAAAGATCAACCAACAAACTGAATTCAATAGCTCCTTCACCAAAAGAAAAATTAGCTGTCACACCATTCCTTCCTGATATTCGAAACATAATATCTGAATTTTCCAAACTTTGATCTTGAATGCAATCTTCAAATATATCAATAAAATGAACTCCTTTGGAGTCCAAGGTGGTGTTGAACATTTTGATTCATGGGGTGTTTACCAAATTTTCTGTCGGAGTGGTACATCGTATTAGATGACAGATCCGCAGAGCCTTGCACTTCAGACGGAATACGAACCAAGTGTATATAATGAACTACAAGCAATAAAACCCTCTACAGCTCAAAACTGTGATGAAAATTATCACAGATTTCTATTTGAAGTAGCAAAACTAATTGACAAGCTTGACTCAGTCTTAAAGCTGAATATCTCGGAAGCCCAAACCCATTTTCCAAACCCATTCAAAATTTGTGAACGACTCAACCTCCGCTGCGTTCCTCTCGAGTGCATTGAAACAACTTGCAAATCGTGACTACAAACAGTACCAGTATAAATTCATCTAAAACCACACAGATCACACACCTGTCTTGATGAATATGTGCCATATTTCAGCTAAACTGCGATAGAGAATTTATCCTAAACTAATTCAGCCAGAAAATGATACTAGTATCACTCCCATCATTGTCCAAGGTGACATTTTCCTGTCTTAATTCGTGCGATTTATTGTTTTTTAACGTCAACGAAAAACAAAGGTTTATGCCTCCTAATGGGAAAAGATTTCTTAGAAAATATACACGGTCGAGTCACATTACTGTGACGACCAGCTGATATCCAGAGTTACCGCCGTATGCAGCGCGGACAGCAGTTAGACGGACTGGGAGTGACTCAACAAGGTGTGTGAAGCCATGCTGACTGCAGTGCATCTGACAGCAGCTGGAAGCTGCGTGGTGGAGGAACCGTAGAGCGAACAACACGATCGAGGTGGTCCCACAGATGCTCAATTGGGCTTAAGTCTGATGAATTAGTGGGCCAGGGAAGTACTTTGAAGTCTTCGTCGTGTTCTTCAAAAACCTCTCGGACATTTTTCGCTGTGTGACACGTTGCATTGTCGTGCTGGAAGATCCCATCCTCGACAAGAGAAGGCAATCAGCATTTATGGGTATACGTGATCTGCAAGCATGGATTCATAATGAATTCGGTCCATAGTTTCTTCCAAAGGTATGAGTGGACCCAGGGAATGCCGCGAAAACATTCTCCAGACCATAACGCTGCCCTCACCAGCTTGTGTCCTTCCAGCAATGGTTGAAGAGTGTTTGTTCACCGATGTTTTTCGCCTTATACGCCAACTTCCATCCGTTGGATGAATCAGAAAACTAGACTCACCGGAGAAAGCAATACTTTGCCAATCACCGTAGGTCCAATTCCGACACTGCCGTGCAAATGGAAGCCTTTTCTGCCAATGCACCTTTGTTAGCATAGGTGTAGTGACCATCCGTCTACGTCAGAGACTCTTACACAGCAGCGATTGCTGAACTGTCGTTTTGGACACACTTCCGGTAGCCCCTGATTCGTTCGGTCAGTGAGTCGTTCCACTGTAGCATTTCTATCGAACCTCATGCAGCTTCAAAGCGGACGTTCACCTCTCACATCAATGTCACGTGGTACTCCGCAGTTTTCACGTTGCTTATTAGCAATGGTGTCATTCCTCCAATCACGATACACTTTAACCACAGCACCATGCGAACCTGCTCACAAACTGCGCTGTTTCAGAAATACTGCCACCCAGGCCCGAAAGCCGACAATCATCCCTTTTTTGCAAATCTGATAAATCGCGCCTTTTGTTCATGACAGCAACGAATGATATGTTTTCATGATGCCTAGAGCACACTTTATTTACCCTCAAAGCTAGCTCGCGACAGTGGCTTCTTTCATTGGCTACGCGCTGTTGACGTCAAAAGTAGGAGTGGTCACAATAATGTGACTCGACTGTGTATAGCATGCATACAAAATAGTGGTCGTTGTCACAACAATCGCAGAAAATATTGTATTAGATTCGGCTTGGCTAAGCAGAGACTAACTGCTACGTGCAAATAGAGAATTACAAAATTATAAATTTGCCCCCCTTGCTTTGCTTCGTAAAAAGCAAAAAAAAAAATTCCATGAACGGTTTGCAATATTGTTCTAGGTATTGAATGCAAAAGGAACTTTTGCATTACGCCTTTTAGAAGCGCAGATATCATGTCAAACTTAAAAATACCTTTTCGCTCTTAACTGAGCATTTCAGGAGTTTGAAAGTGCATGATACATCATTTGCAGGGTGAGCCGTAAGCTGCGAACATAAAAATTATTGAATCGAACTTGTAGGAACTTAGATGACGTACGTACAATTAGATTGACAAAATGATATTTTGGTGATATTAGTTTAATTGATACCTAATTTGACATTGAAGCAATATTTATTAGTGTATTTTATTATAAAGTATATACATTAAAGCCTTTTAATAGCGGACTGCTCGGAACTTCTACATTTGCCGTCTATCAGGAGATATATATTATTCGAGAGTTTGATGACTGAAGCCCTGCTAGGATCTCAATACACTTCATATTAAATACGTACGTACAACGGGTAATTAAATATGTATGTATTTTTTTATGTTTCGGATAAGTGTTTTAGCCGCCCCGATGGCGCAGTGGTCTCAGCGATGGCTTATGACTATTTGTCCGGTAGGGATCCGGGTTCGAATCCCGTGAGGCATGGATGTTGTGTTTGTCTCACGGCACTGGCCCTCTCCCTTCCCTGGAACCAGTGGCCCTAAATTAGGGACGGGTGACTGCTTACCTCATATTGAGTTGCTGACTGTAGTCGTTAAACCTTCAACCAAGAAAAAAAAATTTTTTTTGCTGACGTTTACTGCATGTATCACAGAATTGGAAACAATTCTGTGATACATGCAGTATATTTCATAATGGTTTTATTAGATTATCGCCGCTAGTTCCAGGGTAGTGACAGATTTCGTACCACCCAGGTCTCACCCGCGGCTCAAACTCGAGCACACCTGAAGGTGACGGCCCAACTCGAATGAATACCCTGAAGTCTAAATTCCTGACTATTGGGCCATCGGCGTTTCTCCTGTATTTGATCGAACATAATGTTATCAGTTTAACCAGTTACGGAAGAAAATGTCGGGCTATTAGTTCAGTAAAAGCATTGCCGCCCCGGTGGCGCTGTGATTTAATCTCTGGTTTATGACCATTCGGCCGAGATTAGTGCGGTTGCGAAAACAGGTGAGGCATGGATGTTGTATTTGTCTTACGGCGTTTGCCCTCTTCCTTCTCTGGAACCAGTGGGTCTAAATTTTTTTTTTTTTTTTTTTTTTTTTTTTGATTGGAGGTTTAACGACCACCGTGAGCAACTCAATGGGCTATAAGCAGTCGCCCGTCCCTAATTTAGGGTCACTGGTTCCAGGGAAGGGAGAGAGCCAGTGCCGTAAGACAAACACAACATCCATGCCTGACCGGGATTCGAACCCGGACCCTTACGGACGAATGATCAGAGGCCAACGCCTTAGACCACTGCGCCACCGGGGCGGCGGTCTAAATTAGAGACGGGCGACCCATTGAGTTGCTAACGGTGGTCGTTAAACCCCAAAGGCAGCCTCGGTGGCGCTGTGGTCTAAGCGATGGCCTCTGATCGTTTGTCCGTAAGGGATGCGGGTTCGAATCCCGGTGAGGAATGGGTGTTGTGTTTATCTTACTGCACTGGCTTTCTCCCTTCTCTAGAACCAGTGAACATAAATTAGGGACGGGCGACTGCTTATAACCCATTGAGTTGCTCATGGTAATCGTTAACCCTTTGAACGACCATGATCCCAAAATCTTGTATCACCCTAAATACCATAACGCCAGAAACTGTCTGTGTTGGTTCACTTCTTTGTTTAGTAACAACAATAGTGACTGACTGTGACACCTGCTGATCCCTAATAGGTTATGCAAATTTGAATAGCAGGTAAGGGTAGGAAATCTTACTCACTCTAGACAGGTCTTTCGGGTGGCTATGGTCGTTTGTATGTACGGGCGTTTTTGGGTTTCGGGCGTTATAGTCGTTAAAGGGTTAAATCTCCAGTCAAAAAACAAAAAACAAAAAAAAACCCCAAATTAAGAAAATCATCTTTTGTCTCTCCAATTTGTGGCCAGCGTGAGTTCACCGCTCGAGGCAATCCGTTGAGAGTCTTTTCTTCGTTCTTTGTTTTGTTTATTTAGGAATTTGAAGACCACCATGGGAACCTGGGAGGGGGGGGCTATAAGCTATCTCCAGTTCCTAATTTATGGCCATGAGCTCCAAGGAGGAGAAAGGGCCAACGCCATCGGACAAGCACACTGCCAAAAATCTTATCGGGACCCAAACGTGAAACAATCTTAGACAAATGATTCGAATCTACAGTCTCGCACCACTTGGCCACCGAGGAGTTCTTCATCGTTTCCATGGGATTATTTGACGTGTTTCCAGCCCTTATTTGTTTTTTATTTAAGTCTATTCTTCCTCCTCTCAGTATTCAGAAACCCCCTCTTCACTTCAGCATTTTACACGGCAGACATTCTTGCCCTTTCGGGTAGAGAAAAGCATATATGCAACGTTGAAAACATGTATATCCTTTCGTTTAGCCGCATGTCAATCGATCTATACAGAAAAACGGAATCTCAACATCTAAATACTGCATATAGGATCATTGTTAAACGAAATGATGTGCACAAAATCTTCGACATCTCTACCATTATGTTAGTTCATCATTTAGCATCTTTGCCTTCCTGTTCCACACAAAGAAACAATTCACTCAACCTGATTTTTAAAAGCGGTGAAATCGTTATTAATTTCTTAGGAGGAGGATAATATTATCGAATTGGATTTTATTCTCTTTCTAACCGAGAACAAACTTCAATTCGATATTCTGAAGTGGAATATTGCTTTTGCAGTGAGAGACACCCAAGAAGAGACATAGCAAAAACTCACAACTTTCCGCTGTCTGATATAAATGTAACTAACAGCTGGACACCCTGCGTATCTTTTCATTATAAATTAAAGTAGACAATATTCGTACATAACGAAATGTGGTAAAAAAGTAATCTGTTCACCGATGGTTCTAAGTGCAGGCGGTTATGCTGTAGGATAACGCTTTAAGAAACCATGGAACGTTGAAAAAAACAAATGTTTTAAACAATTGTTTTGAGGGCACTTGTGTATTGCGAAACGTTCAGGACAGCACTATATTGTTGCAACAGAAATAGCATTAAAATCATTTTGATGTTTCCTCGTACAATGTGGAGTTTAACGAAGAACGCACTTTCAGTAATAGATATTGAGATTAAACTTGTACTTTACCTCTAGAGGCTGTGTAAATACTGCATGAGCTATAATAAAGATATCGAAGTATTTTCCTTCGAGATAATTCCCTGAAGTCTGTATTTAGAATCACGCGAATCATTGTAATCAAGTTCCCTAAGGAAGAATTTGAATAACTGTTATACTATTTTACATACTTAATTTTCACTTCACGTTAAGCATTTTTCCACAAGAGTTGTTTGCCGAAATATTAGAATAATCTCACGAAATGTCATTCGTGATTCTTATTTTCAAAACCAATTAAATTAACAACAGTTCCTGATCTATCAAATTCAATAAACCGAATCGTCGAACCAAATGCATCTCTCCTCAGTGGAATCTTTTAAAGATGAGCAGCTGTTTGTCGTAATTTATTGAAGGGATCCTTTTAATATTCATGAATTTTGCGAATCGAATTTGTAACTGTCTGCAGATTCAACTGCTGAATTGCTTTGAGAAAATGAACGTGTTTCAGATTAAGAGGCAAATATTTCTGGACTGTGCAGAGATGCTAATTGGCTAGGAAACTAGCGTCTGTTACGAAAACGGCACGACTTAAAATTTCGTCATGGAATAAAGCTAACGCATTTTAGGAAGAGAGACTTGTATTTTGGAACACCAAAAAAGTCAAATCCCTCCTCTGTTGAAAGTATTAGATGTTTAGCTAGCATTTTCAATGGATGTTAGCAGCCAGTCAAACACAAAGAATATTTCTCTGGCGACATGTACCGTTCATAAACTGTGCAAATTTCCGCGTTGCGTGAAACATTCTCAAAAGTATTCCGAACGACATCTACGATTACACAACGCACGTACCATAGGTATTGTTGCAAATGTTTATGAATTTCTGTTCGGTTAATTTCTTTTCTTTGAGGGAAGAGAAAAAAATAAGGAAAAGGTGTTTTTGTTTTGATTAGTTCCGTACGTGCCGTGAAACCTGAAATTCGTTTCGTGCAGGTAAAATACTTAAACGGAAAGTAAAAATGAACACGTAACGTACACTCGACCCCCTACTTTTTTACCCTTTCAACAATGAAAATAAAATGTGTGTGTATACTTCTGCAGGAATGCGAGGATACATTTTCCTCATTTTCACTGTCAAGGATTTTGGAGTAACGAAAATATGTAAGGGTTTATTATTGAAGTGAGGAGAAGTAAAAACGCTTTTTAGAAGAGTAGTTACCGTTTCTCTTTCGGCACAATTCGTCCGTTTCTCTTGTTGTCGTGGACTCAGGGGTCAAGCAGTACCTACCTTCTTTGGAGCCCTGCATAAAATGGAAATTGCAAGAAATGTTTGAATAACAGGAAACACTTTCTTTTTTATTTATGACCGGTTTTAAGCTTCGAAAGATAATTAATTTACAGCATGCAAGGAACTTTGAAGTACTGAAGGGTAGAGAAAGTTTCCTTTAAAACTATACGTTTTCTGTTCAGAGAATCAAGCTGCTGGCTAAATCTATAAGAGAAAAAGTTTTGAAGTTTTGGATATCTTTGCGTGCAACCAAGCAGTGTCTCGATAAGTGTTAGGACAAATGTTATTTGTTATTGCCTTAACTTAATAATAGTATATGCACCGTAAATATTCATTCAAACTGAATTGTGTCCAAGAAAGTTTAATAATTCCATTGCATATTTGAAGAGACCTTACGAAAAAATACATGATGCCATATATTTGTGTTACTTAATTTCGGTGTTTCAATAACAAATTCAAGAAGGCAAATGTACATTTGAATTAATCATGTGTTATGCAAATTGACTTATAAAGCGTGTTGATGATAATAATGAATTAAACAAGAGATCCTTGGCGTAAATGTGACAAGGATGGTAAGTCAGATAATATGCGAAAACTTGAAAATTTTTTTCATCGTCCTGGAGCGGGACTCGAACCCGCGTCTCCCAGAAAACGCCTAGGTATGCTAACCACTACACCACCCAGAACGACGTATTTCTTTCAAGAGATCCTTATTTGCTAAGAATTGCGTCAGTATTTGGCTGCTGATATCTTCTGAGTTGAACATGACTTTATCGTACTGGACGTTACATCAAAATTGGTTGTCATTAGTTTTAACCTGATATTCGTCCCAGACACACAACAGCTTGGATAGCAGACAAACACAGTCGTCAGAATGATATGACCGCCTACTTAATAATGGTAATAACTACCCTTAGCCAGGATGACAGATGCGAGACGGCGTGGCATTGACGCAAGGAGGCCCTGGAACGTTGCCTGAGGCACACGTGCCAATTAGGACTGCAGAAAAGCACAGAGGTCTCGAAGATGACGTGTTTGTGGGTCAGCACGTCGAACCTGTCGATCCAAATAGTCCCACAAGTGCTCTATGGGATTGAGGTCGGGAGGGTCCGCCGATCAAGGGAGAACGGAGGACACGGCTGTCGTTTTTCCGGAACCAATCACGTACTACCTTAGCGACGTGGCACGGCGCATTGTTCTGTTGGTAGACACCATCACCACCAGAGTAAACGCTCAAAGTGGAGGGATGCATTTGGTCAGAGAGGATGAACATGTAGCCATTGGAGTTCAGGGACCTCTCCAGTGGTATCAGTGGTCTCAGCTCATACCAGGAAAACATCTCCCAGACATGCACACTGCCACCGCCCGCCTGTACTTGACCGACAAACGTGTCTGGGTGTTGGTTCTCGTGTGTTTGACGCCGTATCCGCCACCGCCTGTCACTTCTGTGGAGTAGAAACCTCTATTCGTCGGAGAAGGCAACCTTTTTCCACTCTTGCACTGTCCAATGATGGTCATCTCATGCGAACTGCACACGTCGTTGCGAACGGACATGGGTTAATATGGGCCCCTTGACGCAACGTCGACTCCGGCAACTCATGCGTAACAGGGTTCGATCTACTGTTATCCAGGATACATACCCGGACACATTCATTTTCGTGGTCGATTACTGCTCTTTTGCTCGTCGATTGCCCTTTACGAGTCGACGGAGGTGATGTTCTACTCTAGGGTCGATATCCTTTGAACCTCCACAGTTATGGCGTCGGAAGGTAGTCGGTATGCAAGCGGTCCATTCTTAGTACGCCCTTATTGCAGCGCTTCGCGAACAGCCCACGCGTCAAGGGTGGAAGCATCTTTGCTGTTTCTGAGACGATTCCACCCTTGGCGCGGTAGCCGATAAACATTCCTTTTTGAACGTCCGTGAAATCGCTACCTCTGACTATTGTGATCACGTTGCGCACTATGGCTCATCTGTCCTGGCCGGCCGCTTATATCTCCGTGTGGTCGTCCATGTCACGTGCACTCTGTGACGCGCCTGGGTGGGTACACTGTGATTCCGGGGGTGGTCATATTATTCTGATACGACCGTGTGAACTGCATTTCGTATGGTGCACATGTGTGTGTGTGTGTGTGTGTGTGTGTGTGTGTGTGTGTGTGTGTGCGTGCGTGCGTGTGTTCGCACTCAGGTGTATATAGACAGGATACTTATATTTTTTCGTCAACAACCACTCTCACTGTACACTGCTGGATGAGGGTCTCCTCAAGTCGGTTCCCCAACTCTTTGTTTTGATGAAGTCTCTTTCATGCTACTGCGGAATGTTTTCGAATTTTACCTACCCATTTCCCATTTGGCCTTCCTTCGGGTCAATTCCATGTTACTACTGTCCGGCGTACCCTATTTCTGACACATATGCAGGAGAATTTGTGCCTATTTTCTTTATAAGCTGGTGCCTATTTCTCTGGCACTATCAAGACAAAACGAGATTCATGTATCATTTACCATTACCGCTTGATGAACTTAACAAAATGTTCCCGCTATATGTAATACACAATAACTGAAAAATTAGACACTCTCTCATATCTTATCTGTGGAAAGTACTACATGTAGTCTGTGTACTGCTGAGAAAAATTTACATAAAATACTTTTTTCATTACTTATTTGCAATATTCCAGATGTATAGAAGGCTTAAAATAGTTCTTCGTCTTTATAATTTTGCTTTTATATTTGATTAGCATGGGGGAAAGGAGTTATCAACTGCTTGAATTCAATACATGCAAAAGTGTTGGCGGAATATGTTTTGTAAAAACATATTGCGGAACGGAGAGTGTAAAAACTGGTAACAGGTAACAGAAGGACAACAGTGCAGCAAATTACATATCATCTTAATCAAGGATCCCCTCAAATGATCTCTGCACGCACTGTTCGCCGTACACTGCATCGGACAGGATATGTCAGCCTAAGGCCTGTTCGAACACCTTTGATGTCTGCAGTTAACAAGAGAAAACGTCTCCAGTTCTCACAGGAGCAAAAGGATTGGACAGTCGATAATTGGAAACAAATTATGTGGTCCGATGAATCACGTTTTCAGTCGCACCATGCCGATAGCTGAGTGAGAATTTTGCGGAAACAGCACGAAAGCATGGACTCCAAATGCATTGCTACAACCCTTCAAGCTGGTGGAGGCAACTTTATGGTTTGGGGAATGTTTTCCTGATATGCTTTGGGCCCTTTAATTCGTGTTGATCAACGTCTGACTGGCACATCATATCTAAACATCGTTGCGGGCCAAGTGCATCCTGTCATGCGGATGGTATATCCCATTGGCGATGGCTACTTTCAACAAGATAATGCGTCCGGCCATAGTGCTCGTATTGTACAGGATTGGTTTCAGGAACATGCCGGTGAGTTTACTTTGCTTAGGTGGTACCCATTATCTCCAGATCTCAACCCTATTGAGAATTTGTGGGATGAAGTTGAACGAGCCATCAGACAGCTGGATCCACAACCCTGTAATCCCCCACTCCTGGAAAGGGATATTCATCAATCATGGTCTCAGACTCCACAAACCACCTATCAACATCACGTGGAGTCAATGCCACGAAAATTCGACCCAGTATTAAAGGCAAAAGGTGACCCAACGAAGTACTGAGGGGTGGTCATAATAAAGTGGCCACTCAGTGTATATAGCTGTGCTATTGCGTCGCAGATGTGACCTTTCTTGGAAAGCGTCTTTCTACGATTGCTCAGAGCCCTGGTTTGCACTATAGTTTGACTCGTGACATGTTCACACTCCTAAGCTATCCGACATCGACTGCAAGAGAACGTCGTGTTCTGCTGTATACAGATTATTTCCTTCTGCATGAATGAACCTGTGGATGCCAAACGTTTTCTCAAAACCTTTTTTAAGCAGTTTGTGAGAGATTCATTTCCCCTTTTCTTCCTGGTTCCAAACATTCATTTTTCTCATCGGTTTTCTATGGTATTTCTGTTCATTTTTCTTTGCCTCTAGGCAAAAGATCTTACGTTAGTAAAAAGTAAATATTTATCTCAAAAAAAATATTTCTCTGTAACAGATAGCATCCTTTTTTCATTTAATCTTTAATTTTATAATTGTCATTTAATCTGGCGTATGGCCGGAGGTACTCGATGTGGGATGTTGTGAGACCAGATAAAAAGGCATATATAAAAAGGTCAGGTTATGCGTAACATCACAGCCCCTCCTTGACAAATGTCAACCCCGCCTTCTCGTGGTACATCCTGTTCCCACTAAAGGGGCTCTGACGACCGCCAATAGCGGTATAAATACACCATCGGGATTAGAGGAAATGCTATCCCACACTCACCAACCCGCTTGGTCAGCGTGGTTAGTTATGGCCAAACCCCACCAAAATGACTCCACAAATTAAATCTTGGCCCTCAGTCTCCGGCAGCTGGAATGTACCTGGCCAAGGCAGCGGCCAGTGCGACATGACGGCAGAGGGTGCTAGGAATCCCCGGAGGACCGGACTAGGCTGCCATCTGATACTGACCTTGGCTACGTATAATGGACGCTCCCTATCATCTGATTCAAGGCTTCTTGAATTGGAAGAGGAACTACAAAAGATCAAGTGGGACATCGTCGGGCTAAGTGAGGTAAGGAGAAAAGGAGAAGATCTCATTGAACTGAAAAGTGGACATCTCTTCTACTATCGTGGGACTGATACTGGCAGAAATAGTGGTGTTGGTTTTATAATAAACAAGAAACTGAAGGATAAAGTTGTAGAAGTTGAAAGTTCCTCTGACAGAGCTGCACGACTCGTTATCCAACTCTCGGGAAGATACCAGGCTCAGATTATTCAAACTTATGCACCCACCACAAGTCATCCTGAAGAAGAAATTGAAACGTTTTATGAGGAAACTCGTCATCTAAATAATAAAGGTAAGCAGCACTTGAAGATAATTATGGGAGATTTCAATGCAAAAATAGGGCAACGGCAACAGAATGAAACTTCAGTAGGTAAATTCGGTCACGGCAACAGAAACCATCGGGGAAATACTCTCGTAGAGTTTGCAGAGGCAGAAGGGTTTTTCATCTTGAACTCCTTTTTCAAGAAAAAGCCACACAGGAAATGGACATGGAGACATCCAAATGGGATGACAAGTGAAATTGATTTCATTATGTGTAACAAAAAAATCGTCATAGAAGACTGCAGTGTGCTAAACAAGTTCAACACAGGTAGTGACCATAGATTGGTGAGATGTAAGATGCACCTCAACACTAAACTCGAACGTAGCAAGCTCATAAGACAAACGAAATGTACTGACATAACCAACCTTAAAAAACACCATAATACTTTCAAGTTGGAACTCAAGAACAGATTCTCTGCTTTAGAAGGCCTAACATCGGAAGAAGTGGATATTTCTGAAGTTAAAGGAAAAGTAACCAAAGCTCTTATGGAAACAGCAACAAAATCAGCTGGGTCTAAGAACAAGTTGCATGTGAACAAATTATCAGGAAAAACCAAAATGTTGATGCAAAAAAAAAAGAGAGATGAGGACAACTAAAGAAGATGTGACTTCCAAAGTGGAATATATAGAGCTATGCAAGACAGTACGAAAAAGTATCACTGCAGATGTAAGGAAATTCAACTGTGAGCTAGTGAGGAAAGCAATTGAAAACAACCAAAGCCTAAATATAGCAAAGGGACATCTCAGTAAGGGAAGAAAACAGATTATGGCACTGAGAAAAGAAGATGGTTCTGTAACAATAAATAGAGGCGAAATTTTGACAAGATTGAAAGATTTCTACTCCAAATTATATGTAAGGGATGATACATGTACTCCAGACATCATGAAAGGTACCAGTACCAGAGTTCTTCCAGTCCTCCCAGCAGAAGATGCACATGCAATCAAGAACATGAAGCGGTGAAAAGCTCCAGGAGAAGATGGAATTACTGTAGACATTATACAAGAAGCAAGTGAAGAAATCGAAACAGTACTCGCCCAAATTTTCACTCGATGCCTTAATAAAGAGAAGATTCCTGAGGATTAAAACAACTCTACAATGATCTTGCTACATAAAAAAGGTGGCATTGAGGATCTCAGGAACTACAGACCTATCAGCTTCCTATCAGTGGTTTATAAAATCTTCACTAAAGTTCTTTCACACCGCTTGAACGTGACACTGGACATAGCTCAACCGAGAGAACAAGCTGGATTCAGGAGTGGCTACAGCACAATAGATCGTACTGAGAGAACTAATTCAAAGAGCGAGGGAATATGAACTTCCATTGTGCATGGCTTTTATCGATTATGAAAAAGCCTTTGATTCGGTGAAACCATCAGCAGTTGCAATGGCTCTGAAATCCTGCGGTATTGAAGATGCATACATTAATATTATTAAAAAAATCTATGAAAATGCAAATGCAAAGATTCGGCTGTTTGAGAATAGAGCACACATAAAAGTTGGAAAGGGAGTGAGACAAGGTGACACCATATCTCCAAAGCTTTTTAATGCTACATTGGAGGGTGTCTTTCAGTCGCTGTGCTGGAAAAACAAGGGGATAAAGATTAATGGAGATTTTCTAACTCACCTTCGTTTGCTGATGACATAGTTATTTTTGCAGCTACCCCATCAGAGCTGCAGAGTATGGTCCAGGAACTTGCTGACAAGAGTAAAGAAGTGGGATTGAAAATGAAGTTTCAGGAGACAAAAGTGATGTACAATGCTTTTTCAAGAAATGAAGATTTAGCGATTGATGGAGAAAAGCTGGAGATAACAGGCACGCACGTTTATCTTGGACAGCAGATATCAAGTGAGGGTCACATTGATGAAGAAATTAATCGGAGTACAAAACTTGCCTGGAGAGCTTTTGGAAGAAACAGCATAATTTTCAAGAGCAATATGCCATTATGTCTTAAAAGAAAAGTGTTTGATTAATGCATCCTTCCACTTACGTATGGTGCAGAGACGTGGACCTTAACTAAAAGAAACATACAAAGGCTGCAGACAACTCAAAGCAGCATGGAGAGGTGCATGCTTGGTGTAACCAGGAGGGATAAGAAGAGGAACTCGTGGATCCGAAAAATGACAAGAGTGGAAGACATCATGATCAGAGTTAAATCCCTGAAATGGCAATGGGCTGGACATACTGCCATAAGGGCAGACCATCGATGGACGGCCGAAATTATAGATTGGATTCCAAGGACAGGAAAAGACCCAGAAGAAGACCACATGGGAGATGAGTGGATGAAATTCGAAAGTATGCGGGAGTGACATGGAAGAGACTGGCACAAGACAGACCGTTGTGGAGGAAACTTGGGGAGACCTTCGTCCAGCAGTGGATTGATAATGGTTGACAATGATGATGATGATGATGATACAAACTACGACCGAAAAGTTCCAGGACTGACGTAATAAAGAACATAAAAAAGTACCATACTCTAATGCAATGCTGGTCACCTTCACATTTTGCTTTTTGAATTAACACACAGTTTTCAGCGTTTCTGCAGAACCTGAAAACAGTTCTGGAAAGCACTTTCAGGGTCGTCCGCCAGTTGTTTTGCTACGGCTGCTTGGATAAATGTAGTGTTTGCATGATACTGTCCTTTTAGTGCCCATTTTATTCTGGGGAACAGGAAGAATCCGCAGGGCGATCAGTCAGGAGAACACGGCGCAAGTGGCAGCACAGTGATTTGTTGGTGAGCTAGGAACTGTTGGACTGACAACGCGGTAAGGGTCTTGCGTTATCATGGAGCAAGAGCCAATTTCCGGATTTCAATAACTGGGAGCGACAGCGATGGATACGGCTGCGTAAACGTCGAAAGATTTGTTTGTAGAATTCTTGATTTATAGTTTGACCACTGGTATGGATTCCTTGTGGACTATACCTTTCGAATCGAAAAAGGCTATCTGCTTTGCCTTTGATGGTTGCATGCGGGCTTTTTTGGTCGATGGTGAGTGTGGTCGCTTTCCATTCATCGCTTTCTCGCTTGTTTTATGGATCATATCACAGGCACCATGTTTCATCTCCAGCGATAATTCTCGATCAAAAATCAGGATCCTGAGCTTTTAAATGTCCAGCAGATCGGCACAAATCGATGAACGAACCTCCATTTGGTTATCATTCGGAATGCAGAATACCATTGTGGCATTAAGTTTTCGTTTTTGCAGATCCTAGCGTATAATCTCATGACAGATAGACTTACTCATGTCCACCAACTCAGCCAAAGGTCTCACTGTAATTCGGCGATCTTTCTTTAACTGATTCCAACCCTCTTCGATTTTTTCCTTAGTCCGCACGCTGGAGGGGCGACGATATCTCAGATCACCGTCAAAGGATTCCCGCCCGTCACAAAACCATGCATATTATTCGAAAACTCTTCTGCGTGATAATACTCTGTCTCCATACGCTTCTTTTATCATTCTGTAAATTCCAGCAGCTGATTTAACAAGTTTTTAACAAAAGCAGATGTTTACTCTCTGCCGTTCCGTGACTGAATTGAAATATAACGAGAACGCTTGCTACAACTACCGTCTGCTGCCTTTCGGTACCGGTATAAACCGGTTTTCAGCTAGTCGCTGATTGGCCAATGACTGGTGTTTTCTGGCATACACGTGATATTTTTATCCCGCTGTTGTTACGGCAGTTATGCGGTCAGTCTTGGAACTTTTTGGACGTAGCTTCTATTTGAAGTCTTGTTTTTCCTTTTCTTTACCGGCAGTTTTAACAAAATTAAAAAGAACATGGGGTTATTTGTTCGCATGACAGAGTTTAAATTAATTGCCGTACTACTTTCATTTGGCACATGGCCCATTCACGAAAGTCTACGTTCTTGAAATATATGAAATTTAATTCCAGCTATTTCGGCACGCATCTGTTAGTGTTCTAGCTCTTTAACGAAAACACTGTGCATTGTGCTTACCAATTGTGATGGCTGAAAAACCTTAAAATTTTTACAGATGAGAAAACTCGGAATATTCAGTTTTGAATATGAAAACATTGAATATTTAAAGAAGCCATAGCACACAGTGTATATCTTTAAATCGTTTGCAAAGCAAAAACTGTGAAACATAGAAATATGCAAATAAACAAAATCACATTGCAGAAAATTTAGGAGATATATTCAAAAGACAGTTACTGAAGTTGCACAAATACAAATTACGGAAATTATATCACAAGAAATATTTCTACTCTGTCTTTTGTATCACTGGCAGATCAAATAAAGTTCCTTCATGTTTTTGAAACACATGCCATTATTTTACCGATTCACAGATATGGTACGGTTAGTCGCCGCTGCTTTAGAGAAAGAGGGAGAGAGAGAGAGAAAAATTAGAGACAGACAGACAGACAGACAGAGATCGAGAGAGAGAGAGAGAGAAATAAAAGCTATTTTCTCACAGAAGTCTGATTAATTAATCTCAGTTCTCAAAATCACTAGATTGCTTTTCAGTGTAGAAACTTTTATTGCTGCTAAATTGGATAAATGTAATAGGATAAATACAACAACTTGGGGCAATGGAATAGAAATTGAAAATGTATATGCTTTGAAGACCATAGGACTTAATTGATGAGACGCTGCACTTTAATTTGATTCGTGCTACACACATATATATACACGTGCGTGTCTTCGCGTGAGTGTCAGAATTTATCAACAACGAAAATTATATTTCTAAGGAAACAACTGCAAGTATTTTTGCCCAAATTGATGTTGGAAGAACGAAACTTTTTTTATTTCCAGATGCCACCAAGAGAGTGGAGTCGAGAGCGACAGAGATACCACCGAGAGTGAGAAGGAGTGAGATTGAAAATAAAGGTCTCCTCTTTTATTCTTTGATCAGAGGAATCAGTTTGACGCGATCTCTGCCTCATGTGGCCCTTGGTGTCCTTTGTACGTCGAACAAAAGGGACTACTTCCTGAACGATTCTAAGATCGATGAACGAGAAACGAGGAAGCACAGCGCTTATATTCTTCGTGGAACTGACAACATCCGCGGCTTCGGAGACACTTCCTCCGTGTTTTATTCCTCCACTTCTGACACTTTTCTGGAGAACTGGGATTTTCTATTCTCAACGAAAAATGTCGGTTTCCTGATTTTTGCACATGAAGCAGAATCAGAATTATGCAACATTCAATAGAATTTTGCGGGACATTCAGCTTTAAAAGTCTTTCGTGACAGTCCTTAGCGAATTCTTACAACGAAGGTTTCCTTCTCAGTTAAAACAGAGTGAATCGATATTTTTACATGAAATACATTTTTACAAGTTACTCTAATTTTAATGAGGAAAATGCAGAATAAAGTTGTCGTGAAGGTGTTTTTTTTTTTTTGAAATGTTTTCTCTGAAATGCTAACGGAAGTCGCATTTGAAGAATTCGTAGGTACGATTTTTAGGATATTCATTACAAAAATATTATTACTACCCGGGGGCGCCTTCGCGCTTATCGGGAGCTACCGTGGACTGAAAAAAATTCTCCAGCGGCGCAACGTGCAAAATTTTGATCAAACAGAAACAACAAGGTGAGACTGCGTAGGAAGGCAAGCACTTACCATTAACATCAATGTACCAACATCCGAAGCAAAACCATGTATACTCAAGAAACGCATATAGCGTATTAAATCCGTTTATTTTTATGGTGTAATAAGCACAGAGATTCGCCAAGCATTCGCACTCCACTGGGAGGCTTTTAAGGTAGACATAACAATGCATGAAATTGGAACAAATAAGGAACAAAGATGATTTTTGAAAATAACGTTGGTGACATCACGAGCATATTTCATTATTTTTTTTGGCACGTAAATACACGACGCGCCGCGACGTGTTCCCGTATTTTACTAACGCATGCTAAACCATTGGTAATCCAATAGAGATCATGTCATTGCATGCTACTTTGCTGGAAAGGATTTCAACAGTTTCCCCGATGGCAGTCTCTTTAAAGTTAGTGTAAGGGGCAATTCTTCTAATATTATTCCATACTGGAGCGGCCGATGAATGCATGACTTATCTGGCGAGGGCTGCATTCTGCATGTCCTGGTTGACACTTCGCACGTGGTCTTTAAATCTAGTGTCCAAGGATCGCTTTGTCATTCCGATATATATCTTTTCCGTGTTGTCAGGATATACCAACGGTATAGCGTACACACCTGCCTTTTCTTTTTCACACTGTCTCTCCTTGCAGCTTGATACTATATGTGATAATGGGGTCGGGGACTTCATTGCTATTAATATTTTTTGTATTTACGTAACAAATTTTTTAACCAATATGCAAAGCCTGGAATATATGAGAAGAATCCTGCGTACCTCATTGTCTTACTAGGTGATTTTGTTGTTGCTGACATTATGCGATTTCTTACAGTTCTATGTGTTCTGTCTATTTCATCCCTCTTATATCCAGCCTTCAGACTTTTGCTGTAAATATTATCAATTTCCATGTGATTTAGGTAGTTGGGTTGGCGTACGTCATACGCTCTATAGAACCATGCTCTAAAAGCAGAAATTTTGTACTCTTTTGGGCAGTGCGAATCAGTAGGGACAAGGTTCGGTACTGCGGTCGGTTTATAATAAACGTTAAAATCGAAGCTGGATGTTCTATGTCAGTCTTCTGAGGGCGAGGTCAAGACAATTCAACGCTCCATCCACTTCAAGCTATATGAAGAATATATCGAAGAATATATCGTCAGGGTAGCGGATCCACACTCGCGCTTTCTTGACACACTTTAGAAAGATGAGATTTTCTAGCGGTCTAAATACTGCTTCAGTATTGCAGATAAAGGGGAACCCATCGGTGCTCCTTTGTTTGTTTGTAGATGTCACCATCCAATTTGAAATAGTTGTGGTTAGTAACTAGATTTGAGGCACCGAAACTTTTCTTTGTTTGGGCGGGTGGGAATTCACGGGAAGTGACGATTATTTCTTCAAGGTTTCCAACAGCCTCTGGTATAGGCATATACGGATACAAAGACACTATGTCGAAACTTCCCATTGTATCACTATCAAATATATTCAACTTTCTTGCGCGCTCAGCAAATTCCTTTGTTGACGGGATTACGTAATCGGAGTTTGTGAAACGTTGAGATCAGAATTCAGATAGGGATTTTTCTAATCTGCATGTAAGAGATTGATTTCTTTTTCGCTACTATAGGTCTAAGGGCAGATCCTGGTTTATGATTCTTTAGTCGTCCAAAGAGTCGTTAAATTGTATAGCCTGGAGGAAGTTTCGCTGGACTTCTAATAGTTTCCGGTAAATCTTCGTCTCTGGCTATAGCTTGAACTTCCCGTATTATGCTATTTAAAGGATTCTTCAACTGTAGAATTGAGTCCGATTGATCAGCAAATTCTTTAAGTTTTCGAATATAATCAGACCTGTTCATAATGGCAATCTGATTCGACTTGTCTGTTAGGGTAATAGATATTCTAGAATCATTACGAAGGTTCTCTAAAACTTTTTTAATCTGTCTGTCACTTTGCTTGATGTTACTTTTTTCATTATTCCTCCTTTTAAAATTCACTAGACTGCTTCTTAGAGAGGATATTGACACGGCATTTATTCTGACGGCACAATTTATATATCGAATATGATGCTAATTAAAAACAAGATGGCTTGAACATTTATCGGATGCTGAGATCATCCCTTCTCTCCTATGAGAAGTTCTGTAAAGTTAATAATACAATTCCAGCGCGCAGACGTCCCTGTACGACTATCCTCGCCTTTGAACGGGTACAAGCTCCTCATATGCGGTTAAAGAACAAACATAGGAGAAATTGCCCTTACAATGTTTTGGTGTTAAGTGCTAATGCATTGCCGTTGATTCTTGTTTTAACATGCTTTAAGAGATACGTGCATTCCATGCTTCGATGAATTTGCAAACGGTTTCTTTCAGACACCGCAAAAACAGCGGCGGTTGCAGTCGGAACCTCACCGATCGAGCTGCGACAAATCTGCGACGAAATCAAGCGCAATGTCTGGCACGTGACAGCGCTAACCAAAAGGAAAGAATGCCTAGCGGAACGACATTGAGCATAAAAACGGTACACCGCGTCCCACAAAGGAAAGACAGTGTGAAGATAGGAATGGCAAGATATATTTCAACGTTTGAACGTGCTCGGATCATGACGTTTCGACATCAAAGCCTATATTTCAACGTTTGAACTATATTTCAAAGTTTGAACGTGCTCGGATCATGACGTTTTCGCACCAAGGCCTATATTTCAACGTTAAATTCAACGTTTGAACGTAAACTATATTTCAGCGTTGAGCGTGCTCGGATCATGACGTTTAGACATCAAGGCCTGTTGTTGCGCTAAGTTGCACGGCAGGTGCGGTGGTGCCACCCTAATTTCCTGCGAAGGGTGTGGCGACGCGGCCAGGAGTGTGGAAATGTGGACAACACCCAAAGGACAGATCGCCCTCGAGTAACCATTCGTCTTGTGCAGCACGGTGGCGGTTCCGCCACGTATTGGGTCGGGATCATTCACGACCGCAGAACTCCCCTTCTTTGCATTAACCGCGTGCTGACTGCAGCATTGTACAGAGACATCATTCTAGCAGTTGTTATTCAACATCCACATGTCCCAGTCAGCACGGATTTCATTCTCCAAGATGACAATGCCAGAGCACACCGGGCACGAATGGTATATATATATGGGATGTAAGGTCAGGTGATGCGTAACATCACAGCCTCTCCTTGACAAATGTCAACCTCGCCTTCTCGTGGTACATCCTGTTCCCACTAAAGGGGCTCTGACGACCGCCAATAGCGGTATAACTATACCATCGGGATTAGAGGAAATGCTATCCCACACTCACCAACCCGCTTGGCCAGCGTAGTGAGTTATGGCCAAACCCCTCCAAAATGACTCCACAACTTAAATCTTGGCCCTCAGTCTCCGGCAGCTGGAATGTACCTGGCCAAGGCAGCGGCCAGTGCGACATGAAGGCAGAGGATGCTAAGAATCCCCGGAGGACCGGACTAAGCTGCCATCTGATACTGACCTTAGCTACGTATAATGGACGCTCCCTATCTTCTGATTCAAGGTTTCTTTAATTGGAAGAGGAACTACAAAGGATCAAGTGGAACATCGTCGGGCTAAGTGAGATAAGGAGAAAAGGAGAATATCCCATTGAACTGAAAAGTGGACATCTCTTCTACTATCGTGGGACTGATACTGGCAGAACTAGTGGTGTTGGATTTATAATAAACAAGAAACTGAAGGATGAAGTTGTAGAAGTTGAAAGTTCCTCTGACAGAGCTGCACGACTGGTTATCCAACTCTCGAGAAGATACCAGGCTCAGATTATTCAAACTTATGCACCCACCACAAGTCATCCTTAAGAAGAAATTGAAGAATTTTATGAGGAAATTCGTCATCTAAATAATAAAGGTAAGCAGCATTTAAAGATAATTATGGGAGATTTCAATGCAAAAATAGGGCAACGGCAACAGAATGAAACTTCAGTAGGTAAATTCGGTCACGACAACAGAAACCAGCGTGGAAATACTCTCGTAGAGTTTGCAGAGGCAGAAAGGTTTTACACCTTGAACTCCTTTTTCAAGAAAAAGCCACACAGGAAATGGACATGGAGACATCCAAATGGGACGCCAAGTGAAATTGATTTTATTATGTGTCACAAAAAATTCGTCATAGAAGACTGCAGTGTGCTAAACAAGTTTAACACAGGTAGTGACCATAGATTGGTGAGATGTAAGATGCACCTCAACACTAAACTCGAACGTAGCAAGCTCATAAGACAAACAAAATGTATTGACATAAATAACCTTAAAAAACACCATAATACCTTCAAGTTGGAACTCAAGAACAGATTCTCTGCTTTAGAAGGCCTAACATCGGAAGAAGTAGATATTTCTGAAAGTAACAGAAAAGTAACCAATGCTCTTATGGAAACAGCAACAAAATCAGCTGGGTCTAAGAACAAGTTGCATGTGAACAAATTATCAGGAAAAACCAAAATGTTGATGCAAAAAAGAAGAGAGGTGAGGACAACTAAAGAAGATGTGACTTCCAAAGTGGAATATATAGAGCTATGCAAGACAGTACGAAAAAGTATCACTGAAGACGTAAGGAAATTCATCTGTGAACCAGTAAGGAAAGCAATTGAAAACAACCAAAGCCTAAAGATAGCAAAGGGACATCTCAGTAAGGGAAGAAAACAGATTATGGCACTGAGAAAAGCAGATGGTTCTGTAACAAGAACTAGAGGCGAAATTTTGACAAGAGTCAAAGATTTCTACTCCAAATTATATGAAAGGGATGATACATGTACTCCAGACATCATGAAAGGTATCAGTACCAGAGTTCTTCCAGTCCTCCCAGCAGAAGTTGCACATGCAATCAAGAACATGAAGCGGGGAAAAGCTCCAGGAGAAGATGGAATTACTGTAGACATCATACAAGAAGCAAGTGGAGAAATCGAAACAGTACTCGCCCAAATTTTCACTCGATGCTTTAATGAAAGGAAGATTTTTGAGGATTGGAACACCGCTACAATGATCCTGCTACATAAAAAAAGGTGACATTGAGGATCTCAGGAACTACAGACCTATCAGCCTCCTATCAGTGGTTTATAAAATCTTCACTAAAGTTCTTTAACACCGCTTGAAGGTGACACTGGACATGGCTCAACCGAGAGAACAAGCTGGATTCAGGAGTGGCTACAGCACAATAGATCATATCCATGTATTGAGAGAACTAAATGAAAGGGCGAGGGAATATGAACTTCCATTGTGCATGGCTTTTATCGATTATGAAAAAGCCTTTGATTCGGCGAAACCATCAGCAGTTACAATGGCTCTGAAATCCTGTGGTATTGAAGATGCGTACATTAATATTATTAATAACATCTATGAAAATGCTAGTGCAAAGATTCGGCTGTTTGAAAATACAATACACATAAAAATTGGAAAGGGAGTGAGACAAGGTGACACCATATCTCCGAAGCTCTTTAATGCCACATTGGAAAATGTCTTTCAATCACTGAACTGGGAAAGCAAGGGGATAAAGATTAATGGAGATTATGTAACCCACCTTCGTTTTGCTGATGACATAGTCATTTTTGCAACTACCCCATCAGAGCTGCAGAGTATGATCCAGGAACTTGCTGACAAGAGTAAAGAAGTGGGATTAAAAACGAACTTTCAGAAGACAAAAGTGATGTTCAATGCTTTTACAAGAAATGAAGATTTATCGATTGATGGAGAAAAGCTGGAGATAACAGACACGTACGTTTATCTTGGACAGCAGATATCGAGTGAGGGTCACATTGATGAAGAAATTAACCGGCGTACAAAACTTGCCTGGAGAGCTTTTGGAAGAAACAGCATAATTTTCAAGAGCAATATGCCATTATGTCTTAAAAGAAAAGTGTTTGATCAATGCATCCTTCCAGTGCTTACGTATAGTGCAGGGACGTGGACCTTAACTAAAAGAGACATTCAAAGGCTGCAGACAACTCAAAGCAGCATGGAGAGGTGCATGCTTGGTGTAACCAGGAGAGATAAGAAGAGGAACTCGTGGATCCGAAAAAATGAGAAGAGTGGAAGACATCATGATCAGAGTTAAATCCCTGAAATGGCAATGGGCAGGACATACTGCCAGAAGGACAGACCATCGATGGATAGCCGAAATTTTAGATTGGATTCCAAGGGACAGGAAAAGATCCAGAAGAAGACCACATGGAAGATGGGTGGATGAAATTCGAAAGTATGCCGGAGTGACATGGAGGAGACCGGCACAAGACAGACCGTTGTGGAGGAAACTTGGGGAGACCTTCGTCCAGCAGTGGATTGATAATGGTTGACAATGATGATGATGATATATATATATATATATATATATATATATATATATATGGGATGTAAGGTCAGGTGATGCGTAACATCACAGCCTCTCCTTGACAAATGTCAACCCCGCCTTCTCGTGGTGCATCCTGTTCCCACTAAAGGGGCTCTGACGACCGCAAATAGCGGTATAACTATACCATCGGGATCAGAGGAAATGCTATCCCACACTCACCAACCCGCTTGGCCAGCGTGGTGAGTTATGGCCAAACACCTCCAAAATGACTCTACAACTTAAATCTTGGCCCTCAGTCTCCGGCAGCTGGAATGTACCTGGCCAAGGCAGCGGCCAGTGCGACATGAAGGCAGAGGGTGCTAAGAATCCCGGAGGACCGGACTAGGCTGCCATTTGATGCTGACCTTGGCTACCTACAACGGACGCTCCCTATCTTCTGATTCAAGGCTTCTTGAATTGGAAGAGGAACTACAAAGGATCAAGTGGGACATCGTCGGGCTGAGTGAGGTAAGGAGAAAAGGAGAAGATCTCATTGAACTGAAAAGTGGACATCTCTTCTATTATCGTGGGACAGATACTGGCAGAACTAGTGGTGTTGGATTTATAATAAACAAGAAACTGAAGGATAAAGTGGTAGAAGTTGAAAGTTCCTCTGACAGAGCTGCACGACTCGTTATCCAACTATCGAGAAGATACCAGGCTCAGATTATTCAAACTTATGCACCCACCACAAGTCATCCTGAAGAAGAAATTGAAGAATTTTATGAGGAAATTAGTCATCTAAATAATAAAGGTAAGCAGCACTTGAAGATAATTATGGGAGATTTCAATGCAAAAATAGGGCAACGGCAACAGAATGAAACTTCAGTAGGTAAATTCGGTCACGGCAACAGAAACCAGCGTGGAAATACTCTCGTTGAGTTTGCAGAGACAGAAGGATTTTTCATCTTGAATTCCTTTTTCAAGAAAAAGCCACACAGGAAATGGACATGGAGACATCCAATTGGGACGACAAGTGAAATTGATTTTATTATGTGTAACAAAAAATTCGTCATCGAAGACTGCAGTGTGCTAAACAAGTTCAACACAGGTAGTGACCATAGATTGGTGAGATGTAAGATGCACCTCAACACTAAACTGGAACGTGGCAAGCTCATAAGACAAACAAATGTATTGACATAACCAACCTTAAAAAACACCATAATACTTTCAAGTTGGAACTGAAGAACAGATTCTCTGCTTTAGAAGGCCTAACATCGGAAGAAGTGGATATTTCTGAAGTTAACAGAAAAGTAACCAAAGCTCTTATGGAAACAGCAACAAAATTAGCTGGGTCTAAGAACAAGTTGCATGTAAACAAATTATCAGGAAAAACCAAAATGTTGATGCAAAAAAGAAGAGAGATGAGGACAACTAAAGAAGATGTGACTTCCAAAGTGGAATATATAGAGCTATGCAAGACAGCACGAAAAAGTATCACTGAAGACGTAAGGAAATTCAACTGTGAGCTAGTGAGGAAAGCAATTGAAAACAACCAAAGCCTAAAGATAGCAAAGGGACATCTCAGTAAGGGAAGAAAACAGATTATGGCTCTGAGAAAAGAAGATGGTTCTATAACAAGAAATAGAGGCGAAATTTTGACAAGAGTAGAAGATTTCTACTCCAAACTATATGAAAGGGATGATACATGTACTCCAGACATCATGAAAGGTACCAGAGTTCTTCCAGTCCTCCCAGCAGAAGTTGCTCATGCAATCAAGAACATGAAGCGGGGAAAGCTCCAGGAGAAGATGGAATTACTATAGACATCATACAAGAAGCAAGTGGAGAAATTGAAACAGTACTCGCCCAAATTTTCACTCGATGCCTTAATGAAGGGAAGATTCCTGAGGATTGGAACAATGCTACAATGATCCTGCTACATAAAAAAGGTGACATTGAGAATCTCAGGAACTACAGACCTATCAGTCTCCTATCAGTGGTTTATAAAATCTTCACTAAAGTTCTTTCACACCGCTTGAAGGTAACACTGGACATGGCTCAACCGAGAGAACAAGCTGGATTCAGGAGTGGCTACAGCACAATAGATCATATCCACGTACTGAGAGAACTAATTGAAAGAGCGAGGGAATATGAACTTCCATTGTGCATGGCTTTTATCGATTATGAAAAAGCCTTTGATTCGGTGAAACTATCAGCAGTTACCACGGCTCTGAAATCCTGCGGTATTGAAGATGCATACATTAATATTATTAATAACATCTATGAAAATGCAAGTGCAAAGATTCGGCTGTTTGAAAATACAACACACATAAAAATTGGAAAGGGAGTGAGACAAGGTGACACCATATCTCCGAAGCTCTTTAATGCCACATTGGAAAATGTCTTTCAATCACTGAACTGGGAAAACAAAGGATAAAGATTAATGGAGATTATCTAACCCACCTTCGTTTTGCTGATGACGTAGTCATTTTTGCAACTACCCCATCAGAGCTGCAGAGTATGATCCAGGAACTTGCTGACAAGAGTAAAGAAGTAGGATTAAAAATGAACTTTCAGAAGACAAAAGTGATGTTCAATGCTTTTACAAGAAATGAAGATTTATCGATTGATGGAGAAAAACTGGAGATAACAGATACGTATGTTTATCTTGGACAGCAGATATCAAGTGAGGGTCACATTGATGAAGAAATTAATCGGCGTACAAAACTTGCCTGGAGAGCTTTTGGAAGAAACAGCATAATTTTCAAGAGCAATATGCCATTATGTCTTAAAAGAAAAGTGTTTGATCAATGCATCCTTCCAGTGCTTACGTATGGTGCAGAGACGTGGACCTTAACTAAAAGAGACATACAAAGGCTGCAGACAACTCAAAGAAGCATGGAGAGGTGCATGCTTGGTATAACCAGGAGAGATAAGAAGAGGAACTCGTGGATCCGAAAAATGACGAGAGTGGAAGACATCATGATCAGAGTTAAATCCCTGAAATGGCAATGGGCTGGACATACTGCCAGAAGGACAGACCATAGATGGACAGCCGAAATTTTAGATTGGATTCCAAGGGACAGGAAAAGACCCAGAAAAAGACCACATGGGAGATGGGTGGATGAAATTCGTAAATATGCAGGAGTGACATGGAGGAGACTGGCACAAGACAGACCGTTGTGGAGGAAACTTGGGGAGACCTTCGTCCAGCAGTGGATTGACAATGGTTGACAATGATGATGATGATGATATATATATATATATATATATATATATTCTATAAAGAAGATACCTAAGCAAAAAAATACATATATAATTTTGACTCACACCTAGTACAACATAGAAAAGGTTATGTATCTACCTCTGTGAGTAAAAGGAGAAAAGATAAAAAAATAAAATAAAACAACTGAATGTAGAAGGTGTCGAGAATACTGAGCCTTGGCTTTATCAAGGACCAGCAAAAACTCTGCATTTTCTCACTTCCACAAAGACCTAGTTG
This sequence comes from Macrothele yani, assembly GCA_039090855.1. Taxonomy (NCBI): domain Eukaryota; kingdom Metazoa; phylum Arthropoda; class Arachnida; order Araneae; family Macrothelidae; genus Macrothele; species Macrothele yani. Next base: position 20,389,009 of record CM077029.1, read on the forward strand.
GAAATGGGTTTCTGCAAGGCCATAGATGCAAGTAACATTCCCACCTAAGATTCTGATTAATCTATAGAAGCTCACTAAGGTGATTTAATACATGCAAAGATTATTAAATAAACTGCTCGTGTATTTTATAATATTTCTCATGTATTCTGGAGAGTTAATTCTGCTCTTTCTGATCATACAGATCCACAGTCTTAAGTTTATATATTTTTTTCTCTGGTTAAAATCTCCGCGCGTTGGTTTCTTGCTGTATGAGGAGGCCATCAGCCCCACCCTCACTGCCCCCTAGCGTCTAGGGAGTGGCGGAAGAGGTCAGCCATGTTCTTCTCTTGTGAGGAGAAAAGTTTTGGTCACACAAGAGGTAAGCTCTCTTCCTTGTTTTTGGGTGCTAGGTTTTATAAGTTCAATGTTTGTACTTCATGTACCTTTTCTCTGTCGTTTTTTAGCTTTTCAGCTTTTAAGCATTGGTTTGTCTGTTAACATTTTTGCGGGTTTTAACTCTTACTTTTCTTTGTAACTTTGAGCGTCTTTTGGGGTACCTAGGAACAGAAGATGGCTGAGCTTGTTCCTTTTCTATGCGCTGTCTATGCGCTGTTTTTTCAATGTAGTTAAGTTCTTAATAACTAATTAATTATGCACTTAAAGCACTGCTGAAATACTTTGTACATATTGCAACTAACTGTTTAAGGTATATAACTTTCACAAAGTTTTCTTTAGTTAATTATTATCTTTAACTTATTCTCGTTTTCGTGCTGTCATAAGTTGTAGAGTAGGGGGTTTTAGACTCAAGTTTTCTTTCAAAAATCTGTTCGTTATAATTTAACATTTCCTTTTTTAATTGCAATGTAAAATTTGGATTTCTTTTGCATTGTTTTTCAGGTTTAAATTCTCTCTCAAACGAACTTGGAATTTCGTTATAGCTGAAAATCATTTCTAATTATTATGTCACTCTCACAGCTTGAGTTCTCTTTAATCTTCTTCTCTCTGTTTAATAGTAACAGATGAAGAGCATGGGTCGGGCCAGGAAGGTTTATGGATGCAAGCGAAATTGTTAACTAGTGCTAGGTCATGCTACTCTACGGAGGACACGAATTATATATATATTTTTTAAACTATTTTAGGTGGGAATGTTACTTGCATCTATGGCCTTGCAGAAACCCATTTCCAACTAGGTCTTTGTGGAAGTGAGAAAATGCAAAGTTTTTGCTGGTCCTTGATAAAGCCAAGGCTCAGTATTCTCGACACCTTCTACATTCAGTTGTTTTATTTTATTTTTTTATCTTTTCTCCTTTTACTCACACAGGTAGATACATAACCTTTTCTATGTTGTACTAGGTGTGAGTCAAAATTATATATGTATTTTTTTGCTTAGGTATCTTCTTTATAGAATGTGAATTCTGAATTTTCAAAACTGCTGCGTTGCGCGTTTTGATTTTCAGGTTATTTTGCACCCTTCGTTTTAAATTCTAAAATTTTTTCCTTATTCTTCAGTTTTGCTCTTAAGTATATATATATATATATATATTGACAAACGTCACCGGACACCTACAAGAGAAACACAACATTGCATTTATTGACATACATTAGTACGGTGCCGGTCTACCTTTGGCCTTAATGCATGCACTGACCCTTCGTGACATGTTTTCGACAATGTTTTGGGACACAGCTATGATATGCGTTCAGTACATAATGATGCCGCTACGTGTTGCTTAGTAGTAGGCCTTGGTTCCAAACTTCTTATGGGGCGCTCTAATTCATCCCATAGGTACTTTATGGGATTACGATCAAGGTTTAGTGATGGCCAGTCCACACACCATACGGAATTATCATCAAACCACGCCATACCAGTCCTTGCTTTTATGGCTCGGTGCATTATCCTGCTGGAACCAACAAGGCTTGGTTCCATAGTATTGCCACAGAGTTGGTAAAGCATAATTGTCGGGAATATCGAGGTAGACGTGCTGGTTAACAGGTTTGTCCACGATAACCAATGGGCCGGGAACATACCACGAAAAGCATCCCCACACGAGTACAGTGCCAGTTCCAAATGCGACCGTAGGAACAGTAAACTGTGGTAAATAGCGTTCTCCCGGCTGCCGCCATACCCACACACGGCCATCAGACTGATCGATCGTGCATCTGGATTCATAGGTCCATAGGACCCGTCTCCATTGATCTATGATCCACGATAAATCTCTTCTTTACACCATGCTAAACGACGAGTAGCATTCAGAGTGGAGATGAAATGTTTATGAGCAGCCTCACGACCACGGTAACCCATGGAATGAAATTCTATACGAATGGTACCTGTACATACCGAGGTTCCAGCATTTTTACTCACCTGTACACTGAGGTCTTGTGCAGTTCTCCGTCGATTAGCTGTAACGACTCTCCTGAGGCTTTGACGTCCTCTATCACTGATTTTCTATGGCCTGTCGGTACGTTTTGATGCTTCAGGCACGCCATGTGTCTTCCACTTATTCAGTATATCCAAAACAGTTGACTTGGGTATGTTTAAACGCCTCTCGGTTTCCCTTATGAACAACCCACTAATATTACACCCAACAATCTTTCCTTCCTCAAAGTCAGTTCTCTCCCACCGCGACATTTTAACTGACCCTTACAGTGCGATATGATTGCGGTCAGCTGCAGGGTGTTTTTTGTACCGTTTGCAGCTGTACCGCGCATCTTAACAACGCAGGGGATCCGTTCATTTGCTTTTGAAGGGGTGTCCGGTGATTTTGTCGATATAGTGTGTATATTATATTATATATATATATATATATATATATATATATATATATATATATATATATATATACTGTATATGTACAATATAATGAGCTAAAACATTAAGAGAGTTTCTTTAAATTACAGAGAAAGAATAATGGAGTAACCTTTTGTAGTTTTTGAACACAGTTTGAATTTCTTATAATCCAGTGTTATTCGTAGAGTGGTAAATTCCTCAGTTTCATAAATTTTCTTTTTCCTTTCTTGTTTCTTCGATTTGGTTAAAGCAGTAATTGCCTTTTCCAAAATCATAAGAGGATACGTGTTATGTGGTAACAACCTGATTTGTATATTATGCGAAAACTTTAAATCACGACCCTGCAGGAAAAAAGTTATTTCTTAAGGGGTAGAAAAAAAGCATATAAATACGATCTTAAATACAATGGGATAGGAATTTAAAAGAGGCGCTGTCCCCTATTCCTGCCACGCTAACCAACATGAAGACAGATTTGTAGGCTTCCTCGGTGATATTAGTACCTGTTAAAAGTAGTGCTTGATGTTAGGAAAGAATATTGGAAATGTGAGACAGAAATTTCCCAACAGATCATGGATGTTAACGTAAAGAAAAAAATCCGTAAGTGAAAAAGAAAATGTTCAGTGAAAGTGTGAAATATACTAAAACAGACTAAAAATCTAAAACAAACTTACACAGAAGTTAAACTTAAACAGGCTAAAATACATTGTACATTCTGAAACAAGCATAAATATTTATTCTGTAAACTAGTTTAAGAAGAAATATCAGCCTCAAAATATCACAAATGTTCAGTTTTTTTATTGGCCGACATGCGCTAGTGGGTAGTCAAAGGTTTGACGCCAGACAAGCGGGCATAAGAATATCCCATGTCTTCGGCTTTAAAAAACAGGGATCAAGAATCTGTAAATTCTTACCTCAACGGTTAATCTAGAACGTGTTTCAATTTAAGAAATGGGATTTCTCAAACTGTAATATTGTGCTCATGATTTTCAGCAAAAGTTAACATTATTTACCATAATTAGTATCTCCTCATCTTTAAAATCGTTTCCTTTTTCTTCTAGTGCTTTTGCGGAAATATTGAAGAGGTCCCATTTCGCTAGTTTTCTGCCCGCCGTGTTAATTAGAAGGGAGTTGACCTCTATCTCTGTTGGCCAATCTCTCTTCAAAGTGCGCCTTATGAGTTTCAGTATATAATATTACTTTATTGCGCTGCAAATGATTTTACGGCATATCCTTTACGTAGGGAGGGTATCTAAACTCAAGGAGTTTTTTACAGCTTTAGTTTTTAATGAGAAACGCCTCAAGACGGGTCAAAGTGGCGTTAATGGACATTCCAGCAGTTGAAGACATGGTCTGAAACAGGAAGGACACGCTAAGTGGACAAAAAGGGTAGCCCAAGCTTTCCTCAGGGAAGGATAAAAATAGAGGGAAGGGTTTTCATCACACACTATGGGAAAGATGGGAGTTTGCGCAAGGATTGAGGATGTCTGATGCCCAGATTGAAGATAGAGGCAGAAAGAGAGTTTTGGAAAGACAAACCGAGCGGCTAGGTGACCGAGAAGAAAACCTAATAGAATTAGAAAGAACAGATCAATCTGTAAATAATGAAAGTGCGAATAATAGATATTGAGCAATGCTAGAGTGTAGTCAAGAGCAATTAATAGCAATCAAAAGAGATACCAACCGCAGTCCAACACAAATAGTCCTGTAACACCAAATTCAACGTTCAAGAACTAAAACCCCTGAGGATTCACTGAAGTTTCACGTCCACCACTGGCATTGGCAACTCTTGAAAAAGCCTATAGGTACAAAGTAAAAAATAAGATATACGAACCGCATTACAACACCCAGTGGTACGCAGGACGGATCATTGGCGGTATATAATGTTTGGATATTATTTATATAATCTAAGTTTGGTATATTATTCATAAAATCAACAGACGGCATATAATGGTCAAATGAAAATTTGCCAATAGAAATAGACAAAGTCATAGCTCTTTCCATGTTTTTTTTAATTAACACACAGCAGCCGAAAAACTGGTATTGGACACCGCTGGGATCAAACCCCGGATCTCTCAATAACTAGCCGCGTGCGTTCGACTTACGCTACGGTGCCAACAATCCACGGCGCTATGTATGTTTATCTGTCAGCATCTGACTTCACAAATCCTTAGGGATGGGCTCAGCATCTGAGACGTCTCCATCTGGCACAAGCCGTCTCCTTAACAGACGTTAGATTAGGGGTCTCCTGAACGGCACAAGCCGTTAAGCCCCAGCAAATGGAGACGTCTCAGTTGCTAAGCCCATCCCTACAGATTTGTGAAGTCAGATGCTGACAGATAAACACACATAGCGCTGTGGATCGTTGGCACCGTAGCGCAAGGCGAACGCACACGGCTAGTTATCGAGAGACCTGGGGTCCGATCTCAGCAGAGTCGAAATACAATTTTTCGGTTGCTGTGTGTTAATTAAAGAAAAACGTGGAAAAAACGATGACTTTGTCAATTTACATTGTCTCCACGTATTTGGAAGATTTTCACCGTAAAGTTGCCATTTACGTTTTCGTAGTCTTCATGTATTATTATTTCTTTTTTGACGATTGATCACTGATTTAAAATAATATTTTGAACTTAAACGAAAAACGTAGTTGGAGATAATTGTGAGATTATTGGGGGAGAGGGCTTCAGATATGAATAGGTGCTTCACCCCTCACCCCCTCACCCCTTCCGAAATTGTCTAGCGATGTCCCCTAGATAGGCGGGATTCCTTTTTTATGTTTGTTTCTTTTAAAGATTTATTTGTCGTGTTGTTTGCTTCTGAAAAACACCAACCCAAGGAATCATAACGAAAAGTTCCCTTCCTTGTTCTCAAAGAGTCAAAGATGCAACATTTCTATTGCAGTTTAAATGTCAAAACTCCAAACTGGGTCTGCAGCTTGTTTCATTTTTATTTTTGATCGTTTCATTTACGGTCAGTGATTCTGCATTATCTGTTTAAAGAGACGCGTATTAGAAACGAAAAGAGGTTTTTGAAATATATTTCGGAAGCTTAATCTATAGAAAATAAATATCTCTGCGCTTCAGTTGCCGCACATCTTCAGTTCGCTGCGTTGAAATGCCAATATTTTGAATTGTGCTATCAAGTACTTCGAAGTACATTTCCGTCGAGAATTTCAGAATGCATATGGAGACTGGATTTGTTTCTGCTCCTAATTGAATTGCGTAAAAACTCAACCTTGTGTACTGCTTAGATCGAAAAATTATCCTTTAAGCACAGTCAGGTGAATAAAGTACGAATGGTTGGGAGACAATTCCCAAAACAACTGCATTCATGAGTGAATTCATGTTGCTTTATTTTGAGCACACATAGGATTTAAAACTGTATTTTTCCTCATATCTCTTTCCAAAGTAATTCCTTTATCTGTGGTTTTCTGACGCGATTACAACTTGTGGTTTTTATCATTATTGTAAATAGGAAATCTCAATTTTATTTGACGTTCAGGGAAAGTTCATAACATGCGTTTTTAAAATTCTGGCAACGATCGCACATCTACAACATCAAGCCTTATGTCATTTTCCCATTGGCACACGGCAAACGAAAATTGTTTCGAATATCAACCTGTAACGTATACTCTATATTCACTTTCCTTTTGATTTTACTATCTCTGGTTATTTTATTTTACTATGTAAATTATCTTCCTACTGAACGAAATATTATTTCACCCGCTGAATGAGATCTGGCAATGAGTGTAAGTCATGACGTGGTGGTAGCTAGTATATAGGCGCGTTCATCGAGACTTGTTGTGTGGTTGAGGTTGATGTGTTGGCGTTGCGAGGTGTTGTTATGAGAGTGTGTGTACTATAAGAGGAAAGTTTATTCATTATTATGTACAAGATATATGAGTGCCTTAGTTGACCAAGAGTCTTGGAAATAAACAAGTTTGTCAGTAAGTTCAGTCTTTCTCAATTCATAGTTTTTGTCAGACCTCTGTCTGGCTGTTAGGTTTATGACTTTGATTACTTAATATAAATAACCAGCGTTGAGACTTTGTTTAAGTTCATAATTAACGAGTAACAACACCCTTTTGGGAATTCATTATTTTGAAGCTTAGAGCTAGTTATCATTAGCTCGCTGGTAAGAAGAATTATTATCATTCATAATAATTAGCTTAGCAAAAGATTATAAAGCTAATTCATTATAAACCGTTCATGCGCGTAATCTCACATCGGAACTGAAAGCGAATGTTTCATTTCTGCAGCATGATTAGACGCACATCTAGAGAAAGTTGTTGCTGAACCATCTCCTCTTTTATATCTTCAGTCAATTCACTCTCCAAGTTATTCTTATTGACGAAGACTTTCGACCTCTCACTAGATTGTCCTCTAGTTCTCTTTTCAGAAAGCTTCATGTCCATTAATCCACATTCCACGAATACCTGTACTGATAAATTCATGGCCATTGCATCTCAATCATGTTTCTTGGGACTTCTTTGAAAAAAAGGTTTATCATATCGTCTCACGTCTAACTTTATTTACGCTTTCCAACCGCTGGTTGAAGAGGCGTATATGATCCAGCTTTGCCCCGTCCACACGATAACTCGCGTAAAAATGGTTCGATTTCGATGAAATTTTAGTATGTGGTTGGGAACCATCCGGGAACGGATCCTATTAAAAATGAACGAAATGGGGTCGAAGGTCAGGACGTAGGAGAGGGATCTATTCCATTCCCTTATGCGTCATAACTTGCGTAAAAATGGTTCGATTTCGATGAAAGTTTAGTATGTGGTAGGGAACCACCTGAAGACAAACCCTATGGAAAATGGAAAACATGGGGTCAAAGGTTAGAACATAGGAGCGGGATCCATTCTATTGCCGTTATGCGCCATAACTTGCGTAAAAATGATTCGATTTCGATGAAATTTTAGTATGTGGTAGGGGACCACTGAGGAGGAACCATATTGAAAATGGACGAAATGGGGTCTAAGGTCAGAACATAGGAGAGGGATTTCATTCCATCTCCTTTATGCGTCATAACTTACGTAAAAATGCTTCGATTGCAAGAAAACTTTATCACGTTATTCCTGAGGCATACTGAACCAATTCTGTTTAATATCTTCAAAATGGAGTGAAAGGTCAGGACACAGGATCGAGATTTATTCCACAGCCATTAACGTCATAACTTGAGTAATAAGTTGAGTAATGACTTCTGGTATGTTGGAAAGCGTATCATAACAAATGCATTGAATGATTTAACTAACTTGTTCTTTCTAGTCATTCCATACAACAACCTCAGTATCTTCATCTCGGCAACAGTAAATCTTTTCTCAAAAGACCTCTTCACTGGCCGTGTCTTACTGCTGTATAGCTTTTGTGGACAAAATACAGCCTTGGAACACCGACGTTTCATACTCGTTGGCGACTTGATATTACACAGTGCTTGTGATATGTTTCTCCACTTATTCTATCCTATTTACATTCTACTGCTCTCTTTTCCTTTCAGATCTTCATTTTCCTTCAACATCGGTATCTGCATTTTTGCATTGTTTTGTCACATACCTTCCTGGACGTTAACACTGCAATTTGATCATCTTGTTCTTTGTTGTCTTGCGTATACGCTGTTTGGTTCTGCGCATCTTCAACCCATTCCTTCTAACGCCCTTTCCTGTTTTATAGCTTTGCTGATACTTCTCTCTTGCTATTGGTACAGAACATCACATCATCTTCTAGTAATATGATCCACAGTGGTACTTCCCTCATTCCTACTGTATCTAAAACACTTTCAACGATATCGTACCTTCAGACTTTGGACCCACAGGAAGTAGTTTCAATTGGGACTCCTACATCTTAAAAGATGAAAACGTTAAAACACACATGTGCCAAGGCGTCGTCACCGCATTGTATGTACATATACAGTATACAGTGAGTGAAGAGAAAGCATGGAATACCTACTGTACCTGGTAAGCTCAATTTTTCCTAGATAAATCTGGGAAATTCCACTTTTGCCTTAATAATCTGGCACCTCACTATACCGAATAAGGTGTAGGAACACGTTTGGATTCATGAATCTCAGCATTTCAACTTTGTATTGACTCTTCTATATCTAGGTAACGTTCTAATCAAATATTGGATCGATCACGTAAAACAGCCTATTCCAATTTTCGGGGATTGGATGGCAATGGATCAAACATCTGATTTTCCGTTCTATTTCATTCTCAAACACCATGGACTTGGTATCTGTGCAGCGAATCGGTCAATAAAACAACGAAAAGCACCGAATATGTTCCTGAAACCTTTCCTATGTAATATCGTCATGATTCATTGTTCTTCTGAAACTATTCATCATCATAGAGGTAGAGGGCAAGAGTGAAAGGATTTATTTCATTAATAAAAGTGTTTGAATACGTAAGAGGCTTTCATTCTTTGGTCCGCTCGAATCAATAGGTCTAAAGTCTTCAACTAAAAATATAGCCCACATCATTTTCACTTCTCCCGCCAGTCTAGATAGTCGTTACCGTGAAAGATGGATGCATACCATCATGCTATTGTCTGCACAACTTCACCTCCCATCGGCGTCGTGCAGTTGAGAATGCAATTCATCGACCTCGCGGCCGAGGAATTTACGCTAATATTTTCTAAACAAAGTCTATCAATCACGAAGCAGTAATAAAATAACTAGCACGTAACTAAATAAGCATCAAAATCTTTTAAAAATTGATACTTACATTTATAAACCATTCAAATTCTGGCAATGTTATCAACACCGTTACAAGAGATCAAGATTTTCATTTGAGTGGACGGCGCTTTGGTACATTATTTTGTACATACACAGATTTTGTTCTTTAGTGCAGTGTCTGTTGTTCTGCAACACGGTTTTAAATTTAGAAAAGAATCGTTCGGCATCGACACTGTTTGTTGGTTATACAGTTAGGGAAGACGACCTCTTTTCATATTCTAGAAGTATAGCAAACCTTCGCGAAACGCTTTTATACACTCGCTTTATATGAATGAAATTCACATTTTAGTTTGTCCTTATCTCCGAACATAGACATGTGGCTGAAAGCAAACAGCTCTTCTTCGTCGTCTAAAAGGTCCAAAGACTTAAATTCTTCTAAAAGGTCCTAGTACTTAAATTGATCGGCACCCTACATGATTGAAAGAAATTTTAAAATCGATGATTTTATCTTCAAACAAATATGTTTGATTTTTAATAACAAGTGGAAGTACCCATCGTGCTTGTTCGAATAGATAGGCCTAAACTAACAATCATGAGGGACAATTCAAGGTTTAAAACTCTGCTTTGGACTTTGGAGTAGGATTATTTTGCGGTATATTTTTTCGCGTAAATCTTAATGATGCAGTATAAAAATTATTTAAATATGAAAAATAATCTAAAAATTATAATAGAAATTAGGCAAAAATAGGAAAAAGGTAAATTCTCGGTTGCATTTGATATTCGCAAAATTAAAGAAAGCTCCTTAAAATTCGCGGAACTTCGCGCCGTGAAGCAATTAGTAGCCTACACACGGCCGTAGTTACCGGAGTTTGTCGGGAAGGGAAGACAAGGGCAGCAGCGCTTGATCTCCCAGAATAGTAATACCAACATGGTAAATTAATGATCTGTAGGGTATAAAATATGGAAATACAAAACGTGTGAATAAATTTTCTATACTCGAGGCGAGGCGAACCTGACTATGGAGTTGTTGTTTTTTATAGGAGGTTTAGCGACCACAGTGAGCAACTCAGTGGGCTATAAGCAGTCTCCCGTCCCTAATTTAGGGTCACTGGTCCCAGGGAAGGGAGAGAACCAGTGCCGTAAGACAAACACAACATCCATGCCTCACCGGGATTCGAACCCGGACCCCTTACGGACGAATGATCAGAGGCCAGCGCCTTAGACCACTGCGCCACCGGGGTGGCCTATAATTAATTATAAGGATAATCGTATTTTGCAGATAAGTACACAGGAATCGCACATTGACGCAATATGCACATGCCGTGTATAACGAAGTGAATTTCTCCGTCATTTTTAGTCTACGCCGGGATTCGAACCCGGGTCCACTCATTCCGGAATAAGTTGCTCTACCAATTAAGCTACGCGGACATTGATTCTAATTGCTATCTGCCTTTATGTCGTGTGCGTCCTTCTGGCAGGTACGTCACATCTCCTGGTACGTTACATCATCTCCCCCTTCTTTTTTTCTTTTTTTTTCTTTCGAAGTGCTGCTCATATTTTTCCTATCTCGCGGTGTGGAAATAACATCACACCAATGCGAGATTTTGAACGGTCGGGTCATCCGGATAGTTCGGGCGCCATTATAACGAAGTGAATTTCTCCGTCATTTTTTATCCGCGCCGGGGTTAGAACCCCGGTCCCCTCATTCCGGAATAAGTTGCTCTACCAATTAAGCTACGCGGACGATTTATTCTGATTCCTATCTGCCTTTATGTCGTGTGCGTCCTTCTGGCAGGTACGTCACATCTCCTGGTACGTTACACGTGGAATATCGAACATAAATGAGTTTCAAACGTGAGATTTGGAACCTCAGACAGCTTTTATAAAGGTAGTAAAATAACTTTTACGTATTTTTAAGGTGTCCATAAATATAAGGACACGAAACGAAGTTCCAAGAAAAACGAATAAACGTCCATGGCGTGCATGTGTTATTCAAATCAGAGCAATGTCTGCTTAGGTGAACGTGTTTTCGAAGACACTGCGTATGTCGTTTTGTTTAAAAACAGAATGCCTCGTGGAAAGGAGTTAACTACAGTAGAGGTTCAAAAGGTATGGAAACTTCGTGGTGAAGGGAAATCATATCGTGAGATAGCTGTTGCAATTAAAAAGTCTAAAGGTACGGTAGACAATGCAATGAAAAGAGGTATCAAGGGATCCGTTACAAAGCCTTCCGGTCGCAAACGAAAGCTGCCGTCATGGGATATTCGATGCATCATGGCCATGACAACCAGGAGAAAAAGTCTTGTAAAGAAATTGCTGGCTCCATACTCGTCAATGTTTTCCGTCAAACTGTTTCACGTGAGCTGCATATCTCAACTGTCGCCAAATACTTGAAAACGAAAGCGAGAGCCGCCTTCACCAGAAGACATAAAGAGAAGAGGAAAGCAGGTGTACTCCAGTGGATGCAGAATAACATCAGGTAGGACACAATTATTTTTTCCTGATTAAAAACCTATTAATTTAGATGGCCTGCATTATTACTGGCATGATATCCGCAAAGAAAAAGATCTGACATTGAGACGACATCAAGGTGATCCGTCGTTAATGTTTCGGGGTGGTGTTTCTGCTAATGGGACGACTGATTTAGTCCTGATTCCTTCAAGTATGAATGCTGAACGATATATCCAAGTGTTAGATCAACAACTGGTAGCATATTCGTGGCCTTTAAGTGGTGATAATCTCATCTTTCAGAAGGGCAATGCCCCATCGCACACATAGAGAGTTTGTAAACAATGGTTTTCGGACAATAACATCCGTGTTCTGAACTGGCCATACAATTATCCAGACTTGAACATCATTGAAAATGTTTGGAGTGCAATGGCTAGATTGGTATATGCTAATGGCAGACAATTTTCCACTGTTCCTGAGTTAGAGAAGGAAGTCTTAGCAGCATGGGACAAGATCACTCCTCAGTATTACGGAATATCGTTGAAAATATGCCTAACAGAATGGCTCAGTATCTAAAGAATATAGGAGGCCATACCACCTATTAAAGGTAATAATATTGTAAAATTAATTATGTTTACACATGGAAGGGCAAGCTGTCCTTATAATTTTGGACCTGTGTCAAAATGGCATTTGTTTGTTTCTTATAATTATAATGAAAAAACAAAAACAAATACAGAATAATGTTTCTGCTATGTTGTGTCATCAATTACGTAAATATAAGGGTTTCCCGTTCCTGCAGTTATTTTGTATTGTGCATTATTTATGGTGTTCTTTTACTGCCCTTATAATTATGAGTAGCAGAGTATAGTTGCAGTTGCAAACCAAAAAAGAGACCAAAAAACTGAGACAAAAAAAGGACATAGATTTATAGCTGTTTTAAATGCTGTACGTACGTGCATTATAAAAATAAGGATCCTAGTTTTGGTCGCATTTCTAAAAAAATATAAAATATATTCGCATTTTGGCGATGTCATTGTCACTTCTGTTTTGCTTCAGAGAAGCAATACATTATACAAGGGGATATTTACTGCGAGCGGGAGAGGAGAATTGCGTTAGCCTAGGGATAAGTGAGGAGATAATGGTTTGAAGATTCAGCCTTTCCTCGTGGTTACGGTCTTAAAATACCCATTAAGGAATCGTTTGTCTGGTGTTCAGCAAGGCTGAGGAGATGTGGGGGTTGAGGGGTGACATAGTGATGGAACGCTGGGAATTTCTTTTTGCAATTTTCTTTTCCGCGCCACATGGCACCCCATGAGTGCGCGGAGAAATGCCTATACACGAGAGATATCTTGTCGGTGAATCGGTGTCACAGCATTAACAGTGTTATCAGGTTAGCCTTGTCCCGCGTATAGATATTATAATTCCAGAAGAAAATTATACATTTCAGTATTTTCTTTTTAAAAAGCTTTAATTAGACGCATTTAGTATTTATTACACGCACATAACTATGGCACAGGATAAGCTATTCTGTGAGTTATAGACCAGTGCTAAGATGGGTTGAGACCGAGCCCTAAGCAGAGCTCAGGCCCAAGGCGGGCTCGGCTGCATAATATTTACTGCAGTTCGGGCTCAGACGGGCTTGACAAAACGAAGAAAAAGTGCAAGCGTTTTAGTGGAAACCGTTGGAAGAATGTTTCCGAGGTCTTTCTCTTTTAAAAAAATAGGCACGAAGAGTCCTCCGTTTGCAATCGAAATATAAGCAACTCTCGAACGCAGCATTGAAGCTGTGAAAAGTTTAAATGTCTTTAAAGGAAGCTACCTGGAGATCTCGTACTGTGTCCTTGCTGCAAGAAAATTCGCAGCAAAAGTCTAAGGAACACTGAAATCTACGGCAAATGAGAAATATCAAGAAGATGCTAGATACGTACAGCAAATGCACGTGTAATTGTCCGAAAAGGCTTTCAGAAGAGGCTTCCATGAGGTAGCGAACGTGACGGCCAGAAATTTCACACTAAGTTCTACTACATCAGAATGTCCAGTAGGCGGTCATTTACCCAGGGCCCGCAGCATATCCGCGGAGAAAAACAGCAATGAGAGTCCACCAACGGCCGAGCAGTAAGCTGGAAGTAATTTGCACTTTACAAGGAGAGCAGAACAGCTACCAATTGCATGCGCTGATTCTATCCAAATGACCTACGATGTGTTTCATTCTGCTGGTTAGCGTTTTATTCCTAGTTTCTGCTTTTACGTGACAAAACTGGTGCGTAAAGTTTGTGTGTGTGTGTGAGAGAGAGAGAGAGAGAGAGAGAGAGAGACAACGCGTGCGCGCGAAGGTACATAGATAGATAGATGTACGTATGTCCCCAGTCGTATCAGAACAATATGACCACCCCGGGAATCACAGTGTACCGGCTCATGCGCGCGCCACAGAGTGCACGTGATAAGGTCGACCACACGGAGATACAGGCACCGGCCAGGACAGATGAGCCATAGTGCGCAACGCGAGAACAATGGGCGGAGGTAGTGACTTGACGGAAGTTTAAGAAGGAATTATCATCGGCTACTGCGCCGAGGATGGAAGCATATTAGAAACAGTAGACTCTGTGAGCTGTTCGCGAGGCGTTGTAGTAAAGGCGTACCAAGAATAGACCGCCGAAATACCGAGTACCTCTCGACATCATAATTGTGGAGCCCCAAAGGACATCCACCCTAGAGTAGAACGTCACCTCCGTCGACTCGTAAAGGGCAATCAACGAGCAACAGTACAGCAATTATACACGCAAATTAACGCCGGGTTACCCAGGTACGTGTTCCCGATAACAGTAGAGTGAACCCTCTTACGCATGAGTCCCCGGAGTTGACGCTGTGTCAAGGCGTCCATGTTATCCCAGGTCCATCGGCAACGACTCCCGCATTTCGCATGGGACTACCGTCATTGGACAGTGCAAGAGTGGTGAAACGTTTCTTTTTCCGACGAATCGAGATTTCTACTTCTCAGAAGTGATGGGCGGTGGCGGATACAGCGTCAGACACACGAAAACCAACACCAGGACACGCTTATCGATAAAGTACAGGACGGTGATGGCAGCGTGCATGTCTGGGAGATCTTTTTTCTGTTATGACCTGGGACCGCTGGTACCGGTAGATGGGTCACTGGACGTCAATGCTGTACATCCTCACTGACTACATGCATCCCTACATGTTGGACGTTTACCCTGGTGGTGATGGGATCTATCAACAGTAAAATGCTCCCTGCATGTCGCTAAGACGATGCTACACGACAGCAATGTCTTCGTTCTCCCTTGGCCGGCGAAATCGCCCGACCTCAATCCCATTGAGCATTTGTGAGACTATTTGATTCGGCGGGTTCTTCGTGCCGACCCACAACCACGTCATCTATGGGGCCTCTGTGCTCTGCTGCAGTTCGAATGGGCACATGTGCCTTGGGCAACCATCCAGGGCCTCATTGCGTCTATGCCACGCCGTCTCGCCGCTGTCATCCGGGCCAAGGGTAGTTATTCCCATTATTAGGTAGGTGGTTATATTGCTCTGATGTGACCGTGTATGTGAATAACTTACCTTCCTAGTTGAAAGATAAAAATTTTAAATCAGCTGAACATAAAAATTCAGTGTAATAGAAAATCGTAACCTTCATCTAGGCCGACGTAAAAACTTATGGAATAAACCACGGTTCTAAGCAATTCAAAGAAAGAGTCTCAATTTTGTGCACTGTCAAATTCGCAGATTTTTACATTTTACCACATCTGGAATTTGCCGCTTCACGTCTAAAGTGGTCTGAGATGCTGGCTGTTGACCATTTGTCCGATATAGACCTGGGTATGAGTCCGGAATTAGTTATGGCAGGTGTGCTTGTCCGATGCCGCTGGATCTTTCCCTTTTCCGGAACCAGTGCCTCTAAATTAGCGATGGTCAACCGCTCGTATTTTTCAATTTTTCCCATTTGCTCGTGTTGATTGTTAACATTCTCCCCCCCCCCCTCCTCATCCCCATCTCCCATTCTAAATAAATCCACAGTTTCGTTTTATCCGAACGGATTAGCGAAAGATCTCATCTAAGGAAGAGGCTCTAGTCATCAACAAAAAAATTACCGCATTTCTGTCAAGAAAATTTAAATTAAGATCGAAGACATCATGTATATTGAACACATAATTTTCCGTACTTCAAATAGTTCTTGAATGCTAAATAGCATTGATGTAATTTTTCTTCTTCCTGAGTAAAATAAATTGAAGGGAAGGATCGCATGAAGGAAGGAATGAATGACTGAATTTATTTCAGTGAATTGAACGAATGATATTAATATACGAGCTGCTTGAGTTTGCATGTAAGATTCATTATCTGAATGCGGTACTCCAGCTGTGAGGAATTCGATGTTTCTGACCTAAGATACAGAATAGCCATAATTTTATGATTGGCTCGTATCATATAACTCTGACTCATATCAACATGGAATCGAAAATCTCATCCCATATGATAATTATCTGATTTATGTCTGTGCTGTAAATAAAAAGAAACAGCTCCAGTCGCTTTATCAAATATGAAAGTGAGAAAGCCAAAACACATGCCTTGTAAATTTATTTACTGACTGACCTAATCCTTACATATTAAGTGAAACACTAAGGAAAACCAAGGGCAGAACAGAAACGACATTAAATATGTGCATAAAAATGCGTAGTAAAGGAATATAGCTGATCCTTGAGAAAATTAAAGTAGTTATCATATACAGCATATGGCAAGCAAAAGTAATTTAGTGACAACGCAATGATTTTTCTAAAAATTAAATTAAAAAATTTCGTTTGAGACGAGTAAAATAATCGCCTAGACATTTCTGCCCCATGAATAAAATTTGCAGAAATTACGTTTGTAACGATTCTGGCACACAAAAATGGAATGTTCAGAATCCTCGTTAAATATTTATCATAACCTATTTGAATATAATAATTAAATCTATTAACTAGTGCATTATAAAAGGGCGTTTTACGATAATCTAATGTGTATTATCAGTAAAAAAATATAAAAGCGTACAAATTGTCTTCTAGGAATAGCATTTAAGTAATAAATTCCAAATGTTTTATTTTATACGGCTTGAAGCAATGGAATCCACGATTTCATCTTAAATTTTAATAAGAGATGTAATTTTCAAAATATGTATAAATATCACCAAACAGGTAATATGCTAATTATTTCAATTTCCCATGTGGAATGCATTCTCAAAGAATCCACAGCAACATATGCACAGATCTCTTCCATTTTAAGTTACCGTGAAAATGAATTATCCAGTATTCTAGAAAATGAGCGTTTTCAATGCTGTCACTGACAAGCAAATTAAAGATACCTTTTATTTATTTTAATTAATTCCAGTACGGTTACTTAAATCACGAATTTGCTTTTTCGTTTGGGATTTAACGACAACCGTTCGCAACTCAATTAAAAAAAATGTTTCGCAGCTCAAAAAAAAAAAAAAAAAGAAAAAAAGGGGGGGGGGAGAAAGGAAAAGATTGGCAAAACGTCTTCTGATTGTCTGACTTGATGTGTCTATCTGTTGCTTCATTTGTTTCTTCTACGGGGAGTATAGGGCTATGTCAGGCCATTTCAGGCTTTTTCCTTGTCTTCCCTGTTGTTACAGTCTATGTTCATCATTTATGTACTGTCCATTTTTTTCCCCGCTCGTTTTTTTCTTTCTTTTCTTCTAAGAGCATGTAACAATATATATATATTTTAAATTTACAACGTGATGTATGAAAATTGACGTCAGTGGCGTATCTTGAGCCCGTGGCATGTGCTATATCGCTCCCCCCCCCCCACCTCCTCCCAGTATTTTTTTTAATCGCGAAGTTTAATTTTTAATTAAGTATAATAGCAGCAACTCCTTTTTCGAAATTTAGGTACATGCTATTGTTAACATGATACCAACTAATTATGAGGATTAGAATTTGAACACTTATCTCTATATGAACTCTATTCTTCTTCTGAATACTTTATTTGTACATAAACTCCATTCGTCTTTCCTTTTGTGTGAACTTCAGTGTTACGTTTTCATAAAAATTTCTTCCGAGTACTTTTTCATATTTAAAAATAATGTTTTTCTCTATTGACAAACCAGCCAAGTTGCTCGAATGTACATGTCCTTGTGTGGCTCTAAGATATATCTTGATTCTTTTTAATACCGAAAAAACTTCTTTCAACAGTTGCAGTTGTTGATGAAAAGTTTAATATTAGATCTGCTGATTTGTACACCTCAAAAAACACTATGTCCAATTTATTCAACTTTATGCAACAAGTAATGTCTCTTACTGATTTGTTTTTGTATTCATCAAGGGAATAAAACACATTCAGTTCATTTTTTAATCGAGTTGTATCAAACTCTGAAGCATAGAGTTCTTTAATTTCTGAGAGTAGATGTTCAGGGAAGTTTCACAGAATTAATCAAAACAGTTCGAATTCAACAAAGCCACGAATTTATGATATATCTCTGATTTTAATTCATTGGCACTTCACACGAACTGAAACAACTCTCGCGAAACACGTGCTCTTACGGGAGGGAAGCATGCGAGTGACTGAAGTAGTCTAAGTCTTCTCTTTTCTGAGGGAACCGTTGAGCAAAGCAATGGCCCGTTCCCTATCATGCGCTCATTCATGTTGTCATGGGAACGCTAGCAGGCGATCGTACAGAAGTCTTCGAATTGGAACAACGAAGACTCTGGAAGAGCTATTTGCGTTACACCTCTGGTCTCTCGCAACGCTGAGTCAAGGAAGCGAATCCGCACGTGTTTTTTTTTCGCAGCGAAAGCATGGACATATTTTAATACCGTTTATAATTGACTTTTATTTGCGCATTCTCTGGGCTTCGTAGCTATCCTAGCTAGCCTCGAATATATGCCAGTGATTGACGTATTATTGAGGTGACGCATGAGTCAAATCGAAAATGAAGCAACGATAACTAAGCCGACGTAGGTAAATTAGGAGAACAACAGGGAAGATGTGGGTTCAAACCCACCCAAATCCCACCGTCGGCAAAGAAAAGTTAAACTGGCGTGTTACTCTAGCCTGTCCCCATTTTCGGTGGTGGAGTGGTCTGAAACTCTGGCCAGTGATATAGCCACTAGCCAGTACTTCAGACCACTCCACCACCGGGCGTATGAGAGAGATTCTTCAACGCACTGCAGGTTGTTTTACAAAGATACACCGATGAGACATTACATTTTGACCACCTACCTAATAAGCTGTAGGATCTACTTTAGTCCGAAAATCAGCGACCACTCGGCAAGGCATTCATTAGATGAGGTCACGATTGATATCCTAGGGTATCTGGTACCATAATGTCAACAGCTGGTCCTCCAGTCCCCTTACATTTCGGAGTGGTGGTGATTTAGCGCGAAACCGCTTTTCCAAGTCGGACCACAAATGTTCGATTGGGTTCACATCAGGTGAATTTGTAGGCCAGGACATTAACAGAAAGTCAACAGCATGTTCCCCGAACCACTCCTTGACTTATCTGGCAGTGAGGCATGGCGCATTATCCTGTTGGTAATGGCCATCACCAGCAGGGAGCACAGCTGCCATGAATGGGTGAACTTGGTCCGCAACGATGTTCAGATAACTGACAGCTGTCAGAGATTGTGCTATTCGGATAATGAGGTCTAAAGTGTCCCAAAAATACATCACTCACAGCATAACAACGCCTCCACCGGCCTGTTTCCGTCTAACCGTGCATCCAGGTGCCATAGCCTCCGTCGGTAATCAGCGTATCCGCTCTCGGCCGTCTACGCGATGCATCAAAAATCTTGATTCGTCACACCAGGCCACTTTCTTCCAATCATCAACGGTCCAATCTTGATTATATTGGGCCCATTTCATGCGTTGTTGGCGATGACGTGCAGTGTGCATGGGGACCCGGGCTGGGTCATCAGCTACGCAGGCCCATGCGGAGAAGGCTGCGATGAACTGTGTGTTGTGACACATTGCCTTGATCACCACTGTTGTAGCTGCTGGTGGTTTGTCGTACTGTGGCCCTGTAGTCGCTGTGAACAAATTGCGAAGTCCCTCTGGCATCAATGAGGTGCAGACGAAACACGGCTAGACGACGGTTAATCGTTTGGGTCATCTGTGCGCCATTTTTGATACGTACTCACTACAGCGTCACGTAAACAACCCACAAGCCGCGCCGTTTCCGAGATCGTAGTTCCGAGGCGCCGTGTATCACAATTTGTCCTTTATCAAACTCCGATAAATCGGCAGCTTTTCCCATTCTGACTCCAAACACTCTACTAACCGAAAGCCGGTCCTCGGTTTGTATATATATTGCTCTGTGAACTTCACCCGCGCCACTGTTCGGTCTCCAGGCGCAATGCTTTTGAAACTAGATTCTAATTATTACTACTGCGAATGTCACACATTACGATGTTAGTTTCGCTAATTGTGAAATAAACAGAAACAGAAAACCGAAAGTCTCAATGGTGAACTAATGAAGCTGAAATTTGCAAAATACTCATCTGAGGTACAAATTATTTTTCACTAAACATAGAGACATAGCGATAAAAGAAAACAATGAGACATTTTTTCATGGCTTTGTAAATAGTCGGAACACATTTACTGTCATACGGTCTAGACTTCATGGGTACTACGATAAAAAAGGCGTGAGCATATACAGTATATGCCTACTAAATTTAAAAGCAAACTGAACTATCTCAAGTAAAGAGACCAAGTAGTTATCATCGATAAAATAGATTATTTTGAATAATTAAGTGGCACTGCGCAATTTATTCCGAAATCAAATCTAAAGTGCACACCCTTAAAAATTCGTATGAAGAATAAAAAGTAAGATTCAAGTTCTCAAACCCCTGGTATCTTTGGAAAAGGTTAGAGGTTCTATGTATGAATTTTAATATATTTACTTCTGTGCTTTAACAAAGTACGAATGGCACGCCCTTCTATGTTGTAACGAGCATGTCTTCTACAAAATGTATGGAATCCTTTTTGCTAAAGATATTTCTAAAGAAAAAATCTAATGTTCCTCGACTGACGAAAAAAGGTTTGCTTCCGAAACACCGCAAAATGCAAGGAACATTTTTGTGGTTGTCAAAGAATGAGATGATGAAATAATTCAAAAATAGAGGTTTTTTAAATACAAGTATTTAATAAGTAAGGACTGTACAGCAATTATATTGAAAATAGCTTAACTACTACACTAATAATCCGAAATCTCTTGGCGTAGAATCGAAATAAAACTTTCCAAGCTTTCGAACATCAACTTGATGTCTTTTTCAAGGAAGGTACACAGCAAACTGGATAATAGAACGTTTCAACAATTTGAACGCGGTGAAATTGTTGAAACGTTCTATTATCCAGTTTGCAGTTAGCTCTCTACCTTCCTTGAAAAAGCCATCTGGTGGATGTGCGAAAGCTAAGAAAGTTTTATTCATATTCTACACCAAGAGATTTAGGATTATTAGTGTATTATACTATTTTGAAATACAAGGCTACTGAAAAAGGCAACTATATTATTACGTTTCTTAGTTGAGGAAATGATGCATGAAAATCACAAAATTGCAGCTAGAGTAGAAAGTTCCACCAAGCTGTAGTTGAGTTAAAATTAAGAAGTAGATCACAGTAGTTTTGAATAAAATCCAACACTATCCAGGTTTATTACTCTCAGCTTCCGAAGTGCAAAATTGTTTTCAAACTCCTAACAAAAATTCAGCATTTTCTTCCTTCACGAAAATTTATTGTATGAGACTGTGTTTATTGCGTAACACACCAAGATCTTCTAGAAAATACAAAGCCATGAAAAGAGATGAATTCTCCCTTTTAGTGACGTCACGCGGAAACCAAAGCTTCCCATTGGTTTCTAACGCTGTCGTGTGTGACGTCAAACACGACACCGACGTACCTGTCCGTGTATCATGAGAGTGACGTCACAAACAGAAGGAACTCATCTCTCAAATGCCATGGTCTTGAGTTCACTAGACGTCCTTTAGCATACGCAGCTCAGGTAATACAGTACTATCTAAACAGCTTAGAAAAGAAGAAGCATAGAGATTATTTTTAAATGGTAAGCCAGTAAAGCACGGAAATGTAATTAGATTATCAATGGACGACCACTTGCTTTGATCACACACTTGGAACGATACGAAATTAATAGTAAAATCTGCCTCTTTTATTCATCTGAATTTCAGGGACCTTGTAAATTTGTAAACAAAAGCATCAAACTGCAATTCGTGATTTTGTTTTCTCAGTTTGGGGGGTTTACGACAGTCGTGAGCAACTCAGTGGACTATAAGCAATCGTCTTTCCTTATTTTTAGGAATACTGGTCCCAGGAATGGAAAACAAACAGTTCAGTTAAACAAACACCCCATCAACGGCTCCGGATTCATTTCGTACGAGTGATTAGAGGCAGGTTCCTTCTAGTATCTATTAAAAATTTAATAATCTGGCATCTCAACTAAACTCCAAATTGTTAGGGAAATACATTTTTGAATAGTAAATCTCAATTATTTTTTTCAGAATTTAAAAATAAAAATCGTACAATGAAAACTACTTACAAGCTTCTACCCTTTCTTTATAATTTCATGTTCTATTTTGTAACCATAAACTACAGATCTAGGGTAATTTTAAATTTCCTCTTGAGGAATTATTCTGAAATAAAATACTGAATTCGATCAATTTGTTAAAAAACAAAAATCAAGTTACAGCTGTAATTTAATCATAGAATGAGCTTGGAGAATAAGGAAACAATAAAATGACGTACATAGCATCTATTGACCTTATTTCCGCAATATTCGATCCGGTGGGAACTCTTGCTGTCGTTGCAGTGCCATTGGAATTATTCAGTCAGCTGTAATACATTTTTTTCTGCTGTGATCGTTCGAGTCTCGACAGCTAAAGTGAGTGGTCCGTGGTGTGCTAAAAAGCAACAAAGGGCTCACAGGAGAAACCCAAACTGAATACAA
The DNA here is from genome assembly GCA_039090855.1 of Macrothele yani. Classification (NCBI taxonomy): domain Eukaryota; kingdom Metazoa; phylum Arthropoda; class Arachnida; order Araneae; family Macrothelidae; genus Macrothele; species Macrothele yani. Next base: position 20,411,859 of record CM077029.1, read on the forward strand.
TGGACAATCATATACTGAAGTTCCATTAAATTAGATATATACTTAGTAACCCTTTGGGACACCTATTGTCCTAATGACGACCTCCACATGACGAGGCATAGATTCGAAGAACTTACGAATATGTTTTGCACGCATCGTTAGACATGACAAAGCAATCCGCAATTCGCGTACGTACGTAGCCTATGGACACGTGTCCGAACGCCTGTTTAAAGGTATCCCAAAGATGTTCGATCGGATTTAAATCCAGATATCTAGGTGGCCACTGAAGCGTTTCAAACTTCCTGCAATGCTCTTGTATCCATACTGTAGCCAGGTAGGAACTTGGGGAATATGCAGTTATCTTACTGAAAACGCCAATACCACTGAGCCAAAGCGATGGCTTCTGACCATTCGTCCGAGATGGGTCCGGGTTCGAATCTGCCCGGTGAGGCATGGATGTTGTGTTTGTCTTACGGCACTGGCTCTCTCCCTTCTCTGGAACCAGTGACCCTAAATTAGGGACGAGCGTCTGCTTATAGCCCATTGAGTTGCTCACGGTGATCGTTAAACTTTCAATCAAAAAATATATATATATATACCACTGAGATGCATGCTGGACATGAACGCGTGTAAATGACTTGCTAGGATGCCCAAATATGTGGGGTCACTCAAAGTCGACGGTACATATATTAAATGTCCGAAAGCATTCCAGTTGAAGACACCCCAAAACGTAACTGACATACCACCCACCTGTACTGTTCCAACTTGACAAGAAGAGTTCATGTCTTCATGAAGTTGACGCCATATCTGGATTCATCACTTCAAGCTATCCGCTTCCAGGTAAAGCGTTGAGGAAGATGCTGTAACAATGTTCGGGGATAAGTCTATTATCTTGTACTAAAGTAACAATGATTACGTGTTGTTGTCGAGATAATCCGTAATCAAATTGAAGAAATATGCAGAATAATAAATAAAATTCTTGGTTGGTGAACTCAGGAAAAAAAAACTTGAGAATACGGAATGGAGGTCATAAAATACTTCTAATAACTTATTTTATCTAATATACCGACTGAGGCTATCCCACGGTCTTACTCTCGTGATATTAAACCTTATTTCTTCCTAAATTTCTTACGCGTACTTAGAATTCACACTCAGTGGAGATCAATCTAAACGGTCTTCACCTAGCTCGAATGCATATTCCTCCACAAACGCTGAGCTGCCAGTTTCGGAACTCGACTTCCGTAGCTTTGCGCTCTTCCAAAGTTCCCTCTTTCCTACACCCATCTCTCCGATATCTCTTCCTCAACAAAAACCTTCGCCTTTCTCCAAACCAGCTCTGCCGCCGGACGAAAGTAAAGGCACTCCTACCCACTGCAACCAATCCTTCTGTCACAACCTGAGCCCTGGGCCTGGGAAAAGCAGTGTCCACCGAAAGGTGTTTATCCGAAACAAAGGGTGAGTTATCTACTCCCTGAGAAAGGTGTCTGCAAACGCGACGGCGAGGTGTCTACCCAAAGATTTCTAATCCTGATAAGGAAAATGAAAATGTTGCTCTCAAGCACGATGAAACAAAAAAAGATAAATGACGAAGTGGAAAATGTGTTACAAGGATAGATTCAATATCACCATCTAAACCTCCTATATTAAATTCTCGTAACAGTGTCATGACGTTAACAGCGGAACTATTGGGGGTCGGTGCATCCTCAACCCTAGACGTTTAAGAATATGTTGCACTGTCCCTACACTGCCATGTCGACTTGACCCAATGTTAAAATCGGTGGTGACCTGTGATATTTATTGTCTTTCGCCTGTCAGTTGGAACAGTGCAGCCAAAACGGAGTACACCACGAGCCTCGACAGCTAGTGAACAAACTTCCAAATGAATTGCAGTGCACCTCTGTGATTGACTCAGCAGCTTGTTTTTTTTTCTTCTCTGCAATTCATTCAGCAGCTTGTTCTTTTCTTCTCTGCAATTCATACAACAGCTTTTTCTCTTCTTCTCTGTAATTCATTCAGCAGCTTGTTCTTTTCTTCTCTGCAATTCATTCAGCAGCTTGTTCTTTTCTTCTCTGCAATTCATTCAGCAGCTTGCTCTTTTCTTCTCTGCAATTGATACAACAGCTTGTTTTTTCTCTGCAATTGATTCAACAGCTTGTTCTTTTCTTCTCTGCAATTGATCCAGCAGCTTGATCTATTCTTCTCTGCAATTCATTCAGCAGCTTTTTCTTTTTTTTCTGCAATTCGTTCAGCAGCTTGTTCTTTCTTTCTCTGCAATTCATTCAGCAGCTTGTTCTTTTTTCTTCTCTGCAATTCATTCAGGAGCTTGTTCTTTTCTTCTCTGCAATTCATACAACAGCTTTTTCTTTTCTTCTCTGTAATTCATTCAGCAGCTTGTTATTTTCTTCTCTGCAATTCATTCAGCAGCTGGCTCTTTACTTCTCTGCAATTGATTCAGCAGCTTGCTCTTTTCTTCTCTGCAATTGATTCAGCAGCTTGTTTTTTCTCTGCAATTGATTCAACAGCTTGTTCTTTTCTTCTCGGCAGTTGATCCAGCAGCTTGATCTATCCTTCTCTGCAATTCATTCAGCAGCTTTTTCTTTCTTTTTCTGCAATTCGTTCAGCAGCTTGTTCTTTCTTTCTCTGCAATTGATTTAGCAGTTTGTTCTTTTCTTCTCTGCAAATCATTTAGGAGCTTGTTCTTTTTTTTCATTCAACAGCTTGTTCTTTTCTTCTCTGCAATTCATTCAGGAGCTTGTTCTTTTCTTCTCTGCAATTCATTCAGCAGCTTGTTCTTTTCTCTGCAATTGATTCAACAGCTTGCTCTTTTCTTCTCTGGAATTGATTCAGCAGCTTGATCTATTCTTCTCTGCAATTCACTCAGCAGCTTATTTTTCTGCAATTCGTTCAGCAGCTTGTTCTTTCTTTCTCTGCAATTCATTCAGGAGCTTGTTCTTTTCTTCTCTGCAATTGATTCAGCAGCTTGATCTATTCTTCTCTGCAATTGATTCAACAGCTTGTTCTTTTCTTCTCTGCAATTGATTCAGCAGCTTGATCTATTCTTTCTCTGCAATTGATTCAGCAGCTTGATCTATTCTTCTCTGCAATTCACTCAGCAGCTTTTTTTCTGCAATTCGTTCAGCAGCTTGTTCTTTCTTTCTCTGCAATTGATTCAGCAACTTGTTCTTTTCTTCTCTGTAATTCATTCAGGAGCTTGTTCTTTTCTTCTCTATAATTCATTCAGCAGCTTGTTCTTTTCTTCTCTGCAATTCATTCAGTAGCTTGTTCTTTTCTTCTCTATAATTCATTCAGCACCCTGTTCTTTTCTTCTCTGCAAATGATTCAGCAGCTTGTTCTTGTTCCTTCTCTGCAATTCATTCAGCAGCTTGTTCTTTTCTTCTCTGCAAATGATTCAGCAGCTTGTTCTTTTCCTTCTCTGCGATTCATTCAGCAGCTTGTTCTTTTCTTTTCTGCAATTCATTCAGCAGCTTTATCTGCGCTCTGTCAAATCACGCGTCTTACCCATCACGCTTATAATCGATCACTATTGGTGATCGATTATAAACGATAGCTGTATTTAACCACAGTTTCGGCTGGGCATGCGGGATAATATGGGGATAGCAACCTTGCATTTGCATAATTTCTGCTCTCTTTAATTTAGTGGCACGTTAGTGCATGTTTATCAACAAAATGCCGACAAACATGATATAGTATACAAATTTTGAAGATGACTATCCGATTTTTGGCGTAAATGTGACAAGGATGGTAAGTCAGACAATATCCGTAAACTTGAAAATTTTTATCGTCCTGGAGCAGGACTCGAACGGGCGTCTCCCAGAAAACGCCTAGGCATGCTAACCACTACGCCACCCAGGACGACCAAGTTTCAAGTTTCCGATCAATTTGAATTTAACCATCACAGGATTTTCAAGTTTACGGATATTGTCTGACTTACCATCCTTGTCACATTTACGCCAAAAATCGGATTGTCATCTTCAAAATTTGTATTATATGGCGTAATTCCGTATTTCTTTCATGATGATATAGTATTTCAACATTTTCTTATAATGGTGTTTCTCCGTAAGAAATGTCTTAAGTCTGACCTATGGTTTCGTTTACAATAATTTCATAGATATCCGGTAAGAGATTATAATTATCTGACGTTTATCATCAGAATGTTAATTTGCTTACACATTTAATGAGTTCCATGAGCAACTAACAACATAAGGAGACTTTCATCCCTAATTTAAGGCCAAGCCGGAGACAGTAGGCTTCATCTGGGTTAGGTTCTGCCTATTTGCGTGATTAGACAGAACCCACCCGTCACTTCTGTCAGCTCACTGTGGTCCCCGTGTATTCCTACAAAAGATTAAATAATGATTAAAAAAACTGAACTTCGGTTCTCTCAAAACCTACAGAGAGTTTAATCACTTCTTGCGGCTGTTGTGAACAGTAGCAGTTTTTAATGATTCCACGCATGAATCTTCTGGTGGTAAGGCTGAGTCCTTTTACATTAGTTTTGCGAAGAAGCGGAAGTTATATGTAGAGGTATAGGAAACTACCCACAAAATACACAAATATACAATTTTATTAAATACAATAGTAAACCTAGTAAAAAGGAACTCTTTCGTGATTTCTTTTCTCATGTCACCAGGAATTTTGGTATTCAGTACTAACTTCAAATCTCCACGTAAAATACAACGCTATCTCCTACAAAAATACATAAAGGACCAATTCACCATCAAATTACAGAAGTTTCGTGTGAAACATCTAATACGGTAACGTACGAATGTAGAGCAAGAAATAGCCTCTGTCTAGTCTTTTATGGCCTCTTTTTTTTTTTTTTTTTTTTTTCATCGGAAGATTCGGAATAGGAAATCTTTCCTGTTTCTTCTTTTCTCTGTCTCATTTTACGCTTGGGACAAAGGACTGACAATGCCTCTACGAATGCCCAACGGTTTCTTTACCTATTCCACGGTGCATGTGACTTCAAAAGATAAGAAACATCGTCGCTTGCTCGAACGTACAACGTGCGCGGAATTTCAGGATATCGTCAAGTCAATGGAATTGCAGAGGAAAGGAAAGCAAAAAAGAAAAAAAAAGAAATCATGTTCCTCACATTCATTCCTCTTCGTCCGATCGCAGAGCCGTACCCCCCACGGGAACTCTTGCTATCTTACTAAGAATACACGGAAGTCAGAGCCGTTAAGATTCCGCTGGGAATTTTCGAAAATCAAGTACATCATCTGCATGCGCATTAATTCGACACACAAATGAATGTGTAGTGCTATTGTAAAGGCTCTCTTCGAAAGGAAAGTAACGAAAAAAAAAGAAGAATCACACAGGATTGTCTCGTGAAATAAGCCTGTCTTTTGATAAAATGTATGAAATTTAACACCCGGTATGTCTTTTAAGAAGTAGTTTTAAAACATTAAGAATTTTCTACACATTTTTTATTTCTATTGGATTTAACCTGATATATCTCTTATTTGCCCTTGATATCTAGCTTAACATATCTTTGTAAAGTACCTTACCTAACAAAAATGTACAATACCGCCATTTACCGAAACAAATTTGCGTTACAAAATCTTAAAAATGCATTATTGTTTTGGCCAAATATTGTCACATAACTCCTGAACAAAATAAAAAGGATTTTTGGAACATGAATGTGAATATAAATTTACTTCAGCTAACAGAGAAATGTTATATTAATATTACAAAAACTAGAAATTATATTAATAATCTTCACAGTCGCATCGACTATTTGCTCAATGCGATTTCCATAAACATCGTGCATGAAATTCCGTAAAATTAGGGTAAACAGATAATTTGGGAGCTTCTAGTTGATGTTATACATCTTTATTTAATTAAGTAATGAACATATGCACGATAATCATAGCAATGAACGTCGCCAACAAGGTTAACAAAGCATGAAAAAATTGTAAGTCAGATATCCGACTGCGATGGCGGTTAATGGGTGTAATTAGATTTCCAGGCGGTCAACCTTGAAAACACTCACATACACACACAAAAAAGACACGCGACTAAATGTTCGTGTGCAACCATGCGTCCTATAATGGAAAATTTTACATAACTATTTGCATGCATACGAGCAATGTGATACCTCTTACTACTCTTAAAATAATGCTCAAGTTGCCTATCGACGTCCTTGAGTGCGTCGAAATTTAAATGCGTAATGGTTTTTCAATCAACAGTCAGAGAAGATACAAATTTTGAAGATAACAGTCCGTTTTTTGGTGTAAATATGACAAGGATGGTAAGTCAGATACTATCCGAAAACTTGAAAATTTAGTCGGCCTGGAGCGGGAATCGAACCTGCGTCTCCCAGATAGCGCCCGATCTGACTTACCATCATTGTCATATTTACACCAAAAAACGGATTGTCATTTTCAAAATTTGTATTGTATGTTGTAATCCCGTATTCCATTCATGCGTCAAAGAAGAGTTGAGAAGAATATTATTTTAGACATGCTTCATAATGTCTGTTCTAAAAATACTGAAGAAGGTATAAATGAGGCAGACGATATCGCACGTCTTGAGAATTTTTCATAAAAGGCGCTGACCCAATTTTGAACAACAAATATATTTATTTACTTGTCTTTTTTAAGCTTAGTTTATTTATTTACTTGTCTTTTTTACGCTTATTTTATTTATTTACTTGTCTTTTTTACAATATATTTATTTACTTGTCTTTTTTACCGTAGGTTGAAGAAGCGTATATGCTCCAGGTTGGTCCGTCTGTCTGTCCGTCCGCACCATAACTCGCGTAAAATGGTTCGATTCCGATGAAATTTTAGTATGTGGTAGGGGACAACCGGAAAGGAACCCCATTGGAAATGCGCGAAATGGGGTCAAAGATCAAGACATATGAGTGGGATCCATTCCGTAGCCCTTATGCGTCATAACGTACATAAAAATGCTTCGACTGCGACAAAACTTCCTCATGCTGTTCCGGAGGTATACTGAACTAATTATGTTTAATATTATCGAAACGGGGTAAAAGGTCAAGTCTCTGGAGCGAATTTTACTCCACCGCCATTATCCTCATAACTTGACTAAAAATGCTTGTATTGCGACAAATCTTTAGTATGTTGTTCTGGTAGTACACTGAACCAATTCTGTTTAATATAATCGAAATGGGGTCAAGGATCAGGGCACAAAAGCGACATTTATTCCACAGCCAATTATTCTCATAACTAACGTAAAAATGCTTTGATTTCGACAACACTTTATCATGTTGTTCCGGAGGTATACTGAACCGGTTCTGTTGTATATCATTGAAATGGAGTCAAAGGTCAGGACATAGGAGCGAGATTTATTCCACAGCCATTATTCTCATAACTTGACTAAAAATTCTTCTATTGCGACAAAACTTTAGTATGTTGTTCTGGTGGTACACTGAACCAATTCTGTTTAATATAATCGAAATGAGGTCAAGGGTCAGGGCACAAAAGCGACATTTATTCCACAGCCATTATCCTCATAACTTGAGTAACAAGTTGGTAAAATCATGAAATGCACTGATTATGATACGCTTTCCAACATACCAGAAATCATTACTCAAGTTATTACGCAAGTTATGAGGTTAATGGCTGTGGTATAAAACTCGCTCCTGTGCCCTGATCTTTTACGCCACTTCAATTATATTCAACAGAACCGGTTCAGTATAACTCCAGAACAACATGATTAAGTTTTGTCGCAATTGAAGGATTTATACGTAAGTTATAACGCATAGGGGCGATGGAATGGATTCCGCTCTTACGTTCTCACCTTTGACCCCATTTTGTCCATTTTCAAAAGGTTTTGTCCCCAGGTTGTCCCCTACCACATACTAAAGTTTCATCAAAATTGAATCATTTTTGCACGAGTTATCATGCGGACGGACAGACAGACAAACGGACAAAGCTGGAGCATATACACTTCTTCAACCTACCTTTAAAAGCGTAAAAATGCTTCTATTGAGACAAAACTTTAGTATGTTGTTCCGGAGTTATAATGAAATAATCAATAATCAGGGTAAGGAGGAGGGTTTGTCTTCGCGCAGGATAAATCACGTAGAAATTTGTTTGATTTCGATACAGTTCAGTGTGCTTTTGTGGGGAACCACGGAACGTAGTGCAAAGAAACAGTCAAAATCGGATCATTATGCAATACAACATCCCAGCAAAAACACAAGTGCTGGGAAACTGCTGGCCACCAGCTGGCAGGGATGGGTCACTGCTGGCTGAAATCTGCCGCTCACGGCCCGGTAGTAGTCCGTTGGTGGCAGCGCTATCAGTTGGCGAGCCATTGATGGCCCTGCAGCATCGCCGTGAATTGTGGGCCTCAAAGCAAGTGCCACTAGTGGCCCGTTGCTGGCAACCAATGAAACCCCAACAGCAGGTGGAAGCAAAGGGACTGCGCATGCGCAGAAGCAACACTTGCTGTATCTCTTATGGTACCAGTTAGTTGAAGACTACGCTATCGCCATCGTGTTATTTCAGTGGATGTTAAGAAAAAAATCCATATGTGGAGAGGCGAAATAACTTCCTAATGAAATTTTATGTCGACGAAGATATCAGATTAAGCAGTGAAATACTCGATTACAGCCATGAAATACACCCACTCCATTCCCATGAATAACGATTCATGGAATGGAGTGGATGACTAACAGGAAAAAAATTTGAAACCGCTTGAAACAAATATCCTGGAAAACCATTAAAACAACGTTTGTTGGAAAAAAAAAAAGAATTATACGCGTACAAAATTTATTAATTATTTGAAAGAAAAAAAGCAACGCTATGTGGTGTACTCATCAATGGGTTGAATACACAAGACTGGGAGGAATTCGCTTCTAAAAATAACGAGAAGTAAAATAAAATATCTACTCTTTAAAACAAATGTAACTTCGGACAACGGAAAGGAAAGACACAACGTTAAAAATGTAACAGAATATGACATGAACCCGCGTAAATATATATTTATTCAACAATCTCTTTTCAAGACGGCAAGGACAGTACAAAACTTTGGAAAGCGACTCTAAGTATGTACACTCCTTGAAAATGAGTGAAGTTCCCTTAAGGTAAAAAAAAAAAAACTATCGTTACGTTGAAAAAATTAATTTATCAATTTTATGAAACTGACTTTTATGAAAAATACCTCGCAATATTGTAAAATGAAAGAGGGAAGCATTCGATTACACATTGCATAGCAAACAGACAGCTTTAAGCATATGCACGAGTGTGGCAAATTAGTCCGGTCGGTAGAGAGCTCAGCTGCCACGCCACCGGCCCAAATTCAAATCTGCTCAGATTCAAACGGGTGTTTTTCCGATCTGTTAAGAAAATTTCCCCAGCGCCGTGCGCTGGGGAAATTTCAGAAGCTTCGTAAGGGTAGAATAAAAAGAAATTGTAGCTTTGGGAAACTGCGGTTGTCTTTGCTTTTTTTTTTTTATTATTATTATGGCTACTGCTACTACTGGGAAATTGGGCGGACAAGATTCGGCAAGCCACCAGTTACGTCACGTGGTTGCCGGCTGCCACTAACGGCACACTAGCGGACCACATTAGACTAGCCATCATTTCTGGCACGTGCTTGCAGGGCCACTTGTGGCAGCTACTGCCTGTGATGGACAACTGATGGCCCTGTTGTGGCATATAACAACTGATGAGGTGCCAACTGTTGGCCAGCTGTTGGCCTGAACTTCTGGCCCTTCTGTTGGCCGCCCGGACATTTTATTGACGGTTCGGCAGCGGCAACATAGTGCTGGGCCATTGCTGGCAGTTCTGGCAACCAGCAATGGCCCAGTGCTTGTTCAGCAAGACTGTTTTTGCTGTGATATTTTAAAGTTTAGGAACGGGGTATATACTTCCGTCCTCCTGCATTGTCAGTTACGTAAAATTTTTCGATTTTGACGTTCACAATTTGTGGTGTTTGAGTATATTTGGTAACAATTCTTAGTTAAAATGGCTGAAAACTGTCTTAGGTTACCCATAACATACGAGAAGCATTACATTTTCTTAAAACATTAAGACCAGCAGATGCTTCACCCACGACGAAGAGCAGATGTTTTACGCAATAGATATTAATGAATTTTTCTACTGCCCTTCTGCGTGATAGTTTGAGTAAAAATGCTTCGATTGCGACGAAATACAATCCGTTGTTCCGTAACGATTTTGGAAGCAGTTACAACAAAAATGTTTTTTGTTAGCATTTGAGGGCAGTGTACATGCGTGAGATTCGTTAGCCATTATTTTTGCACTATAACTTCCGTGAAAATTGCCCGATTTAGATGGGATTTTTATTTATAAAACGGATCATGTGCAGTAGCTCTTGATAATAGAAATAGGTAACACAGACCCCAAGAGATTTAATTTTAATATATTTGAACCTCAAATGGTATACCACAGTTTAGTCCCCTCAAAACCGATGCATTCTCTTATGATTTCTGGTATGTTGGAAAGCGTATCATAAGCAAAGCATTGCATGATTTTACTAACTTGTTTTTTTACTACACCTTGGGTTATTGACTTATATTTAAGCTGTACAAATGCACCATTCGATACAGAAAATACCACACCACGCACGAAATGAAACGAAACTTACCACACGCACAGCCCAGCAGGTGAGAAAGTATTAATTAATTTTTGAGGTATGACACGCATGCGATAAGCGAGGAGAAAATATAATGTGGCTTCAGTCAGCAGGTCATTCGACCGCCAAGATGGGCTATATATTCGGCTACACATCATGGCAGCAAGTGGAAGTTTCCCTGGATGGTCCTAAGGTATCGCTGAGCATGCGTCATAGACCTGTGTATTCAAATCATTGACACTGCGAAGGGGTCGTTAAGAAGCGTTAAATCGTTTCCCAACGATGTTTTACACATTTTCTACTGGGAAAGAAGTCTGGAGATCGAACTACCCAAGGCAGCAAGCAGCTTGACATCTTGCAGGTACTGCCTGCTAATGTTGTCAGGGTGCTAGAGGGCGTTATCTTGTTGAAACTGCGCATCAAGGACACCATGGAAATACGGCAGCAAAACGGGCTACGGCACCTTATCGACGTATCGTTATGTTTTCCTTGTACCTGCTTTCTCGTGTCCTTGCGTTTGAAGTTACGCACCTACACGTCTGTTTGTTTAAGAACTGGTTACCACAGAAACCATGCGCTAGTTGCAAACAATGCTGGGAAGACCTATGCGTGTTGCAGAGGGTGAGTCTAAAGTTTTAGAATATTTGGATCACTTTATGTTTCCATACGTACCTTTACGACGGAAGCTGACAAACCTTCAAAGAATTGGCCATCGTATTGTACCGTCTTTAGCCATCTGTCTACCAGTTCTTTAATTCCGAGGCGGTATCAGTTCTTGTCCTTCGAGGCGATGAACTCCTTCACACCTGCTTCCACCTCCTCCAGGTTGTTGAAGTTCCACCCGCGAAGGAAGTAGGTCATGGACCGGAGCAAGTAAGAATCCGCCGGAGTAAGGTCCGGACTATATGCTGCGTGTGGCGTCAGTTCGATGCCCTCAAGTTCCTGGAGTTTTGCCCGGGTTGTGCGCACGATAGAAGACCGAGAGTTGCCTGCTGTATGAGAGAGCGAGTTCTGTTCTCCAGTGCAGGATACGTCTCCTCCAAAACGACATACGTACGATAGAGCTGTTCAGAGTAGAGGTTGGCGTTGATGGTCCGATCGTCTGGACCAAATTCGTAATGGATTACCCCTCGAAGTTCCACCAGAGGCAAAGCATCGCCTTGTGCTCGAAGCGCCCACGTTTGGTAAATGTTTTCAGGAAGCTGGCCCGGTCTCAACCACTGCCGTTGTGTTTTAGGATTACGGAAATAAACCCACCATTCACCGCACGGAACAATTCTTTTGATGAAACGTACATCGCGCGGGTTTTCTGGGAGTTTCGGGCACACTTCCACTCAGCGATTTGCTTCAGCTGTCGTCAGTTCGTGAGGGATAATGCGGCAGCTCCTGAAGACCTCGTCGAGGTCCTGAAGGGGACGAACCACGGTGTTCTGTGATATGCCCAGCTCGCCTGATAATATCCGTATGCTGGTTGTCGGATTCGCCTCTACAGCCTGGCGCACACGGACTCCGAGTCCATGGTTCGTTGCCTACCAGACCTTGGCTGATCGTTGAGGTTTCTGCCACTTAAGGGAAATTTCTTGAACCATTTGTTTGGGGTGCTGTGATCCACGATACCTTCCCTTTTCGCCTGACAAATGCTTTGTGTTGTTTGAGCAGCGTTATGGCTGAGTTCAAACTCGTAAAGCAAAAGTTCCTTATTAGCCGGTTGTGGCTGTTCATCTTTCAGGAGTGCCAACCAGAGACAAAACGACGGCATGCAATGCTGTTTACAGCAACGACCACCACTTTATACCTCTTATGGCTGACAGCAGTGCGCGACTTGAACTAGTTCAAACATGTGACATGCCCGCCCCAGCACATACATTTACGCAAATATTGCAAAACTTTCGACTCACCCTCTGTATCTACGACATAAGAGAAGAAGCGTTTCTTCTTCAAGTGTTGATGTTTCTAAAGGAGACTTTGGTGTGTGTGAAACTGGTATTCTGAAGAAATTCTGTCGAATATGTGGTCATATATTTACTTGTTTTGTTTTGCGTTATACAAAACTGCTAAAACCATGATGCCTGACACCGTTGATAAGCAAAAGTGAATAACGGTAAGTTTAGGTCAGTTCAAATACCTTTAAGCCGCCCCCCGGTGGCGCAGTGGTCGAAGCGATGGCTTCTGATCATTCGTCCGAAAGGGATCAGGGTTTCGAATCCCGTGAGGTATGGTCGTTGTGTTTGTCTTATGGCACTGCCTCTCTCCATTCACCACTCCGAAGGCTGTTCATGGGTATAATTATATTTTAGTTGTCTTTCTCTTACGGCACAGGCTCTCTCCCTTTTCTGGAGCAAGTGACCCTAAATTAGGGACGGGCAACTGCTTATAGCCTATTGAGTTGTTCACGGTGGTCGTTAAACCTCCAATCAAAAAAAAAAAACTTTAAAAAAGGAGGGAAGCACCAAAATGGAGACTGACAGCGATGATTTTTTTATTTTTTTTTTTTTATTGAAGGTTTAACGACCAGTGTGAGTAGCTCAATGGGTTATAAGCAGTCGCCCGTCCCTGATTTAGGGCCGCTGACTCCAGGGAAGGGAGAGAGCAAGAGCATTAAAACAAACACAGCATCCATGCCTTTTGGGATTTGAACCCTGACCCAATTCAGACGAATGGTCATAAGCCATCGCTTAGACCAATGCGCCACCGGGGCAGCCAGCGTTGATTTATAACCCTTCGTTCTTCGATTATTATATTCTTGTTTTCTTTGGTACAAAAATATAATTCAGGGGTTGTTTTTTCATCGTGTGAATATTAAGGAATAAATAACTACAGAAAAGTAATTCGAAATTATCAGCATTATTATTTCCGTAGTCTGTGGAACGTGAATATATACATACCGTGGCAAAACACCGATCTGTCTTTTGTTGTGAAACTATGATAGTTCTAATATTGTAGGTACAGTACTCATTGTTTGAACTCGAAGTACATCAGTATAACAGTACCCACTCTGAATATAAACGGCAAACAGCAGTTGAAACTGCTAGCTTCTCAAACCGTGACAGCAGGCTCAGGAATCTCACACCATTCTCACGGATGGCAGCAAGTTGATCAATCTGAAGGCCCCGTCGTCTTTGGACTCTCAATCGGCGATGATCAGCGTTGAGAAAAAAGCGGGTCTCGCTGAAAACACCACGTGGTTCCAATCGTCCCGCTACGCATGTTCGGTACGGCATGCAGGGCCGTAGCTAGAAGAGGGCCGGAAGGAGCTCAGCTCCCCCCCCAAATCTCCTGCAAATCAAGCAAACCCCGCCAGCCCTGGAAAATGGACAATGTAAATTCTCTGAACGTTTATTTTTGGTGGCTGATAAAAATTTCTTTTGTATTTCATAAGCACAAATACTTTATTTATTTATGTACTCGTACTTCGCGTTTCTAAAAAATCCAAATTGAAAAGAAACAGCACGAACGGCAGTTATACTCAAAGGAAATTACGCCTGAAAGTGATTCAATAGAAACAGCTGCGCCAATGATTCTCTGCCACATGGACATTGGACTTATTGCTGCTAAGGGTCAGTGAAGAGAGAAATCCTGTGTTTTCATTTTTTCTATTTTTTTTCCTTTTGGAAAAACATGAAATGTAAAAAGAACATTCTCGGCGTGGGAAAGGTTTAGCTTAATGTATCCCTCTAAGCTAAGGGTTCTGAACATGAAGCACGCGGTAATGCTTTTGAGGGTACGCAGTGTGATCTGCGAAAGGGAAAGAGAGAGATAGCGAGCTTTTTTTTCACAGTTGCACGCACGAACGCCACGGATCGAGAGTCCATAGGTCATGTGGTCTATTAGTGTCACATCGCTCTTTGTGTTTATCGATATATGTAATTTATGAATACAAAATTTAATGTACATGTTTTGTTTTATTCCCATTGTTATTCTATATCTATAGTTTTATCTATCTATACAACGGACGGGATGCAAATTCAGCTGATGCGCAACATATCAGCCTCTCCTTGACAGATGTCAACCCCGCCTTCTCGTGGTGCATCCTGTTCCCACTAAAGGGGCTCTGACGAACGCCAATAGTGTATAACTATACCATCGGGATTAGAGGAAATGCTATCCCACATTCAACAACCCACTTGACAAACGTGGTGAGTTTCGGCACACACCCCCACCCCCACACCCCTCCCACGATGCTAACACTATTTCAGACTTGGCCCTCAGTCTCCGGCAGCTGGAATGTACCTGGCCAAGGCAGTGGCCAGTGCGACATGAAGAAAGAAGGTGCTAAGAATCACCCGAGGACCGGACTAGGCTGACATCTGACGTTGACCTTGGATACGTATAATGGACGTTCCCTATCATCTGATTCAAGACTCCTTGAATTGGAGGATGAACTCGAAAAGATCAACTGGGAAATTGTAAGACTAAGCGAGGTAAGAAAAAAAGGAGAAGAGATCGTTAAACTGAAAAGTGGACATCTCTTTACTGTCGTGGGACAGACACTGGCAGAACTAGTGTTGTTGGATTTATAATAAACAAAAGACTAAAGAACAATATTCTGGAAGTTGAAAGTTCCTCGGACAGGGCTGCACAATTCGTTATCCAACTCTCAAAAGATACCAGGTTTAGATTATTCAAGCTTATGCACCCACCACAAGTCATCCTGAAGAAGAAAGTCAAGAACTTTACGAGGAAATTTGGAATCTAAATAAAAATGGCAAACAGAACTTGAAGATCATTATGGGTGATTTCAATGCAAAAGTAGGGCAACATGCAACAGAATGAAACTTCGTTGGTACATTCGGTTATGGCAATATTCTCGTAGAGTTTGCAGAAGCAGAAAGGTTTTCATCTTTGAATTCCTTTTACAAGAAAAAGCCACACAGGGCCTAACATCGGAAGAAGTGGATATTTTTGAAGTTAACAGAGAACTTACCAAGGCTCTTATGGAAACAGCAACAAAAATAGGTGGTACTAAGAACAAGCTACACATGAAGAAAATTTCAGGAAAAACAAAAATTTTGATGCAAAAGAAAAGGGAGATCAGGACAAATAATGACGTAACTTCAAAGTCGAATATATAGAGCTATGTAAGACAGTGCGAAAAAATATCACTGAAGACATAAGGAAATTCAATTGTGAACTAGTGAGAAAAGTAATTGAAAACAACTGAAGCCTGAAGAGAGAAAAGGACATCTCAGTAAAGGAAGAAAACAGATTATGACTCTGAGAAAAGAAGATGGGACTGTAACAAGAAATAAAAGCGAAATTATGACTTGGGTAAAAGATTTCTAGTCAAAATTCTATGAAAGGGATGATACATCTATTCCAGACATTACGACAGGGGCCAGTACCATAGTTCCTCCAATCCTCCCTGCAGAAGTTACATATGCAATTAAGAACGAACATGAAACGGGAAAGAGCTCCAGGAGAAGACGGAATTACCATGGGCATTATACAAGAAGCAAATGGAGAAATTAAAACTACACTCGCCCAAGTTTTCACCAAATGTCTCAATTAATGGAAGATTCCTGAGGATTAGAACAATGCTACAATGATCTTGCTACATAAAAAAGGAGACGTTGAGGATCTCAGGAACTAAAGGCCTATCAGCCTCCTATCAGTGGTTTATAAAGTCTTCACTAAGGTTCTTTCACATCGCTTGAAGGTAACACTAGACATGGCTCAACCAAGAGAACAAGCTGGATTCAGGAATGGCTACAGCACTATACATCATATCCATGTACTGTGAGAACTAATGAAAGAACAAGATAATATGAACTCCCATTATGCATGGCTTTTATTGACTATGAAAAGGCCTTTGATTCCGTGAAACCATCAGCAGTAACAATGGCTTTGAAATCCTGCAGTATTGAAGATGCATACATCAGCATTATTAATAACATCTATGAAAATGCAAGTGCACATGTGCGGATATTTGAGGATACAGCAAAAATAAGAATTAGGAAGGGAGTGAGACAAGGTGACACCATATCTCCCAAGCTCTTTAATGCTACATTGCAAAATGTCTTTCAATCATTGAACTGGGAAAACAAAGCGATGGACAACCGAAATTTTAGAGTGAAATCACTGAAATGGCAATGGGCTGGACATATTGCCAGGAGAACGGACCACCGATGGACAACCGAAATTTTAGACTGGATTCCGAGCGACAGGAAATAACCCTGAAGAAGATCACATGGGAGATGGATGAATGAAATTCAAAAATTTGTTGAAGTGACGTGGAGGAGACAGGCTCAAGACAGACAATTGTGGAAGAAACTTTTTGAGACCTTCATACAGCAATGGATCGATAATGGTTGATGATGATGATGATGATACAAGGAATACGCTAGTTATATACACATTTCCAGTGGTTACGTGAAGCATAAAAGGTTGAGAACCACTGTTCTAAGCGAGGTAAAACACTGCTGAAGAGAAATCTTTGGCGAGAGAGAGAGGAAGAGAGAGAGCTTTCAACTTCTTCCCATTCATTGTTTTGGGGTCAGTAAGAAAGATTTCGCGCCATATCTGTGGGAGAAAAAGTGTTCATTGACGGGAATCTGAGAGCTTTTGGTTTTTGAGTGAGGAATGGAGGTTTTATACTTCATCACAGTAAGAAGAGGCGATCTCAGACTACTGGCGAAGGAAAATGCGAGATTAAATATTGAGAAAAAAGAGCCGAAATTAAGCATCAATAACTCCGCAATGCCGCTGTGTTGGTTAACAGAACCAGAAGAGTAAACACAAAAAGAAACGGCTTTTTGAGGCTAGTTGAAAGTTTTATTTCTTTCAGCGATAATGAATCTGCAACTCAGTCACAATCAAACAAATTGTGATAGTGCGAATTATTTTTTATATTTCAAAATATTTCAGTTTTCTTTCTTCCCTCCCTCCACTTTCATGTTTTTAATTTAATTCTTTAATTTTCAGCATGAAGAAATTGTTAACTAGTGAAATAAATTAACAACAGCAAAAGGAGGGAAATTACAAAGTAAAACTTCCATGAGTATTCGTTGAACACAGAGCCCCCCCTGCCCCTAGAACTCTTTAGCCTTAGCCTCCCCCTGTTCTGAGGCCTAGCAATGGCCTTGACTGACAGAACCACTGCAACCTAGCGCAATGATGTGATGCTGTGAGTGGCATTCGTCGGAATAGCTGGCGGGAGTGCAAATCAGCTTTAGACGCTCTGAGGATGTTGATAGCCGCATGTACACCTATCTTGACCAACTTCGTCCTCTGTGAACTGTGGTGCTGCTACGGCTTGTCATCGAATGTGGCAACAGAGGAGCCTGCACATCCTTCAGCGTGCACCACTCCCACCACGCGACGAAAGTCACCTTCTTCCGATTACTTTCGCAACATTTGGCCAACAGATTTTGTATCCTAATGCGTTTCCGCCTCTATGCGGCGCAGGGGCTAACCAGCCGCACGTAGTCCTATGATGAATCTCTGGTAAACGTATCCACATGTAATGATAGGATTCCCGATGACATCTCGCAGGAATTATTACTCCTTACACGTGCTTTCGCCACCGAGATCACTTCGATACAGTGGTCCGTACGCCCAGGTGAAGACGACCAAATTTAGCTGCACCAAGCTGTTTTTCCCTTTTATCTCTCCCCTCTCTCACGTGATTTTTTCGCAACTGTAATCACTTACAAAACCCAACTGTGGACACATACTAACAAATTTACATAGCGTTCGAACAAACACCTCGTGGTGTGACATTTTCTATGTTGAGCACTGTAAATCATACTTAGTTGCAGAACCCATGTTGGCCTCCCCGGTGGCGCAGTGGTCTAAGGCGCTGGCCTCTGATCATTCGTCCGTAAGGGGTCCGGGTTTCGAATCCCGGTCAGGCATGGATGTTGTGTTTGTCTTACGGCACTGGCTCTCTCCCTTCCCTGGAACCAGTGACCCTAAATTAGGGACGGGCGACTGCTTATAGCCCATTGAGTTGCTCACGGTGGTCGTTAAACCTCCAATCAAAAAAAAAAAAAAAAAAGAACCCATGTTGTAAAGACGTTTTGAGATCAAAAAATGCCGGCACGGTGACGCAGTTGTCCAAGTGCTGGCTTCTGAATATTCGTCCAGGATGGATCCAGTTTCGAATCCCGGTGAAGCATGGATGTTGTGTTTGTCTTACGGTAGTGGCTTTCTGCCTTCCCTGGAACCAGTGGCCCTAAATTAGGGACGGACACCTGCTTATAACCCATTGAGTCGCTCACGGTGGTCGTTAAACTTCCAATCAAACAGAAAAAAGGATTCACACAAGCTTAAAATTCGGCATTTTTTATTAAATATTTAACGACCACCGTGAGCGCAAGTCAGTGGACTATAAGCAGTCGTCCGTCCCTAATTTAGGGCAACTGGTTCCAGGGAAGGGAGAGAGCCAGCGCCGTAAGACAAACACAACATCCATGCCTCACCGGAATTCGAACCCAGAACCTTTTCATTGTCTTTTTTTATTTTTTATTGTTTTTTGATTGGAAGTTCAACGACCACCATGAGCTTCAGCAGTTTTTTATTTGGAGCAAACATGGACAGGAAGATACAGATGGCCTGTGCTTAACAGTTACCAAAAGATAAACAAGTAGATGACCTATTTACAATGACGATGAGATATTTACACTATGTGGATGCACTATATACAATGTAAGCAAATTCATAACACTGACAATACCGGACTGAAGGGTTGACTTACTCTATGAATATCATATGTTCTCAATGTGCATCAGCAGAGTGCCATCTCTAATAGGTGAACACCAGTACAAGGTATAACTATAAATTTTACAGTGCAAAAACAAACATGTATATTTTGAGCAATCTTGAAAAAAAGAAGAAAAGAGCAGAAGGTTTATACTTTTCAGTATCTGAAAGATAAGCTAATAAATGATTTATCCACAATGATGGTGTGAACTCTATACAAATTGAATGCAATATCTCTCTTGTGAAACGCTGTCAAATTACAAAAAGAACTATTACTTAGGCTTAAACAAGTGCCTCAATCACAGTGCTATAGATTAACTTGTAATGAACAACAACATATGTACACAAGATGCAACGGCATAGGGAAGACACTAATAAGGAGTTACAATTCCATGGTACAACTGTAAATTTCACAGTGCAAGGAGTAAAGCATATTAGTACAAACAGAACTTGCGTTTTACAGAAAATTTATACTTCGGGTACAATACAAATAATGAAAATATGAAACTGACTCTTTGTACAGCAAATATGCAATACAGCGCAGAACATTATCTAATAGACTGATTATTTCCTGTTAGGCACATGTGACATGAGAAAAACCACACTGTGTAACATTAACATATAATTGAAATACTATCAAAGCGTTTGCTCCGCACCATGAGCATAAAACTTAAGACATGTAATCGTGACCCAACATGCGAAATGTGCCAAACATAAATTTTACAGTGCAATTAGGAAAGTACATTAGTATATACAAAACTGAGCTTTTGGCATAGCAACTATACTTCAGGTACAGTACAAATAACCGAATGGTGAACAATTACCCCCTGCACTACAAAAGTGCTAAACCTTGCAGAACATGGTGTAATCGACTGATCATATCCCTTTATGTACATGTAACATGATCAAAAACCACACTATGCAAAATCAATAATACAATTTAAACTCTATCAAACAGTTGCTTAGCACCGTGAGCAAAAACCATATATTATAAAGCCCGGCAGACATAAGGAAAGTGCCGAAAAAAAAAAACACTTTAAACTTGAAACATGGAATGCTCTCTGCCTGTGGTATAACAAGAAACTCACCTACAGGACCTTGTTGGTGAGAAACATGCAAACGTGCAGTAACATTAAGAAGCAATGATGACAAGGGCACCTAAGAACACGATAATCACAAAACTATACTTCAATTAGTCCAAACAATTTCACAGAAATCAGAACAAAAGTCTAAGGTCTTCTGATGGACCAGAAAACTATTGACGAAAAGGTGACCACACTGACATAAAGTGTGGGATTCGATTCGCAGCCTTAGCAACAGTGAAAGCAACCCTCAAGCGTGAAATCATTCTGTTCCGGAACTGACTGCACATCGCAGCTCCCGCCTGAAAGATGGTAGGCTGTATAGGGGTAGAACGTAGCTGTTGATAGTAGCAAAAAATCATATGTTTTGCTAATATGAATACATAAGCACATGACTCTGATATAGGAATAGGCGGAATATTTGAAATGAGTAGCGTGCTATAGGCTGAGAAGGAGAGATCATTAGTACTAAGGCACTGTGCAGTAGTGAAGGTCAGATGTAGCAAGGGAAGAAGCACTGTGCAATGTTGATACACATGATCTACATCCGCAATCGTAGAGCAAAACATGCAGTTAGGCGAATCAACAAGCGTCATCCTGAATAATTTGGTAGGAACTGGTAACCGCCGATGAAGAAACAACCATTGGATGTTTCTTTCTGCTGGAATAGATAGTGGCGAATTAGACATGGACCACACTTGTGAAAGGGCGCCATTCGGAACATCTGGAATCATCAATGGTGTAGCATACAGTGGATCAATGAGGCAACGGTAAAGAGACGAGACAGAAAAACTGGAGAGAGGAAGTGATGAGCCTCGAACGGAAAGGAAAAAGGGAAGAAGAAGAGAGGCAGAGGGAACAAGAGTTAACCCAGCTTGAGAGGCAAGGTTAGGGAAGAGGGTAATGATTGAAGAACGGAAGGAATCATACAGCGAAAGAGAGGAAGAGGTAGGGGAGATGTGGGGGGACAGATCAGAGAAGGGTTTCCAAGAAAGATCTGGAGAAATTAGATCCTGAACAGATACTATTCCGGCGGGGAGCCAGGAAAGGTCAGTAAAGTAGGGAGCATTAGGAGGATGAAGGATGGAAGAAAAGAACAGGGGCTCAGCTAATAGTTCAGTGGTGGAAGCCGGTGGAACACGGAAGAGGGGTAGAGAACGGAGAAAGGAAAGGACCTCTTTGTAGAAAGGGGAAAGTTTAGAATGAAAAAACGGAGATTGATCCATTAGAAGATACGTGATGAAAGTGATTCGGGGATTCCTAGGCGATATCATGACATCTCTAACGAACGTAACTGGCGACTCTGGTGCACTTAGTAGCCGCAGGAAAGAAACCACTTTATGTGCTTTATAGTAGGTGCGAACTTCCAGCAGTGAAATACCTCCATCAGTGACTCGACGACAGAGAGTGGAGACCTGGATCCAATGGTACCTGTTCCATATTATCGTTGAGATGATTCGAGTGATTTCATTGAGGTGATAAATGGGCATACGTTCTGCTGACCATGCATATAGGCATGGTGAAAGAATATAAGTCTGAGCTATTCTAGCTCTTGAGAAGTAAGAAGTACAAAACTGGGAACCTCGCCAGAATGCAGCAGTTCGAGTAAGGCGTGTTCTGAGAGCATTCCATGTTTTATTTTGAGCAGAAAGACTGACTCCGAGATGGACCCCAAGGAATTTTTGGGATGAAGCAGTCCATGAGGTGCCCCACGGGGCGTCAGTCCTAGAGGCCCACGCTCCGCTCCATAGACCTGCACTCTTGGATGTATTAAGTGATGCAGCTGAACATGAAGAATATTGATCGTAAATCTCGAGCAAGATGTCGAATTGAGCGTCTGTCCTTACACAAAAGGTCGCGTCATCGGCATATGCAGAGTATGTCACAGAAAAGTGCCTAGTACTTGCAGTAGGCGGTGGCAGTGCATCTATAAAGGCTCGATGGACAGACCGAAGAAACGGCTCAAAAGCAATGGCAAAGAGCTGCCCAGAAAGTGGGCAACCCTGCCGAATGCCTCGCCGAAAAGGAATAGGTGCAGTCAAGAAAGCGGCCGTCTTGACATGGAAAGCAGCGTCCTGATAAAGGGCAAGAATAGAGGTAACAAAAGCAAAAGGAAAGCCGAAAGCAATAAGAACAGCAGAAAGATACGAATGTGAGATGTTGTCGAAAGCAGCTCTTTGGTCAAGATTAAAGAGGGCAAGTGGTTCAGAGTTAGTACGAGCCAGATGTAGGAGATCTCGAAGGAGATTGAGATTAGAAGTGATGGACCGACCAGGAACCGTGTAGGTCTGGTCGGGAGAAAGAAGAAATGGAAGAACTTGGTTGAGTCGACTGGAAAGGAGTTTAGTGAAAAGTTTATAGTCAATGTTTAGTAGCGAGATAGGACGCCAGTTTCCCAAGTCAAGCAGATCGCCTTTCTTGGGAAATAACACCATATGAGCCTCTGTGAAACCCCTCGGAAGAGAAGAGGAAGAAAGAGCAGCATTGAAAGCGGCGAGAAGAAATGGAAGCAACGAAGGGAGAAAAGTATGGTAGAAAAGGAGCGGAAGGCCATCTGGACCTGGGACAGCACGGGAATTTAGAGAGGCTAGAATGGTTCGAAGTTCAGTCTGCGAAATAGGTTGTAAAAGGGAATCAGAGAGATTGGGAGGAACTTGGGGAAGAGCAGAGAGTAAAGTAGCAGAAGCAGAAACAGAAGGCTGAGGAGTTTCACTGTATTTGATAGTAAAATATCGACGAACCTGAGAGCAAACTGCATCCGGGTCAGAGGTGATTTCACCATCAGGCCGCCGAAGTAGTCGAAGCTGATGCGACGAGCGGCGTTTTTCTTCTAACGCGGATAGAAACTCAAAGGAGCAGTCCTCTGGTGATAGATGTTGTAAACGGAGACGAAGAATTACCTGACGTGCACGAGGCTCAAGAAGTGCTCTAAGATCCGCTTGGTAAGCTGTATACATGGGATGACTCGCACCAAGCTGTAACAGGATGTTTCGGAGATTTTGCTCTTCCATGGAGCGCTTCGTGCCTTCGGAGAAGGAATGACGTCTAAGAAGATAAATTATGTAAGATTTTACCTCGAGCCAGTAATTGATGGCACAAGGTGCAGTGGACAAGCCCTCTCGCATATGATCAAGAAGATCTCTGATTTCGGTGCATATATTCTCATCAGCTAGGAGAGAAGTGTCTAGTGTCCATGACCGAGACCTAACATGCAGACGAGATGAAGAGTTACAGGAGATAGTGATGGCACAATGATTCGATGAAGCTGTAGGAGAGTGCATACAATCCGTTGTAATGGGCAATAACGGAGCAGAAGCGTAAAATCGATCTAGCCTGGCAGAAAGAGAGGAGGATGCAGATGCAGCTCTAAAGGTATGTGAAATGGATGTCGGATGCAATCGTCGGAACACGTCATGTAAATCAAAATCAGACACTAATGATCGCAATTGCTCCACAAGACGTGAACGATGTTCAATCTTCGAAGAAGCGCGATCGAGCTCTGGTTGAAGTGTACAGTTAAAGTCTCCTCCAATGAGCACATGATCTGATGGTAATGCTGACTGAAGTGCAGTGCGGAGCGACGAAAATAACAACGTTAGATGTGTAGATGAACATGGAATATATATGTTGAAAACTAAATATCGTTGTCCATCTAGGACGAAAGTGAGTCGCTGCAATAAATCTCGGCACAGGTTATGAACTTTAACAGAGGAGAGTGCTTGACGAAATCTATTATGTACACCAATCGCTAAACCTCCACGAAGAGAGAGCCTATATGCGTGATGAAATTGATAGTCCCATCTCCTCCAGCGATGGAAGGGTGAAGTGGAGAGACAATTTGTCTCTTGCAAAAGTAGGATATCTGCTTTGAGGTGGTGGACGTCTTCATACGCTAAAGCATTAGCCAAAGGGGTACACATACCCCTACTATTCAGTGAGACTGTCTTGAACAGAATAGTCTGATGATGGTTGGAGGATGTTGTCGGCTGCGTTCTGTAATTTGGCCAGACGGCTACGGAACTTCTTTGCCCAGTAGGGACCACCCAGATCTCTGCCCGGAACGGTGCGTAAATGAGAATGTATCGCCAACATTTGATTCATGGTGTCAGACAGACAGTGGGAGTAACCTTCCAAAAAATTGCGAGACAGCTTGTCTCTACGGGGACTTATTAGGAACGCATACACCTTCTCTCCAGACATAGGTGTCTGTGGAAGAGAGGATGACTCTAGAATATGTAAAAGTTTTCACCAGAGATCGGAATAATTGTTCCATCATCTGTATCAGATTCCATAGAGCCTTCAGACGTGAGCATCTGACTACTAGAAGGATCACGTCCTGCCCTAAGGGTGGTTGTCATTCTAAACTTCTTATTCTGAGCGCGTGAAGTTCTACGTCGCTTCGCCCGTCCACGACTTTGTGCTGTAACCGGAATTGGAACTTCCGGCAATTTAAAAGGAACTGAAGAAACAACCTCAACGGTCGGTGTGGCAGTATGACGAGAATCGTCATCAACCATCTCTATAGGAGACTTGGGATTAACAATTGATGCCTCTTTCGACTGAAGAGATGATGGGGGCGCCAATGCATCACCCGAGGTCGAGGGTTTACCCGTAGACGTCGGTTGACCAACGGCTGTCTCACTACTTCTGGTAGACGTTGGCTGACCAACGGCTGTCTCACTACATCTGGTAGACGTCGGCTGACCAACGGCTGTCTCACTACTTATGGTAGACGTCGGTTGACCAACGGCTGTCTCACTACTTCTGGTAGACGTTGGTTGACCAACGGTTGTCTCACTACTTTTTGTAGACGTCGGTTGACCAACTGCTGCATCACTACTTTTTGAGGAAGTCTGCTGTTGCTGGTCTTTAGCACCAGAAGAGGAAGCCGATTGACGTGACAAAGAGGAAGAAGGTCGTGCTGTTGACTTGGAAAGAGTGTTCGCATTATGAGGGCATAGAGCGCGGGGATGTCCCGTGCCTTTACAATTCGGACAGACGGAGCCTACTGTGATGAATATCTCACTAATGTGCGTGTAGCAGCGTACACGTAAAGTGTGTGGAATACGCAGCATGTGCTACTCTGAAGGGAAGACCACACGAACATTGCGGCGAAACCCGAGTAGGTATGTATCTTCTGGCACCTCTGGAAACGAAGAGTAGGTAGTTACACCTCCAATGATCCGGCCATAAGGAAGAAGAGCGGCAATCAAGAGATCATCGGAAACTTCAGGTGGAACTGGTGAGAAACTTACAACAACGGAACTCTGTGAAACAGGTTCGGCATGGATGTGACGATCACCAGTTGAGATGCCCTTGGTCAGTACATGTAGGGAATGGGCAGGAGTAGAGAAGTAAACAACTACTTTGTAAGGCTTCCTGCCCACATGAGTTATGGGTGATGCAGGAACAATCTCTCGAAGAGCAGCAGTATATGCAGTGAGTTTTGTATTTCTCAGGCTCGGAAACACAACACCATTCTCCATAGTTTGAAGGAATTTCAGCCCAGAAAGGGTATCTTCTTTAAGGACAACCTCAATGACTTCGGCATTATGCGTCATCACATATTGTCCAGGAGAAAAAGAAGACTATGAAGGTCCCGACTTAGATGCGGTTACGTCAGCATATGAGAGGGTAGATGTACGTTGCTTTGGAGATGATTCCGGCATGGAGTGCGAAACATCCATGGCGTCATCATTAGCTTTCAGAGAGGACATCGTATCACCGCTGGGAGACTTGGAAGAAGAGGCGATATCTGATGGTAAGGCAGCAACAGAAGGCTGTAAGGAGGAGTGGTTTATCGAGATAGACTCGTCATTGGTAGTAGTATTTAGAGAAGCTGTTATCGGGAGATCATCATTTCCGGTAGCAAGGGTTAGGACGTCATTCACACCCGGATGCCGCCATTTGCAATGGCGAGGAGATGCTTAGCCCTTAGCCAGCTTGGCCAAGGCAGAAAAATAAGGATAACTAATCAAAATAATCAGTTACCAGCTCGGCAGGCATATAAAAAGAAACACGGGACCTTCACACACAACACACACAAAATAGAACACTGACAACGAAGAAAAATAACACACACCGACAAAAACTTGAGGAGCACAGAAAAACACGACTAACCCACCGTGAGCAACTCAATGGGCTATAAGCAGCCGCCCGTCCCTAATTTAGGTTCGCTGGTTCCAGGGAGGGGAAATAGCCAGTACCGTTAGACAAACACAACATCCATGCTTCACAGGATCCGAACCTGGACCCCTTTCGGATGAATGATCAGAGGCCATCGCTTAGATTATGCGCCACCGGGGTGGCACATTTTTGTTGAACGGAATTACTTAATAATAAGACTTCAAACCAAATTCAATTAAGATGCTACAATGTAGCACCTTAATTGAAACACTTCTTTGTAATGAGTCATAGTTTTCATTCTGTTTTTACGGATGTGTGTTTTAATGAAACAATTCAATATAACCCTGCCTTTAGAGTAAAAAAAACAAGCGTCGCTATAAGAATAAGAAACTTTTAGAGATCTCCTGCTTAGCAACTGACATTTTCGAAGAACAAGAATCTTAGGAATTTCTTTTGAATCTATAACTAGTGAAAGATTTTGAATTTAAAAGAAAGCAAGATCTAGGAGGCTTTAGAAGTTTTCTCAACTTTAATCTATTTTTTATGTTTAAAATAGATTGTAGCTTTTGTAGATTAGATGTACAGAAGAAACTCCCCTTACATGTTTTGCGGTGGAGTGTCGATGTTTTTTGTGAGCGTTATGCATTTTTTGCATAAATAGCTTTATCTTCAAGAACCATTAGCCTCATTCTTGGCGTAAACTTGGCCTCGTCGTTATTGCCCATAAAAAAAGCATTTAATTTACATATTAAATGAAAATTCCTGGTGACTATCACGAAGGCGTTTTTCTGCGGGATAAAGGTTTTTTTTTCTTTCTTCTTCGTTCTGAAAAAGTTCGGAAGATAACTTGCGCTTGTTCTAAACAGCAAAAACATGAACCCCATCTATAATGCAACATAAACGCGTGTTTATCTGTGTGTCTTTGAATTTTCGAAATTTTTCTCGTGGGGTAACATTCCGATGACCATTTTAGCATTTCATGGCAACCGCTATTTATGAGTAAAAACAAAAAGCAAGCTGCGAGCATTATCAAGAAATAAGTAGGGCCGCTTTTATTTTAGGCGAAAACTTTCTACGGAATAAGAAACGCGAAAGAAAATATTTTCAGAAAAGAAATTATGGTTCGTATTTTTCCCTAGGATGAATTGAATAAAAGGAGCTTGTAGGAAACAATTTACCAAAATCGCTTCCAACTGTTGAAAAGGATATACTATTGGAATACCTTTGTAGCCTGTATATTACTCAAGTTATTTAATTTTCACTTGCAGAATGATGATTTTTGAGACAAGAAAGCATTAGGCATCGCTCTGATTTCATGGGAGACTATACACTCCTTGTTTCATCATTCTCATTCCGACTCATCTATGGGGGAAACGGTTTCTGTCTCTGGCTTTTCGACTTCAAAACTTTAAGAAGTAAGCCGTATCAGCCGCGTTTTAATTTTAAATTTCCAATCTCCCCTGCTATTGGCAGAAAATCCCGCTTTCATTTCTTTTCGTTCATTTCGTGACGTGTTTTCTATTATTTGTCAGTAATGGGACAGTTTTAAATTGCTGAAAGGAATTTGGTTCCTTAAAATGATATCCGATATCTCATTTTCGGAAACCGATACAAGATCCTTACTCATACGTAATTCCAAAACATTGGCTATTGATGTGGAATTTCAGCTTACTTGAAAGCAGCCAAAAGATTAATCTAAAACAAGAGTGACGATAACATCCTCCTCTTTGTGGGGTTTAGGGAAAAAAAAAGTAAATCCTATCCAGCCTATCCTCTGTAGACGAAATACACTGGCGTGCAAAAATTATGGACGAGACGGTTTTTCGAATGCAACGTCGTGCAGAAATGCTCCACATCGACTCAAATCATACCATAAGATTTCCAAGATGTAAGAAAATGGGACAAGTAAGCAAAACCGTCCAAACAAGGAATCCAAATGGTACAAAGGCACTTTATTGAAAAGGTAGCTTCGGGCAGAACTGGACAGAAGACAGAAACGTCCATGTGACAGGCGGCTACCAAGAAAAATCCAGTCTTTAGTAAGGGATATGATCACCCCTGACTGCGTTGCAGGATTTACAACGTCTGTCCATGCTGAGGACGAGGTTCTCAAGGAGCCGTTGAGGCATCGCGGCCCACTCCTCATGTAGCGCCAATCGCAGCTGCGGAATCGTTGCTGGCGGCTGGGGACGTGCTGCCAAGCGTCTCCCAAGAAGGTCCCACACGCGTTCGATTGGATTCAGGTCCGGGGGCCTTGCGGGCCCATCCATGCGTTGAATATCTTCACTCTCCAACAGCTCTGCGACAACCACTGTACGATAAAGTGTAGCGTTGTCGTCCACGAAGAGGAACTCAGGACCCACAGCAACTTGAAACAAACGCACGTGAGGCAGGAGAACCTCGGTACAATAGCGGAGGCCAGTGACTGAACCTCCTTGGAAAATGTGGAGGTCAGTACGGCTACCAAGCATGATACCGACCGAAACGAGAACTCCGCCACCTCCAAACCGGTCCCTTTCGATGATGTTGGAGGTGTGATTGAGTGTTCTCTTCTCTCTCCAGATGTATATACCTCCAGAATCGCTCGTCAGACTAAATCAGTTCTCATCCGTAAGAGAACTCGTCCCATTGCTGATGTGTCCACTTCTTGTGTTTCTGGCACCACAGAAACCGCCATCTTCGATGAGCAGGCGTTAATGGCACACACACCGTACTGGTCGTCCTGCAAATAGACCACCTTTGTGCATCCTCCTGGCCACGGTAAAACGCGATAACGAACGTCCAGTTGTCTGTTGCATGTGCCTTGCAATTTCTTCCGCTGTCTGCCGTCTGTCTCTCCTCTCCTGTAGGACAATAGACCGGTCGTCCGCCGCCGTGATTGCTCGTGGACGACCACTGCTAAACTCTCGGACAGCTGTTCCTGTCGTTTGAAATGCTCTCCAAGCTCGTGAAACGATGCTGTGAGCGATCCCGAACTCCTCGGCCACACAATTCACACTTCGACTTTCATCCAACTTCCCAATGACGCGACCTCGGTCAAAGTCATCCAGATGTCGGCTACTGGATTGCCTGTTGGCCATATCACACGGTAGCAGCAACTCGACGTCTTTCAAACCGATGTACACCGTGCAATATCTTTCACCGAATTGCTGAGCGTACACCGCCCGTGTGCTTTATGCCCTTACGACACCTCCTCCCCCTCCTACGTCATACTGTATATTTGCGCATGCCCTGCCGTACCGGACCCTAATCTTTCTCCTGAGTGGTCTTTCGGTCCGTTCTGCCTGCTCGTTCCGCTGTTATGCTAATTTCTCCTCTTCGTCCTTAATTTTTGCACACCGGTGTAGAAACGACAAGTAGTTATGGAGTTTGATTTAAGTAAATTTAATTTTTCTCATTTAACATAACTTTAGGAATTATTCAATTATAAAAGAAAGTATGTTTTGCAATTGCCCAGAACGTTAGGGACATATTTACAAGAAACTTCAGATCCCTGTAACTTGGAAGCCCCAAACACCGCGGGAGCCTATTCTGCACCACTGGCTGTTAAAGACTAATGTCAAAGATTCATCGAAACGCAAAGCTTGCTTACAACTGCAATTGTTTTTTTTTTATTAGTCTTGAAGCATGTCACCAAATGGTAACAATTCCTGTACTTGAAACAGCACACGACATCTACAGTATTTTTAAACAACAACTTCGTACAAA
This sequence comes from Macrothele yani, assembly GCA_039090855.1. Taxonomy (NCBI): domain Eukaryota; kingdom Metazoa; phylum Arthropoda; class Arachnida; order Araneae; family Macrothelidae; genus Macrothele; species Macrothele yani. Next base: position 20,442,044 of record CM077029.1, read on the forward strand.
AAGTGTGAAACTAGTCACTTTGAATCTGTACACTCACTACAAAGATATTATGGAATCCCATTTGTTCTTGTGGCAATCGCTGAACATCTACACATTCGTGAAACTCTCTCTCTCTGTCTACGTCAATGCAGCTCGTTTAACAAATGCACGTGTAAAATATTGCTCACAGAAAACTGCTCGTTCAGTCGCTCTTCTAACACCATTCCTAGCTTATTACAGATTGCATTTGGACTCATTATCAGATTTTGCCAATTTCTAATTCATCGTACGGGACATTGTGACGTCAAGTCAGAAATTATTTAACGAGAAGAAACTAAATTTATATAAGAAGACTGGAACTCAAAACGAAGCTTACATTACAGGTATATTTCACAGCATTATCGAGGCGAAAAGAAGGCACCTGTGTTCAAGATTAATTCTTATCTTTTTCACTCATTTTTAGGGACTAGGAATAATTTTAGAACGGATTCCTTTGTTTAATTTCGGTAGGAATGACTTCTTACTTGTGGAGCTATCGGGCAGCATTAACAAGGTGTCCACTGGTATCACAAAGAACAAATGTAGTACGACGTGTTTTTGAGAAAAATTTCTTAATGTGACGTGTACAATATTGTGTTTCCCCAACTAAGGCATTTCAAGTTGTATGACTTACTGAAAGGCAAGTTTGGTTTTCCCCAGAAAAACCGAATCTGAAATCACCTCCTCTATGTGTTATCTTTTTCTCGATGTTTAACAAGCACCGTATGCATCCGATCTTTAACCTAGTCAAATTTAGGACCAGAGCCAGAGACGTAGAGCAAGCGCATCATCCATCAGTGTTGTAATGGACCAACCTCGAACACGAAAGCTCGAACCCAAGACGAGCCCAAATATGTCTGTGAGGGAGGATGGCTTTATTTACCCCGGCTAGAGCTCGAGCTCTGAATTTTATTTCTTTTTGTTTTTTTTAATTGATATTGCGAGATTTATCATACGAGGCTTCTATTGCCCTTCCTCGTTGGTAAAGAAGATTCGTCGACAGCTGGATAGGGGTGGGGTGACTCCTTATTCTAGTCTTAGAGAACAACTGGCATGTGCCGTGTTTTACTGGATTTCTGCAGAAAAGGAAAAGCTTTTTCAAGAACTATAGATTCTAGTAAGTAAATACTGCGGCGGTGCCCCGGTGGCGCAGTGGTCTAAGCGATGGCTTCTGATCATTAATCCGAGATGGGTCCAGGTTCGAATCCCGGTGAGGCATGGATGTTATCTTTGTCTTACGGCGCTGGTTCTCTTCCTTCCCTGAAACCAGTAACTCTAAATTAGGAACGGACGACTGCTGATAGCGCATTGAGGTAATCACGGTGGTCGTTACACCTCCAATTAAAAAGAAAAAAAAGATACCGTGGTGTTGAACTTTCGTCCCCTAACCCCCACAAGGTATCTCCTTGCAAATTTTATAGAGCAACGTACGCAAACTGTGCCGAAGTCCAGTTTTCTCAGATGCCTGGCCTCCCTAAGCATTTGACGAGAAAACAAATGGCCAAGGAAGATCCTGCCGCTATACTATTGAAATACCCTGCTGGCCACCCAAAATGCAACACCAAGAACGACACGAGATAGCAAAGCCAGATTTACTGGACACATAACAACAGATACAAAGATGAAACGATTGAGCTTACATGCCCGTGCGACTTGCGAAACACGCAGACATCAATAGATCGTGTGGCCCCCATGGCTGGAAATAACGGCCGCCACATGCCGCGGCATCGAACGAAAGAGGCTTTGGATGTGGGCTTGGGGTATGTCGGTTAAGGCTGCTTCCACACGTTGCCACAGTTAATCAGGCGTAGACGCGGGTGGTGCTTGCCGATCAGTGACCAGACGTTTTCGATGGGCGTCATATCGGGAGAACAGGCGGGCCACTGCAGCAGTGACACCTGGTGGACCGAGAAGAAATGTTTCACGATGCGTGCCACGTGCAGGCGCGTATTGTCCTATTGAATCGTGGCCGCTGGCAGGTCCTGCAGGTAAGGGAGGACTACAGGCTCCTAAACGTCGGAGATGTAGCTGTGGCTGTTGAGTGTACCGGCGATGCGTACCAGAGGGATGCGGGTGTCATATCCAATTGCGCCCCACACCATAACGCCAGGCGACGGATTGGTATGGCGATGCATAATGCAGGCGTCATACAGTCTATCGCCGCGGTGCCGCCACACGCGGATCTGACCATCGTCGTGTTGCAGGCAGAAGCGGGATTCGTCGGAGAAGACAACGTCGTGCCATTCCGTAGTCCATGTGCGGCGTTCAACGTTCCACTGCCGCCGCACTCGCCGGTGGTGTAACGTCAATGGCAATCGCAGCAATGGGCGCCGTGCGACAAGTCCCCGCTGTTGCAGACGACGTCGAACTGTACGTGCTGACACAGGTTGCTGCGCAATCACCCTGATTCCTGCGCTAACGTTCCTGAAGTGGCGGTGCGAGCCGTCAACGCCCGCCGCACGACATGCCGTTCCTCTCCTTCGGTGGTGTGCTGCGGCTGTGGCAATCGCCCACGTCGGACCGTCCGTCCCTCATGCACTCACCGAATCCATACTCGCCTCACTGTGACTGGATGTCGTCCCACACGGGCGCCGATGTCTCGGTACGATAAACCGCTGTCGCGATAAGCCACTATTCGTCCTCTGTCGAACTCCGAAAAGTGCTGGAATGACTACCGTAGTCTGCGACGAGGCATCGGAAATCTTCCCTCGCACAGGTCCGGCATCACAACACACTTCCACTACTTACACCCCGCCTTCTGTGCACCTTTCTTATAGTGCTTCTCGGTGGCGTGTTGGACGCACATGATTTGCATATACCCTGCAATGCTAATCGTTTGCATGCCCTTTCGCGGGCGACGCATGCTGAGAATTTCAGGCCAATCGGATGCTTCCTTTTTGGTGTTGCATTTTGGGTCGCCAGCAGTGTAGATAAATGTCCCTTCCGCACTCCCCAATTCAGAAGGCATCGGTTAATTCGAAAGGGAGGAGAGATTAGAAGTTTTGACGTACTACAGAGGTAAAAGCATGTGTCAAGACGACAAATCTACAGCGAGACATTTTGTCTGCGTAGCTCAGTTGGGAGAGCGACTTACTCCGGAGTGAGGGGACATGGGTACGATGTCGTTACGAACAAACTTGTGTTTCAACAAAGTCTGGAATGGAATTTTTTTTTATAAATACCTGGACATACATGATTAAGTTTTGGGGCTGGTTCTAGCCCGGACTATATTTTGCGATATAGAAATGGGCTCGGGATGACATACTCCGGGGTTAGGCTAGCTCAGGCTCTTAAAATTGAACCCGAACTCAGCACAGTTTTTCGTGCCTCATCCAGGGCTCAAACGCTGAACGATTCGCCATGACACCGTTCCACCGACCACTCAGCCACCGGACGTCAAATGTCGCAATCTGATCATCACGTGGCATATCTAACTACATCATTCTTATGTGAAATGAAGGTGGGTGTCTTTATGAGATTTCTTCGGGAACGGGAATGCTTTATACGTATAATGAGTTTGTGCGTTTTTCTTAACTTTTAAGAATTTGTTCAGCGCAAAGTAATGCAACACTCCAAGTGGGAATAAATTAGGTGTAGCTGAAGGACAAACTAACGTCGGGAATGTGGAAACAGGTGTGCTATTCTCAAACACTGATTTACCTTTTCCAGAAGAGGGAGTAACTTGGAAATAGTGTAAAGATTAAAAGCTGACGTCGTACTTGAACTCTCCAGGCTCTTCCGCATCCTTCGAGTCTCTATTCATTCAACTTGTTAGTGCGTAGCGACTTACAGGATATTATCGCCTGTTTCAGCGTTACCAAGGGAATGAAGGAAACACGCTCTGATCTGCCGCGCGACATGGACTACGGTGCCTCTTTCAAGTGGCCGCCTAAAGGCATAGACGCCGCACTTCAGATGTGCCTTGCGAATTATCTCTCTCTCTCTCTCTCTCTCTCTCTCTCTCTTAGTTCCTTTCCGCCGAGAGCCAGGAATTAGTAGGGCGAACGTTGACTCATTAAGGTCGAAAATGACGCAGGATGTGTAATTCTCTTTCCTTAATTGCCTTCAAAGGTACAGGAAATCCCATACACATTTACCCCAGTGTTCGCGTGCTTTCGAAAAGCCTCTTATTACTCTTATCTGCAGTAATTCGCTGAAGTCCAATTGCGTCCCCTATCGGACGCAAGTCTGAGTGGTTCCTGAATCATCATTTGAGTTTTTAAAAATTGCTGCGGTGCTTTATCTCAGTTCGTGCGCAGCGAGGCTCTGATATTAGCTTTTTATCGTTTTTGTCGGTGCGGAATATTCACGCATAAACTTCTGCGAACACAGTTTAAGATGATAGATGATGAGCATATACATACTAGTTGATACCCTGAGCTCATTATTTCTAAGTTATGGCACAGAGTAAAAATTCACCAGTGTCAACAAAAATGACTGCAACTTGTGCAAATGGCAGAGGAACCACATCAAAGATAGTTCGTGCTTCCTCCTTCATTATCAAAGTAAGTTTATGGCTGCTTCAGGAAAAGGATTCTGAAATCTGACATCCTCCCGATCGCCACACACACACACACACACACACACACACGTAGAGGAATATCGACCGCGTTATTATCTGCCTACCTATCTTGAAAGGCTACCGCATTAGTAAGATAGTGACTGTTTATCGTAGAGAGTGTATCTAAATTGAGTTGAGTAGATTTGGGGCGGGAATCCCGCAGAGAGAATTCGAAAGTATGTACAGCATAGATTCTTAAAGCCCCCACCCTTACCCGTCCTCCAGCAGCGAACCAGGAAAGTGATGCGAAGTAATATGGAATTTAATGAGAAGTGCATGTTAACATAAAATCCACAGCAGCAGAAAATAGAGAATCATAAATGACGACCAACTTTAAGGTATTATGATCTGTTGCTATATTAAGATCCCATGATTGCTTCTGACATCATGTTCTGACGTAAAATGGCGATAGATGACTGATCAGAATATACGATATGAAATATGAAGACGAAATGCGACTCGAACATTTGGCATGAAGCACACTGCGAACGACTACATGAATATAACTTGGCATAGCCGCCTTGATGGCGCAGTGGTTTAAGCTATGGCTTCTGGTCATTCTTCAGACAGGGGCCCGAGTTCGAATCCGGTGGGGTGTGGATGTTTTGTTTGTCTTACGGAGCTGGCTCCTTCCGTTCCCTAGAACCAGTGGCCCTAAATTAGGGACAGGAGACTGCTTATAGCGCATTGAGTTGCTCACGGTTTCGTTAAACCTCCAATCAAAAAATAATAATAAATTGTCATAGGGGATCTTAGTCGGCGCCCAAGTGGAATCGTAATCGGCGCCCAAGTGGCACAGTGGTCCAAGGGGATCTTAGTCGGCGCCCAAGTGAAATCGTGATCTGCGCCCAAGTGGCACAGTGGTCCAAGGGGATCTTAGTCGGCGCCCAAGTGGCACAGTGGCACAAGGGGATCTTAGTCGGCGCCCAAGTGGCACAGTGGCCCAAGGGGATCTTAGTCGGCGCCCAAGTGGCACAGTGGTCAAAGGGGATCTTAGTCGGCGCCCAAGTGACACTGTGGTCCAAGCGATGGATTCTGTTCATTCGTCCGGGATGGGGCCGGGTTTGACTCCCGGTGAGGCATGGATATTGTGTTTATCTTACGGCACTGACTCTCTCCCTTACCTGTAGCCAGTGACCCTAAATTAGGGACGGGGCACTGCTTATTGACCACTGAGTTGCTCACTGTGGTTGTTAAACCTCCAATCAAAAAAAAAATAAGAAAAAGAGTCGGGATTGGCTTAAGCAGGTAAGCAAATCATCAGAGGGTGCTCATTAGGGGTCGCCTTTTCTTTTTTTTTTTTTTGAGAGGGGAGGGGGCAGACGCTAATGACAATCGTGAGCAACTCAATGGTCAGTCACCCGTCCTTAATTAAGAGACACTGGTTCCACGGAAGGGATAATTCCAGTGCTCTAAGACAAACGAAACATCCGTCCCTCACCAGGATTCAAACCTGAACCCACCTCGGACGAATGGTCAGAAGCCAGCGCTTAGGCCATTGTGCCACCGGAGCGGAGGGGGGGGGGTTTGGCTTTGACAGAGCAACTGTTCTAAAATTTTAAATGTTGAAAAGCTTGTGCGAGAGAAATAAAATATTCCTGGGGTACCAACTTATACTGCCTCCGTCTTTGGCCAAAGCGTGTCTTGCTTTGCCCGTCTGTCAAAGCAACTTTTTCTTGTGTGTGTGTGTGGGGGGGGGGGGACGCGCTTCCATTCATCACATAAAGCGGCAGCTTTATGTGATGAATGGAAAGCGCGTACATATCGGTGTGTTCTAAAAGCATGTCTTGAAAGATCAGAGCATGCATTAAGACCAAAGGTGGACCAACACCGTACTAATGAATATCAATAAATGCTATGTTGTGTTTCTCTTCTAGGTGTCAGTGACCTTTGTCATCATAGTGTATATCTGATTACCATCAGATTTGCGCTTATGACTGTGGCTGTGTGCGGAGGCATAAAACCAGCATTAATGTCTACCATGTATAAATGAAGAATTATTTCTTCGGAGAAATTCGTTTCTCAAATATACAAATTTGGAGAAATTTTTATCTCTAAAATTTTCACGAAGTAGCTTTACCTTCGTATGTACAAAATGTTGAGGCGCCGAAACGACTGGGTGAATCTAGAACACCCAATAATTTTATGCAGGGTGCGATTGTTAAATATTTTAAAAATAATTGAGAGCACCGTTTATCTCGTGACAATTTGAGTTACTAAGTACTTGAAAAATACTAAAACATCGTCAAATATTTTAAAGTGGAGTGAGGCAGAACAGTGAGTACGTTAATTTTTCTTTCTTTTTATCATTGGAGGTTTAATAACCACCGTGCGCAACTTAATGGGCTATGTATAAGCAGTCGCCCGTCTCTAATTTAGGGTCACTGGTTCCAGGGAAGGGAGAGAACCAGTGCCGTAAGACAAACTCAACATCCATGCCTCACCGGGATTCGAACCCGGACCCTTTCGAACGAATGATCAGAGGTCATCGCTTACACTGCATCACTGCAGCGGCCAACTTAGATTGTACCATCGGCATTTTTTTGCAAAAAACGTTCCTGAACTATATTAAAAATAAATAAATGCTTCGATGTAGTTATGGTACTGGCTCACAGGTGGCGCCGCTCTGTGAGCCAGTACGACAACATCGCGATAAAGTTATTTATTGATTTTTGATATAGTTTAGGAAATTCTTTTGCAAAAATCACCGATTGTATAATCTAAGTTAGGATTTTTTTAGCATTGGGCCAATTTTGATGCATGGGAAATCTTTGTTCGCTGAGGATATCGGGTAGAAATTTTGTGCATTGGAAGTATAGTGAGCAAAATTATTAGATGTCCACCTGAAAGCAGAACCACCATTATTACAATGTGGAAATGGCGATGCCGTTTAGCATGATAATATGCAGAGTCTTACACAGCTTCAGGTATGTGATATTTTTATAATATTGCTGCTGTGGATTTAAATTGCGTAGTTTTCGGTTGCACAAATCGCGTTAACAGCAAACAGAAGAGAGTTACGTTTCAGAAGTTAGTGAAGTTTTCAATTTTAATGTTTAGCTTTATTTTGAACTTCTTCAAATGTTTCATGTATTTCAGTTTAAAATGAATCGGGAAGGTATCTCAAAATAATTAATTTTATAAATCTAGCATTTCTGAAACGCATCGGTAGGAAGGTAAGGATGCAAAAATGGAAATATTTACGAGAAGAGAACGCGATTCGAACCATTCAAGACGCTGTAGAATATCCTTGAAGACCACCTGCTCTCCGACACTTGAATGGCTGCCGCTCGTGGTTATAGGATTAACGCAAAGTGCTATTGCTTTATACCAGGGCATCTCCGGAAATTTTTTCTAACCTCCATACTCTGACCCGAATATATGATATGACGTAGATTACGTCAAAATGCGCACTGAGAAACTATATTCTGCATGTTATGATAGATATGGAGTAATATTTTTGAGAAATACGGCTAGTTCAAATTTGCGCTGAAAGATCGTAAATTACAAATTATGAAGTAAAAATTCTAGTTTTAGATATGCAAAATTCAAACCTTCATAAAGAATTTTTATCATTGAAATCATGCATATCACAGCTTTTAGCTTCAAAGCTTTAAACATAAGACGTGAAAGAACACTATTACCAAAAAAGTAAAAGTAAAATGAGGCCATTACCTTCATTTCCAATGCAGCATTCAATTCAAAAATGAAAACATCTGCTTTATGGCTTCCACAATTCATACAAGATTCATAAATGCGATATTTTTCAATAACTTGTACGTAAAATGCACAGTAATTAGCATTCAGTCTTCTGAAGGAGAAGTACAACATTAATTCCCTTAAAAGTAACCAACTCCAACTCGCTACAATGCAGTACTTCTTCAGGTTGACAGTCGCGCTATTGCGCATGCGCCGAGATAAAAAAAAAAAAAAAAAAAAAAAGCTTGCTCGTCTCGATAAGAAAATAAAACGCAGATGCATAAACAGTGATGCATCCACGCTACAAGATCAGCAGATGGTCAAATAAGAGCCGCTATGCCTTGAACCAACTTTTTTTCTTTAACAGAGATTCGGAGTTCAAGTTTCCAGACTAACAGGTAGATTTAATTAGGTAATTTTGCTAACAATTTGCCATTGTCTTTCGAATATTGCATTTTGAAACTTTGCATAGTTCATTTACAGTAATTACATAGTGATTTATTTGTATTGTCTGCATGAAGAACCAATTCTGAAACAAATACTCATTCTTCTTGCAGTTTTTTCTTTTTTTTTTCAAAGTGGTAGCGATTTCATTTTATTTTTTCCTTTGTGTCTTCTGATATCACACTATGAGTAGAGTACCAGCAAATGGGAAACTCGAAAGTCATATTAATTCATGTGAAAGTGTTTATTGACAGTAGTAATCCGCCTTTAGATTGGTAAACACATTTATCGCTATAAGAAACCATCGCTGAAGATTGACCTTAAAATTTCATGTTCGGGATTTGTCTCCATGATCAAACAATAAGAAGCATTTTGATTTACTTTATTTCCTAACAAGTTTTTTGTAAAACAATGTGCGTTCTTATGGTATCATCTCGTTCGTCTGTCCGTCCGTTTGCCTCTGAACACCTTATAACTGTAACTATTTATTCGCAGGATTTGGAAAATACTTTTTCGCATTGAAAAACTTGAAACATGAGAACGATTGTCCTTTTTTTCAGGTTGTTTGCAGATGCATAACTTCGCCTCTGGAGAGAGTCAGTGCAGATGCTATCGAATTCAAAATACATACTATTATTTACAGCTAGTCTATAGTCCGTCCTAGGACGGTTCTTTTTAAGATTTAAATAAATATTAATATATACGGAATGTTTCCCGTTCTAAGATGGGATGAAATTTTCAATTGAAGCAGACTGAAAACAAATCAAATAGACGCCTGCTTTTTGTAAGGAGATATACACTGCTGGCCACAGGACACTAGATAGCAAAGCCAGATTTACTGGACAGATAACAACAGATACAAAGATGAAACGATTGAGCTTACAGGCCCGTGCGACTTGCGGAACACGCAGACATCAATAGTTCGTGTGGCCCCCATGTCTGGCAATAACGGCCGCTACACGCTGCGGCATCGAAAGAAAGAGGCTTTGGATGTGGGCTTGGGGTATGTCCGTGAAGGCTGCTTCCACACGTTTCCACAGTTCATCAGACGTAGCCGCGGGTGGTGCTTGCCGGGCCACTCGGCTGCCGATCAGCGACCAGACGTGTTTGATGGGCAACATATCGGGAGAACAGGCGGGCCACGGCAGCAGTGACACCTGGTGGGCCGTGAAGAATTGCTGCACGGTGCGTGTCGCGTGCGGGCGCTAATTGTCCTGTTGAAACGTGGCCGCTGGCAGGTCCTGCAGATAAGGGAGGACTACAGGCTCCAAAACGTCGGAGATGTAGCGCTGGCTGTTGAGTGTACCGGCGATGCTTACCAGAGAGGTGCGGGTGTCATATCCAATTGCTCCCCAAACAATAACGCCAGGCGACGGACCGGTATGGCGATGCATAATGAGGCGTCATACAGTCTCTCGCCGCGGTGCCGCCACACGCGGATCCGACCATCCTGGTGTTGCAGGCCGAAGCGGGATTCGACGGAGAAGGCAATGTCGTGCCATTCCGTAGTCCAGGTGTGGCGTTCAACGGCCCACTGCCGCCGCAGTCACTGGTGGTGTAACGCCAATAGTAACCAGAGCAATGGGCGCCGTGCGACAAGTCCCCGGTCCTGCAGACGACGTCGAACCGTACGTGCTGAAACAGGTTGTTGCGCAACACGCCCCAATTCCTGCGCTAACGTTCGTGATGTGGCGGTGCGAGCCGTCAATGCCCACCACATAACATGCCGTGCTCTCGTTTATTGATGTGTCGCGGCTGCGGCAGTCCCTCACGTCGGTCCGTCCGTCCCTCCCGCACCCACCGAATCCACTATTCGTCCTCTGTCGAACTCTGAAACGTGGTGGAATGACTGCCGTATTCTGCAAGGAGGCATCAGGAAGCTTACCACGCACACGTCCGGCAGCACTACACACTTCCACTACTTACACCTCGCCTTCTGTGCACCCTTCTTATAGTGCTTCTCGGTGGCGTGCTGGGCATACATGACTTGCATATGAGCTGCAATGCTAATAGTTTGCATGTCCTCTCGCGAACGACGCATTTTGAGAATTATAGGCCAATCGGATGCTTCCTTCTTGGTGTTGCATTTTTGGTGGCCAGCAGTGTAGTAAAGAAAAACTTATAAAGCAAGAAATCATTCATGTTAGAACTGAAATTTATATACTATTTATTTCCGTTTTTCAAAAGACCTCGCGATAAATAAACATTATGCGTAAAATATTTGTTGTTTAATAATTTTCCTTGTCGTCCAGTTGTTTTCGTGTAAACTTACTTTGATAACTTTTGCTTTGATCTTTCGCATTAAATGACTTTTTCTCCAGCACACTTGTTATTCCGTTCACGGCTTGTTTTAGACTGTCCTATACAATGGTTAGTTTGAAACTGCATAACAAAGCTTTTTCTACAAAATAATGCAACATCTGGCATTACAAATCGGAGCTATCTAAATTATCGACAATGTGCTGTTGGACGACATGCGTTTTTACATGTAATTTTGCTCACTTTGACATCTCAAGACTTCAGTTTTTACTGAAAGTTAGAGCGTTTGGATAGATGGGTATTTTGTAAAACGCATAATGTAATCAGCACTAAACTCGGAAAGTTAGTTAAATTAAAAATTATTTAAGAGTACAAATTAATATTTGAATTGTGCTAAATTAAATTAATATGCAAACTCAACTTGCAGTGATATTAAGATTTCAATTCGAATTTTGTAGATCGGATAAATAGAAATCGAGTCATTGAAATCCAATGTTCTTAAATTAGTACGCGATCACTTTGAGATGTCAAAGTGATCGCGTACTATTATATAGCATGCAGTCACTTTGACATTAGATCACGTGCAATTATATAGCACGCGATTACATTGACATTAGATCGCGTGCTATTCTATAGCACGCAATCACTATGACATCTCGAGAGCACACACGAATTGGTCGATATGTGCTAGCGCAACAATTCAGACGTTGCTGCGACGTCAAGCGTTCCAGACAGATCTGTCTGTTTATATTATTAATGTTTCTAATTATCCGACTGAAAAAAAATATTTCTTCCATTCGATACTTCTTTGTAACGCAGAATAATTGACTGCAATATGTTTGTTAAGGCATGCGTTTTTCGTATAGTGGGAGTAAAGTTAAACTGTGTTCGTGAATACGTAAGGAACGCTTATAGCGAAGTAAATCCGTTTTTTTTTTTACTTGGTGTAAATTTCTATTCCCCAAGCTTTCACAGAGGCTTTCTTAAGACAATGTAGACATAAATGTTTCTGCCGCCAGGGCCAGAAGTATATATTTCTGTTTCTTATGCATCTGCCGCAATATAGGCGATTCTGAAAACTCACTGGTTTCCATAAATTAAGCAACAAACCAAAAAATCGCGATAATTGGGTAAATATAGTTCAAATTGCACGAAATTTGCATATGTTACAGGCGAAGGCATACAGCATCGATGTATTAAACGCAAATGAGTGGCGCTGGCAGCGCTTTATGCAAATCCGCAAGAGCTTAAGACTAGCTGTTTCGGAGGGAGTCGCTAATTCATGTGCGGCGGTGAATGACAAGATTTAAAGATACTGATTTTGTTAATATGACTTCGAGACGTCATTTACCAGCGGAGTTACGCTACAGAGCGATAGGCCGACTCGAAGCCGGGCAACGGCAGGCGAACGTCGCATGATGCTTTGCTGTACCTCCGGGAAGCTGCAACCGCGGCTTATAACTATGACAGCAGTTATAAGCCGCTGTTGCAGCTTCCCGGAGGTACAGCAAAGGTGGGCCAAGGTCGACGACCTCCGCGGGTAACCGATTTTTACGGCTTTCGGTACGGAGGAACAGGACGGCTACACTGACACATCTCAGACCTGTGTTTGCGGCAGCCAACCGGACGGACGGTATCAGCTTCGACTGTACGCAGAAGGCTACATGCAGGAGGACTGTATGATCGGCAACCTGTATTATGCGTGCCCCTCACCCCTCACCACCTGGGGGAACGTTTCAGTAGCGCACGAATGCATGTGAACTGGGCTCAACATCTGTGGAGGTCCGACCTGTTCACTGATGAGTAGCGATACTGTTCACAGAGTGAGCTTACATCTGGAGTGAGGCCAGTACTCTCTATCTTCCCTCTAATATCCAGGAAACTGACACCTATGGTGGCGGTAAAGTTGTTGTGTGGGCAGGCATATGGTTAGGCGACTGTAACGACCTCTGTGTGTTGCTACATGGAAATCTCAAAGCTCAGAGGTATAGAGACGACATCCTGGACCGGCCACAATTGGCAATATATTTACACTGTAGGCGTTATCCGCCTACAGTACAAATGTATTGCACAGCTCGCCTCGTGCACCAGTATCTGGAACATGAGACTATAGTCCATATGGAGTGGCCAGCACGCTCTTCCAATCTGAATCCCATTGAGAATGTCTGTGATGCTCTCTGGAGGCGTGTTGCTGGCCTCGAGCCCCCTTCCCGAACCGTGCAGGGGCTGCGCACTACTTTAATCGAGCAATGGACGCAGTTACACACGGAACTGCTCGACACCATAATTAACAGTATGATGCTGTCGGGCCTGTATTGCTGTTCAAGGTAACCACACTCTGTATTGAAGTACCTTTTTCTATTTCATCTTGATACTTATATTTCAGTATTTTCATATTTGCATCACTCATACAAAATGTAAATGCTTTGGATCACATGTTCTTATGGTTTTCTTTGTTGTTGTTGTTGTTACATTTTGTGTGATAAATCTTACAACCAAATTTCATCCGAAAACGGTTGCATACTTTTTGAGTTATCACTATTTTTTCCATTTGTTAGTTAATTTATGGAAACCAGTGTAGAATGGAAACATTCTTTCGCAGTCAGGTACCGTTCACCTCGTCAAACCTTTTGAGAATACCTTCTGCTTAAAATAATGCATCGCTTTTCCGTCAAGGGGTATAGATTTACATCGTATTTTGTTGGATATCTCTACTTCTGTCCTATTTGAAGAATTCTTTTTTTTTTTTTTTTTGTGTGTGTGTTTCGTCGGACAACTTATCTGATGCGGAAAGTTTGGCATATAATTTAAAATTTTTTCTTAAGGTGTCACTGCAGAGTATAAGTTCAAGTTTCCATTTACAGCATATAAGCAGCAATATCTGTGCGTCCAAAAACCCTATTGAAAAAATACTTTTTCGGTAAGATACTATTAACTACGAAAACATTTGGTGTGCATTTCCTACCCAAAATAATACACAATTTTACCGTTATTGGACGCAAATGTTTAATTTGTTTTCGTCGATACCTTTTCTTCAAAAAGTCCTACTGAAAAAAACATTTCGATACCAGATACGATTTACCTTGTGGAACTCTTTGTTTGAGCTCATGGGTGTTTTACAGTTCACTGCTCTGGCGCCAAATGGTGTTAGTGTGTATATTTGATGGGAAACATTATCCTCTTTAAATAATGCATAGCTTTCCCGCTAGGGGGCGTAAAGGTAAAAAAGTATTTTCCTTTCCATCTCTGCTTTCAGGAGACGTATTTGAAAAATTATTTTTCCTTAACGCAGCTGTTGCTATGAGGAATAGTTTTCCCAAATGGTCTACTTTCCGTTATGCAAAATTCTTCCGCTAGGGATCATAAACTCTTCTTCTTATATCATGTTTTCCTCTATATCTCTTCTTCTCACTTTTCGATTTGAAAATCCCCTTGGCCGCCCCGGTGGCGCAGTGGTCTAAGCGATGGCCTCTGATCATTCGTCCGAAAGGGGTCCGGGTTCGAATCCCGGTGAGGCATGGATGTTGTGTTTGTCTTACGGCACTGGATCTCTCCCTTCCCTGGAACCAGTGACCCTAAATTAGGGACGGGCGACTGCTTATAGCCCATTGAGTTGCTCACGGTGGTCGTTAAACCTCCAATAAAAAAAAAAAAAAAATCCCCTTGTTTGTGATACTAGTTCTAAAAACTTTTCGTTCATAATTTGTTATAAATAAATGCTTCTAAATATCCGACTGAAACATAAAAATCCTTTGCGCAGTGCTCTGGCTTATGACCATTCGTCCTAAAAGAGTTCGGGTTCGAATCCCAGTGAAGCATGAATGTTGTGAAAATCCCCCAAATACGTGGCGTCAGTGAATAAACAAAGACATCGCTCTATCCACGTTTTACGAACACACGGCAACCGAAAAATTGTTATCGAGAGATTCGGGATTCATTTCCCTGACGGTGACCGAATAACAATTGCTGTGTGTTGGTAAAACGTGGATAGAACGATATATTTGTTTATTCACTGACGCCAAGTATTTCGAGGATTTTCACTTTGGATCTCGCCCTTTGGATTTAACTGCTACAATTAATATATAGACAGTGTTTTTAACGCCCACCAGATGGAGGCGTCTCAGTAGCTGAGCCCATCTTACGGATTTATGATGTCAGAAGCTGACTGAAAAACACACATAGCGCCGTGGATTGTTGGCCACCGTGGTGTAAGGCTAACGCGCTCGGCTTGATATCGAGAGGTTCGGGGTTCATTTCCCCGACGGTGACCGAATAACAATTTTTTGGTTGCTGTATGTTGGTAAAACATGAATGTTGTGTTTGTCTAACTACACTGCCTCTCTCGCTTCCCTGGAGCCAGTGGCCTTAAATTGGGGACGGGCGACTGCTTATAGCCCACCGAGTTGTTCACGGTGGTCGTTAAACCCCCAATCAAAAATTCCAAATAAAAAATTTAAGTAACAAGTGCAAAAGCAGATGGCGCGCGTGATGACCAAAATATTTCGGAGTAGGCTATAAAATAGTACCACGTATGCAGGTCCATCTCATTCGTAAACATGTCATGGGTTAACATGCCAAGCAATAAGGATCACTTTAGGCATTGTTTGCTTTATGAGTTCAACAAAGGCAACAATGCAGCTGAAGCCTGCCGCAATATTTGTGAGGCGTATGGCGTGAATGCTGTAGACGAAATCATATGTCGCCGTTGGTTCTGGAAATTCCGTAGAGACAAGCTGCAGAGATTAACCACGTTCTGGAGTTCCACTAGAGATTTCTGAAGGGGATCTGAACCAAGCACTATAAACTGACCAACATCTAGCCTTTGAAAAATTATCAGAAAGGTTTTTCTGTACACAGAACTACAGTAGAGAGAAGACAGTATGCGCTTGGGATTATCACGAAGTTTGGCCAGTGGGTAGCACATTACATATCCGGAAAAACATTGATCGGACAGGGTCATCAGCTGTTTTTCCTTGCTTGCGTGTAAGAGAAATGGATATTTCTTGGAACGATTATTTACGGGTGATGAAAAGTTGATCATTTACAAAAATGTAAAGCGTCAAAGGATTATATGCTGATTTGGAGAGCCTCCTCCATCGGCTTCAAGAGGAGGACAGCGCTTGAGAAAGGTCTTGTTAAGTGTATGGCGAGATGTCAAGGGACTAATCCACTGCAAGCTACTTGCACATAACCAAACGATAAATGCAGACCTGTACTGCTAATTGTTGGAAGACTGAAAGAAAAATTGAAATCTAAGAGTCCATCACTGACTAATTGCAAAGGTGCCATCTTGCAACATGACAACGTTAGACACCAAACAGCTTTAGCCACTCAGAGAAAATAACTGGGCATTGAATGGGAAGTGATACCTCACATCCCGTATTTTTAAACTTCAGAACAACTTCGCTGGAAAAATTGTTGAAGATGTCGAAACTGCATTACAAGGGTTTTTTGATTCCAAAACGGAAGTGTTCTACAAAAGGGGAATTCAATTACAACCAGAAATATGGCAGGAGGTCATGCATAGGTAATAGAGGCAATTATGTACTTAAAAGAACGAAGCTGTTATTTATTCAAAATGATTTAGTTTTCTTTGCTAATAAAAAAAACAGGTAGAGCTTCAGCAGCACACTTAATAATTCCTGCCCATTTTGAAAACGTGTCGACGTAATTAATAAATAGGAACTGTACAACAATTATACACAAAATAGTGTAACTATACTAATGATCCGAATTTCTTGGCGTAGAATACAAATCAAAATTTCCAAGATTTCGCACATCAACCACATGACTTTTCCAAGGATTGCATAGAAATAGAATAGAAATCAAATCTTGGAAACTTTGATTTCTATTCTACGCCAAGAAATTTGGATCATTAGTATGGTTATACTATTTTGAACATGTTTGCGTAAAGGTATTCATGTACTAAATCTTTAAGATTATGGTATTTAAAGTAATTGCTTCTAGGTGAACTGATAGATTAAATTTTTGTAGTTTTCTTTCTTTCTTTGAAATTTTATCTTTGTATATATGGCCGCTTTCAATACGGCCTGGTATTTTTCTGTTTGTCAGCTTTGTTTTTTTCTTCCTCGGATGTGGGAACTTTCTAATTACAATTTGATCGAGAGAGTTCACGGTTCATGCGAGAATATTTTTTCTACGTAATTTGTGCAGCACATTACGGATTGAGTCAAACCCTCTTGGCTGCCCCAGTGGCGCAGTGATCTAAGCGATGCCTTCTGATCATTCTTCCGAGTTGCATCCGGGTTCGAATTCGGGAGAGACATGGATGTTGTGTTTGTTTTACAGCGCTCGCTCTCTCCCTTCCCTGGAGTCAGTAGCCCTAAATTAAGGACGGGCGACGGCTTATAGCCTATTGAGTTGCTCACGATGGTCGTTAAACCTTCAATAAAAAAAAGGAAATAACCCTCTTTTTTTCCAATAGGCATCTCTCACCGCCAACTCCAATCATTCACAGATCGCGCTGCACGTTCATTTGATTCCGGTCGTTTCAGAATCACCAGCATTACGTTTACCTCTCTATGCTCCTCTAATATCTTTGCTTTTTAGCAGCTAGCAAGAAAAAGCAACTATTACTATTTCTCAATGTTTTATGATTGTAAAAATCTGGTTGATGTTTTGAAATTATTTTTACTTTGTTTTGTAACAGGTTCCATTGAATATGAATAACTTAGAAACATTTTATTCTTTCGTAAAGTATCCAACAGACGTGCTAATTAAAACCAACATTTTCGTGTTAATTTATAGTTTTGATTTCACGTGTGTGTTTGAGGTTGGTTTGATTTTCCACGTGTGAGAGGTTTCAGCCGATATCTTGGGTCGTCTGTGCAGAGAGAGAAATGCAGGTCAGCCAGTATTCATGGGCGCCCATAGAGTAGAACAAGAGGGGGAATGTGCCCTTCCCTAGTAATCGTATCATGGCCTTTGTGTGCTTAGAACGTACTACAGACATTTTCGCAATAACATTAATTCTGATTGCTCATTTCTATGTAGAACTTCTGGATGAGCGTTTATATGGAAAAAAATGCGGAAAACTTTGAAAATTTCGGGAAGAAAAAGCGAAAATTTACAGTAGAAAGTAGTAATGAATTTTTCCATTGAATGTTGAAGAGCAGCGTACATACACTATATTGACAAAAGTATCCGGACACCTAGAAGAGAAACACAACATTGCATTTATTAACATACATTAGTACGGTAGTACGGTGTCGGCCCACCTTTGGCCTTAATGCATGCACTGAACATTCGAGACATACTTTCGACAAAAGTTTGGAACACAGCGATAGGTATGTGCTTCCATTCAGTACATAATGCTGCCGCGAACTGTTGCTTAGTACTAGGCCTTGGTTCCAAACTTCTTATTCGGTGCTAGGCTTATGAGCAGCCGCACGACCACGGTAACACATGGAATAAAGTTATCTGCGAATGGTACGTGTACATACCGAGGTTCCAGCATTGTTACTCACCTGTACACTAAAATCTTGTGGAGTACTCCGTCGAATAGCTGTAACGGCTCTTCTGAGACTTCGACGTCCTCTATCACTGATTTTCTTGGTCTGCCGGTACGTTTTGCTGCTTCAGGCACGCCATGTCTCTTCCACTTATTCACTACATCCAAAACAGTTGACTTGGGTATGTTAAAACGCCTCTCGGTTTCTCTTATGGACAACCCTCTAATATAATACCCAACAATCTTACCTTTCTCAAACCTAGATCTCTCCCGCCGCGACATTTTTACTCAACCTCACAGTGCGATATGATCGCGTTCAGCTGCAGGCTTGTTTTTATATTGTTTGCAGCTGTACCGCGCATCTTAACAACGCAGTGGATCCGTACATTTGCTTTTAAAGGATTGTCTGGAGACTTTTTTCAATATAGTGTATGTACAATATGGAAAAGTATGAAAAACAAAGAAATGAAAAATATATCAGCAGCTGGACAAAGATCTGGACAATTATCCCAGAAATTTGTCTTGAGGGTAATTTTTCATTCTTGATGTCTGACTGAGTAGTATCCGGGGTTAAGTAGCGCATATGACACACACACACACACACACACACACACAAAGAAAAAAAAGATCAAATGAACGACAAGAAAATTTCCTTGTTCTCCTAAATCACTGTCTAATAGCATTTATGCAACAATTGTTTCATAATTTTAGGGTCTTCCTGTTTCGAAATAAATGTATGTGTAAAAAGTATGGTAAAACGTATTTAGATAACAAGAAGGCACAAGGAAATTTGTATATTTGTTGTTTGTACATGTATATGCTATTCTTAGTCACAATTGCTGTTTGCCCCTTCTGAATACTAAGCTATGAGGGCCCATGTCAGTATTTCTACTTGAATATAACGATCTATCAAAACCACCCCAAATAAAATGAATAATAACTGTACTGTTATGGGAACTAAGTTTTAATGTCTCCGAGCTAGGGGTTCTCATCATATTGCGATCTCTAAAGACTATTTACATAAAATTTCCAACGGAACTACTTGTTGCGTTGGTAACAACGATCTACCAAAAAAAAAAGCTTTTTTCATCCCACAAGAAATAATACGTGATTTTTCACAATATATCAAATCCTTTATTTAAGGGCCTACAGAAATATCTTCAATAATATTGGCGTCACTGATTCTGGAGAAGTTTAAGATTCCCAAGCTGCTTTTTTTTATGTGGCTAAACTTCACAATTTTTTATTATTTTGTCAGCTCCTTTATTTCAGCGCCTACAGAAATTCCATCCTTAATTTTGGCGTCACTAATTCCGAGTTATTTTAAGATTTTCAAGCTGCTTTTTTTAACGTGGCTATACTTTTGAAATTTTTCATCTTGTATCAACTCCTTTATTTGAAGGCTTACGGAAATCTCTTCCATAATTTTGGCGTTACAAATTCTGGTGAATTTTTCTTATAAATATAATAATCCAGCACTATTTTGGTCTATTGTTTAGACAAAGGTTTTCATAAGTAGTAGTTTTATCTGGGTGGAGGGGGTTGAAAACATTTTTGGAGATGACCAGTGAAGGGTTTACGACATTTTTCTTTCCTGGAGTTAGTGAGTCATGTTTCAGTCAGCCTTTTCTCATATAATGACTTCTACGGATCTCTCGTATCCCATGTACACAGGAAACAGCAACATTTTCTGCATTGAAGCTACAAACTAAGAAAAACAGCAATGTCTTTCAATTCACCAGTGATGCCCCAAGCATATTTTTCATATGACTTTTTCCTAAAAGTAGTTTCATGTATTCATATGGCTCTTACATGTCAGTAACATCGACTAATAGCACCGACGGGAATTTATTTCTCTTGTAAAGAAGCATAGCTTTCAAGTTTACTTTAGGGGAGCCAAAGAACAAGTGCCATTCTGTTGTATCATCTTTATTACCCAGTGCTTCCATTATAGAGCAAACATCATTACAAAATACCAAATTTATTTCTTCTTACGAAAAGAAAGTTTTAAATTCAACGTGTCAGATCGTTGCGAAAAAACAACTACTTTATTATTTCGTTGGAGAAGCTCCTATCCTTTTAAACAATATCCTAAAACTAAAAGCCGCGTCGGTGGATAAATCATTTCCTGACTATGGCGCCCCGTTGGTGCATGAATTATCTCTGACTGACTACGGCTGAGCACATACACTAGTGCCTTTATAATGGTAATTGTTTTTTATTTCACTGCCTTCGAAATGAAATACTGTACAACAAACAATAATTTAAAAACACGTTTTATGTGAATTATTTCTGTTGATGTAATACGTAGGAATTCAACAAACCAATACTGACAGAAAACTTTGTCGTACAACAATTGCGAGTAATTGAAAAATTCAGATTGAATTTTTGAATTCAGCATAAAAACTTACGCTAGGAACACAATAAATGCGCTACTGAGCTAAAACTGTGTTTACTGGTGTACACTGTACGCTCACATACAATGAAATTTGCGCACCTAGAAGAAAACATGCTACAACCGCGAAACTTTGCAAACAGAGAGAGTGTGTGCTGGTATGCAAATGATCCACGTTTGGTGCGAATGTGCATGACCGCACACCATGTGTTGGCGCTGCTAGCACGAACCGGCATGTAGTCGATGCCCCATGAAAGCGAAAAGCACAGGCCGACGCAAGCAAGAGTACAGAGTGACAAAAATTCCGGGTAGATGCCAGATACGTCGATTTAAAGCAACTTACGGACTTTGAGAGATGCCTGATCATGGGGCTGAAAACCGCAGGGTGGTCAGCGCGCCGTACAGCCTGCCATGGCGATCGTTCTGATCATACCGTCCGACTGTTTTAGAAGCATTGGACACGTGACGGCACTGCCTCACGGCGGAGCTGCTCCGGACGAGCCAGGAGGACCACCAATAGAGGGAATCGACGGATCGTGCGCCAGGCACGAACGGATCCCAGGAGCCGCTACATCTGCCTGTATACCCGTTCCACTAAAGAGGCAGATGTAGCGGCTTCTGTGTGCTCACGAACCATTTCCCCGACGCCTCGCGGAAGCGAATCTGCGATTCCAGCGGCTCTTACTGATACTGGCATTAACACTGGAACATCGCAGGCTCCGTTTGCAGTGGTGCTAGACCAGAGCAACGTGGAACGCCCTAGACTGGCGACGCGTGGTGTTTAGCGATGAGTGCCGCTTCGTTTTGGGGATTGATAATCATCGTGTCCGGGTGTGGAGGTCCCCGGGTCAACGGAACAATCCCAACCTCGCCATCGAGGGCCACACCTTCCCTACTGCAGTATTTATGGTCTGGGAAGAAATTGTCAACGATAGCAGAGCAGCTGTAGTAGTGGTACGTGGATCATTGAAGGGCCAGCGGTATGTGGATGAGATCCTACTGCCCCATGTGCTCCCATTCCTGGCCGCGATTCCAGGTGCGCTATACTAGCAGGATAATACCTGCCCGCACACAGCTCGGATTGCCCAGGACTGCCTACGTTATGTCCAGACGCTTTCTTGGCCTGCCCGCTCCCAGGACATGTCCCCTATCGAGCATGTGTGGGAAAAAGTTGAAACGACAGCTGCCGCCGTGCAGCATTCTCCGGGATTTGGAGCACACGGTCCAACACGTTTTGGCCAGTTTGCCGCAGGACAACATCTGGCTTCTGTTCGACTCTGTGCCGGACCGTATTGCAGCATGTATCGCCGCACGAGGCGGTGGATGCACTATTGAAGATGACCAGACTCCGTGCCCCAGATCCCTCTGTAATTATCCTTCAGCTCTGTTTTTGCCAATATGTGTAAAATTCATCTGTATCATTACGTACGTAAAATTTCAGTTCAGTCCGATGCTTCCTTCCAGGTGCGCAAATCTCATTGTCCGTGAGTATAATTTGAACGCTAGCCACGTAGTATTCTAAGCTCTGTGTTCTGAGCATGCGTCCGAGATGTGTCCTGGTTCGGATCCCGGTGAAGCATGGATGTAGTATTTGCCTTTAAGCACTGGCTCTCTCCCTTCCCTGGAACAAGTGGTCGTAAATCAAGGACGAACGACTGCTTATAGCCTATCGATTTACTCAGGGTAATCATGAAACCCACAAATAAAAAAAACTTGAGAAAATATCTGTTATACTTCTTCCGCCAATAAACGGGTGATTACTATAATTTACTTTCGCTTGTACATAATCTTTAAATTCTCGTAGTATCAAGTTAACCTGCGAATCTATGGCAATCAGTAGATTCTCTCACGGTTTACTCTCGACGCAGTTTTTATTTTTCTTTGACCCACTGTCAGTGTTGCCAAAACGTAGAATGAAATTTGAGAAAGTGACGTACCGTTCAGAAAGAAAATCAAACGAAGAAAAAACAAAATTTAGAAACTGAATTTCAGATATCTGTCATGTGTCATATAAAATAACACTGCCACCATACAGGAAGTATGTAGGGCAGTCATACTTTCTATTGAATTTGTGCGTTAAGCGGGAACAATTTGTACACTGTCCAATGTACTGTTTCACGCTCTCCGAAAGAGTCAGACAACTTTTAATACAGAAAGGCTTGTCCTATAGAAATGTAGCAAGGCTAAAAAGATTTAAAATTTTATACATGCCACGTAATACATATTGCACAAGAAATCGAGGAAGTTGATTAGCATTTACAACGTGACTATGACCTTTGATTTAGATGTCCCATTTAAGTAACGCGCAGTGATGGTGATCATTTAAAATGAATTTCTTTGTTTTGCGATTTACGTGTCATGTATTACTTGAGATTAAATGCATGAATCAGCAGTAATTATATGAGTGTTTGTTCACCGTATAGTATTGTTAGTAAACATTTTATGCAAAGAAATGTACCGCACGAAGTAAAAGGGGAAAGAAAACTGCGTCATTTTTTTTAAGATTTTCGAAGTTTTAAATTTTAACGATGTGGTAATCGTTTAAGCACGATTAGCGTTTGGAAAAGATGCTTTAAGTAAATTAAGAGCTTGAAATTGTCATACGCTATGTGTGCTATCAGGAATTCGTGTAGCACCGAGCACAGAGATTTAGAGAGAACCTCAGCCAGAAATCAAACAATTTTCTTTTAGCTCAAAGATTTAGCATAGGCAAATTGAGCAGTAAAATAAACTGACTCAATTAAAAACACTACTCAAGAAATTTGCAATGACATTTTTATGCAGCAAGAAAACATGGGGAATCCACTGAATTATGCGACTATGTCTCTTAATTCGTCGGTGAGTGTCTTCCATTGCTTTTACTCTCTTTGTAAAGCGCTATGAGAAATGCCGGAATCAAACTTTTGTCCCCGTCTTTTGCTGCAACTAAACCTGAATAGCAAATGCGCTACTTTACAACTAAGAAACTGTTTTAGGCTTTTGTTGATCTGATCAAGATTTTCTTCATTCATTCTTCAAATGCAATGCACAAAGTGGAATCATCAAATATACAAGCATGTAGGAAGGTTGATGAAAAGCAACTTGGATTGAAGCTACAGCTGTTCTCTGGCAGCAGTTAGCACGTCCGAAAGTATCTAAAATGTATGAACTATCAACTTGAATAAAACAACTGGCGTACGTAGCAGATTTACGTTCATAGTAATGGCAAATTTCATTTGAAATTCCATAGGGGATAGAGAACGAAACTTATCTTCCTAGTCCGACACTTGCCTTCATTGCAATTATCCATCGTGCGCAAAGACCTGAAAAAATTCTTTTCTGAAGTTGCTTCATTTAAAACTCTTGAAGGTATTAAAACGAAGACTTGTGGATATCCTTTTGTACGTGCCTTTGCGTTAGGAGTCCCCTGGGGTAAAAGACATTTTCCATTTCATACCAAGCCAACAGATAGTGATCAAGTAGATGCCGTGCACGACTTGGATCAGGAAAGTTTCAGGTTCGTTCTCTGCTGCTTCCAAATATCAGTAGTGGTTCAGAAGGCACTTTAAGCAGATATTTCAGGTTACAGATTGTTCGCGAGAAGAAAAAAATCTACTCCCGCTTTCCTTCAAGCCGCACCCCGAAACATTTACCCTCACTTCCATCACTCGTGCTTCATAAATAATTCCAATCTCACGGATCAGCTGGTTTCCTACTTGATTGAAGGTTGTAACCTAACGTACCGAACGACCTTTTGTACATATGTACCTTATTTCGACGTTTTAATAGATGAAGTTACAGCCCTTGCCCCAGTAAATTTGAATTAATATTACCGATCAGGAGTTAATCGGACACCCTAATGAACGTCTAAATCCCATCGCGCATATTTTCCCATAAATTATGATATTCGATTTGAATATCGAAAAATTAATAGAATGGCATGTCTTACCAAGGACTTGAATTTAAAGACGACATCACAAGCCAACAGAATGATACGCTCTTAATTTTGACTTCTGTGAAACTTCAACACCATAGTGATATCTAAGTTATGCTCTCGCAAATTTGAAATCAAATAATGCCGACATAGGTTATGCTCTAGGAAATTTGAAATCTTCGTAATGTCAACACCCTTCCATGGACAGCCCGATCGCCTGACCTCTCACCGGTCGAACATGTTTGGGACTTGATTGGACGCAACTTTCGCCCATTCCGAAATGTCGCCGAACTGGCCCGCAATTCGGACACCATCTGGCATGCTATATCTCAGGACAGTATCCGTGAACTGTATGTTCTATGCCACGCCTGGTAACCGCTTGTATCCGAGACAGAGGTGGCGCTACAACAAACCTTCTTGTTCCACTCGTGTAGCTGTTTTATTAAAATAAATAAGCCATCTGCTCTGGAATTGAAATAATTTCCTTTCTTATACATGTACATTGCACATATCTATTTTCATCTCGATTGGATGACTCGTTCTTGGAGATTCGTTTTTTTTTTTCTTGCAAAGAATGTGCATATGTAGCTCTAGAGAAATGAAACACTATTTACTAAAACTTATTCCAATTTATTTATTGATCCATTGCCTGAAATACTGGTTAAATCTGTCATTAATTTTTACACTCTGCACATTTCACAAAGTAGAGAAAATTGGGAAATTGACTGAATGAACTATTTTTGTGATGTGTTTATTCTGATATCAGTCTGATTTCTTCTATGTTTTAAAGTGAGAAGAAAGTGACCCTTGAAAACTGTAACTGAATAACGAAATGGCTTGAAAGTTTAGGTCAGTACAGAAATCAGAAAAAGTCTGTAATACGTAGTGCGATCAAAAAGTTCCGAGGCTAGGCACGTAGCGCGCCAAAAGATGGCAGTACGCGGATTCGTGGGTAACAGTCGAGGGCAGTGACATTCATGAGTCATTGTGCCTAGTGGCATCGTTCTGTGAATATCGGGAGCTGTGCTACACGATATTTGGTGACCACGTGCAGAACACGTCTGCGATTGCGGTATCGACTGAAAACTAGAGCAGCGAGTGAACATCAAATTCTGCGTCAGACTCTGCAAATTGGGAACGGATACGCATGAAATATTGCGGCACGCTTATGGCAATGAGTCGTGCGAGGTGTTTTGAGTGCCACTCGCGCTTCAAGAGCGGCACAACGGCACTGGAAGACGACGAGAGGTCAGGGCGACCGTGCAAGAGCAAAACCCCCGAAAATGTGGGCAACATTAGGAAACTGGTGCATCAGGATCGTTGGAGAACCATTCAAGACATTGCTACCATCGTCAATGTGACATGTGAAACACTGCAAGAAATTCTGAGGTCGGTTTTGAACATGCACAGCATTGCTGCAAAGTTTGTTCCAAAGATTCTGAACCAAAAGCAAACGGCTCTCTTTGTCAAACTTTATCAATATCTTTGTCAGCAAGTCCTTTATGAACCAACGCTCCCGTCGCGGGTCATCACTGGGGACGAGACTTGGGTTTACTATTACGACCCGGAGACCAGTGGAAAGAGCCCAGCATCTCCACGACCGAAGAAGGCCCGACAGGTCCGGAGCGTAACCAAAAGCATGCCCATCGTGTTCTTCGAAATTCGTGGGGTTGTGCACCGTGAATTCGTCCCCCAGGGCCAGACCGTGAATTCGTCCCCCACGGCCAGGCTGTGAATTCGTCCCCCAGGGCCAGACCGTGAATTCGTTCCCCAGGGCCAGACCGTGAATTCGTCCCCCAGGGCCAGACCGTGAATTCGTCCCCCAGGGCCAGACCGTGAATTCGTTCCCCAAGGCCAGACGTGAATTCGTTTCCCAGGGCCAGACCGTGAATTCGTTCCCCAGGACCAGACCGTGAATTCGTTCCCCAGGACCAGACCGTGAATTCGTCCCCCAGGGCCAGACCGTGAATTTTATCCCCAGGGCCAGACCGTGAATTTTATCCCCAGGGCCTGACCGTGAATTCGTCTCCCACGGCCAGACCGTAAATTCGTCCCCCAGGGCCAGACCGTGAATTCGTCCCCCAGGGCCACACCGTCACCGACCTTTTTTACTGCGATGTTCTGCGGCGTCTTAGGGAGGACATTTGCCTCAAACGACCTTAAAAGTGGCGCAGGGGCGATTTCCTGCTCCATCACGACAATGCAGCAGCTCACAGAGCGTTAGCAACACGCCAGTTTTTGCAGCCGCAACAGCATGACTATCCTTCCTCACCCGCCCTTAATCGCCGGATTTGACCCCCTGCGATTTCTTTCTGTTCCCGAAGATGAAGCTCAAGCTCAAGGCTCGCCGTTTTGAAACCGTGGACGAGATCCAGCGCGAATCGCAGACGGTGCTTTACACGATTCACGAACAGGACTTCCAGTGAGCGTTCCAACAGTGGAAAAAACGCTGGCAGCAGTGTGTCGCTGCCCAAAGTCACTACTTTGAGAGATATCATAGCCGGACGTAAGAAACGTAAGTACTTTGTTGTATATCGGTCTAGTCTCGGAACATTTTGATCGGACCTCGTATCTTATTTCAATTGAGTTAGACATAATAACGAGGCGAGCTTTCCTGACACGTCGTGAACATATTTTGAGCCCTGCTACTGTAGTACAGTAACTACTGAAGTACTGGTAATACCTTTAGCACTCCCATCTGATGATGGTCTTTAGGTTTTCAGTTTTCAACACGTTTATTGAGAAAACCAGGATGGAGGAAACAGAACGCATGTATTTACAGTGCCAACAGAAACATAATTGACGACATATGTACAATGGTGATGAAAAATGTACAGATGCTGATGTGGTATATACAATGACAATAAAAACAAAAAGATAGGTGTCATAACGGATATAAGTTAAGCTACAAAAGTGAGCGGTAATAATGGTGTATGAGCAATGCACTAGAGATACACAGTGAAAGAATCAATGTGAGCAATTCTAGTAAAAGATTGTAACAGAGATAAATGTATGGTTATAATAATATGTACATTGCTGTACTGACATGAAAAGGTTAAAAGAAAAGATGTAGTGCAAACATTAATAAAAGTAATACGTACAACGTGTATACAAAGGCAGTAACAAAATGCATAGACAGGTAAACACTCTTCACAGAGAGCGGGTGTGTAGATGATGGTACGTCACAAAGACATGGATGATAGAACCTGGTGAAATACAGTAACCGACAATCGTTCTGTACAGGTACAGAAAGCTAGGTCAGGTAGTCAGTAGAGTAATGTAAGAGAACAGTTCTCAAAGAAGGAGTTGCAGATGAACTGTGGGATCAGTAAACCAGGTTCGATATGGTGACCAAACCCGGAAAAAGCGACGTTTCTGATAGTCAGTTGAGGCAGAAGCATATGTGAGGCGCAATCGCGACAGAAGGCTGTTGCGCAAGATACTACACATTGCATCCCCCGCCTGGAAGATGCTGGGTGTTACAGGAAAAGATCGAAGCTGTTGATGATAAAGATATGTGACGTGGCGGGCTAGGATGAACACATAAGCACTTGCTGTAGGTAGCGGAGTAGGGGGTTGATACGAGCTATACAGGGTTACTGTACGCTCCAAATGAAAGGTTGAGTGCGCACAGATGTTGCACCGCAGTGAATGCAAGATAATGGAGTGGTAGAAGCACCGGACAGAAGAGATAAACATGGGGTACATCTGCAGGCATGTGACAGAAGACACAGTTTGGAGAAGTGATGAGGGCCATTCGATAGAGCGTGGCTGCTACCGGCAGGCGACGATGTAGAAACAACCAATGGATTTGTGTAGTCAGATGCTGACTGATAAACCACGAATAGCGCTGTGAATTGTTGGCACCGTAGCGTAAAACGAACGCACTCGGCTAGTTATCGAGGGATCTGGGGTTCGATCCCAGCGGTGTCGGAGTACAATTTTCCAGTTGCTATTCGTTGTTTATAAAAATAACGTGGACAGAGCGATGACATCGTATATTTATATTATCTCCACGTATTTAAAAAATATATACAATGGATATATTTGTAACAGAAATATACAGTATGTATGGTTATAATACTCTCCATCGGTGTAGATAGCATAGATGAAACCGTCGACCACACGCACGATAAAGCTGTGGGTGGAACATCTGGAATTGGAAGTGGTACAGGTGATGATGGAGCACGAAGGAAGCGATAGAGGGAAGAGACAGAGAAACTGGAAAGCGGGAGAGTAGAGCCTTGAAAAGTGAGAAAGAAGGGGAGGGAAGCGGATGGAACGGTCTGGCCCTGGGGGACGAATTCATGGCCTGGCCGTGGGGGACGAATTCATGGTCTGGCCCTGGGGGACGAATTCATGGTCTGGCCCTGGGGGACGAATTCACGGTGCACAACCCCACGAATTTCGAAGAACACGATGGGCATGCTTTTGGTTACGCTCCGGACCTGTCGGGCCTTCTTCGGTCGTGGAGATGCTGGGCTCTTTCCACTGGTCTCCGGGTCGTAATAGTAAACCCAAGTCTCGTCCCCAGTGATGACCCGCGACGGGAGCGTTGGTTCATAAAGGACCTGCTGACAAAGATATTGATAGAGTTTGACAAAGAGCGCCGTTTGCTTTTGGTTCAGAATCTTTGGAACAAACTTTGCAGCAATGCTGTGACAGGCCAGTAGGGGAAGCTAGGCCAGGATAAAGTGTGACAATAGCTGTAAAAAAATTATCTTTAGGAAGACCGAGCGTTTTTATGGCATTATTTTTAACCTTTTAACTTATACATTAAATAAGTTCTTCACTTCATCTGAAGTTTGTGTACTGTTTCAATTATCGTGCATTTAAGGCTGCTATCTTAAACTTTTATGATTGACTCATTCCGTACAAGAACCTGATGCCTAGAAAGATAACGTCATATTAGACTACATTTCTAAAGGGCTACATATATTTTTTTATTGGGGGTTTAACGACCACTGTGAGCAACTGAATGGGCTTTAAGCAGTCGCCCGTCCCTAATTTACGTCCACTGACTCCATCAGGGAAGGGAGACAGAGAGTGCCGTAAGGCTAACACAACATCTATGCTTCATCTGGATTCGAACCCGGACCCATCTCGTATGAATGATCAGAAGCCATAGCGTAGACCATTGCTCCACTGGGGTGGCGATGGCGGCTAGAGATTTGTTCTCGCAGAAGAGGGTATACAGGCTTTGATGGAAATAAATATAATCGCCTTTTCTGTTAATTAAATTACCTCTGCAGGTTTTTTCTCTATCTTTAATTGGAACACAAGTTATATTTCTTCAATATTTAATGAGTGAAATTATTTTTAGCTACTCGTCAGTCATTTTCTGTGTATTTATATCCATGTGAAGTAGATGAGCATATGCTAAGAATCTTTATCAATCCCGGTGTTAATAATAGCAGTGTGCTTTCACCACGGCTTGAGCGCCATTGATTTTTCATTAGCGGCTAAGATTGGGCGCCAGCAACTGATTGGGTCATCTGTTGGGTTTTCCCCTTGCCTCTTAAAACGACAAACCCAATCATACCTTGCAAAGCTCAGTGAAGCAATATCTCCTTAAACGGTCTTCGGAGGCTTAACAAAATGCTTCTTCTGCAACGCACATAAGCTTTGTTAGAAACTTCTCGATACTACCATCTTCAAAACTGAGTTTATCTCTGTTTGCGCTGAATTAGTTCTATTGAAGTTAAGAACTAGGAAAAGAAGTTTTGTATGATGAACCGTTCGTCATCCACTTTAATGGCGTGTGCATACAGAATATCCAACGCTAAAAAACTTCGACCTCATTTAAAATTATCTTTATGTACTCGTTCGTTTCTGTCGATTTAGAACTCTGAACAAAGTGTTATTCTGATTTTATGAGAAATAATATATCATTTTGCGTATTGCCATTAATTTTTTCGAGTTTTTCTTAGTAAAATATAGTTTACTGTCTAATGGAACCCCTGAAAACGTCAAATATTGCAATAATATGGATCAAACACTTTGGAGAAAAAAGCATTTCAACGCGATTCGATGAATATTTAGCACATAAATTAGAGCAGACATTTTATGAAAAATTCTGGGAGTGCTGCTTGGAAACACATTCACTATTTCATTTGTCTCTTCATTGACTTAGTGAGCGATTCATTTGATCCGTGTGCGAAATTTTATTTATGAAAGGATTTTGACATCCGAAATAGCAAAAGCACATCATGCTCATTAATGACATTATATTTATTTTAATTTATCAATACTTGGCATTATATTTATTTTAACTTATCAATACGTGATATTATATGTATTTTAATTTCTTTGAAACTATTCTTTCTTGTAGTTCTTAAACTTTGATGGAAGAAAAACATATTCTTTAAATATCCATGGGCAATTCACTATAATATTCATAGCAGCCAGACAATGTATACTGATTATTCACAGAAATCAGATAATAAATACTGGAATTGCTTATATTTCTTACTGATCATCCATGTGACATCCTCAGGAAACTTGAAAATTTCATCCCCGTGGAACATGAATTGAAACCTGCAACTAATGGAATTTTCAAGTCATCTGAGTGATGTCACATGGATGATCAGTAAAGCGATTTCTTTGTTTATAATCTGATTGTTCATTATTGACTGGTATTAATATTCTAGTGTATTTTCTATATATTTATGAGGAATAATTGATTAATACACTCGACGTGGATCAGGAACACCAAACAGAAGCCATTATTTTCCCACGTAAATAAGTGAGTCATCTTTGGTGAATCGCCAGCACTGTGCGAGGCTCCATGAAGTAACCTGCCATGTGGTTTGAAAGTTAATCACTTTTGAGTCTGGAGAATTTGAGGTCGCTATGGTGCAGTGGTAGCATATCCGGCGCGTAACTGGAAGACGCTGGGTTCGATTCCAGGTGGCGGCAGATGAGAATTTTTCCGAAACTCACTTATTACCGTTGAAAGAGCGATGACTTCCGTTTGGTGTTTATGAGGAATATTTCTTCCTTCATTGATTAATCTCTGGCAATGGCCATTTCAGACGTATATCAGTTTCAGGACTGGAAAAGGTTCAAAATCATACATCCGTGAAACCTCCGTTAACGGACTCCTCCGAGCAACGGTAAGTTTTGATTGGGGTACGGTTCTTGTCCTTTAGAATTTTATACACTTCCATCGGTGCTTCAGCGAAAGGGGAATAAAAAATGCAACCGTTCCTCGAGCACGATGGGCTGGATTACTTAAGTACAACGGTGTGATTAAGTGAAAGGAAAGGAGTTAAAGCTTTTAATTCTACGTGAGGTGAACTCCAGATCCTTTGTATGTTTCAGTCGCAGCGTTGGGGGTGGGGGAGCGTAAAATGTTTACTGTTGGCAGCGGTATGTCTTTGATTGGTCCCTGTGCGTTCTGTTCCTATGTTTGGCTAACTGTGCTGTACCACTTCACTGTCTACCTTTTTTTTTTCCTTAGCGTACTCTAAATTAAAATTGATACTTCTAAAGAGAAGTTTGAGACAACGGATCACACGCCACTCTTCAAAAATCCTGTACACCATGATTTTGTTTTAAATTTCTATATTGAATTACATTCAGCATTCTACCTTTGGATAAAGCTATGAAGCCGTTTTCTCTGTGCATAAGCTTTGTACAATTATTCTCCTTTTGTACCAAAGAAACGGCCTAGCAATGTTAACTTAGGCCTAACTTCCGAACAACGGCTCCTCCCAACAGCGGTCACTTTTTCTCGGTCCGAGCAGCGACCGTTATTCGGAAGTTGCACTGTATGAGGATACATGTACTGAAAAAACATTTCTGATATATCCGAGCTACTTTCCGTGATTCCTTTCGTGAATTAACGAGCCATATTTCTGATACAAATCGCCGTTTTTAAAACGGAAAGTTCTAAATTTTCAGAAACTTTTTCACAAGTCCTTTCATATACTGAGAGCAAATCGACGGTTTTAACATGTGTTAACGGAAAGTTCTAAATTTTCAGAAACCTTTCCTCAATTCCTTTCATATACTGACAGCAAATTGACGTTTATAAGGTGTTAACGGAAAGTTCTAAGTTTCCAGAAAGGTCTCAATTCCTTTCGTAAACTGACGGATAATCGCCGTTTTTAGGGAGTGTTAACGGAAAGTTCTAATTTTCAGAAACATTTTATCAGATCCTTTCGTAAACTGACGGCCAATCGACCTTTTTAACGTGTGCTAACGGAAAGTTCTAAATTTTCAGAAACCTTTCCACAATTCCTTTCATATACTGACAGCAAATCGCTGTTTTTAACGTGTGCTAACGGAAAGTTCTAAATTTTCAGAAAACTTTCCTCAATTCCTTTCATATACTGACAGCAAATCTACGTTTATAAGTTGCGCATACGGAAAGTTCTAACTTTCCATAAACCTTCCCTCAATTCCTTTCATATACTGACAGCAAATCGACGTTTATAACGTGTGTTAACGGAAAGTTCTAAATTTTCAGAAACCATTCCTCAATTCCTTTCGTATATTGACGGCAAATCGCAGTTTTTAACGTTCGGGCGCGCATTGTACTGTTGAAACGTGGACGCTGGAAGATCCTGCAGGTAAGGGAGGACTACGGGCTCCAAAACGTCGGAGATGTAGTGGTGGCTGTTGAGTGTACTGGCGATGCGTACCAGAGGGGTGCGGGTGTCATATCCAATTGCGCCCCAAACCATAACGCCAGGCGACTGACCAGTATGGCGATGCATAATGCAGGCGTCATACAGTCTCTCGCCGCGGTGCCACCACACGCGGATCCGACCATCGTGGTGTTGCAGGCAGAAGCGGGATTCGTCGAAGAAGACAATGTCGTGCCATTCCGTAGTCCAGGTGCGGCGTTCAACGGCCCACTGCCGCCGCACTCGCCGGTGGTGTAACGTCAATGGTAATCGGAGCAATAGGCGCCGTGCGACAAGTCACCTCTCTTGCAGACGACGTCGAACGGTACGTGCTGACACGGTTGTTGCGCAACACACCCTAATTTCTGCGCTAACGTTCGTGATGTGGCGGTGACAGCCGTCAATGCCCACCGCACAACATGCCGGACCTCTCGTTTGGTGGTGTGCCGCGGCTGCGGCAATCGCTCACGTCGGTCCGTCCGTCCCTCCTGCACCCACCGAATCCATACTCGCCTCACTGTGCCTGGATGTCATCCCACACGGGCGCCGATGTCTCGGTACGATAAGCCTCTGTCGCGATAAGCCACTATCCGTCCTCTGTCGAACTCCGAAACATGCTGGAGTGACTGCTGTATTCTGCGACGAGGCATCAGGAAGCTTCCCATGCACAGGTCCGGCATCACAACACACTTCCACTACTTAAACCCCGCCTTCTGTGCACCCTTCTTATAGTGCTTCTCGGTGGCATGCAGGTGGCACATGATTTGCATATGACCTGCAGTGCTAATCGTTTGCATCTCCACTCGCCGGCGACGCATGCTGCGAATTTCAGGCCAATCGGATGCTTTTTTCTTGGTGTTGCATTTTTTGTGGCCAGCAGTGTATGTTTCCTTTCATGTCTTTTTCTTGTGTTTGTGCCTCAACACGTCACTTGCGCCCACTCATTCCTATACAAAAAATGTTTGCTGCAGTGTGCTCTACCACCTCTTAAAGTTTTTCCCATGAGTTCTAAATCACCCTGTATAAATATATACACTGAGTGGCCACTTTATTATGACCACCCCCTCAGTACTCCGTTGGGCCACATTTTGCCTTTAATACTGCGTCGATTCTTCATGGCATGGACTCCACGAGTTGTTGATAGGTGGTTTGTGGGATCTGAGACCATGCTTGATGAATAGCACTTTCCAGGAGTGTCAGATTGCAGGGTCGTGGATCCAGCTGTCTGATGGCTCGTTCGACCTCATCCCACAAATTCTCAATGAGGTTGAGATCTGGAGATTGTGGGGGCCACCTAAGCAAAATAAACTCACCGGCATGTTCCTGAAACCAATCCTGTACAATAGGAGCTCTATGCCAGGACGCATTATCTTGTTGAAAGTAGCCATCGCCATTAGGATAAACCATGCACATGTCAGGATGCACTTGGCCCGCAACGATGTTTTGGTATGATGTGCCTGTCAGAGGTTGATCAACACGAATTAAATGGCCCAAAGCATGCCAGGAAAATATTCCCCAAACCATAAGTTTGCTTCCACCAGCTTTAAGGGTTGTTGCAATGCATTTGGGGTCCATGCTTTCGTGCTGTTTCCGCCAAATTTTTCACTCGGCCATCTGCATGGTGTAACTGAAAACGTGATTCATCGGACCACATGATTTTTTTCCAGTTATCGACTGTCCAATCCTTGTGCTACTGTGAGAACTGGAGATATTTTCTCTTATTAACTGCAGACAGCAAAAGTGTTCGAACAGGCCTTCGGCTGCCATATCCCATCCGATGCAGTGTACGGCGAACAGTGCGTGCAGAGATCATTTTAGGGGATCCTTGAATAAGATGGACTGTAATTTGCTGAACTGTTGCCTTTCTGTTGTCTGTTACCAGTCTGGACACTTTCCGTTCCGCCCGAGCAGTCACTAGTCGATGACGACCACACGTTGCACGTAGAGTCTCAGTTTTTTGGCTGACAGTCCAGTCTTTAAACACTCAAACAACAGCTTCTCTGGAAAGTTTTACGAATGCGGCGGTTTCGGTGATACTCGCTCCATGACTCCGAGCTCCTACAATCATCCCCCGTTGAAAGTCCGTCAAATCGCATTTTTTACCCATCTCGTCACCTAAACATCACATCTACTACTGTAGCAAGCACTAAGCTTTCTCTTTTTATACTAGCCTCGCCCTCTGGCGGCAACAGCATGCAGCCATACCTCATTTTCTTAAAACTGTCAGGTGGCCATAATTAAGTGGCCACTCAGTGTATATATACCAAAAACTTCATGTCCTCTCCAAACCACAACGCCACGTACACACAAAACGACAAAGAAAGAACCCTCAAAACAACCAAAAATCAAAACCACGTGGTAATGAAAGGAAAAAATCTTAAATTATGAATCATTAAAACAATCAAAAATAAATACAAATACAAATGGGAGTGAACAGTCGGTAACCACTCTTCAGGGAAAACCATCACTTACTACTGGCCACACCCAGTTCAGGTCTCATGTGGTTGTATAAAAATCTTAGCCAAGTTAGTAATAGAAAAGTTGGAAAAGTTTTACAAAAAGGTAGTTTTTAAAAAAGTTAGTAATTTAGGAATAATTTCAGTTTTTCAGGGTTCTTTCCTTGTTGTTTTGTGTGTTCGTGGGCGTTGTGATTTGGAGTGGGCATGCAGTCTTTGATAAATTCCGTTCCCAGTTCCTGCAGCATTGCGCTGTATTGGAGCTTTTTGTGATATTGGGTTATTTATTATATTTTCATTTAATATATATATATATATACATTGACGGAAAAAAATCCCAACACCAAGAAGGGGTTGTGTTAGATAAACGACATTTGGTACGCGGTGAGAGTACATCTGTATAATGACGTCAAAGCAAATTTCGCGCACGGCGCATACCTGTGGCGCTAATAGCGCCCCTCGGAACATGCAAAGCAGGTTTGCTGTAAATACGCGCTGTAACGTTCGTGAACGTTAGTTATCGTTGAGATTCGACGTAGGGTGTTGATGTTAGTCTAGAATGCTTTTAAAAAAACGAAGAAGCCATTATCAACAGCTCACGGAGTTTGAACGAGGTCGTGTAATAGGGCTACGAGTAGGTGGATTTTATTTCCGCAATATTGCAGAACGACTTAGCAGGAATGTAGCCACTGTGCATGATTGTTGGCAGCGGTGGTCAAGGGAAGGTATTGCCTCAAGAAGACCGGGTTCCGGCCGGCCACGTGGCACTATTGAGAGGGAAGACCGCCGTATACGGCGTATGGCCGTGGCGCATCGTACCGCGTCTGCGGCAGCAATTCGAGCTGCAGTTGCCACCACAGTGACACAACGAACTGTTACAAATCGGTTACTTGAAGAACAGCTCC
The DNA here is from genome assembly GCA_039090855.1 of Macrothele yani. Lineage (NCBI taxonomy): Eukaryota > Metazoa > Arthropoda > Arachnida > Araneae > Macrothelidae > Macrothele > Macrothele yani. Next base: position 20,478,798 of record CM077029.1, read on the forward strand.
GAGCCAGACGCCCTGTAGCGTGCATTCCACTTACTCCAAACCACTGCCGTTTGCGACGACAGTGGTGTCAAGCTAGAGCTCATTGGAGGACGGAGTGGAGATCTGTTGTGTTTTCTGATGAACGCCGGTTCTGCCTGGGTACCGGTGATGGCCGTGTGTTGGTTAGAAGGAGGCCAGGTGAGCGCCTGCAACCAACCTGTCTGCGGCCGAGACACACTAGACCTACACCTAGAGTTATGGTCTGGGGAGCAATTTCCTATGACAGCAGGAGCACTCTCGTGGTTATCCCACGCACCCTGACGGCGCAGTTGTACGTCGGTCTGGTGATTCAACCTGTTGTGCTGCCATTCATGAACAGCATTCCAGGGGGTGTTTTCCAACAGGATAGCGCTCGCCCGCATACCGCTGTTGTAACCCAACATGCTCTACAGAGTGTCGACATGTTGCCGTGGCCTGCTAGATCACCAGATCTTTCACCAATCGAACACGTATGGGACATCATTGGACGACAACTCCAGCGTCACCCCCAACCAGCATTAACCGTCCCTGTATTGACCGACCAAGTGCAACAGGCATAGAACTCCATCCCACAAACTTACATTCAGCACCTGTACGCCACAATGCATGAACGTTTGCGTGCTTGCATTCAACATTCTGGCGGTTACACCGGTTATTAATGTACCAGCATTTCACATTTAAAATGGCTCTTCTCGCGCTTACAAAATGCTGTGATCTTGAAACCTTAATCGATTAAATATGTTACCTATACAAATGTATAGCCGCCATTCCATTCCTCTACAACTATTTTTTCGTGGTGTTGGGATTTTTTTTCCGTCAGTGTATATATGTTGTCCTGTGTCACCAAATAATAGTCAAATTTCGCCGATTTTTTCAAACAAAATGCAAACACCTATAAGTATCAAACATAGAGCAAACTGTCTACCTTCCAGTTTGGAGGTAGAACATAATTTTGGATATATTTTATGAAACAGAAGTGAAAATGTAAGATCAATTTGAAATTTTCTACATATCGCACGGCAAACTATTTTTAACCTTTCTAAAGTGGGCGATGTAACTGAATCAAAAGTGGCAAAAACTTTCTGCGCCTCCAAGCAGAAATGTTTACATAGCTGTGGAGATTTACGAAACTATGGCAAAAACAATTCTTTTTCCACTCATATTTGAGCAGTACTGACCATAAATCTGTAACATGTGATAAGAGCACCCAGCTAGTTCTTGATTCTCTGCTCCATTACTCAATAAATGATGGAGAAGTGCTAGCCGTCCTGTATAGGACATCGTACCACTAGATAGAAACAAATACCTCGAACATCTTCTCTCTCCTTTTTCAAGTCTGTCGCCATTGTTATTTGCCACCTTTCAGCAGATTAGAAAGGATTAGTGTCAATCATGCTCGTAAATGACCAATTTGAATAATAAAGGTAAGGAAAAAGCCACACTTTCTGATGAGCTGGTTCACTCGTTTCAGCCGAGTTCAACACACTTCTTAGACAACGAATATATTCGTACAAGTTCAATTCAGCCATTTTTCCAACCCCGCTGCAAAAGCGGATTCAATTAACTCGAACGAATATATAAATATATTTTTCCATATTATTGCTTCAAAAATTCAACTTAAAACAATTATTTTTCTCTTCGATGCATTTTACCACGTAGACCATTTAGCCCACAATACTTCCGCTAAAGGAAAAAAATATTTTGCATTTTTACCTGCATCTCTTCTTTTTAAAGTCTACTTTGTTGTTTTCTTTATTTTCGCGACGTAAAGAGTTTACGGTGAGCAATATTTTGCATAACATTCTTAACATTTAAAAAATCACAATTATAAGTTCGGAAGCGTAAATAGATATTTCTTTTTGCATCGAAGTTGCAGACATATTTATTTACTCATCCAGAAATACATTTAAAATATTTATCAGATATTGCTTATACTACGGAAGGCATTTTATGCATAATTCTTGCTCAAAATAATTCAGTTGTCCTTCTATAATGTCCTTAAGTTAATTTTGTGTAACTGTGGATGAAAAGTCACTTTCCCATTGCGTGAATCTGAAACACTGCTTTAATTGAAACGTTTTGCATGATGCTCGGGATAGTTTAATTAACTTAGTAGCTGGAAATGTCCTTAACTAAGCCCAGAAATGTCACTTCAAGAATACTTCTGGAGATTCAGTGAATACTCCATACTTTGACTTTATTCATATATCATAGGTCACTCATAATCCACAGGTTGTTAGCACAGGTCAATAAATTACCCCGTAATTGGACTTTGGATACAATTAATTCTTGAATACGCTGAATATTTTTCAATATCCTTCAACCTTTAAACTTGATGGAATTTATTAACAGCTAGGTTAAACTTTTATTTCTATATGCAAAACCGAATAGCGAACAAATTGACTTTTAACAAAGACAAGTGTCTTAACAAGTACCTTAACTCAAAACATTTAGCAATAAACTCAAAAGCGTCCAACAAGAGAGTGCATCTACCTCACGTGAGCTAGAGAAAAGTTCAAATGAAACATAACCAACCTAAAGGAAGTCAGCAGAATTCATCTATAACGAGAGACAGTTGGAACATACATCGTAAACAAACTTCTTATCTCGGTTGAACACATACACCATTCTACTCCTGATTTTAAATCAAGTTGCCACAAAACATTAAGTGAAAAACAAAATGTGGCGTAAATGCTTCAGAAGACCGAACTAAAGTTTACATAGATAGAAGGATCTTAAAAGTAAAATTATATTAGAATATACGACAAACCTGTAGTTATGTTAATGCAATAGGCTTCCTGCTTGGTGCTTATCACCAGTAATGGTTTTCTCGATATCTCTGCTTCTAAAAGTCAGAGTTAAAGTTCCTTAGCACCATTTGGAAGTATTATGAACTCTCCAGTAGTCTATGTTATTTTATTACGTAGCAATAATGTAATCATGCATTACAGTTAATTCTCCATGTTGTTCATAACACACAGGTTAGATCACAGGGCCCGCAAACTCATATATCTGTTGACAGTGCATTTACTAGCATATCTCCGCTTTTAAAAACCTCCCTGGAAACAAATATTTTATTCGTATGATTCACTCTCCACTAAAACCCTTTGTATGCATACTTTTTGCCCACAAATGTCGTGGACGGGTTTTTAAGTTTTATGTAGGATTTTGTACATTTCAGTTTTGAGTTTTAATAAACTAGATGTGCTACAGCAATTTTACCTCAAAGTAGTGCACAGAATTTAAGGGAGCATAAATGCTTATTTAATTTTTCACAATATCTCTTCTTTTAAAAGTCACATTTGAAAAATTACATTTACGTCCAATAACATTCATTGGTGGGAACATAATGTATGCCACTAGATGCGTAAGTATGTATCTGTGTCTACAGTACAACTCTATGTCCTCTTCAAAACATCTGATTGCAAAATTCTTTTATTGTTTTGATACCTTTGAATATGAAAGACATTTCTCTCCCCTTCTTCAGTAATCAATGCTCAGTTTTCTCGCTAGGTGCGTATAGTTATATCGCGTTTCTCTGTGTATCGCTGCTCCTAAATGTTCTATTTGAGAATTCCTTTTTCTTCAGATATCTTCCATTATGAGGAACATCTTGTGCACCATTTGTGAATTCTTATATCACACATTTCTTTCACTGATGGGCATGAGCACCTATTTATACTTTCAATTATTTACCGATTCTAGAAGCTCGGTTGAAAAAATACTTTTTTGCGGGGTATCATTCGCTATGAAAAACATTACGCACAGTATGTTCTTTAAATACCGCGTTGTTTTCCCGGGTTTTTCTTTACCTGGATTTCTTTTTTCGTTTCTAAAAATCCATTTTGAAAAACACGTTTTTTATTTATTTATTTTTTCCTGAAAATTTTAGAATGGCATGCACATCACACTCGAGAATTCGCTATCGTCTTTTGGATTTGAAGTCAGGCAAAATACTACTATACGTAGACATTGAGAAACACGTATTTAAGGTTGTAATGTCTGCGACGGTTGGTTAAAAGATTTTGGCGAAAAGCGCGCATACTTTTGTAGCGAACGATAAACTTAATTACATTTCGAATGTGCAGAAATTAATATCCTTTTAAACAAAAATCAAAATGTACTAACTAAATTAAATTAACAAAACATGTTAAGATTAAAACTGCCGACCCAGTATCGTAGTGGTCAATGCGATGGATTCTGATCATTCGTCCAAAAGAGGTCCGGCTTCGAATCTCGTTGAGGCATGGATGTTGTGTTTGTCTTACGGCACTGGCTCTCTCCCTTCCCTGGAACCAGTGGCCATAAATTAGGGACTTGCGACTGCTTATAGCCCATTGAGTTGCTCACGGTGATCGTTAAACCTCCAATCAGAGAAAAAAAAAGAATTAAACTGAGCGTTCAGAAGAATAAAGGTTAATTGTTCATCGTTTCGGACCGCGCGTTCGGTAAGCTTACCGGCGACAGAAAAATTTCAAACCGTTCATCCCCCCCACCCCCACCCCCCGTGGTTCAGTGGTATGAGCACTGGCTTCTGACTGTTCGTGTAAGGTGTGTTCGGATCCCGGTGAAGCATGAATATTCTATAAGTCTTACGGCACTGTCTCTGTCCCTTTCCTATAACCAGTGTCCCTAAATTAGGAACGGGCAAATGCTTATAACCCATCGAGTTGCTCACTGTGGTAGTTAGACCTCCAAACGAAAAATAAAATTATTGCACAGACCATCTGCGTATTAGAGAAGAAAAAGTCCATACCCCTATCTATCGCCATGAAGGGAGAATGAAACAATAAAAATGTAAATAACTCTAACAAAGCCCAGGTATGTATAACGAGTAATGACATTTTTTCTTCTGTGCATGATTCTGCTTCTCTCTGTTCCTTGGATACAGCGCATCTGATTTAATGATTGACGACTTCTGTGGCACAAAAAATAGCCGTGAAAAGACGAAGGAATGAGGGGGGAAAATTTAGCCCACTTGTCGTTGTGACTCTATGTCACAGTGACACTTTATATATTTTCACTTATGGAGGCCATATGTTATTTCTTTCAAGAAACCTTCATATACAGTGATAGATGACTAGAAAAAAAACACTAAACATTTCTTTATTTCAATAAAAATATTTCGCACATAAACACAGATTTTTTTTAAAGAAAGTTATCTCTCTCTCTCTCTCTCTCTCTCTCTCTCTCTCTCTCTCTCTCTCTCTCTCTCTCTCTTTTCCAATAGTTTATCAGAAAAATTTCATTTCAAACTTTTCTGAAATCTTCTGGTACTCAAGGATATTTTTTTCATACATTTTCAGTGAGTTTATGTGCGTTTCCAGCATAAATTTGTTTCTTTAAGGCTTTTCCCGTCTCACATTAGTACAGAACTCTGCTGACTGATTGATGAAGTAAGTGCCCCCTTCCCAAGATGAATGTTTTCGGAAAGAAACTTAACATGGCCTGATATCGATCGAGTCCTCGAAGCTATCTTTCTGGATCGATGTAAAACAAGTACGTTGGCTGAAAATCATTGATCAAAATATAACCCGTATTTGTACAGACTCTTCTAGATCACGGGGAATCTGAGCCAGCCAAAAGATATAAATTCGCAGTTCAAAATCACATGGAAGCTTTGCGGCAACCAGTCACAATAATATATTGCCAGAGGGTGAGCAATTTCTGCACCGATCACGTTTGATCCTTCTCTTTTTTTCTTTTACTCTTATAAGTTCCTTACAAGAAAGAGAAAAATTGGCGAAAACACGTACCTCCAGTAGATATAGATTAGAAGTTTAGCTACAGATGCTACCAATACTCGACTTTCTCCAAGAAAAAAATAGCGTTTCATTTTTAAAGCGAAAATAAGTTGTTACCACCTCGTTTTTATTTGAAAAATGTCTTCTGCGATATTAATATATTTCAAGAAGAAAAAATTAGCTATAGGTCTCCAAGTAGTTAGGACTCGCGGTTTGGGAACAGAGGCTTCGAGTACTGAAGCTGGGGAACACCAGCACGTTCAGCGGGTGTAGAACCGAATCCTCCTTATAAGTTCATTTACTTATGGTCATTAAAGCTGTAATCCTTCCATACTTTGCTTAAAAATTTTACATTAAGATGTTGCCTACCCCACATATTAATAATTACGCATGGTGCAACGAAATCAGTCGGAATTTCAACTTGAGAATGAAGGTTGCAATTAACATAGGGAAAATGATACTGTATAGGTACAAACCTGATTTCTTTTTTCAACTCATGATTTCACAAATGTTACATGTGGCTACCACGCGTTGCGCGAAAAACGTCCATCTACGTATAACAAATTTTATCCCACGCATTGGAAAACGGACGTATATTCATTTACAGAAGCAGCTGCTACAATCTCTTATTTGTGTTTTTAGAGGTAGTTGTTAGAAGAGGTAGATACGCTTTATCCTTAATGTAGCCTATAACGTATAAGTTTGTCTGCGCGAGGCATCGGATCGGTTCCCCTCACTTCGCAGTGAGTCGCTCTCCCAACTGAGCTACGCGGATATGTGCTCTCACTGCTATCTGCCGTTACCTCGTGTGCGTCCTGCGGGGCAGGCACCCCACATCAGCCCCCGAAAGAGGGCTGGTGGCCAGGAGCATGTTTTGCTGTAGGCAGTCATCCCATGTAGAACGTGCATTTGAGAAATCCCAGACAATTTAGTATGTGGAATTTAACATCACAATGATTTATTTTTTCGAAGCACTGAAGAAGGGATTCTCTTTTTCCTGTCTCGCCGTGTCAAAAAACATCATCTTATTGTGAGAAATTTAACAGCCGGGTCTTCCTGGAAGTTCGGTCGCCAATATAACGTACAAGTTTGTCCGCGGCGGACATTCTCTCACTCCGGAGTAAGTCGCTTTCCCAACTGAGCTACACGGACAGAATGTCTTGCTGCAGATTTGTCGTCTTGGCATACGTGTTTTCACTTCTGTAGTACGTCACATCATCTCTCTCCAAAAATTTTTTTTTTGTCTTTGAAGCGAAGTAGCAATTTTTCGTTAGCTCCAAACAATGTGTGGAACAAACAACACGCATTTTTAGAAAAACCCAACAGTCAGTGAATTCATTTTCCACAATCGGGCGCCAATGTGAAAACACAAGTTTTTCCGGCTCGGTCATCGAGTCCGGGTCCCTTACTCCGGAGTAAGTCGCTCTCCCAACTGAGCTACGTGGACATGTGCTCTCACTGCTATCTGCCTTTATCTCGTGTGCGTGCTGCAGGGCAAGCAGGCCACAAGCTCTATAAGAAAAATCAGATGGCGTCAAATCTGGGTATACTGAAGGCCATTCAATTAGTTTACTCGATCCATCCAAGTATTTGGGAGCTTCAATTCCAATTAATCCTGTGCTTCTAACAGGAAATGAAGTAGTGCTCCGTCTTGCTGCAAAATAATACCTAGGAAATGCAAATCTGCATCCTCCTTCATCTGAGGCAAAAGGAAATGCTGCAGCATGCCCTCGTGAATGCCACCAGAAACCGTTCTTTTTTTTTTTCTGGAAACAAAAATTATCCGTCATGGAACAAACGCATTCACTTCAAGAATGTCGAGTTCGTGTTTCACGGCACAATGTGGGTTTTCGAATCCTCCCATGCGCTTGTTTACGTTATCATTAATGTGAAGTATAACTTCGTAGCTAAAGATAATTCGTCGCTCATTTTGCTGCGGAACTCATGTCGGCGTTTCTAGTACTACTTATTAAATGTTAAGAGAAAACAAAATTCACAGGATGACATATAAATCTTTGCCTTTTACGAATAACAATTCTGATGAAACAATGCCAGTGGCAAAACTTGCGCAGTACAGTGTTAATAATTTTGTGGTAGGTTGCCCCAAAAAGTGGTGCTACTCCATCTTCACCACTTTCTGAGAAACGATACATCATTGTGTTTTGCTAACAAAACCCAACAATGTGGTAACTGTCTGATTAAATTAGCTGTTGTTTGTATGGCTTCAAGCTCAGCCATTTACGCATGATCCCCCACAGAGCTTTTTTTAGCACCTGAAGTTCCAAGCTCTTTCCTTCGGCTACTCGATTTACGCAGGTTTCTTGAATAGGTGTGCTTCTCGGACATGTTCCACTCTAGTTTCGAAAAGAGCTGGTTGGCCTCGACTTGGTTCACGGGGCGTTATGGATCCTGTAGGTACCCAGCAAAAGCAGTCTTGCTGGCCCAGCACTATGTTGCCGCTGCCAAACCGTCAATAAAATGTCCGGGCGGGACCAATAGAAAGGGCCAGCAGTTCTGGCCAACAGCTGGCACCCCATCAGTTGTCATATGCCACAACAGGGCCATCAGTGGGCCATCACAGGCAGTAGCTGCCACAAGTGGCCCTTCATTTCTGGCACGTGCTTGCAGGGCCTTCAGTGGTCCTGCAAGCACGTGCCAGAAATGATGGCTAGCCTAATGTGGTCCGCTTGTGAGCCGTTAGTGGCAGCCGGCAACCACGTGACGTAAGTGGTGGCTTGCCGAATCTTGTCCGCCGATTTCCCAGTAGTAGCCATAATAATAATAAAAAATTATATTTGAACCTGGGCCGTTTGCGTGATAGCTAAGCTCTCTACCGACCGGACTAATTTGCGACGCTCAAGCGTATGCTTAAAGCTGTCTGTTTGGTATGCAATAGGTAATCGAATGCTTCCCTCTTTCATTTTACAATATTGCGAGGTATTTTTCATAAAAGTCAGATTCATATAATTGATAAATTAATTTTTTCAACGTAACGATAGCTTTTTTTTTTTTTTTTTTTTTTTTTTTTACCTTAAGGGAACATCACACATTTTCAAGGAGTGTACATACTTAGAGTAGCTTTCCAAAGTTTTGTACTGTCCTTGCCGTCTTGAAAAGAGATTGTTGAATAAATATATATTTACCCGGGTTCATGTCACATTCTGTTGCATTTTTAACGTTGTGTCTTTCCGTTCCGTTGACCGAAGCTACATTTGTTTTAAAGAGTAAAAGATATTTTATTTTACTTATCGTTATTTTTAGAAGCGAATTCTTCCCAGTGTTGTGTATTCAACCCATGGATGAGTACCCCACATGGCGTTGTTTTTTTTTCTTTCAAATAATTAATAAATTTTGTACGCGTATAATTTTTTTTTTCCAACAAACGTTGGTTTAATGGTTTTCCAGGATATTTGTTTCAAGCGGTTTCAAATTTTTTCTTGTTATTCATCCACTCCATTCCATGAATTGTTATTCATGGGAATGGAGTGGGTGTATTTCATGGCTGTAATCTAGTATTTCACGGCTTAATCTGATATCTTCGTCGACATAAAATTTCATTAGGAAATTATTTCGCCTCTCCACATATGGATTTGTTTCTTAAGATCCACTAAAATAGCACGATGGCGATAGCGTCGTCTTCAACTAACTGGTACCATGAGAGACACAGCAAGTGTTGCTTCTGCGCATGCGCAGTCCCGTTGTTTCCACCTGCTCTTGGGGGTTGCATTGGTTGCCAGCAACGGGCCACTAGTGACACTTCGTCGGAGGCCCACAATTCACGGCGATGCTGCAGGGCCATCAATGGCTCGCCAACTGATAGCGCTGCCACCAACGGACTACTACCGGGTCGTGAGCGGCAGATTTCAGCCAGCAGTGACCCAGCACTGCCAGCTGGCGGCCAGCAGTTTCCCAGCACTTGTGTTTTTGCTGGGGTATAAAGCATGAATGCTATTCACTAATGAAAACAGGTGCTGCAGGGCACTTTTTATATTTTCCTTTGACAAGATGCTATGCGACAAGTCGTAGAATGACTTCCGTTACACCACAAAACACGTGCTCTACCCTTGCTGCCGGTGAAGTCTTCCATTTTCAGTTTATGACTCTACTAGCGCCATCTGTTTCAGATTGTCGCAATCAAACCGTGTTGTCAAATATCAGTAATATGAAGTGTAGGACTGACCGCATGACTGACGTAACAATAGTGGGATAAACATATCACGTATATGTCAGAAGACAACAGTTCTTGGCCAATCAACGAACAGTTTGAAACCGGTTTATATTAGTACCGACAGGCTGCAGGCGGGCATTAATGAAATCATTGCAAGCGTTCTCGTCCCATTTCATTTTAGTTATGGAAGGGCGGAGAGTAAACATCGGTTTTTGTTTGAAACTTGGTATATCACCTGCTGAAACTTACAGAAAATTAAAAGAAGTGTATGGAGACACAGCATTATCCAGCAGCGGAGTTTCAGAACGGTATGCATAGTATCCTGACGAGTGGGAATCCTTTGATGATGATTCGAGATCTGGGAGACCCTCCAGTGTGCGGACAGCGAAAAAAGTCAAAGAGGTGCCGGAAACTTTTAAAGAAAGATAGTCAAGTTGTAGTGAAACGTTTGAATGAGTCGGTGGGCATCCGTAAATCTATCTGTCATGAGATTCTACGCGAAGATCTGGGAAGACGAAAACGTAATGGCCGCCTCGGTGGCGCAGTGGTCTAAGCGATGGCCTCTGATCATTCGTCCGTAAGGGGTCCGGGTTCGAATCCCGGTCAGGCATGGGTGTTGTGTTTGTCTTACGGCACTGGCTCTCTCCCTTCCCTGGAACCAGTGACCCTAAATTAGGGACGGGCGACTGCTTATAGCCCATTGAGTTGCTCACGGTGGTCGTTAAACCTCCAATAAAAAAAAAAAAAAAAAAAAAAAAAAAAACGTAATGCCATCAAACACAGGTCATCGCTCTTTCCACATTTATAAGTGAGTCACGGAAAAATTATCATTGGCCGCCAGCCGGCATCGAACCCAGGGTCTTCCAGCTATGCGCCGGATATGCTTCCACCGCACCACAGTGGCCTCGAATTCCTCTAGAATTCCACTAAACATGGAAAGAGCGATGATCTATGTTTGACGTTCCTGGTCCACCTCAAATGTGTGTATGAATTATTCATTCGCCTTCTAATTATTTGTTCAGTTGCTGCTTACCATCTTTGGTGAATCCCCAGCATTGTGCGCGGCTACAAGAGGAAACCTGTCGAATTTGCTTGGCAGTTAGTGTGTGTGCGTCTGGAGGAAATCAAAGCCACTGTGGTGCAGTGGAAGCATATCCGGCTGGTAACTGGAAGACCCTGGGTTCGATTCCCGTTGGCGGCCAATGGGAATTTTTCCGTGACTGACTTATAAATGTGAAAAGAGCGATGACTTCTATTTGATGTTCCTGGTCCACCTCAAATGTCTGTATTAATTATTCATTCGCCTTCCAATTATTTGTTCACTTGCTGCTTACCATATTTGGTGAATCCCCAGCATTGTGCGGGGTCCAAGAAGAAACCTGCCAAATTGGCTTCGCAGTTAGTGTGTGTGCGTCTGGAGGAATTCCAGGCCGCTGTGGTGCAGTGAAAGCATATCTGGCTCGTAACTGGAAGACACTGGGTTCGATTCTCGGTGGCGGCCAATGGGAATTTTTCCGTGACTGACTTATAAACGTGGAAAGAGCGATGGCTTCTATTTGATGTTCCTGGTCCACGTCAAATGTCTGTATTCATTCGCCTTCTAATTCTTTGTTCAGTTGCTGCTTACCATCTATGGTGAATCCCCAGCATTGTGCGGGGCTCCAAGAAGCAACTTGCCAAATTTGATTTGCAGTTATTGTGTGTGAGTCTGGAGGATTTCGAGGCCGCTGTGGTGTAGTGAAAGCATATCCGGCTCGTAACTGTGAGTGTTGAGTCAACAGCACAAAACAGAACCCAAAAGCTTATTTGTCACAAGCCACTAAATAAATCATTACCAAACAATTTTCCATCAACGTAATGCACGATTGATTGCATGACTCCTCAATGAAAGCTATTACTTCTCAATGTAAGCTATGACTAATTAATGAAAATTATGACTCCTCAATGAAAGCTATTGCGAAACTGAAAATCAAACCGAAAGCGATGGAGGTGCAGGCTGCGGGACCTATGGTTGAGGACGTCCTATCCACTGCGTTAACAATCATAATTCATCAGGGTCATTCAGAAGCACACAGCGCTTGATGCACCGCTAAATGTACGACGTCCGTTCCATAAAATCTGAGAGTAACTTTTTTTTTAGTTGGCAACAGTGCGGAGGGGAAAAAATAACTATGCAGACGACTAACTGAATTAAAGAGGTATCTGTAGCAACAGTTATTACATGTGGTAGACGATTCTAGTTTTATTAATGCGCAGTTGTTTAAGGTACGTCTGCATTTCGCTGTACAACTATTGAGGTGAGTGATTAAGAGTTAAGAAGTGAAATATCTTGTGCAATAACATTTTGCTATCGTTTAAGTAAAACGGCTCAAGAAACAGTTGATTTAATGAAAAAAGCTTACAGAGATAAATGTTTGGGTGAGTCAACGATTTTTAGGTGGCATCATGATTTTAAAAAAGGGCGTTTGTCGGCAGAACTCGCTCCTAGGCATGGTCGACCTGAAAGTGTTGTTACGAAGCGTATTGTTAACACTGTTCGGACAATCCTGCAAGAAGATCGACGAATGACATGTGAAGACATAGCGGCGTCAACTAACATTTCAAAAACATCGGCATTCCGCATTCTACGCGACAAATTATTGCTGTATCGTGTGTGTTCCAGATAGGTACCTCATCACTTTACGAGATAACAATTGCTAGCTAGAGTTCAGATGTATCATGAGTGGAAACAAATGATTGCAAAGAATGCAAACTTTCTAAACACAGTAATAACTGCCGACGAAACATGGGTCCACTATTTGCCCCCCCTCACGAAGCGCGCAACGAGTGTCTGAAAACGAACAGACTCCCCTGCTCCGAAAAATATCCGCCAAACCAAATCACCTGAGAAGGTGATGATGATAGTTTTCTTTTATCATAAAAGTATAGTCTACTAGCATGCCGGTTTACCACACATTACTGTAAATGCTGATTATTACATTTCAGTCTTGAAGCGTCTGCGACGACACATATCGATTAAGCGAAAAAAATGGTAGGCACGTTGACCCTACACAATGAGAGCATCGTCTCACGTGTGGCTGCTTGTATTCAACAGTTTGTTACGAAATGCAGTATTGAAATCATGCGACCTCCTGCCTAGGGTCCTGATCTCGCCCCGTGAGAATTCTGGTTGTTTCCAACAAAGAAGGAAACGTTCCGTGGCGCAATATTCAACACAGATGCTAACGTAATTCAAGCTGTACAGGGGTCGCTAAGCAGCTTCCATAAAATGCCTTCGGAACATGCTGTGTAAAGTAGACTGAACGATGGGACTGTTGCATGTCATCCGTAAGGAGATACTTAAAGAATAACATATGTTTTGTTGTACCTATATTTCTTCATTTTGTGGGATTTTACTCTCACTTTTTATGGAACGGCCGTTGTAGTTTGATCGAACTGAAATTTTAGACAGCTATTTAACTCACCAGTAGACCACTTTTGCATACTAAGGCATTTTAAATTTAAAAAATGACTTTCTTCGCTCCATCCTAGGCACGTACAAAATGAATCGGATATTGATTTTTTTTTTCCGAATATAGTAAAAATAATTAACGTTTCAAATCTTAAATAGGATGTTTCCAAGAAAATCATTAATAACCCACAGTAATTTAAGAAAGATTGTTTGGTGAAGGATTTTTTACTGTATCAACCTGTTGCACAATATCTTCAATTTGTTCCACTCTGGAGCAAATTGAGATGTTTCGACTTCACCAACTAAACAGACTTTACACCAAACAGAAGTCATCGCTCTTTCCACGTTAATAAGTGAGTAACGGAAAAATTCTCATCAGCAGCCATGAGAATGAATTCAAAATTACTTATTAATTCAAAATAAGTAATTTTGAATAAATTACTTGTTCGCCTCCTAGTTATTTGTTCTCTTGCTGCTTTCCATCTTTGGTGAATACGCAGCATTGTGCGGGGCTCCATGAAGCAAACGGCCTTGTGGTTTGGCAGTTAATCACCTGTGAGTCCGGAGAATTCGAGGCCGCTGTGGTGCAGTGGTAGCATGTCCGGCGCGTAACTGGAAGACCTGGGTTCGAATCCCGGTGGCGGCCGATGAGAATTTTTCCGTAACTCACTTATTAACGTGGAAAGAGCGATTACTTCTGTTTGGTGTTTCTGATCCACGTCGAGTGTATGAATTAATGAGTTAAACAGACTTTCATTGATTTCTGATCCTAATTTCAGAACTTTTAATAAGCTACATCAAAAGAGAGAACACTAAGTTCTAATTTCAGGACCTTTTGAAGTTTTTAAAGTTTATACCGAAAAGTATAAAAATTAAAAACCGAAAAACGTATCAACTTGCTCCGGTCACCCCTGCACTATGTTTTTTTTTTGTCCCATAAGTATCCGAATGTATTAGCATGATGCTTTTTTTTAGAACTAATTGTTTACGTTATTTTTTTTATATAAAACACCTTATGGCCATAAAAGTCGCCTGTATATTAGAATATTGCATCGTTACTTTCTGATTCTTCTTTTTATATTGTACTATAAGCAGTGGCACACTTAGGAGAAGAAAGCAAAAAAGAAAACTGAAAGGCGAACATTATAGCTCCTTAATCGAGCGACAGCAGGAGCATTATGCAACAAAACGCTCAACATCGTTCTTTGCCCACACAGAAAGACCCTGTACATCACGCCCATCAGTCTCCAAGGAGTAAGAAACGGATTAAAGGATTAGAATAAACACGGTGTATAACATGAAAGAGAGGAAGCAAATGAAGAGCAAAGGCTGACATCATGGGAAAAGAGAAGTGATGCGAAAAAGAAGATGAAGAGCGCTTCCATAAAGTAGAATCATTTATCATGTTCTCTGAGACCAAAGGCATTAATGCCTTTTGGCATTATTTCATATCACGAGGCATGGAGAGTAGCTAATGCCCCGCGTTCCCTCGCACGATGTCCAGCAAACACAAACATTCTTCATGAACAATGATGCTCAAAGGAGCAAGGACGAAAAAAAAAAGTTTCCGGTCCTACGTGGAAACGTGTGAGGTAATTTATTCATGATTGTTCGCAAACTGCTTCTTTTGATGGGTTTCGTAACGCTCGAGCAAGTGCACGGAAGAATTTTCTGCAGCGTTTCGGGTGCCAGAAGTTGAAGACTTTAAAGCTCTAGTCGTTAACTGACATGAATGTTGCAGAGGTTTTCATATTTAATAAGGGTTGTTTTACGACACAGGATGAAAAAGGTATCAGTAAAAATGGCGATGATGCTGCTAACACATACACAAGAAAACCTTTTTGGATACAAAAGATGACCCTACGAGAGCTTTTAGCACACCACATGGTATTTTTGGCGATTTTCAATAATATGTAACGCGTGAGATTCTGGTAGAAAAGTAGGATTAACTCTAATTTCTCACGAAACTTGAGAAAAGTGATTTACATTTGTGATGCGCATTTACACGCAGTGTTGTTTTTTATTAAATCAAGCGTTCGATGTTTTTTGAAGAGAACTAGTTGATCTTACCAAACAGAAATCATCACTCTTTCTACGTTAATAAGTGAGCCTCAGAAAAATTCTCATCGGCCGCCACCGGAATCGAACCCAGGGTCTTCCAGTTACGCGCCGGACATGCTACCACTTCACCACACAGGCCTCCAATTCTCCAGACTCGCATGTTATTAACTGCCAAACTACATGGCAGGTTGCTTCATGGAGTCCCGCACAATGCCGGGGATTCAGCGAAGATGGAAAGCAGCAACAGAACAAATACCTAGGAGGCGAATGGATAATTAATTCAAACACTCAACGTGGATCAGGAACACCAAACAAAAATCATCGCTCTTTCCACGTTAATAAGTGAGTCTCGAAAAAATTATCATCGGCCACCACCGGGAATCGAACCCGGGGTCTTCCAGTTACACGCCGAACGTACTACCACTGTACCACAGCGGCCTCTAATTCTCCAGACTCGCATGTGAATTTTCGCGTCGTGTATAACACTTGTTTGTTGCAATCAGGTATGGGCAATTTGAGCGAATGTTAAGAACTATGGATTTCGTTTGCACTTTTAAAGCTAACTTTTCAGTTCTTTAATGTATTTTATAAATACCATTATAAAACACTGTAAAATATTAAACAGGCTTTTACTTTCTTTGTTAATTTATAGGTAATGTTCACAGCTGCTGAAATTCTGATTTTTGAATGGATATGTGTCTTAGTTCATCCGAAATGTCTCCATCGAAGAAAGCATTATTATTATTATAACCATCATCGATTTCCTCGAAGACAAAGTGAAAAAACACAAGTTAAAATTTTCCTTCTAACGGACTATGAATTTCTACAATCTGATAACATGCACTTTAAAAATATCACCTCATTTACATATTTCGGACAAATAATAACTCCAGAGAATAGAAAAACTTTCAGATTCAGTCCAGATTACAAGCAGCAAATCATCACCATCATCATGAGCCATTTTTCAATCCACTGATAAATGATGATCTTTCTACGCCACTTCAACAACTCTCTGTTTTGTGCAATTCCCTATCACATCACTCCGATATGATTTCGTATTTCATCCACGCCCCCTCTATCTTCCACGTGTCCTTTTGGGTCTTTCCCTGTCTACTGTAATCCAGTTTAGTATTTCAGTTCTCCAACATTGGTGAGTTCTTCTAGCAGTAAGTCTAGCCCATCGCCACTTGTGGATCTTTACTTTATTTGCTCATGATAATCTCTACTCTTGTCATTTTCCTGTTCTGTGAGTTCCTTTTCCTGTTTTTTATGGTTGCATCAAACATTGGTCTCACCGTGTTTCTTTGAGTTATCCCCAGCCTCTGTATAACATTCTTATTTGAGATCTTGGTCTCTGATCCATATGACAAAAAATTCCCTCTCTGGAAGGATGAACTTTGATCAAAGAACTTTTAAGACATAATGGTAAATTGCTCTTAAAATTGCATCATTTCTTCCAAATGCACTTCAGCAAAGTTCTATAGGACTACTGAATTGTTTTTCAGTGTGCCTTTTTGGTGATATCCGTTGAGCGAAGTAAATGAAGGACCAGTAACTTCTAACAAACACCGAACAGAGTTTTTTCTGTATTGTAGCATTTTTTTTTTTTGTACAAAAGCTCTCTCCACCAGACTCAAAACATAAATGAAATAGTCCAACATCAGACCCATCAGAGCATAACTGCAACTGGTGGTAAAAAATGTGCTTACACATGTTTGAAAACAGAATACTTTACAAATATGTGGACTCAGGAAAAACACTGAAAGTGGAGAACGGAGACGTTACGAAAAAAAAACTGAAGTGCCAGAAAAACTGGTACAGACGAGCTTAAACAAAATACATAGCAAGGTCGCATCTGCTCGTACTCAGTGGCGTCCGCCAGTGCGTATATAAAGCTGTAGAGATCCTTGGCAGGTGTCAGAGCTGTTTTCGGCATGAGAATAAGAAGTAATAACGATTTAAGCGTTTTTTAACGAGGTGTCATAGTAGGCGCTAGTGAGATTGGCCACAAGATTTCGGAGGTAGAAACTAAGTTCGGATTTTCACAGACGACCATTGCAAGGGTGTACCGTGACTACAAGAATTCCGGCAAAACCTCTAACGTACGATTACAGTGTGGTCGTAAAATGACATTGGGTGAACGTGACCATCGTTGGCTGTCAATAATCGTTTCACGCGATAGGCGTGCAACACTCTCTCAGGTATAATCGGAATTCAATGCTGGAGCCTCAACAAGCATCAGTTTCCGGATTGTGCAACGTACCCTGAACGATATGGGCTTTGGGAACCGACGCCCAACTCGAGTCCCCTTGATGGGTGCACGACACAGAGCTATGCGCCTCGCTTGGTCACGGCGACACCGCCACTGGACACTTGAAGACTGGAAACAAGTAGCCTGGTCTGACCAGTCGCGTTTCCAACTTTATTGGGCAGATGGAAGGATTCGTGTGGGGTGAAAATCCCACGAGGCCATGGATCCCGCCTGTCAACAGGCAAATGTACTGACTGGTGGGTGGAGGGGTCCGTAATGGTATGAGGTGTGTTTAGCTGGACTTCACTGAACCCCTGGTACGTCTACAAATGTCTGTGACCAGCCAACGCTATGCGCGCATCCTTTCTGACGAGGTACACCCGTTCATGTCCTGCATTCATGCTGATGGGTTGGGCCTGTTCTAACAGGACAATGAACCTCCACAAAAGTGTCGGGACGCCACGTTATGGTTAGAGCAGCATTCATCTGAGTTTGGGGTGTTGCCATTTCCACCCAAGTCCCCAGATCTGAACGTGATTGAACGCATTTTGGATGCCATGCAACGCGCTATCGAACACAAGAATCCGAGACCTCGGAATGCACCCAAACTGCGAAACGCTCTGCAGGAAGTATGATGTGCATTGCCTACAGCATATTTCCAGAAGCTAGTAGAGTCCATGCTCCGTCGTATTTCTGCAGTCCTGCGCTCCCGTGGTGTACCTACCAAGTATTAGACTGTTGTATCCGTTTTTCTGGAATTGTGTATATGATTTAAATGTGTCTCATTTTTTAACAGAGGAACTACGGAGGGACTGTTTTCAACAGTAAATCGAGTGTTTGGAAGTGCCAGACTGCTTAGGGAAAGCAAACGACGAACAGTACTGGTGGAGAAATGTGCGTGGAATAAAGATGCTGTAGAATAAAAATATAGAAAAGATTTATGAGGAATTAAAAAAAGAGAAAAAAATTAAACTCTATTAAATTTTGTCACATAGAACACATTCGGGCATTTAACTAAAAGCTCTTTATAAGTGTGGGGTTTTTTTAGCAAATATTTCCCTTATTTCCCATCAAAAAGATTTTTGGAAGCTGTTTGATAATTCTCACAACAGTAGGAGTAAATCCCATGCAAAATGTCTCGTGGGATGCAAGCGGTCCTAAAATGTGCTCTTTTATCGTGGGCAGATGGGAGCACCGTCGACGTGGGGTCTTCGCTGAAAAGGAACAAAGACAGAGATGTGGGATCTCTGGAAATTTAGAGCGTTTCCTAATATTTAGCCATCGGATGAATGATCACGAACTGTAAAATTTGAAAGTAAAGCTTCTTT
Organism: Macrothele yani; assembly: GCA_039090855.1. Taxonomy (NCBI): domain Eukaryota; kingdom Metazoa; phylum Arthropoda; class Arachnida; order Araneae; family Macrothelidae; genus Macrothele; species Macrothele yani. The sequence goes on from CM077029.1 coordinate 20,497,819, forward strand.
GTGCCTCATGTTGAAACACTCAGAAAGGCGACAAAATAAATTATTTTGCCCGAACGTGAGTACGGGTGTTGAAAGCTTTATGGGGGAAAATGGTGAACTGAATCATGTTATCTGAAAATAGAAGAATGAAGAAAAACAAAGAAATTGTTTTTGACACGCACAATTAAACTGATGTCGAACGGAAGTGGCAACGTACATCGTAGATCCTGAAAGAAATACGGGATTACGCCATATAATACAAGTTTTTGAAGATGACAATCCGATTTTTAGCGTAAATGTGACAAGGATGGTAAGTCAGATAATATCCGAAAACTTGAAAATTTTCATCGTTCTGGAGCGGGACTCGAACCCGCGTCTCCCAGAAAACGCCTAGGTATGCTAACCACTACACCACCCAGAACGACCAAGTTTCAAGTTTCCGATCAATTTGAATTTAACCATCACAGGATTCACTAGTCGAAGCAACCGGCATTCATGTTTAGCGAATTTGGAGGTTAATAATCCTATCCCATGATTGCCCGGAGAAGCAGATAAATCATGAAAGAAATACGGGATTACAAGCCATATAATACAAATTTTTGAAGATGACAATCCGATTTTTAGCGTAAATGTGACAAGGATGGTAAGTCAGATAATATCCGAAAACTTGAAAATTTTCATCGTCCTGGAGCGTTAGCATACCTAGGCGTTTTCTGGGAGACGCGGGTTCGAGTCCCGCTCCAGGACGATGAAAATTTTCAAGTTTTCGGATATTATCTGACTTACCATCCTTGTCACATTTACACTAAAAATCGGATTGTCATCTTCAAACATTTGTACATCGTAGATTGTTGGAAGAAGCTGGGCAGGGTGTTGCCTTGTTTTGCGGCAGCACAGAGGAGAGAAGAGACTGTACCATTTTTGTACTTGCTACAGAGCAAATTCCCCATGATAAATGAAGCTTGGAACCGAATGTAAAACCACTATTTGGAAAGCTCGCTAACAGCGTTGACTGGACTTAGAGTAGTCGCCCGGCATATTTAAAAATTGCGATCCTTCTATTCTACCTCTATCAACCTAGCCAGTTTTAGGATATACCAAAAAAAACACGTTTTAAACAGCTTTCCTTAAGAAATTTCTTTTATAATAGTTTTAGTATTATTAAAATCCTACACTAAAAGTAATTGTGTTCTTTCTCCTATACACCAGTTGGTCGGTGCCAAAAAGCGGCGTTTAAGCATAGATACCCACCGGGTGATCACCTCATGCCCACTCCAACAGAACTTACCGATTTTGCATCTCCGTGTTGGTTTTTTTATGAAATTCGTTACACTACGGTTTGTGAAAATTGCAACACCAAGAAATAATCATGCGACTCGAATGAAATTCATACCACACACTACTGATATGACTGCATATAAGTGACGTAATGTTCAGAACAATACAACAATTTTTACCTGCAAATATCAGTATCTTGTGAAGCCTTCACGAGCTACAATATTATTATTATTATTATTATTATTGATTGGAGGTTTAACGACCACCGTGAGCAACTCAATGGGCTATAAGCAGTCGCCCGTCCCTAATTTAGGGTCACTGGTTCCAGGGAAGGGAGAGAACCAGTGCCGTAAGACAAACACAACATCCATGCCTCACCGGGATTCGAACCCGGACCCCTTTCGGACGAATGATCAGAGGCCATCGCTTAGACCACTGCGCCACCGGGGCGGCCGCGCTACAATAAGGGTTTCTAGACGGCGTGGCGTTGAATCGAAAAGGCGTTGGATGGTGTCCTGGGTAATTGCTTGCCAGGCGTCATGTATGCGAGTTTACGGATTATTGGTACTGCTGGAGGACTTTGGTGGGCCAGTTGCCAAGTGATCATATTCCAGACATGTTCAATAAGCGACGTGCGGGCTAGGGAAAAAGCAATATCTGCTGTGCTGCGAAGAGAGCTTGAACATTCCTGGAAACACGTGGTCCAGCATTGTCCTGCTGGAAATAGCGCCAGGAGTGCTCTGAAGGAAGGGTATGACTTCTGCTTGTACATCTTCACTGATGTAGCGGTCTCTGTTCAGATTTTCCTCAAGTCGTAGCAGCCGAGATAGCAAATGGCACCCAATAGCTCCCTACACACCATCACACTTGCCGTTTAGCCCGTATAACGCTCTACAATGCATGCTGGAGGAAGGCGCTCAACACAATACCGTCTAATGTGTTTGCGGCCATCATGGTAGTCCAAGTTGAATCGGGACTCGTCCGAAAACACGACATGTTGCACATCAGCACCCCATTGCCTGTATAGAAAACTCCATTTCAGACTGAGGCGTCCAAGTTTCAGGGTCAAAGGAATCTTCCGCGCAAAGGGATGCGTGCAACCAGTCGTCTTTGCTGCTGACGGCGTCGAAATGTGGAGACAGAAAATGCCACACCTGTGGCAGTGCTCCACTGTTGTGCTAACACTTGCGAAGATGCGGAATGATTCGTCACTGCCATGCGGACGAGGCGTCGTTACATTTCTCGGTCCGCTGCTGGATTGTCGATGTATCTGGTTCTCCCCGGTCCACTGCCACCAGAGGTGCATCACTGTCGTAGCGTTATATTCCTTTCGAGCCGCAATGTCGCGGCACGAAAATACACCTTCAAGCAGACCAATTATTCACCCCCGTTCAAACTCTGTCGTGTGGTGATATTGCGCCCTTCGTCGTCGACGAGTCATTATCAAATCCTGGATATCCTTTTACAACTCTCTGTCCGCGATGCACTACTAGTGTGTATCCTGAACAGGCCTTTCTTTTTAGCCCTTACTTGACTTTCCGTAGAGCGCAGCTGGGTCCAGACATGCGCAATGACACTGCACTTCTAATCATCTGCATGCCCCACACTGCTCTGCATATCCTGTAAGTTTCACGTGATGAACATCATTCTTCATGGTGTTGCGATTTTTACAAACAAGAGTTTATAATCACACTGGAAGGATGGTAATTTTTTCTCGTGGTTTGACGACAGCCATGAGCAAGTCAGCTGCATATAAACATCTGTCTGTCCATGAATTAGCAACTGGCTCAAGGAAAGGGATATACCAAGCGCCATTGCTCAACTACACCATCCATTCCTTGTTCTGGATTTGAACCTAATCCCGGCTAGGGCGAATGCTCAGAAGCAAGCACCTCAGCCCACTCAGTTACTGGGGCAGCCGTTTTTCCTTTGAAAACTCTTTTCAGTCTAGTATCTAAATATACAGAATGTTTTGTCATCTTTTCTAACAATGAAGTAAAAAGAGATAAAAATTATTAGTGACCAATCAGCGTAAGCCGGTTTCTCCCATGACTTAATGAAATTCATTTCGGCTACAATCGAAACCTGCGAGTTTCAAACGACCAAAATGAACAATAAATCACTTACGTACCTCCTGAATTTGCATATTTTTTCAAAAATGCTCTTTAAAAGTTTGCATTAGGGGTATGAATACAAAAAGTTATCTCAAATTTTATGTAGTATAATGTCTTAAAGATTTCAGGTGGGTGGGTTTCCCAGATTTCTTGCTGAAACAACAATTACATAAATGAACAATAGTACTTAATAATACTTAATAATATCCTTGCTGTAAGTGGTAATACAGCTAAATGAAAACGTCAACCGAATTTATCTTTGGATAACTGCAACAGTTTGCAAACTGATCACTTTATCAATATCCTAGTTTAAACTCATGCTGCCGCCATGAGCATTAATATAACATGCGGTCAAAATTTATTCGGTGAATCATCTTTCTTCGTACCACAACACTACGTACTCTTTATCTCGAGGTGGCTTTTTATTTACCTTCGACTGATTGAGAGCCCCTGCAAAAATGTGTAAAAAAATTCGGGGAAGTGAACGTGCAGTTTGTGATGTATATTCTAAATTAACTTTCCTTTTTAGTTTCTTTCCCTATGTAAATCTTGAGTTTAATCTGTTATTCTTCACTCTTAACGTGATATCTTTCTCTCAAACGAAAACGTTTGGCAACACAATTGAGGTTGAAGGCACGTGACGAATGCTATGATTTTAATAAGAACAAGAGATAAAAACGACGACCGATCTACTGCTTGAGAGCGTTGTGAGAGCAAGCGTTGGGTTATAAACTGATTATTGATAGGAGTGTTGTGATAATGTGTGGTGTGTGGAGCGTTCACTACAATATACTATGTTACGATGTGTGTGTGTGCTACATCCTGAATAAAGCATCTTTCCCGAAAGATGACATCTGTTATTTACATGTTTCGTCTGGCTATTAAGGTTTCTTTCATTTAGGAACTATTTCTTAGTATGTTGATGTGTTAAAACAACGTAGAAGTAGGAAAGACTTTTACGCTATAAGTTCAGAAAGAAATGTGAAGGAGAAGTGATATAATTTACATAAAAACAAAAACTCAAAAAAACAAAAGGTCAAATTAATGATGTAGGTCGCAGTAGCACTAAAATAAAGGTTGATTGGTACCATGATTGCAGAATGGGATATAAAAATGGAACAGTTTAAGCAGCTTTCCCTCAAGAAATTAGACATCATGATACTGTACCCAATAAATCCTTTTGCGCTTTAAGCACACTAAAAGAAACGAAAACTAGAAAAACTATATAAATCCTTTTAACACCAAATTTGTATAATGACTTGGAAAGTTTTGTGGTTGGTTGCACCAAAAAGTGGTGCTACAGGAGTTTTTGACAGTGCATGTTAGGAAATGCTCTCAATCTGGATGGATCTTTTATGAACTAGATGCCAACTACCTTGATCTTGTTACGTTTGATTTTATTTTACTCCACTTTACATCATTTATTTTAAGAAATTTTATATCAATTTATTTTACTTTTATTTCTATTTTGTTATGCATATCCGTATGCTGCCATTTGGTTTCAGCCGCTTGTATTTTTATTTTTATTTTCATTTTATTTAAGTCAATTCACTTTTTAATCATATTTGAAGCGTGATTCGTCATAACGGCCTCCTGCATTGTCATCTGTTATGATGCCTTTTTTGAGGAACACCACCATTAGTGAGCGAAAGCTGGAGTCTGCTTTGGTACGACCTGGGTCTACTGGAATGCCAGTATGCATCGCAACCTGAGGACGCAGATCTTCTTTCATTCCTCAGGCGAGAGATTGAGATATTTTTCAGGTATTGCCAATTAGCCGTAGAACAACACCAGTCCAAAACAAGAAAGATGATACACAATTCTTAGGTACAATAACTTCTTTTGAATTCTTCCCCACACGAAACAAAAAATCTAAGCAAATTTTTGGAAGAAAAACGCAGCGTAAAAGGAAATGCATTTTTGCTTGTTCGAAAAAAATTGAACATAATTTAAACTGCGCAATATATGACGTATCCTACATATTGCAATGAACCGATTACAAACGAAAATATGTCAACCGAATTTCTACATAATCGGTGAAACACCCAAAAACAGAGATTATTATTTACTCCCACTAGAAGTTGAAATGTGTGCTACAAAAAATCACAAACTGAGCACAAAATATTTCTCATAACTGTAGATATCCATGGCAAAGGGGATTTTTCAAATCGAATTTTGGACACGAAGATAGTGTTTAAATTATGTTACAAATAGAAATGAACACTTATGTCCAATAGTTGCAAAACTGTGGGGTACAAAAATTGGTATGAAAAATATATTCTTCGTAACAAGCCTTCTCTCATGATTGGAGTTAGCTGAGATCCCGAACTTTTGTTTGGTTCCCGGAATGTTAACAATATTGAACTCTCATCAAACATGTGTCAAAGTTTTTCCCTGCTTAACCTAGATTTTGTGGTTCACTCAAATATCTACGTTTCGGAAAACTCTTTTTCATTCGCCGTGATATTCTTGCAAACTTTTCGTTTATTCTTAAATGTTTCATGAAAAGCCATGAAATAAATCCGCTTTTCATGATCAATTTTTCAATTACATGTTACTCAGTCGACTCACATTATTGTGGCCACCTCCTAATTTTGATGTCAACAGCGCGTAACCAATGAAAGAAGGCACGTGCGTTGAGCTAGCTTGGAGGGTATATACGGTGTGCTGTAGACATTCTAAAAGCATATCACTCGTTGCTGTCATGGATAAAAGGAGCGATTTATCAGATTCTCAAAAAGGGATTATTATCGCCTTTCGAATCAAGGGTGGCAGTATTTGTGCAGCATTGCAGTTTGTGAACTGCTCGCTTGCTGCTGTGGTTAAAATGTATCGTGATTGGCGAAATGGCACCGTTGCGAGTAAGCGACGTGGAAATTGCAGATCACCACGAGCCATAGATGTGAGAGGTGAACGTCGACTACGAAGGTGCGTGAGGGCCGATCGACGCGCTCAGTGGAGCAACTCACTAGCCGAACGAACCAGTGGGCTACGGGAAATGTGTTTAAAATGACAGTTCAGCGAACTCTGCTGCGTATGGGGCTCCGATGCAGACGGATGGTCACTGCACCTATGCTAACGAAGGTGCATCTGCAGAAAAGGCTTATATTTGCACGGCAGTATCGGAATTGGATCTCCGCTGATTGGCAAAGGATTGCCTTCTCCGATGAGTCACGTTTTTTGTTTGATGGATCGGATGGACGTTGGCGTTTGAGGCGAAAAACATCAGAGAGCAAACACTCTTCAACCATTGCTGGCAGAAGCCAAGCTTCGGAATATTTTCGTGGCATCCTTTGCAACCACTTATGATTGTGGAAGGCACTATGGACCGAATTCGTTATGAATCCATCCTTGCAGACCACGTACACCCATACATGCTGATTGTCTTTCCTGGGTGGATGGGATCTTCCAGAACGACAATGTGACGTGTCACACAGCTAGAAATGTCCGAGAGTGGTTGGAAGACCACTATGAAGACTTCAAAGTACTTCCATGGCCCCCTAATTCCCCAAACTTAAACTCAATCAATTAAGCATCTGTGGGACAACCTCGATCGTGTTGTTCACACTATAGATCCTCCACCACGCACCCTCCAGCAGCTGTCAGATGCACTGCAGTGAGCATGGCTCGACATGCCTGTGAACACCTTCCAACACCTTATTGAGTCACTCCCATCCCGTCTAGCTGCTGCTGACCGCGCTGCACACGGCGGTTACTCTGGATATTCGCTGGTGGTCACAATAATGTGACTTTGTACCGTGTCTTTTGTAACCTAGTTTCGCTATCTTTCATAGCTTTTACGCTTTCAAATCTCTTAATCCCTACAAAAATAAATTTATTTTTCTTACTTTTCCACATCGCCATGTTGATTGGATCGTTTAAGAAATAGCTGTGGCAAAATTATTCTAGAATTTTATTAAAATGCAATGTCAATTTTGTGTTCCAACTTTTAACATTTTTTTGATGCAAACACTGCTTCGAGGGAACTCTTCCCGCAACCACAAAACATGCTAAGTCCAAATTGCTTATCATAAGGTAGAGCTGTATGCAGCAAAGCAGATAGGTATTGCTAAACTACGTCTTCAAAATGTCACATGATAAAAGATTGTATGATTTCTGTATTGTCATTTTCTCTGTTTCTATCGTGATTCCACTTTCATTGATCTTTCAGCGAGAACAAAAAATCAGGAATGGATTATTTTCTTATCAACTTATATAGCGAGAATACTGAAGATCCCATTTTCTGCCTATTCATTTTATCGGAAAGGCAGAAGTTGTGCACCACGTTCCCGTGCCCTAGAGGCTGCTCTTATGCAGTGGTCATCACTTTATTAGTTACGAAAAGTAATCATTCTGTTTCTTTGTGAATAGCATACCTTTTTTGTATTTCTCTCTCTGTACGATGCTGCAGTCAGTCCCAAGGGCGGGAGAGGAATCACGGAACTCCTCCTTCCAAGCCGAAGGTCATTTCCACTTCCTTCGACGGAAAAATCGATTATCATTAACCGCAGATTAGCTTTTTGCACCTGGCTCTCCGAAGACCGCAGGTCAATACCATTCCGTAATGAGATGAAAGTGCTTGGTGCACGCCTTATGAAAATCACAAGAATTCCCTAACCTAGAACATTCCTTCATTCCAGAAACTATTTTTTCCTCCTTCGTATGTCCTCTGTTTTTATGTCTTCCATTAGGCTTAATTGATCTAGAAGAACTAGGCATTAAGAAATGAATTCGCTGCGAAGCACTTGAACTAAATGTTCATCAAAATGGACAACCGGCCTCAAATATAAATTTGAAAACTAAATTCCAGATGCCCGACATTAATTCAGAAATTAGTGTTTTCTTTCTTATACATCAAGGGATTAAATGTCATAACAAGAATTATGCATAGTATTAATTCATTCGTCAAATTTGATCACTTTTCTTTCTGAAGAGATGCTCAACAGAAATCAACGGCGCTGCTTTTGTTTAAACAACTTAAAATTACATTTTGTAAAACTCACACTGAAAATGATTGTGAAGTGATTAACATGCACGGAAAAACTTTTTTTTTTCTGAAACTGTTCAGAAATTCTGAGGTAATTGCTAAATAACAGATTCCAAATTTTTGATCGACTTTTCGTTTATAGCATTTTTTCAATTAAGTACGATGCTGTTAGTTTCTAAAAAACGACTTGAACTGATTAATTGAGTTTTGGCAATGTAAGCACACTAAGTAAATTTACTAGTTTGTTTTCGCCTTTAAGATAAATTATTGTTAGAATAACACGATCTGACGTGACATACAATTTTTTAAGAGTTTTTCTTTCGATTCAAGTATTTTTAAATTTTAATATTAATTGTTGGCACCTTTCTAAAAATATTTTCACCGAAATGAAAACAAAATTTTTTACAAATGGTTTTTACAAAATACACCATACAGCTGAAATGCAACTTGCCTAACAGCTCTTCAAACAAATGAACAAGCATAACAGTTAGTGCAAAATTAATGTTGCTTTTGTGTTTGGAAGATAAAGATGGTAACAGTATTAATATTTCACTTCTAAGTTAGTTTTAAAATGATATCATCTGATTTTGTAATTTTCTCGAGATGATTTTCCCTAGTACAGAACCCACCTCCTCATTCTCTCTTTTTTTTACCCATATTTTTGGACAACGCAGACTTATTGAAATTGACATTCCAAAACGTTTAATTCATTGACGTCACATTTCTAATCTTCCAGAAATCTGCGTGCAATCATTCCCTTTGAAATGAAATGATGTAGACACAACAGGATTATCCGCGTGATTTCAGATTTTGCTGATGAACTTTTTCGGTACTAGGTGCCACATTATTACATACACCTATAAGAAGCCATTATTACATTATGACCACCTACCTAATAATATGTAGGACCCCCCTTTAGCCGGAGCGGCCACTTGGTGAGTCATCGATTTGACAAGGTGGCGATAGGTATCCTGGGGTATCTAGTACCATAATGTCAACAGCAGGTCTTACAGTTCCCGTACATTTCGGGGTGGCGGTGACGTAGCGTGAGCCCTCTTCTCCAAGTCGAACCACAAATGTTCGATTGGGTAGATGTCAGGTGAATTTGAAAGCCGGGGCATTAACAGAAAGTCCCCAGCATGTTCCTCGAACCACTAGTTGACGATTCTGGCAGTGTGGAATGGGGCATTATCCTGTTGGTATTAGCTATCACTAGCAGGTTACCACGAATTGGTGAACTTAGTCCTTAATGATGTTTAGATACCAGACAGCTGTCAGGGATTGTGCTATTGGGATATTGGTGCCTAAAGTGTCCAAAGAAAACATCGGCCACAGCATAATACCGCCGCTGCCAACCTGTTTCCCCCCAAACATGCATCCAGGTATCATATCCTCCGTTGCTAATCGGCGTATCCGCGCTCGCACTGCCGTCTACGTGATGCACCAGGAATCTTGATTCGTCAGACCAGGCTACTGTTTTCCAATCGTCCACGGTCCAATGTCGATTATCTTGGGCTCATTTCATGCGTTGTTGGCGATGACTTGCGGTGAGCATGGGGACACGGCTGGGTCTTCGGCTGCACAGAAAGCTGCGATGAACTGTGTGCTGTGAGACATTGCCCCGATCACCACTGTTGTAACTGCGGATGATTTGTCTCACTGTGGCACTGCGATCGCTGTGAACAATGCGCGACAGTTTCCGCTCCCTTCTATCATCAAGGAACTGCAGACGACACACTGCTGGACGACCGTTCTTCGTTTTTCCGTCTGTGCACCGCTTTTGATACGTACTCACTAGAGTGCTACGTGAACAACACACAATCTGCGCGGTTTCCGTGATCTTGTTTCCGAGGCGCAGTGACGTCACAATTTGTCCTTCATCCAACTCCGATAAATCAGCAGCTTTTCCCATTCTGACACGGAATACTTTACTAACCGAAAGCCGGTCATCGGGTTGTGTATATACTGTTCTGTTAACTTCACCTGCGCCACTCGGCCGCGGGTGGCCTAGTGGGCAACGTTTGTGACTGGCACGGATAGAGCCTCAGGTTCGATCCCAGGCAGGTACGAACGCTCGATCCACTAAATACCCGCCATGCGTCGGATGGGCACGTTAAGCCGTCTGATCCCGGGTACTGTCCCTCCAGTAATAAATAAGGGCGTTTTCCTCCCTCTTTCTAGTTTCCTTCCGTGTCACTTTTCTATCAGCCCAAATCTCCTAGTTTCCTGTTTCTAAGTGTTGTTTAAGACCTGGGGTCAGACACTCCCTTCCTAAAATTCTCTACATATGATCATATGATCATCACCTGCGCCACCGTTTGGTCTCCAGGTTTTCTCATTTCTCTAGGCTGAGGTTGGCCGTAATGGAATGGGTCATGGGTGTATGTGTTTCTCCCAAGATCGATCTTCAATTTTTGTTTTCTTGTGGATCGAGCAGACGTTAGGTTGATAACAGCTGTTCATATACACCAAAGAGCCAAAAAGTTCTTACCGGACGAGACATAGACCACTACAAAATTTCTAAAAGTGTCTTCGTGGTATCTGGTACGAAACATACCATAATCATTGTTATTTAGACGTAATTTTGCTGAGCAGCTTCAGTATTACAGAAAATGTTTTAACTCTTGTAAGTTATGTGGTTGAGCTGCCGCAGATCGGATTTGCAGTTCCGAAAAACACCGCATATGATCGACTGGATTGATATCTGGGGAATTTTCAGGTCACCTGAAAATCTTCCTCATATCCCGCTTCCTTGTAGCATGGTGCATACTTGCCCCTTATATGAACTTTAAAGAAAAAGCCATGAGGGACACAACTGAAATCCTCTCCAGCAAGCTGTCGTGCAAATATGCTTTTTCTAAGTTACTACTGGTGATTTGGCATGTATTACTAAAAGCTCGAAACAGGTAACAAGCGCATAATCGCGTGATAAATAACACGTAATATTGCTTATGGTATCTTTCACGTGTGACCTGTACCTCTAAATAATCTTCCAAGCGAATTTATGTTTTCTTATGTAAATTAAGTCACTTCTTTTTTAAACGTCGTTAAAGGACTTATAACGTAATGCCTCTTAGTACTGATTCTTTGTCGCTGTTTTTACGTTATTTTAAAACATCACCATACGATGAAATAGTTCCTAAAGTAAACCTTAACGGTAAGACGAAACATTTAAACAAAAGTCAAACTTACGGAAATTGGCTTTATTCCAGATGTTTTCACTAATACATCATAGCAGTTTACATAACAAATCAGTATCAACCACATTAAACACTCCACACGCTAGCAAGTGTTGTATCGTAGTTTATATCTCCGTTTCTTATCTCATAACAAGCATACGTCACTTTCGTTCAACCTCAATTGTGTTGCCAACAGTATTCGTTTGAGAGAGAAGATGTCACGTTAAGTGTGAAGTATAACTGAGAACAAACTCAAGATTTACACAGGGAAAGAAACTAAAAAGGAAAGTTAATTTAGAATATACGTCACAGACTTTATGTTCGTTTACGGCATTTAAAAAACATCGTCAGTTGCCAAGATTGATACAATTCTTTGTTTTAAATATGAAACTATTCTTTCCGAACATTTTAGCAAAAGTTTTAAAAATTTTCTTCGTAAGAACATAGAACCTAATAAGTTTTAAAATCCGGAATGTAAAAGGATGCAGCATAAGTAACTTTCAAACAACCCCTATATCGATAAAAAATGTAGATACACATCCAAAAAATCTATTCGATGTATGTACAACTGTAAATTAATATCAACCGCCGAGGTACAAAGTATAAAATTCGTTGTTAGAAAGACATAAAAGAAGCGTTTTTTTAATATCAGGTACTTATACAATCACTTACATGACATTTAATCCTTGATTATTCAAAATGATGAACTACACACATTTCATTAACATACTTTTCATTTTAATATAAAAAGCAACGTTCATAAATGCAATTATTTATATCTTAACTTCCATTATAGTTTCTCCTGGTACCCTAGGAACGGTGGTCCAGGGTTCTAAGAGGAACTATAGTAAACATTACGTTATAAATAATTGCATTTATGAACGTTTTTTCTTTATATTAAGAGAAAGGCCATTACATATTGGTACGTCAGATACGGGTGTCTAATTTCCATTCCTTAGGTAAGTTAAAATAAAACCTCTTTTTCTGATATTTCCTTGATTTAGGGTATATTTTGCGATATATAAACCCTGCCTAAATCTTGTAACGTTTCTTTTCTTGTTGCTGCTTATAGCGTATAAGAAAACCTGAGAGTCGTGCAAGATAGTGCCTTCCGAAAATATGGGGATCGACATTTTTACTACTACTTTACGGTATTTTAACTTCACGGCAAAAGTTAAAAAGGAAAATGAACACAGTTCAAAAAACAGTCTACCAACATATGTTAAATTTCATAGCATAGCATAATGATGTATTGTATATGCCTTTCAATCTAATTAAAATGCAGAAACATATGAGCCAACAACCACGTGCATCCCTAATATAACGATGAAGTAAGAAAATTCTACTGTGTGAGAAACATATTGTCCATATAGAATTTCACCTATTATAAAGGTAACGTATTACGGTAGGAAGAAAGGCAGAAGTTTTTTCGGAAGACTGACAGAAGATAAAGTCTTTTGTACTCTACAGAATGACGGCCGACTTGAGCTCTCGTAGGAAAGAGAAGTCTGGAATACAACGGAAAGTCCTCCTTCCTAAACCGACCAACAGATGTCCAATGGAAGTCTCGAGAAAATATAACCTACACCATACCTTGTTCATCCAGTTACGCTTCGACGATGTCAGTCCTATGCGAAAGGAAGATATCATCCACCAGAGTGAAATATACGGCAAATAAGCTGGTATGCAACTTCAAACAGAAATCAGGAATCTCCTATCGGTTCCTTTGCAGTAGTCAGATAATATTAAAAAAAATAAGCATGAAGGTCGGTAAGGCCGCTGTATAAAAAAGCTAAGAAGTGTTTTGATTACGTTTCGGGACGTGTAGCGGGTGTAATCCACTCGCCACAATAAAACACATCGAGCATCCAATTATGAACACTTCCGATCATTGTACAGTAGAATATCTGACTTCTTGTTGAAGCGCCGAGGTGACTCATCTGTGAATAACACATTATCTAGAAGAAAACATTTTTTTCGTTTGGAGGCTTAACAACCACCGTAAGCTATTCGACAGGCTATAATCAGTTGCTTGATTCTAATTTGGGGCCACTGTTTCCAGGGAAGGCAAACAGCCAGTCCTGCGCAAGACACACATCCATGACCCACTGGGATTCGACCTCGGACCCATCTCGGATGAATGGTCAAAAGACATCGCTTAGACCACTCCAACACCGGGGTGGCAGAGGCAAACGTTATTCATCTGTAAAAATACATTACGCCACTCTTCATGGTTCCAGCCGACGTTATCATGATACAATCTTAAGCAGGCAGGAATATGGGTGGCGCAAAACGGCAAACGCGCAGCGTGTCAACTGGTGTGATACCCACAGTTATGAACCGTTCTGATTACAGTATATTATCGTAATTGATCTTATGAGGCGACGAGGTAGGACTGAACTGTAAATACGACATTATACAGAGAGAAACGCGACTTATCTGCGAAAATGACGTTACATCACTGATCAAAGTTCCAATAGAAATGATCATAATACCTCCTTAATCTTGTGCAGTAAGCGGTGGAGTCGAGGCCTAAAGAGGCCTGGAGCGAAGGCTACATTTTACCTTAGTGAATCGGACTTTTTACATTTATATATTTATTCAATTGTCTCCCATCGAAATCCGAATTTCTTTACGCAAATTATCTTAATAGAGTTTTTTCTCTTTCTTCTTCTTCTTCTTCTTCTTCTCTCTCTCTCTCTCTCTCTCTCTCTCTCGTTATTTTTGATTTTCATGGTGGCTATGCACAAATTCGCAGATCTTTCCTTTACCGAACCCCAACTTCGACATAGCCAGTGAAGTGGGTACCAGACGGCATATATACTCACACATCATCATCATTTTCAACCATTATCAATCCACTGCTGGGCGAAGGTCTCCCCAAATTTCTTCCACAACGGTCTGTCTTGTGCCAGTCTCCTCCATGTTACTCCTGCATACTTTCGAATTTCATCCACCCATCTCCCTCGTGGTCTTCTTCTGGGTTTTTCCTGTCCCTTGGAATCCAGTATAAAATTTCGGCTGTCCATCGATGGTCTATCCTTCTGGCAATATGTCCAGCCCATTGCCATTTCAGGAATTTTACTCTGATCATGATGTCTTCCACTCTTGTCATTTTTCGGATTCACGAGTTCCTCTTCTTATCTCTCCAGCATGCACCTCTGCATGCTTCTTTGAGTTGTCTGCAGTATGTTTCTTTTAGTTAAGGTCCACTACTTTGCACCATACGTAAGAACTGGAAGGATACATTGATCAAACAATTTTCTTTTAAGACATAATGGCATATTGCTCTTGAAAATTATGCTGTTTCTTCCAAAAGCTCTCCAGGCAAGTTTTGTACGCCGATTAATTTCTTCATCAAAGTGACCCTGATTTGATACCTGCTGCCCAAGATAAATGTAGGTATTGGTTATCTCCAGCTTTTCCCCAGTAATCGATAAATCTTCATTTCTTGTAAAAGCATTGTACATCACTTTTGTCTTCTGAAAGTTCATGTTTAATCCTAGTGAAGATGTGGATCTTTACTCTTGTCAGCAAGTTCCTGGATCATATTCTTCAGCCCTGAGGGGTAGTTGTAAAAATGACTACGTCATATGCAAAACGAAGGTGAGTTATATAATCTCCATTAATTTTTATGCCTTTGTTTTCCCAGTTTAGTGATTGAAAGACATTTCCAAAGTGGCATTAAGGAGTTTGGGAGATATCACGTCGCCTTGTCTTTTACTCCCTTTCCAATTTTTATAGGTGCTGTATTCTCAATTAGACGAATCTTTGACATATACAGGTACAGTAATAATGGCTTTGAAATATAGCGGTGCTGAAGATACATACATTAGCATTATTAATAACATCTATGAAAATGCTTCGGATATTTGAGAGCACAGCACAAATAAGAATTGGAACGGGAGTGAGACAAGGTGACACCATATCTCCCAAGCTCTTTAACGCCACATTGCAAAATGTCTTTCAATCATTGAACTGGGAAAACAAAGCGATAAAGGTTAATGGAGATAACTTAACTCACCTTCGTTTTGCTGATGACGTAGTCATCTTTGGAACTACTCCTTCAGAGCTGCAGAGTATGATCCAAGAACTTGCTGAGGAGTAAAGAAGTGGGATTAAAAATGAACTTTCAGAAGACAAAAATGATGTACAATGCTTTACAAGAAACGAAGATTTAGCGATTGATGGAGAAAAGCTTGAAACAACCGATTCCTACATTTATCTTCAGCAGCAGATATCGAGTGAGGGTCACATTGATGAAGAAATTAATCGGCTTATAAAACTTGGATGGGGAGCTTTTGGAATAAACAGTACAATTTGTAAGAGCAGTATGCCAGTATGTTTCAAAAGAAAAGTGTTTAATCAATGCATCCTGCCAGTTCTTACGTATGGATCCGAGACATGGACCTTAACTAAAAAAGACATACAAAGACTGCAGACAACTCAAAGTGGCCTGGAGAGATGCATGCTTGGTGTAACCAGGAGAGATAAGAACAGGAACTCGTGGATCAGGAAAATGACAAGAGTGGAATACATCATGATCAGAGTGAAATCTCTGAATGGCAATGGGCTGGACTAATTGCCAGAAGGACAAACCATCGATGGACAGCTAAAATTTTAGACTGGATTCCGAGGGACAGGAAAAGACCCAGAAGAAGACCACATGTGAGATGGGTGGATGAAATTCGAAAGTATGCAGGAGTAACATGGAAGAGACTGGCACAAGACGTTGTGGAAGAAACTTGGGGAGACCTTCGTCCAACAGTGGATTGATAATGGTTGACAATGATGGTGATGATGATGATACAATATATTCCATGCCAAAGGTTTTTTTGCCTCTCCCCACGTATACTTGGTGGAGTCAATGACTCCTTGGCGGGTCTGCGGAGCGCCCTGCAACTTCTTGTTTCAGGACTGCACTACTGGACGTAGCCTATGGTTGGAGAGTCACGGTGCTTATTAAGGATGTATACAGGCATAGGGCTCACAGTTATAAAGATAGTAAATCAAAGTAGAGCGGGATATTTCGCTTAATGCGGTTACGATGAGGCGGGATTTATTTACGTTACGTCCCTGACATTACGAAATATTACTACATTACCAAACATTACTGACATCATAAGACATTAGGCCACTAACTATAAATCATTAAACGACAGTTAGAAGTTAATTGTTCATGAAACCATCTTAAGCGGGCTGGTATGCACCGTCACACATACCGCACTCAAAGTAATGAACCTTTCTGACAGCAGTAGAGTAAGAAACGTTACTTTTTGTTGCTGAGATGAGGTACGAAAACTGGCTTTTGATCAATCATGTGATGTAGCATTTACCACGAAGAATTGTCAGTCTTGAACGGATTTTATATGATCAGCTGATCTAAAGACGACAGTCTGAAACTTGTCCCTGAGCATTGAAATTAGAGAATTCATTGATAACGTACTTGCTTGTCTGGCTTGTAACCTCCCAGTGGACTCCATTTTATTGAACTTTCTAGACGTCGTTTTTTCTATATGGCGAGGAACACTAGCATTCTCGATTAATGGTGGAACATTCTACGTTGTACCAGTATCCTTCGATAGATTGCATTCCATTTATGGGGAGTTGGGATTTGCATATTAATAACTGCGGATATAGCTTTAGGACACGTTTCTTGACTTTTGCATGTCTGAAGACAGCAGCACAGTGAAAATTGTATATACGTAATTCGCTAATGCTTTGTTTGTCATTCGCACTTATGTATTTCGTATACTTAACGTTTGGAGAGCAGTGTAAATATCATGACACTTGAAGCCCTGAAGGTTTTGTTAATACGCTTCCATGCTTTAGGCTCGAGGGTACTTGGAATCCTTAAATACTGATAAAACAACGAGGGTCAGTATATATTGACAAATAAGCCCTTAAATGAAAATGTCAGAATATATTTACTTGAAGAATCACTCGTTGTTGGTTTTTGGTGCCCGTTTCCGACCACATTATAATTTCATTTTCCAAAATGGAAATTAAATCTTTTGGCTGAGGAAAAGATGATCGAAACTATTTCAGTTAATCACCGGTTTAGTGCAGATTATGCAATTCTATAAATCGAGATTTTGATGTTTCAGTAAATTTCGATATTTTGTAATTAAAATTGTAAGCTATGTATATATTCCATCAAGATTTCTTTTCTTTTAGGAGGACGTTTTAGTGTTCTTCCAAGCGGTGAATTGTTAATTCGCAACGCCATGAGCAGTGATGGTTTCAAGAGCTACCGCTGCTTTACGAAACACATACTCAGTGGGGATATCCAGTTGAGTGCAACAGCAGGAAAGCTTTTAATTACAGGTAAATTTATAGAACACATGTTGAACTGCCATTCCTTTTTTTCAAAGAAACTTTCAAGTTTTTCTCAAACCAAAGCTGGGGTTTGTGTTTAACTTTTTTAATGTACCCCAGCAGATACGCAGACAATTTTTCTGAATCGTAACTACTGGTTTCGGACATCATGTCATCAAACACTTCAGCTCTTCAAAAGATTATTGCTTGCTAGTGGTGCTGGCAGCCTGTAGTAATTTTATTGCCCTTTTAAGACACTTTTTTCAGACTGTTCGATTTTACTCTTTAAGAATGTTTCAACAACCTCTTCTATAAAATTGCCACAATTTGCCAGGAGAGGCTGTCACAGATATCGAGAGGCGCGGAACACTTCGATTTTTTGAGACACCGTTGCTATTGAAAAGTGGAGAAAGATAACGCCAAAGTCGGAATTTTAGCCTTCCGTAAATGTGACGGTTTTGCAAACGAGCCGTTCAGACCCCCTTCCTTGGGTCATGTCTTCTGTTTGCCAGAAGAAAGACGTGCTGAACTGGCCTTGCTCCAGTGTTCCAGTTTGTTCCGGAGAGCAACAGGACAGGAACTCTGTCTTCGACTATAACAGCCCATGCCTGTAGGTGTTGTTTTTAAACTATCTATTATGGTAGAAACCGAACTTCGCGGAACATAGCATTAAACAGTGCTGATGTAAATTTCATTATGAGATCTTTAAGTTTATTTATCTTTATGATTATTAACTGTGTTAAATTTTTGTAGCAAACCCTATTTAAAATGTTATTTCAGGGAATCGTAATTATTTCGGAATGCGTTATAAAGAGGAGTGTAAATCAGTATGCTATTCATTTCCGTTACTGGTTTCAATTACACGCACCGTGCCGTAAAAAAACATCAACTTTTACGAATCTCCGGAACGATAGATAAAACTTTCGCGACACCCACCATCACGTCCTATTTTTACAAAATCTCAAACCGCTTATTCGAAATTTCCTTTGATTTACTTACGTGTTTGATAAAATACATGATTTAGCAAACGAATTGCACTCGACAAATTTGGATGAAATGATTCATTAGAACAGCCTTTTAAACAAATCGGTTGTGCATAAAACATTCAATATCATAAATCGCACCACAGTATGAACGAGTATTGAATGGACGAATGGATACTAGAAGGATAATTCTTTTGGATAAATATTGCCATTGAAAAATCACCTTGATGGACCGTTTGTGCTTTAAATGAGATGACAATTCGTTAATCGGGAATGGTCGAGTCGGAATCGAACACATTGTCCCAAAACGAATATTAAGAGACCCATTGAATGTCGTCGAAGTTAATTTTAAACCAAAATGCAGTTAAATGGCCTTATTTTCTCAATAGTGTACGCTATAGTTCACTTTAACTCTTTTTTCTGCCTAATCAGTTTGTTTGTGACAGAAATTATGTTTCTTCATATAATTCTTCTTTGCAGTTATTCTTTGTTTGCTCTTCACTGATTTCCCCCTTACCTTTACTTAGTATTTCTGTAGCCATTCACGTTATGCTTTGAGGTTTTCTCTTTGATCTTTCCCTTAATATTTCACCCACATCCTTCGACATTTCTGTTGTAGAAGGTTTTATTCTAGCGCCATTTATTTTCTTCTTTTCTTCCGTTGCCATCAGTTTCAACTGATACAGTACATGGAACTCATGAGAGTTCCCTCCATTCGTCTTTTCAATCTCTATCCTTTCTTATTCAGCATATCTTCTTCTTTTCTCCATGTAATAGTGTAATTTATTCCTTATTTCTAGGTTCGATCCATCTCGGTAGATATAACTTCTTGCTCTCTCTGTTTGTCACTTTGTCTCGGCTCTTTCTTTCTCACGTTTCCATTTACTTATTTCAAGCCAGGTAATTGTTCAGTTCTTTATTTTATTTCCTCTACTTTACTCTGTTTCTGTATTTTCCTAAAGTTGTTTATATACACCGTACATCTTTCTGTATGTTTAAGTAAATAAGAAAATTTTCCTTCATGTTACACCCAATGCTTTGATGCTATGTTTTTCTGTGTTTCTGTTCACTTTTTCTGAGTGAGAAAACAAACGCCGCTAAAGAAATTTAAAACAGGATCAGTTTTCTTTGATTTCGTTTTCGAGACGCCAGTATCTTTCCCATTTCATTATGCTGTACCAGGTTCTTTCTTTAATGAACAGACCAAGCACTGAGACCTTTATCGTATTTCCACATTTCATTTCAGTCTCTTTAGAAAGATGCTTATTCACCTTCTTTATAACCACAATATTTTTTCATTGATTTCTTGCCCCGAATCTTTCTCTTTTTTCTTTGTTTCTATAATTTTTATCATTTTTTATCTTCTTTCTCTCTCTCTCTCTCTCTCTTTCACTCGCTTCTCGTACCTTTTCCCTTTGCTTCTCTATCTTCCTCGTTATTTTTTTCTCTGCATCTCTAATTTGTTATCCTCCGTGCCGCCGTCGTCCCATCCTTTTCCTCTATGTTCTTTTTTTCTTCAGTTGTTTTCTCATTCTTTTTGCCCTTCGCCCGTTGCTTCTCACTCTGTTTGCTTGAGAATACTGTTTCTCTATATTTACCTGCTTCCTATTTTCCAGTAATTCAATACTTCTCTCTCGTTCCCTTTTTCTCTCTATGTTCTCCTTTTCTGTTCTTATTCTTTCTATGTTCTTGGCATTCCTATTCTTCTCTAATTACCTTCTCCCTCTTTTACTGTCATTTCATATTGTTCTTTCTTTTTCCTTCTGTCTTGTCGTGCTACTTGTCTTTCACTGCACACGTTCTCCTTCGTTTTATTTTAGTTTTACTCTTTCTGCCTTTATTGTACTCGCTATCTCTGACTTTTTGTAAATATTCTAAGTTTCCTGTGTTTCAGTTCTGTGTGTTATCGTTTCCCTCTGCATGTATTTTGATTCCTTTTCAACTCCGTGTTTTATTTTCTTCTTTTTCTCTCTATCACTCTTAATTTCTCCCTGTCGGTGGGCATCACATTTTTCTCCCATATTGACCTTCGTTCTCCTTCTGTGCCTTTCTTTACGTATTCGCAGTTTTCTGTCGATTAGTTCTGTGTCACAGTTATTCATGCATCCGTTCTGACATTTTTGTTCATTTCCGTGTTTTACTCTATCTCTTATTTTTACTCTATCCGTTTCATCTCCATCTTTTTCTTTCAACCTCTTCGTTTCTCTTTCTTGCTGCGTTTTCTTCTATAATGTGTGAAATTAAATCTCTCTATCTAACTCACTGCCTGAAATAACTGAAATCAAGGGATACTGAATAATAAAAATCCACGGAATGGAAAAGAAGAGAACTACCATCCTTCTGGAATATTATAAATCGGCAATTATTCTTTTTCATTTAGCTTTCTCTTTCTATCTCTCTGCTTATATATGTGTGAAGTTTTTGTCTTTTATCTCTCTATTTCTTTTTCGTTCTTTTCTCTTATTCCTTTCACTTTTGTCCTCACTCTCATCTGTATCTTTCTCCTATGTGTTTTCAAATGATCAATTATTTCCATATTTTCCATCGGCATTTGCTTCTTTTCGTCAGTATTTTGGTTTTCCTGGAAAAAAATATATCCGGACGAAAATCATTCCGGATTGATTAGCTTGAAAATAAATCATTCCCAATTTTGTTTCTTCTTCTTTGTTCCATTCTTTCGTCCTTATCATCCAGTCCGCAACGAATTTAATTGCTTTGGAATGAAAAGACAGGAAGCGTAAAAAGCCATTGGCTCCGATAAAGAGTATTGATGGACTGCTTAGACCACACTTCTTTTTCTTCCTTATGTCAATATCGTTATGTGTTTGAAACTCAGCAGCTTTAAATGAACTAGGGATATTTCTCCTTCCTGATTCAGAGATTTACATTTATGCAATGCCTTGCTGTTTTGAGCGTGCGCTTTCTAGGCGAACAATGATGTAAGTTCTCTATACATACCATGGGGAGAAGGAAGGATCTTTTTCCTTAAAATTTCCCTTTTCCTTAAAATCTGTAAATGCGTCCAGTCCCAGTGTCACAATGACATATGACCTCGGCCAATTTAGGTCACGCATTGTACTATTGTGACAGCTCGTGATAAAACTTCACGACGCCTTAATTCACTTAGAATCTTCTGGCAAGAAGACTGCCGGGGAAAGATTTTTGGCACGATATCAAGATAGCTGTCGGACCCGACACTAGACTTGCAAATGCATACAGACCGACAAGCTACCCGTTTAAAAGCTTGGCCGTAACAATCAAGAACTTCCTCGCACCCTGTTTGCTTGTTTAAGCCGTGTGTTTGCCCATTTAGAAGATTAATTTCCTCCATCCAAAACAATGAATTCTTGTGTCACCCGCCCGCTTAGTGCTCCCCTCCCCTCCGTTGTGCCCCGTTCCCAATGGAAATAATTGTTCAACTGGTGTAACGTTTGCTTTCCTAAAAGCCTAGCAGCAAGCGCCATTAAAAACCAAAACTCGGCTCTTGTTAGTTATATCTGATCTGCAGTACAACGTGGCAACAAATTGCGTTAATTCGAATTAGGGAAAATGTGCAGAAGGCCATATAGTATTTGTCTAGTGCCTCAGATAACCGCACTTCCACTCAGCTAAATTTGAAGTTTATTTCCAGTACGAGTAGCACTGCGATGTCAAGAAACCCATCTTGCAAAAGAGTAGCATTTTAACAAATGAGCTCGAAGTAGGAAAAGTTTTCATTTTCGTGTTACATAATGCAGAAACCTTGCAAAATTGTTATATCTAAGTATCTTTAAAGATATTAGCACGCCGTTCCGATGCCACAGTATTCTAAGCGATAGCTTCTGATCATTCGGCAGAGATGGATCTGGGTTCGAATCCCGGTGAGGCATGGATGTTGTGTTTGTCTTATGTCACTGGCTCTCTCCCTTCGCTAGAATCAGAGGCCCTAAATTAGGGACGGGCAACTGCTTATAGTCCACTGAGTTGCTCACTGTGGTCGTTAAACCTCCAATCCAAAAAAGAAAAAAACATATATTAGCACTCTAAAATATGCCCTATATTATGTAATGTATAGAAAATTTCATGTCAACACTTAAATATTTCCAAAAGATCATGTCCATGACTCGAATAATGCCAGAACTTTCATGTCAACACCTAAATGTTCATGTCAACTCTTAAATTTTCATGTCAACACTTAAATTTCATGTCAACATGAAATTTGAAACGTTCATTTCTTTCCGTCTACACTTTCATGTGAAAACTTAAATTTAATGTCAACACGCAAATGTTTCCAAAAAGTCATGTCCAGGACTCGAAAAAAGCGATCGTCTGCTTGTCTGTGACGAGTTAAAAGTTTTAGTCGCCGAGTAAAAAATTTAGTACAACAGTTTAAATTCAATTGACAGTTATTTATACGCTATTATGCTTATTATCGGATACGTAAAAATATCAGTTTAATAAAGCTCATTTTAAGTCACAGAAGTGATACGAGATTATCCGCCAGCATGGGAAACCGATTTCTCCGCAAAAGAAATTAGACAGAGAATGCCGTGAGTGCAAATATCCGGGCACTGTGCGCTTAACAAGGAACACGAGGGAGGATGCTGCAAGCCAGGTAGAATGATTTCCCCAAACGATTTGTGAAAATGTAGGCAGTGTTAAGAGTCACATGTGTCTACGAGCTGCTACTTAGACAATTCTTATCGTAGGTCAAAAGCAAACACCGGAATCCGTGTTTCCGCGAAGCTATTAGGAAAGTTTCAAAACACTGGAGGATTCTTGCATCACCTACTGAGAGGGAGAAAACTGTGTTGTGTTATTATACAATGGTTAATAGTTTAAATTAGGTGAGCGATAAAATATTATTCGAGATATTATAAATTTTCAACAAATCGAATTTAAAACACGAAACAAAGTCGACAGCCCTGTGGGGGTGGTGGTGGGGGGTGAAGGGGCTGTCGAGCTGGCGAGTGATGTATTTGTGTGACTGATGAACTAGCATGAAATATTTCAACCCATGGTCATGTCATTGGAGATGCTGTTGGCTGTTTTTTTTTAAAATAAATCAGACGCTTTAAATTTAAAAGAGCGTATTAGGTATGTATGATAATGGATAACATCAGATATTTATACACCTCCACCCCAACGACCACCACAAAATTTTCTGAGACGCGACCTATAAAAAACTTCAACACCCCTATATTTGGAAGTGAGTAAAACTCTCACAAATTTATTTATGTACACCGAAGAACCAAAAAATTATAACCAGCGCGTGTTTACGAAAATCAAAGAAATTGCAGGTAACTGAGGGTCCGTGTGAAAGTCGAGAAACGGTATAAACAACGCCTGATACTAAACTCTGTTAATCAGAGTTATTTTTGTTCTTCAAATGGAAAGGCAGCGGACTTTGGACAAATCATAATGACCAGACAACTAGGTCAGAGCATTTTCCAAATGGCAAGGCTTTTTGTGGTGAGATACTATTAACAACGAAAACATTTTGGGTGGTTTTCAAGCCTAAAGTAATGCACAGTTTCCCCGCTAGAGGGCGCAAATGTATTATCTGTTTTTCTCGGCATCTCTACTTCTAAAAGCCCGGTTCGAAAAAACTACGAGGGTTGTACCGAAAGTAATGCAAAAGTGAGCACAGCGTTTTTATTAACTCAGAGCGATCGTTTAAATTGCACATGTTGCTACAGTACGTCTACAGTAACCTTTCTTCTTCACTGCAGATTTGAAAGAGAGGAGGGTGGAAGTCTGCTCTGATTTGCTAAAAGCGTTTGAATCCAATGAAGACAAGTTTTTTTTTGAGCTAGTGACAGGCGATGAAACGTGGGCGTATCTTTACGATCCACAAAAGAAGAATCAATCCATGGAATAACGTCACACCTCTTCGCCAAGGCCTAAGAAGTTCAAGAGCCAGCGATCAGTACAGAAATTCATGGTAACTGTTTTTTTTTGGGGGGGGGGGAAGTGACAGGGATGTCATTCTCCTTGATTTTCTGGAACGTGGCCATAACGTGATCAGCGAGCGGTACATTGAGACACGCAAGAAGCTCACGGAAGCCATAACGAGGAAGACCCCGAACGAGAATCTGAAAAGGATCCACATTCACCATGACAATGCGAGGCCACACACATCTTCAGCAACAAATCAGGTGATAAGAAAATTAGACTGATTGGTATTCCCCATCCACCGTGCATCCCGAATCTGGAGCTCTCTGACTTCCACCTGTTTTGTCTAATGAAGGATAGTCTACGTGGACAACGATTTGATGTCCCAGAAGAGGTGAAAGTGGCTGTGAAGAAGTGGGCACAACAGTCCACATCTGAGTTATTTCAAAGAGGATTCAAGAGTTGGGTTCGACGACGGCGAAAATGCATCGCTTGTGGTGGAGACTATGTTGAGTAGTACCTTTTTTATAGAGAAAGAGTTACTCTACCAACGTGCGCAATTTGAACGACCTCTGTCAGTTAATGAAAAGGTTTACGACGTGCCTGCGCCGCAGGCTCACATGTGATAAAGGTAGATAGCAATGAGAGCACATGTCCGCGTAGCTCAGTTGGGAGAGCGACTTACGCCGGAGTGAGGGGACCCGGCTTCGATGCCCGGCATGGATAAACCTGTGTTTTCATAAGTTATGCTGACTTTTGCATTACTTTTGGTACAACCCTCGTATTTAAGTATTATGCACCTTGTGGCATATTTTTAATATACTTCTGGAATTTTGTATTTCGCAGTTCTGCGGCTAGGTGGTGTTAGTGTGTATTTCTGTTTGCAACATTATCACCTTTAAATAATGCACTGTTTTTCAGCTAGGTAGCGCAAACATCAAAATATTTTCTATCTATGCTTCCAGCAGACGAATTTGAAAAATTATTTTCCATTTGCTAAGCTTTTGCGATGAGGAAAGTATCTTTCACATGTTTTTTACTTCTCCATTACTAAAAATTCTTCTGCTAATGCGTATGGGCGTACATTTGAAATAAATTATTCGATTCTAGAAACCCCTTAAAAATCCTTTTTTTTTTGGTAAAATACTCTTCATTATGAATAGTAACGTGCACCAGTTTTCTTCGTTAAGAAACACACAGATGTTTTGCAAGGGAACGTAGATTTATTCCTCTGCTAGTGCTTGCGGGCATACATTTGAAATAAATTAGTCGATTCTAAAAACCCATTAAAAATCCTTTTTTGGTAAAATATTCTTCATTATGTATAGTAACGTGCACCAGTTTTCTTCGGTATGCAACACACAGATGTTTTGTAAGAAAACGTAGATTTATTCTTCTGTTAGTGCGTATGGGCGTACATTTGAAATAAATTATTCGATTCTAAAAAACCCTTAAAAATCCTTTTTTTTTTGGTAAAATACTCTTCATTATGAATAGTAACGTGCACTAGTTTTCTTCGGTAAGCAACACACAGATGTTTTGCAAAAGAGCGTAGATTTATTCTTCTGCTAGTGCGTATGGGCGTTCATTTGAAATAAATTATTCGATTCTAAAAACCCCTTAAAAATCCTTTTTTGGTAAAATACTCTTCATTATGAATAGTAACGTGCACTAGTTTTCTTCGGTAAGCAACACACAGATGTTTTGCAAAAGAGCTTAGATTTATTCTTCTGCTAGTGCGTATGGGCGTACATTTGAAATAAATTATTCGATTCTAAAAACCCCTTAAAAATCTTTTTTGGTAAAATATTCTTCATTAGGAGTAGTAACGTGCGCCAGTTTTCTTCGGTAAGAAACACACAGATGTTTTGCAAAAGAGCTTAGATTTATTCTTCTGCTAGTGCATATGGGCGTACATTTGAAATAAATTATTCGATTCTGAAAACCCCTTAAAAATCATTTTTTGGTAAAATATTCTTCATTATGAATAGTAACGTGCACCAGTTTTCTTCGGTAAGCAACACACAAATGTTTTGCAAGAGAACGTAGAGTTATGTAGTGTTTTTTTTTCTATATTTCTCCTTCTAACTGTTCGATTTGAAACTTCCTTTGCCCCTGATGTATTCTTTCGGCTAGAAGAAACTTTTTTATGTTCAGTTAGTTAGATTTTGTAACAGACTTTTCAGTCGCTAGTGAGAGTAAGTATCTTTCCCCGTTTCTGGGTGTTTTCTGACAAGAAATCTAGTTGACATTTATTTTCCTTGTAAGCTGTTCCGTTGACAATGAATACTTCCGCTCACATTGCGTATTTTAAATTATGCGCAGTGTTTTTCTACGGGGTGTAAGTGCCTTTTCTTTTTGATGTTATGCATTGTTCCCGACAGCAGTAAAGTAAATTCCATGAAAAAAAAATCGATATAACGGAAATGGGTAACGGAAGTACTGGTGCCTCGTGACAGGCAAGGGACCTGCCTAATTCGTATTTAATTGGATGCCCAGCGCTGACAAATGCGTGATCTTTTCTACAAAACACGGTACTGACGGTTGATTGACACCCAGCTGAGAAAAAGTTTTATGACTAAGCCTACGCAAAGTAGCAGTTTCGATGCTATGCATCTTTCCCGACAGTAGTAAAGTAATTCGCATGCATAAGATTTCAATATAAGGGAAATCTGCAGCCACTGGGCTTTATGTCTGTATAATTTTTCGCCGAATTTTTAGCACCGAGCAGTTCAGTGTTATCTCACGAAGACGCTACCTGTTATATTTTTATTTTAAGTGATTTTTGTATTGGCAACAAATTAGTTCCCATTGTCTCTTACGACTGTTTAGATCATGGGTCGACAACATTTTAATATTTACCTTCCACTTTTGTATCTTTGTTGATGGTAAAATTTCCTTACCGCCCACAGGGGCCGCAGTAACTCAATTTAGCGCATGTGCTAAGTAATTTTTAGAGGCAAGGGTTTTTAAAAAATATGTACTTAAATTTATCTTTTCATTTATACTTTCTGTATGTTTAAACATAGATAATTTCAATTTAATGAATTTCTGCATTTCCGTCAATACAGCGCCTACTAGTGTCTCAGCTCCTTAAATTGAAGGAAATGAAAGTTAAATGTGAAAACAATAAAGATTATTGAAATTACCTTTAATTAGTGATTAATGAAATCCTTGATATTGATCCTGCGAGACTAAATATTTGATAACTGATTCGATTTTCGTAAGGAACAAAGGAAGGTCTCTTCTTTCGGAGATATTCGGACTCTGTTTGGTGATAATATGATTAACAGCACTAAAACCTGATTCTACAAGATATGAGGTAGGGAAAGGTATCAATAAATTAAATATCATTTTCCACATATTTGGATATAACGCAACCATTTTTTTATTTTGCCAGAGTTTTTGGCATCCACCACTATCGAAATTTGTATCTTCTCTCTTTGCAGAGATTGCATGGGGTAAACAACCCTGATGTTTTTAGTCTGGAAATGGCCGAGATTAAGGCCTTAGTCGAATCTTGAGAGACTACCTTATGAGGAATTTTTTGGATAGCTGCATACATTTTAGCGTTATAGTCACTGGGATCGAGTATTACTAATTGCGGTGATTTATCAGCACTGATAACAGCGACAGTAGTATTAATTACTTTAAGCTTTAAGCTGACTTCTCTCATAGCGCAGGTAAAAAGATTCTGACCGACCAGATTGGGAGGAATAAGACCTGAAGGGTTGGGAGTCAGTTCTAGCCAACACCTTGGCGATAGTGTCTAACCGGATCTCGATGAGTTTCCGTCTAGAAACCAACTACTCGTTTAACCTTGGTAACAGTGTTAACATATGCTCCAGCACACATCCAGAAAGCAAATTTATATCCATGAGACCAGGCCTTAATCTGTGGTTAAGTCAAAGGAGTAGAGCTCAGGTTGATAAACGGAAGTGAAGTGGATGAGATTGAAGATTCATGTTTCGACGTACTTGAGTAGTAGCAAGGAATTCGTTAGCCGAGACCAATAGACGGTGTTTGTGAATATGGGTAGCCTGAATGCGTTTTATGGCCAAGGCAATCATACTACTGATCAGAATCATTGATCTCCCGAACGTGATGGAGTCTGTCCGATTTGCAAAAATTTGGTATGCCAGACAGGTCCTGCAACTTAGGTAATCCAAGTATCCACGTTTAGCCCTCATTTCCACATGAAGGCGCTTGGTTTCCGCAAAAGTAAGCACCCGGAAATCCCGTCGTGAGCGAGGTCGACAAGGTAGTTTAAGAAATTTGGGAATTACCTGTAGTGATTTGCAGTTCATTAAAAAAGCCAGATGTAGGTCCTCCGTAAACATTCTTTGTTGCTTGCTGAAAGCTTGTGTATTACACGGTTTTCCTCCAATTGTTGTAATGACGATTTGCCTGTAATTATACCTAGCCCTTGGATTCTGGTGTTGAACCAGCTAAATGCTTCATCTGTTGGATCACCGGATACGTGAGTTTGATTTACATATAATTATTTGTAACATGACATTTCCAGTTTGGCAACACCATTTGTTATTCTATGATTGTATATAAATGCTTTGACTTTTATCGATTATGAAAAAGCCTTTGATTCGGTGAAACCATCAGCAGTTACATGGGCTCTGAAATCCTGCGGTATTGAAGATGCCTACATTAATATTATTAATAACATCTATGAAAATGAGAGTGCAAAGATTCGGCTCTTTGAAAATACAACACACATAAAAATTGGAAAAGGAGTGAGACAAGGTGACACCATATCTCCGAAGCTCTTTAATATCTTTCAGTCGCTGAGCTGGGAAAACAATGGGATAAAGATTAATGAAGATTATCTAACCCACCTTTGTTTTGCTGATGACGTAGTCATTTTTGCAACTACCCCATCAGAACTGCAGAGTATGATCCAGGAACTTGCTCACAAGACTAAAGAAGTGGGATTAAAAATGAACTTTCAGAAGACAAAAGTGATGTTCAATGCTTTTACAAAAAATGAAGATTTATCAATTGATGGAGAAAAGCTGGAGATAACAGACACGTACGTTTATCTTGGACAGCAGATATCAAGTGAGGGTCACATTGATGAAGAAATTAATCGGCGTACAAAACTTGCCTGGAGAGCTTTTGGAAGAAACAGCATAATTTTCAAGAGCAATATGCCATTATGTCTTAAAAGAAAAGTGTTTGATCAATGCATCCTTCCAGTGCTTACGTATGGTGCAGAGACATGGACCTTAACTAAAAGAGACATGCAAAGGCTGCAGAAAACTCAAAGAAGCATGGAGAGATGCATGTTTGGTGTAACCAGGAGAGATGAGAAGAGAAACTCGTGGATCCGAAAAATGACAAGAGTGGAAAACATCATGATCAGAGTTAAATCCCTAAAATGGCAATGGGCTGGACATATTGCCAGAAGGGCAGACCATCGATGGACCGCCGAAATTTTAGATTGGATTCCAAGGGACAGGAAAAGTCCCAGAAAAGGACCACATGGGAGATGGGTGGATGAAATTCGAAAGTATGCAGGAGTGACATGAAGGAGACTGGGACAAGACAGACCGTTGTGAAAGAAACTTGGGGAGACCTTCGTCCAGCAGTGGATTGATAATGGTTGACAATGATGATGATGATGATGATATAAATGCCTGTAAATATCCTTTTGCGCAATTGGGCCCAATGATGAGGCTAAAGTAGCCTCGAAAGTGCTTGTCAGTGTAGCTGATTTTACTTTTTAACTTGTAAATAAATATCAATTTTTAAATGCTAGTTTTAAACTTTTCAATCGTGTATACGACAGACTTGGGTTCTTGATCATACCATTTGGCACCAAGTCTTTTAATTACTTAATTCATTAAATCTCTTAAAAATATCTGACAAATGAAAGGCATCATTCTTTGCTGTTTTTAATTGGTGACAGAGACCAGCCTCGTTATTACTTTCAAAAAACTGTATGACACTATCATACGAGTATAATGCCACAAAACGAGACGCAACAATGGACAAAAAACCCCACCACCCACAATGAAAGCTTGAATCGCCTACTAGAGGGCTGTAGGGACCAGGCTGACGACCACTGATTTAGAGTGATCCTTGCAAATGAAACACTCGATTTATTTTAAACGACTATGTGTGCATTTTAAAAGAGTATTGTCAATTTCAAAAATGTTATTTACTAAAAGTATTTCTTTGCCCTGCTTCTCCAACCATTTAATCAGAGAACATACCTGAGTTCTGCTTAGCCTAGAAAAATAGTTCCTTAGCGCTGCTAACGCTCGCTAGGACTCATCTGTGCCACTGAAATTGGCCGAGTTTCATACAAATGAAAAGCCTTAATCCATTAATGCCGGCCAACGCTAAACGCTACACTTCGTAGGATACACTCTTGAAACAACCGCTCTTCCCGAAATCGCCAAACTTAGACACCTCCATCTCATTAACCCAATGTAAAGCGTGATGGTTTGTCGCTCCAGAGAATGCTCTAGAGTGCTGTGCGAGCATCCAAATCTCTTTGTTCTTGTGCTGCAATTTCTCTTGGAAATTTAGAAAGATCGCATTGATTGAATTCAGTGTTGCCAGAGACGTTTTTCTGAAATCTGTGGACCAGAGCTCGAAAAAATTCGGTAGATCAAGTTGTTTGCTTAAAATGTGAACCGCCTGGCAAATTTAATGGAGCATTAGATGAAATCTCAATAAGAAAAAACACTTGAATCTACTGGAATGGCAAAAAATACCAGTACTCCACAAACTATTATTTAACACTGGAATAAAAATACAAACCAACACAATTCTGAGTCACTTTTACAAGATATTACTGCTGATCAGCTTTGTACAATAATGCTCACAATTGAAGCTGATGTTTGTGTAAATATCGACAGTATTGACCTTTTAATATAGTCACAATTGCATCGGCCTTACTAGTTGTCTTACTAAAAACAAAAAGTAGTATATTTAACGCTTCTTAAAACGATACCCAGTTGTTCCCAAAGAAGGTAATACATTGAAGAGCAATTTAATTAGAGACAGTTGGCGTTATGAAAATGTGGCGCTGAGGGCAGCCCTGTAAACGGAAACGACATGACGTATGCAGCGATCCGACAATATAAGGAGTGATGCGACAGGAATCAGAAAGAGTCGGACGCACTATGGGTAAGAGGAAGGATCTAAGCGCATTTGATCGTGGGCAAATTGTCGGGGTCCGACGAACGGATCACTCTATGTCGGAAGTCGTGCAGGCACTAGGATTCGAGCCACTGTGTCAAGGGTGCACCGTGAGTACATCGTATCCGGTAAAACCATCCCTGCAAGGGCCAACTATCGTGGACAACACCGTGTGGATGAGCGAAGTCATCGTCGGCTAGCTCGCATTGTAATAGCGGGTAGAAGGGCCACAGTGCAAGAAATCACTCGACAATTTAACGCTAGTGCAGAAAAACGTGTAAGCAGCCACACCATCCAGATCCATCTTCTCGCTATGGGGTACAGAAGCCATCGTCCCACGAGGGTACCGATGCTGACCGCACATCACAGGGTGCAAAGATTAGCATGTGCGCAGGAACATCGCCACTGGACCCTAGACATGTGGGAAAATGTTGCCTGGACTGATGAGTCGAGATTCGCGTTGGTACATGCGAATGGCAAGAAACGAGTACGGCGCAAACCACACGAAGCGATGGATCCTTCTTGCCAGCAGGATACTCTTCAAGCTGGGGGTGGGTGGCATTCTCGTCTGGGGACTGTTTGCGTGCACTGAAATGGGACCCTTGGTACGTGTGACATCGTCCCTCACAGGTCAACGTTACCGGGATATCCTGGACGACCATTTGCTCCCGTTTGTGCGTCTTTAATATCCCACTGGGGTCATCATCCTACAACAACACAATGCACAATGCCATCGCTCCCGAATTGTATCCAAATGGTTGGATGAACACTCCACCGACGCGACCTCGCTTCCTTGGCCAGCTAGGTCACCTAACCTTAATCCCATCGAGCACATCTGGGATGTCATCGAGAGAGATGTTCGAGGCTCTGACCCCCCCCCTTCCCTCCATCAAATCTTCGTGAACTGTTGGAGCTTGTTCAGGGGTCGTGGATCCGTATGGCTTCCCAACGTTTCCGGTGTCTTGTCGAGTCCATGCCGAGACGAATCGCCGCCCCTCATCAGGGCGAAAGGTGATGCTATACGTTACTAGACAGGTATCTCCAATTCAATTGCTTTTCAGTGTACATGTGCTGTACTCAACAAAGGTAACATTAACAGAAATATCTAACTATAAGACGTTTATCTAATATTCTAGATCGTTAATCGAGATAATCTTTGTGTAAAAGACCAATTAGTAATCTCGATCAAAATATATATATCGCCGCCCCAGTGGCGCAGTGGTCTAAGCGATGGCCTCTGATCATTCGTCCGAACGGGGTCCGGGTTCCAATCCCGGTGAGGCATGGATGTTGTGTTTGTCTTACGGCACTGGCTCTTTCCCTTCACTGGAACCAGTGACCCTAAATTAGGGACGGGCGACTGCTTATAGCCGATTGAGTTGCTCACGGTGGTCGTTAAACTTCCAATAAAAAATATATATATATATATATATCATGACAAACAATATGATTTTTTTAAATATATAGGTAGCAGGTGTTGGATAATCTTTAGTCTTCATTTGCTTTTTCTCTTCTGACCAGTTCTGAGGAGAGTCTTGTTGATTGGATCAGTAGATGGTGAGTTCTGAAAGTATATGCCTGAGTGTGTAAAATAAAGCACACAGATACTGGTGTACACTCTTTGACAGCTCCATTGCTTACAGAGTATCTTTGCGTGGTCAGCTAGTGACTGGTAACCCCGTGGAATTTGGGTGGAATTTAGAGTTGCTGCTCGCCCCGGTGGCGCAGTGGTCTAAGCGCCGGCTTATGAGCATTCGTCTGAGATGGGTCGGGGTTCGAATCCCGGTGATGCACGGATGTTATGTTTGCCTTGCGGCATTAGTTATCTCCCTTCTCTGGAGTCTGTGGCGCTAAATTAGGGACGGCCGACTGCTTACATCCCACTGAGTTGCCCATTGCGGTCGTTAAACTTCGAATAAAAAAATAAAAATAAAAAATAAAACAGAGATGACTGATAAACACGTACCTTACTGTGCTACAGTACCATGTGTTTTTCCTACCAGGCACCTAAGTCCAAATCTCCTAGTGCCGCCCCGGTCGCGCAGTGGTCTAAGGCGCTGGCCTCTGATCATTCGTCCGTAAGGGGTCCGGGTTCGAATCCCGGTGAGGCATGGATGTTGTGTTTGTCTTACGGCACTGGCTCTCTCCCTTCCCTGGAATCAGTGACATTAAATTAGGGACGGGCGACTGCTTATTGCCCATTGAGTTGCTCACGGTGGTCGTTAAACCTCCAAACAAAAAAAAACAAAAATCTCCTAGCTTCATACATTATAAGGAATGCTTATGATCTAAGGAGTTAGACACTCCATTCCTAAATTCCTCTATAACAACATTCACTCACTAAATTCCTCTATAACAACATTCTTTTTAATAAGTGTTCGCCAAATATATATTTCCGTTGAAATAACTGTGGGAATTTAAGGCATTCAATAGGAGAAAGGGTAACAAGCTCTTGGGAAAATTGCACAACATTAACATCATTAGTGCATGCGAAGCGAAAATCCATAATTTGCGGAATCAAACGGTCCCCCGGATACTTTTGGTAACATTGTGTATTTCGAAGCAGACTTGCACGATGTGCTTTTAAATTAAGAAAAACATGCACGCAAAATAGGTAGCGATACAATTTCATTTGCAGTCTACGGTAGCTCTGAAAAACCTGATTCCAAAACTATATATCACTTAACTGCGTGAGTGACTTTTCTGTGCTTCGAAGTTCGAAGCAGTGTCGTGCAACATGGTTTCGAAAGGTCACTAGCAAAGTGTTTGAATATTGGAAACAAGAAGACGTTATCCTAAATTGTCTGAAAATCTCACTGTGCGCATTAAACTGGAAATAGCAAACAGAAACATGGTAATCTGTATGATTCTCGATATGCATTTTCTAGAAAACCATGTTGCTGAAAGCAAACAATTGTTCAAAGAAATTATGAGATAAAAATGTGTGTTTGAATATGCTGAGGAGAGCTGTACCGAGTGGTTACAAAATATGTATGCCTATTCTCGGATCCCTGGATGAGCGAGAAATGGAGATATCACGAGCAAACGTTTTCGTAGCTTATTGAAGGTATAGCAAAACGATTTTGAGGGGGGAAATTTAGTTCAAATTTGCAACGCTACAGAAATAATAGTGTAGCATACGCAAGAAAAGTACGGAAGAAACGTGTGCGAATTTGCTGGTTGTAGACAGCAAAAATGTTTGACTGCACAGTATCGTGTCCATCACAAGATGTTACCTATGATATGAGGCACTGCAGAAGCGTCACTGCTGAAATCCAAGAAATTGCATCACAAGAGATTACCTACGATGCACAGCAGAAACATTACTGCTGAAATCCAAGAAATCACATCACAAGAGATTTCCTGTAATACCCAGCAGAAGCATCACGGCTGAAATCAAAGAAATCACATCACAAGAGATTTCCTGTAATACCCAGCAGAAGCATCAGTGCTGAAATCCAAGAAATTGCATTATAAACAGATTACCTGTGATGCACAGCAGAAACATCACTGCTGAAATCTAAGAAATTGCATCGCAAGAGATTACCTGTGATGCACAGCAGAAACATCACTGCTGAAATTTAAGAAATCGTAGGTAATTTACATGACACATTTTTTATGCAAATGTTCACCTGCACATTTGTCATACTGCATCTGTCAGGATATAAGCGGCAATGATCAGGCTGCTGGTAGTCTTTATGGCGTCTTGCTAAGAAGGAACGTGTGGTACTGGTAAACTTTGATTATCAAAATCAGAATAATGTCAATAGTGCACTACGCCAGTATGGACAAATATGGATGAAATTGCAGTTGTCAGTACCGACAGGGGAAGTCGGAAAGCAACCTCACAAAGCAATGCCGGAGGAATTGCTCAGTCTAAATTTCGGCAATTGCCTCATAATTTCTCGAGCACTTTGGCAGTCCTGAAGAGCCTGCTCACCAGAACTTACTCCATATTAATTCTGGCTTTCTGATACCTGTAAGATAGAATCTATTGGGAGGATATACGCTTTGTTGTCCCTGACAACGACTATTAGACACGAAGAGGCCAACATCGACCGCAGCGCGCTGCGAGCAGCTGTGTCACATGCCGTCTTCTTTTGCAACGTGTGGTCTCTTGTGATCGCCAGCTTATTGAGCAGATTTTTCCCGAAACGTTTGTGCTGTTAATGAACAGTAAATTTACCCACGTGTCTGTTCTTTTCTTGTGTCGGAAGCGCTATTGTGTTCCCCTAGCGACGGAAGTTTGAACTTTTGAACTAAGTTCCCCCCTCTCCCAGTACATCGTTTCCCTATATTGTCAGTAAGCTATCTATCAAGCTTCGTCGCTGTATCCTCATTTCTCACTTTTCTAGAAGCCCAAGGATAGAGATACAGATTTTATAACCACGATGTAGGACAGCTTTAATTCTACACTGCTGGTCACCCAAAATGCAACACAAAGAAGGACACGAGATAACAAAGCCAGATTTACTGGACACATAACAACAGATACAAAGATCAAACGATTGAGCTTACAGGCCCGTGCGACTTTTGGAAAATGCAGACATCAATAGTTCGCGTTGATCCCATGGCTGGCCATAACGGCCGCTACACGCCGCGGCATCGAAAGAGGCTTTGGATGTCGGTTTGGGGTATATCGGTCCAGGCTGTTTCCACACGTTGCCACAGTTCATCAGGCGTACCCACGGATGGTGCTTGCCGGGCAACTCGGTTGCCGGGCAACTCGGTTGCCGATCAGCAACCACACGTGTTCGATGGGCGACATATCGGGACAACAGGCGGGCCACGGCAGCAGTGATACCTGGTGGGCCAATGAAGAATTGTTACACGATGCGTGCCACGTGCGCGCGCGCATTGTCCTGTTGAAACGTGGCCGCTGGAAGGTCCTGCAGGTAAGGGAGGATTACAGGTTCCAAAACGTCAGAGATGTAGCGGTGGCTGTTGAGTGTACCGGCGATGCGTACCAGAGGGGTGAGGGTGTCATATCCAATTGCGCCCCAAACCATAACGTTAGGCGACGGACCGGTATGGCGATGCATAATGCAGGCGTCATATAGTCCCTTACCGCGGTGCCGCCACACACGGATCCGACCATCGTGGTGTTGCAACCAGAAACGGGATTCGTCGGAGCAGACAATGTCGTGCCATTCCGTAGTCCACGTGCGGCGTTCAACGTTCAAAGGCCCACTGCCGTCGCACTCGCCGGTGGTGTAACGTCAATGGTAATCGGATCAATTGGTGCCGTGCGACAAGTCCCCGCTCCTGCAGACGACGTCGAACGGTACGTGCTGACACAGGTTGTTGCGCAACACGCCCTAATTCCTGCGCTAACGTTCGTGATGTGGCGGTGCGAGCCGTCAATTCCCGCCGCACAACATGCCCGTCCTCTCGTTTGGTGATGTTCCGAGACTGCGGCGGTCGCTCACGTCGGTCCGTCCGTCCTGCACCCACCGAATCCATACTCGCCTCACTGTGGCTGGATGTCGTCCCACATGGGCGCCGATGTCTCGGTGCGATAAACCGCTGTCGCGATAAGCCACTATTCGTCTTCTGTCGAACTCCGGAACGTGCTGGAATGACTGCCGTATTCTGCGACGAGGCATCAGGAAGCTTCCCACGCACAGGTCCGGTAGCACAACATACTTCCATTACTTACACCCCGCCTTCTGTGCACCCTTCTTATAGTGCTCCTCGGTGGCGTGATTTGCAAATGCCCTGCAATGCTAATCGTTTGCATGTCCTCTCGCGGGCGACGCATGCTGCGAATTTCAGGGCAATCGGATGCTTCCTTCTTGGTGTTGCATTTTGGGTGGCCAGCAGTGTAATAACTTCGTTAACCGGTATTGTATTCCACGTAGGTCTAACATATGCAATGTTCCAATGCATACGTATAATCAGATTACATGCAAATATACCTAGTCTGTCAGCGTAGAGGTAAAGGGATTATTCATCAGCGGATGTGGCAGGCTTTTTAATCGCTATCACTAGGTTGGTCAACTCTGCTTCGTTGCATCGGGATTCTGGCACTGCTTTAACCGCTGCACCTGCAGTATAGGATACCTCTCACAGGATATGCAAGGTGGAGAAGAGAACTATACACAAAAAACCAAATTTGGATATGCCTTTACTAAGTCAAGTAATTTTCTGTGACCGTGAATCAAGTGCTTTCACGAAAGATGGTAACTATATCTCCTCTGTCATCTCCACATTTAAGTGCGAATCATCAGTCGTCACTACTTGTAGGATGGTGTGTATGAAAACATACTGAGATTGTACGAGCACTTGCTTCAAATGGAAGATGAAAGATTGCCAAAGATGCAAAGTTCTCTGGCATCAGACCAAGAGGCAGACCTAGAACAAGATCTGAAATCATATATAATGAAAGAGGAAGCAATACATCATAAGAAGTTGTTCTCTCAATAGACATGAAGCGATCTGTTATCCAGGCATGTAGTAATAATTACCGGTCCTTGTCTCTTACGGGAAAGGGTAGAACATTCAGTAATATGCCTGGCAGGTTTTACGAATTGTTCGAGAGGAGCTGCATGTAGGTCTGTTTCCAATTTGAAAAACATCCATCATTTCCGACGGAAGAATTGACCTGAAAATTTTTATGGTCATTTAAACCATGTAGAGTGCATTAGAATTCATTAAGAGAAAGGTTCGCGCAAGGAGTCTTCTCCCCGCAGTGTGACTTTCAACAATTCTGTAGTTGAGGATGATTAAAGAGAAACGTTTGCTTTTGTTTGCATAGATTAGGTAATTTCGTCTTCAGATGAAAACAAACAATGCGTTTTTTAAGCAACCGCTCCGAACGCAAGCAGGTCGTACAAGTTCCCTTCGTCGAGAGATGAGGCGGCAGCTCTGGCGAGTAAATTAGAAAAGCAACGAGACCACCAGAAATCATCAATCATTAAGTAACGCCGAAGTTTCTAAGCTCTACATGTTCGTGTTAAAACTGAAAGTAAATATTCTGGCTTAATTCTCAAACAGTTTCGATGATTTTAGACTCTGGTTCTCTTTTTATAATCAAAAACACTAATGTAAACTGAATCACATAAGCATGGCTTTTTCCCTGTGAAATGACTTGCAACTTAATATTTCTTGAAGCTGTCAGAAATTTGTACATTTTATCTCTTGCGTTTCAAAGGTTCAGTGGAACCGAGGACGTTTCCAACATTTTGTTTTAATTCCAGTTTTAAAGCTTCGTTTTTAGCACGTCTTTTGTAAAAAAAGATCGTGCTTATGTTAGCGGTTTATCCGTCCGTCTGCAGACTCGATATCTCTGCAACTAACAGTCCGATTTGAAAAATCCTTTTTACATTAGGAAGCGTGAAATGTGCGAATGATGATCCTTTATTTCATTTTTTTTTACAATGCAAAATCTCGCAAATTAAAGGGCGTAAAGGCAGATGATATCTAATTCAAAACACATTCTAATCCACATATTTGCTTCTAAACATCCAATTCAAAAAATTCTTTTACTTTTCGATTCCATTCAAGTCGAAGATTATTTTAGGCATAATCACTTTTCCAAATAACGCATATATTCTCCGCTAGGGGCGTAAAAGTAAACTGCTTTCTCCAGACATCTCTGCTTCTAAAACTCCGAATTGAAAAATGTTTCCTTCAGCAGATACAGCTCGTGATGGGACATATTTTGCACACAATTTCTAATTTTTGGTGTAAAATTGTTTAACCACCAGGGGGTGTAAGTGCTTATTTCTGCTTCTAATGTATTTGCAGCAAAATCTGAGCTTCTAAAATCTCGATTGAAAAAATTATTTCGTAGACCGATACTATTTACGTAGGCAAATCTTTCCGGAATATTTTCTTCTTAAAAAAATGTATGGTTTCTTCGCCACGGGGCGTAGATGTATATTTTGATTTGTCAATATCTCTACTTCTAATGATCCGATTTGAAAATTGTCTTCTTTGTCGGGCAAAGTTTCCGGTGCGACATGTGTGACGTACCTGCCAGCAGGACGCACACGTCATAAAGGCAGATAGGAATCAGAATAATCGTCTGCGTAGCTCAGTTGGTAGAGCGACTTGTTCCGGAATAAGCGGCCTCGGGTTCGAATCCCAGCATAGACCAAAAATGACGGAGAAATTTACTTCGTTATAATGGCGCCCGAACTATCCGGATGACCCGGCCGTTCAAAATCTCGCATTGGTGTGATGTTATTTCCACACCGCGAGACAGGAAAAATCAGAGAATTCCTTCTCCAGCGCCTCGAAAAATAAAAATGTGTGATGTTGCATTCCACACAGCAGATTGACTGGGAGTTCTCAAGTGCACGTTCTACAGTGGATGGCTGCCTGCAACGATTCATGGTCACGGCTGACCCGTGGGCCATGCCCCGGCCCTCTTTCGGGGGGGGGGGAGATGTGACGTACCTGCCAGCAGGACGCACACGACATAAAGGCAGATAGGAATCAGAATAATCGTCTGCGTAGCTCAGTTGGTAGAGCGACTTGTTCCGGAATAAGCGGCCTCGGGTTCGAATCCCGGCGTAGACCAAAAATGACGGAGAAATTTACTTCGTTATACATGTTTCTAATATATTTTCAAAATTTTCAAATAATTAATTGACTTTCCGCTGGGGGAGTAAATGTAAATTGCGTTTTCTCCGATATCTCTGCTTCTAAAACACCGATTCGAAAAATTCGTCCAGCATGGCATACAGCTCCTGGTGGGAAATTTTTTTATTGTAATTTCTAATTTTTTATAAAATATGGTTTGGCCACCAGGTGGCGTAAGCGTTAAATTTCTGCTTCGTAGGTATTTGCAGAAAAATCTCAGCTTCTAAAAGCCCGATTGAATTTTTTTTTTCGTGGACCGATACCGCACCTGTCGATAAACATTTGAGAATATTTTCATCTTAATATAATGAATAGTTTCTACACCAAAGGGCGTAGATGTCTATCTTATTTCTGTCAATATCTCTGCCTCTAAAAGTCGGATTTGAAAAATTCCTTCTTTGTTAGATAGCGTATCCGGTGTAAAATGTTTCTAATAGAAGTTCAAAATTTTTAAATAATGCATGGACTTTTCGCAAGGGGACGTAAATGTAAATTGCGTTTTCCTCAATATATCTGCTTCTAAAACTCCGATTTGAAACATTCTTTTTGCACCGGATGCAACTCCTGGTAGTAAATGCTCAGCATATAATTTCTAATAGTTGATAAAGAATAGTTCTGCCACCAGGAGGCGTAAGTGTTAATTTCTGCGTCTAATGTATTTGCAGTGAAATCTGAACCCATGAAAACGCGACTGAAAAAAATCTTTCATGGACCGATATCGCTCACATCGGAAAACTTTTTGAAAATACTTTCTTTTTAAAATAATGCATGTCTTTTCCGTGGGGGGCGTAGATGCATATCTTATATTTGTCGATATCTCTGCTTCTAAGAGCCCGATTTGAAAAATTATTTCTTTGTTTCTTTGTTGCAGAGCGTTTCCGATGCAAAATGTTTCTCATTTATTCAATTTTTTCTTAACGCACAAGTCTGCCACCAGAGGGCTTAAGTTCACGTTTCCGTTTGCAGCAATATCTGCGGAGTTAAAAACCCGATTGATTTTTTTTTACTTAGGCCAGATGCTATTGTTTTCCATACCGGTTCCATTGATTTCGAATAGCTTTGGCAAATTTAATTCGCATCAGAACGGATTCAAAAGACGTGCTCATTACACTAAAAATTCGATGTAATCTTTCTTGTTAATAATTTTACGGCATTTCTGACAATATTGAGAGCTATGATCAGTTTCGGGTTTCAGCCTTGTATCGTTCGGTACCTGATCGTGCGTTCGCCAGGCAGATACAAAAAGCTGAAATGATTTATTAACTTATAGGAATGTCAACTACGGCTCTTCTATCGCAATGTATTACACTCTGTAAAAAAAAAATGGTGAAAATTCCCGGAAAAGTCCTGAAAATGTCGTGCAGCAAAGTCACCGGTAGCAGTCCGTCTTTCGAAATTTCTGTTTTTGAGTGTTTCTATTTTGTTTTTTTTTTAACTTCCATATATTTACAAATTTTTCGAAGTCAGTAATTTCCGTTCATTTCAGAAAAATCCGTTTCAGGTTTTCCCGTATTTATACAGAAATTCCGCAAAATTAAAGATGCTGAATTTTTCAGCCCTTACACCAGATAATCCTGTCGTGTCGGTACTCACTCGAACCGTCGTCATTTGGGTTGTCTCAACAGAAATCGCGCGTTTTAACTACTACGCCAAAAAGACTCAGGAATGACACTTACTTTCAAGGTAAAAGTCAAACACTGAGCGATAGGGAATTTTTTTGTTATTAATGCGAATGAATTATTAGTTTTAATTTCTGTTGGATTTTATTAATTTTCTGAATAGTTTTTTTTTTTTTTATTGAAGGTTTAATGACCACCCTGAGCCCCTCAATGTGCTATAAGCAGTCGCCCGTCCCTAATTTAAGACCACTGACTCCAGAGAAGGGACAGAGCCAGTACCGTAAGACAAACGCAACATCCATGACTCACCGTGA
Organism: Macrothele yani; assembly: GCA_039090855.1. NCBI lineage: Eukaryota > Metazoa > Arthropoda > Arachnida > Araneae > Macrothelidae > Macrothele > Macrothele yani. Next base: position 20,540,217 of record CM077029.1, read on the forward strand.
TTCGACCCCGGACCCTTCACGGACGAATGGTCACAAGCCATCGCTTAGACCACTGTGCCACCGGTGCTGCTGAATAGATTTGCAATCATTTTATTTTTTTGGCAGGAGGATTTATCAAAAATTAAGGATTTTTTTCATTGTGATTTTTCGAAGCAGCAGAATGCTTTTGGAACTTGAGATCTTTTTAAACTGACCCTGACTTTCCATTATCTTTAAGAAACCGTGAAATGTACAGTGTTATAGTATTTTTTCACAAAACTCCTAAACATAAAATTTACTTTTCTTCTTTTCGGTTAATCAGTCCAAGGACTAGTTGTTCAGTAAATGTACTCCGTCTCTCCATCCCTCTGTATTATCCGACGCTCTCTTCAAGTCATAGTATGTCCTGGTATTTATGTCTTGAATTAGCTGTGCCACAAAACTATTTCTTGGCCGCCCTCTTCCTCTCTTGCCTTGAAGGTTTCCTTCCAAAACTTTCAGAATCGGGTCGCCATCACGCAATATGTGTGTCCCATTCATAACATTTTTCTTCTTTTTAACACGTTGGTCAGATTCCTGTGATCTCCCACTCTCTCCAGGACCTCCTCATTAGTCTTTCTATTGAGTCAGTTTATTCTCTCTATTATTCTACAGCTCTACATCTCAAATGCCTCCAGCCCTTTCACCTCCTTCTTAGTCAATGTCCATGTCACAGAGCCACTGGCCAAATATATGCCTTTTAAATTCTCTTCCTCAATTTTAGATCTAAATTTCAGGCACTCAGTAGTCTTTGATTATCTCTAAAGGCCGTTTTTGCCATCCCCTCTCTCGTTCTAATTTTCTTTCCACATCTTGTGAAGACACAAGTTTCTCCGCGACGGGCATCGAACTCGTGTTCCCTCACTTCGGAGTACGTCGCTCTCCCAACTGAGTTACGCAGGCAGAATATCTCACTGCAAATTTGTCGTCTTGACACATGTTTTCACCTCTGCGGTGCGTCACAACCTGCGCATCTTCAGTAATAATTTGACCCAAATAGCGAAATCATTTCTTTATATCTATAATGGCTTTTGTATAAAGGACTCCACAGATTGATACACAGACATCCTAGAATAACAAGTACAATAATTTAAGCACCCCGTGTCTTAAGGTAAGACAGTATATAATATCTGAAGCACAAAGTGGTGGAGATGGGAAGTAATATCACGTGTCACAATAAGCAGAATGTTATACGATATGCTATCCGCAATATCCTATCTCGCTACAGAACTTCAACATCATATCATTCGACAGACCGTTGAAATTTAACAGTTAATCAAACCTAAAGTACTCCAGCAAATCGCTCCTATGACCGGAATGCTTTCGTCACATGGATACGGAAAAGTTGAGAACAGAGTTTTCCCGTTAATATACGAAAGGTCTTGCGGAAAAGTTCCTGAAACTCAATATTTTCCATTAACACATCTTAAAAACGACAATTTACCATCAATACAAGAAAAGAAGCGCAGATATGTTTCTGAAAATTCAGTATTTTTTTAGCATGCGAAAAAATCCGTAAAATTCAGGTTTCTTTCCGTCATTTCACTGAAAGATTATATCAGAAATGTGTTTCGTTAATTCACGAAAGGAATCACGAAAAGTCATTCGTGAATTTAAAAGAAAATTAACAGTGTACACACACTGTCCAAAAGTTACGAAACATATAACAAGACAGTCACAGAAATGTAAGGCCAATGTATACAAATTTAACAGTTACATGGGCTGTGACGTTTGTCCTTGTCTTTTAAAAAGCGTATTCCGCTACAGTAACTCACACAATGTAAACAAACAGCAAACATAGGAAAAGCACAGGACCTCTCGGAATTCAAAAAAGGCCTAATCGTAGGCGCACATTGAGCGGGAGCCTCAATTAACAAAACAAAAGAAATTACTGGTTTTTCAGATGCAACCATTTCAAAAGTACTCGGCGACTGGAAGACAAACAGATCTTCCATATCTAAATGCCATAAGTGTGACCGGAAAAATAAACTTACAGATCTCCAAAAATAGACAGACAGTCGTTCTCTGAGGAGAATCATACAGAATAACAGGCCTTGCAGTGTGTAGCAACTGACTGCTGAATTCACACAAGGACAAGAGAAGGCAATTTATAACAAACTATGCTTTGGGATTTAAAGAATGGTTTAAAAACTCCAAACGGATCGCTATTCTACTGTAAGTTCGCCTTGATAAAGCCTCCCATTGGAAGACGAAAGCTTGGCGCAATAAAGTATATTTTTTGCTATACACCGATTTACGGATTTCTATGATTTCGTCATCTGCTTAATTATTTAGTGGTGTACTTAATATCTTTTGGATTTTTCTTTAATCATCATCATCCATGGAAATTTGATTCCCGTAGGTGCTTGTGCCGTGAGGCATCAGATTACATACGTCTTTTACTGTTATTGTTTTATTGTACTACCAGTTCATCAATACTCATCTGGTAAACCCAGGCAGCCTAGGAAAGTGTGTCCAAGGACAAAGTGCGTCCGGGGCCGACTTGAGAGGGAATCATCCACGCATCCGCGTGCCCAAACACAGTCTGCGGAAAACCCAAGAAAAATCGCAGACTTACATGGCCGGCAGAACCAGGATTTGAACGCCCGTCAGAAACTTCCAGCTTCAATACAGAGCGCTGCACTATGCCGGTGATATTGTTCCTTATGATCCCTTTTAAAGAATGTTATTCTGGAAGACTTCTGCTTATTTGGAAATCACTTATCTCAGCAAATTCCGCTTACGGTGGTTACACGAACGCTGTGAGTGAACAGCAGAGCAATGGAAGAACGTGATATGGTCAGAAGAATCACGCTATACATTGTTTTGCACTGTTCCGTGGAAGAGAGTTTAAGGAAAACCTCGTGAAGCAATACACCCGGCATTCCTTGTGAAAATCATCCAAGCATATGGATATGGCATCATGGTATTTTTTTTTTTTTTTTTTTTTTTTTTTTTTTGATTGGAGGTTTAACGACCACCGTGAGCAACTCAATGGGCTATAAGCAGTCGCCCGTCCCTAATTTAGGGTCACTGGTTCCAGGGAAGGGAGAGAGCCAGTGCCGTAAGACAAACACAACATCCATGCCTGACCGGGATTCGAACCCGGACCCCTTACGGACGAATGATCAGAGGCAAACGCCTTAGACCACTGCGCCACCGGGGCGGCGGCATCATGGTATAGGGTATGTTCGTTTGGTACAAAGTGGTTCTGTTGATGCCAGTGGAAGACAAGATGACACCCAGGGAACACCTGAGGGATGTAATGAACCAAGTGCATCTTTCAATACTGCACTCTTTTCCTACATGTCCCAGCAAAAACAGTCTTCCTGAGCCAGCAATGGCCCAGCACTATGTTGCCGCTGCCGAACCGTCAATAAAATGTCCGGGAGGCCAACAGAAGGGCCAGCAGTTCAGGCCAACAGCTGGCCAACAGTTGGCACCCCATCAGTTGTCATATGCAACAACAGGGCCATCAGTTGCCCATCACAGGCAGTAGCTGCCACAAGTGGCCCTTCGGCGGCCCTGCAAGTACGTGCCAGAAATGATGGCTAGCGTAATGTGGTCCGCTAATTTGCCGGTAGTGGCAGCCGGCAACCACGTGACGTAACTGGTGGCTTGCCAAATCTTGTCCGCCAATTTCCCAGTAGTAGCCACAACAACAAAAAAATAAAAAATTCAGGGATAACCGCAGTTTCCCAATGCTGAAACTTTTTTTTCTACCCTCGCAAAACATGAATTATAGCACTGCGCCGGGGAAATTTTATCAACAGACAGGAAAAAAACACCCGTTTGGATCTGGGCGGATACGAACCAGGGCCGTTTGCGTAGGAGCTGAGCTCTACGAGCGGGTGCTTGAAGCTGTCTGTTTTCTGCAGAATGTGCAATCGAATGGTTCCCTCTTTCATTTTTCAATATTGCGAGGTATTTTTCATAAGTCAGTTTCATATAATTCATAAATTTATTTTTTCAACGTAACGATAGTTTTTTTTTTTACCTTAAGGGAACTTCACTCATTTTTAAGGAGTGTACATACTTAGAGTCGCTTTCCAAAGTTTTGTACTGTCCTTGTCGTCTTGAAAGGAGATTTGAATTAATATATATTTACCCTGGTTCATGTCACATTCTGTTACATTTTTAACGTTGTATCTTTCCTTTCCGTTGTCCGAAGCTACATTTGTTTTAAAGAGGAAAGATATTTTAATTTACTTCTCGATATTTTTAGAAGCGAATTCCTCCCAGTCTTGTGTATTCAACCCATGGATGAGTACATTATATCCACATACCGTTGCTTTTTTTTTCTTTCAAATAATTAATAAATTTTGTATGCGTATAGTTCTTTTTTTTTCAACAAACGATTTTTTAATGGTTTTCCAGGACATTTGTTTTAAGCGGTTTCAAATGTTTTCTTGTTATTCACCCACTCCATTCCATGAATTGGTATTCATGGGAATGGAGTGGGTGTATTTCATGGCTGTAATATATAGTATTTCATGGCTTAATCTGATATCTTCGTCGACGTGGAATTTCATTAGGAAATTAATTCGCCTCTCTACATATGGATTTTTTTTTCTTAACATCCTCTAAAATAACACGATGGCGATAGCGTGGTCTTAAACTAACTGCTACCATGAGAGACACAGCAAGTGTTGTTTCTGCTCATGCGCAGTCCCGTTGCTTCCACCTGCTGTTGGGTTGCATTGGTTGCCAGAAACGGGCCACTAGTGACACTTGCTTGGAGGCCCACAATTCACGGCGATGCTGCAGGGCCATCAATGGCTCGCCAACTGATAGCGCTGCTACCAACGGACCGGTACCGGGCCGTGAGCGGCATATTTCAGCCAGCAGTGACCCAACACTGCCAGCTGTTGGCCTGCCGTTTCCCAGCACCTGTGTTTTTGCTGGGGTGTTATGTGTTAGCATATTAACGGATGGTAATGCAGAAACACATAATGCCAGAATTTGGCAAGCATGATGGATGAATTTCCATCTTATCTCCTATTCTCGCAATCCCTTGATCTCAATCTTATTGAAAACGGAAGAGACATCCTGAAAGCATCCGTTCGCAGTCTATGTTCTCTTCCGAATATACTGACGAAATCGATCGATATTTTGATTGAGAAATGGCTATTTTTGGGCCAGAACCATCCCAAGTACCTCAAAGAGTTCATGCCGCATTGGTTATTCGCAGTCAGTTTCAACAGATGTAGCCCTACGCGATACTAAATACAGGTGCGTAAGTTTTGGGGCAGTGTGTGTGTGTGTGTGTGTATGATCCGTAGTAGATTGCTAAAGCTCGGTTTCAGAAGCACTTTTTAACTAATTGTACTGATTTTAACGATATCTGTGAGCTACAATGAGAAGGAGTTGCCATTAGGGCCATTGCTTTCAGAGCAGCTAAAGGTATTAAGGTCAAAGGGAGCACTTATTTCTTACCCATATTTCGAAACCAAGCCTGAGACTACGACGCGCCTGTAGTCCGATTCCTAAATCACTCAGCCACGGGAAATCCAAGAGAGGCGTAATTCATCTGACCCAAATCACTTTCTTCCATTGCCCTACTATTCACTCATGGGGTTCTTGTAAGCACTGTAAACAAATGACAGAAGACTTCCAGAACCACATTCTTTAATTCTCAACGTATAGTTTGGTCTAAACTAGCTGCTCTTCTCCTTGGTTAAAAACAGCAATCAGTTGCTACACACTGAATGTCTGTTATTCTGTATGACTATTCTCAGAAAACGACTGTCATGCTCTGTAAGTCTATTTTTCAAAAGCACGCACTAAAATATTTCCGAAACTGTTTTTAATTCATACAAGCAGGATGCCATGTTATGGCTCATAAAGCATAGATATTCTAGAAGTAAGTATAAAATAAAATAATTTACGTCGGTTTTAATTCTGAGAAAGGGGAAACAAAACTTGAACCTTCACTTTGTGATATACTGTATAAGCAGTAGGATCTTCCTACTGCTGACCAGACACAAATTTTCTGTGTTTAAATATAGAAAAAACTAAAATTATTATTTTTAAAAAAGGGAGATGTACAGGTTGTTGATCCACCATCTATTTGTGTGGAGAATTGTACCTTTGAAATACTAAATATTATTAAATATTTGGGAATCATAATTGGGGATAATCTAAAATGGAATGTTAATATTCAAAATATTGTAAAAACAATTTAGGGGGCATTGGGTTTAATTACGAGAATTTCAAATAATTTAACAATTAAAATATTAAAAATGCTGTATTGCCGTCTGATTTATCCATGTTTAACTTATTGTTTATTGGTATGTGGGTAAACTACTAAGACTAATTTATATAAATTACAATTATTGCAAAATAGGATGATTAAAATTCTAAATAATTTTAGGAAAACCAATTTGAATATGGGGGTACGGACTAATTATTATGTATTTCTAGATATTGAGAAATTAGGATTTATGTATAAAAAATAAAAAAGAATATGTATCAACATTTAATTCAGCTGAATACTGTGGGTCACGGATATCAAACAAGAGACAGAAATGCATTTTTGTTACCAATGCCTAACACTTTAACCCAACAAAGTTTTATTGATTACCAGGGATTGATATTATGGAATAACCTACCTTGTCAACTAACACACACTAATATTTATAATTATTTTCGAAAGCAAATAAAATAAGAAAGATGACACCGAATTTTCGGGTGTAATAAGCACGTCTTTTAAATCCGTTCTGACGCAAATTAAATTTATCAAAGCTATTCAAAGTCAATGTAACCGGTATGGAAAACAATAGTATCTGACACAAGAAACAAGTTTTTCAATCGGGTTTTTAATCCCTCAGATATTGCTGTAAACGGAATCGTGAGCTTACGCTCTTTGGCTGCAGACTTGTGCGTTAAGAAAATCATGAATTTATATGAGAAACATTTCGCACCGGAAACGCTCTCCAACATAGGAAGAATTTTTCAAATTGGACCCTTCGAAACAGATATCGACAAAAATAAGATGTGATTTTACGTCCCCTGGTGGGAAAACCATGCATTATTTAAGAAAGTTTTCTCAAAAGGTTTTTCCATATGAGCAGTATCGGCCCAAGAAAAAAAAACATTTGTAGAGTTTTCAGGATCCCAGATTTTGCTGCAAATACATCAGGAACAGAAACTAACACTTATGTTCCCTGGTGGCCAAATCATTCTTTACCAAACATTAGAAATTATATAAAAAATATTTTCCATCAGGTCTTGTATGCGATACATGAAGAATTTTTCAAATCGGAGTTTTAGAAGCAGAAATAACGCAGGAAACGCAATTTACCTTTCTGCCCACTAGCGGAAAGTCTATGATTTACTTGAAAATTTTGAATTTATAGGAAAACATTTCGCATCAGAAACACTAGCCAACAAAGAAGGAATTTTTAATATCGGACGCCTAGAAGTAGAGATATTGACCAAAATAAGATATGCATCTACGCCCCCTGGCGTAGAAACCATGCATTATTTCAAGAAGAAAATGCTCCTAAAAAGTTAGTCGACATTAGTAGTATCGGCCAACAAACCACTTTTTTTCAATCGAGATTTTAGAAGCTCATATTTTGCTGCAAATACATCAGAAGCGTAAATTAAGACTTACGCCGCCTGGTGGCCAAACCATTTTTTTACAAAAATTAGAAATTGTGTGCAAAGGATTTCCCACCAGGAGCTGTATCAGGTACAAAAAGAGTTTTTGAAGTCGGAGATTTGCCCCCTAGCGGAAAGTCTATGAATTAATTGAAAATTTTGAAATTATATGAAAAACATGTCACACTAGAAACACTATCCAACAAAGAATGAATTTTTCAAATCGGACTCCTAGAAGTAGAGATATTGACAAAAATAAGATGTACATCTACGTCACCTGGCGGAGAAACTGTGGAATATTTTAAGAAGAAAATATTCCGAAAAGGTTTATCGATGTGAGTGGCATCAGTCTACGAAAGAATGTTTTCAATCGATATTTTAGAAACTCAGATTTTATGGCAAATACGTCAGAAGCAAAAATTAACACTTACGCCCCCTGGTGGCTAAAGTTTTCTTTACAAAAAAATTTGAAATTATATGCAAAAGATTTTCCATCTGGTGATGTATCCGTTGAAGAAAAGTTTTTTCAGATCGGAGTTTTAGAAGAAGAGTTATCGGGAAAAATGTAATTTACTTTTACGCCGTATCTATCTATATATACACTGGTGTGCAAAAACTAAGGACGAAGAGGAGAAATTAGCATAACAGCGAAACCAGCAGGCAGAACGGACAGAAAGACCACTCAGGAGATAGACTAGGGTCCGGTACGGTGAGGCATGCTCATATATGCAGCATGACGTAGGGGGGGGGGGAGTGTCGGAAGGGTATAAAGCACACGGGCGGTGTACGCTCAGCAATTCGGTGAAAGCGATTGCACGGTGTACATCGGTTTGAACGACGTCTAGTTGCTGCCACCGTGTGATATGGCCCATAGGCAATCCAGTGGACGACATCTGGAGGACTTTACCCGAGGTCGCGTCATTGGGAAGTTGGAAGAAGGTCGAAGTGTGACTAGTGTGGCCGAAGAGTCCGGGATCGCTCACAGCATCATTTAACGAGCTTGGAGAGCATTTTAAACGACAGGAACAGCTGTCCGAGAGCTTAGCAGTAGTCGTCCACGAGCAACCACGGCGGCGGACGACCGGTATATTGTCCTACAGGCGATAAAAGACAGACGGCAGACAGCGGAAGAAATCGCAAGGCACATGCAACAGACAATTGGACGTCTGTTATAGCGTTTTACCGTGGACAGAAGGCTGCACAAAGGTGGTCAATTTGCACGACGACCATTACGGTGTGTGCCATTAACGCCTGATCATCGGAGACGGCCGTTTCTGTGGTGCCAAGAGCACAAGAACTGGACACAACAGCAATGGAGTCGAGCTCTCTTTACGGATGATGGCTGATTTAGTCTGACGAGCGATTCTGGACGTATACACATCTGGAGAGAACAGGGAACACGCAATCACACCTCCAACATCATCGAAAGGGACCAGTTTGGAGGTGGTGGAGTTCTCGTTTGGGACGGTATCATGCTTGGTAGCCGTACTGACCTCCACATCTTCCAAGGTGGTTCAGGCACTGGTGTCCGCTATTGTACCGAGGTTTTCCTGCCTCACGTGCGTCTGTTTAGAGGTGATGTGGGTCCTGAGTTCCTCTTCATGGACGACAACGCTACACCTCATCGTACAGTGGCTGTCGCAAAGCTGTTGGAGAGTGAAGATATTCAACGCATGGATTGGCCCGCAAGGTCCCCGGACCTAAATCCAATCAAACACGTGTGGGACCTTCTCGGGAGACGCTTGGCAGCACGTTACCAGCCGCCCGCAACGATTCCGCAGAGGAATGGGTCGCGATGCCTCTACAGCTCCTTAAAAACCTCGTCCTCAGCATCGACAGACGTTGTAAATCCTGCAACGCATTCAGGGGTGATCATATCTCCTACTAAAGGCTGGATTTTTCTTGGCAGCCGCCTGTTATACGGACGTTTCCGTCTTCTGTCCAGTTGTGCTCGAAGCTACCTTTTCAATAAAGTGCCTTTGTATCCATTGGATTCCTTGTTTGGACGGTTTTCTCACTTGTCCCATATTCTTACATCTTGCGGATCTTATGGTATGATTTTAGTAGATGTGGAGCACTTCTGCACGACGTTACATTCGAAAAACCGTCTCGTCCTTAATTTTTGCACGCCAGTGTATAATTTATGTGTAATTTGAAAAAGTAACTATATCTAAAATACTCTTCGACATAAACGGAATCGAAAGATAAAATAATTTTTTCAATCGGAGGTTTAGAAGCAAATATGTGGAATAAAACGTATTTTTGAATTCGACATCATCTACATTTACGCCCCTAGCGGCGAAATTGTGCATCGTAAAAAAAAACGAAATAAGTGATCATCATTTGCATATTTCAAGCTTCCCAATGCAAAAAGAATTTTTCAAATCGGACTAGTAGTTGCAGAGATATCGTGGGTACAGGCGGGCGGACGGACTAACGAACGGACGGACGAACGGGCAAACCGGTAACATAAGCACGATCTTTTTATACAAAAGACGTGCTAAAATATTTGCTAACAAACTGAAATATAAAATTCCATGGTAAAATTTATTAATCAGACCATATATGCGTACATTTTATATGTACAGGACGTTTGACTTGACTACTTACTTTAAGGGAATTGGGATTCACTCAGTCTATATATATATATATATGTATATATAGCCTTTTACTCAATTTCCTGATCTTTGGTTACCGTGTACATAAGTATTTATATAATATACTTAATATTATAATATGTTTTTCTTAATATTATATATAATAAAATTAATTTTGAAATGTAACATATTCAAATGTAACCCCATAAAGAACTAAAATGAAATTAAATGAAATGAAACGTAGTGGTCCATTAAATGAAAATATACATTGGTTGGTTGTGAAGAAGATATGTGTAAAAATCCTGGTTATGGAAACAACAACGCTAGTCCACTTTAATCAAGCAAGTGGATATGCTTCAGAAAACTTAAAAATTATATCGTCTTGGAAGGGGAATCGAACCCGCACATCCCGATTCAGATCAACTATGTTACCGTTACACCACCGAGGACAAGGAACCTCTAAGCTACTGAGGGTGTGTAGGGACTCAGATGAAACTCTCCACCGAGCGCATATCGAAGCATATATTACCTTTCACCTTAGCTCCACTCGAGCAGGAAGCGAATCTTCTGAAGAAATAAGTGATAGTCAACTAGATGTTGCAGGCAGATGGATGTCAAATTATTTTATTTTATGTTTTTTATTGGAAATTTAACGACTACTGTGAGCAACTCAATGGGCTATAAGCAGTCGCCCGTCCCTAATTTTTGGTCACTGGTTCCAGGGAAGGGAGAAAGCCAATGCCGTAAGACAAACACAACATCCATGCCGCACCGGAATTCGAAACCGGACCCCTTTCGGACAAATGATCAGTGGCCATCGCTTAGACCATAGGTTCCCAATCTGTGCGTCGCGACGCTCCAGGGTGTCGCTGGTCTTGGTCGGGGGCGTTGCGACTGTAAGGAAAAACTAAAACTTATAATTTATTGTGAAACGTAATATGCAAATTTATTTTCCTCCACAAACAGATGAACACACGTGGGTTACAAACCACGTTTACAGCAGATCCACCATCAACCTTCACTTCTGCTGAGGAGGAAGAGTTAACAGACATTTCTTCAGACTTCACACTGAAAATGACATTCTCTTCCGGAACTATGCCACACTTTTGGAACAGTGTGGCAAAGGAGTACCTAGAATTGAATAAGAAAGCCGTGACAGTAACTCTCCCTTTTGCCACATATTACCTTTGCGAGACAGGATTTTAAGTTCTGGCGGTAATAAAATCCAGATATAGAAGCAAAGTTAACGTTGAGAAGGAGATCCGCGTAGCTGTATGAAACATTATCTCCACATTCGATGTTTTGTGTGATGAGAAACGAGCTTCCCCATCGCATTAAGGCCCAAATACCTCTGTTAGGAGGTTTCTAAAATTACTAGAAAAATTTGAAAGCCAAATGAAGAGTGTTACCATTGTGAAAACATGCTTATCTCATCAATTAATAAAATATGCCTATCTCATCATCGTAACCAAGCTTTGTTGAGACTAACTACACTGAAGAGCAATTGAATTAGAGACAGCTGGCGTTGTGCAAATGTGGCGCTGTGGGCGGCCCTGTAAACGGAAACGACATGACGTATGCAGCGATCCGACAATATAAGGAGTGATGCGACGGGAATCAGTAAGAGTCGGACGCAGTATGGGTAAGACGAAGGATCTAAGCACATTTGATCGTGGGCAAATTGTCGGGGCCCGACGAATGGGTCACTCCATCTCGGAAGTCGTGCAGGCACTGGAATTTTCACGAGCCACTGTGTTACGGGTACACCGTGAGTACATCGAATCCAGTAAAACCATTCCTGCAAGGTCCAACTGCCGTGGACAACAGCGTGTGGGTGAGCGACCAAGGGACGGGTGATCTATAAAATGAAGATTGGGTAGGGTGGGGACAACTCATGTTTTTCATTCCTTTAACATTATTTTTCCTTTGATATGGTGTTAATTCAATATTATGATTAGATGATTAATTTGATATTTGCTTCCTCTTTGGACTCACTTGATGTAAACCTAGGGAGATCAAGGCTGGTCAGGTCTCCTCGAGGCTTTTCGTTGATCTTCCCTGATGTTATTTTTATGTTTAACTATTCATAGTTATTAATTTTAATATGTAACAGCAAGATCAATAAATGAAATGAAATGAAAAATTTCTTCTTATTCAGTTCTTTAATTTTATTCAAATTCTGTATTTTTCCATTAAAAATAATACCAGCAATGTAAACAACTATTTTCTTTTTAAAAAAATACCACAAACTCGAATTTGGGCAGTTTTTGTTTTAATTTTGGGTACAGGGGCGTCGCACGGAAAATGGGACATGTGAAGGTCACCGTGGTCTTAAAAAGTTTGAAAACCCCTGGCTTAGACCACTGCGCCACAGGGGAGGTTGATCTAAGCCAAATTAACCAGTTGCTTGAAGGTTCCTTGTCTTTGGTGGTGTAACGGTAACCGAACAAAAATTGGGAGATGCGGGTTCGATTCCTCTTCCAAGACGTTGTAATTTTCAAGTTTTCTGAGGAATATCTACTTGCCTGATTAATTTGTCCTCCATCTGTCTTTAACATCTAGTTCGCTAGTCCACTTCGTTTGACTTCCGCATCCGAAGTTTTCTGTCTCCTTGAAGGTAATAGAAGCAATTCATCGAACACATGGCAACAAACCTTAAACCTTCAAAAAATGTAACGCGCAAAATAGGTAAATTTTCAGTTTGTGAAAAACGGGAAAAATGCCTGTAAATGAAACTCGGAGATTTCATTCACAAAAACTGAGATTTAGCAAGAGGAGAAGTATTGGTAATGGTATGACCTTGCATCCAGGAAGAGCTGGTGGTCGAGTTAAGGAAAGGAAGAATACAGTGCTTCCAGAAAAAAATAATAATAATAGGATGGCGTAAGAACAGCGATACGTGTTGCCTTTTTTTTCCAATTGTGAAATCATCACCACCAATGTCATTTTATGGCTAATTTTCAAAAACCTCGCGAACACGAAACCGATTTCAATCTTCATAACCTTATTTTGTTTTAATTGCGTGCGAACTTGCTTTTTAAATAAACATTTACTTCATTTATGGAGCAGAACGTGCCCATAAGAGACTTACCTCTGGGGGAGCATGTACATCAGCACGAACCGGAAATAGCGAGGGACAAGGTCAATTCGATTTTTCACCACGACTGCCTAGCAAGCAGCTATGTCGTCCTCCTGAGAGAGGAGAGAAGAGCAACTTCCACCCGAAAGTCACCTGTTTACGTCGCCAGTCGCGAAAGTCACCTAATGTGTCATCAATCACTTTCGACCATTTTTTTCTTTTCTTCGTTGTCCCATACCAGTGAGATTGACTAGATCTCTGCATATAACGTTATAAAGACCAAAAAGTAGGGTGGCATACGTGATACTCGAAGCTCAACTGAATAAATAAGAAAACTGAAATCTGAAAACTCGCCGGTAATGTCTTATTTACATCCTACAGCTACAAAATAAAGATTTACTGATCCCAAGTTTGGGAAATCAGAAAGAGGAATCACACGTAAAACGCGTTCTGATGAAGAAGGGGAATATTGTGGGGAGTACTTTGCTTTAAATCAGATCATGTTTCATGAAAAAAAAAAAGTTACAGAAATGAGTAAATCATAAAATATTTCTTTTGGATGAGAAATGTTTTTCATGTTTTAAGACCGGTTTTGGTTTTAATTTGATGGCTTTTATTTGTTATTGTAATTTTATGAAGTTAGCAGGCCATCCACTTCTCCGAGAAGTCTGAGAGGCTCGCGTTGGGCCATTCGATCGAGATAGGCACGTATTGGAGGCCAGCCTGTCTGGTGGCGCTGTTCCCTTCCTGAAACCACTGGCCAAAAATTAGGATTGAGAGACTGCTTATAGCCCAAAGAATTGCTCGCAATGGTTGTTAAACTTCGTAGCAAATAAAACAATGTCAGTAGACCAACATATTTACTCTATCTTTGCGTGAAATACTTGTAATTCTCTTTTTTTAGGCTTACTTTTTTTCGTGAGAGGACAACCACACCGTGACTAACTCCAAGGGTTTTAATCATTCGTCAGTCCCAAATTAAAGACAAACTGTGCCAAAACATGACTCGTCCGAGACCCGATACCAAACCTATCACAGACGAATGGTTAGAAGTTAGCATTTACGGTCTTAAAGGCTTCACTGAATTCATATTTTGCAAGCACACGTGATGGAGTTGTACATCTAGGAACAAGATACAGACTCGTGTGGCCAACTCTGAACATACACTGCACACGACATCTCATAATTACGGGCAAATTACATACAACTAGCTGCTTGTCAGCCATAGAGAGAACATCCCAATGGAGAAAGGGCATTTTAAATCCTTCATTTAGAATTGAGAAAAGGTAGTTAATAAAATACCCAATCTCTCCTGCTTCTTGAAAATTAAAGATAGCCAAACCGACATATAACGAGCTTGCATAACATGAATATCCCCGTAAACGAAAGCTTTTATAGATATCTTGAACTTCGTAATATTACTCTCCATTGTTATTTTAACCGCATACTTGGAACAATAATTTTTGGAAAAACCGCATATATCGAAGTTCAGCTCGGTTATCAGCAAACAAAGTAAGCGACATTCACCCAGTTTTAATTTCTTCCTCTTTCACTGGAAAACAAAGAATTATCTGCTGTTGAGGCCCCTTACAAACAGGTGAATTTGAATGAAGAAATGAATGTTTCACACGATTGCTGCTTTTTACCTTTACTATATCCTGCTACTCGCCATTGCCCAGGTATAAAGGATAGTCTGGGCAATGGCTAACATTTATACCTTCCCTCACTGCTTTTCAATCATTAAATCTTTCCTTAGAAAACCTTAGAGCTTATTTTGCGTCTAAGATGATCTCCGCCTCACCTTTTTTGAGAAATGGTCAAGTGACCACATTTTTGAGATACTTTCAAGTGGCCTCTTAACAGAGTCGGGAGTTTTTTGAGAAATGCTACACTGTTAATAATTGTGTGGTAGGTTGTACCAAAAGGTGGTGCTACACCAGCTGCATCCCTTTCTGAGAAAAGATACACCATTCTGTGGTTCAATAAATTTCAAACAAGATGGTGAAACTTTGCACCACATTATGGTTCAAGGTTTCCCCATGTTGGTTTTTGTTTGCACAACACATCTCAGAGAATCGTGCAGCTGGTGTAGCACCACGTTTTGGTAGAAACTACCACAACATTTTTAACAGTGTAGTGAACACTTTTCGTAGAAATGGTGAAATGAAGAACTGGATAAAATTACCATTTCCTGAGGGATGGTATTACTGCATGCAAAGAACTTGTCATCTTACTTTGTGCATCGATAATCTGGATAATAAGAACATTCCCGAATAGCCCTCATGATTCATGGTCCCCCTCACTGAATTGATTTTGATTCATGGTCTCCTTCACTGCATTAACTTTGATTCATGCTCCTCTTCACTGTATTGACTTTGATTCATGGTCTCCTGCACTGCATTCACATTTATTCATAGTTTCCTTCTCTGCATTAACTTTGATTTATAGCGTTTATAGCGTCCCTCCTGCATTGAATTTGATTCGTGGCCTCCTTCAATGCATTGACTTTGATTCATGACTTTCCTTGCTGCATTCATTTTGATTCATGGTGGTCTTCATTGCATTGTTTCTGATTCAGAGCCACCTTCACCGCAGTCTTTCATTCATGGTCTCCTTCACTGCATTGATATTGATTCATGGTCTACTTTACTGCAGTCACTTTGATTCATGGTCTACTTTACTGCAGTCACTTTGATCCATGGTCTCATTCACTTTGATTCATTGTCTCTTTCACTGCACTGGCTTTGTTTCAATATCTTCGACACTGCATTTAGTCTGTTTCACTTTCTTCTGCACTGCATTTAGTCTGATTAACTGCTCATTGCATTTGCTCCATAACTCACTGCCTTCTATATTCCATTTTCTCTGATACACTATGTTGTTTACTGCGTCATCAAAGGCAGAAAGGATCATCTGTTTACAAAATATCTGGACTCACTACTTTCACGCTTTGTGCGAAATACACTAATGGCCATCCAAAATGCAACACCAAGAAAGACACGAGATAGCAAAGTCAGATTTACTGGACACAACAACAGATACAAAGATGAAACGATTGAGCTTACAGGCACGTGCGACTTGCAGAACACGCAGACTTCAATAGTTGTGTGGCCCCCATGGTTGGCAATAACGACCGCTACACGCTGCGGCATCGAACGAAAGAGGCTTTGGATGTGGGCGTGGAGTATGTCGGTCCAATCTGCTTCCACACGTTGCCACAGTTCATCAGGCGTAGCCGCGGGTGGTGCTTGCTGGGCCACTCGGTTGCCGATCAGTGACCAGACGTGTTCGATGGGCGACATATCGGGAGAACTGGCGGGACAAGGCAGCAGTGACACCTTGTGGGCCGTGAAGAATTGTTTCACGATGCATACAACGTGCAGGCGCGCATTGTCCTGTTGAAACGTGGCCGTTGGCAGGTCATGCAGGTAAGGGAGGACAACAGGCTCCAAAACGTCGGAGATGGTGCGGTGACTGTTGAGTGTACCGGGGATGCGTACCACAGGGGCGCGGGTGTCATATCCAATTGCGCCCCAAACCATAATGCCAGGCGACGGACCAGTATGGCGATTCATAATGCAGACGTCATACAGTCTCTCACCGCGGTGCAGCCACACGCGGATCCGACCATCGTGGTGTTGCAGGCAGAACGGGATTCTTCGGAGAAGACAATGTCGTGCCATTCCGTAGTCCAGGTGTGGCGTTCAGCGGCCCACTGCCACCGCACTCTCCGGTGGTGTAACGTCAATGGTAATCGGAGCAATGTGCGCCGTGCGACAAGTCCTCGCTCCTGCAGACGACGTCGAACGGTACATGCTGACACAGGTTGTTGCGCAACACACCCTAATTTCTGCGCTGACGTTCGTGATGGGGCGGTGCGAGCAGTGAATGCCCGCCGCACACCATGCCGGTCCTCTCGTTCGGTGGCGTGCCGCGGCTGCGGCAATCACTCACGTCGGTCCGTCCGTCCCTCCTGCACCCACCGAATCCATACTCGCCTCACTGTGGCTGGATGTCATCTGATACGGGCGCCGATGTCTCGGTATGATAAACCGCTGTCGCGATAAGCCACTATTCATCCTCTGTCGAACTCCGAAACGTGCTGGAATGACTGCCGTATTCTGCGACGAGGCATCAGTAAGCTTCCCACGCACAAGTCCGGCAGTACAACACACTTTCACTGCTTACACCCCGACTTCTGTGCAATCTTATTATTGTGCTTCTCAGTGGCGTGTAGGGCGGACATGATTTGCATATGCCCTGTAATGCTAATCGTTTGCATGTCCTCTCGCGGGCGACGCATGCTGCGAATTTCAGGCCAATCGGATACTTCCTTCTTGGTGTTGCATTTTGGGTGGCCAGCAGTGTATATTGTGAGTGTTCCCAGTAAAAACAGGATCTTAGATTCTTTCCTATTTTGTACGTTGCTGTTGATTGTAACGTCTTTTAACTCTTTATCAATAGGTAAAAAAATTCTAAGTAAATATGCGACCAATATCTTTTCGAGTAATTCAAAGTAAAATTGCGTCTCAAAACTTGAAAAAGTAAATAAATAGCGCAGAAATTCCCTACTAATAGGGAAAAAAATCATGACTTATCTACAAAATTGTTTTGACAAAGAAATAAAATTACAGTGAAACCCATCTGGCAAAGTCACTCACGTTCTGTTAAAAAATTGAAAGTCACCCACGGTTCCGTTCAAAAATAGAAGGTCATCCACGGTTCTGTTAAAAATAGTTTCTGTTAAAAATAGCTCTGTAAAAAATACTTCTTTAAAAATATATAGAATTACAATGAAACCCGTTTAGCAAGGTCATCCACGGTTTTGAAAAAAATAGATTCTGTTTAAAAAATAGCCCTAGTTTTAACAGTTCTGTTAAAAATAGTTTCTATTTTGTAACGTTCTGTTGAAAATAGCAGGCCATTCACGGTTCTGTTAAAAATAGCTTCTGTTAAAATTGGTTCTTTAAAAATATATAGAATTACAATGAACCCCATCTAGCAAGGTCATCCACGTTCTGTTAAAAAACGACCGTCTTGATTAGTGACCGCCAAAGAGAGTGGTCCAGTTTGCCAAAGTATCTCTTCTCTACACTTGAAAATGAAATACTTACCTTTCTTAATGCAGCCTGCTGTGAAGTAGTTTTTCTTCCTTTCCTGCCGTTTTGTGATTTAAGAATGTTATTCGCTAAATCTCTCATTAAGAAACAGAACTAAGACGGAGGAATGTGGTAAGACGTTTGGAACATACCTAAGTATCCGCTAATCGAACACTTCCACCACGTATCCTGCCGAACGAAATGGAAGGTAGGAAGGTGCCGAACGCAATAGCAGCACTACTGCGGTTCAGTTTGAAATCCGCTTCCAATCTCACTCTCTTTTCTACTCATTAAAGTCAGCGAAGTGTTATTTGTCCATCTGGAGCGGACCACCAAGCCTGCTGAAAAAAATACGGCATCTATGTGGAGCAGGCTAGGTTCGTTGGGATCAGGGGATAAGCTCTCCTCGTGGGATTTACGCTGTTATTTCGGACAACTAAAGATTGAACATGCGAACGGTAGTTACCAGGTATTTACACCGTGTGCAAAATATTCTAAGAATTTAAAAGACCCAAAGGAAAACTAAGCATTTACAATCTCGTGAAGGGGCTTGTCTGGAAGAGAAACGGAGAGAAACAGAAACAGTTGTCTTCTATTTTTAAAGTCACTGCCTTTTCTTTATCTTTGTAGAACCTCCTAAACAAGATTTTTCGATAATAACCGCTTGTTTCTGGTAAGTGAAATACGATTTTTAATCGCGAAATGCAGGTGTATTCTTTTATGCGTTTCATGACTGTCCGTGTCCTGCAGGTTACTGCCAAATAGAAGTCTCTTATGCATTGTTTCTGCGGGTGGTAAAATCCCTGTCAGACAAAAATTTCCATTTTGGCAGGTGACCTCAGAAGGCGAGCGACCGACAACATTGGTTTCACTGTAATAAAGTTCGTGTGAAGTTGTACAAAAAACGTTTTTACAGTGTTTTGTTCTTTTTAAAAGAGTGCTCTTTCATGTGCATGAAAAACTAGTACGTCATCTCTTAAAAGCCCTTCTACTTATACACTGCCGGACAATTGCTAAGGACGGATGACAATAGCAACGATAGCAACCATAAAATGGAAGGCAGGAAAATGTGGAAATTAGCATAAGTGCGGGATACAGTAAGAAGTGTTGTGCGTATGCAAATTTTTGGATTGCCGAACTTCTTCGTGACGTCATAGCTCTGATAAGAGATATAAAGGATTTGACGCGTATTGACCGTTGTTGTTCAAACGCAAAGTTGAAAGGGAAAGAATCAATTGACGAACTTGCAATTTTCAGTACGTCTTCCCGACATCACCTAGATGATTTTACGCGTGGCTGTATTATTGGCAAGATTGAAGAAGGGCGAAAAATAACAGATGTTGCCAGGGAGTTTGACGTCAGCCACAGTGTTGTTTCAAGGCTTTGGAAATCATTTCAAACAAATAAAGAGTGTATCAAACGTCACGGGGGAGGTCGTGTTTGCAGTACGACACCTGCAGAAGATCGGTACATAGTGCTATCAACAAAAAGACACCGGCGCAGCACAGCTAGTGAGGTAGCAACTCAGTTTATGGCTGCTACTGGCCAGCGGATCTCTCGAAAAACTGTCACCAGACGTTTGCATGAAGGAGGACTATACGCCCGCCGTCCTGTAGTGTGCATCCCATTGTCCAGACGTCACCGTACCGCCCGTTTGCAATGGTGCCATCAACATCGCAATTGCACTGATAACGACTGGTCTGCTGTCCTCTTCTCAGATGAGAGTAGATACAGTCTATCGTCTGATTGTTGACGACAACTGATCTGGCGTGATAGTGGTACTGCATATTGTCCAGCAAGCATACAGGAAAGGGACCGATATCCGACATGTTGTGTCATGGTATGGGCTGGCATCATGATCAATGGCCGTACGTCCCTCTATGTGCATCCAACTGGGACTATGACTGGCCAACGATACATTAATGATGTTCTGCTACCTCATGTTCGCATGTTCCGTGGTGCTGTCGGTGATAGATTCATTTTCATGGACGAAAACGCAACATGTCATCGAACAGTCGCTGTCCAGGAGTGTCTTGAGAACGAGGATATTCAACGCCTCGTATGGCCGCAGCACGTTCTGCAGATCTGAATCCCATTGAAAATGTGTGGGGTGCTTTGGGGAGGAGTCTTGCTGGTCGCCAATGCACTCCAATAAACAAGGACACCCTCATCCGTGCACTGACAGAGGAATGGGATAAATTACCCCAACAGCTGCTTGATAATGTTGTGCAAAGCATGACACGACGTGTGGAATCTTGCATCGCCCACCAATGTGGCCATATCCCGTATTGACATCTTACGCCGGAACGCCTGCGGACGGTAATTGCATTTTTTTCACGTTTACGTATTCTGCACAAAATGGCCTGTTTGTCCCTTGAACACGTTCCATAGCCTTCTGGATTTCAGAGCACAATAAATTGTCTTTCTTGTAATGTCCTGGCATTCTGACATTATTTTATTTCACTTGGCATCCAACCACACTTACTTTTTTATGCGCTATATAGCCGTTTATGATCCGTCCTTAGCAATTGTCCAGCAGTGTAGTACTTCAGTATTAGGGATATAAACTTATTGGCATAAACTGTTTGAATTTGGTTATAAATGGCACTAAAATTATAGATTGGCATAAACTATTTGGACTTGGTTAACTGAAATTAAAAGAATACATCGATCTCGACGAAAGATTAATATTTAAAATCCGTTTCTTTGTAGTGAACACTAATTTGTCCATTTGTTTTGACGGTTTTCTTTTTATTAATCAACTTGCTTTTCTTAACAAAGCTCTAACAAACATGGATTTTTTATTGGAGGTTTAACGACCACCGTGAGCAACTCAGTGGGTTATAAGCAGTCCGTGACCTCAGAATAAAGTATAAGTAATAATTATGGACTATAATTATTAGCGATAATGATTATATCCTGAAAGAAATACGGGATTACGTCGTATAATACAAATTTTGAAGATGACAATCCGATTTTTGGCGTAAATGTGACAAGGATGGTAAGTCAGATAGTATCCGAAAACTTGAAAATTTTCATCGTCCTGGAGCGGGACTCGAACCCGCGTCTCCCAGAAAACGCCTGGGTATGCTAACCACTACACCACCCAGAACGACCAAGTTTCTAGTTTCCGATCAATTTGAATATAACCATCACAGGATTCGCTAGTCGAAGCAACCGGCATTCATGTTTAGCGAATCTGGAGGTTAAGAATCCTATCCCGTTATTGCCCCGGAAAAGCAGATAATTTGTATTATATGGCGTAATCCCGTATTTCTTTCATGATTTATCTGCTTCTCCGGCAATCACGGGATAGGATTCTTAACCTACAGATTTGCTAAACATGAATGCCGGTTGCTTCGACTAGCGAATCCTGTGATGGTTATATTCAAAATGATCGGAAACTTGAAACTTGGTCGTTCTAGGTGGTGTAGTTGTTAGTATACCCGGGCGTTTTCTGGGAGACGCGGGTTCGAGTCCCGCTCCAGGACGATGAAATTTTTTTCAAGTTTTCGGATATTGTCTGACTTACCATCCTTGTCACATTTAAACCAAAAATCGGATTGTTATCTTCAAAATTTGTATTATATGGCGTAATCCCGTATTTCTTTCATGATTTATCTGCTTCTTCGGACAATCGCGGGATAGGATTCTTAACCTCCAGATTCGCTAAACATGAATGCCGGTTGCTTCGACTAGCGAATCCTCTGATGGTTATATTCAAATTTATCGGAAACTTGAAACTTGGTCGTTCTGGGTGGTGTAGTGGTTAGCATACCCGGGCGTTTTCTGGGAGACACGGGTTCGAGTCCCGCTCAAGGATGATGAACATTTTCAAGTGTTCGGATATTATCTGACTTACCATCCTTGTCACATTTACGCCCAAAATCGGATTGTCATCTTCAAAATTTGTATGATAATGATTATAATTAGGGAAGAGCGACTGTCCGTCCCTAATTGGGGGTCACTGGTTCCAGGGAAGGGAGAGAGCCAGCGCCGTGAGACAAACACAACATCCATGCCTCATCGGGATTCGAACACGGACCCATCTAGGACAAATGATCAGAAGCCACCGCTTAGACCACTGCGGCTGTACTAATTTAAAGGAAGAAAAGTAGAAGATCCTAGTGTTCAGATCAAAGTAAAAAAAGCGTTTTGTATGCGAAAAAACAATTTTTCACTAAACTTTCTGTTCAGTTCAGTCTGTGTTGCCATCATTGCACCATTTATATTTACCGAATTCCAATGTGCACTTTTTCGTCGTCGTTCTATCCCATCCAATCAGAACATTCATTTTATTTTATGAAACATCACCTTCGCGAGCAAATGCTTTGAAACGTTGACCATCGTTGTCAGGAAACAAGGAAACTACACGCTTTATTTGTAAAACAATCAATAAACCGTTGCGAACTAAAACTGCTGTGTTAAATCTCTTGTGCCTTGTTCCTGGTAAGTGAAATACGATTCATTACCTCGCTACCTTATCGGAATATCGCTACCAATCACGAACAAAAGAAACACCCAATTAAAAGTGCAAAGAAATAAACGTGGAAATGGCATGCGCGAGAATGATTAACGCTCTAAGAATTTTAAGTTCCTCTCACCCCTCACTATACTGCATTTAATCCACTATCGCAGCGTCACTGAAGCTTTCCAGAATCAGCTGGTGCATCAGTCTCCGAACATTCTACAAGCATTACGGTCATCTAAAAGTTATCTGAATCGAATAAAATATCTCGCGCAATATTTATACAAAGCAGATCAAAAGTATTAAATACGCATTAATTACAACACTTTACATCGAAAAACAGACAGGAAAATAGCTTTTTATGAATTCTTCAATATAAGCTCAGTTCCAAAAAAAACCAACAGTACGTTTCACATTCCTGATCTTTCATAGCGTGAACATCCATTTGCCAGTGGCGATTATCGAATCCGCATCCTTCTGCCCCGGAACCGAATGATTTTCCAATTAAACTACACCGAGCCAATTTATCGCGGCAACTCTGCCGTGTTTTGATATATTCGTCACTTCTTAGGTACGTACGGCACATGTATCCCTCTTCCCCACCCCCACCCCCAACCTTGAGCAAGGGCTGGACGGAATCGTAACCACGCTTGAAGGAGGTCACTGCAGAATAAATTATCATATCATATCATATCATATATCACTAAGCTGTTCTCTGACATTCAGAGGTTAGCTCGATAAAGAAATACAAACCACCAAATAAATGTTTAACTGATTATTTACTTACTATTGCCGTATCAAACGTCTCCATTTACAGCGATCTTGACCCACAACACGGGCTTCACTGACATAAATAAGACGACGTACACAAGACCTTCTATACCTCATATTCCAAATCTTTTTCTCATGCAGATAATCTTGAATCTGATCCTCCCATGTCTTCCTTGGTCTTCCTTTGCCCTCCTTTCCTGCCACATGTACAGAAAAAATATTCTTAGTAAACATCTCACCACTCATTCTTTCAACATGGCCAAACCACGTAAGAATATTAGTCTCCACCTTGCTTACAACATTTTGCTTCACATTACACAACTGCAACACACCTTCATTCCTCACATAATCAGAACGTGTCTTCCCACAAACCCCCCGTAAGTAACGCATTTCTCCAGCACACAAACGACCCCTATGTCTTTTCTGTAGTACCCAGGTTCCACTGCCATACATCAGAGTAGGAACAATTACGCTCTCATACAGAGCCATTCGGGACTCTCTTGAGAATCCATTATTCCTGTGAAAACCACCTAAAACAGCTATGACCTACAATGAAGAATTCACTCGCCTACTAATTTCACCATCTAATGTGTTATCTCTGTCAAACATGCTTCCTAAATACACAAACTCATTCACCTGGTCGATCACTGTGCGATTTAGATTTATTTTGCATTCACTACTAACAGTTCCTCGCTCAAAATCATAACTTCGGTTTTTTCTCTTGTTTATTCTCAGTTTGAATTTCATACAAACTTCGTACATACGGGACAACATACTCTGCAACTGGCTTTTGTTCTCTGTCAACAGAACTGGGCCATCAGCATACAGGAATCTGCACACACGGATATTACCAAGATTTAAACCGGTAGTATCCATCTAGGCATCACGCATGCCCGCATCCATATAATATACTCAAAGCAATAGTTGCATCCAGAAGGATGAGTCGGATTGCAATGCAATTGGGAAGGAAGGTAGAGGTTACCAGAAACAATAAATGATTAACCATTAAGACTAATATGAGCAATATTTATTGAGCTACACGCCAATAAATAGTGTCTCTCAGTAAGGCGTCGGGCAGCCATGTTTGCTCACACAGCACTGCAGAAGTCTCGGCACGGAGTTGTACAGATTCCTAATGGTGTCCTGCGATAAGCCATCCCATGCAGCTTGGGCCTTTTCACGCAGTTCCTACACGTTGTGAGGTAGCGGTGGAGTATGGGTAGTGCGTCCAATTGCATCCCACGTATATTCAATAGGCGATAAATCTGGCGATGCGGCTGGTCATAGCAAAGTGTCAGTGCCTTGAATGGAAGCTCTCTAGGCTCCTGAAGTACGCGGACGAGCGTTGTTCCACTTCAAAATCGCACCGGAGTGAGCATTCAGAAAAGGTAGCGCCACTGGTTGCAGGACTTCATTTAAGTAACGTTGGGCTGTGAAAGTGCCTGTAATGAAAACCAAAGGGGATCTGACATCGGAGGCAATTTCACCCCACGCCATTACAACATGCCTTCTAGACGTGTGACGCTCGTCAACAAGCCCTTCATTTTGGCGCTGGCCACAGTGCCTCCACACACGGATTCGTTGGTCGTCTCCTTCAAGTCAAAAGCGCGACTCGTCACTGAAGTTCACCCGCTGCCATTCTGAGTGGCCCCATGACAGTCTGGAACGACACCATTGCAGTCTTCGTCGACGATGCAATGGTGTTAAGGGCAGTCGTCGTAACGGTCTGCGTGCGTGTAGTTCTACGTCGTGCAGCCGTCTGAAAATGGTGTTGGCATTCATCGGACGATGAATAGAGGGAACCACTGCTCGCTGAATATCCGCAATCGTAGCTGTTGAGTCACTCAACGCAATTCCGACAAACCTTCGGCCCTCTCTCGCCGTGGTTCGTCTGGGTTTCCCAAACCCTTCCTGTCGCTGCTTCGTGCATTGTTCTATGCACTGCCGCCAACAGCGTGCTGTGGTGATATCCGATACGGCGCACAATACGGCGATAAGAGAATCCCGCTTCCCCGACGATGCGGCCCCTCTCGAACTTCTCCAACTGCTCCAATTGCTTTCGAACTTTTCTCCGAGACATACTTCACTTACAAAGGATGCAACCAACACAACGGCACGAGTCAGAATGGCAAGCACGTGCTACAGGGCGACCTTATATGGACGATCAGGCAGAGAGCTACGGCCTCTCCTTGCTTGCGTCACAAGCGAGGCCGAGCGTGACACTTGAATCATCGATGTCAAACACTTCATTCCTGTACCCACCAAGTTGCATTCCTGTCGGTTGCTTTTTTCTATAGTGCAACTAGTTTTTTGACATAGAGTGTATATTAAGAAGACATGGTGACGTTACAGAACGTTGCCAGACGCCTGCACCAATCGAAAATCATTTTGATACAACATCATTCACTCGTAGATAAGCTGTACTCAAAGCATACATGGGTTTTACATTTATCTAGTTATTAAGTAGATTCGCAGTAACACCATATCGATTTAACACCTTCCACAGGAATATCCTATTTACTCGGTCGAATGCTTTCTCTAAGTCTACGAAGGCTACAAAAACTTTCTTACCAAAAGCAAGATACTTTTCAACTTCATGCGTAATGCAAAATTTGTTTAGTGCAGCCTTTACCAGGCATTAAACCACTATGAACATCCCACACAAACATCTCATCTTTCTGATGAACATCGGTCTTACATTAGAGAAAGATGAACATCTCATCTTTCTCTAAAGTAAGATCTCTTACTTTTTCAATAATGGCCTTGCCAAACACTTTCCCTGGCACACTCAGTAAGCTAATACCACGACGGTTCTTGCAGTCGGTCTGATCACCTTTTCCCTTATACAAAGGAACAGTGATGCAGAAGAAGGATTTTTTTATTGATTGCAGATGACGTGTGGAACGAACATTTCCGATTTTTCCAAGAACTCAATCCCTTGTATATTTATTTTGCATTCGGACGCCAATATAGCGTAAAACAAATTTGTCGCTGGCGAGTCATCTACCTGCTTCGAAGCCGAATGTTTTTCCATTTAAGCTATGCCGACGAAGATTGTCGCTCCAGCTTTGCCGTCTTGTCGTGTGCGTCACCTCTGAGATAGGTACGTCACACTTTGCATAGTAACACAATTGCTGAATTTTCAGCCTACATGCATACACGTTCACTAGTTTTCGAACACTGTCCTCTATCATATATCTTACACTGTAAAGTATAAGACAACATATACAATTTTGAAGAAAATAATAAAAAAAAACCAAAGGACATACCCCATTAATGCTTCAGTACCTATCAGAATTACAGGTCTGTAATTTATTTAGATTGTAAGAGAAGGCCTTCGCCTTAAAAAAATCTGCAGATTTATTTTATTTTTCACCACTAACTTTTCAGCACAGGATTTTAAAAGTTTAATGAAATAAGAGCAGGGCGCACACCCCCAAGAGACATTTAATATGCATCGCGAATTTTAAGACGTCAAATACGCAGTCGAGGCACATTACTCTGACTAACTCCTACTTTTGATGTCAACAGGGCGTAGCCAATGAAAGAACGCACGTGTCCGGAGCTGTGTGTGTGTGTGGGGGGGGGGTATATAAGGTGTGCTGTAGGCATTCTGAAAACATATCACTCGTTCCTGTCATGGATAAAAGAAGCGATTCATCAGATTTGCAAAAAGGTATGATTATCGGCTTTCGGGCCAAGGTTGGCAGTATTTCTGAAACGGCGGGGTTTGTGAACTGTTCGAGTTCTGCTGTGGTTAAAGTGTATCGTGATCGGAGATATGGCACCATTGCGAATAAGCGACATTGAAACTGCGGAGCACCACGTGCCATGAATGTGAGAGGTGAACGTCGGTTTCGAAGGTGCGTGAGGCCCGATTGAGACGCTACAGTGGAGCAACTCACTGGCCGGATGAACTAGGGGGTTACCGAAAGTGTCTCTAAAACGACAGTTCAGCAAACCCTGCTGCCTAGGGGACACCGACGCAGACGGATGGTCACTGCAGCTATGCTAACGAAGGTGCATCGGCAGAGAAGGCTTACATTTGCACGGCAGTATAGGAATTGAGCCTGCGCTGATTGACAAAGGATTGTATTTTTCGATGAGTCACGTTTCCTGCTTCATTGAATGGATGGACGTTGGCGTATAAGGCGAGAAACATCAGAGAACAAACACTCTTGAACCATTTCTGGAAGAATATAAGCTAGTGGGGGCAGCGTTATGGTCTGGGGAATATTTTCGTGGTATTCCCTGGGTCCACTCATACCTATGGAAAGCATTATGGACCGAATTCGTTATAAATCCATCCTTGCAGACCACGTACACCCGTACATGCTGATTGTCTTCCCTGGGATGGATGGGAACATCCAGCACAACAATCCTACGTATCACACAGCTAGATATGTCCGAGATTGGTTGGAAGAGCACGATGAAGACTTCAAAGTACTTCCCTGGCCCCCTAATTTCCCAGACTTAAACCCAATCGAGCATCCGTGGGGCCACCTCGATCATGGTGTTCGCTCTATGGATCCTCCAGCAGCTGTCAGATGCCCTGCAGTCAGCATGACTCCAAATACCTGTGAACACCGTCCAGCACCTTATTGAGTCACTCCCAGTTCGTCTAGCTGGTTACTAGTTCGTCTCGGTGGTTACTCTGAATATTAGCTGGTGGTCACAATAATGTGACTCGACCATGTATCTATTTTTCTTTTCTTCGTTGGGGAGGAAGAAACGCTTAAAAACCGCCATGAGCAGTTTGCAGTCTATAAATAGTCCCCCGTCCGTAGTTTTGAACTGCAGGTTTCTGGATGTTGTTGGAGAGTTTCCGTTGAGGATACTCACAATCGATGCTTCTCCGGAAGCCTGAACCAGAGACCATTTGGGACGAGTGGTTAGAAATCAGGGCCTCAGACCACCCGGCAGCTGGGGCAGCTCAAATCTTTTAGTCACTCCAAACTTTCTTCCACTTTCTGAAATTTCTAGTTTTGTATACCGTAATCCAAAGGATCTGCAGTTTAGACAAGAAAGATAAGACATAATTTTCGGGTGTTATGAGCACGTCTTTTGAATCAGTTCTGAGGCGAATTAAATTTATCAAAGCTATCTAAAACCAATGGAACCTGTATGGAAAACTGTAGTATCTGACCGAAGAAAGAAGTTTTTCAATCAGTATTTTAATTCCGCATTGCTGTAAACTGAATCGTAAACTTACGCCTTCTGGTGGCTGACTTGTGCGTTAAGAAAAATTTGAAATTATATGAGAAACATGTCGCACCGCAAACGCTCACCAACAAAGAAAGAATTTTTCAAATCGGACTCTTAGAAGCAGAGATATCGACGATTATAAGATATGTATCTACGCTCACTAGCGGGAAAAGCATGCACGGTTTTAAGAAGAAAGTATTCTCAAAACGTTTTTCGATGTGAGCGGTATCGGTCCATGAAATAATTTTTTTTTACATATAAGTAAATACGAAGAAATGCATTGTTTTAAGAAGAAAGTATTCTCAAAACGTTTTTCGATGTGAGCGGTATCAGTCCATGAAAGAAATTTTTTAGTCGAGTTTTCGAAGCTCAGAATTTAGCTGCAAAAACATCAGCAGCATGGTTAGGCCGTGGAGGCCCAAACATTATTTTCCAAATATTGTAAATTATATGAAAAAATTCCCATTAGGAGCTTTATGCGATTCAGGAAGAATTTTTCAGATCGGAGATTTAGGAGCAGAAATATCGGGGAAAAAGCAATTTACCATAACGCCCACTAACGCAAAGCCTATGAGTTGCTTGAAAATTTTGAAATTGTATGAAAAACATATCCCACCAGAAACGCTATCAAACAAAAGAGGAAATTTTCAAATCATACTCTTAGAAGTAGAGATATTGACAAAAATAATATATACGTCAACGCCTCCCGGGTTTTCCGCCAGGGGTCGTAGACATTTTGGCCCCTGGTGGCCAAACTTTTGTTTACCAAAAGTTAGAAATTATCTGAAAAATATTTCCTATCAGGAGTTGTAAATTGTGCAGAAAAAAGTTTCCAAATCGGAGTTTTTAAAGCAGAGATATTTGGCGACACGCAATTTACCATAACGCCACCTAGCGGAATTTCTATGAATTACTTAAAAATTTTGAAATTTTATGAAGTGCATGTCACAGAGGAAACTCTATCCAATAAAGAAGGCTTTTTTTTTTCAAATAGGACCATTAGAAACAGAGATATTGACAAAAATAAGATATACATCTATGCCCCTGGTGGAGAAACGATGCAATATTTTAAGAAGAAAATATTCCGAAAAGGTTCATCGACGTGAGTGGTATCGGTCCACAAACGAATGTTTTCAACCGAGATTTTAGAAGCTCAGATTTTGTGGCAAATACACCACAAGCAGAAATTATCACATACTCCCCCTAGTGGCCAAACCATTGCTTACCAAAAATATAGAAATTACATGCAAAACATTTCACATCAGAAGCTATATCCGCTAAGGAAAAATATTTTGAAATCGGAGTTCTAGAAGTAGAGATATCGGGCCAAACGTAATTTTTTTTTTATTTTTTTTTTTTTTTTTTTTTTTTGATTGGAGGTTTAACGACCACCGTGAGCAACTCAATGGGCTATAAGCAGTCGCCCGTCCCTAATTTAGGGTCACTGGTTCCAGGGAAGGGAGAGAGCCAGTGCCGTAAGACAAACACAACATCCATGCCTCACCGGGATTCGAACCCGGACCCCTTACAGACGAATGCTCAGAGGCCAGCGCCTTAGACCACTGCGCCACCGGGGCGGCTAATTTATTTTTACATCCCCTATAGCGGAAAATTTATGCGTAACTTGAAAAAGTGACTATACTTAAAATACTGTTGGACAAGATTGGAATCGAAAGGCAAAATAATTTTTTTAATCGGATGTTTAGAAACAAATATATGAAATAAAATGTATTTTGAATTCGATATTATCTGCATTTACGGCCTTTAGCGGCGAAATTGTACGTCGTAAAAAAAAACGAAATGAAGGATCATTATTCACATATCTCAAGCTTCCCAATGCAAAAAGACTTTTCAAATTAGACACAAGCTAGACGGACTGGGGACACGGTGACCACAGGGGTACGGATGGACAAACCGATCACATAAACACCGAACTTCATAGCACCAGGGCTTTCTTAGTAGATTCTAAACTCGTTCAGAAGATCAGATCATATGTAGAGGATTTTCGGAAGGGAGTGTCTGACCCCAGGTCTTAAACAACCCTTAGAAATAGAAAACTAGGAGATTTGGGCTAGAATTCCCGATAGGAAAGTGACATGAAAGCGAGGTAGAAAAGGGGAGAAAGACAGCCTTATTTATTGCCGGGGTGCCAGCACCCGGGGATCCTCCGACTCACAGTGGATGTTTAGTGGTTTGAACGTTCGTACCTGGCCGGGATCGAACCGGAGGTTCCTCCGTGGCAGTCACGAACGTTGATTACTAGGCCCACCGTGGCCCATCCTTTCAGTGGTCGATGTGATGCATCTGAACTATATACTGACAGAATTTGCTGCTCTCTCCAAACTTAAATGTTCATTTAGCGGCCAGGTTTTGTAAAATCTGCTGCAAAACAGTTTCTTCTCTCCCTCTCATCTCAGTAATAAAGAACACAAGCGTGTTATTAGTGGTAAGCACTTTCTTCCAGTCCTATATTCTCTGCTACATGACACTAGGTATGATGGGGAAGCTAAGTTCCCCTGACAAGGACAGCATGCCATTAGGTAGAAATAAGTGACCTGATCATCTTCGTTCTTAGGTTGTTCGCCATTGTCAGAGCCCATTTATTAAGTAATCGGTCAGAAAGAATTAGTGTCAATCATCCCTCTAAATGACCACTTTGAAAAACAAAGCTTAGGGAAAAGAAACGTTTCTGATGCACAGATACACTCGTTCCAGCTACGTTCGACCCGCTTCTAATAGGGTGATTATATTCGTCCGGGATTATTTCAACCTATTTTACTAACTCCGAATAAATTCGTCTCAGCTTGTTATAAGTTTAATGTAGTGAAATTTAACTTTTGCGACAATGTATACACGAAGGTGTGTTAACTGACTTCACGCTTTCTGTTATATCTGTAGAGAGTTTGTCATCAAAAAGCAACGGAGGGTTATTACAAACTCTAAGAAATTCTCACCCTCCGTGCTTAAGAGCGAAACTTGGGTACCAGGAGAAATAACGTTTTCCACATCAAATCTGTGCTGTTTGTCAAGGCATTATGAACATGAAACTACATTTATGGATGCTCATTTGGAGGACTTCAGGAAAATCTGATTGCTTTGTATGAAAAGCTAGGTGAAATATTTCCAGAGGATATGGAGAGAAAGTACCAATGCAAATAGAGTGCCAACGTGGTAGGAGGATACTGCTAGGTGTCGCACAAAGGCACACCACAGAGAATACCTAAACGGAAATGCAGTTTTGAAGGAAAAGACAGATATTTCGCATGGAGTGTGAAACTCATAAAAAATAAGAACAAAGAGATGTATAAGTCTTTTAAATGTTTACTCATACTCTTCTCAAAGTGCTACATCAAATCGTATAAAAACTTCACGCGATAAAGTAAATAAATCTAAAATATCGTATTTGTAATAGGCATCGCAAATATGTGCAACATCTGCCAGAAGTATTCAAAAAACGTTTAATATTTAACATTTTGTAAACCTGTGTAATTGTTGACATATATTGTAGTGAAACATAATTTGTGCTTCTGGGTTTTAAGAATCAGGTGATTTACACACAGCTTATGATGGATACTACGCAGTTACGCGTACCATTAATCTGTACCGATAATCCCCTCGACATTAAGTAAACTGTTGTATGGATTACATCCACTATATCCCCAACAAAAAACGACCTATGTCCTATTTGGATTGGTTTCAGTTTATTTCCATTTTCTTGATCAAGCAGCTGCAAAGATTATCATAAATTGATGAATGCGATCTATATTTCACTACATTGGAAAGTAATATGTATAATTAAGTATATATCATACATAAATGGAAAACGAATTTACCTGAAGAAATGATTCTTCACAAATACATGGAAGGCATTACAAATGTAATTGTAGGCACAAATTTGCCGCATTTCTACTGTTTCCATGTTACCGCCACGGTGGCGCAGTGGTCTAAGCGATGGCTTCTGATCATTCGTCCGAAAGGGGTCCTGGGTTCGAATTCCGGTGAGGCATGGACGCTGTGTTTGTCTTACAGCACTGGCTTTCTCCCTTCCCTGGAACCAGTGACTCTAAATTAGGGACGGGCGTCTGATTATTGCCCATTGATTTGCTCACGCTTGTCGTTAAACCTCCAATAAAAAAATTGCTCCTCACTGAAGGAACCGAGTTATCGGGGTGTGTTGGTAGTTGTGCTCAGGCAGGTGGGATATGCAAATCATACGAATGTGCATCAATCACGGGAGGTGTTTGAGAGATAAAGGGGGCAAACCTGGGCCTCCTAATCCAGAATTTGGGGATGACCGAGAACACCCCGGACTTCTATAAAACCAATAGCCACCAGTTCCTTACATTCATGCAAGAGGCAGTCTCCATCAGTTTGTCCTTTCGTCCTTGTTCTGTCTCTTAAAGACCATGGCGTACTTTATCCAGAAGTTGTCAACTCCCGAAGATTAGAATGTGGAAACTCTCAGGAAACACTTTGAGTTGCTGAGGCAACAGCTGCTGCAGTCCCTAGACGAGCTGGAAGTCGCCACATCCAGAAAAATCAAAGAGATCTCAAATACTTCCAACAAATTAAAGAAGCCACGTAGCTACGTAATTAAAGAAGCCACATACTTCAAGAAGCCACAAGCTATGATGTACTTCGAGAAGCCACAACGTACTTCAAGAAGGCACAAGCCACAATGTACTTCAAGAAACCACAAGCCACAATGTACTTCAAGAAGCCACAAGCCACAATGTACTTCAAGAAGCCACGACGTACTTC
This sequence comes from Macrothele yani, assembly GCA_039090855.1. Classification (NCBI taxonomy): domain Eukaryota; kingdom Metazoa; phylum Arthropoda; class Arachnida; order Araneae; family Macrothelidae; genus Macrothele; species Macrothele yani. Next base: position 20,573,820 of record CM077029.1, read on the forward strand.
AAGAAGCCACGATGTACTTCAAGAAGCCACGACGTATTTTTTTCAAGAAGCCACGATGTACTTCAAGAAGCCACGACGTATTTTTTTCAAGAAGCCACAAGCCACGATGTACTTCAAGAAACCAGGCCATACTTCAAGAAGCCACGCCGTACTTCAAGAATCCACACCGTACTTCAAGAAGCCACGCCGAGCTTCAAGAAGCCACAAGCGACAACGTACTTCAAGAAGCCACGCCGAGCTTCAAGAAGCCACAAGCGACAACGTCCTTCAAGAAGCCACGCCGAACTTCAAGAAGCCACAAGCGACAACGTACTTCAAGAATCCACACCGTACTTCAAGAAGCCACGCCGAGCTTCAAGAAGCCACAAGCGACAACGTACTTCAAGAAGCCACGCGGAGCTTCAAGAAGCCACAAGCGACAACGTACTTCAAGAAGCCACGCCGAACTTCAAGAAGCCACAAGCGACAACGTACTTCAAGAAGCCACAAGCGACAACGTACTTCAAAAAGCCACAATCGACAACGTACTTCAAGAAGCCACAAGCGACAACGTACCTCAAGAAGCCACAAGCGACAACGTACTTCAAGAAGCCACAAGCGACAATGTACTTCAAGAAGCCACAAGCGACAACGTACTTCAAGAAACCATGAAGTACTTCAAGAAGCCACGACGTACTTCAAGAAGCCACAAGCCACGTAGTGATCGGCAGAAAGCTGCTACCGACGAGGAAACCTCAAAAATGATCTTGGCATCCTTTGCAAAGCGTCCACAACTTAGCACACGACGTCTCGCAGCAGTATGTGGTATCAGCCATTGTACGGATTCTTCACACAGCTCACTGGCATCCGTTCTAGATCCAGATGTAGCAGCAAGTATCAGAGGATGACCCTGATAGACGTGTCGAGTTTTGCATCTGAGCTTTAGACCAATATTAAAGGGATCCCTCATTCACGCAGGGTCTTTTTTCAGTGAGAAGTCTAATTTTTTATTTCAGTAGTGAGGTTAACCGTCAGAACCACAGGTACTGGAGTGACAGGAATCCTCACTGGACGGAACCATCCAATGTCGTTGGTAATGTACAGGTTATGGTGTGGTGTTAAATTTGAGGATACCCGTTTAATCGGACCCATTTTCATCGACAATAACCTATATGCTCAGCGCTATCTAGAAAAGCTACATGAACAGTGTCCCCTACCCTTCTGAATGAAGATGAGTTTTCCCCCTGTTATTTCCAACATGATGGGGCTCCACCACATTACGAAGCAACTGTTCGTCAATGTTCAATTCCCTGGTAATTGAATTAGCCGGCTTGGTTCTGTGGAATGGCCACCCATATCCTCCGACCTCACACCGCTCGACTTTTATGCGTGGGGTCACCTGAAATCAAAGAAAATGCAGCTGAGAAAATCCGCTACTACTAACGCCACCTTTGCATCCTGGAGGTCTGTAACCGCATTTCTACCGATATTCTCGTGCTAGTGCATAACGACTGGATCAACCGCCTTCAAATCTGTGTTCAGCAAAAGGGACAATCCATTGAACACATCATTAAATAGCTGCGCATCACAGGGTACTTTAGATGTTGTTATTTCATATTTCTTTGTTGATAACTTGTGAACCACAACACATATGTCAAATCTGATTATAGCAATCAATTTCTGAGAAAATTCTGGCCGTGTTTGATATGCAACATGACCCCCTTACCATTTGAAAAATTGGACCTTGCTCCAATATGGTGAATTTCAAGATGGCGGCCATGTTCCGGAAATAGCCTAAGAGATAGGCCTGCTCAGCGATTCTTTACTGGAGTGTTCAGCTATTTCATTTTCCCTCCCGTTTCAGAAATACGAGTGTGTCTTGCGACTTTTGACTCACCCTGTGCATTTCTTTGCTATCAGGAGAATTTCCCCAGCTTCTAATTTATTTCGTTCTTCAAGTTGTACAACTGAATGTGAAATAACTTCTAAACTTCCAGAAATTACGTCACGTTGCACCAAACCCAGGTCATGCCCCATGATCCAGGTCTTACGGAGTAAAGCAACGGAGTGCTGATGATCTGCTACAGCTTATCCAAGAAGATTTACTCACTCTTTATCCTTATCACCAGCTGGGTGTGTTTGAGAGAAGAATGATTGTAGGCTTCTGTAAACCTTGTTCACTGATTCGTTACTAGCAGTTTTTGCAAGAAAGCAACACCATTTGCCGTAGCCTGACTGGTACCAGTCAGGCTAACGTCAGTACGTATCGTTTCGCTCATTCGTCGACAGGCAATTTTGTGACGTACTACAGAGATGAAGCACATGTCAAGTCGGCAAAGTTGCAGCGATAAGTTCTGTAGGTGTAGCTTAATAGTAAAGCATTCGGCTCCAGAGCAGAGGGATGCAGGTTCGATCCTCCTCACCGACACATTTGTATTTTCACAAGTTGCTGAGCCACAGGTTACTTCAGAGAGCATTCGACATTAGGGTAGCAGCGAATATGGACATTTCGACACGATTCGGATAGTGAAAATAACTTTGAGAGAGGTAGGCGTGAGTTCCCAGCAGCCATTGTGTCAACTGCCACTGACTTTATGGCATCTCCAAGTTTCGCTGGAGTTGTGTCATAGTAGAGCGCTGGGGCGACAGGAATGGCACCACGTCGTGTTCAGCGATGAGCCTTGGCTCTGCCTCGGTGCCGACGACCGTTAAATCTGCGCCTGGAGACGGCACGGTTACACGGAAAATCCAGCTGTTGTCCGCTAGCAGCACACTGCTCGCCAACTAGGAGTCTTCGTATTGGGTACCGTTATTTATGATAGCTGGTCACTAGCCAATTACCTCTGTTAAGCATAATTGCCAGTTTGAGAGCCCACCGGTACTTTGATAAACTTTTACAGCTAGCGTCATTGCCATTTATGAGTGTTATCAGGAATAGCCTTTTACAGCATGATAACTCTCTGTCACACGCAGTTAATATCTTCCCATAGTGCCTATATACGGCATTTACATGCTTCCATGTCCAGCGAGATATTCGGATCTATCACGCATTGAGAATGCATAAGACTTAATCAGGTTGCAAGGCACTCTTCCGCAACTCCCGAATACCGCTGAACTATAGTACCAGGTAAACGTTGTCTGGTTCCAGATATCCCTGAACACCGTTAAAGGACGGTACGCGTCATGTCACATCGTGTACCTGATTGCATTGCACAACATTTTTGTCGCACAAGGTAGTGATTGCTATCACGTGATTCTCTTTTGTAGCCTGCCAAAATAATGTACTTCCTTGAAAATTAAACCATTTGTATTACTTATCTCATTTTCTGTGTCGCTGGTTATTTTCGGCTCTATAACGTAAACGTCTTTTCGTACTGCTACGTTATTTTAAAACATCACCGTACGATGAAAGAGTTCCTAAATTAAACCTTAACGGCCAGACGAAACATTTAAAAACAGAAGTCAAACTTACGGAAAAGATGTTTTATTTCTCCAGCACAGATGTAGCACTTCACATAAAAAATCGGTATCAACACTCCACATTAAACACACCACACACCAACAAACGCTACGTTCCACAACGCTCTCCATTAATCGCTCCACAACGCTCCACATTAATCGCTCTCCAAGCAACTGTTTTATCGTAGTTTATATCTCTGGTTCTTATCTAATAACAGACATACGTCACGTTCATTCCACCTCATTTATGTTGCCAACAGTATTCGTTTGAGAGAAAAGATATCACGTTAAGTGTGACGTATAACTGAGAACAAACTCAAAATTTACATAGGGAAACAAACTAAAAAGGAAAGTTAATTTAGAATATACGTCACAGCTCTCTTGGCTCACTCTTTCTGGATGGAACAATCGTATTGTCGAGCAGTGCATAGTATTAGCGGAAAATAATATCACAAATCAATTTGGCAGTAAATTACCGCTTTTCATTTAATTAATAAAGAATAGTTCCTAAACTTGCCAATAATGGTATTTTGGCGATAAACACTTGATCTCGCTACGGTTATCAGATAAAAGACAAAGATTTTCGGAAGTGAAATAGATTCCCATATGCCAAATTTTAGCTCACTTTTGCTTGTGCTTGCCAACCTACGTTACTTATCGTCTTAAAGGTATATACACTGAGTGGCCACTTTATTATGACCACCCCCTCAGTACTTCGTTGGGCCACCTTTTGCCTTTAATACTGCGTTGATTCTTCGTAGCATGGACTCCACGAGGTGTTGACAGGTGGTTTGTTGAATCTGAGACCATGCTTGATGAATCGCACTTTCCAGGAGTGTTAGATTGCAATGATGTGCATCCAGCTGCCTGACGGCTCGTTCAACTTCATCCCACAAATTCTCAATGGGGTTGAGATCTGGAGATTGTGGGGGCCACCTAAGCAAAGTAAACTCACCGGCATGTTCCTGAAACCTATCCTGTACAATACGAGCACTGTGGCAGAACGCATTATCTTGTTGAAAGTAGCCATCGCCATTGGGATAAACCATCCACATGACAGGATGCTGCACTTGGTCCGCAACGATGTTTAGATATGATGTGCTAGTCAGACCCGAATCAAAGGGCACAAAGCATGCCAGGAAAACATTCCCTAAACCATAACGTTGCCTCCACTAGCTTGAAGGGTTGTAGCAATGCATTTGGGGTCCATGCTTTCGTGCTGTTTCCGCCAAATTCTCACTCGGCTATCGGCATGGTGCAGCTAAAAACGTGATTCATCGGAGCATATAATTTGTTTCCAATTATCGACTGTCCAATCCTTGTGCTCCTGTGCGAACGGAAGACGTTTTATCTTGTTAACTGCAGACATCAAAGGTGTTCGAACAGGCCATCGGCTGCCATATCCCATCCGATGCAGTGTACGGCGAACAGTGTGTGCACAGTTCATTTGAGGGGATCCTTGATTAAGATGGTCTGTAATTTGCTGCACTGTTGCCATACTGTTGTCTGTTTCCAGTCTGGACACTCTTCGTTCCGCCCGAGCAGTCACTAGTAGATGACGACCACACGTTGCACGTAGTAACCCAGTTTTTTGGCTGACAGTCCAGTCTTTAAACACTTTAGCAACAGTTGCTCTGGAACATTTCACGAATGCGGCGGTTTCGGTGATACTCGCTCCATGGCTCCGAGCTCTTACAATCATCTCACGTTGAAAGTCCGTCAAATTGCATTTTTTACCCATCTCGTCACCCGAAAATCACTTTTACTACTGTCGCAAGCACTAAGCTTTCCCTTTTTATACTAGCCTTTGACCTCTGGCGGCAACAGCGTGCAGCCATATCTCATTTGCTTAAAACTGTCAGGTGGTCATAATAAAGTGGCCACTCAGTGTATAAATCTCTGAAAATTAATTTATTTTTTTATCTTCATTAATGGTTTATTTAACTATCACCTTTCCTGTGTTTAAAATCACATTAGCTTGCACATTTCCTTAACTGTTATATGATCCTTTTAAAAGTTTTTATTATTTTTAATAAATTCTTCCTTCAAGTGGTATTCATAGCCTATCCGGTTTCTTTTATGGTCGTATAATTATTTACCGAGGTACGTAATTACACATTTGCGTTCGGATTTAAAAGCCTCTTACATTAATCTCTCTAATGGTTAAACATCGCTTGACATTTTATTTGAGTATCGCCGTGCGTTCCATATATTTACTATGTTTGCCTAGCTCACTCTGGATTTACTTACTACTCTATTTTCAATTGAGCATAAATCCCACTAAGAGCCGTATCATTAAAAAACGCACCTCAAGCTCTGAAGATGTATGATCACTTGTGTATTTTACGTCACCTAAAACCCAACACATTATTTATATCCTTTATGGTTAAACAAAGTTCTCTAGATTTTTTCATTTCCTTATCGGCGTAGCTTTAAAAAGCCCACCAGCGTTATTTATCGTATGGTTACAAAACTATTTGCCCATTTACAGTGCTGTACGGATTTCACCAGTGCTTAAAAGCTGTCGATTGTTTATTCATTGTTTAAAAATTTCTGAATGCTTACTAATGTAAAGGAAGCATCAGATGTTCTTAAGGTTTATCTAATGCTTTAGAGACTCATTTCCTTTCAGCATTCGCATTTATACGCCCATGGCGGTTTATGGTTCCTTGAACTTTGCATGTCTACTTTTTCGTGATCTTCGTATTTTTAATACATTCTTTCGCGACACTTTGCAGTTTGATTTTCTTTTTCTGGATTTAGCAACCATACAGTGAGAAACTTTAGCAATCATACAGTGAGAAACACAGTTGACACTAATTCGCGACCCTAACTTGGCGTATATACACTGAAGAGCAATTGAATTAGAGATACCTGTCTAGTAACGTGTAGCACCACCTTTCACCCTGATGACGGCGGCGATTCGTCTCGGCGTGGACTCGACAAGACACCGGAAGCGTTGGGAAGCCAGATCCACGTCCCCTGAACAAGCTCCCACAGTTCAGGAAAATTTGATTAAGGGGGTCAGAGCCTCGAACATCTCTCTCGATGGCATCCCAGTTGTGCTCGATGGGATTGAAGTCAGGTAACCTTTCTGGCCAAGGAAGCGAGGTCACGCCAGTGGAGTGTTCATCCAACCATTCGGATACAATTCGGGAGCGATGGCACGGGGCATTGTCTTGTTGCAGGATGAGGTCCCAAGTGGGATGTTGAAGACGCACAAACGGGAGCAAATGGTCGTCCAGATTATCCCGGTAAAGTTGACGTGTGACGGACGATGTCACACGTACCAGGGGTGGTCCCATTTCAGTCCAATTAAACAGTCCTCAGACGAGAATGCCACCCCATCCTCCCCCAGCTTGAAGAGTACCCTGCTGGCAAGAAGGATCCATCGCTTCATGTGGTTTGCGCCGTACTCGTATCCTGCCACCCGCATGTACCAACGTGAATCTCGACTCATCAGTCCAGGCAACATTTTTCCACATGTCTAGGGCCCAGTGGCGATGTTCCCGCACCCATGCTGATCTTTTCACCCTGTGATGTGCGGTCAGCAGCGGTAACCTCGTGGGACGATGGCTTCTGTACCCCATAGCAAGGAGATGGTTCTGGATGTGTGGCTGCTTACACGTTTTTGTGCACCAGCGTTAAATTGCTGAGTGATTTCTTGCACTGTGGCTCGTCTATCCACTGTTACAATGCTACCTAGCCGAGATGGCCCCGCTCACCCACACGCTGTTGTCCACGGCAGTGGGCCCTTGCAGGAATGGTGTTACCGGATTCGATGTACTCACGGTGCACCCGTGACACAGTGGCTTGTGAAAATCCCAGTGCCTGCACGACTTTCGAGAAGACGTGACCCATTCGTCGGGACTCGACAATTTTCCCATGATCAAATGCGCTTAGATCCTTCGTCTTACCCATACTGCGTCCGACTCTTACTGATTCCTTTCACATCACTTCTTATATTGTCGGATCGCTGCATACGTCATGTCGTTTCCGTCTACAGGGCCGCCCAAAGCACCACATTTGCATAACGCCAGTTGTCTATAATTCAATTGCTCTTCAGTGTATAAAACCCTAATTTGGGGCCACTAATTTTAGCGAGCGAGAGAAAAAATATTAGCACACCAACTACGCCTTATCTGGGACACAACTCCGGAACCAGATTGGTCTACTAACTGAAAACACACGCATCTGACCACTCTATCACCTGTCCAGTTCTTTTTGCTTGTGTACCACCACTTGTGCTCAAACATATATTGGGTTTTGACATTTTTTGTGTTTTTCTTTCTTTGTTTTCTATTTTGAAGAAGCTTAACATCTCCCGTATACACTCAGAGTTATAAGGAGTTGTTCATTCCCAATTCACAGAAATTAGTTTCATCTAGGAAAACACTCAGAGGTATTGAACAAATACACCAACTAGTCTTATTCACTATTACAACCAGCATTATTGATCAGATGAATGCGTCTCTGACGACGCAGATTCAAGAGCAATACTTTTTGTGTGTGTGTACGTAATCTTTGGGGTGAAAAACATAGATGCGGCAAGTGACACATTGAAATCACTCTTCAAGAGACATGATTGAAGTACACTGCTGGCCACCCAAAACTGCAATACCAAGAAGGACACGAGATAGCAAAGCCAGATTTACTGGACACATAACAACACATACAAAAATGAAACGATTGAGCTTACAGACCCGTGCGACTTGCGGAACACGCAGACATCAATAGTTCGTGTGGCCCGCATGTCTGGCAATAACGGCCGCTGCACGCCGCGGCATCGAACGAAAGAGGCTTTGGATGTGGGCTTGGGGTATGTCGGTCCAGGCTGCTTCTACACGTTGCCAGAGTTTATCAGGCGTAGCCGCGGGTGGTGCTTGCCGGGCCACTCGGTTGCCGATCAGCGACAAGGCGTGTTAGAAGGGCGACATATCAGGATAACATGCGGGCCACGTCAGCAGTGACACCTGGTGGGCCGTGAAGAATTTTTGAACGATGCGTGCCACGTGCGGGCGCGCATTGTCCTGTTGAAACATGGCCACTGGCAGGTCCTGCAGGTGAGGGAGGGCTACAGGCTCCAAAACGTCGGAGATGTAGCAGTGGCTGTTGAGTGTACCGGTGATGCGTACCAGAGGGGTGCAGGTGTAATATCCAATTGCGCTAAAAATAATAACGCCAGGACATGGACCGGTATGGCGATGCATAATGCAGGTGTCATACAGTCTCTCCCTGCCTTGCCTCCACACGAGGATCCGACCATCGTGTTGTTGCAGGAAGGAGCGGGATTCGTCGGAGAAGCCAATGTCGTGCTATTCCGTAGTCCAGGTGCGGCGTTCAACGTTCAACGGCCCACTGCCGCCGCACTCGCCAGTGGTGTAACGTCAATGGTAATCGGAGCAATGGGCGTCGTGCAACAAGTCCCCGCCCCTGCAGATGACGTCAAACGGTACGTGCTGACACATGTTTTTCCGCAACTCCCTTAATTCCTGCGCTAACGTTCGTGATGTGGCGGTGTGAGCTGAGCCGTCAATGCCCGCCGCATAACATGCCGGTTCTCTCGTTCGGTGGTGTGCCGCGGCTGCTGCAATCGCTCACGTCGGTCTGTCCGTCCCTCCTGCACCCACCGAATCCATACTCGCCTCACTGTGGCTGGATGTCGTCCCACACGGGCGCCGATGTCTCGGTACGAGAAACCGGTGTCGCGATAAGCCACTATTCGTCCTCTGTCGAACTCCGAAACGTGCTGGAATGACTGCCGTATTCTGCGACGAGCCATCAGGAATCCTCCCACGCACAGGTCCGGCAGCACAACACACTTCCACTACTCACACCCCACCTTCTGTGCACCCTTCTTATAGTACTTCTCGGTGGCGTGCCGGGCGCACATGATTTACATATGCCCTGCAATGCTAATCGTTTGCATGTCCTATCGCGGGCGACGCATGCTGCGAATTTCAAGCCAATCGGATGCTTCCTTCTTGGTGTTGCATTTTGGGTGGCCAGCAGTGTAGATGTGATTTAATGATTTACTATCTTAATAATAACTATCAAACATAAACAAATAAAAATACACGACGACGCTCAAACACAACCTTTCACTGTGAAGAGAACAGCAGTTCTAAAATACTTTAGCCGTTATGACACCCATATTTGAAAGTGACAGTATGAAAGTGACACCCATATTTGAAAGTGACATATTTGAAAGTGACAGTAATGCGGGACAGTATCTACATCTCACTTGATTTGAGTTACATTGTAAAAGAGAGAATGAATGAAATAGTCATTACATGAGAATAAAGGATAACAAATAAGTACTGATTTCCAACATAATCGTTTGTAAATTTGTTCACAGTTTCAGCTCACTCAGAATCAGGTTTCGTAAAATTTAGCATCATTTCCATTTTCGACCGATTATTAAGAAATTTATTTCTCTGTGCAATGTATATATGGAACACTCGATAAATATCGCATTTTTCAATAAAAAGTAGGCTCACAATTGGCCTGCATCAGCTCATCTGGTCATATTGTAAACTATTGCATCCCGATAATTAAGACTCGTCGGCATAGAAAAAAATACACCAACATGCTTTATTCACTATTTGAACCCGCACGATTGGTCAGACGCATGCGTCTCTGAAGACTCAGATTCCGGAGTGATACTTTTTTCTTGAGCGTAATCTTTTGTAGACTTACTCACCAGTTTCGACTCACTCGGGTTCAGGTTTCGTGGAATTTAGCATCATTTACATTTTCGACTGATTATTAAGAAATTAATTTCTCTGTGCACTACTTTGTTAGTGCTAAATACACTGGAACACTCTAGAAATATTGCTTTATCAATAAAAAGTAGTCTCACATTTGGCCTGCATGAGCGCATCTGGTCCAATAAACATTGCATCACGATAACCATAAATAACCAGTTGCGTTCGTCCTATTCTTCGTTAGCGATAGAAGTTGAATAAACAGTATTCTTTATCTGGTTCCCCTATTACCAAAGCTCAGCTAAATATTAAAATTCGAGCAAGTAAGCAGCTGAAATTTCCTTGTGCAATAAAAACATTTTGCAACAAAAAGAGTTTTGGTATTCTCCATATCATCGAAAGTATCCGCACACCTATTTACAGCAGCAAATTTGCCAATATAGCAAACAGCCATGGCCCATACAGGCACAAAAGGAAGCAACTAGCCTGATAAACATAATAGAAAAGCTTGAATAGTGCAATGGACCGTACGACAAAGTTCATTGACTCTGAGTGTGAGTCTGTTGTAGGAGACCACCGTAGATATAAATCAGTTAGAGAAATTTCTGTCCACCTACAGCTTCCCGGATCAAATGTAAATGACGTTTGCGTGAAGTGGAAATGTCTAGGAACAAAAGGAGCGCAACTGATAGACCACGTGAAATGAGATAGCGGGACGATCAACTTCTAGACAACGTAAAATTCAACTGGTAGGGACATTCAACTGGCAGACCACATAAAATGAGAGAGCGGGACATTCAACTGGTCGATCACGTAAAATGATAGAGTAGGACATTCAACTGGTCGACCACGTGATATTCAACTGGTAGAGACATTCAACTGGTAGACCACATAAAATTCAACTGGTAGGGACATTCAACTGGCAGACCACGAAGAATGAGAGACCGGGATATTCGACTGGTAGGCCACGTAAATTTAAACTGGTATGGACATTCAACTGGTAGATTACGTAAAATGAGAGACTTGGACATTCAACTGGCAGACCACTTAAATGAGAGACTGGGACATTCAACTGGTAGATCACGTGAAATGAGAGACAACTGGTAGACCACGTAAAATGAGAGAGTGGGACATTCAGATAGTAGATACCGTGAAATTCAACTGGCAGGGGCGTTCAACTGATAAACCTCGTAAATTTAACTGGTAGGGGCATTCAACTGGCCGACCACGTAAAATGAGAGAGCGGAACATTCAACTGGTTGATCACGCAAAATGAGAGAGCGGAACATTCAACTGGTAGACCCCGTAAAATTCAACTTGTGGGGACATTGAACTGGTAGACCACGTAAAAGGAGAGAGTGAGGCCTTTAACTGGATGACCACGTAAAATGAGAGACTGGGACATTCAACTGATAGACCACATAAAATGAGTGAACGGGACATTCAACTGGTAGATCCCGTAAAATTCAACTGGTAGGGACGTTCAACTGATAGACCACGTAAAATTCAACTGGTAGGGACATTCAACTGGTAGACCACGTAAAATTCAACTGGTGGGGACATTCAACTGGCCGACCACGTAAGATGAGAGAGCGGGACATTCAACCGTCAGACCATTTAAATGAGAGACTGTGACATTAAACTGGTAGACCACGTAAAATTGAGACAACTGGTAGGGATATTCAACTGGTAGACCACGTAATATGAGAGAGTGGGACCGCCGAGTACTGAAGACGGTGGTGTGAGAAAATTTCCTGTACTAGTTTCCCACACTGACCAAAGACTTCCTAAACGTCTTTCGAAGTATAGCCAACACCATAACGGTTCTTTGATAGCTGAACGGAAAACATTTTTATGGCCGAGCACCCTCACACAAGCTCAGCAACAGCAAGATCAAAGCCAAGCATATATTGGAGTGGTGTAAAGCTTGGAGCTAGTAAACTCTGGGGCAGTCGAAACGCTTTCTCTGGAGAAATAAATCTCGCTTCACCATCTGGTAGTCCGACGGATGAATCTTGGTGTGGAGGACACCAGGTGAACGCTAACTTTCCAACTGTGTTGCGTCAACTCTGAATTGTGATGGAGGAATCATCCTGCTCTGGGGCTGTTTTACATGGTTTGAACTTGGTCACCTAGTTCCAGTGCTTGGGAATCTTAACACTGAAGCTTATAGTGACATTCTAGACGATTCTGTGGGCCCAACATCATGGTGCCAGTTCGCACTTTCCTTTACCAATTGGACAATGTCTTCTTCCGCAAAGCGGATTGCGGTTTGATGAAATGTGTGTGGAGTAACTTGACTGCTGAGCACAGAGGCCAAATCTCAATCCCATGGAACCCTTTGGGATAAATTGGAACGTCGAGCTTAAGCTATGCCAAACCGTCCGACATCGGTGATAAATTTGAAAAATGTTCTTTTGCCGGAAAGTATGGTAATTTTCGCAGCAACGTAACAAAATCTAGTAGAAAGCCTTCCCAGAAGAGCGAAGGTTATAATACCAGCAAAGCCTGGACCATGTTGATATAAATTCATTTCTTATTATAGGGAGTTCGTGGATGGACAAGTGCTGGATACTTTCGATCAGACTGTGCATTAACCATTTTTAGAATATTTCTTGGCTTAAAAGAATTTACAGAAATGGTACCTCACTATGCAAAATTCTCCAAATTTGTTCAAAAAACGTTTTTTCTTTTGTGTTATTTTTTAGGCGAAAAACCTTTTCAAGCTCGAATTTGTATTTTTAGAATTCTAGGATAGTTCCATTATATCTGACGTATCGTTGATAGTTTATACCATAATGCTTTAAGAATGAGACAGTGCAGTCTAATTTTTAACCTCGGTCTTAGATTTAGTTCCGTTCATTTGAATAAATAGAGTTGCTAACTGGTTTCTTTGTTTCAAAGCTTCCGCCTCTAATCCTTGACAGTCGAGCTTTTAATTTTTTGCAATTTGAGAACAGCTGCAAAATATCTGGCCGGTGGTGCAGTGGTCCCAGCGATGGTCTCTGAACATTCGTTCAAAAGGGGTCCGGGTTCGAATCCCGGCGGGGCATGGATGTTGTATTTGTCTTACGGCACTGGCTCTCTCCTTTCCGTGGAACCAGGGACCCTACATTAGGGACTGGCGACTGCTTATAGCCCATTGAGTTGCTCACTCTGGTCGTTAAACCTCCAATCAAAAAAAAAAAAATATATATATATATATGCAACTAGGATTTTGTGTGATGCCCTTTGTCATCTTTTTTATTATTATTGGAGGTTTACTGCTTATAATCCATTGAGTTGGGTTGGAAGCAGTCTCCCGTCCCTAATTTAGGGTCACTGGTTCCAGAGAAGGGAAAGAACCAGTGCCATAAGATAAACACAACATCCATGCCTCACCGGGATTCGAACCCGGAAGCCCTTCCGGACGAATGGTCATGAGCCACTGGTTAGACCTCTACTCCACCGAGGCGGCCTTTGCCATCTGAAATCCACAGCATCCAATATTGCGCTCACTTTTTGCCTCGACGCTCTTGGCTTTTATCATCAGACCATTTCCTATGAGGCCTGTAGTGGTCGTCCATCGCCCGGCTTTACACAATTTTCCGGATTGCTCTGCTTCAGCAGACTAACATTCAAGAAATCTGCCTTCACTCTGAAATGATTTGACATAATCTGCAAGTTCCAAGTAGTGCTCCTCCATCCATTTCAGTTGACCTTGACGCTTTCTGATGTTTCCCATGAATAGAATTATTCGAATTTTCCTTGAGAGGTATCTGCATCATTTACATAGCGTTTATATACCGGTTGGTAACAAAATAAAGATCCCTGTTCTCCAGTCTCTGGTCTGTCTAGAGCATCTTGGAGAATTCTGATGCCCAGTGACCTTGATTAAGGATTATAGTTTTAACTTCTCTCCAGTACTTCTTCTACTCCCAGTTTTCAGAGCATTCTACTACTCCTAGTTTCATTTTTACATTAGTCCGAAATGTGTAGTAATTATAATGAAAGACGTAAAATACATCAATCGTTAAATGGTCTCTTCTTTTTACAGTACCTTTTTTCTAACAGAGATCAGCAATCAACCTGGGAAACTCAACTCTGTTCCCAATGGTCCTGATTAGGGGTTCTATTTTAATTAGTCCAATTCTTCAGCTTATCAAGTGAGGATGTACCTCCTCTCCTAGTTTCCTCTTTCCAATAATCAAAGTGTTCTTGTAATTATCACAGACACAGGATCCGTTAATCGTCAAATGGTCTTTTGTTCAGGTACCTTCTTTTAACAGGAATCAGCAACCGCTCTGATGAATATCATTGTGTTCCCAGTGACCCTGATTAAGGATTCTGTGTGTAATTTAGTCCACTTCTGTATGCTATGTAGGCCAGGATATCCTTCTACTCCAGATTTCCTATTCCCATTTATCCAAATGATCTAGTAATTACCAAAGACACAAGATCGTTAATCAGTTCTTAAAATGCATTGAAACTATGTTACATACTACCAAAGACATTAAACAAACGCAGAAAAACTAAAATGATGATAACAATACGTACCAGGGGGTTCTAAGAATCCGTATTCTCGGAAGAAGAATACCTAAACGTTTAGGGAATAACATAATATTCTGGGTTATTCCTTATCAAACTTTGTGCGAAATCTACTCTACACTCCAGTTGTCGACTTCGCTTCGTTAAACCGCTGGACGAAGTGTGCCTTCTACACCAAACTGAATTTTGCTTTCTCAACTAATATAGGACCACATCTAGGGCTACACACAAAACAATCGTTCCTAAAGGAACTTGAAGGTATTATGTACACATTAATTAGTGTTTCATTACTGTGGCTGTGTCAGAAGCTGTGTTGCAAAAATCTTTAATTTTCTACCAATAGTAAATAGTAACACTGTACTAGTGATCCGATTTATTGGCGTAGGAAGTAGACACATTAGCGTTTCCAAGCTTTCGCACATCAACCAGATGACTTTTTCAAGGAAGTTAGACAGAAACTCCTAATGTGTCTACTTCCTACGTCAATAAATCGGATCACTAGTACAGTGTTACTATTTACTACTTAATTGGTGTACTGTTCCTAGTTATCAATTTGCTACCAATGTTTGCTCTTATTGCATACGGTATTCACCTTTATCTTTCAACTGTGAAACACGTTTTGTGCACATTTTCTTTCTCAACTAATTACTAATTTTCCCGCTACGGAACGCAGAGTAGTTTTATTATGTTTTCTTCGACTTCTTATAGTACTATATGAAAAATCCTTTTATCGTCGGATTATATCCTTTACGACCAACACTTCTGTAGTTTACTATAATCGCTTAGATGTAACACGTCGTATTTCAATACAATATCAGGAACACAAAGGAGGATGAGGGCACAAACAAATTAATATTTTGATATGTTATTTCCAAGTATTGTAATGTTAAGTCTAAACCATCAAGATTAATAATGATAGACGAATTAGAGACAAATTAATTTAAAATAAACATCAAAACAAACATGAATAATAACTTTTTATTTGTGTTAGAGTAAGAAATTTTTTAAAATTGTTTTTATTATTTCCGAACATGAAACACCAAACAATAAATGTTAACATGGGGTTCTTCATCGAATTATATTTTGTAGATATTTGGCTGAGGTGATTAAGTCCTCCATGTTGTCGGGATAACTTCCACAGCTTTCTTCATAGTAAAGTTTTCCATCCATATGACACTCTGTTAATAGTAATTAATAAATATATATTTTAGCACAGCGGATACGCTCGTCAACAAATGACTATTCAAAAATGTAACAAAAAGAAATGCTGTATTAACAGTTTCCCTTTTGAAGAGAAAAACACACGAAATTAGCTTTCCGCTGCTTATACTGTACTACGCATCAACTTCAAGCAGCTGGCACAACTCACTTTTTGTCCTAGAAGAAAACAGAAGTAATGCGTAATACGCACACAACGCGTGACGTAATGAGGCAGATGGTCGCGAGAGTGTGACGTCATAAAACATTAATAGGATCCACATACAACGCGTGACGCAATGAGGCAGATGGCGTGACCGCGTGCCAACATCTCAATCGCGAGAGTGTGACGTCATAAGATTTCTAAGCATGGGAAACATTAATAGGACGACGCCATGACGCTAAAAACGTGGTAACTCGGGGTGGTTATTTAACCCACAAAACGAATTTTTCCAAAGTCGAGATCAAGCTAAATCGATTTCTAATACCAGAAAACGGTAGGTTACTCACTTTCATCAAAATCCTTAGAGCCGTTTTCAAAATAAAATTTACATAGATACAAGAATTACTCCTTTAATAGTATGGGATAATTTGAATACATATATAATGACTGTTACTTTCCATGCTATCATGCGTTATTTTGGGTCGAAATATGTATATGCTTATTACGCACTGCAATTCGGTGACATCTTTCATTCTTTATCTTTCGATAATGCGTCGAGGAGACCAGTACCTTCATCTTACCAGCAAAGGAAAGTTGTTAAAAATCCCAAATCCCTCAGAGAACCAGGTTGAAAGTGAAGCCTGGTGAAATCACAGGCGCGTGTGCCAAACATCTCTTTTTCTCGCGTGTCGTAAACCCTTCTAGAAACAGGTAAAGCTGAAAAAACACAGTTGTGCCCTGGGTCATGTTATCTTCGGCACAGCTCTGGTTGTTTCTTGCCATAATTCAATTGAACATTTAATCATAAGATGAGATCAGTGTCCAGGGGCTTGACTGAAAATCCCTCCCAACTTTAAGCTCATATTATGAGGGGGTGACCGGGAGGAAAGGGCGGACGGTGATATCTCAACATCTGAGCTAGAAGGGTCTTTGCGACCCCTAGGGAATCTCTAACGATGAGCAAACGCCCAAGATCTGAGATCGTAAAACTTAGCCATTACCCCGCCTAACATTTTTAGAGGCCGTTTATTACGAAAGCCGGCACCAGAAAAACCTTAATAAAGTTTTCTTCCTTTTTCTGAGTGAGATATCTTGATCCTCCTAAGGATTCGATTCATTGCAAAACAGGTTTTTGCTTAATGAAGGGAAAGCTATGGGAAGCTGTTTTGCCCTAGGGGGTACTGCATGCTGTTGCTGTACTGTATGTACTATGTATGCAAATTTGCATCATTATTCGTGTTTTTGGATGAGTTCAAGAGAAGATCCAATTTCGTCCTTTTATTTTATTTTCAAGATTATCAACACAGGCTAGCTCTAAAACTGTTCAAATTTTGGCGGTGTAATTTGAATCCTAATTTCTTTTTAGCCAAGTTCTTTTTTTATTTTGCGTTTTTTTTTTCTGTAGTCAGATTTTACGCAGTTTCAAAATTTACTTTGAACATTACTCTGTCCATCTCGAAGCTTCGTTAATGAAATGGCTCTGAACCTTTTACCATGACATAACATCGTTTTAATTTAATATTGATTCAATTTTTATTTCATGTTTTCGATTTCCTTACTACTAATTTTTGCAAAAATTCCCCCGCTCTGAAGTTACTTTTTAATAACTGCAATATCTTTGTCTTTTTAAAATGATTTTAAGAGTGCATCTATTTTGTGACTCGAAACGAAGTACTGCAATCAGTATTCGGTTATATTAAAATCACTAATCTGTACGATAATAATGAAAATTCTGTATCTATCATTTTATTTTCATCAGTAGGTGAACGTCCGTCAATAATGACGGAGAAAAATAAGATATATAGCGTATTTTTTTTAATAACCAGGTATTCGTTTCTTTTGTGATATTCAAATATGAAAGTATGTTACATGAACATTAAAAAAATTAACTTTTCAACAATAACAACAAAAATATTGTTTGAGGCAGGGATTCGGAAATTAAAACAGGCAGGAGCTCTTTCCACTGCACGACCAAAGTTGGACAAACATTCAAAGGAAATTATATTGTTTGTGATCAGGCAACATCTAAAAGCTATCTTTAATAACCTTCTGAACGTTATTATATCAATTATATCATCACCAAAAAGAAAAAAGTTAATGTTGTTTTATCTTTCACATGTAGGAAATACGTCTTCTCAGCGTTAATCAGCTGAACAGGTGATTCTGATTAGGTCAAGGTTCTGTTCCAGTTTTGACTCCATTATTTTGATAATGTTTAGGAACGAAGCCCCTGTGGAATAAAATGGTTATCATTTGCATATTCGTTGCGTATGTTCATGCCTTTAAGCTTTCTGAAGTCAATTTTTTCTTTCTAAGTTTTTCCAGTAGTGTACAAATAAATACCTTAAAGTTTATTTCTTCTGGCGCTCACTTCCCACGGTTCCCTAGCGGTAAAATAAAACCCAAAAACTACTCTCCGAAGTGCAATCACAGAATTGTGTTACAATTGTGCATGGGTAAATGAGACTTGGTTTGATTTGATATTTAGCACATCATTTACGTGTATTATAAATTGCATGGATCACTTTAATAAGCAGCGTTCAGATATTTCATGATTTACCTGTTTACGTGAACTATTACACACTCATCGTCAAAAAAATGGTTGCACCCAGGAGGACGTGTCGGATTGCAATGCTATTCGGGAGGAAGTTAAAGGTTACCAGGAACAATAAATGAATAAATATTGAGACTGATATGGGTTAATATTTATTGAGCTACACGCCAATATGTAGTGTGTCTCGGTATGGCGTCGGCCGCCATGTTTGCTGACACAACATGCCAAATGTCTCGGCATGGAGTTGCACATGTTCCTAATGGTGTCCTGCGATAAGCCATACTGTACTGCTTCAGTCTTCTCACGCAGTTTCTGCAGATTGTGCGGTTGAGGTGGAGTGTGCATAGCACGTCCAATAGCATCCGTCACATTTTCAATCGGCGATAGTTCTGGTGATGCGGCTGGCCATGGCAGAGTGTCAGTTCCTTGAAGGGAAGCTCTCGAGACAGCAGCTGTATGCGTACGAGCGTTTACCTGTTGCAAAATCGCACTGGAGTGAGCGTTCATAAAAGGTAGGGCCACTGGTTGCAGGACCTAATAAACGTAACGTTGGGCTGACAAAGTGCATGTAGTGAACACCACAGGTGATCTGGCATCGTAGGCAATTGCACCCTACACCATGATGCCAGGCCTTCTGGACGTGTGAAGCTCGACAACAAACCGTTCATCTTGTCGCTGACTACGGTGCCTCTAAACCCACAGATTCGGCTGTCGTCTCCTCCAAGACAAAAGCGGGACTCGTCACTGAAGATCACCCGCTGCCACTCTGAGTGGCTCCATGACAGTCTGGCACGATACCATTGCAGTCTTTCGCGACGATGCAATGGTTTTAAGGAGTCGTCGTAACGGTCTATGTGCGTGCAGTCCTAAGTCGTGCAGCCGTCTGTCAATGGTGCTGGCACTAATCGGGCGATGCATGGAAGGCACCCTTTCTCGATGAATATCCGCAATCGTGGCTGTTGTGTCACTCAGAGAATGTCGGAAAACCCATCGGTCCTCTCTCACCGTGGTCCGTCTAGGTCTCCCAGACCCTTCCTGTCGCTGCTGCGCGTTCCTTGTTCTATCCACTGCCGCCAGCAACGTGCTATGGTGATATCCGCACGACCGGTATGGAGCGCAATACGGCGATAAGACCATACCGCTTCGCGGACCCGACGATATGGTCCCTCTCTAACTCCTCCAACTGCTCGAATCCCTTCCGAAGTAGTGACCGAGGCATACTTCACAAAAAATATGCAACTAAACAACAACAAGTGTCAGAATGGCAATCACGCGCGACGGGACGACCTAATATAGCCGGTCAGGCATAGCGCTACGTCCCTTGCTTGCTTGCGTCATATGCGCGGCCGAGCGTGATACTTGAATCATTTGCATCTCTCACGGTGTCAAACCTACTCACCGGTTGCTTCCTTCTGGGCACAACTATTTTTTTAACGATGAGTGTAATTTATTATTTTAGGATGATATCCAAAGCTTATACAGAAAACACGCTGATATAATATAAATATCAGTTGTAATAAATACTGCATTCTACGCAAAGGAAATATTTGAATTTGTAAAATTAGTTCGCAGTGGTACCGTGCAGCAATAGTTTTTATGTTTCCAAACACACTGAGTGGGTTTCAATTGATTTATTTATAACACCAGTGCGTTTAAACCTATCACTACACTTTAGTACTTAGCCTAACGGTTCTGGATTGAAAACCACTAGGAAAATGAAAATGCACTTACAATTTTTTCGAAGATCGTCTTCGTTTATTCCACTGTCTGTACTTGTAACACATTTAAGACAGAAGCCCTGATTACGATCACAATAATTAATTAACAGACGAAACCTTTACAACAGTAACGTAAACAACTCTTAGCGCAATGACATTGGACACAAGCTTGTGAATTTGGCTCAGAAACGATCCATCTGTTTAGTTGAACTAGTGTAATTTATCGTCACTTTTCACTCTTTACACCCAGAGCCACCTCCTATCATATCTCTTGCTTAGCCTATCGACTTGCTGTTAGTATTTCCGATACAGATAAACTGGCTGGAGTTCAGATATGACGTTACATTCAGAACTGAAACTGAAAAACAAAATCTAATTTACAAAAGAGATGGTAACAGAAACAGGAAGATGAAATAAACATTATACGTATACGACAGAGGTAGTTGAATATTTTTGGCACGTCTTTTGTAAAAAAAGATCTTGCTTATGTTATCGTTTGTCCGTCCGTCCGTCAGTCCGTCCGTCTGTACCCACGGTATCTATGCAACTTTTAGTCCGATTTGAAAAATTCTTTTTGCATTCAAAAGCTTGAAATATGCGAATGATGATCCTTTATTTCGTTTTTATCGTTTGCACATAATTTCTAATTTTTGTAAAAATGGTTTGGCCACCAGGGGGCATAAACCTTAATTTCCGCTTCTGATGTATTTGCAGCAAAATATGAGCTTCTAAATCTCGATTGAAAATAACATCGTTTGTAGACCGATACTACTCATATCAACAAACCTTTTAGAAACATTTTCTTCTTAAAATAGTGCACGGTTTCTACGCGAGGGGGACGTAGATGTATATCTTATTTTTGTCATTATCTCGACTTCTAAAGAGTCCGATTTAAGAAATTCCTTCTTTGTTGGATAGTGTTTTTAGTGTGACATGTTTTTCCTATAAATTCAAAATTTTCAAGAAATTCATAGACTTTCCGCTAGGGGCGTAAAGGTAAATTGCGTTTTCCCCTATATCTCTGCTTCTAAATCTCCGATCTGAAAAATTCTTTCTGCACCGGATAACAGCTCCTGATGGAAAATCGTTTGCATGTAATTTCAAATTTTTGTAAAAAAATGTTTGGCCACAATTTGCAGCAAAAAAATCTCGATGAGCTTCTAAAATCTCGGTTGAAAAAATCTGATGAGCTTCTAGAATCTCGATTGAAAAAAATAATTTTTTTGACCGATACTACTCATGTCGACAAACATTTTGGGAACATTTTCTTCTTGAAATAATGCATGGTTTCTACGCCGGAGGCGTAGATGTATATCTTACTTTTGTCAATATCTCTACTTCTAAAAGTCCATATTGAAAAAATACTTCTTTGTTGGATAGTGTTTCCGATGTGAAATGTTTTTCCTATAAATTCAAAATTTTTAAGTAAATCATGCGCTTTCCGCTAGGGCGCACAATGGTAAATTACGTTTTCTGCTCCTAAAACCCCAATTTGAAAAATTCTTCCTGTATCGCATACCAGACCTGACGGAAAATATTTTTCACGTATTTTCTAATGTTTGGTAAAGAATGGTTTGGCCACCAGGGGTCATAGGTGTTAATTTCTACTTCTGATGTATTTGTAGCAAAACCTGGGCTCCTGAAAACTCGAGTAAATTTTTTTTTCTTGGACCGATACCGCTCATATGGATAAACCTTTTGTGAATACTTTCTTCCTAAAATAATGCATGGTTTTCTCACCAAGGGACGTAAAGTCACACCTTATTTTCGTCGATAACTCTATTTGCAAGAGTTCGATCACGATTCCGTTTACAGTAATATATGAGGGATTAAAGACCCGATTGATAAACTTCTTTCTTCCATCAGATACTATTGTTTTCCATACCGGTTCCATTGACTTTGAAAAGCTTTGATAAATTTTATTTGCGTCAGGACGGATTCGAAAGACGTGCTTATTACATCCGAAAATTTGGTGTCATCTTTCTTGTAATATGCAGAGGATGTTTACAAAATTTTGGAACAGCATTGATAAAAAATTACAGAAAATAAGAGAAGTTCAAAGAACTGAAACTGGCAGCAGCGTGTAAGATGAATACGGAAGAAACATATGCTGTAGTTAAATATCGTGTCCTTACAAAATACCATATGTAAACAAGCTGTGGATAGAAGGTTATATGTTTTCTCTTTAAGAAGAGAAGTATTCATATTCTAAAATTCAAAATCGTTGTGAAAATCATGGAATTAGCATTCCTAAATGTAAAATCTGCAATATTATTAATTTTAGAGGGAAAAATTGTCAAGCAATACTTTTAAAAGGAAAAAAACACCAAACGAATAAAAAGAAGGTACATACCTTTTGCGACTATTCCAAAAGTAAAGTCTCTGGCCTTAAAAGAAAATCCACCAAACTAAAGAGCAATCTATAAGCCGTTAAAATTTTCTGTATCAACTGTAAGCAAGGTAAAAAAACTAAGATTTGAATCTGAAAGAAAAAACAATTATCCTGTTCACAGCCTTACACCTAGGCACGCGTGGTTCAGGCCAGAACACGGTTCAGACTTCTTTAGGAAAGTAACTTAGTCGAAGACACATGGACATTTATTATGACTATTGATGAAGCATGGATCCGCTTAAACGACTTTAACAAAAACAGGTCGATTTGCTATATCAAAAGAGCAAAAAAATGACGTACAAACTTGGTTGCAATGATCCAAAGAAAGTTTGTATATAACAAAAGAGGAGAAAAGGACGTACACTCTTGGTTGCAATGATCCAAAGAAAGTTTGTATATATCAAAAGAGCAGAAAAGGACGTACACTCTTGGTTGCAATGATCCAAAGAAAGTTTGTATGTACCAAAATAGTAAAAAAGACGTACAAACTTGGTTGCAATGATCCAAAAAACGTTTTTATGAATCAAAAGAGTAGAAAAAGACGTACAAACTTGGTTGCAATAATAAAAAAAGTTTGTGTGTATCAAAAGAGTAGAAAAGGACGTACAAACGTGGTTGCAATGATCCAAAGAAAGTTTAAATATATCAAACAAGCAGAAAAAGACGTACAATCGTGGTTGCAATGATCCAAATAAAGCTTGTATATATCAGAAGAGCAGATAAAGGCGTACAAACTTGGTTGCAATGATCCAAAAAAAGTTTGTATGTATCAAAAGAGTAGAAAAAGACGTACAATCTTGGTTGCAATGATCCAAAGAAAGCTTGTATATATCAGAAGAGCAGATAAAGGCGTACAAACTTGGTTGCAATGATCCAAAAAAAGTTTGTATGTATCAAAAGAGTGGAAAAAGACTTACAAACTTGGTTGTAATGATCCAAAGAAAGTCTGTGTATATCAAAAGAGCAGAAAAAGACGTACGATCTTGGTTTAAATAATCCAAAGAAAGTTTGTATGTATCAAAAGAGCAGAAAAAGACGTATAAACTTGGTTCCAAGAATCCACAGAAACTTTCAGTAAAGGATTCATGATTATTGCTAGTTTCTCGTACAGTGATAAATTATCGTTAAGGAAAGTTGAAAGGAATGTTATAATCAATTATATATATATATATATATATATATATATATATATAACATAACCAACCTTAAAAAACACCATAATACCTTCAAGTTGGAACTGAAGAACAGGTTCTCTGCTTTAGAAGGCCTAACATCGGAAGAGGTGGACATCTCTGAAGTTAACAGAAAAGTAACCAAAGCTCTTATGGAAACAGCAACAAAATTAGCTGGGTCTAAGAACAAGTTGCATGTAAACAAATTATCAGGAAAAACCAAAATGTTGATGCAAAAAAGAAGAGAGATGAGGACAACTAAAGAAGATGTGACTTCCAAAGTGGAATATATAGAGCTATGAAAGACAGTAAGAAAAAGTATCACTGAAGACGTAAGGAAAATTCAGCTGTGAACTAGTGAGGAAAGCAATTGAAAACAACCAAAGCCTAAAGATAGCAAAGGGACATCTCAGTAAGGGAAGAAAACAGATTATGGCACTGAGAAAATGAAGATGGTTCTGTAACAAGAAATAGAGGCGAAATTTTGACAAGAGTGAAAGATTTCTACTCCAAATTATATGAAAGGGATGATACATGCACTCCAGACATCATGAAAGATACCAGTACCAGAGTTCCTCTAGTCCTTCCAGCAGAAGTTGCACATGCAATTAAGAACATGAAGCGAGGAAAAGCTCCAGGAGAAGATGGAATTACTGTAGACATCATACAAGAAGCAAGTGGAGAAATCGAAACAGTACTCGCCCAAATTTTCACTCGATGCCTTAATGAAGGAAAGATTCCTGAGGATTGGAACACCGCTACAATGATCCTGCTACATAAGAAAGGTGACATTGAGGATCTCGGAAACTACAGACCTATCAGCCTCCTATCAGTAGTTTATAAAATCTTCACAAAGTTCTTTCACACCGCTTGAAGGTAACACTGGACATGGCTCAACCGAGAGAATAAGCTGGATTCAGGAGTGGCTACAGCACAATAGATCATATCCACGTACTGAGAGAACTAATTGAAAGAGCGAGGGAATATGAACTTCCATTGTGCATGGCTTTTATCGATTATGAAAAAGCCTTTGATTCGGTGAAACCATCAGCAGTTACAATGGCTCTGAAAACCTGCGGTATTGAAGATGCATACATTAATATTATTAATAACATCTATGAAAATGCAAGTGCAAAGATTCGGCTGTTTGAAAATACAACACACGTAAAAATTGGAAAGGGAGTGAGACAAGGTGACACCATATCTCCGAAGCTCTTTAATGCCACATTGGAGGGTGTTTTTCAGTCGCTGAGCTGGGAAAATAAGGGGATAAAGATTAATGGAGATTATCTAACCCACCTTCGTTTTGCTGATGACGTTGTCATTTTTGCAACTACCCCGATCAGAGCTGCAGAGTATGATCCAGGAACTTGCTGACAAGAGTAAAGAAGTGGGATTAAAAATGAACTTTCAGAAGACAAAAGTGATGTTCAATGCTTTTACAAGAAATGAAGATTTATCGATTGATGGAGAAAAACTGGAGATAACAGATACGTACGTTTATCTTGGACAGCAGATATCAAGTGAGGGTCACATTGATGAAGAAATTAATCGGCGTACAAAACTTGCCTGGAGAGCTTTTGGAAGAAACAGCATAATTTTCAAGAGCAATATGCCATTATGTCTTAAAAGAAAAGTGTTTGATCAATGCATCCTTCCAGTGCTTACCTATGGTGCAGAGACGTGGACCTTAACTAAAAGAGACATACAAAGGCTGCAGACAACTCAAAGTAGCATGGAGAGGTGCATACGTGGTGTAACCAGGATAGATAAGAAGAGGAACTAGTGGATCCGAAAAATGACAAGAGTGGAAGACATCATGATCAGAGTTAAATCCCTGAAATGGCAATGGGCTGGACATACTGCCAGAAGGACAGATCATCGATGGACAGCCGAAATTTTAGATTGGATTCCAAGGGACAGGAAAAGACCCAGAAGAAGACCACATGGGAGATGGGTGGATGAAATTCGAAAGTATGCAGGTGTGACATGGAGGAGACTGGTACAAGACAGACCGTTGTGGAGGAAACTTGGGGAGACCTTCGTCCAGCAGTGGATTGATAACGGTTGACATGATGATGATGATGATGATGATATATATATATATTACCAAAATAATGTTTTATTTCCTACATTTAAAGAAGAAATATCATTCTTCTATCTACAGAAGCAGCAAAGAGTAGAACTCAATCAGGATAAAACTACCAGTCACAAATCTAAATTTACCACTCTATTTCTTGACAAAATGAAAAAAGAGACGGGTATCAAGTCTATATATTTTGCTCATATTCCATCAAAAGTACTCCTGATGTGTCACCAACGGACTATTGTGTCTTCGTACTGCTATGGTATGCATATTTCGCATGCCAAGATCTTTCTGGCTGTGAAATAAAACCAGTGACTTGAGGGTAGAATTTATGTACGTTCAATACATTGCATTTATTTCGCGTCACTCACGACCTCACAGAGCCACAGAAAGGAACATACTACGTGGAATTAAATCACAATAACAAAGAATAAGGTGTACTAATTCCTGGCATTGGGCGAAAGTTAGGCTGGAGGATAAATGAATGTTGTCGTAATAAATGGAAGAAGGCATGCGAGTCATAATGCTAGCTGTATGCTTTAATTTGGTCATAATTTAAGCATTCAGCTACAAAAAATGTGCTACAAAAAACATTCAAGCCTAACTTTAAATCTTCTGCAAGTAACAATCAAAACTCGCAAATGACTTTAATCATAACAGTGATGTTAGATCAAGACAATTTCTACAAGTTAGAGAAAAGGAAGTGCTTAAATCCAAACATTTTAAATATAGTTTATTTCCTGCTTTACAACCGGCTACCCTAAATCTGGAAAGCGAAGCATCTGCAAGCTAAGGTGGCTTGTCGAAACCCAAAATTAAAAACAACGATTCGCTGCCATGTTTGCATCCGGTAGCCCTAAATTAGTAAGAGACTTTTACAAACCAAAGTAAAGTTAGGAAATGGAGTTATATCCAGAAATTTAAAAAGCCATACTGAAAATATGGTTTACGTATTACATAATCTTTAGCATTAATAATTTATATATATATTTTTAGTGTTAGGTGAAACGCTGCAAGGTGGTGACCTATTCTGTCCGAGATGGGTCTAGGTTCGAATCCCTGTGAGAAACGGATGTTGTGTTTGTCTCACTGCCTTCCCGTGAACCAGTGACCCTAAATTACGGGTGGGCTACCGCTTATAGCTTATCGAGTTGCCCAAGGTGGTCATTAAACGCTCAAACACAACACAACGGTCGCCCCGGTGGTTCAGTGGTTTAAGCGATGGCTACTGACCAATCGTCCGTGATGGGTCTGGGTTCGAATCCCGGTGACGCATGGATGCTGTGCTTGTCTTACAACACTGGTTCTTTCCCTTCCCTGGAACCAGTGGCCCTAAATAGGGGACGGGCGAATGCTTATAGCCCACTGAGTTGCTCACGGTGGACGTTAAGCCCCAATAAAAAAAAATTATAATTTTGACATACTGTGTATCCTGACTGAAAATGCCCATACTGTATATATCTGCCTGTATATGTCAGCGTATCTATCAAGAAAGTCCAATAAACATTCAAAAAATATCCAATACAAAAACAACACAACATTAAATAAAATAACTCTTTTATCTGTATGTCTGCAATTTTCAAGAAGAGAAAAGATGATGTCATTGATCGTTATGTACCATTTAAAGGATTTACACAATTGTTCACTATCTGCAAATATTTTGTAAAAATTACGTCATAAAGTTTACGAGTACAAAACATCATACACCAAAACGTCAATATGTATTTGATATTTTGATATACTGAAAAAAGTCTTCTTTCATGTGTATGCAGCACGCTTTCCTTCTTTCTTTTTTCTTTAATTCTTTCTTTCTTTTATTTCGCCAAAATACTTATGCAGTATTACTTCATCAAAAACTCCTGTCACACGAATTTAATCCAAGTTGGTGATCACAGAAGATAAGAGTTTCGTTAGATGATTAAGGTTTTAGTAAACGTTTCTGTATTTGACTTAATGACAAAGGGGATTTTTTTCCGTTTGTTCACAAATTATCGTGAAGTCCCTAAAGGGAAAAAAAACGATAAAGGGATTAAGAGGACCACCGAGAATAAAGTCCTTGTCTCTTCAAAGAAAAGTGATGTCATTGATCCTCTTCTAAGCGAAGTAAACACAATTTAGTTAACCAGGAAAAAATGTCAGACCCATACACCACATTCAATATTTGTAGAATGACGTGCAGGGATTTCAGTGGGTACTAATTAACTGTACTGAGTGTCCATTAATCCACACAAGATCGTTTTTTTTTAAATACTGGTCACAAAAAGTTAGGAATATTATATGAAATGAAGATGTGTACAAATAAGTTTTAAAGCGAATTTTTTTTGTGGGACTTATACCGCTAATTTGCATATCCAACTTTCCCCCGCGTTTTTGTCATGTGACCGTAAAAATGTGACACAGAAGTTTGCCCAACAGTCAAACGCACTTGCACATCGGTAGGTGAAAGATGGCAAGCGATACTGCATTTATTCGACACTGCATTCGTTACGAATTTCATCAAGGAAAGAGTGCTACCAAAGCATGTGCATCGATTTGTTCTGTTCTGTGGGAGAATTATTGCATCGAAAAGCACATGTGAGCTTTGGTTTAGAAGTTTTAAAGTAGATGATTTTGATATTAGCGATCGAGAACGTAGCAGCGTCCCGCAAAAGGTTTGCACATGAGGAGCTGGATGAAGATTCGTCTCAAACGCAAAAAAGAACTAGCGGAACAACTGGGGTAACTCAAGAAACCATTTCCAATCGTTTACGCGCAATGGGAATGATTCTGAAGGAGGGAAAACGGGTGCCACATGACCTGAGCCAATGTAACAAGGTTGAGCGTGTTTTGAAGTGTTTGAATCTGTTGAATAAGTAACACAGAAAGTAGTTCCTGTTGAAAATCGTTACGGGTGATGAAAAGTGGATATGGTACGACAATTCCAAACACAAAAAGCACTGGGTAGACCCAGTGAAGCAACGACGTCGACACCGAAACACAATATTCACTCCAAGAAAGTTCTACTGTGCATCTGGTGGAATATGAAGTGTGAGCTTTATTATGAACTATTGGAACAGGGTCAAACTGTTATTGCTGATAGCTACAAGCAATACTTGCGGCGATTGAATCAGGAAATATGTGGGAAACGTCCATTCACAGGCAAATGATTGCTTCCCGGGAAATTAATGCCAGACAACGCTAGGCCGCATGTCGCGAAATCGGTCAAGGGAACGTTATTAACGCTTGGCTAGCCGCCCCGGTGGCGCAGTGGTCTAAGGCGTTGGCCTCTGATCATTCGTCCGTAAGGGGTCCTGGTTCGAATCCCGGTCAGGCATGGATGTTGTGTTTGTCTTACGGCACTGGCTCTCTCCTTCCCTGGAACCAGTGACCCTAAATTAGGGACGGGCGACTGCTTATAGCCCATTGAGTTGCTCACGGCGGTCGTTAAACCTCCAATCAAAAAAAAAAAAAAATAACGCTTGGTTAGGACGTTTTGGAGCACCCGGCGTGTATAGTCCCTTCATAGCCCATCTCCAGACTGTCTTTTGTTCCGATCTTTGCAACATTTTTTGTCTGTTGTACGGTTCCGGACATATGCCGAAATGCAAAAATTGGTTGACGACTTCATAGCGTCACGCGACGAAGCATTCTTCATGACTGGAATCCGTCAGCTGCCCGACCGATGGCGGAAGGTGATAGACAATTACGGCGCATATTTTGATTCGTAAAGGTGGTGTTGTTTTCTCTCAAAGTACATGTTGCTTTGTCTTAAAACGCTTTAAATCTTATTTGTACTCCTAATACCTGTCTCAAGTAACATGCATTGAAGTAACAAAAGTGATGCAACGTGACACAAAAGATAAAGAATGCGTTTACAAAAATAATTTATTGTGCAATTTCTGCACACAACAAAGTACACTGCAATATAGACAAAATTGCAGATTCGGAGAATGTCCATGCCTGTGTTATTTCAGTACCCGATAACACCATCTTTGTGACAAAGAACGTCTATACACCTATGAGGCATACGTGTTATGGCATTATTGTTGAGTGTCTAGAATAGCTCGTCCCATATTACAAGCAGCACGTTGCGGAGTTCTGCCAGCACACTGGCGTATGGAACGTGGTTGTACAGACGCCGCTGTACAGCGTCCCAAATGTTCTCGATAGGATTACGATAAGGAGACCTCGTAGGCAGCTTTAGCGATTGAATCCCATGATTTTCCAGCTCCTGAAGTACGTGCCGGTCACTGTGACTGGTTTCATTGTTATAGAGAAAACGAAATGCATGTCCAATTAAACAGCGTCACAATTGGCACAGTGACCTCATTTTGGTACACTGAGACATTCATGTTGCCTTGACAAACATACAAGGAAGTACGGCCATTAAAAAAGCATCTCTGCCCAAACCAGAACTGACCGCCGCTGGTAAAAGTGGACGGACTGCCACATAGCGTGGTTGCATTCATGTGCAGGATCTCCTCCATGCGTGCACATAGTGTGGTTGCATTCTTGTGCTGGATCTCCTCCATGCGTTCCCTCGTCAAGTACTGGGACAAAAAGCGAAACGGAATTCATCTGCGAAATGTACATGGTGCCCCTCTGTATTCCATGATATGTACTGTTAGACACAGGTGCATCTTTGAAAACGGTGAGCTGATGTTAATGTTATACATCTCAGCGGCCTCCTTGCTTTGCGTCCGTACTCGTAAAGACGGTTTCGTAGCATTCGCTTTCATACTGTGACACCAGAAGCAGTCCAAAGAGATACCCGGAGTTGGCTAGTGGTGATACTAGCCTTCTCCGAGTACTTACTGTCAGGTAGTCATCTTGCCTCCTGGTGGTTATCCTCGGATGACCACTCCTGGGTTGATCTGCAACATGTTCATTCCGTATAAATATTGTGTGTAGCCGTCTTACTACACTTTGTGGGCCGCCGGTAGGCTAGTGGGCAACGTTCGTGACAGCGACGGAAAGGACCTCAAGATAGATCCCAGGCAGGTACGAACGCTCGATCCACTGAATATACGCCGTCCTTCGAATGGACACGTTAAGCCGTCGGACCCCATGTACTGGCCCCCGGTAATAAATAAGGGCGTCTTCCTCCCCCTTTCTACTTCGCCTCCGTGTCACTTTCCTATCGGGCACTCTAGCCAAAATTTCCTAGATTCCTATTTCTAAGGTCTCTTTAAGACCTAGGCTCAGACACTCCCTTCCTAAAATCCTCTACATATGATCTGATCTGATACTACACTTTGTGAAACTCGTAAAGCAGCAGCCACATCGATCTGCTACACATGAAATGCTTAAACGTCGTCTGGACATAATTTCAGTTAAATCCCAAACTGAAAGGAATACATTCGCAAGCTTCTAGACCATGCGATGAAACAACCCGTTTTCCACTTCTTGCAGGGTACTTTTATGTTAGCTCGCACACTATGTACTGTGTTGTCATGATTAATAAAGACATTTGACGTGGACCAGGAACATCAAACAGAGGTAATCGCTCTTTCCACGTTTATAAGTGAGTCACGGAAAAATTCTCAGGAGTGGTCATCGAAGGATAACATCAGGAGGCAAGATGACTACCTGACAGATATGACACTTATAAACGTGAAAAGAGCGATGAATTCTGTTTGATGTTCCTGATCCACGTCAAATGTCTGTATTAATTATTCATTCGCCTTCTAATTATTTGTTCAGTTGCTGCTTACCATCTTTGGTGAATCCTCAGAATTGTGCGGGGCTCCAAGAAACAACCTGCCAAAATGGCTTGGTAGTTAGTGTATGTGAGTCTGGAGGAATTCGATGCATCTGTGGTGCAGTGGAAGCACATCCGGCGCGTAACTGGAAGACCCTGGGTTCGATTCCCGGTGGCGGCCAATGATAATTTTTCCGTGACTCACTTATAAACGAGCAAAGAGCGATGACTTCTGTTTAATATGTTGTCATGATGCTAATTTACATATGACCTAGCTACCCACGCTGATAACCGACCTCCCGTAGTCGCTAAATTTGCATATCCCCACGTTTTCCTTTCGAAACCGCAATATCTCTAACTTTCTGTGACAAGTGTACGACCCAGGAATCACTATTTAACTGAAAGATGATGTCGAAAGAAAAGTAGAGTTCTATAGATCAATATAGGTTTCAAACATTTACTTCGAAATTTTGTTAGTTTTATTAGCTTCACTGGTCATTTACTGCTCAATAACTCAGCAGTAAATAACAAATTATAAATCACTAAATGCGGAAAAAGTGGGATAGATAACATTTTGACATAATGATCGATCTACGCTCTAACAATTTAGTTTATCCGTGACGTGCTTTAATATGCAAGTTGCATAATCTTCCTTCGCTCCGCACAAGCAAGGAGCCAGCGTATCGGTATGCAAACCGGTAAATCTGTGCAAGCTGAAGGGATATGCAAATCATCCGAGTGTGTAACCAGTAGCGTGAGATATAGGAGAGATAAAAGGGAAAACACGAGCCGCAAAAGCCATTTGGTGATCCTTGCTCTAAGTCATGGGGAACAAATCAACGTTGTGTTGAGGGAAGCTACAGCAAATCCCGTCGTACTATAAATGTGTGTATTTCCATTTATACGGAACATTCGGTAACAAGCTTTAAACAGCTCTTATCCCAATAGATGATTATTTTAATTACTATAAAATGATCACTTGAAGGAGTTCACTCACATTGAATGGGTTGTTCGCTACATGAAGACGACATTTTAAAGTATGCAAAAAAAAACATTTACTTGCACACGCACAATATAGAAAAGGGGGTGCATGGTGGTTTTGACTACTTTAGATAATCATGGAGCACAAATATACACACATTGCTTGCGAATATATCCGCAACATAGAACAGTGCCGTGAGAAAAGCGAGAGAGGTCCTCATTCTCAAACGTCGGCAGGGACCTGGTGATTACGTAACCCGTAACAGTACTACTTAACGCAGTCCAGAGTCTGAAATGATAAATAACTTATTCTTTCACGTTACAACAATGTGTGCGAATGCTGTGAGATGTATTCATGATATACTTTTCGCCATATTAAAGGAACTAACGTGTCGCCTTCGCCATCGCTAGTTGGATGTATTTCGGATATGAAGGAGTGTTTGCATATTGTTAGCGATTCGTCGAATCTCGGAAAACGTGCATTGTGATGCCCGAACAATTGGATGTTTTTGGCAACAGTAGTTACACGAAGCCAGCCAGTCTTCGTAGTTGGACACTTGAAGTCAGCCGATCGTCAGCTCGCATCGATCGGCGTATTCGTCGCTAGGTAGTTTAACAGCTACTCGCTACTACAGCTATAACTCGACGTGCTATTGAGGCAACTATGAACATCGCGATCACGACTGCGGACGGTGACTGAAGAACGAAGGAGGCAAGATTGCTCTGTTGAGGTCGCTATGAACATTCCGATCACGACTCGGACGGTGAACTGAAGTCCGACGGAGGCAGGAGTGTTCTGCTGAAGTCACTATGAACATTCCGATCACGACTCGGACGGCGAACTCAAGACTGAAGGAAGCAGGAGTGTTCTGTTGAGGTCACTATGAACTTTTGGATCGCGACTCGGATGTTGAACTGAAGACCGACGAAGGCAAGATTACTATGTTGAGGCCACTATGAACACCCCGATCATGACTCCGATGGTGAACTGAAAGCTGACGGAGGTAAGAGTGTTCTGTTGAGGTCACTATGAACAACCCGATCACGACTCGGACAATGAACTGAAGACTGAAGGAGGCACGATTGCTCTGTTGAGGTCACTATGAACATTCTGATCACGACTCGGACGGTGAACTAAAGACCGACGGAGGAAAGATTGCTGCGTTGAGGCCGCTATGAACATCGCGATCACGACTCGGACGGTGAACTGAAGACCGAAGGAGGCAAGATTGCTTCGTTGAGGCCACTATGAACATTCCAATCCCGACTCGGACGGTGAACTGAAGACTGGAAGAGGCAGAAGTGTTCTGTTGAGGCCACTATGAACATCCCGATCATGACTCGGATGGTGAACTGGAGTGTTCTGTTGAGGTCACTATGAAAAACCCGATCACGACTCGGACAATGAACTGAAGACCGAAGGAGGCACGATTGCTCTGTTCAGGTCACTATGAACATTCCGATCACGACTCGGACGGTGAACTGAAGACCGACGGAGGCAAGATCGCTGCGTTGAGGCCACTATGAACATTCCGATCACGACTCGGACGGTGAACTGAAAACTGACCGAGGCAGGAGTGTTCTGTTGAGACCACTATGAACATTCCGATCACGACTCGGACGGTGAGCTGAAGACCGAAGGAGGCAGAATTGTTCTGTTGAGGCCACTATGAACGACCCGATCACGACTCGAACGGTGAACCGAAGACCGACGGAGGCAGGAGTGTTCTGTTGAAGCCACTATGAACAACCCGATCACGAATCGGACGGTGAACTGAAGACCGACGGAGGCAGGATTTTTCTGTTGAGGCCACTGTGAAGAACTGGATCACAACTCCGACGGTGAACTGAATACCGACGAACGCAGGATTGTTCTGCAGGCAGGGCCATCTCATCTACGGTGGCTGTAGTGGTTTCGCAATAAAGCCCTGTGGCGACAGGAATGGCGCCATGTCAGATTCAGCGATGGGTTCCGATTATGGCACGGTGCCGCCGGTCGTCTAGTCCGCGTTTGGCTAAGACGTGTCTTCGACGAGTGTCCAGCAGTTATACGTGAGAGACACAATGCTCGCCAACCGGTCATCCTGTTATGGAGTACTATTTGTTTCGAAAGCCGGCCATTTCTGATACCAAAAACGTGTAGGATGATAGTCCTGACGGAACGTATATGACGTCTTACACTTTGTGTTATTGCCATTACTGAATGGTGCCCCAGATGCCGTTTTCTAAAATGTTTGGTCATATACCACTGTACATCACCCGATCGGAGGTACATATGCTTCCATGACCATCTAGATTTTCGAATATGCCTCCCATCAAGCATGTTCATTGCAGGACGTTTGCAAACCTTTCCTCCGCCGATCCAGAATGCCGCTAAACTATGAGACCAGGAAAACGCTCCGTGGTCCCAGATACAGAAGAGGTCTATATCACTCCACATCCGCTGTGTATCCATTGCAATGCTCAAAAAAGGGTACTTACAGCCTATTCCAGTGTGTTAAAGAATATTAACCATCGATATATGATATTGATTTTCATTCAAAGTTCCAGTGAATCCTTCACTGCAGTGGAGTACAGGATGTCTGTTACATATCCCGCAGAAGAAAATCTAGTAGGGTGAAATCTGAAGAACAAGTTGACTAAAAAATTGGCGAATCCATCTCCTCGAAAACTCCTTACCAAAAGCATCACTCACATAGATAAAACACTGCAGGGAAGCCCCATCTTTTTGGAGCAAGATGCCAGGTTGCAGTTCCAGAAGCTTCGGTAAATCGAGTTATTCCAACACATCAAGATAAACAATCCTGATCACTGTCTTTTGTTGAAAAGCGAAAGCCCGATTATCCGGTTATTCGTGACATCACACCAGACTTTAATCTTTGTACTGCTGCTCCGTACAGTATGTGGGATTTCAGAACCCCGTATTAGGTTATTTTGGTGGTTAAAATAACTTGACACATAAAATGTTGCTTCGTCCAAAAATCTTGCACATGGAAGGATATGCCATCGTTATCAGTTATATCGAAATCATCTACCACGATTTCAATCTGCTTAGGTTTATTCTACGCATGAACTACGTTTTGAAAATAAGCAAATAATATCCATCGTTTACAATTACACTTTCTGAACTCTTGAAATTTGTATTAAAAATTTCCAAGATGCACGTTCTTCAATTTGTCTGAGCTGAGTTAAAGTGCTTGGCTGGGACGCGGATGGCCATGTGATCAACGTACGTGACCGCTAAGGAAAAGTCTCAGGCTCGATTCCAGGTAGGTGCGAAAGCTCAAACCGTTAAATATCATCCATGCGTCAAACAGGCACGTTAAGCCATCGGACCTTGGTTATTAATTAGAGCGTCTTCCTCCCCCTTATACTTCGCTTCCATGTGACTTTCCTGTCTGGAACTCTAGCCCAAATCTCCTAGCTTCCTAATTCTAAAGATTGTTGAAGACCTGTGGTCCGACACTCCCTTCCTAAAACCCTCTGCATTTGATCTAATATAACGTGAATTGATTCCCTTACATATACTTCCGGTGAGTCAGTGACATGTGTTCTTCCTGAGAAGAAATACTTTGAAACAGTATCTGTTGCGGTGAAACGATCATTCCAATTTCCTATGACACGTGTTGATTGTGCGTTACAACCTGCATACGTGCGAAAAGAATCCGCTGTACTTACTTTGTTGATTAAGTCTCGATGAACCATTTTACAGACATATTCCTATGTTGCATGAACAATGTCATTTCTAATGAAAAGTTCGTCTTCTTCTTCTTCACTCTATTTTTTTTATTGGAGGTTTAGCGACCACCGTGAGCGACTCAATGGGCTATTAGCAGTCGCAAGTCCCTAATTTAGGGTCACTGGTTCCAGGGAAGGGAGAGAGAGCCAGTGCCGTAAGACAAACACAACATCCATGCCTCACCGGGATTCGAACCCGGACCTCTTTCGGACGAATGATCAGAGGCCATCGCTTAGACCACTGCGCCACCGGGCGGCATCATCACTCTATCGTGAAGTGCTTGTCTTACATATACATACTTTCGACGAGTCAGCGACATGTGTTCTTCCTGAGGAGAAATACTTTGAAACAGTACCCGTTGCGGTGAAGCGCTCATTCCAATTTCCTATGACACGTGTTGAGGGTGCGTTACTCACTGCATACGTTCGAAAAGAATCCGCTGTACTTACTTTGTTAATTAGGTCTCCATGAACCACTTTACATACATGAACAACGCCATTTCTAATGGAAAGCTCGTCTTCTTCTTCTTCTTCACTCTATCGTTCGTCCGTTACGTGCAGCGCTATCTGTTAGCACCAATAGAAAGCGTGCTTTATTACCAGTAAAAATCCACATGACAACAGCTATAGAGGATATTCACACATTTTTGGAACGATTTTGATAAGAAATTACGGAAAATAAAAGAAATTCAAAGAATTGAAACCGGCAACTGCGTGATAGATCAACACTAAAGAAACATCGTTTGCAGTTAAATATCGTAGGAAAATGGCGCAGGTAAACAAGCTGTGGTTAGAAGGTTACTTTGTGAATTTCTAAATGTAAAATAAGCAATATTATTAATGATACAGGGGAAATCGTCAAGCATTTCTTTATTTAATAGGAA
Organism: Macrothele yani; assembly: GCA_039090855.1. Taxonomy (NCBI): domain Eukaryota; kingdom Metazoa; phylum Arthropoda; class Arachnida; order Araneae; family Macrothelidae; genus Macrothele; species Macrothele yani. Next base: position 20,611,057 of record CM077029.1, read on the forward strand.
AAAGAACACCAAACGAATATTCAAAGAAGGTACATACTCTTACGACTATTCCTAAAGTAAGGTCTCTGGTCTCAAAAAGAAATCCACCGAACCAAAGAGCAATCACTAAATTGTTAAAAATCTGTATCAACTGTAAACAAGGTAATAAACAAAGATTTGAAACCGAAAAAAAAAACAAAAAAAACATACCTAATGTTTACCGCCTTTTGCCTAGGCACGTAGCTGAGCGCCAAACACGGTGTAGACTGCTTTATAAAAATCACATAGCCAGAGATAGATGAAATTTATTGTTACTGTTGATGAAGCATGGATCTATCAATATATAGATGAAATTTATTGTTACTGTTGATGAAGCATGGATCTATCAATATATAGATGAAATTTACTGTTACTGTTGATGAAGCATGGATCTATCAATATATAGATGAAATTTATTGTTACTGTTGATGAAGCGTGGATCTATCAATATATAGATGAAATTTACTGTTACTGTTGATGAAGCATGGATCTATCAATATATAGATGAAATTTATTGTTACTGTTGATGAAGCATGGATATATCAATATATAGATGAAATTTACTGTTACTGTTGATGAAGCATGGATCTATCAATATATAGATGAAATTTATTGTTACTGTTGATGAAGCATGGATCTATCAAAACGACTATAAGGTCGATTTACTACCGCAAATTAGCAGAAAAAGACTTACAAACTTGGTGCCAAGAGTCCAAAGAAAGTTTCACTAAAGGATTCGTGATTATCGCTGGTTTCTTGTACAACTCGAAATTAAAGTTAAGAAATGTTAAAATCAATTATACATGTATACCAAAATAATTTTTTAACTCCTATATTTAAAGGGGGAATACAATTCCTTTATCCGCAGAACCTTCAAAGAATAGAACTCGTTTAGGATAAATCTACCAGTCATCCATACAAATCCACCGCTCTATTACTTTAAAAAATACAAAACAGATTCGAGTATCAAGTTTATATCTTTTGCTCATATTCCTTCAGAGTCTTCTAATGTGTCAACAATGAACTAATTGTACCTTCGGACTGCTAAAAACACACAGCGCGTTCTAAACACAGACCTAAAACAATCATTGGGCTACGAAAGACAGTGGAATAAAATACCACTACCAATTTTAAGAAATTCCCTGTTATCTCGGAGATCTAGATGTAGGTTCGTTGTACAGAGAATGGGCTATCAGATAGAACACTTAAGAAAGAAATAATTTTATTTTAAACATTAATTGTATTGCAGGAAAATCGTTCTAAAGATGTGTGAACAGCCTCTGTACAGCGGTTATTTTTACAAATGTTTCCTTTTGTGGCATTACTTTATCCACACATTGAAAACCCCTGACCGGAGCATTTCCCCTTATTATTAATAACATGCTTAAGCACAGAATAAAAACTATTGGTCAAATGGAGCAAAGACTTCAAATTGTTAAACAACCGCTCCTTTAGACAAGCATTGGTATGCATTAACAGAACATGCATAATTATGAAAGTGTAAGAGCAGGGCTCCGAGCGGGTGCGCAACTAGAATATTTGTTTGGTGGCGGTTATGGTATCGATGAAAGTTATATGAACAGTACGCAAGTAACTTTTATACAATATCTATATCTTTGGGGAAAATAAATTTTTTCACCCATTCGTATGATTGTATATTCAATTGGTATCATCAAAATAAGTATCACTATTGAGAGAATTAAAGTGCAAAAATTAACGAAGCAATTTATAATAAAAAAAGTGAGATAATAAGTTCCATTAGGAATAGTTAGATAAAAATAATGTAAGCACCTTATAAAGGCATTGAAGTACATATACAGTAAAATGTGCACATAAGAAATGTGTCTCTTCTGTCTGGGGTATCTCTTGTCTGAATGACGAACGGTGACTGCCCTTTTTATTATTATTTCGGTAATGTGCTTCTTTGAATGATGAATTACTTCTTGAAGAGGGGAAATGCTGGTCATGAACTTGGAAACTTGGCCACATTCACTTGCTAGACGAATTTTAGTGCCGAGCGTTCGTTAGCAGAAAATCTTAAAATCCCTTCATCCCACCTTACCCTAGGGGGTTCGAACCTAGTGGGTACCACAGCTAGGAGTAGAAGTTCACTCATACCCTTTGGAGATATAGCAGTTTCAACCCAGGATAGACGGCTTTACAAGGAAAAGCTTATCCCATTTTTTTGTCTCAATGTGACAAAAAAGAAGTATGTGTAACTGTAGAGACTGAAAAAAAAATTCATCCAGCAGTGGCTTAAATTTATTTCATCCAGCAGTGTATAATTCATCGATGAATTATACACTGACATAATCAGTGTGCAATTCATCCAGCAGTGAATTGAATTATTTTTTGCAGTGAATGTAATATAATTCATCCAGCAGTGTAATAATTCATCCAACAGTGTAATAATTCATCCAGCAGTGTATGTCACTGATGAATTATACACTGACATAATCAGCGTATAATTCATCCAGCAGTGAATTGAATTATTTTTTGCAGTGAATTAAAAAAAAATTGTGTAACTGTAGAGACTGAAACAAAATGCATCCAGCAGTGTAATAATTCATCCAGCAGTGTATAATTCATCCAGCAGTGCAAGTCACTGAAGAATTATACACTGACATAATCAGTGTATAATTCATCCAGCAGTGAATTGAATTATTTTTTGCTGTGAATTTAAAAAAAGACTGTGTAACTGTAGAGACTGAAACAAAAATTCATCCAGCAGTGTAATAATTCATCCAGCAGTGTATAATTCATCCAGCAGTGCATGTCACTGATGAATTATACACTGACATAATCAGTGTATAATTCATTCAGTAGTGAATTGAATTATTTTTGCAGTGAATTATAAAAAAAGACTGTGTAAATGTAGAGACTGAAAAGAAATTCATCCAGTAGTGAATTAAATAAAATTCATCCAGCAGTGAATTGAATTATTTTTGCAGTGAATAAAAAAAAGACTGTAAATGTAGAAACTGAAAAGAAATTCATCCAGCAGTGTAATAATTTATCCAGCAGTGTAATAATTCATCCAGCAGTGTATTAATTTAATTCATCCAGCAGTGTATTAATTTAATTCATCCAGCATTGAATTAAATTATTTTTTGCAGTGAATTAAAAAAAAGACTGTAACTGTAGAGTGGAAAACCCGTGTAACTCTGTGCCGTCTCTGCTGTAGGGTCAGATTGCAGATTGAAAGCTTGACAATATGGGAACACAAAACATTTAAAATTTAATCTTAGGAGCGCTCAACAGAGAGGAATTTTTTTTCAATCAGAAAAAGAGGCACAGGAAACATCGAAAATAGCAATGCATATGCGAATCCTAAAAGAAAACAAAAGACTCGGGGCTCTGGAGGGAGTTCTGACCCTTAAAACACTACCTTGGTTCCGCCCCTGACCCATTGGCAAATCTCAAAGGGCTTATTCGTCTTATTTATATACCGGTGAGGGTGTCAAAAGAAGTTAATTGGTTGGCTATTGTAACTGTTCCCACATAGAAAAAGCCATAATGTGAAGCAGACGTCCGATGTGAAGTGCCTGAACACTGGAACCGAGGGCTTAATAGGACTTTCGGACCATAAGGCTCTTTGGAGTTAGAGGATTACGAACATGGAAATGTTCGTCCTCATGGTACGTGACCTAACTAGTCTTTCAATACATGAAGGTTCTTATTCAGTATAACAGAACCGTTACTATAAGGTATTGTAATTGTTAAAAATATGTGACTTTCACTTTGTTGGAATATCTATGACACATTTCACCTGTTTTTCTTTTTCTAGATCCCCAAGGTAATCAATTACCAAGGCTACTTGATACAAGAACGATCGTAAATGTGCGCCAAAGTTCTCCTGCTGAACTCACATGCGTTGCGCAAGCTTACCCACTGCCGTCATATAGGTGAGTAATGCACATAAAAGAAGTTATTGCTAGTTTAAGTTTCTTAAAAAAGGGTGTTACCGCGAAAGGATTGAACAGGAATTGCACTGGTTATAAAAAACTGCTTCCTACCAAAAGCATAATTTTTGAGTATAATGATTTGAGGTGAAAAGGCAATAAATGTTTTTCAGTATTCCATATTCTTGAAAGGCTTTTCGCCCTTATACAGTGGGCGAAAAACGTATTTGCACACATACATTTTTTTGCATAAATATACGTGGAAAGCAGTTGTGACGAAATACGTATGTACCTTTACATTACTTATATACACTCACGGACAATGACATTTTGCGCACCTAAAAGAAAACATGCTACAAGAGCGAAACTTTGCAGGTAGCTAGAGTGCGTGCTGGTATGCAAATTGATACACGTTCGGTGCGATTGCGCATGACCGCACACCCTGTGGTGGGGCGTCAAGCACGAAACGGCAGCCTTATAAACCGGCGTGTAGTCGATGCCCCATGAAACCGAAAAGCACAGGCCGAAGCAAGCAAGAGTACAGAGTGACAAAAATGCCCAATTGACGTCAGATACGTAAATTTACGCAACCTACCGACTTTGAGAGAAGCCTGATCATCGGGCTGAAAACAACAGGGTGGTCGGCGCTCAGTAGAGGCCGCTACGTGGATCGTTCTGACCATACCGTCTAACTGTGTTGGAAGCAGTGGACACGTGACGGCACTGCAACACGGCGAAGCGGCTCCGGACGGACAAGGAAGACCACAGGTGGAGAAGATCGACGGATCGTGCGCCAGGCTCAAATGGTTCCCACCGGGACACGGTCCACTATACAGGCAGATGTAGCTGCTCCTGTGTGCTCACGAACCATTTCCCGACGCCTCGCAGAAGTGAATCTGCGAACACAGCGCCCCTTACGTGTGCTTCATTAACACCAGAACATCGCCGGCTCCGTTTCGGTGGTGCCAGGCCAGAGTGACGTGGAACGCCACAGACTGGCGACGTGTGGTGTTTAGCGATGAGTGCCGCTTCGTTTTGGGGGCAGATGATCATCGTGTCCTGGGTGTAGCTGTGCCCGAGTTAGCGCAATACATATTTCTTTCTAGCCAAAATCCAAAATATTAAAGTTGCTTAGTTTGGAAAATATCACATTTTGCTAAAACTGTGCTGGTTTGCTGATATAAGCTTTGGCAAACTCGAGTCTTTTCAGCCTATTTGCGTCACTGATGTAAGGTATTTTTCTGAGTGTCCTGCCTCGAATATCCGCATGGTAAAGAGTAAAACGAATAGTTTGAGAACTTATGACGAAGTAAATTTCTCCATGTTTTTGCCAGGGGCGTGATTCGAACCCACAACTATCGGCTCCGGTGCTCCGAGTGCTATCCACTATACTACACTGGCATGTGCTCTCACTGCTATCTGCCTTTATCTCATGTACGACCTGCGAGGCACGCACGTCACAAACTTACTGAGGTCCCTGATACTGAAGCGATATCAGTAGCCAATTATCGAACACCTACGAAGAGGTTTTTCTTTATTTTTCTAAACTATGTGCCTCGGCTACTTTGCACTTAGCTTCTTCGGGCGTCAGATCGCAATTTATTCTCTGTATACCACTTTCTCTTTTTCTTTTTTATTACGCACCTAAACTACAAAAGTTTAACTTCTTACTAATTTCACAATAACCTAAAACACAGTCATGTAGATCTATCAATACTTTCCTGCATCACAATGGAAAATTTTGCACGTTTTATGAGTCGTGATAATTGAAAATAATTAAATTGCCGCTCCAAAGATCATATAACGTGTCTTTTAACCCTTTAACGACCATGATCCCAAATTCTTGTATCACTCTTAATATCATAGCGCCCGAAACTGTCTGATGTTTCACTTCTTTGTTTAATAACAACAATAGTGACTGAGGGTGATTCCTGCTGATCCCTCATAGGGCGGGAAAATTTGTATAACACGTAAGGGTAGGAAATCTGACTCACTCTAGACATTCATTTCGGGCGGCTATGGCCGTTTGTAAATACGGGCGTTTAGGGCGTTATGGTCGCTAAAGGGTTAAACAGTGTGTATCATTTGTTGTCAATTTGCAAATGCAGCAAACTGACAATAAACGAAGACTTGTGCGAGACTTTCATTTGTTGCCTAATGCACGCCGAAGAATCGACTCCACCAGATACCGGAAGGTTCCTGCTTGTAATACCATCTATGCCAGCTGCAACTCCGCCCGAGGATCGGCCTCCGAATCTATGAATCTAGTCTTCCACTCAACGGCTTCCCAGAGAGCTTCTACGGGGTTTAATCCGGGTACCTGGGGGCATTGGATGATGTCAAAATCAGATAAGATTTTCTGCAGCCATGCCAGGGTGGTTGTGGTGAATACACCATCGGCCGTCTGATGCGCGAAAGCCATGAAAGTGTGTAGGTATTGCCCTAGTCTCCAAAAAATCTACTTAAAAAGGAGAACCTGAACGTACTCGTTTATTTTAAGTACAATCGTATCGTAAACGAGTACATGATATTCTTCAATATAAGTAACCATACGTACTTACAAATAACTGCGTCAATAAATATTATATATAAAAATATAATCTCGTATGACTTAATTTAGATAATATAGATTTCAAGAGAAAATGTTTAATAAATGTGTAAAGTGACACACATAAATAATTAATACACCAAAATAACTGAACACAAGTAGTTTAATTACGTATAAAGTATCTTTGTGTACGTTTTTACATTAACTATATTTGTGTCAATCTCATAAATAATATATTGTCGTTTCATCACTATATTTGTCATATAATTGTGCGGTCCATTTGCCCAGCATGTGAAAACGAGTATATCTATTATCCCAGATGCGCCATCGAATAATATACTTCCAGTTGATTCTATGAATAAATGAGTATGTATGGAGTACACGTATTCCAAAATTTGAAATCGAAGCGCGGATGGCTTAGTGGTTGGAGATTGAGACTACTGATAGACGGACCCCCAGGTTCAAACCTAGCCAGGTAGGCTTGAACCTGGGGACTCTCCGTGGTGGTGTGAATTTCTAACAATCGATGAATACCGGCCGTGCATTGAACGAGCAGGTTAAGTGAAGCCCCTGGATAGGAATCCCCAGGCTACATATAAAGGTGTTCATTCCTAAGTCCCTCCTAATTTCTTTCTGCCTTTTATGTGAAAATCGTACACTTGAACGATGGCGCGATCTAGTGTGCTCTCTCTCTCACTTACAAACTTTCCTGCTAGATTAGCTCTAATTTCCTTCAGTTTCAGTGATATGCCCCAAAGGGCACAGAAATTGAATGGAATTAGAGCACATATATTTGAAACATATGGACTTTTTCATACCCAAAAATGATTACATATATTTTAAATTAGAGATACAAGATATACTCACAACTGATTCCCTGTATGTACTCAAAAATGAGTACTTGTCTTTTCCAAAAATGAGACGCAAGTACTCGGAGCTATTATACGCCCAGAATGTACTTATTTCTAAGTACCAATTTTTAACAGTGCACATGCTGGTAGTGGTCATCTGTTAAAGACCTTTTCAGATACACTAAAGATTTTAATAGCATCAACAAAGAAATTTTACTTAAAGTTCTATTAGAGAAAGCAATAGATATATACATATATATAGTAAAGTTATTGGTAAAATACTACTCTAAGACAAATGCAGTAATTAAAAAGGACACACTTGAAACAGAACCAAAAGATACAAAGAAAAGAGTAATGCAGGAATATCCAATACCCTATGTCTATTTAACATACACTATATTGAAAAGTCACCGGACACCTAGAAGAGAAACACAACATAGAATTTATTGGCTTACATTAGTACGGTGTCCGTCCACTTTGGCCTTAATGCATGCAATGACCATTCGTGACATGCTTTCGAAAAGGTTCTGGAACACAACGATAGGTATGGCCTTCCATTCAGTACATAATGCTGCTACTAAGTGTTGCTTAGTAGTATGCCTTGGTTCCAAACTTCTTATGAGGCGCTCTAATTGGTTCCATAGGTGCTCTATGGGATTAAGATCAGGGCTCTATGCTGGCCAGACCACACACGATACGGAATTATCGTTAAACCACGCCGTAACAGTCCTTGCTTTATGGCTCGGTGCATTATCCTGTTGGTACTGAAAACGCTCGGTTCCATAGTATTGCCACAGAGTTGGTCCAGAATATCGAGGTACACGTGTTGGTTAACAGGGTTGTCCACGATAACCAATGGCGCGGGACCATACCACGAAAAATATCCCCACAGGAGTACACTGCCAGCTCTGAACTTGACCGTAGGAACGGTACACTGTGGTAAATAGCCTTCCCATGGCTGCCGCCATACCCACACACGGCCATCGGACTGATCGTGTATCTGGATTCATCAGTCCATAGGATCCGTTTCCATTGATCTACGGTCCACGATAAAGGTTCTTTACACCATGCTAAACGACGAGTAGCCTTCCGAGTGGAGATAAAAGGCTTATGAGCAGCCGCACGACCACGGTAATCCATGGAATGAAGTTCTCTGCGAATGGTACGTGTACATACCGAGGTTCCAACATTTTTACTCACCTGTATACTGATGTATTGTGCAGTACTCCGTCGATTAGCTGTAACGACTCTCTTGAAGCTTCGACGTTCTCTGTCACTGATTTTCTTGTGTCTGCCGGTACGTTTTGCTGCTTCAGGCATACCATGTGTCTTCCACTTATTCAGTACGTCCAGAACAGTTGACTTGGGTATGTTTAAACGCCTCTCGGTTTCTCTTATGGACAACCCACTAATATAACACCCAACAGTCTTTGCTTTCTCAAAATCAGTTCTCTCCTTCCACGACATTTTCAGTCAATCTCACAGGGCGATATGACCGCAGTCAGCTAAATGCTTGTTTTATACTGTTTGCAGCTTTACCGCGCATCTTAACAACGCAACGTATCCGTTTATTTGCTTTTGAAGGGGTGTCCCGTGACTTTTGTCGCTATAGTGTATACTAAGAAGAAGCTGAAGGGATGCAATAGATAATGAGCCTGGAATTTATATCAGTGGGGTAAATATAAATAATATCAAATATACAGACGATCTCGTTCTTATTGCAAGAACCCCAAATGAACTGCAGACTTTGATAAATAAACTTAATGAAACCAGTAAGACATATTCAGACCTTGTAAAAAATCTGCAAAAGGCAAAAGTTATGGAAATAGGTAGAAACACATGTAGCATCGCAGTCACCCTAAATGGTGAAAAAATAGAACAAGTAGAAAGCTTTATATACCTTGGGAATCAAAAATACCAGAAACAACAGATACACTAGAAATCATCAAACACAGAATACCAATGGGATGAACCGCCATGCGAAAGTTACAGAACAGCTGAAAAGCAAACAAGACATCCAAACAAGCCAAAATCAAACACAGAATACCAACAGGATGGACCGCCATTTGAAAGTTACAGAACAGCTGGAAAGCGAACAAGACATCCAAACAAGCCAAAATCAAACACAGAATACCAACAGGATGGACCGCCAAGGGAAAGTTACAGAACAGCTGAAAAGCAAACAAGACATCCAAACAAGCGAAAATCAAACACAGAATACCAACAGGATGGACCGCCATGGGAAAGTTACAGAACAGCTGGAAAGCAAACAAGACATCCAAACAAGCCAAAATCAAACACAGAATACCAACAGGATGTACCGCCATGGGAAAATTACAGAACATCTGGAAAGCAAACAAGACATCCAAACAAGCCAAAATCAAACACAGAATACCAACAGGATGGACCGCCAAGGGAAAGTTACAGAACAGCTGAAAAGCAAACAAGACATCCAAACAAGCGAAAATCAAACACAGAATACCAACAGGATGGACCGCCATGGGAAAGTTACAGAACAGCTGGAAAGCAAACAAGACATCCAAACAAGCCAAAATCAAACACAGAATACCAACAGGATGGACCGCCATTTGAAAGTTACAGAACAGCTGGAAAGCGAATAAGACATCCAAACAAGCCAAAATCAAACACAGAATACCAACAGGATGGACCGCCAAGGGAAAGTTACAGAACAGCTGAAAAGCAAACAAGACATCCAAACAAGCGAAAATCAAACACAGAATACCAACAGGATGGACCGCCATGGGAAAGTTACAGAACAGCTGGAAAGCAAACAAGACATCCAAACAAGCCAAAATCAAACACAGAATACCAACAGGATGTACCGCCATGGGAAAATTACAGAACATCTGGAAAGCAAACAAGACATCCAAACAAGCCAAAATCAAACACAGAATACCAACAGGATGGACCGCCAAGGGAAAGTTACAGAACAGCTGAAAAGCAAACAAGACATCCAAACAAGCGAAAATCAAACACAGAATACCAACAGGATGGACCGCCATGGGAAAGTTACAGAACAGCTGGAAAGCAAACAAGACATCCAAACAAGCCAAAATCAAACACAGAATACCAACAGGATGGACCGCCATTTGAAAGTTACAGAACAGCTGGAAAGCGAATAAGACATCCAAACAAGCCAAAATCAAACACAGAATACCAACAGGATGGACCGCCAAGGGAAAGTTACAGAACAGCTGAAAAGCAAACAAGACATCCAAACAAGCGAAAATCAAACACAGAATACCAACAGGATGGACCACTATGGGAAAGTTACAGAACAGCTGGAAAGCAAACAAGACATCCAAACAAGCCAAAATCAAACACAGAATACCAACAGGATGTACCGCAATGGGAAAATTACAGAACATCTGGAAAGCAAACAAGACATCCAAACAAGCCAAAATCAAACACAGAATACCAACAGGATTTACCGCCAAGGGAAAATTACAGAACATCTGGAAAGCAAACAAGACATCCAAACAAGCCAAAATCAAACACAGAATACCAACAGGATGGACCGCCATGGGAAAATTACAGAACATCTGGAAAGCAAACAAGACATCCAAACAAGCCAAAATCAAATTATATGAATCAATAATTACACCAACGGCCATCTATGGAGCACAAGTATGGAAAATTAAGAAAGCAGAGGAGAAAATGTATTAGCGTTTGTAATGAAATGCTTTAGAAAAAATAAATAAGACAAGTTGGACAGTAAAACAAATAGTACAATCAGTAGGGAACTGTCATATCAAATTACAATATTGAAAAAAAATGGAAAATACCAACTGAAATGGTTCGGTCAGGTTGCACGCATGAACACAAACAGACTTCCTAACATCTTAATAAATACTTTCACAACAGAAAAAAAGACCTGGGTGGCCAAGACTTAGCTGGCTGAAATTAATAAAAAAATATCTTGTGCTGCAAAACATAAGGTAAACTTTTTTCGGAAAGCAAGGAACAGAGGAGATTGGTAGAATCTGCACATTGGAAGACTCTACCCATCTTAGACGGAAGAGAAGAACAGAGAGAGAGAGAGAGAGAATCAACTTATTGAAAACCCTCTAAAAACAAACTTTTATTGGCTGCATTGTCAGCAATAATTAAGCCATCTGGAATGCAAAGCCTTGAATAAGTAGCAGCTATTGTTGTCTAGGAAAGAAACTAACACAGCCAACTGCCAGCAGGAATTATCTTTGATACCAAGAGATCGTTAATTACACAGCTGGTCGAAAAATCCTCATTATTATTCCTAGACCATCGATCTTTTTCTGCAATAAAGTAAATACTAGATGCATGACAGAAAACTAAACGAAAGAAAGTTTCACATAATCGTTTATTAGATTTATTCATTATTAACGTAATTTCCGGTTACATATCAGCATAGCTAAACAGTAAAACAAATGCCCCCGCTTAAGTAATTTTGTTTACAAGGAAAAACATCGTTCAGATGAGAAGCACTTATTTTACTGAAGACATCCACAATGAAGAAGGAAAAGGAAATTAAAATTACATTGCAAATGAGATAAAAAGTAGTGAGTGAAACAACAATGGGGAACGAAGACAGATTAGTAACTGAATGCAAAACAAGAATACCAAAATAAAAGCCAAAAATCAGGAAGAAAAATTAAAAAAAAAATGAATGTAGTAAAAACTCTATCTTTTGCTCTGATGATGAATTTCAAATGGAAGGCTCTTTTTTAGCGTTTTTTCATCGAGTTATTTAACCAAAGTGCTCAACAGAGTGATTTATTTCGTTTTATTTAGTAAAATGTTTATTGTAGATTTAAATGGCTCAACATCGTAATTATTGGGTAAAACGTAGTCATTTAAGAAGTTGAAGTCTCTGAGGAGGCGGAAATGAGAGTTTCACAAAATGATTTGAGTATTTTTTTCCAGCTGGGCATGAAATATGTACACGGTGATTCCTTTTGATGCACTATGTGGTCTAAGTACATCAAAGAGCATCAATGGTCTAAGTGATCCAAGATGATTCCGAGTACAGAACTTGTAAGGTATGGATGTTGTGCTTGTGCTACCCCATTGGATCTCTCCCTTCCCTGGAACCAGTGGCCTTAAATTAGGGACTGACAGCAGCTTATAGCCCATCTAGTTGCTCACGGTAGTCATTAAACCTCCAAACTAAAAACATGACGCTAACTCTGTCCTTTCCGGTGTCAGCGGCCCGAAGGAAGGGACAGGAAACCCGCAATTGCCCTTCCAGCTGCTCATGGTGGCCGTTAACCCTCACCCTTTCCCTTCCAAAAAATTTATTTTTTATAGACACTTTCAATACTGTTATACACTATATTGACAAAAGTCACCGAAAACACCTTCAAAAGCAAATGAGCGGATCTGTTGCGTTGTTAAGATGTGCGGTACAGCTGCAAACGGTAGAAAAACAAGACTGCAGCTAACCTCTATCATATCGCACTGTGACGTTGAGTGAAAATGTCGCCGCGGGAGAGAACTGACTTTGAGAAAGGAAAGACCGCTGGGTGTTGTATTAGTGGGTTGTCCATGCCAGAAACCGAGAGGCGTTTAAATATATCCAAGTCAACTGTTTTGGATGTACTGAATAATTGAAAGGCACATGGTGTGCCTGAGGCAGCAAAACGTACCGGCAGACCAAAGAAAATCAGTGATAGAGGACGTCGAAGCCTCAGGAGAGTCGTAACAGCTAATCGACGGAGTATTGCACAATACCTCAGTGAACAGGTGAGTAAACATGTTGGAACCTCGGTATGTACACGTTCCATTCGCAGAGAACTTCATTCCATGGGTTACCGTTATCGTGCGGCTGCTCATAAGTCTTTCATCTCCACTCGGAATGCTACTCGTCGTTTAGCATAGCGTAAAAGACATTTATCACGAACCGTAGATGATTGGAAACGAATCCTATGGACTAATGAATCCAGACACACGATCCATCAGTCTGAAGGCCGTGTGTAGGTATGGCGGCATCCGGAGCAACGCTATTTACCACAGTGTACTGTTCCCACGGTCAAGTTTGGAGCAGGCAGTGGCCTCGTGTAGGGGTGTTTTTCGTGATATGGTCTTTGCCCATTGGTTATCGTGGACAAACCTATTAACTAGCACGTTTACCTCGATATTCTGGACAAATATGCCCTACCAATTCTGTGGCAATACTATGGAACCGACTCTTGCTGGTACCAGGAGAATAATGCACCGAGCCATAATGCAAGGGCTATTACGGCGTGGTTTGACGATAATTCCATATCGTGTGTGGACTGGCCAGCACACAGCCCTGATCTTAATTCCATAGAGCACCTATGGGATGACTTAGAGCGCCACATAAGAAGTTTGGAACCAAGTCCTACTACTAAGCAACAGTTAGCGGCAACATTTTGTACTGAATGGAAGCGCATACCTATCGTTGTGTTCCAGAACCTTGATGAAAGCATGTCTCGGAGGGTCAGTTTTCACACAGTATTTATTAGAAGAAAGATACAGGAGATGTGCTTGAATAAATCATCTCAAATGATGTATGACAAAAAAAATATTTTCAGATGCTTGTAGCTTACGCTACTGCTTATTTACACGGTTCTGTACATTGATGATAGTAAAAAAACAGTTAATTACACTCGAGTGTCTGGTGAGGCAACAAAAGTCTCTGACAAAGCAAAGAATAGGAACAATTCAGCTGGAAGAGCGTTATACAATATTAATTTTGCATAGTATTGATGCAAGGAATAATACAGAATTCGAGCTTGCAGACATAGATTCAAAAGACAGGTGATGAGAAATTAACAGAATGTGCAGCTTGCGCTACGTTAATTACAGGATTCGGTGCAACGTTTGCATGACAACAGTTAAGTGCAGTAGAAATCTGGCGAGGCAATATGAATCTCTGGTAATACAGAGAGTAAAATCAATCCAGAATGATGAGCACTATAGAGTATAAATTTTACACAATATTGATGAAAAAAAAAAAAGTTCTGACCGAAAGGTGATACATTGTGGGTGACCTGGAAAACCAGGAGGTTGCAGGTGATCAAGGGACAAATATGAAATCGAAAGTTCGAAAGACAGATGATGAAAAATTTACAGATGAATGTGGCTCGCGGTACTACATGTTACATACAACGGTGATATGAAAAATAGTTATATACAATAATTTTCCTGAGAATACAAAAGAAAAAATAATCTCTGAAAATACAGAGAGAAGACACAACTCATCACAGTGAGTATTGGAGAACACAAATTTACACAGTTGAAAAGTAAAATTACACTGTTGAATCAGGAATTGAAGATAATAATATACTGTAAAAACGACAAAGTTTACAGATGTCTGTGGTTCGTGAAACGACCTATATACATGATTCTGTACAATGAGAAGTTACAATTTATATATATTGATTTGTCAGAGGTGGTAAAAAGAAATAGTCTCTGACATCGCAGAGAGAATACATAATTCAGCAAGATGAGTAATGAAAAACAAAAAAATTTACACATGAGTTATACACGAAATGATACATGTGAAGAGGATGAAAACATAGTCTTAAAAAAAGCGTGAAAAGAAATTGACAATTATAAGTAGCTAAGTAGCTCATGCTTTGAACAATTCATAGGATTCTATACAATAATTGATCTACTAAAAGTGATGTACAATAGTGAGACAAACAAAAAAATTCTGATAAAATAGAGAGTACAAATAATATAGTACAGTGAATGTTGAGGAACAAGATTGCACTCAGTTGCGAAGCAAGAAAAAAAAACAGGAAATGTGTATAGAAAAATCGTCTCAAAATGACATATGAAAAGAAGATTTACAGGTGCTTGTAGCTGACGCAACGACCTATTCACAAAGCTCAATATAGTGGTGAGAGAATACAGTTTATGTATGATAATTTGTCGGAAAAGACAAAAAATAGTCTCTGATGAAGCAGAGATTGAAGACAAATCAGCATGGCAAAAATTGTATCTATCAGGAGGTAGGTGAAACAAAAGTTCCGACTGTAAGGTGAAGCGTTGTGGGCGACCCTGCAAACCAAGTGGTTGCTGGTGACCAAGTTGATAGGAACTGTGGTTCACTGCAGCGTGCAACTGCAGTGGTAAGTTCTAGTCGAAGGCGGGAGAGTAGGCGATTACGAAAATGACAAAGTAACGCAGTACTGACTTTATTTATGTCAGTAGAAGCTTCGGGGGGACGCTGAAGATGATACACGTGAATTATATGTTTTACAAGCACGAAGATGTAGGAGCAGACTGCCGGAAGGTGAATAGGGCGAGAAGAGTTCAGAAGTAGTGTTCGGTAGGAGCTGAAGGTGAGGACGGTCTCACAGGATCGTTGCGCTAGCGTGAAAGCGAGATGGAGTATTGGCAATAATACTGTGCAATACATGAAGACATGCTGAACGTCAGCCTCCTCGCCACAATACGGACAGGAGGGTGAAGATAAAATGGTCATGCGATGTAAAATCGACGGCACAGGGAGGCGGTTGTGTAAGAAAAGCCAATGTGAATTGACTTCAAGGGGTGCTGAAAGTGGGGAAAGCGCAGCGGACCACACTGCGGAGGTAGAAGAAAGTGGAATACCAGAAATGGGAAGAGGTGCGGAAGAGCGAGAGAGAAAACGGTAGAGATCAGCTGTTGAGAAAGAGACAAGAGGAAGAGGTGGACCAATGGACGACAGAAAAAATGGGAGAAGGAGAGAGGCAGAGTGAACAGAAATGAGACCTGAGGGAGTAGCAAGCTCAGGGAACAGGGAGATTATAGTAGAAATAAGAGAGTTGTGAACAAAGTGAGCGTTGGCATTGAAACTGAGAGCAGAGGGTAGAGAAGAGAAGGGGAGCCAGGAAAGATCGGTGTTAACAAGATCGCTGACAGTAACGACTCCAGCTCTGAGCCATGAAGGAAAAGCAAAACATGGAAGATGGGGAGGGTGTAGCAGAGAAGAAAAAAAAAGAGGTTCGGAAAGTAGGTCATTTGTGGAGGCAGGGAGAGAGCGAGAAAGAGGGAGGGAACGAAGAAAGGAGATAGCCTCTTTGTAGACAGGAGGGAAAAGTGTGAGAAGGGGACAGTGGTCCATGAGTAAGAACGAAAGGAGAGTAAAGCGTGGGTTATGCGGAGATACTATGACATCACGAGCAGCAACTGCAGAGGGAGCAGGTGCCGCAAGTGATCGTAAAAACGTCGACACACGATAAGCCTTGTAATAGGATCTGACGTCGGGTAGACTAATGCCTCCGTTGGAAGGAGACAGGCTGAGTTGAGGTGCTCCGACCCAGTGATGGCCGGGCCAGATAACCTGAGTTTGACAGCGGGTGAGTTCAAGAAGACGTAGTGCTGGTTGCTTCGAAGCCAACCAGGAATACGTGCACATTGAAAGCAGGTAAGTATGCGTTACACGTGCTCTTTGAAAGACGGAGGTGCAGAATTGTGCGCGCCGCCAGATTGCGACCGAGCGATGTAGGCGTGGCCGGAGAGTCATCCAGGTGACGAGTGAAGCAGTTGCTGGTTTTCCAAGGTGGACTCCTAGGAATCGTTGAGAGGTGTTGAACCACTCTGCTCCCCAAGGAGAGTCAGTGCGGTTAGTCCACGAACCGGTCCATAGTCCTGTGCTTTTCGTTGTGTTTAGCGCTGCTCCGGAACATGAGGCGTAGGTATTGTAGAGATTGTGGAGATCGTGAAATTGTGAGTCTTGCCGAATGCAGAATGTAATATCGTCGGCGTAGGCAACATAGGTAGCAACATGATGACGTGTGCTGGCTACCACCGGTGGTAGTGAAGCAAAGAAAAATCGATGGACTGCGCGTAAAAAAGGTTCTATTGCGAGGGCGAAGAGCTGCCCGGATAAGGGGCAACCCTGACGCACGCCGCGACGAAAGGGTATGGGAGCTGTGAGAAGGTTGAGCAGCTTGACGTGGAAAACTGCGTCCCGGTAGAGGGAGATGAGAAGAGAAGCAAAGGAAGGAGGAAAGCCGAAATTTAGTAATGTAGCAAGAAGGTAATCATGAGAAATATTATCGAACGCTGAGCGTTGATCGAGGGAAAGAAGAGCAAGGGGTTCTGAGCGAGAGCGGGCGAGGTGAATTAGATCATTAAGAAGCTGAATATTATGGGAGATGGAGCGCCCGGGTACAGTATAGGTTTGATTAGTGGAGAGAATATGAGGGAGTATGGGGTTAAGCCGGCGGGACAGAAATTTAGTATAGAGTTTATAATCAGTATTTAAGAGTGAGATGGGACGCCAATTCCCCAAGTCAAGCGGATCACCCTTCTTGGGGAAAAGTACAACATGTGCAAGCGTGAAACTCCTTGGAAGAGATGTAAGATGCATGGCAGTAGAAAAGACACAGAGGAGAAATGGAGGGAGGGCAGGAAGAAAAGCCTTATAGAAAGAAACAGGGAGACCGTCCGGGCCAGGTGAAGCCCGGGGGTTGAGGGACGAGAAAGTGTCAGAGAGCTCAGTTAAAGTGGGAGGATGGAGGAGGCTGGCTGAAAGATGAGAAGGGACCTGAGGCAAAGAAGAGAACAGAAGAGCAGAAGCCGTAGGGGAGGGAGGAGGAGTTTCACAAAATTTTGAAATGTAGTAATTACGTACCATAGAACAAATTGGAACTGGTTCGGATGAAACTACTCCAGTTGGAAGACGAAGGTGCTGTAGAACAGAAGAGGATCGGCGAGTTGACTCAAGTGACGTAAGGAATTCGTACGAACAAGCATCAGGTTTCAGGTGTTGTAGTTTAAGGCGTTGAAGGGCTTGTTTTGCAAGTGGCACCAAAAGTGAATGTAATTCTGCCTGGTAGACTTGAAATAGGGGATCAGCAAGATTGAGCAAAAAAAGCATTTGCCTAGTATGATCAAGTCGCATCCTCCGTTGTGTCATGATCGAGTATGACAGGTTTCGTACCAGTAATATGAGGTGGGGTTTTACTTCCAACCAAACGTTGAGGGGGCACGGTGCAGAATGAAGCCTTGTACGCCAATCCGCAAGAAAATCTCGCACCGATGAGCAGGAGGCTGAGTCATCTAAAAGAGTGTCGTCAAAAGTCCAAGGCCGGATTGTACGTGGCTGTGTTGAAGTAGCAAAAACTGTTATGGCAATGGCGCAATGATCCGAGGAAGCTGTGGGTGTACAGCATGAATCTGATATTGCTGGTAGAAGAAGAGAAGTTGCATAAAAGCGATCCAATCTTGCTGTAGGAGGATCAATGGCTCTTGGTGCACGCCATGTATGTGTAGTCTGGGTTGGTGACAAATGGCGTTGAACATCTACTAGTGAGAAGTCTGAAGTGATAGACTGTAAGAGATGTACTACTTCCGTACGGTGTTCTCTGGAAGAAGAAGAGCGATCAGTTAGGGGATGTAGAGTGCAATTGTAGTCACCTCCGATAAGTACCCGGTCGGTGATGGGAATACGTGACAGAGCCCGTCGAAGTTTTGCAAACAACTCTGGCACGTGAGTAGGAGTGCAAGGAACATAAATGTTGAATACATGAAATTTTTCAGCTGCGACGGTGAAAGAGACTCGTTGTAATAAGTCTCGACATAAGTTTTTCACTGAGAAGGAGGAAAGAGTTGAACGAAAACGTGAGTGAACACCAACTGCCATGCCACCACGCGACAGTTGGCTGTAGGCGTGATGGAAAGTATGATCCCACTGACGCCATTGATGAAATTGAGTGGTGGAAGTACAGTTTGTTTCCTGCAGAAGTAATATATCAGCATTCAGCGGAGCAAGATCCTCTCGTACCAGCGCATTCGCAAGAGGTGTCGCAAAACCGCGACAATTAAGTGACACCACCTTGAATGTCTAGGTTAGTTGTGGGATGCAGTAGGAATTGACTGGCTGTAGTGATGGAGTGGAGTCGACGGAGAAAACAAGCACTCCACGGGACCTCGACCGCAGTGCGCCGAAGAGTGTTTTCAAGTGAGTGTAATTGAACCAGCACTTGTGGAAGAGCTGCTTCATACTGCTGAATGGAAGTGCGTGCTGAGGAAGGGCTAGAGGACCCTAAAAGGCAATCCAGCACGTCCTCGTATGGCAGAGGCTCAGCAGGGAAAGCATTTTCTGCAAGAAAAGTTGTGAATTCTTCTAGTGAGGGAAAGGCACCCTCTCATGCTGTCTCAGAGGAAGTGTGTAGAGGCGACCTGGAGAACGGTCGTCGAGAGCTGACGGAGCGAGTGGATGAGCGGGTAGAAGAGCGAGATGATCTTCGGGACGCCAGAGTCTTTGACTTCTTCGTCTTGGAGCGAGTAGCACCACTGCGTTTTCCAGCAACCACTAAAGCTTCATGATCGTCTGGAGAGTCTGAACCCGAAGCGTTACCTGTGACTCGTGTCATGGAGCCAACGGTAAAAGCTGAGGAGTGGTCAACATGTACATCAGCAGTGGTTGTAAAAGTACAAGGGGGAGTCGATTTTGGAAGCCTGGGAAAATTCTTAGGATCAGCAGGAGGTGGAGGCATCAAAGTCGTTTGTTGACCAATGGCAGTAAGCTGACTTTTGGAAGATCTTGATTCCGCGACTTTCCTCGAATAGTAAGAATTCTGTGAAGCGTTGGTGGACAAAGTAGAAGAAGATGTAGTGTGTGGAGCTGTTTGCAGAGAGGCACGTGGGCACTGAGCCCTTATGTGACTTTCGCTCTGACATATAGTGCAATACTGTGAAGTGATTATCTCAACTCTTCGGCGTTGCTGTCCACAGCGGATGTGCAAAACATTCGGAACCGCTTTCAGCTGAGCATCAGATGAAAAGAGGACTCGAGCAGTGCGGCGAAAACCTCGAATCGATTTGTCTTCAGGGTCTCTGGGAGCCGCAGAGAGAGTTGTTATGGAGCCAACAACTCTGCCGTACCTGCTGAGCAAGGTGCAAAGTGCAGCGTCGGATACTTCTGGTGGTACTGGGTAGAAGGTCACCTGCACCGGGCGGTGCGCAACCGGTTGTGCTAACAGATGCACGTCATTGATGGTTAGACCTTCCGTAAGGACCTGGTCAGCATGCGCTTTATCCTTAAAATAGACCAAGACAGATCTGGGTTTTCGAGCTACAAAGTCTATTGCATCCTTTGGTAAGATAGTTTTGAGGGCTCGGCTATATTGCCACAGCTTAGTGTCGGGAAGCGCATCAAAATAGACGCCCCGTTCCATAGTGGAGGAAAAAAAGGTGACCAGCTCGGGAATCCTCTGGTATGTCAATTGTAGCAGTAGAACCGACGACAGTGACATAGGATTCAGGAAAAGGCATAGCAGATGAAACTGGGGGTGTGAGGACCCCAGAAGTTGCAGAAGCATAGGATGCTTGGGCAGGCATGGGTCGAGAATTCGATGAAGCGGCTCCTAGCAGTGAGGGCGGATCAGAAAGTTGATGAAAAGTAGAAGCTATGAGCTCAGAATTGCTGATAACGGATACGTCATCATCTGCTGAGATGTAGATAGGAGACTTGGCACCACTGCACTTGGTGGGAGTAATAGCTGGAGAAGAAGAGGTGTCCATGACGTCGCAATGACGCTCGGGAGCCACCTCATTAAGCTGAGTTGTAGAAGAAGAAGAGGAAGCTGGCTGATCTGCCAAGATAAGGATGTGGGCGTCACCCTTGTCTGCCTGCGCCATCGAAGCAATGGCGAGACTTTAACGTAAAAAGACCAGCTTGGTTGAAAAATAAAACAGTGAATAATGAAAAAATATGGCACTCACCAACCTGGGAGATACACGAACGTAAAGCGTAGAACTTCAACTTGAAGATACACGCAACCACAGAAACTAAAGCACTCAATAAACACCTTATAGCAACGAAAATCACGGAGCTCAAAACCCAACCACTTCGAGCTTCGAAGGGTCAGTGCATGCATTAAGGCCAAAGATGGACCGACACCGTACTAATGTATCTCAATAAATGCTATGCTGTGTTTCTCTTCTAGGTGTACGGTGATTTTTATCAATATAATATAATTCCTTCGGGCTACGTATAAGAGCAAAAGTAGAAACAGCAAAGCTTAGGTCGAAAATTATAATCCTAAGTTTCTTATTCTGAGCAAATTTTGAAATTTGAATGCGCAATGGCAAGTTATATTCAGAAGAAGGACAGGGTGGAAAGCTCCTTTTGCGAACGGTTTGATATCGTACGAAGATTAAGTTTAAATTTTAAGTAGCTTAAGAGCTTAAATACACGGAAAAACAAATACATTCTGACCAGCACGTCTTTATGCGGATTGAAGTAATAAGTGGTAAAAATGACACCTGACCCTGAGCTCTGTTAATCAATGTTATTCTTGTTCTTCAGATGGGAAACGCACCGGAATTGAGAGAGTCTGACAAAGGCAGAGACGTGGACTTTAACTAAAAGAGACATACAAAGGCTGCAGACAACTCAAAGTAGCATGGAGAGGTGCGTGCTTGGTGTAACCAGGAGAGATAAGAAGAAGAACTCGTGGATCAGAAACATTACAAGAGTGGAAGACATCATGATCAGAGTTAAATCCCTGAAACGGCAATGGGCTGGACATACTGCCAGAAGGACAGACCATCGATGGACAGTCGAAATTTTAGATTGGATTCCAACGGACAGGAAAAGACCTAGAAGAAGACGACATGGGAGATGGGTGGATGAAATTCGAAAGTATGCGGGAGTAACATGGAGGAGACTGGCACAAGATAAACCGTTGTGGAAGAGGCAGTGGATTGATAATGGTTGACAATGATGGTGATATATTATTCGTTGTTATTTTGTGTTATTTATTTTTATTTCCATAATTCAACTTAATTTTTTCAAAAATGGATTTTTTTTCTAAGAAAAAAGAGGTATGTAACTAAAAATAGGCTCTTACATCCTTATCTAACAAACAAAATCAAACAAAAATCCTTTGCTAGCACCTATCTCCTGCCCGTACCGCGAGTGTAAAAAAAAAAAAAAAAATCTATTTGGAGGGATTTGCCCACACCCACGCGTTCAAAACTCGGGTTTCGTCACTCTGAAGGTCAAAAATTCGAACACCGCCACGAATCTGAAAAACGTACTCACTCCTCTCCACGAGTCGCCTCAGGGGGCCTAACCTGCCCTCACACACAGTTTTAAGCGTGTACATTGGTTTTGAGGTGAAAAAACCTCGGAAAAAATCTGAGTGAGGGGTCTTTAAGAGCCCATGCTAACCTGGGTTCACTGTCGAAGGCGCCTAAAAGAGGCACGCAATAATCAAAACTGGACCTTGAATGATTGAAAGAAGGCTGTCTGGTCCGATGAATTTTGCCTGTTGTTGCACCATATGGACGGCCAGGCAAATGCGCGTCACTTAACTGGGGAAGTGTTGGCACCAGGATGCACCGTGGGACGAAGTATAATGCGTTGGGCAATGTTCCCTGGGAAACCCTCTATCCAGTCATTCATATGCAGCAAACTATGACGTCTACAACATACTTAAAGATCATTGCAGACCAGGAACATCCTTTCATGGCAACGGTATTCTCCTTCAGTAGTGCCTACTTTCAGTAGGATAATGCGCCATGTCACACTGCCCGGATTATTTGAAAATGGTTCGCGCAATATGAAGACTTCCGGGTATTATCCTAGTCTCCAAATTACCCATACAGATCCAATCGAGCGTCTGTGATTTGTGTTGGAACAGCAAATCCGATGTGAGGCGACTCATCTACATAACTTACGAGAGTTAAGGGAACAACTGGTAACTTCCAGATGCCACAAGACACCTTCAGAAATCTGGTAGCTTCAATTCCTCTCCGAGTAACTTTTATAACCTTACGATTTAATCATAGATATTAAAGTGCAGATTAAATAAAAGTTAAAATCTTAAAAGAATGCCAAACAGTACAATTTTAATAAAAACATTTATAACGAAGTAAATTTCTCCGTCATTTTTGGTCCACGCCGCGGATCGAACCCGAGTGCACTTATTCTGGAACAAGTCGCTCTTCTTACGTTATTTTAAAAACATCAAGATACGATGAAAGAGTTCCTAAATTAAACGTTAACGGCTAAACGAAACATTTAAACAAAAATCAAACTTACGAAAATTGACTTTATTTTTCCAGCACAGATTATAACCCTTCAGGATAGTATAGAAATCACATAACACATATCTAACACAAATCACCACTCCACGCTCCACACACCACGCTCCGCACGAGCATCTGTTGTCTCGTAGTTTATATATCTGGTTCTTATCTCATAACAGGCATACGTCACGTTCATTCAACCGCAATTGTGTTGCCAACAGTATTCGTTTGAGAGAGAAGATATCACGTTAAGGGTGAAGTATAACTGAGAACAAAAACAAGATTTACATAGGGAAAGATAGTAAAAAGGAAAGTTAATTTAGAATATACGTCACACATTATTAAAGCAAATATGATAATATACAATAAAATATGAGAAAAAATAAATATATACCTAAAATAAGTTAAAATGAATTGAAATATGCAAATGTAAATATACAAATAAAGAAAAAGAAGAAATGATAGGAATCCATTATACAAGAATTCTAGCTGACCCAGAAATTGTTTTTCAATGTGTTTACTATCTCTTCCTGTACTACCTTTTAATTAACCGTAACTATCTTTCTAAAAATATATATTTTTGTTTATTCATTTTCGCTATATTTTTATGAAACATTCCATATGAACCTCTCCTTAGAGTCTTCTAAAAGAGTGTTTCTGGAAAAATTGCACATAACCTGATTCATGTGGAAATTCCTGGTTGGGAAATGACAGTTATTTTTTGAAAGAATGCTTTTAATTAATTTCGAAAGTAATGTTTTTTTTTAGGATCCTTAAAAATATTATTTCTAATAGGCATAAAATTATAAACTAATTTACCTAATTAAATTACAAATAGTCTTTTAGAATGAAAGTGAATGAATGAGTTGAATGAAATGATAGGAAAAAAATAAACAAGTCCGTACCAATTCTTTAAAAAAACCTCATATTCTGTTTTTTTGTGAAGTCGATATGAGAAATAAAATAAAGAAATAGAACTGCTTTGAAGGCACGTGGAGGACCAACATCATTTTAGAAAGTTGGTCATAAATTTTTGGCTACTCGGTGTACGTCTCTAGAAATGTTCGCTATAAACGTTTTGAACATACAGTGAAAATTATAACCGAACGTCCCGGGAAGAATCAAAATGAGAACTAACCAATCATTTGCCGTCTTTTATTCGTTCACCATTGGTAGTTCTAGCTACTCATGCACTATTTTTATTAATTATTACATTTGTATGTTGATCACATTGATCTTATGAACAATGATTAATAATATACTCTCCACAACAACAACGATTCTCGTACATAAATCTCAACACATACACTCATTGTCGTGAAAATCTGCTCACCAAGAAGGAGGCGTCCGATTGAAATGAGTTTTTAGTAGTGAGATGGTACATACCAAGGACAGAAGTAATTACAATATCACAGCAGCAGGACGATTTCCCGCAGACATACTGTACACATTCCGGTCAGCGTTAGCACTGAGTAGAACAGCCTCGTTCTCGGATACATGCGGTAATACGGTCCGGCATGGAGACAAAGAGACGCCGTATGTTATCCTGGGAAAGATCGGCCCATACTTCTTGCAACTGACGCTCTAAATCGCAAACACTGGGTCATGAAGAAAGCTGACGTTCCTTATGGTCCCACACGGGGCTCGTTGGGTGAGAGATCAGGCAATCTGGCAGGCCACAGAAGCGTCAAAGCATGACGTAGACAGTCCTGGGAAACCCAAGCCATGTGCAGACGGGCGTTAACTTGTTAGAAAATGACTCCGGGCCGCTCCGCCAGGAAAGGCAGCACATGGGGCCGCAGGATCTCCTGTACGTAGCGCTGGGATGTCAACGTTCCTCGGATCACTGCGAGAGAAGTCCAGCTGTTAACGCGATGGCGCCCCATACAATCACACCTGCAGTTCGGGACGTGTGCCGCTGTACCGTGAGGTTGGGATTGTAGCGCTGATTAGCGGTCCCCCACACTCTGACACGGTGGTCGTCCGTTCCCATACAGAAGCGGGATTCGTCGCTGAACTCTATAAGTCGCCACCAGTCAGTAGCATTCCACATTGCTCGCTACAGGTATCACTGCAATCGACGCCGACGATGGTCAAGTGTTAATGGCAGAAAACCTAAGGGCCGTAGAGAGTGCAGATTTGCCTCTGCTAGACGTCTGGGAATGGTTCTGGCGGACACAGGATCCACTTGCACAGCCGCCACATGTCTCTAGATATTGGACAAGGGCGTCATTGCATCTCTGCGATCCGCTCTCACGATCCCACGGCCCTCTCTGCTGGTGGTGTGGCTGTGTCGTCCAGAGCCAGTCCGCCGTGCCTGGGTGCCTTCCCGTGTCCATTGCTTCCAAAACTATCGCACCGTACTTTCCGACAGGGCCAAATGGCGGCCGATTGGGTGCGCCCGCCACCCTGCCTCTCTTATCCCAACGATACAGCCTCTTTCAAACACCGTCAGTTGCCCGTATGCACATCTACTGCTGCTCCTCGGCATGTCTATTGCTCAGGGATCTCACCAGCCTCTTAGAATGCACTTCGGCACGAATGTGGAGTCCCCTGCGCGGCACCTTATAAGCCCCAAGGATTGCGATTAGCGATGGTCTTGGACGCGCGGGCATGCTCAATAGCACGAAACTTCAATAATTTGAATGTCTGCCCTCCCGGCAGCTATTTCCCGAGTTTCACGTTAATCGCACGGTTTTTTCTTTGTGCGCGGATTTTTATGACAATGAGTATATTAATCGCTATCGTATATAAATCTATCAATAACTACACATCAAATATATCGCATCAATTACCTCTAAGCTCTCTGCTACTTTTCACTCGTATATATTGAATGCTAGAATTACATGCTGCTCTGACTCACTGTCAGTTTTGCCAAATTATCAAAGTTTCTGGGAAGTAACATGTCGTTCAACGAGAAAACCTTTAACGAGGAGTAATTAAATTAACGTCGTAAGAAAACAGAAACTCAAAAGCAAGTTTAAATAGAGATATACGTCACAGGAGATTCAGCAAAGTAAGCAAAATTTGTGGTGATGCATTAGCATGAGTCATTTAAATAATCGCAGTGATGAGTTTCATCGAAATTTCGTTCTTGTAAAATATCCCGTTGAGCTCAGTATAAAGTCACGCAGCTGTACCAACTGCGCCTCTAAAGTATAATATAAATATTTGAAAAAATAATAAACTATATCAAAAGCGGAAGTACATCATTACGTGGAGTTTCTCTCCGTAGATTATTCGTGTAAAAAATCTCATACAACACCGAGCTTTCGCACGTCTACCGGCCGGCTTTCTCAAGTTCGGTGTATATATACTGAGTGGCCACTTTATTATGACCACCCCCTCAGTACTTCGTTGGGCCAACTTTTGTCTTTAATACTTCGTCGATTCTTCGTGGCATGGACTCCACGAGATGTTGTTAGGTGTTTTGGGGAATCTAAGAATATGCTTGATGAATAGCACTTTCCAGGAGTGTGAGATTGCATGATTGTGGATCCAGCTATCTGATGTGCAGGATAGGTCTGGGGATTGTTAGATCTGGGGATTGTTGGGGCCCCCTAAGCAATGTAAACTCACCGGCATGTTCCTGAAACCAATCCTGCACAATACGAGCACTATGGCAGGAAGCATTATCTTGTTGAAAGTAGCCATCGCCTTTGCGATAAACCATCCACATGACTTGGTCCGCAACGATGTTTAGATATGATGTGCCAGTCAGACGCTGAATTAAAAGTCCCAAAGCATGCCAGGAAAACAATCCCCAAACCATAACGTTGCCTCCACCAGCTTGAAAGGTTGTATCAATGCATTTGAGGTCCATGCTTTCGTGCTGTTTCCGCCAAATTCTCACTCGTCCATCAGCATGGCGCAACTAATTACGTGATTCATCGGACCACATAATTGATTTCCAATTATCGACTGTCCAATCCTTGTGCTCCTGTGCGAACTGGAGACGTTTTCTCTTGTTAACTGCAGTACAGCGAATAGTTAACTGCAGTACAGCGAATAGTTAACTGCAGACAGCAAAGATGTTCGAACAGGCCTTCGGCTGCCATATCCCATCCAATGCAGTGTACAGCGAACAGTGCGAGCAGAGATCATTTGAGGGGATCCTTGATTAAGATGGTCTGTAATTTGCTGCACTGTTGCCCTTCTGTTGTCTGTTACCAGTCTGGACACTCTCCGTTCCGCCCGAGCAGTCACTAGTTGATGACGACCACACGTTGAACGTAGAGACCCAGTTTTTTGGCTGACAGTCCAGTCTTTAAACACTCTAACAACAGCTGCTCTGAAACATTTCACGAATGCGGCGGTTTCGATGATACTTGCTCCATGGCTCCGATCTCCTACAATCATCCCACGTTGAAAGTCCGTCAAATCGCATTTTTTACCCATCTCGTCACCCAAAAATCACTTCTACTACTGTTGCAAGCACTAAGCTTTCCCTTTTACACTAGCTTCGCCCTCTGGCGGCAACAGCGTGCAACCTTTTACATATCATAAGGTTTTATTAAATTGATGTCTCATGATATGAGTTAATTTGATTTAAGCTAAGCAGAGTTTTATTTTACTTTCAATTATCCGCACAAAGACGACTTTTACTCGTGAGACATAGTTCATTTGCGTAAAACTGTCAGGTGGTCATAATAAAGTGGCCTCTCAGTGTATATTTACACCAATAAATTTACGGAGTATATCATAAACCATTAATATTTCTAATGACAGAAAATTAATTTTTCTGTTCTTGGTTCTTTATTTCACGATGCAAATTTGTGTGACAAATGTTTACGAAACGCGAAACTGAACTATAGGAAAAAGCTAGAGACACCCAGAAAACTCGGTACACGATAATATATGCCCAATTCGAAACTAATACTTTGAATCCACCTTTTTATCCATGGATATTGTGAGAGTTATTAATATATACTTATATTATGTAGACGGAATTATTTTTCGCGGGAAGAACGTCGAATATACATGGAAAATTGGGCATTTCTACATTTATTCCTTGAAAAAGTTATTATTAGCCGCCCCGGTGGCGCAGTGGTCTAAGGCGCTGGCCTATGATCATTCGTATGAACGGGGTCCGGGTTCGAATCCCGGTCAGGCATGGATGTTGTGTTTGTCTTACGGCACTGGCTCTCTCCCTTCCCTGGAACCAGTGACCCTAAATTAGGGACGGCCGACTGCTTATAGCCCATTGAGTTGCTCATGGTGGTAGTTAAACCTCCAATAAAAAAAAAAAAAAAGTTATTCTTCCATTCCGTTTTGCAATGAAAAATCCTGTTTTGTTCTTATAGTTCATTAGAATATAGGACTGGAAATTAGAAAAAAAAAAAAAAACCTTTTATTATGTACTACATTGTTTCATGTACATTTATTACAGTTACTCTTTGATTTGCGAAAAAGGTATCCCAAATTCATTTTGAGAACAAATTTGCATAAAATGCTCTTTCCGAAAGAAGCAATACTCAACGAACGATATTTTTCAAAACTCCAATCATTTAAATATTGTAATAATAATTAATGTATATACACTGAAGAGTACTTGAATTAGAGACAGCTTGCGTTATGCAAATGTGGCGCTGTGGGCAGCCCTGTAAATGGAAACGGCATGACGTATGCAGCGATCCGACAATATAAGGAGTGATGCGACGGGAATCAGTAAGAGTCCGATGCAGTATGGGTAAGACGAAGGATCTAAGCGCATTTGATCTTGGGAAAATTGTCGGGGCTCGACGAATGGGTCACTCCATCTCGGAAGTCGTGCAGGCACTGGGATTTTCACGAGCCACTGTGTCACGAGTGCACCGTGAGTACATCGAATCCGGTAAAACCATCCCTGCAAGGGACAACTGCCGTGCACAACAACGTGTGGATGAGCGGGGTCATCGTCGGCTAGCTCGCATTGTAACAACGGATAGACGGGCCACAGTGCAAGAAATCACTCGGAAATTTAACGCTGGTGCACAAAAACGTGTAAGCAGCCACGCCATCCAGAACCATCTCCTCGCTATGGGGTACAGAAGCCATCGTCCCACGAGGGTACGGCTGCTGACTGCACATCACAGGGTGCAAAGATTAGCATGGGCGCGGGAACATCGCCACTGTACCCTAGACATGTGGGAAAATGTCACCTGGACTGATGAGTCGAGATTCAAGTTTGTACATGCGGATGGCAGGATACGAGTACGGCGCAAAGCACATGAAGCGATGGATCCTTCTTGCCAGCAGGGTACTCTTCAAGCTGGTGGGGGTGGCATTCTTGTTTGGGGACTGTTTACGTGGACTGAAATGGGACCCCTGGTACGTGTGACATCGTCCCTCACAGGTCAACGTTACCGGGATATCCTGGACGACCATTTTCCCCAGTTTGTGCGTCTTCAACATCCCACTGGGGACCTCATCCTGCACAAGACAATGCACCGTGACATCGCTCCCGAATCGTATCCGAATGGTTGGATGAACACTCCACCGACGTGGCATCGCGTCCTTGGCCAGCTAGGTCACCTGACCTCAATCCCATCGAGCACATCTAGGATGCCATCGAAAGAGATTTTCGAGGCTCTGATCCCCCTCCATCAAATCTTCTTGAGATTTGATGGAGGGGGTCAAAGCCCCCTCTCCTCCGGCGTCTTGTCGAGTCCATGCCGAGGCGAATCGCCGCCGTCATCAGGGCTATAGTGGTGCTACATGTTACTAGACAGGTATCTCTAATTCAATTGTTCTTCAGTGTACTTACATGTATGCGTAACTTCAAA
Source organism: Macrothele yani (assembly GCA_039090855.1). Classification (NCBI taxonomy): domain Eukaryota; kingdom Metazoa; phylum Arthropoda; class Arachnida; order Araneae; family Macrothelidae; genus Macrothele; species Macrothele yani. The sequence continues at coordinate 20,641,139 of CM077029.1, forward strand.
ACTTTTAGGGTTATGACCCGAAACAGGCCCTATTTCACTGTGTACTTCAATCCTCCCTCCTCTTCTCCGCATACCGTCGATCGAAATCCAATCACAGTAGCTAAATTGTTTTACTTCCAATGCGCAAACAGTGTATACGTTTCTCTCGTTCTCTCTCCCACGGTATTATTTCTACTCCATAAAACAACTGTGCCATTCCAGAAATGCGAGTAGTATTACAAAAAATGTATTGTCTTCTCATCTATAGGATAATTCCAAAAGTTCGCAAATTTCTCCATGAGTCTCGGGCTAATGGAAAAGTTTATTGCTAGTACAAATGTAAAAAGGTGCTGCTTCCGCTCTAGCGGCCAAATGATCTGAGGTGACGGCTTCTGATCAATCGTCCGAGAACCGGTAGCTGAATTGTGGCGACGTGTTACGTTCGTTGCAGATTTTATTTTCGTCCTGCAGACGAAAACGATGTCCCCAGAACCCTATTAAGTCCTGTGTTGTAGACTCCCGATCGTGGATGCAGGTTTTCACTCTTTCAAAACTTTTCGAAAACGGAAGTTGGACTGAGTGAAGATTTCTCTCTATTTTTAATTTTTTTCCTTGAGGACGTTTCCTGTGTCCGGTATTGTTGTTAAATATCCTTTATTGCTTTTTTTGAGAGTGTTTCAGTTTGAAAACAGAGGCAACAATTTCGAAATACGGTAGTTAGATGCAGTCTCGTGATATTAAATTCTTTTTTTCTGGCGATGTTCCCACTGTCTTGTATGTTTGTTAAGTATAATTTCATTGAAAAAGTTTGTATATATATACACTATCTATTAACAAGTAATTGGACACCTGTGATAGCAAAGGAAAACGAAGTTTATTCACCTTCAGTAGTTGGTGGAGCCTCCACGAGCGGCGATTACAGCTGCGACCCTCGGGGGCATACTCTGAACCAGACGTTGTGCGACGGCTAGTGGTATTTTCTTCCACCCAACTTGGAGAAGACAGGTCAGTTCCTTCACCGATTTCGGACGGTGGGGGCACTCCTTAAGTCGACGCTCGTCCCAGAGATGCTCGATAGGGTTAAGGTCCGAGCTCTGCGCATGCCAGTCCATTCGATCAACCCCATTGTCACCATACCAAGCCATGGTGGACCTCGCAACATGACAGGTGGCATTGTCATCCTGAAAGTAACATGGGTCCACCCCGCAAAACTGCAACAACGTAGGAAACGCATGGTCATCAAAAATGGTGCAGTAGGTCTCGACGTTGAGCCTACCAGGAATTGCGACCAAGGGTGCCGTGCCATACCAGGAGAAACACCCCCATAGCATAATTCCACCGCCACCGAACTTCACAGTTGGCACAATACATTCCGGCATGAGGCGCTCTCCAGGCAGACGCCAAACCCTGACCCTGCCATCCGAACGGTAGAGGGTGAACCTTGATTCGTCGCTCGAGAGAACCTGTTTCCACTGTTTAACGGTCCACTGTCGACGTTCTTTGCACCACGTTAGCCGAGCAGCGCTTTTGGACTTGGTGATCAAAGGCTTGTGGGCGGCAGCACGTCCATGATAACCGAGCAGATGGGTTTCTTACGGATGGTATTCATCGAAAGAACACTCTCGGATGCCTGTTGAAACTCCTCGCGGATGTGGCCCATCGATTTGGTGCGGTTCTTTCGAATTTCTCTGGCCAGCACCCGTCGGTCTCTAACTCTCAGTTTTGTGGGTCTGCCGGGTCGGGGCACAATCCGACAGTCACCTCTCATCTTCCACTTGCCAATCACGTAGGCCACTGTCGATTTTGGGTACTTAAACTCGCTGGATATGTCACGTATGGATCTGCCATTTCTGTGATACCCGAAGATTACACCTTTCTCGAAATCAAAGAGCTCCGAACTGCGTGGCATCTTGCATGCGACTGGTTGCGTTGTTCTTTCTCATACTATATTTAACTGCGGCGGCCCTGACGTGTATCAGGACCGCAGATATCGTCGATTGCAGGGGTGTCCAATTACTTGTTGGTAGATAGTGTATATGTATATATGAGATTCAGACTGGAGGGGAAATTTTCCGAAGACGGAAGATAGAAGGAGCGAAAATTTCTTTCAAAATGGAGGCAAACAAATTCGGCAACGGAAGCTACAGGCAGCAGAGATTTCCCCGAATTAATTTTTGTTTAGTTTTGTCTTTCTTCGCGGTGTTTTCCCTGCACTGTATCATGATTTAAACATAATTCAATGACATAAATGCTTGCGTTTAAGATCGAAAATGGAGAGGAATTTCTAAAAACAGAAGTAGGACGGAGTGAAGATTTATCCCGTCATCGTAATATTTTTTTCTATAGATGTACCGATTTACCTGTATTGTTGCTAGATATAAATCTATTCCATAGATTTTCGTGTTTTAGTTTGAAAATACAGGGAAAATTCTACGTACTGAGGTTAGAGTGTTCTTGATTCTAGCCATCATTGAAATTGCGGTAGTATCAATGTTAGTTTATTTTTCTTTTATTTTTCCTTTAGGTAGGAGGAATATAAGGGAGTATCTTCTTTGCTGTCTCTTTCGTTGATTTTTTATTTCTACCTGTGCAAATTTTAATTGCTTTTTCGCATGTAGTAGTTATCTTGACCAGTGACCACCTGCAGATTATTTTATGGCACCGTGACATCTGTCGTGAGCTGATTAGGAACTACATTATATTGACAAAAGTCACCAGACACCTAGAAGAGAAACACAACATAGCATTTATTGACATACATTAGTACGATGTAGGTCCATCTTTGGCCTTAATGCATGCACTGACCCTTCGATACATGCTCTCGACAAATTTATGGAACACAGCGATAAATATGTGCTTCCATTCAGTACATAATTCTGCCGTTAACTGTTGCTTACCAGTATGCCTTGGTTCCAAACTTCTTATGTGGTGCTCTAATTCATCCCGTAGGTGATCTATGGAATTAAGATCAGGGCTTTGTGCTGGCCAGTCCACACACGATACGGAATCATCGTCAAACCACGCCGCAACAGCCCTTGCTTTATGGCTGGGTGCATTCTCCTGCTGGTAACAACAAGGCTCGGTTCCATAATATTGCCACACAGTTGGTAGGGCATAATTGTCCAGAATATCGAGGTAGGTGTACTGGTTAACAGGTACACCTACCTCGATATTCTGATAACCAATCGGCCGGGACCATACCTCGAAAAATACCCCACACGAGTACACTGCCAGCTCTAAACTTGACCGTAGGAACAGTACACTGTGGTAAATAGCCTTCCCCTGGCTGCCGCCATACCCACACACGGCCATCAGACCAATCGTGTATCTGGATTGATCAGTCCATAAGACCGGTTTTCATTGATCTACGGTCCACGATAAATGTTCTTTACACCATGCTGAAAGACGAGTAGCATTCCGAGTGCATATGAAAGGCTTATGAGCAGCGGCACGACCACCGTAACCTATGAAATGAAGTTCTCTGCGAATGGTACTTGCACATAACGAGGTTCCAGCATTTTTACTCACCTGTACACTGAGGTCTTGTGCAGTACTCCGTCGATTAGCTGTAACGACTCTCCTGAGGCTTCGACATTCTCTATCACTGATTTTCTTTGAACTACCGGTACATTTTGCTCCTTCAGGAACGCCATGTGTCATCCACTTATTCAGTAAATCCAAAATAGTTAACTGTTTAAACGCCTCTCGATTTCTCTTATGGACAACCCACTACTATAACATCCAACAATCTTTCCTTTCTCAAAGTCAGTTCAACAATATTTTCACTCAATTTGTTTTTATACCGTTTGCAGCTGTACACGCGCATCTTAACAACGCAGCGGATCCGTTCATTTTCTTTTCAAAGGGTGTCCAGTTACTTTTGTCAATATAGTGTATTTGCTGTGGGGATCCGAGATGAGCCTGGGTTCCGTCTCTGGTTGAGTCATACGTGGTGAATTTCTCTGACTGCGTAGGCTCTGTCGCTTTCTTGAAACCATTGATCCCAATTTAGCAACGGTCAACTATATGTACCTTTACGAGTTGCTCGTGGTGGTCGTTCAACCCCGAAACAAAACCAAAACGCCCGATAATTCTTTTCGTTGAACTAGCAGATTTTAGTTCCCCAATGTTTGGTACACAGCATATCATAGCAAATTAGCAAAAAATTCTTAAAATATTTTAGAAATTTTAACTCTTTGAGATTTCTGCCAGAATTCTTAATTTTAAACTAATTGGCACTGTTTTTGTACGAGATAGAACATGAAATGCATCTTTGTTATTGCTGTAAAGCGTGCAGAAATTTTCCATTGTAACCCCTTATAATTGAGGTTCGTTCACCACACATCTTGGCTTCAGTAATGTATTAGGGTTTTGTTTCCCGGGCATAACCTGTATTCACAACTTTGCTTTTCTCTGAAGTATCTCAAAGCAGTGTGTTTCAAGAAAACGAAGCTGAGTAAGGTTTTGGTTATGGTATTTCTTCAAGGTGTAAGTTGATAAGGATGAAAGGAGAAAAATGTAGCGAAAAAGGCCCTAATTTTGGCAAAATCAGGTGTTGCGAAGTCTCCAGTGGCTCTTGACTGCATAAAATGCTGTGATGAGAACTATTTTTCCCGATATGCACAGAAGTCCTCCCAGTGGAACCCGTGCGTGTTTCGGATCAGAGAAGATGCTTAATTACCTGTCACGTGACTCAGATGCATCTACAAAAGACTGCACGCCACACATCCTTCGCTGTACTCATTGCGTCCCACGCTTCGACAGGATTTTAAATTGATTATGTGTGTACGGCGCCGAAAAACATAAGACGACGATGACTCCAAACTTAGTGAAGTTTAAACCTGTTCACCCTGAGAGATTGCAAAACGCTGTTCCAGATAATTTCTTACAATGAGTCCTGGGTGCAAAAGGGCGTAAATTAAAACAAACAAAGATGCTCTTTCGGCTATATAATATAGGAATCTAACAGGAACTCTTTTGATTTTGCCACCATTATTTTTCATTTCATTTCGTATTTATTAAGGAATTTCGTTTCATTCTGTCTCACTCCGAAGCCAGTTAAAGCAATTTTCTAATAAAAGAAAAGAAACAGAAACACTGCATTAATGCAAGGGGTATTCGTGTTCATAAATTTACAGATTCAATATTCTAATTCTCTGCGGTGGTACTATCGGCCATGAAGTTCAGATAAAAAGATTCGCAAATATGAAACGATTACATGTTTTTCTAATCTCAGTTTCGTATCGATGTGTGCGAAGGCAAGATAGCAATCGTAATTATGTATTGGTAGGTTGTGTCAAACTCCATCTTTACAGCAAGTCCATCTGCTGGTACCTAATGTGAGTAAATCAGTCGTTTCGATAATTCTGACTGGAATCGGGAGAAACAAAAATTTTAAAGATATACACTGGCGTGCAAAAATTAAGGACGAGACTGTTTTTCGAATATAACGTCATGCAGAAGTGCTCCACAATGACTTAAATCATACCATAAGATCCCCAAGATGTAAACATATGGGACAAGTGAGCAAAACCGTCCAAACAAGGAATCCAAAGTACACAAAGGCACTTTATTGAAAAGGTAGCTTCGAGCACAACTGGACAGAAGACATAAACGTCCATGTGACAGGTGGCTGCCAAGAAATATACAGTCTCTAGTACGGGATATGATCACCCTTGACTGTGTTGCAGGGTTTACAACGTCTGTCCATGCTGAGGACGAGGTTGTGAAGGAGCTGTTGAGGCATCGCGGCCAATTCCTCTTGTAGCGCGAATTGCAGCTGGGAAATCGTTGCTGACGGCTGATGACGTGCTGCCAAGCTCCCCCAAGAAGGTCCCACACGTGTTCAATTGGATTTAAGTCCGGGGACTTTGCGGCCCAATCCATGCGTTAAATATCGTCACTCTCCAACAGCTCTGCGACAGCCAATGTACGATGAGGTGTAGCATTGTCGTCCATGAAGAGGACCTCAGGACCCACAGCACCTCTAAACAGACGCACGTGAGGCAGGAGAACCTTGGTATAATAGCGGACACCAGTGACTGAACCTCCTTGGAAAATGTGGAGGTCAGTACTGCTACCAAGCATGATATCGCCACAAACGAGAACTCCGCTACCTCCAAACCGGTCTCTTTCGATGATGTTGGAGGTGTGATTGCGTGTTCCCTGCTCTCTCTCCAGATGTGTATACGTCCAGAATGGCTCCTCAGACTAAATCGGCTCTCATCCGTAAAGAGAACTCGACCCCATTGCTGATGTGTCCAGTTCTTGTGTTCTTGGCACCACAGAAACCGCCATCTCCGACGAGCAGGAGTTAATGGCATACACTGTACTGGTCGTCGTGCAAATAGACCACCTTTGTGCAGCCTCCTGGCCACGGTAAAACGCGATAACGGAAGTCTAGTTGTCTGTTGCATGTGCTTTGCGATTTCTCCCGCTGTCTGTTCTCGCCTGTAGGACAATATACCGGTCGTCCGCCGCCGTGGTTGCTCGTGGACGACCACTGCTAAACTCTTGGACAGCTGTTCCTGTCGTTTGAAATGCTCTTGGAGGTAGCGCAGCACTGCACATGAAAAATAATATAAGGCTTTGGTAAGTTGGGTATCAAATCCGAGCAAAAATACCGTACATCTTCAAGAAAAGGAAATGTTGTATTCACGACCAGAGGAGAATACAAAGCGATAACAGAGCACGCGATTTTTTGCATTTTAGCATGCATGTGCACAGTAAGAGAAGAGCTGAAAACCTGTTATTATGGCAGGAAATACATAATTCATATATCTTTGTTCGTAAGGAATTGAAAGTCAGGTGTTGACAAAGAATGCATTTCGCACGATCTTCTGCTGTGTAACACACTTTTTGCCCCCCCCCCCAAAAAAAAAAAAAATAAGCGGAGTACCCAGAGAAAGTGGTTCGATCCTGATGAAATTCCACATCCGAGCACCTCTGGGCCGGATATGCAAATAATTAAAAAGTAACAACCAATGACTAAACAGTGACCCACCACAGCGCATGGGCACCACGCATCGAGGAGGGTATATCAAGGGCAAAGCTCGCATGCAGGAACGACTTTGATTGCATTAACCTTCACGGAGTGTGAGGATGTCTAGACGTCAGATCTGTGCAAAACACGAGCTATAACGCAACGCTTTTTACGTTATGTAAGATGTCCGGCTGAATAGATGTTAAACGAAGGGTAAAAAGGCACGCAACTAATTGTACTGGTACTGGATAGTGAAAATCCTCCAAATACGTGGCATCAGGGAGTAAACAAAGGCATCGCTCTTACCACGTTTTAGCAACACACAGCAACCGAAAAATTGTTATTCAGTCACCGCTGAGGAATAGAATCCCAGATTCGATATTTAGTCGAGCGCGTTAGCCTTACACCACGGTTGCCAACATTCCGCGGCGCTATGTGTGTTTTTCTCTGAACTTCTGACATCATAAATACGTAAGATGGGCTCAGCTACTGAGACGTCTCTATCTGGTGGGCATTGCTGTAAGGCTAACGCGCTCCGCTAGATATCGAGAGATCTGGAGTTTGATTCCCCTGCGGTGACCGAATAACAATTTTTCGGTTGCGGTGTGTTGCTGAAACGTGGAAGGAGCGATGTCTTTGTTTATTCATGTACCGGATAGCTCAAATTAAGGTTTTTCGGGCAGACGAAACATATACATAAGCCCAACTTACGTGAACTTTTTATTGGTCCAGCAACATTAGACGAAATCCAAAACATAGCACGGCGAGGTACATACACATCCTCACATACCTTAATTAGCTGTCGTACAATGAAGCTTAAAAGGATCGAACATCTCCATCCACCAAAGAAACCTCTGCATCGTATTTTTATTTAACGTTCTTATCGCATACATTCATACGTCACTCTCGTTCGGACCTCAGATTGTTGCCAACGTCATTCTCGTTTGAGGGAAAAGACATAAGGTTAAGGTTTGAAAATCTCTAAGAGAACGAACTCAAATTTACATAGAAAAAGAAACTTAAAAGGAAAGTTAAAATAGGATATACGTTACAGAGCAGTTGTGCGCGTTTGAGAGAGAGAGGACGTATAATTGGGTTGAGAGAGGCAGGTTTGTCAAGTCACGGTATCGCCAGGGATTTGGGTTGGAGCGGCGCTGCGATCGGACAATGTTGAAACCAGTGAGGTCGAGGAGGGCACAAACCAGCTTCACGCGGGGTGTTGACGACAGAACTTGAACATCGAGTTATTGTTAGAGCCGCACGAAAAGAATCACATTCGTCGCTCCCAACCATCCGTGACCTTGTTGTACCCTCTAGAAGTTACGGATGTGGCCATCCAGACCGCTGCCGGACGACTTGCGGCACCGGAATTTCCTTCAAAAAGGCCAAGCCTTGAATCAAATTTAAGGAGTGGCCTATTACTGACCAGCGTTCATCGGACTACAACTGACCAGCGAGCATCGCCAGCACCGTTTGCAGTGGTGTCGGGTCCGATCAACGCGGAATAGAGTTCAGTGGTGAGTCGCGGTTTGCACTTGGCGCCGATGACCCGCGCATACGTGTCTGAAGACAAGCCGAGCAGCGCACGGATCCTGCTTTTATCGTAACTCTGCACACGGCTCGCCGGTATTAACTGTCTGGGAAGCCATTTCGTGCGATAGCCGGACACGCTTGATAGTTCTCCGTACGACCCTCACGGCTCAACGGTGCGCTACGACATCGTACGACCTGTTGTGTTGTCATTTCTGTCGCGTTATCACCGAGCAAATATTCAAATAATGCGTACGCACGGAACGGCCCTCCCGGACTGTCTCCGTAATGTCGACATCCTTTCTTGGTAAGCCCCATCGCTGGACCTCTTACCGATCGAACATGTTTGCGACATGATGGAATGCCACTTACGGTCATCCCAGAATGTTGGCGAACTGGCCTTCAATTTGGACACCATCTGGCATGCTATACCTTAGGACTGTATCCGTCAACTGTATGCATCAATGCCACGCCGGGTAACCGCTTGTATCCGAGCCAGAAGCTGCGCTACAACGTACTGACTTGTTCCACCTCGTGTAGCTGTTTTATCCGAATAAATGGCCCACCTGCTCTTTAATTGCAATCACTTCCTTTCCTACGCATGCGCACTACACATATCAATTTTCATTTTGATGGGATGATTTCGTCTGGATGCTACGTTTTTTATTTTTATTATTTTTATATTTGGCAAGGAGTGTATGTCATTTTTGTTAGTGGGCTTTTACTTATTAATTGCCACTCTAACATTTGCCATTCGAACTGGCGACAGATACCATTTACTCTTGCATAAGTCAAATCTGTTTTCTCCATAACAGACGCATGGTTAAAACAGAGATGCTCGGATTACCAAGTGTTCGGAGACGCTGGTACCTCGCGAATAATCCCAGGCATGAAGGGGATAAAGATCCCGGATTGGGCATGACCATAACTGTCCCAGAGTCTTAGTGTCTCCTATCCCTGGAACTAGTGATGCGTTAGGCATGGCGACTTAATTTATGCCCACACTGCTATTTAGAAGTCGTAGTGTCCTCAGAATTAAATCGTGAACTCCATGAAAATGAAATCGGGAGACAAAACCACACAGCAAATATGGTATCCCACCCAAGACTCGAACCCAAACTCTCAATAGAATAAATTATCATTCCATCTACACGACTTTTAAGCATGCTTAACCCACCTGCCACCATGTTATTATTTCATTGTAACCCAAGTATTAGTGATACACACACACATACAGATCATGAATTTTTCATAAGCATTTTTTTCTTGCAGCGGAGTAAGGGTTGAAGCTTTCGTGTTAAAAAATTACATTACAGTGCTCGAAGACATTCGTCTGAAAACTTTGATGTCTTTGTTTAAAAAAACTGACCTGACGATTTTGAACGACTCCAAGCTGTTTCTTTCAATAAAAATGGCTCACTGTAGAAAAAATTGTGAAAGGAACGTTGAAAACAAGAAAACGATAGAACACTTAAGGCCAAAAAAGCGCAATAAAGCCGAAAGAAAAGAAACCACCTCCCAAGAAACAAAATTGTAAAGCAGAGATAATAAATGATGAGCTCCTCAAAACCGGCGACTCAATATTAGAGAGACTTTGAAACTAAAGTTGTATCATTTTTCAGAAAACTTTGACCACCAGAGGATTTCTTTTTGTAATCGCTCTTTAAAGGTTTTGTCATCTTAAAAAAACAGTGGAAACACACTTGGAAATGCTTCTTCGATGAGGAGAATTTTTTTAAGCATATCTGTTTAAAACGGAACCATTTCTCCATTTTTATAGCTCAGGAACTTGTGTAGGCTAGTTTTAGAAAATTTTCAGCACGTGATGTTCATCCGTATTGTGAATTTTCCTTCACGCTGATAACATAACTTTAAAATATTTTAAAATGCAGAAGTATATCACAGGTGTACAAATAAGTTTTAAAACGTTTTTGTGTGACGTATACCGCTAATTTACATATCCGACATTCCTCCGCGTTGTTGTCATGTGACCGTAACTGGTCCAGAGTATAAAATGTGACACAGAAGTTTCCCAACAGTCAAACACACTTGCACATCGGTAGGTGAAAGATGGCAAGCGATACTGCATTTATTCGACACTGCCTTCGTTGCGAATTTTGTCAAAGAAAATGTGCTGCAAAAGCATGTTCATTGATCTGTTCTGTTCTGGGGTTGAACATTGTATTGAAAAGCACGTGTAAGTTTTAGTTTAGAAGGTTTAATGCAGGCGATTTTGATATCAGCGATCGATAACGTAGCGGCGCCCAGAAGGAGGTTGCACGTAAGAAACTGCAAGCATTGCTGGATGAATATTCGTCTCAAATGCAAGAAGAACTATCTGAACAACTGCGGGTAACTCAACAACCCTTTCCAATCGTTTGCGCGTAATTCAGAAGGAAGGAAAATGGGTGCGTTACAACCTGAGCCAGAGGAACAAGGATGAGCGTGTCAGGAAGTGCTTGAATCTGTTGAATAAACATCCCAGAAAGTCTTTCCTGTGGAACATCATTACGGGTGATTAAAAGTGGATATGGAAAATCATTACGGGTGATGAAAAGCGGCATTCATAATTGCACAAAACACTGGGTAGACCCCGGTGAAGCAATGACTTCGACACAGAAACGCGATATTCATTCCAAGAAAGTTCTGTTGTGCATCTGGTGGGATATGAAATGTGTGGTCTATTATGAACTATTGGAACAGGGTCAAACTGTTACTGCTGATCCCTACAAGCAACAATTGCTGAGATTGAACCAGGATATCTGTCGTAAACGTCCATTCGCAGGCAAAGGATTGCGTCCCGTGAAATTACTGCATGACAACGCTAGGCCGCATGTCGCGAAATCGGTCAAGGAAACGTTATTGACGCTTGGCTGGGAAGTTTTGGATCACCCGGCGTATAGTCCCGACATAGCCCCTTCAGACTATCATTTGCTTCGATCGATGCAGCATGGTTTGTCTGCTGTACGGTTTCGGACATGTGACGAAGTGCAAAAATAGGTTGCCGACATCATCACGTCATACGACGAAGCATTCTTCATGGTTGGAATCCGTCATCTGCCCGACCGATGGCGGAAGTTGATAGATAATGGTGGCGCACATTTTGATTCGGAAAGGTATTAGTGTTTTGTTTCAAATTACATGTTGCGTTGTCTTAAAACGCTTTAGAACTTATTTGTACACCTAATATTTATAATTCATACACAAATAGTTTAGCCCGTTTTTCCCCTAAGCGATGCCTCCTATTATTTTTGTTTAAAAGCATACATATGAAACTTCGCACTTTAAAGATAAAATGTCGAATAAAGTTTTGAAAGTAAAAATTATTCAACTGATGGTGAAGCAGGTATGGCAATTCAAAATTTTGGGAAGTGTCTTTAACGATCACCACGAGCAGATAACTTTAGGGATTGCTCATCTTCACAAATTTGGAGCCACTGATTCCAAAAAAGGTGCATGGTCGGTGCAGTGCGGCAACACGCCACACCAGGCATGTCTCAGCGGGGAATCAGGACCTAACCCGGACGACCACCTATAATCCTCTAACCATTCGGCCACTGGGAAGGCTGATTTAAAACGCCTCAAAAATAAAAAATGATGTATCATCGATTGCTTTGTACAGATGTTTAAACAAGTTAGTAAAATCATGCGATGCATTGATTATAATTCGCTTTCCAACATACTAAAATTCATTACTCAAATTATGAAGGTAATGGCTGGGGAAGAAATCTCGCTCCTGTGCCTTGGCCGTTTTACTCCATTTCGATGATATTCAAAAGAACCAATTCAGTGCACCTCCGGAGCAACATGACATAATTGTGTCACAATCGAAGCAGTTTTAGTCAGGTTATGAGGATAATAGCTGTGGAATAAATCTTGCTCCTGTGCGCTGACATTTGACCCCATTTCGATGATATTAAAAAACACCGATTCAGTATACCTCCGGAACAACATACTAAAGTTTTGTCGCAACAGAAGCATTTTTAGTCAAGTTATGAAGATTATGGCTGTGGAATAAATATCGCTCCTGTGTCCTGACCTTTGACCCCATTTCGATTATATTCACCACAACCGGTTCAGTGTACCTGTGGAAGAATATATTAAAGTTTTGTCGCAAACGAAGCATTTTTACGTAAGTTATGACGCATGAGGGCAATGGAGTGGATTCCGCTTCTATGTCCTGACCTTTGACCCCATTTCGTCCATTTTCAAAAGGGTTCGTCCCCAGTGATCCTCTACCACACACTAAAATTTCATCGAAATCGAATCATTTTTACGCGATTATCGTGCGGACAGACGGACAAAGCCGGATCATATACGCTTCTTCAACCTACGGTTGGAAAGAGTAAAATACGAGGGTTGCTTGCTAAGTAATGTCTCCTACCGTGTGGCGTCGCTAGTAGTTGTGAAAGAAAAACGTTTGCTCGTGCTTTCGGTAGCGGATAATGTGCAGTGCAAACGAGCATACCCGTTCCCGGTGGCGCAGTGGTCTAAGCACTGGCTTATGATCGTTCACCCGTTCAGGGTCCAAGTTCGAATCCCGTGAAGCATGGATATTCTGTTTGTTTTACGGCACTGGCTCTCATTCTTCCCTGGAACCAGTGCTCCTAAATTAGTTATGGGCGACTGCTTCTTCTAGCCCATTGAGTTGCTCACTGTGGTCGTTAAATCTTCAATAAACAAAACAAAACAAAAACGACCTTAGTTTCAGTTTACTGATTGACGTCCTTGAGTAGTAGCGTTCGTTAGTCATGAGTGCTAACTCCGAGTTAGGTATGAAGTAGCGATAAGTAATAGCATTTTTATGTCTATCTACCATTGCCTTGAGAAAACCTCCCAGTGGAGTGCGAAAGCTTGGCGAATCTTCATACTTATTACTCTTGAGGGTTCACAGTGTGGTGTATTTATAATTACGTCAGTAATAGAGTTTTTGACACTAGAAGGTTATGCGCCAAACGAAATTGCCACTGGGGCCGAAACCTGGGCTCATCATTATGAGCCAAATAACAAAAGGCAATCCATGGAATATCGTCACCCAGATTCTCCAGGCGTAAAAAAATTCAAAAGAATTTTTTCAGCGCAGAAATTTATGCTCACCTTTGTTTGGGATTCAAGGGCCGTGATGTACATGGAATTTGTGCCTAAGGGAAAGACTATCAGTTCCAAAAGGTACTCTGAAGCCTTACGAGCACTCAAGGAACGTAGCGGCAGAATCAGGCTTGAAAGGAGGACTTTTCTTTTGCACAAACGAATGAACGATACAAAGAGTGACAAGCCTGAAATTCACATTGAAAGAGATGTTGAAAGGTCAACATATTTTTTTATTGGAGGTTTAACGACCACCGTGTCATGTTCCAAATTTAGGGTCACTGGCTCCAGGAAAAAGAAGAGAGGCAGCGCCGTCAGAAAAACACGACTTCCATGCCTCACCGGGATTCGAACCCAGACCCCTTTCGGACGAATGATCAGAGGCCATTGCTTAGACCACTGCGCCACAAGGTCGGCCAACATTTTTCAACCGAAGTTGAAGTTGTTGTGTGCAAATGGATCAAAAATAACCCAGAAACTTTCTCCATGGACGGAATGAAAAAGTGGATTGCGCGTTTGGAAAAATGTGTAGCAGTAAATGGTGAATATATTGAAAAATAAGGTTGAACTGTTGAAGAAAAATACTTTTTTCATTTTGATACCACTTTTACTATTTTATTTTGTCGGAAACTTACTTTATACATTTGGAGACCTTGCTTATCAATCAATTGTCTTTTTAATAGATTTGAAACAACTTTTCGCGTGAGTCGAAATTTCTTTTAGCGTAGATCATATGGCTCAAAGTACCCCAAAATATAAATGATACACATATTAGCTCAAGACTATGGATATATGAGTATAAATTCTGGCTGACCGTGATTAAGCTGGATATAAAAATTCTCCACAGGGTATGGAACAACAAAAGAAATCACAAATTTGGCAGACCAATTGTAAGGGTTGACGAAAATCAAATTATTACCTAATTGATATGAATGTTAAACATGTACATAGTGTAAATTAATTAATGGACGTCGACGGACAAATATGGTGGTGTAGAAAAGTTCTAGGTATAGGGGAAGCAATTATTCTCAGAAAGGAGACTGATGTCTTTTTTCAGATGAACCGACCTTGCAACAGCTTGTGTCGCACATACGACACGTCAGACGCTCAAAAGAAAAGAGATGTAAAAAGAAATTCACAGTTGCTACTACGTAGCATCTTTAAATCCCGATGTCATGCGGTACTATGTCAAAATCTAATATTGTTCTTCTATACTTTCTCAAGTCCAACACTACACGAACGGACTGGTCGAAATGTTACGGAATAAGCTGCACTATATACGCATATTCCCAAGTGCAACACATTCATGCGTGGCTGTGCTACATGTCCTACACTGGCGTACACAAATTAAGGACGAGACGGTTTTTCTAATGTAATGTCGTGCAGAAGTGCTCCACATCGACCCAAATCATACCATAAGATCCCAAAGATGTAAGAATATGGGACAAGTGAGAAAACCCGTCCAAACAAGGAATCCAAAGGATACAAAGACACTTCATTGAAAAGGTAGCTTCGAGCACAACTGGACAGAAGACAGAAACGTCCAGATGACAGGCGGCTGCCAAGAACAATCCAGGCTTTAGTAGGGGATATGATCACCCCTGACTGCGTTGCAGTATTTACAACGTCTGTCCATGCTGAGGACGAGGTTGTCAAGTAGTTGTTGAGGCATCGCGGCCCATTCTTCCTGTAGCGCCAATCGCAGCTGCGGAATCGTTGCCTGCGGTTGGTGACGTGCTGCCAAGCGTCTCCAGAGAAGGTCCCACACGTGTTCAATTGGATTTAGGTTTGGGGACCTTGCGGGTCAGTCCATGAGTTGAATATCTTCACTCTCCAACAGCTCTGCGACAGCCACTGTACGATGAGGTGTAGCGTTGTCGTCCATGAAGAGGAACTCAGGACCCACAGCACTTCTAAACAGACGCACGTGAGGCAGGAAAACCTCGGTACAATAGCAGACACCAGTGACTGAACCTCCTTGGAAGATGTGGAGGTCCGTACGGCTACCAAGCATGATACCGCTCCAAACGAGAACTCCGCCACCTCCAAACCGGTCCCTTTCGATGATGTTGGAGGTGTGATTGTGTGTTCCCTGCTCTCTCCAAATGCGTATACGTCCAGAATCGCTCGTCAGACTAAATAGGTTCTCATCCGTAAAGAAAACTCGACCCCATTGCTGATGTGTCCAGTTCTTGTGTTCCTGGCACCAAAGAAACCGCCGTCTCAGATGAGCAGGCGTTAATGGCACACACCGTACTGGTCGTCGTGCAAATAGACCACTTTTGTGCATCCTCCTGGCCACGATAAATAGCGATAACGAACATCAAGTTGTCTGTTGCATGTGGCTTGCGATTTCTCCCGCTGTCTGCCGTCTGTCTCTTCCCGCCTGTAGGATAATATGCCGGTCGTCCGCCGCCGTGGTTGCTCGTGGACGACCACTTCTAAACTCTCGGACAGCTGGTCCTATCGTTTGAAATGCTATCCAAGCTCGTGAAACGATGCGGTGAGCGATCCCGAACTCCTCGGCCACACTAGTCACTCTTCGACCTTCTTCCAACTTCCCAATGACGCGACCTCGGATAAAGTCATCCAGATGTCGTCTACTGGATTGCCTATTGGCCATATCACACGGTGGCAGCAACTCGACGTCGTTCAAACCGATGTAAACCGTGCAATAGCTTTCACCGAATTGCTGAGCGTACACCGTCCGTGTGCTTTATACCTTTACGACACCCCCCCCCCCATACTTCATGCTGCATATATACCGTACTGGACCCTAGCCTATCTCCTGAGTGGTCTTTCGGTCTGTTCTGCCTGCTCGTTCCGCTGTTATGCTAATTTCTCCTCTTTGTCCTTAATTTTTGCACACCAGTGTAGATCCAATATAATGAAGAGCTTTGTGGCTGCTGAAGGCATCTGTATTCGAGTGGCTTCTCGGATCTGAATCGCATGGAGAATCATTTGGTTGTTTTGAAAAATAAGGTCATAGAAAAGCAGCCGTCAAATTCGGTAGCTTTGACTGAAGCCTTCAGCAAATATGTGTGATGTGAGGAAATATCCGGTCAGTGCTGTGAATCCTTCATTTTCAGCATGGCATACCGTATTCAACTAGTAATTTGCAATTAACGAGATCACACCAGGTGCTAAACTTCAATGATCTTGAGTATTTGTTATTCAATTTGTGTACATTTATCTTTCAAATAATTTATTTGTTTAAATCTTATATACTATACAAAACACAAAACACCTGTTTGTCTGAAGTAACAAAAACTCTCGAACGCCGAACTGTGGCATCGTGAAATTTGCATACCTTATTAATACTGGAATTTCTAGGTCAACGTAACTATTTTACGATTTCTACGTTGTTCCGTTTGCGAGTTATTAATTAATTAATAAGCTAATCAATAAAGTCAGCGTCCTTTGCTACGTCATCGTTATCCTATCCAAATCTGAAAGCACGTGACTGCATTCATCGCCGCGTCACATTCACAGGTGTTTCTATTCTTTGAGAACTGTGCATAAAAAAATGGAAAAACGAACTTTGCGAAATCTTAAGGTGAGTCCACCTAAAATCGCTGCCTTATGTTTCCAATGATAAAATTTCTGTACATATTTTCTTCGCAATTATATTATTCCCAAGGACGAAAATTTGCACATCGATAAAACTAACTCTAAGTTACAGCATGGGATACTTAATGCTTGCTAAAATATAACCATAATTATATTAAAAATTAATCATTTTTCTTTGAGTAGTGTTCAGACCTGTTAATAGATGACGCGACCTGTACAATGATAACGTCAGCAGACAAACAAATGTTGGATTGCTTAATTATGGTTATGTTTTAGCAGGTATTAAATAAATTTTCATCCTTGGGAATACACCAATTGCGAAGAAAATATGTACCGAAATTTTACCATTGGAACCATAAGGCAAAGATTTTAGGTGGAACCACCATAATGAAACCGGCTGAAATTTTTATCAATACCATGAATTGGTAATAAGAGGAGTCCTTCGAAATTTCACCGGAATCTGGTCAAAACTTTTTAAAATAGGCACGGAATTTTTAATTCATCGGTAAACAGAAATATATACACAGAAACGGTTAATAAAATTTTGACAGTTAATTTAAAAAGTTATTTACCGATTCAGGCGAAATTTGGAGGTCAGGTTCCTATTGACGTTTTCTGGTGTTCATAAACATTTCAGCCAGTTTCATAAAATATTTGCAAAGATAGGTTTTTTAACTTTTTTATCGCAGGGATTCGCCCCTCAGAAACGTCTGAAACGGAAAGCGCGTGTTGCATTTGATCGTCAATAACAAGTTGTTAACGAATTTTGTTCAGTCAGTGTTCTAATGCTGTGTCTCTTGTTAAGTAATTCGTAACGCTTTTGGTCCGTTTGATTCTACAGATTCCAAACATTCTGTACCAAGTGCTGAAATAATTACACAATGAATAAATAATATCTAATGACCGAATTTGTGAAATCAGCTTTTTCTTCTTGCAAGCATCAATGTTTTCACGATTTTTTCAGTGACACATAAGGAAATGTAAAATTAATAAGCCTAAATGCCGGGCAAAGCCGGGTAGTAAAGCTCTAGTATACCTATGAAAACTGAAACCAGTTAGTTGGTCTTAAACTTTTGCAAATTGCTGTATATAAATCGCTTCTAAAAGACGATGTGAAAAATTACTTTCACGCAGGATGCCATTAACTGAACATTTTACATGACCTTTTGAAATTTTTAAAGGAAGCGTTAGGACGCTATCTGCCGTTAGTGTGTATTTCGGTTTGCAATTACATAATCACTTCTAAGAATTCTGATGAAAAAATGTTTTGTGCCTTACACCACTATCCATGGTAAAGAGTGCGACCATTATCTACTTTAAATAATGCACTGTTGTTAGTCTAGAAACGTATGCTCATTAACTGTTTCCTTTCTTCAAAAGAGTGAATTAAATTTTTTTTTTCTTTTGCTCAGATTTCGGTGTAATGAATATCTTGCGCATACTTTCCAGTTTTTAAATTAACATCGATGCTGCGACTTCGAGTCAGCGTGCACTGAAGTGCCAGAAAAACTGGTACACCATTTTAATACTTGGTAGGTCCCCCAAGGGAGCGCAAGACTGCAGAAACGCGACGGGGCATGGACTTCACTAGCTTCTGGAAACATGCTGTAGACATTGCACACCATACTTTCTGCGAAGCGTTCCACAATTCGGGTGAATTTCGAGGCCTCGGATTTCTGTGCTCGATAGCGCGTTGCATGGCATCCCAAATGCGTTCTATCACGTTCAGATCTGGGGACTTGGGTGGGAATGGCAACACCCCAAACTCAGATGAATGCTCCTCTAACCATAATGTGGCGCCCCGACACTTGTGTGGAGGTGCATTGTCCTGTTAGAACAGGCCCAACCCATCAGCATGAATGCAGGACATGAACGGTTGTACCTCGTCAGAAAGGATGCGCACATAGCGTTAGCCGGTCACAGACGTTTGTAGACGTACCAGGGGTCCCAGTGAAGTCCAGCTAAACACACCACATACCATTACGGAACCCCGACCAGCCGGTACAGTTTCCTGTTGACAGGCAGGATCCATGGCTTCACAGGATTTGCGCCACACGCGAATCCTTCCATCTGCCCTATACAGTTGTAAACGCGACTCATCAGGCCAGGCTACTTGTTTCCAGTCATTAAGTGTCCAGTGGAGGTGTTGCCGTGTCCAAGCGAGGCGCATAGCTCTGTGTCGCGCACTCATCAAGGGGACTCGAGTTGGGCGTCGGCTCCCAAAGCCCACATCGTGCAGGGTACGTTGCACAGTCCGAACGCTGATGCTTGTTTAGGCTCCAGCATTGTATTCCGATGATATCCGTGAGAGTGTTGCACGCCTATTGCGTGAAACGATTCTTGACAGCCGACGATGGTCACGTTCACCAAATGTCTTTTTACGGCCACACTGGTATCGTAGGTTGGAGGTTTTGCCGGAATTCTTGTAGTCGCGGTACACCCATGCAATGGTCGTCCGTGAAAATCCGAACTTCGTTTCTACCTACAAAATACTATGGCCAATCTCACGATCGCCAACTATGACACCGCTTTGAAAATCGCTCAAATCGTTATTACTTGTCATTCTCATGCCGAAAACAGCTTTGACAGCTGGCAAGGATGTCTATCGCTTTATATACGCACTGGCGGACGCAATCGAGTACGCGCATAGGTGACGTTGCTATGTATTTTGCATAAGCTCGTCTGTACGAGTTTTTCTGGCACTTCAGTGTATATATTTCTTTTGCGAGGCTATCTCTGAATAAAAGTTTCCAATGAAAACATTTGTTGGTAAAATTCCCGTCACTATGAAGAATAGCGTTGAGCAGATCTTTAAATCACTCACAGTTTGCATAGAATTTGTAACTTTTCTGCCACTAGTTTAGGTAAGTATTTACTTCTAGTACAACCGAATACTTTTCGATGCTAGAGCTCTTGTTGAAAACATTCATTTCGTAACAGGTTCCGTTCATTCCAGTCATTAAGTGTCCAGTGAGTGCTTGTGCATTTGGACAGTTTGCACATTTTTCTCCATGAGCAGTTTTAATGTACAGTATGACCGCGATTATCCGACCTATTGTGGACCGGGCGTAGCTCGGATAATTGAGACCTTATTGCGATTTGAGGTTATAAATAAAGCCGCATATGGTGCAAGTTACGTTTATTTATAGGTAACTTGTAACGAACATTTAAACGCAAGATTAAGTATTTGTAATATAAAACAAAACTTATATAATTTTGAAAGATTTATTTAGAAAAGTAATCCTTCAAAGTTTTCTGCTGGAAGACGCTGCCGCCATTTCACGCCAGCGTCGCAGTAGCAGAACGTCCGTTAAAGTGGCCTCTGGTTGTGGCTCAATGTACTCCATCGCCTTCTGGATTGCCTTAAGTCCATCTGAATGGGCTATTTTTTCAGGAACTATACAGTCATTTTCATCGTCACTGCTGCCACTCACGTCTTGATTTACTGCCTAGACGATCATTTCGTCTGTTAATTATAGCTGTTCGTCTCCATTTACCCACTCGGCTATATCGTTTTCATTTAGTATTGGTTCAGCTGCTGGGATACTTTGGACTAGCTCCAAAATATTGTTCTCGACGTTGTCGTCAGGTGTGCTCTGTGGTTGTTCAGGTGTGTTCTGTGGTTGTTGATGTGTGTTCTGTGGTTGTTGATGTGTGTTCTGTGGTTGTTGATGTGTGTTCTGTGGTTGTTCATGTGTGTTCTGTGGTTGTTCAGGTGTATCGTGCAGTAGTTATTTTCCACGATTTTTCTAGCGTGACAGGTTGAATTTCTTCCCATGACGCTGCTGCCATATAAACACATCCTTTATTGTGCTTTCTTTTAAACATTCAACAACTCCACTTCCTTCTTCAATTTCGGCAATGATATTTTTCAAAAGCTTACGCTTGTAGTTTTTCTTGATGTTTTCTTGCACCCCTTGGTCCTTCGGCTGAAGAAGTGGGGTTGCATTGGGGGTAAAAACATAGCCTTGATTTCACCAGAAACCATTTCCTCAGCATCAGAATGGGCAGGACAATTATCAAGGAGTAAAAATACTTTTCAAGGCAAGTAGTTTTTATTTTGGTATGAGTCTACATGGGGCACAAAGTGATGGAATAACCAGTCCTTGAAAATCACCGAATCCATCCAAGAACTTTTCTGATTTCTATAAAGCACTGGCAAGCTTGGAATTGAAATGTGCTTAAACGCTCTTGGCTTGGCAGATTTTCGAATGAGCACTAACTTCAATTTACAGTTTTCAGTAGCATTCGAACAGGCCATGAGGGTGACTCTATCTTTGCTCTTCTTAAAGCCCGGATAAGATGCCTTTTCCTTAGCAGCAAGTGTGTTAGTCGGAAACATTCTATAGTTGAGGCCTGTTTCGTCACAGTTGAACACCTGCTCCAAAGACAAGTTTTCTTTTTCAATCTGGGATTTCATTTCTTGTTTGAAAGTCACGACAACCTCATGATCAGACGATAATTTTTCGCCGGTAATGTTGAGCTGTCTGATACCATGCTTTGTTTTCCAACGATGAAGCCATTCTTTACTTGCAGTAAATACTGCATCTCTATCTTTAAAATTGTTGTGAAATTCCAGTGCTTTTTCTTGTAACATAGGTCCATTTATTGGACTACCCTTGTTCCTAAATTGGGTGAACCACATAACCAACGCACTCGATGTTTTTTTCAAATTCAGACGTATTCATAGTTTTCCTTGCTGTTTCATTTTTGTCCTTCGCACCGCCACTTTCTCCACTCCCGCTGGCATTTTTAGAACACCATTTTTCGATTTTATCCAGATTTCTTTTCCAGTCTCCTACAGTAACCTCGCCTACAGCTAAATCTAAACAACTTTTTTATTGTCTCCCCTTGATCGATTCTTTTAATGGCTTTTAACTTGGTCTCTAACGAAACAACAATCGTTTTTTCTTTTCGCACTCATGTTGCTTTGCATCGCAATACAAAACAACATAACTTTACAGTAAGGGTTCAAATAAAAACCGAGCCATTGATTTTACAAATGAAACACAACACTGCACGGTTAACTGAAGCACGCGAATAGCAGAAGACACCGACTGACCTATATCTGCTACCCTGTGGTGGGTGTGCGCCACGAACGGGAGAGTCATAGATCAGTGATTTTGGCAAAAGTACACCACACTGCTGTGTGCGTAATTTCGCTGGTACCTAAAATAACACGAGACTCGGATGATCGAGGCTTGGATAATCGCGGTCCTACTGTATTTCTTTCCTTTCTTTCTTTTTTGAACAATCAGCTTTGAATAATTCTTTTTGAGCCAGAAAATGTTCAAAAGACCTGCTCATTACGCCCGATAATTCGGTCTCCTTTTCTTCTTTTAGTAATATTACATCCAAGAGAGCAAATACTGATTTAGGTTTCTAATTAAGAGACAAAGAAATATCCGGAATTAATGCACAAAGGCAGCGCCCGTGTCTCCATTGGAATCCCACTGGAACCCTCGTCAAGGAAGACACTAATCAAAAAACGCATATAGCTTGGTAAAATCCGTTTATGAACTTGCGTAATACGTATATAAATTCGCTAAGCTTTCGCTCTCCACTGGGAGGCTTTTTTAAGGCAATAGGTAGACATAAAATACAATAGGGAGAATAGTGCTAGATAACAGGTAAAATAATAATAGGTGATAGTAATGATAATATAGTAACAATATATAATAATAATGACAATATATTAATAATAGGTAATAGTAATAGGTACAGTTGGTACACATTTTTTGTCTACCTGTTGCCTTTAGTGAGCCTCCCAGTGGAAAGCGAAAGCTTGGCGAATCCATGTACATATTACGCCAGTAAATAAACGGATTTTACTATGCTATAGGCGCTTTTTGATTGTGCACAATCTGGTCTACATTAAACTAATATTATCAGGACACTAAACTGTAGCAGGGAGAGTCATAAGTTCATTCTTCATTCTGTTTGCAGCTAAAAAGTACTGTTATGCAAGAAAAGCATACACGCTTACCTCAGTCTGTAAAGTACAAGACATTGCTTTCTATAGACCTTTTCCAACGTTCCACTAGAGCCATGAATCCCACTACGGCACTATTCGGAAGGTTTTGAAGACAGAAACTCTCCGATGACAGATTCCATATCCACCAATGAAGGAAAGAACCGTCCTTGCAGGAAATAGGCCATGGAGCGAAACAGGTGGTGGCCTTCAGATGTGGTAAGATCCGGACTCTATGGAGGATGGAGTAGGATCTAAACCTCTTCCAATTCTTGTAATTTTCGGCAAGCCACATTGGAAGTGTGACTTGAGGCATTATCCACTTGCAGCAACACCCGTTTCTACTGATATGTGCTTGGAAGTTTTGACGCAGGTCATCATGGACCCTCTGTATTTGTTCGGCAAGAATGTTCCTCTCCACATTTCGACTAACTAGTACGAATTCCCAATTCAGAGGACCTACACAATTCCACAAAATGAACAGCATGATGGTTTGATTCATGCTATGGCCCCAGATACTAGTTCTCAGTGGTACAGTAATGTAGTAATATCCACTTTTCACCCTCCGTGAAGATACAAGACCAAAACATACCATCCTATAGACTTGACAGCAATATGTAGGAGAACGTGATACGTTGTTCCGCCCGCTGGAGTGTCCATTCACGGGGAACAATTCTATGGCACCTGAAAGAGAAACCAATCTGGTCCAGGTGAAGATCCATGGTGGATAGAAGAAACCCCTCCTAAGCTTCCAATGGTCGTGTACTTGTACCAATGTTCTCTACCACAGTATCGACTGTGGCAGTGTTTGTTGTCGCTGGAAGCCTTGTCGTTCGGTTGCTTTGGAAACTAGTGTTTCCAGTATTAAAACACCGAAACCATATTCGTGCTGTTTACCGTTTCACTGCGTTCAACTGCATATATTTCTATCACTGCTTCCGCCGCCGCATTTAACCCCTTTATACCAATAATGAAATAGGAGCACTCAAACAGCATGTTTATCGACCTACATCCTCTGCTCACATGATAACTCAATGTGGCTCCGTGCCAAATGCACGTCATCTGCCTTGGGTGTTCCACATATTCGTAGTACCCAAATCGACGCCGGTGCGCATTTCGCACAGGAATGGAGACCCAACCTTATGTGAAGCTCAAAACGAGAATAAATTTTGATCTACCATGATATTACCGGTGATATTTCCTTTTTCCATTACGTTATATTTGCCCGTAAGGAACAATGAAAAGAAGAAAGATTACTGAATTTTACAAAATTTCATTTATTTCCTCCTCATTGTTCTGTGTTTTCAAAATAGAGCTTCATCGTGAGTACACACACGATGAATATAATTAGAAGGGTTGTGTAAAGTCTTTTAACAGACATTTCTACATATGAAGTACGAATAAATATGTGCAGAAGGACACTGCACTTATTACCTTATATCTCGAAATTAATCACCATTTCAAAAGCACATTCTCTAAAAGTGCAAGCTTTATAAATAAGAACCTAACCATCATTATACATATTTCGTCAGACAGCAGATGAACCATTATTCTTAATTAAAACCTAATTAAGGATCAGGGCAACAGGGAATCAAATAATTATTTTCACAGATTCTTAAATAAATATAAATGAGGATTGCATTCAGAAGTAATTCTAGTAATAAATTACTATCGCATTTATATGTAGATAACCTGGTGGAATCATTCGACCTTCTGTTCCAAATTTTATGAATTCAGTAAACCGCACTAATTCATACTAACAAGGGAAAGTGTTGATTCAAATTATAGTGCATAATTACTTGTATTGAAGATGAATTTCTTATAAATCAGGAAGCCTATTCGTATTTCTGTAATTACTGTTAATTTGACGATATTAGGTACACACATGGCGAAATGAATAAAAATGTTAAAATATTTGTGACTCGTTGATAACAAAATTAAAAGCAAAAGGTTTAAATCACTTAAAGTACGATATTTTGAAACAATAATTTTTTTATGAATTAGTCAAGTA
Organism: Macrothele yani; assembly: GCA_039090855.1. Classification (NCBI taxonomy): domain Eukaryota; kingdom Metazoa; phylum Arthropoda; class Arachnida; order Araneae; family Macrothelidae; genus Macrothele; species Macrothele yani. The sequence continues at coordinate 20,666,270 of CM077029.1, forward strand.
TTAAAACGATGAATTCAATTAGATGTGAGTGTTCCTTTTCAATTGAATCATCTTTTGTCTTACTCCAAGAAATCTGAAAGTTTCAAAACATTAAAGTTCTTACGTATTTCTATTTCATATCTGTGTTCTGCATTGCTCACTGAAAATATTTTACTAATTTCTCATCAGAATCCGCTGGTTTAATAAGAGTACCGTCCAACCATAATAAACACTGAAAGCAAAATAGTGATAGCATAGAATTCAAAGAGCAACTAATACTTACTTATTTATATCTACTATATGCACACTGGCATGCAAAAATTAAGGACGAGACGGTTTTTCGAATATAACGTCGTGCAGAAGTGCTCCACATCTACTCAAATCATAACATAAGATCCCCAAAATATAAGAATATGGGACTAGTGAGCAAAACCGCCCAAACAAGGAATCCATAGAATACAAAGGCACTTTATTGAAAAGGTAGCTTCGAGCACAACTGGACAGAAGACAGAAACGTCCATGTGACAGGCGGCTGCCAAGAAAAATTCAGGCTTTACTAGGTGATATGATCACCCTTGACTGCGTTGCAAGATTTACAACGTCTATCCATGCTGAGGACAAGGTTGTCAAGACGCTGTTGAGGCATCGCGGCCCATTCCTCTTGTAGCGCCAATTACAGCTGCAGAATCGTTGCTGGCGGCTGGTGATGTGCTGCCAAGCGTCTCCTGAGAAGGTCCCACACGTGTTAGATTAGATTTAGGTCCGGGGACCTAGTGGGCCAATCCATGCGTTGAATATATTCACTCTGCAACAGCTCTGCGACAGCCACTGTAAGATGAGGTGTAGCGTTGTCTTCCATGAAGAGGAACTCAGGATCCACAGCACCTCTGAACAGACGCACGTGAGGTAGGAGAACCTCGGTACAATAGCGGACACCAGTGACTGAACCTAATTGGAAGATGAGGAGGTCAGTACGGCTACTAAGCATGATACCGCCCCAAACGAGAACTCCGCCACCTCCAAACCGGACCCTTTCTATGATGTTCGAGGTGTGATTGCGTGTTCCCTGCTCTCTCCAGATGTGTATACTTCCAGAATCGCTCGCCAGACTAAATCGGCTGTCATCCGCAAAGAGATCTCGACCCCATTACTGATCTGTCCAGTTCTTGTGTTCCTGGCACCACAAAAACCACCGTCTCCGATGAGCAAGCGTTAATGGCACACACCGTACTGGTCGTGGTGCAAATAGAAAACCTTTGTGCAGCCTCCTGGCTACGGTAAAACGCGATAACGGACGTTCAGTTATCTGTTGCATGTGCCTTTCGATTTCTCCCGCTGTCTACTGTCTGTCTCTTCTCGCCTGTAGGACAATATACCGGTCGTCCAGCGTCGTGGTTGCTCCTCGACGACCACTGCTAAACTCTCGGACAGCTGTTTATCTCGTTTGAAATGCTCACCAAGCTGGTGAAACGATGCTGTGGGCGATCCCGAACTCCTCGGCCGCACTAGTCACACTTTGACCTTCTTCCAACTTCCCAATGACGCGACCTCGGGTAAAGTCATCCAGATGTCGTCTACTGGATTGCCTGTAGGCCATATCACACAGTGGCAGCAACTCGACGTCGTTCAAACCGATGTACACCGTGCATTAGCTTTCACCGAATTGCTCCTCTGAACAGACGCTCAGCAATTCTGCCGAATTGCTGAGCGTACACTACGCCATGTTGCATATATGCCCATGCCCTACCGTACCAGACCCTAGTCTATCTCCTGAGTGGTCTTTCGATCCGTTCTGCCTGCTCGTTCCGCTGTTATGCTAATTTCTCCTCTTCGTCCTTAATTTTTGCACACCAGTGTATTTTCAATATAAAGTCTTTCAAATAGTCTTAACATAAAAACTTTTTATAACTATCTTTCGGGGTGAAATAAGCTTTTATCTTTATTATGTTTAATTTCAAATGAAACTCTTGCAAGAATATAATAATGAAAATTTAGAAACCCACCATTTCACCCACTGTGATGTACCTAATGTGAGGAGATACATGAAGTACAAGGTGAGATAACTTTGAGTTTGAAAACAGGAAGTTTTAGAACATTTGGGCTCATATGAGAAACAAAAACAGGATAACAGACACGAAAACACAACGTTCGACAGTTACTTAAAGAGATAATACTTACCTTTTCATCTGTGAAGAAATTTGTTTGGAATTGGGAACTTCTTCTCTCCCCCTCCCCCCACCGTCCTTCACTCGATCGGTCCAATCCGTCACTCCAAACTTCCCCAGGTCACGTCGTGTGCTGTCACTCCATCGTTTTCAGGGTCGTCCTCTTGCTCTCCTACCAGATGACGTGAATCGATAAGCTCGCTTGACTCCACTGGACTCCCCATTCGATCGACATGGCCTAGCCAACTAAGTCGTACAGATTTCAACTCGCCGACAATCAGGGGTGATTTATAGCTTTGATATAGTTCTATGTTATGCCTTCTTTTTCATACTCCACTTCCAAAAATCTTTCTAAGTATTTTGTTTTCAAATTGTTGTAGCATATTGTAGTCTTGGACAGTTGTGCTCCAGGTCTCAGCTTCATATAAAGCTATGGGTCTAATGCAAGTTTTATTAAGTTCAATTTTAAGTCTGTGTGATATCGTTTTATAAGACAGAAGAAGCTGCATCGAAAAATAAGCTCTATTTCCAGACTGTATTCTAGCCATTATTTCAGAGCTGATTAAATTTTTATAATTAATAATGGATTCCAAGCATTTAAATAAGGTTACATTTTTGAAATTCATATTGTCAATTTAAAAAAGGGAGTGTGGGTTAGTATTACTTCTCGAGGCCATCAGATATTCAATTTTTTCTTGATTAATTTGGAATCCAATTTTTTCAGAAGCTAATTTTAATTTTTCAAAGTATTTTGTAAATCTTCGGATTATCGCCAACTAGATCAGGGTCATCCGCAAATCCCAGGATCATTTCTTCCAGCAGAATCGCCTGAGGTTATTTCCCTGATACATTTCTCCAAAGCGAGGTTAAAAAGAATTGGTGAGAGAGCATCTCCCTGCTGCAAACCAGTTGTGATGTTGAATGCTTCTGATTTTGTTCCAGTTGAGAAGACTATGCTTCTACTCCCATCCAGGCACACCTTTATCAGGTTTATCAATTTTTGGGTTAATCCCAGGGCCGGATTACGGGGGTCTATTGGGGCTATACTCAGCCTTGGGGCCCACCATGACCAAGTGCCCAGGAGACATGTTTGGACAAATAATAGATAGGTAAGTAGAGAGAGAGAGAGAGAGAGAGAGAGAGAAAGAAAGGTTTGTAAAACAGTTTTACTTTTGCATCGTAAGATTTCTACTTGTTCATAAGCAGAAGCTGGTACTTGAACACATTTGAAGGCAATGACTTAACAAAGGGTAAAGATTTCAATGTCTCTGTGTACAGCGGGGGTCTGCGAGACCGTTTCAGCTTTTTCACTACCATCCACCCGCACTTCCTTATTTGCACTTGGAACCATTAACGGTAGAAGTCCCGTGCGGCTTCACATTGCATAACAAAAAAGATGCACTAAGAAAAGTATACAAAGCTAAATCATTAAAATATTTCAAGACGAAATCTAAGAGTCTTACACTTTTAATTCATGTTCTTATGAGAAAAATGAAAAACACAGTGACTTAAGTATGAAAATTCGGCAGATAATTTATTAGTCTGTAGAATGCACTACGTATTAATTACCACAAGCATATTGCTACAGTTTCTTGTTTTAACGGATTTCATAATGATTCCCCATCATAATTTTTTGAGAACCCACTCAGATGTCTTAGCCTTGGGGACCACTCAAATGTCTTAGCCTAGGGCCCACTAAGGCCTTAATCCGGCACTGGGTAATCCAAACTCTTTTAGTGTGTTCCACAAAATTTCTCTATGAATACAATCGCAGGCTTTTTGAAAATCAATGAAAAGGTTATGTACAGGATGATTGTATTCCCATTGAAATGGGAAATAACGTAGTAAATTCCTTTTGCAGGGATAACAGAATTCTTGCTTTGTTTCCAGCTGTCGAAACTGCTCTATATCATCATCAATAATTATCAATCCACTGCCGGATGAAGGTCTTCCCAAGTTTCTTCCACAACTGTCTATATTGCGCCAGTCTCCTCCGTGTCACTTCCGCATATTTTAGAATTTCATCCATCCATCTCCTGTGTGGTCTTCTTCTGGGCCTTTTTTTGTCGCTTGGAACCCAATCTAGAATTTAATTGTCCATCGGTAATCCAGTCTTCTGGAAACATGTCCTGCCCAGCCGTCCCGGTGGCTCATTGGTCTAAGCACTGGCTTCTGACCATTCTTCCGAGAAGGGTCCGGGTTCGAATTCCAACGAAGCATGGGCCTTGTTTTTTTCTTACGGCACTGGCTCTCTCCCTTTCCTGGAACCAGTAGCCTTAAATTAGGGACGGCCGACTGCTTATATCCCATTGAGTTGCTCAAGGTGGTCATTAAACCTTCAATCAAAAGAAAAAAAATGTCTTGCCCATTGTTATTTCAGGGATTTTACTCTGATCATGAGGTCTTCCACTCTTGTCATTTTCCTTATTAATGAGTTCCTCTTCTCATCTCTCCTGGGTACACAAATTATGCATCTGTCCATGCTTCCTTCAGTTGTCTGCAGTCTTTGTGTGTCTCTTTTAGTTAAGGTCCAAGTCTCCGCTCCGTCCCCCTGGAAGGAGGTACTGGTTCTTAATTCCTCTTAATAATTGTACTATTTCTTCCAAAAGCTCTGCAACCAAATTTTATACGTTGATTAATTTCTTCATCAATGTGACCTTTACTTGATATCTGTTGTCCAAGGTAAATGTAGGTATCGGTTATCTCTAGCTTTTCCCTATCAATCGATAAATCCTCATTTCTTGTAAAAGCATTGTACATCAGTTTGGTCTTTTGGAAGTTCAGTTTTAATTCTACTTCTTTACTGTTGTCAGCAAGTTTCTGGATCATACTCTGTAGCTCTAAAAAGGTAGCTGTAACAATGACTACGTTATCAGCAAAACGAAGGTGAGTTAAATAATCTACGTGAATCTTTATCCCTTTGTTTTTAAAGTTCAATAATTGAAAGACATTTTGCAATGTAGCATTAAAATGTTTGATAGATATGGTGTCACCTTGTCTTACTCCATTTTGAATTTTTATTGGTGCTATATCCTCAAATACCTTAACCTTTGAACTTGCATTTTCATAGATCTTACTATGATACTAATGTACGTATGTATCTTCAGTACCGTAGGATTTTAAAGCCATTGTAACTGCTGATGGTTTCAAGGAATCAAAGGCATTTTATTATCGATAAATGATATACATAATGGAAATTCATATTCTGTCGTTCTTTCCTTCATCTTTATCAGCACATTAATACTATTTATAGTGCTGTAGCCACTCCTCCATCCAGCTTATTCTCTCGGCTGAGATACGTCCAGTGTTACCTCCAAGTGAGGTGAAAGAGCCTTACTGAAGATTTTGTAAACCACTGATAGAAGGCTGATGGGCCTGTAGTTTTTGAGATCCTCAATGCCACCTTTTTATGTATCAGGATCATTGTAGCATTGTTCCAGTCCACAGGAATCATCCTTTTATTGAGCCATCTAGCGAAAACTTGGGTGAGTCTAGTTCGAATTTCGCCACTTACTTTTTGTATAATGTCCACTGCATTTCCATCTTCTCCTGGAGCTTTTCCCCGTTTCATGTTCTTAATTTCATGTGTAACTTCTACCCGGAGAACTGGAAAGACTTTAGTGCTGGTACCTTTCGTAATGTCTAGAGTAGATGTATCATCTTTTTCATATACATGCTGGCCACCCAAAATGCAGCACCAAGAAGGACACGAGATAGCAAAGCCAGATTTACTGGACACATAACAACTGATACAAAGATGAAACGATTGAGCTTGCAGGGCCGTGAGACTTGCGGAACACGCAGACATCAATAGTTCGTGTGGCCCCCATGGCAGGCAATAACGGCCGCTACACGCCGCGGTATCGAAAGAAAGAGGCTTTGGATGTGGGCTTTAGGTATGTCAATCCAGGCTGCTTCCACACGTTGCCACAGCAGCTTCCACACGATCCAGGCTGCTTCCACACGTTGCCACAGCTGCTTCCACACGATCCAGGCTGCTTCCACACGTTGCCGAGTGGCTTGCCGGGCCACTCGGTTGCCGATCAGCGACCAGACGTGTTCGATGGGCGACATATCGGGAGAACAGGTGACCCACAGCAGCAGTGACACCTGGTGAGCCGTAAAGAATTGCTGCACGATGCGTGCCACGTGCGGGCACACATTGTCCTGTTGAAACGTGGCCGCTGGCTGGTCCTGCAGGAAAGGAAGGACTACGGGCTCCAAAACGTCGGAGATGTAGCGGTGGCTGTTGATTGTACCAGCGATGCGTACCAGAAAGGTGCTGTTGTCATATCCAATTGCGCTCCAAACCATAACGCCGGGCGACTGACCAGTGTGGCGATGCATAATGCTGGCGTCATACAGTCTCTCGCCGCGGTGCCACCACACGCGGATTCGACCATCGTGGTGTTGCAGGCAGAATCGGAATTTGTCGGAGAGGACAATGACGTTCCATTCCGTTGTCCAGGTGCGTCGTTCAATGGTTTACTGCCGCCGCACTCGCCGGTGGTGTAACGTCAATGGTAATCGGAACAATGGGACCGTGCGACAAATGCCCGCTCCTGCATACGACGTCGAATGGTGCGTTCTGACACAGGTTGTTGCGCAACACACCCTAAATCCTGCGCTAACGCGAGCCGTCAATGCCCGCAGCACAACATTCCTGTCCTCTCGTTCGGTGGTGTGCCGCGGGTACGGCAATCACTCACGTCCGTCCGTCTGTACCTCCTGTACCCGCTCAGTGTGGCTGAATGTCGTCCCAGACGGACGCCGATGTCTCGGTACGATAAACCGCTGTCGCGATAAGTCACTGTTCGTCCTCTGTCAAACTCCGCATCGTGCTGGAATGAGTGCCGTATTCTGCTACGAGGAATCAGGAAGCTTTCCACGCACAGATCCGGCAGCACAACACACTTCCACTACTTACACCCCGCCTTCTGTGCACCCTTCTTAGAGTGCTTCTCGGTGCCACATGATTTCCATATGCCCTGCAATGCTAATCGTTTGCACGTCCTCTCGCGGGCGACGCATGCTGCGAATTTCAAGCCAATCGGATGCTTCCTTCTTGGTGTTGCATTTTGGGTGGCCACCAGTGTAGTTCTTAATAGAAATATTTCACTCTTTTCAAAATGTTGCCTTTATTTCTTGTTTCAGTGTACATGTAATAACACACTTATATATCATCTGAAAAATCGAACCGATACCCAGCTCTAAAAACCAGCAAGAAACATTAGCCTCTGGCCACTCGGTCACAGGTTCGGCTCGGTGCATCCTTAAATCCTACAGACTGAAACGGATTCGACACACGGAATGAACGTCATGACAAGAAAAACTTAAATTGGACGCTATATGGAAACCCATATAATGAAAGATCATGTCGATGTAGGAAACACTGTATTTTAGAAAGCTTAAAACAACTGCAAATCGCAGGCTGGGAAAAAAGTGTAAGGGAGAGTACGGTGGTGGAGGCTAGTGCTTATTTTAAAATTTCGTCTCATGAATTTTCAAAATGTTTCGATTTCATTCTACTAATTAAAATTTGAGATTTGTACATGGAATAAGAATATTGTTGTCTGGGGCTGAATGAGAAAGTTCTAATTAAATAAAGTAACGCTAATAATCCCTAACTGTTCCTCTTTTCTAGCAATTTTATTATGTAATGATCTGGTCTTAAAACTGCTGTTGCGTTTGACAGTATTATTGTAATTCCAATTTCAATGTCTTTTAATGATCTGCTCTTTTAACTGTGGCATGAAGCACGTTGCAAACTTTAATTTTAATAATGCTGATATTTGGTACTGTATTTCGAACTTCCTGAAACTTTAAAATTAAATTCTTCAGTTTTTTAGTTAGGATATGCATGTGTGTGTGTGTGTGTGTGTGTGTGTGTGTGTGTGTTTGGACGATAGATATCAAGCAAGAGCTGAGTCGAAGAAGACATCATTAGGCGTATGAACCTTAGTTGGAGAGATTTTTGAAGAAACAGTACAATTATGAAGAGCAGGTTACGATTTTGTCTTAAAATTAAAGTATTTAATCAATGCTTGCCTCCAATTCTTACTTATGGATCAGAGACATGGGCCGTAACTAAAACAAACATACAGATGCTGCGAACAACTGACAGAAGCATGAAGAGGTACCTACGAGGTGTAACCACGAAAGATGGGAAAAGATACTCATGGAATAGCAAAATAACGAGAGTGGATGTTTAAAAACCCTTAAGTGGCACTGGGCTGGACATATTTCTAGAAGAACTGACCATAGATGAACTGAAGTAGTAGATTGTTTTCGGTTTTTTTGTTTGTTTGCAGATTTAACAACCACCGTGAGCAACTCAATGCGGGCTACACGCAGACGCCCGTCTTTAATTAGGATGACTGGTTCCAGTAAAGAGAAAGCCTCACTGGGATTTGGACCCGTGCCCATCTTAAACAAATGATCAGAAACCAGTGCTTAGATCAATGCGCCACCAGGGCGACAAATACTAGACTCGATACCAGGGGACAGGAAACGACCAAGAAGAGGACCACGTGGGAGATGAGTGAATGAAATCGGAAATCATGCTGGAGTGAACTGGAAGACAGTGGTCACAGAGATAAATTTTGTAGAAATGACTTGTGGAGACCTTTATCCAGCAGTGGATTGATAATTGTTGTTGATGATGGTAGTAATATATAGAAACACATAGATAGATTGATAGGCGTATATTCTGGTAAACAAAATTTATTAAGAACAGTTGAGAAATCAACAGTTAATTTAATTTTCGAAGCACCTGGAAGCGTTCAGGAATCATTAGTTGACGCCATACTCGGATGAAAATTGTGCAATGCCGGTTTGGCTTTCTCTTTACGAAACTTTCAAGTTTTCTGACGAGCTCTATGTGAATAAAATAATACTCGATCTACGAGCATCAAATAATTCCAGATATTTAATTGGAGTGACACTTCTCTCTTAGAAGTATATGTGTTTCGAGCCTTTTCCCTTACCACAATCTCTAAGCTTCCTAAGCGCTCTGCCACCCGTAAACTTTCCTCCTATCATTATCGTTGCGAATAATAATGAATAAATAAACCGCCAGTGTGACTCTTGAAACTGTTTCGCAAACCAGATCTCGTTCATAAAGAATAATTTATTTAACATTTTATAGGCAGCAGTATTCAATTACTTAGGAGCATAAAATGGAGATTTTCCTCGATGCGATCAATTCCGTTGTGCCTGCGAATGCATTCACTCGAGGCCGTGCTTCTGCTATTCAATATCTGAATAAATCTGACTGCATCTCTTGAGAGAAACATCTTATTAAGCGTCCTGTGTTCGGAGTTAGGTCTTACATGGAAAAGACAGCATTTGAGGATGCTCCATTCATTGATCATCTATCTCTGAGCACGCTCCAATGGTTCACCGAGCCGTTCTCCACGGTGAGAAACACGGTTTGCCCTGTTTATCTACATCCGACCTTGCTTGTATTGCAGCCCTCCATCCTGACTATATCCCCTCCCTCATCTCCTTGCTTCCCTTGTTTCTCCTATCATAACTCCCCAGTGATCACTAGACATCTGTTATCGTGATGGTAGACGTAACTAATGGTGCCGTAATCTACCACTTTAATTGCACCATAAATTCGACGCTGTTTTGCATAAAAGGTTTTTGACAAATATTTTCCCCGCGTGTCTTATCCATTTTGTGGTCGTGCCAGACGTCTCAGATTGGTCGTTCTTTCACTTTTTTTTTTTATAAGAAATCAACGTTTTTGAAAAATGGAAGGCAGCTTGATGCAGAGAGGTCGGAATGAGGTTTTTAATTGCGTCGTGGCTTAGGAAATTGGAAAGAAAGAAAGAAGTTACAGGGCGAAAGTTTCAGGCTCTCGCACTTTGCTTTTATCTTTTCCTAATTTATTTAACGTTATGAACAAGTGTTTAGAGACGCACCACCAAACGTGTTGCACGATTGCATGTGTGCGACCCTTCTTAAAGCAAGGAACATCTGGGTTTCTTTCATTAATGAGTGGTAAAGGAAAACTGAAAAGGAAATTAACGGCTATGAAAAAAATTATGATAAGGAAAATAGAAATTTAATTTCCAAAATGTGTTTTTATTTTTGAATGAAGGTTTAACGACCACCGTGAGCAACTCAATGGGCTATAACTCAGCAAAAACACAAGTGTTGGGAAACTGTTGGCCACCAGCTGGCAGTGATGGGTTATTGTTGGCTGTAATATGTCGCTCAAGGTACTGTAGGGTTCCTTTGCTGGCAGCGCAGCTTTGGCAGCCATTGATGGTAATGCAGTATTGCTGTGAATTACGGGCCTCCAAGCAAGCGCCTCTAGTGGCCCGTAGCTGGCAACCGAAGCAACCCCAACATGAGGTAGAAGCAACGGGACTGCGCATGCGCAGAAGCAACACGTCCGCATTCTCTAGTGGTACCATTTATTTGAAGAGGACGCCATCGCCATCATGTTATTTTAGCGAATGTTAAGAAAAAGGGAAGCCGTATGTGAAGAGGCGAATTAATTTCCTAACGAAATACCACGTCGACAAAGATGACCGTCGGAAGAAAATTATACAAATGATTAATGAACTGTAAGAAATAATCAATTACTTTCATGTATTTACAGAAACTCGCTTCGTAGCAAAGTTCCTGCACGAACACACAGAGAATCAAGAGTACAGACAGCCGGGAAACACACCCACGCCATTCCCATGAATAACAAGAAATGATTTCCGTAAAACATACACTAAACCGCTTCAAACAAAAGTCCCGGAAAGACATAAAAATTCATTATGCTGGAAAAAAATAAGAATTATTCGAGTACAAAATTTATCAATTATCTCAACAAAAAAGGAATACCATAAAGCAGTCACCCGTCCATAATTCAGGGTCACTGGTTCCAGGGAAGGGAAAGAGCCAGTGTCGTAAGCAAACACAACACATTCATGCTTCCCTGGGATTTGAACGCGGATCTATCTTGTATGAATGGTCATAAATCAGCGCTTAGATCACGGCACAACTAGAGCTGCTCCAAAAGTTTATATAGAGTGCTCTTTTCAATCGAAGACAGAAATTATGTTCATGAGATTGAACGATATGGATCATAGTTTCCTGCAACGAAAGCATGTTTTCCGTACCCAATTTGGGTGTGGGTATTTTATCAGGTTTTCTTTTCTATTATTTACATCTCTGCAGTCAGTTATATACATCAGAGATGGGCAGAAATGCATTACAAAGCAATGGAAGTACAGATTACAATTAAAGTGTAATGAATTACAGGGTAATGCAGTAATGCAATAACAGGTAATGCATTACAAGGTAATCCCAAGTATGGTTTGCACAAGGTAGTGGAATTAGTCTGTAATGCATTACAATGAAGAGGATATAATTCAATTATTTAATAATGCCATTCCAACGCAATGGAATTATTTGGTAATAAAATTAGACAATTTGCAAAAAATAATTACATACTAATAGTTTATGGAAATGTACGTCTACCAAAAGCTTTGTCTAGAAGAGTCGGCCATGTAACATACCAGACAGAAAATAGTAATGAATTGTTCTTTGTTGAAGACTAAGATCACATGCAACGGCATTGATCTTTCTTTCATTTTCGTACTATTCTCTAACCGAAATAAACATCCCATTCGTACTTACTTTTCATATGTATTATTTCGTTCAAATCACTTTACTTGCGGCTAAGACGGGGCAACTACTCATGTCATACACGTACAATCTCCAATACCTACATACACGCATTTGAGTTCCGAGAGGTCGACAATTGTCAAATAACCTAGACAACGTGTAAGGGTGTACTGGTTGCTGGTTTATTCATGTTGTGTTGTTAGTTATTGGTTAATTACCAACATATAGTTAACCATTACGATTATAATGGGTAACTGCTACATGTCATTACAATTACCATGTAATCGTAATGCTAAGTTCTTGTTCCCATTACCATTACTCTGTAATGCATTACCGATTAATTCAATTACGATTTTCCCCAACTCTGATATACACAGTGCTTTTGTGTATTGCTCAACTGCCAAAAATATACGAAATAATAATACCAATAATTTTTTCTCGGGTAATAACGTTTTCTAATGCATATTTCCAAGCTTGCCTCCATTTGAGTTTTCATTCGTATCTTGAATTTGTTACTTCTCTGTGTGATTTTCTTTCTGAACGGCATATCACTTCCTCGACTTTTTTTACACGTTTGGCAAGACTGATGGCGAATTAAAGCTAAATGAAAACTGCGTCGTGATCAAAAGAACAGAAAGAATGGTAGTACGATTGTGAGAGATTTCCTAACTGATATACACATAGGCCTCTGAATCAGAAACCTTTAAGCAATTGTACATAAACGTCACATACGCAGCGTATATGACCTTGGTCACGTGCGTCACCATGTGATCTAGGCAACTATTTAACATTGCTGCTCGTCAGTTCTGATAATCACAATAGGAAAAACAAAGAATCTTTCAGATTTCGATAAAAGTCTTATTGCGGGAGCGCATCTGGTAGGAGCGACGATTTTGAAAACAGCATAGTTGACTGGTTCCTAAAAAGGTGCGAAATTCCGGTTCTTTAATCAATGGAAACATAACCCAAATTGCTTGTATAAGAGGACTAATTGCAGTGCGACGACAATGTGTCAGGAACGAGGTCGCCATCATCTGAGAGAGCTTGTACGGAGAGACAAGACTTTCTGTGTGCAGCAGGTGACCGAAGCATTCAATGAAGACTATTCTCTAATTTCAGAAAAATATGCTCAGGGAATTGAAGAGGATTGACATTGGCAGTCTCATGCCCATAAGGAAGCCACTGATTCCTGAGAAAAACCGGAAAGTTCGTCTACACTGCTGTCACGAACACCATGACTGGGAACTGCAAGAATGGGAAAATGTCATGACGTCCAATGAGTCACGGTGCACCTTCTTCTGTACCGACGGTAGTTAGAGAGTTTGGTAGGAGCTCCATGAAGCAACGAACCCAGCTTGCATTGTGAACACAACTGAAGGTTCTGGAAGTGATGACGTGGTGTGGGACACGTTCTGTTGTAACGTAACGGGTCCTCTGTTATTGCTGAGAGGTCGGATGTCCTCTAAGGTATATCTGAACATTGTTGCCGATTGAGTCCATCTTGCAATATTAACTTCTTATCCAGCAGGTGACTGCTGTTTCATAGATAACAATGATACTAACCATAGCGCAAGATGTGGTCAATAATAGTTCAAGAAGCATGATATTGACTTTTACCAGTTTCCGTCGCTACCACAACGTTCGGATCCTAACTCCATCGATAATGTTTGGGGTATGTTAGAAGTGCAGATCCGAAGGCAAAGTTTTCTTCCGCAAAATCTGAGTGAGATTAAGTACTGTCTGGTGAACGAACGCCTATTATTCTCTATACGTAGATACACTCCAGCACATTGTGGAATCTATGCCGAATTACACTGAAGGGCAATGGAATTAGAGATACCCGTATAGTAAAGTGAAGCTTCGCCCTGATGACGGCGGCGATTCGTTTCGGCATGGATTCGACAAGACACCGGAAGCGTTGGGAAACCATAGGGATCCACGACCTCTGAACAAGCTCCCACAGTTCACGAAGCTTTGATGGAGGGGGTCAGAACCTCGAACATCTCTCTCGATGGCATCCCAGATGTGCTCGATTGGATTGAGGTCATGGTGACCTAGCTGGCCAAGGAAGCGAGGTCACGTCGGTGGAGTGCTCATCCAACTATTCGGATACAATTCTGGAGCAATGGCACGGTGCATTGTCTTGTTGCAGGATGAGATCCCCAGTGGGATGTTGAAGACGCACAAACGGGGGAAATGGTCGTCCAGGATATTCCGGTAACGTTGACCTGTGAGGGACGATGTCACACGTACCAGGGGTCCCATTTTAGTCCCCGTAAACAATCCCCAGACGAGAATGCCACCCCCACCAGCTTGAAGGGTACCCTGCTGGCAAGAAGGATCCATCGCTTCATGTGGTTTGCGCCGTACTCGTATCCTGCCATCCGCATGTACCAACGTGAATCTCGACTCGTCAGTCCAGGCAACATTTTTCCACATGTCTAGGGTCCAGTAGCGATGTTCTCGCGCCCATGCTAATCTTTCCACCCTGTGATGTGCAGTCAGAAGCGGTACCCTCGTGGGACGATGGCTTCTGTACCCCATCGCGAGGAGATGTTTCTGGATGGTGTGGCTGCTTACACGTTTTTGTGCACCAGCATTAAATTGCAGAGTGATTTCTTGCACTGTGGCCCGTCTATCCGCTGTTACAATGCGAGCTATCCGACGATGACCCCGCCCATCCACACGCTGTTGTGCACGGCAGTTGGCCCTTGCAGGGATGGTTTTACCTGATTCGATGTACTCATGGAGCACCCGTGATACAGTGGCTCGTGAAAATCCCAGTACCAGCGCGGCTTCCAAGATGGAGTGACCCATTCGTCGGGCCCCGACAATTTGCCCACGATCAAATGCGCTTAGATCCTTCGTCTTACCCATACCGCGTCCGACTCTTACTGATTCCCGTCGCATCACTCCTTATATTGTCGGATCGCTGCATACGTCATGTTGTTTCCGTTTACAGGGCCACCCACAGCGCCACATTTGCATAACGCCAGCTGTCTCTAATTTAATTGCCCTTCAGTGTACATACATACATACTGTAACTTACGCTAAAGGATATCCAACCCTGTATTGAAAAACATTTCTAATTCAGTAGATGGTATGTGTATAGATTGGCATGTTAACTTAATATGACGAACGTTCAAATTCAGAATAGTGTGACTATACTATTAATCCGAAATTTCTTGGCGTAGAATATAAATAAAACTTTCCAAGCTTTCGCACATCAACCAGATGGCTTTTTGAAAGAAGGTAGACAGTTAACTGAAGTTAGCTGTCTACCTTCTGTGTACCTTCCTTATCTACCTACCTAAGGAAGGTAGACAGCAAACGAAGCAGCTGTCTAACTTCTGTCAAGGAAGGTTTGGTAGCTGACAAACCTTCCAAGTGTCTACCTGTCTGCCTTCTCTCAAGGAAGGTTTGGTTAGCTGTCTAACTTCTATCTACCTTCTTTAAAAATGTGCTGCTTATCTTCTGTCTACCTTCCTTGAAATTTAGCTGTCTACCTTCTCTCTATCTTCCGTTAGCTGTCTACCTTCCTTTAAAAAGCAATCTGGTTGATGTGCGAAAACGTGGAAAGTTTTATTTCTATTCTACACCAAGAAATTTCGGTTTATTGGTATAGTGATATTATTTTGAGTAGGATTGGTGTACAGTTCCTGCCCATTGAACTCGTTCAGATTTATATATAACGGCTGTTGAATATTATTGATGTTAGAGCGAAGTTTCAACAGTTAGTGAAAATATATTTTTGTTTGCTTTGGAAGTAAGTGGATTTAAACTTTTTGTTGAGGACTTAATATTCAGTCTGACTTATTGCTTATTTTAGCTGCAATCTTAACTTAGCATTGCAAGTGCTTTACACTTGTATACATTTAGCTAAAACTACACATTGTCAATGTATCAGAAGTGTTATTTATATTTCAGTGCCCCTTTTTATTTTCTCATTTCCGTATCATAGTTGCACAACCTTAATTTTATTTCACTTCCCACAGGCTGTTATTAGCATGTACTTCAACTTTTAAATCACTGTCTTGAAAACTCAAAATCTCAAGACGTTATCTAACTTTCGTTCAACAAATCATTAGGTGGAACGATAGTGTCTTGCAACAATGTTAGTTCGAAAGAGCTGCTCTTAATGTGAACTTATCAACTCTGATGTTATCGTTAACAAATCGCTCTCATATTGTTCTTGGATTAATCTTCGAAACTATATGCAACATATCATGATACTAACGTTTCACTTACTGCCAGTAATGGCAAGTATAGAAACTCGTCGGGCGAAATAATGTGTCGTTATGTCAGAAACGTTTAACGAAAAGAAACCAAATTTACATAAGAATACAGAAACTCAAAGGGATGGCTAAATTATAGGTATACGTCACTTGAATGTGACATCGACAATTTGGAAGAATGAAAGCTACTTGGATTTTAACGTACGCTTTTTTCATTCATAAGAATTGCAGTCGTGGTCCATCAGGTGCATATTAACCATTCATTTTTTATTAGTTGTTTTTGTTTTGTATCATCCAATGTTTACACCTCTATACCAACTGCACTTTATCTAACTGGCTCTTTTGCTCTGTCAATGAAAGTATTTGCGATCCGAGACATTTACCAATAGATTTGTATTCCTTGTCTACTCTCTGCATCATTATACGTTCCCCAATGGGATTTTCCTGTCTGTCAACGAAACTTGAGCATTCTTTTGGTTACCCTTCGGTAGTTCAGAGTAAGAACACATTATCTTAAAATGCTTTGCATTCTGGATAATTACGATACAGGCCGTACTTTATTTACTAAGGTTAAAGTATCAGTTTTATACAAAAGCACAATGCCGGAACCATAATGCTATAAAATCAAAACATTATGGTTTACAATTATATCTGACTTCGTTTCCTTGCAGGAATGATCATAGTGTTTACTTCAGTTGGCACGAGAAGGGGGATACAAAACCGTTAATCAGATTAAGGCCGCCCAAGTGGTCGATTTGTACGAAGCGTTGGCCTGTAATTACTCGTGCCAGGTGTTTCCGAGCTCGAAACACGGACGTGACAGATGGAGTTCTTGTCTTATGACACTGGGTCTCTTCCCTAGAGCGAATGGCCTCAAATTAGGGACAGTCGACTGCTCATAGCCCATTGAGTTGCTCAAGGTGGTCGTTAAAACTCCAAACAAACAAACAAATAATAATAAATTTAAAATATTGCAAAGATACGTGTTGAGAAATGTTGTTTGAATTAACTCCTGGAGGGATTATTTTCATCACCAGAATATTCCATATACGGGGGATTTATGGCTACAATTGTAATTCATTTAAAGACATTATGCAGCATTTTGCTCAAAATAAATACTGTGGTCAGCTGATATTGAGATTCCTTCTCCACGCATTTCTGCCTAGCACCAAGTCGTTCTTGGGATTCTTGTCTTTCATACCTTTCCGTGAACCCCCATGTTATTTTAGTTTTCCCTTCCGGATATTTTCTTGACAACGAGCTCCGTATTCAAAATAACCTTCGTGGTTACAAGAAAACACAATGGCCACTCGTATCATATTCTTTGATGAAACTAAATAACAATAGCGGTTTGATCCGTATCATTTAAGGGGGCAATGGCTATTTTTTACTCTTAAGCGGTATTACACAAGAACGATCATACTAGTTCCTTATTTTGATGTCAAAAACATTTGTTAAATATATTATAGGGTCTATATAATATATAGAGCAGCGAAACATACCCAACACTTTAATGGTGAAAACATAAAAGAACGACCCATTCTTCTATTCCACTTGAAAGTTAGAATGCACAGCCTGGAGAACTTGTGGCAGACAATGTGCTACTTTGAGAACAAAAGCAGCAGATAACAACAATTATTGGCACCTTATTACTTTACAGCCCAAGCAAGAAAAAAATACCCATTATCTCTCCCGAAAATTTTAACATACACATCAACGCCCACTTGTTCAGTAGTCTTTGCTACTGCAAGAATAATTTGTACTCATTTTTTAGAAGCAACGGAAACTTTTAAATTATCTGCACGCTTTAAAACAGCAATCTTTAAGAACGCATACATTAAGAAATATTACGGAAAAGAACGGAATTTCTCTACTGCAGCAGTATAATATCTACAAATAATTAATCAGAGTTACAATTTGTGACATTAAGATCACATGGAATATCGCTATTTTTATTAAATGCGTAACCTATGGACAAACATTCCGACATAATGAATACGAACGGCTACAAAAATCTCCAACGAGCCAAATAAAGCCCTATTACATATAAGTTTACCAACCACGATAAATTTCGCGGTTGTTAAGCTTATAAACGCATGAAAAAAAATTTAGTAACAGTAACTGAAATCACAACTTAACTGAGATTGAAATATTTCAAATATTCCCCGAACCCCATAAGAAGGTAAATGTAAAACATCAGATTACCAATAATACATGCATAAATTGTTTTTAAAGAAGTTTCTGTGACCACCCAGAGCTTTGTAAAGTTTGCTGCTTCGAGGACTGTTGCACGCAACAAGATGTTCATGTATAGTTTTTAAAACTGATTTTAAAGTATTATCTTAAGGAATGGGCTTTAAAATTGTGATGTTTCAAGATAATTAATCACCGCCACCATAATGTTCGAATAACATTTTGTGTAAAATGAAAATACATAACAAATTGAATTCTAAGCATATTTGCACCTTAATCCACCCCCGACGGCTGTTGTCCACACAAGAACAACCTTCTTGTCTTCTGCACAAGCTAACTGCGCCGTACTTTCTTGTTTCTCATTGGTTGATCCCGGCTCCCTCGTTTCTATCGCAACTCACACACTTTGAAAGCTTCTGTCCTCTTCAACCGCAACAGATGTCATTTTGCTGCAGTAATGTCACAAAATACTAGCAAAAATATATTAAATAGTTTTAGTATCGTTATTTACAGATTTGCACAATAGTTGCATATTTCATTATTTTCTTTTACCATACATAATTCACGATGAAATTATGCTTACACCTTAAAGTACATTTTGTTTAAACGTCTTATCCCAAATAATTTAGAAAATCTCATGATATAAATCAATGAAGGAACAAACTTCATAAAACATAACACATCGATAGAATATTCGAAGCAAACAGAATATCAATTCCGAATCTGCTTGTTACACTTACTGGTCATCCATGTAACACATCTCAGAAAACTTGAATATTTCTTCGTCCTGGAGCGGGAATCAAACCCACAACTCCCGATTTCCGTTCGAGTATGCTAACCGTTGCACCACCCAGGACAGTGAAGTTCCAAGCAACTGAGACTAAGCAAACTTAGCTTAGGAATCTGAACATCCTCAGATTTTTGCTAGTCGAAGCACTGTTGCTTCCTCATTGAGCGGAACTCTCTTTACGAGACTCGAGATAATTACTGGTTCGGGCATAGGTACGAGATGACACATCTGACCACCGTGATTTTTTGCATTCTATTAGACATCACCCTTCGTCAGGTTTTGACGCCTTCCGATTCCCAAAATTCTGTGTCATTGAGGAATAGTCATCCAAACAACTTGCAGTTTTAGGGGTTTTTTCGGGTTTTGAGAAGGGGTCATTTGTTACCTATCTCTTCCAAAGATCTTCAACCGATCGTGGTGACATTTGCCACAGAGAAAGGGACGGAAATGGTGAGTGAAATGGGGTTGGTATCATGGTGATTGGTCGTGTCGTATAAAAATCATGACCATTAAAAAACTGACTAATTTTAATAATAATTGAAAAAATCCGCTCTCTATACGAGACTCGGGACAATGAGGTGTTCGGGCATAGCTACGACATGACACATCCGATCACCCTGATTTTTGGCATGCGATTGGACATCGTCCATGGTCATGTTTTGTCGCATTCCGATTTTCCAGTAGTTTCGCTCAAAATTTGCCAACTGTATCCGAGTTATTGGTTACCGTTGGCAACTTGTCCTAGTGGCGTTTTGCCACAACTCCCATGCGGAAACGGATATAGGTCGGAAATCACCAGTACCACAGATAAATCAAGGAAGGAAGAAATATTCCTCATAATACATGGGAAATCGATAGATTATTCAAAGCAAACATAATATAAATTCTGAATTTGCTTGTGACACTTACTGATCATCCATGTAAAACCTCTCAGAAAAATTGCATCGCTCTCTCAGAAATTTTAAAAAAATTTCCCGCTCCAGGGCGATGAAATTCTCAAGTTTTTTGAGACGTGTTACATGGATGACCAGTAAGTGGTACAAGCAAATGCAGGATTTATATTCTGTTTGCTTTGAATACTCTTCATATGAGATAAGTAGACAGATACCAATGTGAAATTCGGTAGCTAAAATTGCTTAAATAAGATTTAAATCCGTATAAGTTAAAGATGAAATTGGATCATCGCCGTCGATCAACTTATAATCTAGGCAGTGGAAATAAGGCCGCCCCGGTGGCGCAGTGGTCTCAGCGATGGCCTCTGATCATTCGTCCGAAAGGGGTCCGGGTTCGAATCCCAGTGAGGCATGGATGTTGTGTTTGTCGTACGGCACTGGCTCTCTCCCTTCCCTGGAACCAGTGACCCTAAATTAGGGACGAGCGACTGCTTATAGCCCATTGAGTTGCTCACGGTGGTCGTTAAACATCCAATCAAAAAAAAAAAAAAAAAAAGTGGAAATAAAGGAATATACGGAATGTTTTCAAGTATGCTCAAATTCGAGGTTGGGAACCTAAAATTCTGCAGCATACTGAATATAGAAAACAAAAAGGAGTAATTACGGTATGTCAGAAGTAAATGATATTTTATTTGTAAATTAGTAATACTGACACTCAATCATTCATTTCTTCATCCTCTGGATCACAAAACTAACGGGTTTGAAGCATTCCAAATGAAGACAACTTTACATAAGCATGATACATGATTTTTGCATCATATTATAGCTTGGCAGCAGCAACCACGGTCGTGTAATTCTTTAGGAGCAGTAGAGCTGTAGTGATTGGCGCAACGCTGGAAATAATATATAAAACCTATATAATAGGCTGCGTCTGTCCCTAACGCTCTGACGTTATTCAGTACTTGCAGCGCCATCTGCTTTTATCCGGTGGCCGAAATCGGTATTAAGCTCACCGCCATCGCACGATATGCAAAATCAAGGAGAAATACTGGAAAATAAAATAAAGTTAGTAAGACAAAGGACTTCATCTGTGGCAACCCGCACGTGCTCGAACAACTGTCTGCGATGTTTGTTCGGTTACGTAGGTGTTATGTCGTGTTTTATTTCATTTTCTTTGCATTGCAGAATGATTTCATAAAACATTTCAGTCACAGCTTCTTCACTCGTGCATGGCACTTGCTATGGAGTTAGTCCCTGGAATATTTTCCATAATTTCATCAATTTTACTAGCAACACGGGACAACTGTACCTATATTATGGCACAATTTTAAGCCATGTATACTCAAAAAGAACGGCAGCCAAAGCGCAGGCGGAAGTCCTCTGGATTGTGATGTATGCATTTAATTCAACCTTTCTTTTGAGTTTGGGTGTCCTCAAGTAAAGTTTGTTTCTCCCGATTGAATATTGCCGTCCCGGTGGCGCAGTGGTCTAAGCGATGGCCTCTGATCATTCGTCCGAATGGGGTCAGGGTTCGAATCCCGGTGAGGCATGGATGTTGTGTTTGTCTTGCGGCACTGGCTCTCACCCTTCCCTGGAACCAGTGACCCTAAACTAGGAACGGGCGACTGCTTATACCCCATTGAGTTGCTCACGGTGGTTGTTAAACCTCCAATAAAAAAAATATATATATTCCTGTTGAATATTTCCTGATTTAACCCGATAGGATTTCTTTCGACGAGCTTTTTAAAGCTGGAATCCTAACAATGGTTCGAAGTGCAGTCAAAAGGTTAATAAAGCTAAGCTCGACAAGACTTTTGTTGGAGCTGTGTTCACAGATTGAGAATGCTATCTTCAGAGACTCAGAGATTGGGGAACGGTTAGAGATCACCGTTAGAAACTCAGTGAGCTATAAGCAGTCTTCCGTCCCTAATTTTAGGGCCACTAGTTACCGGGAAGGGAGAGAGGCAGTGTTGTAAGACTAATACAACATTCATGCGTCACCGGGACTCGAACCAGGACCCATCTCGGACGACATGGTCAGGCAACTGCGCCATTGGGGCTGCTCTGAGAAATATGCTATCAGTGGAGTACGATTTGTAATGTAAAACAGATTTATGTGGATCATATTTGATGACGGCGAGCGATAACTGTCCAACATATATCGTTACAAAACAGTAACTAGCAATGCTCTTCACCTTGCTGTTGCATGCGACATATTGATGTGACAAATTCTTCAGGTGCTGTGAGATAATGAATTTGTAAGTATTATCTCATCAGTTACCCTTGATCGTCCATTAGAAAGTGTTTAATTGGGAATTTACCATCGTTTAATAAAGGTTGCAGTTGCAGTTCCTTCGAACAGGCAACGGACGAATTAGAATAATATGAGTTCATCAAATTAAGTATAAGAGACATAGCATTTAAGGTGATTGTGAAGTTAAACCTTAAACCCAAAAATTTCTATAATCATTAAAATTCTATTATTCTGTAGGGTGATTTTAAATATTCAGTTCTCAGGTAACTTTCCAGAAGGTATTGGAAACTACGTCAAAAATGAAGATTACGGTTTCCGAGTGACTAACAACATCATAGACATAACTAAACCCAATTGTACTTAAACATACTATTTTGGGCGGTTACTTTAAAATTCCATGTCTCTAGCAGTGTAATGGAGAAACTGCAATTAATTTGCAATATCTTTAAACATTTTCGCCCTTGTTCGATATTCATGAACAATAAATTACAGAATATCTTTCAAATTAAGCGATCACACAGGACATGTCGAGCATCTGATTTAATCATATAGCTTTAGGCCACACAGGCAATCGATAGACAACAATTGACTATCATTCCTGTTCCACATATTATCTGTGTAACTCGTTAAATATGCTAGAAACCTATTATAGTTTGCGACCTCTCAGTTAGTAATTAACCGAGACCCTGGGGGGGGGGGACACCATTCCTGCTCTAGCTGACTTTTAGAATCTTCTCAGCAATTTATTATCAGTTCCGCCACGGATCGGCCCGTCTTTGACTTTCAAACAGACTGCTTTTTGCACCCGTTTGCTTCGGGTGAACATATCTCTCATCAAGCGACCACTGGCGTTTGCGTTTTGTAGTTTTATAGATAACGTTATGATGCGATGGCGTTTTTCGCCAAATTTGGTTGTAACGATATGCGTATATTAACTGTATTTCTTGCAAAGAAAGACTTTTGAAGTGTTGTTATACTGAGCGACTACTTAAAAAAGGGGAAAAGGTAGTGTGGGAAAAACTCCCACTCGCGACCACTGGCATTGTTCAACGTGTAGCTGCCAACTATGGGTTAAAAGAAGAAATTAGTGCGTGTAATCAAATATACACCACACCATCATTAACATCCGAATGCCTCTCTATCGATAGTGAGTTAGATCGTACGCAGGCATCGCGTCCTAGGCACGACTGCAAATATGCTAGTAGGGAATTGTTAAGACAGAAGGACTGCCACGGTGGCCCAGTAGCCTAAGCGCTGGCATATGATCATTCGTCCGAGATGGGTCTGTGTTCGAATCCCAGTTAGGCGTGGATGTCTTACTGTATTAGCTCTCACCTTTCCCTGGAGCTTGTAGCCTAATTTAAGGACGGGAGACTGCTTACAGTCCATCGAGTTGCTCAGGGTGGTCGTTAAACCTCAAACCAAAGAAGAAAAAAAGACCAAAAATAGGACTGTGAATGCAAGATGGCTCGATCGACAAAGTTAACTGATTTCCAAGGCGGAATAGAATGCCACATAACAAACCGCTCCGTGAGAGACATTTCAATGACATTGAAGATCCCTGAGTTGACGATTGGGAATGTGTTTTATAAATGGAAGCGGACTGCGGCCGAGTCAGGCAAGATACCACCCGTTGAGCTACTAAAGCTAACAAAATGTAACAGGAGAACTCTGCAGACGAGTATCCACTCAGAAAGCAAATTAACTTTTACTCAAATGACGCAAACCTTATGTGAGACTGTTTGGACTAATGTTAACACTAATACAGCGCGCAGGGCATTACGGTATAGCAACCACTCACAAGGCGCTAATCAACTCCACAAATGTTACACGCCGATTAAAGGGATGTAAAGAAAGTCAATCTTTGACTGTAGACAAATGGAAAACTGTGCTCTGAATTAACGAGCACACAGTCTACCAGTTGATGGTCACTTCTGGTTGTAACTAATGCCGGGAGAACAGTAACTAACTTCCGGACTGTATCATTCCGACAACCAAGTTTTGTGTCAGACAGTTCGACAATACGGAGCTGATCTTCATGGTTCAGCTTGGAAACATCAGTCTTTTTGAACTGATATTCCCAAGCTTAACCATGAAAGTCCGGAGATCTAACTCTACGTATTCAATTACCTACAATTTTACCAACAATTACCTACAATTTTTGTGACAGTACTTCAGAAAAGGTTTATACCTCTTTCAACAACGCACCATGTCATACTTCTCTTGGATTTGTAATAATGGTAATTGTGAATAACCTGTAATGATAACTGTAACTGAACAGGCTAGTTGCGAATAATGTTAATTTTATGAATTTCAATATCGTGTAAATACTTCTAAACTTTTAGTTGTTAATGCTTAATATTAATATGTAAATAATTAAGAACCTTGCATTTTGAGAATGTTTTAGATGTCGAAACAGTGGGAAACTTTCGATGAATATATTTATATTTTTTGTTCTATTTGCAGAGCCAGAATGTTTCCTAAAATAATAGTTAGTATATCTGCTAACTTCCTTGAAAACGACGTCACACAGGACGTCGTGTTTAGGTATCTACAATAGAAGATGTTTTTTTAGGGCCATTCATTAGAAAGCGATTCCGGTCTTTAGTAAATGGATCCTTTGAGCTAGTACTATTAGGTGGTTGACATTTTTTGATGCTGGCAAAAAAGCCGTGAACATTTTTTGACGCTGAGTAAAAGAGCTTTTCGTCGTGAGTTCGGACACGCGGTCATTGCTTAGGGCGAGAGTTTGGAAGTTAGGCGTTTAGGACAACGGGAGAGGGGATTTTGAAGAAGAAGAAAATGCCGTGTTCTTCAGAGAGTTTCTGACAAAGAGAGAGGTTGATAAGTTTGGAGGAAGGAGTTTGGCAGAGTAGATGAGCTAAACTTCGGAAAGGGGTGCGTTGTCTCTACGCACGAGCAGGAAATAATGAAGATGGAGGGTAATTAACGTATTGTACCTCTAGGCGTGAGTCCAACCGGGAAGTTACTTCAATAATCGCCGGTAACCCGCGATGAGTTCAAATAGAAATTCTGAGTAAAGAATTTCGTATCAGCGAAAAACTTACTGTTATCCAATCAATACTTATTTAAGATGCCTACGATGCTTTTTGAACCCTGCAACTTCTGATTTAATCCTATAACGCTACAAGTAATATAAAATGTCAAAACAACACTGTGACACATTTACAGATTGATTTCAGGATATGCGGCTCGAAAAGTTTGACCGAGCAGCCGTAAGTCCTGACCTTTATGAACCCAATAGAGAACTCCTTGAACGAGCAGCCCTGAGTCCTGACCTTTAGGAACGCAATAGAGAACTTCTGGAAGGAGCAGCCCTGAGTCCTGACCTTTAGGAACCCAATGGAGAACTTCTGGAACGAGCAGCCGTGAGTCCTGACCTTATGAACCCAATAGAGAACTTCTGGAACGAGCAGCCTTGAGTCCTGACCTTTATGAACGCAACAGAGAACTTCTGGAACGAGCAGCCCTGAGTCCTGACCTTTATGAATCCAATAGAGAACTTCTGGAACGAACAGAATTGTAAGGTACGTGGATGATTAGATCGTCCGTGCGACAAAGAAAGGTTTATTGGTCACTACCTTTATGGTTAAATGGCAAAACCTATCACTGGTCATTTACAAAAATACTGATGGAGATTATTCCACGAAGAGTAGTAGTGGCCGTCGTGAGGGCCAAAATTTTCAGTACACAATATTAAATTTTCTGTAAATAAAGATATGAGGCCGTCGTGAGAGCGAAAGGTTTCAGTACAAAATAGTACATTTCCTGTAAATACAGATTATTTGTAGGCATTCAGATATCCAGAAATTAATGGTACGTAAGTTTACATGCGTACAAAACCGTTACGCTCTCTCAAAGAGAAAAACGTAAGAAAGGTCAACCTACTCAAATTAAAAGGTTCTCCTCCTTATATTAAAAAGTATGAATTTATATTTCAATAAGTTCATGCCGTTTTTTACACCGCACTACAGGAATGTATTACATCAGAAGGGAAAACGGAACCAACCAGCTATGTATTCCCCCTCCCATTGTATACGTAGTGTTCCAACGTCTGGATAGGTCGGCAATTCCATTCTTGAAGAAAAGTGCAGGTTTTTGCTGCGAAGAAATCAAGGAAATTCTGGAGATCAACATCATTGTTGAACGTTCTACCATGGAGTGCATTTGACAGAGATCGTAACAGGTGATAGTCTGAAGGGGCGGAATCTAGGAAATAGGCCGGACGTAGAAGGATCTCCCATTTCATATCCTGAATGGCCATTTTGGTAATGTTTGCACTGTGAAGGCATGCGTTATCATGTTAGAGAAGGACGCCATGGCATCGATGTAGCCGTTTCTGCGGAATTACTCCCTGGACACGACGGATGTGCTCACAATAGAGTGCAGCGTTGATGGTCCGCTTCCTCGGCAGCAGTTCCTAGTGAGTAATGCCTTCCATGTCCCACGAGATACACAACATGATCTTCGCAAGATGAAGGTCATGTTTTGGACGTGGTGTGGGCGTCTTGTTTGGGCTTAACCATTCCCTCCGATGCCTGAAATTCACGTACAGGCACCACTTTTCATCTCCAGTAACAATACGTGACAGAAAGGGTTTGTGTTGCTGAGAACATTCGCAATAACGAGCGAGTAAGGAACCACATATGGCAACTCGTTGATTCTTGTTTTCCTCTGTGAGAGTGTGAGGCACCCAAGACCTCAATTTCTGGACCTTTCCCATACGTGCCAGGTGTCACACCACTGTTGCCTGATCACAGTCCATCTCAGTGGCCAATTCGCATGTGGTTTGAGGCGGATCCAATTGGAAGAGATGGTTCAAACGATCCTCATCAAAATCAGATGGCCGCCCCGGTGGCGCAGTGGTCTAAGCAATGGCCTCTGATCATTCGTCTGCTAAGGGGTCCGGGTTTGAATCCCGGTGAGGCATGGATGTTGTGTTTGTCTTACGGCACTGGCTCTCTCTTCCTTCCCTGGAACCAGTGACCCTAAATTAGGGACGGGTGACTGCTTATAGCCCATTGAGTTGCTCACGGTGGTCGTTAAACCTCCAATCAAAAAAAAAAAAATCAGATGGACGATCTAAGCATGAGGAGTCGTTGAGGTCAAAATTGCCACCTCGCAACCCCTCAAACCATTTGCGGTCTGTCTTCGGAGTAATGGCATCCTCCTCGTAAACAGCACAAATTTGTCAAATAGCATCGGCGGCTGTGGGTCCCTTGTTAAACTCGTAGAGAAGCAGATGATGGAAATGTTCATTGCTCTCTACTTGACATTCCATACTTCCGGACTTGAAAACCAAAAAACCATTAACAACAATCACACAACACAATATGATTTAGATACACGATATTACCGTCTACATTTTGATACACAACTGGTCATCTGCACCGTCACTACTGTCCTGGGAAACACTCGTGAAAGAAAACGGCATGAACGTGTGCATCAACCTAATATAATCCTTGTCTGAAACAATAGCGGAATTTACTGATATTTCTTAATGGTTTGGAGTTAGCCGCTTCAGTGTCTGATCGATAAGAGGAACAGGCTTCTGACGAATCGTCCGAGTTCGTGTTTGGATTACGGAGCTGGATGACACCCGTCTCTTTGAACCTAGTGGTCCGAAATTTGTGATGGACGATTGTCGGCAGCTATAGATGATCACTTTGTTCTTTAAATCTCTAAAACATACCCATTTAAGTTGATCACTTCATACACACGTACAGTGGATATACGTATTGGCGTGTAATCACGTTTCGACATGTCAACTGCCTTCCGATGCGGAACCACACGCCATTTTGTTTTACTGAGTCACAATCTCTTGTTATGAATATATGGTGCATAATCGACAACGTTTATGGTAAACACTGAAAAATGTGAAATATAATGAATAGTAAACTTTAAATAAACTTTATCGAGTTTTAGATTGGCACAGATGTTATCTCCACGGAAAGGAATATGTAACAAATGACTCCGGAACTGAACAAGCTTTGAGTAATGAGATATGTTGAAAATATTAACCAAGTAAGCAGAATTTCCCAAGAAAATCAAAACTACATCTCAGTAAAAAGTCATGCTTTTAAATTTTAACAGTTGATTCAGGGAAAAGGAAATTATATGAGCTTTTTTTCTCTCACGTTCTTCGCTGCTTTTATGTTTATTTTGTAAAGCATGCTTTCTTGACTTCGGATATTACTTGAGACAAAAAGTGGTGCTTCTACTGCGGAACATGCATGAAAGAAAACAAACAGAGCTCAGAGTAGAGTGAAATATATTCTTCTTTTCCTGCATAATATAGAACTTCAGTCAGACATGTTGCTGCTCCTTTTCTGGGTAACAACCCAATGTAACTCATTAAAGTAAAACAGCGTTTGCTGTCACCTAGGATGAGAACGGACATGTCGAAGTTTGCGCATGAGTA
The DNA here is from genome assembly GCA_039090855.1 of Macrothele yani. Classification (NCBI taxonomy): domain Eukaryota; kingdom Metazoa; phylum Arthropoda; class Arachnida; order Araneae; family Macrothelidae; genus Macrothele; species Macrothele yani. The sequence goes on from CM077029.1 coordinate 20,694,854, forward strand.
AACACCTCAGCTGCATGTGTGTAACAAGTGCTTCGCTGATCCGATTATTCATTAAGAAATACAAATATAACATCGTTTATTTTGCAAAAACTTGCGAACTTGGTTGCTTAAGAAATCTATATCATAATCGACGTTTGTAATGAGTTTACCGAATCAATTGAAAGCCGTGAGGCTGAAGAGGAGGATAATAACTTTGATGTAGCAAATAAAGGAGACCGAAGAAAGTTTGGTGTGTTGTTTCTTTTTTTTTTTTCTTTCAACGTGTCTCTTGAATAAAGGTACATACTTATGCTATGATCTGCTTCGTCCTACAATGAACACCATATCCCTGAACCCCCGATTTAAAACAATTCTTTCGGCTAAGCAAGGCTTAAATTTGAGAAAGAATATCCTTGCTTTTTGGTATTTTTCTAATTCATAACTTAGCCTCCAGAGCTCTTAAATACACAAGTTAAAATATGTTTTATTCATACATTACTTCTAAAAATTAGATTAAAAAAGTTCTTCTAGAATTGCATGCCCTTCGCACTAGTAAATAATGAAAACATTGTGCACTTTAACCCGTTGGAACGAATAAACTTTTAGTTAACAAAACGGGATGACCTCAGATCAAATGATTATATTTCGCTGTCTAAGAAGTGGGCGGAACGCAGCTAGAGCGAATGCACTTGAGCATCAGAAGGCGTAGCTCTCCCCTTAGTTTCGTATTCAAAATTCTCATTAGGATTAGGATTAACACAAATCCTGTCTGACCTATCACCTACCAAAGAGCTTTAAAACTGGTGAGGGACCTAAGACAGGAGAGCGACTAAGTTCGAGTCAGTGTTTCTATCCGGTAGCATGATGTTCGTGCCAGGGGGACTCGCCCTTCCTCATGAATGCTTAGGTCATGGAGCAGAGAATATAGGACTCGAAAAGAGCGCTTATTACTTTTATGGTCGGTAGTTTTGAGATACGAGGAGGAAAGGAATTGTTTTACCATAGCCTTAGTAAAACCCGGCCGTCACCTGCGTGAAGTTATGACGCATAAGGGCAATGGAATGCATCCGGCTCCTATGTCCTGACCTTTGACCCCACTTCACCTATTTTATTATATTATTATATACTATAATATTATATTATTATATCCTATTTGGGGAGCTTAGAAAATTTCGGCACGATTTTATTCAGTTACATCGTCCCCTTAAAGTGTTAAAGAATGCGTAACTATTCCGGTAAGGGGCGTATATGTATGAAGTTTTTTCTTCCTGTCTTTGCTTCCAGAATTGCATTTAAGACATTCTTTCTTCAACGCACAGCTGCGTCGAGGAAAAGCATTTTCTTTTTAATAATTTTCCTTTTTTTTTCGTTTCGGTGTTTAATGATCATCATTAGCAACTCCAAAGGCTATAAGCATTCGCCCGTCCCTAAATTAGGAACGCCGCCCCGGTGGCGCAGTGGTCTAAGGCGTTGGCCTCTGATCATTCGTCCGTAAGGGGTCGGGGTTCGAATCCCGGTCAGGCATGGATGTTGTGTTTGTCTTACGGCACTGGCTCTCTCCCTTCCCTGGAACCAGTGACCCTAAATTAGGGACGGGCGACTGCTTATAGCCCATTGAGCTGCTCACGGCGGTCGTTAAACCTCCAATCAAAAAAAAAAAAAAAAAATTAGGAACACCTTTTTCCAAGGAAAGGAGAAAGACAGTTCCGTAAAACAAACATTCCACCCATGCCTCATCCGGGACTCGAACCCGACACCATCTCGGACGAAAGTCAGAAGCCAGCACTTAGAAGAACACAGTTTTTCATAATGCATGGTTCTTCCGTTAGGGGCGCCAGTGTATATTTTTATATGAAAGAGTATCGTCTCTTCTTGAAGTCGGTTTGAAAAATTTATTGCTTGGTCAAATAGTGCACATTTTCCCAGCTAGGCGGCGTATAGCTATATTAGATTTTATTTCATACATATGCTTCTTATTACTCAATTTGAAAAATTCCTTTTGCTTTGGTTACTTATTCTATAAAAAGTATTTTTGGCCGCCCCGGTGGCGCAGTGGTCTAAGGCGCTGGCCTCTGATCATTCGTCAGTAAGGGGTCCAGGTTCGAATCCCGGTGAGGCATGGATGTTGTGTTTGTCTTACGGCACTGGCTCTCTCCCTTCCCTGGAACCAGTGACCCTAAATTAGGGACGGGCGACTGCTTATAGCCCATTGAGTTACTCACGGTGGTCGTTAAACCTGAAATAAAAAAAAAAAAAAAAAAAAGTATTTTGAGTTCAATTCGGGATTTTTTGAAACGCATGTTTCTGTCGAGAGAGGTCGTAAATACAGTAGTTATTAATGCTTTCAAGTGTTTCACCAATTTTATTATGTGCTTGAATTAATTCCCGATGTTTTTTTCCACACAAACACCTGCGTGTTGCCACAGAACGGTGCAGGATAGTCTATTCAAAGTAGTGTCAGTTGGCAGCTACAACCCTTTCCCACCGTTGGGGTAACAAATGGATTCCGTGGTAGAAAAATGTAGGTTTTTTCGAGGCGAACATTTATCGAGCCATTTTTGAATATCCGCGACAGAAAGGCAGTGCTGCTCTCACAGGCCATGTTGTAGCGACCGGAACAAATGGAAGTCCGAGGGAGCAATGTCCGGGGATTAAGGCAGGTGGGGTAAGAAGTCCCAGCCAAGTGCCTCCAAGAGTTCTTTCACGGACTGGCGACATGAGGTCTAGCGTTGTCGTGGAGAAGAATAACCTTGTCATGTGGGATCCAGTCTCCGAGCTACTGGATCATTCCCATTGCTTTTAAACGTTTGCTAACCGTTGCCTCATTGACCCTGTAGTGTTTCAGGCAACTCGTGGAGCGTCTGACATGAATCCTCGTCCAATAAGGGCTCCAATGCGCCATCTTTGAACTTTTTCGGCTGCCTAGGGTGCTGTGTGTGTCCACCACGTCATATTCGTTGGGTTTGAAGCGTCGGAACCACTCTCTGTATGTTGTTTCCGATAGAGAATGTTCCCCATTGGCCTGCACTAGCAAACGATGACTTTCCGCTGCAGATTTCTTGAGATGAAAGCAGAAGAGTAATGCTTCCCGCAAATGCTCCTTTTTGGTACGAAACTCGACATCGCAAATGCGATAGAAACTCGTGTTCTGTGTCCTCCGATCGCGTGTCACACACTGCTTCGCGCAGACTATGGACGGTATGTGCGTGCGCATGGCAGGTCACGTGTGGTCACAGCGCACCACTGCTGCGCTCTATTGGGCAACAGCTTGAATTAATTCAAGCACCTAATATATATCAAGCAACCACAAAAGTATTTTCCGCTTTTGGAGACTGAGACAAAGTATAACACATAAGTAGTAGAAAAGCAATTTATTTATGAAAATAATAACCATGGGCTTCAACAACAATCTGCCAACTTGTTAACATCGTATATACACCTTTGCAGTAAACTACCGGGTCATGGGAAGAGAAAACGTTTTGGAGGGCAGCATTGCAACGCATTAAAGTTGGAGAAGTCATGTCCACGCAAATTATTTCCGAGTGACAGAAACAAGTGTTGGTCTGAAGGAGAGATATCTGGTGAGTAAGATGGATGACATAAAATCTCCCACCCAAGTTTTTTGATAGTTTTTCTGGTCAATGAAGCGAAGTAGGCATGAGCGTTATCTCGAAGCAGCAAAACTCCCTTTCTATCGAACAGCACTGCTTACTTCTTTTTCAGGTTCTCATGCACACGTTTCAGTTGTTCGCAGTACAATGGAGTGGTGATCGTTTGGCCGCGTTGCAAGAGTTCATAATGAACAATTCCACGTGCTGTTCACCATGATACACACAGCATAACTTTACGTGGATGGAGTGTTGGCTTCCATGTGTGAGGAATTGAGTCATTGATGGACAACCAATATCTTGAATATTTTGGAGTGCTGTACTGGACCCACTTCTGATCACATGTGAGTACTCTATCCAAAAATGGTTCCTTGTCGTTGCGAGACAGTAATGCAAGACAAGCTGAGACACGTTGCTGTTTCTTCACTGCAGACAATTCGTGAAGGGACCCACTTAGATAATTTATATGCTTTTTACCTATTACATGCAATGTGTTCGGACACTTTTATCACTAATACCAAATGACTGGGCTAGTTCCAGGCAGTTTTGGCTGCTGTCTTGCTCAATACCAACTTTCAGGGCTTCTGTGTCAAAGCTGAAAGGACGAGCACTGAGGGACTTGTCTTGAAGATATTCATCTCCGTCTCTTAACTTTCGAAACCAATGCCGAGCTGTGCGCTCATTCACAGCATCTGCTCTGAATGCTAAGCTGATGCGACGAGTTGTTTCTGCAGCAGATGAACCAAGTTTAAATTCGTACAACAAATACCCACGAATAATCTCCACTAATACTTCTATTGTAATCGCAAGTCTTTTCATTATCAAACTGCTTACTCCTCTGATTTATATGCGCAGTGCATCTTGGGATTTCGGTTAACGATGTATCTCGGGTGGAACGCCATCTCTCAGCAAATTTAATCATTCCAAGGTGTGTTTTTTAAATAAAGAAACTTAGTTAACGAAGAAAAACTATCCGATACACAAGAAAACTGTTATGTAAAACAACGGTGCACAAGGAGACGGTTATATAGAGCAACGGTACACAAGAAGAAAGTTATGTAAAACAACGGTGCACTAAAAGACGATTATGTAAAGCAACAGTACGTAAGAAGACGGTTATGTAAAGCAACGGTGCACAAGAAGACGGTTATATAGAGCAACGGTACACAAGAAGAAAATTATGTAAAACAACGGTGCACTAAAAAACGGTTATGTAAAGCAACAGTGCATAAGAAGACGGTTATGTAAAGCAACGGTGCACAAGAAGACGGTTATATAGAGCAACGGTACACAAGAAGAAAGTTATGTAAAGCAACGGTGCACTAAAAGACGGTTATGGAAAGCAACTGTACATAAGAAGACGGTTATGTAAAGCAACAGTACATAAGAAGACGGTTATGTAAAACAACGGTGCACAAGGAGACGGTTATATAGAGCAACGGTACACAAGAAGAAAGTTATGTAAAACAACGGTGCACTAAAAGACGGTTATGTAAAGCAACAGTACATAAGAAGACGGTTATGTAAAGCAGCGGTACACAAAAAGACGTTTATGTAAAATAGCAAATGCTGTGGGCAATAAAATTACAACGACACAATAGGAAGCATGTTTTGCATATGTCACCTGCAAGTGGATTCCGTATATAAGAACATGGAGTCGAATACGCGTGCAATCTTTGGCTTTGCCCTGTCAGATGCAGAGATAATACGTCATTATGCCTCCTGGTGTTCATTTAAAGGGGGTTCGTTAGGTTAATATGGGAACAAAAATCGATTTTTCTATTATTGTATATTTCTATTGCATGAATCATTGGCTTTAATTTGACACCTCATTTGTACTTATCCTACTGACAGAACAAATGTCATGGCCATAAATGTGAGTACATATCAGACGGTTTTTCGCACGTTGCCTTCATTTGGTATTTGATCTTACGCTATATCGTGTTTTTTATAGTACTACATATTCCACTGTTCAAAGGACAGAAAAAAGAAAGCCCATATTCCAGGATCTAGCTAACTCTGCACTGTTGAAAAAATGCCTGCATGGGAAAAATCAAAACCCCAACGAATCTGTCAATATGGTCATTTGGTCAAGAGTACCGAAAACTGACTTTGCAGGGTTTCATACTATGGTATTTGCAGTGTATGATGCCATCCTAAACTTTAACAAAGAGAATATATCTAGATACATGGTTTTGAAACAGCTTGGGATCATTGTCAACAAGAATACGGGATCAGTTCTGGCGGAGCTCGATAGCATGAGAGTGAGAAAAGGTGAGCGTATGTTGTCCACACTCCATAAAAAATCTAGACAACAGCGTGCAAGTGCAAAAAGAAAGCTTGAAGAGGCGTTCCATGAAGAAACTTCAATTGCATATTTCCGAATATTAATGACCCGTTGTCTCAGAAACTATAAAATATAGTCTTGAATTTTGTACCAGAGGTTTCTCTCTTGTATCTAGAGACTTTAACACAAGATTTTTGTAATGGGATGTTTTGGTATCATTTTATACATTGTTATGTTTCATTTTTTACAAACTGTTTTAGTGGTTCCTGAAATAGAAATCATACAATGACAACTAAAATTAATTTTAAGAAAGCCTTGCTTGTGTTAAAGTGTGTAGCAGTATGTAGCAAACAACTCCTGAAAATTTCAGCCACTTCTTTCCATTGATGCCTGAGATAACGGGTCTTCAATATGTTACACTTAACATGCTCGAAATACAACCTACCGAACACTCTTAAATGATTCTTTGATGTGGGAAGATTAGAAGCAGGACAGTTTTAAGCTGATATGGCCAAATGGTTAAATATGGATCAATCTGTTGCCTGCCACCTTTGGAGACAATTTCAGGTCACTGGAATCATCCTGAGAAGACCTGGGCAAAGACTTCGGAGGGTCAATTCTGCACAACAAGATCATTTATTGGTATTAACCTTTAGCATCAATACAAGCAATAATGTATTACAATTGTCCCTGATGCTTGCTGCGACAACGGGATGGATTTTATCTCAAAATACGGTGTACCGAAAATCGTATAACTGGATTATGTATGGAAGATTGCTAGCATTGTGTGTTACCTTGAGCGTATCCCAATGGTGTCGTCAACATATTAATTGGATCCACTAAGAACGAAAGGCGTACTCTTTACGGATGAGTGCAGACTCTGTTTTCAACCAGATTCTCGGAGAACATTAATATGGGGGTAAAGAGGAGCACGATATCAACCGATAAACGTTTTCGAGTGTGACCATTTTGGAGGCAATGATGGTTTGAGCCGGAATCACAATTCACGGACGTTCGCCATTCCATGGAAAACTGTCGAGGTCTAAGGCTGTCCGATATCTTGACGGGATACCGGATCCTCATATTCTCCTGTTTAGATGTACATGGGCCCGGATTTCCTGTTAACAAATGACAACCCCCGAGCTCGTAGGGCTTTTCAGTTCAATGAATATCTTGAAAGCGGATATATTGCAGGTATTGTTTGGCCAGTACGATCACCCGATTTTTGTCCGGTTCTGCACGTTTGGGGCTCTTTAGTTAGCCGAATTTCTGCACGCACGCTTCCTCTTACAGTTCTACAGGACGTATTGTTTGCTGTTCTGGAAGAATGCGACTTCATCCCACAGTCTTGTGCGAACACACTCTTTCTAAGCACAGTTCGGCGTGTGAGGCTTGCATTGTTGTCCATGGTGTTTGCATTTATTTTGATGACTGCGGTACCATATCCTTTCGGATTTATTTGATATCCTTTCATGCCTTATTTTCTGATGTTTCCCATGAATTGTGCTCATGTGTATACATCTTTGTTTGTGTTCACAAGTGTAAAACACTGTAAGCCACACAGCATACATAAAACCCCTCTCCTTATATTAGTTATCGTATATTAAATTGTTTTTTTTTTGTTGTTGCTCAAATTTTAAGCACAAGTGCATTACAACCTTATCTTTTTGATATGACACATTGATAAATATGCATTTATGGTTTCCGAAGCTGATTTATTATCCGCCAAATTTAATAAAAGGCAAGAGTGGTTATTAATCCTTTGAGCAATCGTTTTTTCCTGTTTTAGTCCAACATACAATAAATAGAACCGTAAGTGTTGGTATGTATGGTAAAGCGTTTTCGTACCATTAAGAGCGTAATTACCTTGTTCCAAACCAAAATGCACTCGAATAACCCCTCGTACTTGTTGCATCGGACTAATCCCACTTAATCCTTCATTATCTGTCGTTCGCTACGATTAAAGTACTATTTTTACCTTTTTCTCCGCCTTCCGTAATAGGAAGACGTGTTTTCCTGCGTCACGCGTACGAAGGGTGGTGTGCAGAAGATCCCAAGGAAGCCTCACGCCCTTCAAATCTTCTATTAAAAAAGTGCTATTATCGATTTTATGGGCAATTATTCTTTGTTTTGGCTTTGTTTTCCTTCTCGCCATCCCTCCCTTCTCTAATCTGCTTTTCCTTTCTCCAAGAGAGCGTCAGCTGTCGTAAGACAAGGGAAGAAATGAAGATTCGATATTTATGTATGCAAAATCATTCATAATCCCACCATGTAGATTAAGGTTTTACGCGTTGTTTGCTAACAGCCTCATTTGCCGTTGTCTAGGATATTCTTTTTTCCCCCTTTAAGGCCTTCCTGACAAAAACAGTGTCCTTCCTTTCTTTTCTGTCTATATCCCAGCTAAACATGTTGAGTAATCAAACGTCATGTCTTCTACTTAACATTCTGAAGAGCGCATTTTTAAACATATGCTTATAAGCGTCCATAAACTTCAGATTCTGGGTAGGTAAGGAATTGCTTAGCAAATTTATAGCATGATGCATTTAATACAAATTTGAAATATCATATGATGTTTTGTTTCCAAATCAATATGAAACTCAAAGAGGCAATGAATAAAGAAATGTGTAGATATAAATACGAAGCACAGGCTAGCTTTATATCAGAGAATGAGTAGACATAAATAAAGCACAAACGGACAATAAAAGAATCAATGGGTAGATGCAGGTGTAACATAGACATACAAATAAATCCCTAGGCGAAATGAAACACAAATAAACAATGACTGTATGAGTAGGCGTAAGTGAAATGCAAACAACAGAGGAGTGGGTGAGGACGTGAATGAAACACAGGGGAAAAATAATTGAATACATCGAAATGACACACATATAAGTTATAAATGAATCAACATGTGAAAACATACTTTTTGCCAGTGATATAATCGAAGCAGTATCCTTCTGCTCCGAATGCTTTCCCAATTAAGCTACACTGACAGAACTTATAGCTGCAACTTTGCCATCTTGACATGTGCTACACCTCTGTAGTACGTCGTGACAAGTCACGACGTACTACATACACTATGTTGAAAAAAATCACCGGACACCTAAAGAGAAATAATAACATAGCATTTATTGACATACGGTAGTACGGTGTCGGTCCACCTTTGGCCTTAATGAATGCACTTACCATTCGAGACATGCTTTCGACAAGGTTTTGGAACATAGAGATAGTTATGAGATTCCATTCATTACATAATGCTGCCGCTAATTGTTGCTTAGTAGTAGGCCTTAGTTCCAAAATTCTTATGCGGCGCTCTAATTCATCCCATAGGTGCTCTATGGGATTCACGCTCTAATTCATCCCATAGGTGCTCCATGGGATTCACGCTCTAATTCATCCCATAAGTGCTCTTGCTTTATGGCTCCGTGGATTATCCTGATGGTACCAAAAAGCCCCGTTCCATATTATTACCACAGAGTTGGTAGGACATAATTATCTAGAATATCGAGGTAGACGTGCTGGCTAACAGGTTTGTCCACGATAACAAATGGGCCGGGACCATACCACGAAAAACACCCTCACACGAGTACACTGCCATTACTAAACTTGACCGTAGGAACAGTACACTGTGGTAAATAGCGTTCTCCCGGCTGCCACCATACCCACACACGGCCATGAGACTGATGGGTTGTGTATCTGCATTGATCAGTCCATATGACCCGTTTCCACTGATCTACGGTCCACGATAAATCTCCTTTACACCCTTCTAAACGACGAGTAACATTCCGAGTGGAGACGAAAGGCTTAAGGGCAACCGCACAAGCACGGTAACCCGTGGAATGTAGTTCTCTACAAATGGTACGTGTACATACCGAGGTTCTAGCATTTTTACTCACCTGTACACTGTGGTCTTGTGCAGTACTCAGTCGATTAGCTGTAATGACACTCCTGAGGCTTCGACGTCCTCTGTCACTGATTTTCTTTAGTCTGCCAGTACGTTTTGCTGCTTCAGGCACGCCATGTGTCTTCCACTTATGCAGTATATCCAAAACAGTTGATGTGGGTATATTTAAACGCCTCTCGGTTTCTCTTGCGGACCACTTACTAATATAACACCCAACAATTGTCTCCCACCGTGACATTTTCACTCAACCTCACAGTGCTATATGATCGCGATCAGCTGCAGACTTGTTTTTATACCGTTTGCAGCTGTGCCGCGCATCTTAACAACGCAGCTGATCCGTTCATTTGCTTTTGAAGTGGTGTCCGGTGACTTTTGTCAATACATTGTACTCCCCCCACCCCACACACACACTCATATTGAAAACTGTGGCTGCACAATTCTTAACGGGAAACCGTATACTCCTAAAACTAACTTTTCCTGTGACTTTCACTTTCCATCTTTCCTATCAAGGCACCCTCTTCCCACTCCTAATGTTTCTATACATTCTATCCCTCAAAGAGGCGCATTGCGCTGTAGCTCAGTAGGCTCTGAGCATTATTTTAGGGTTTCATCGTTGGGTTTCGTGAGGAATTATTTGTTGCGGTGGCAGACGTAATACTAATTTCGGTTCCCCTCGCAAACCATGCTTGAATAGCTCTCTGTAGAACACGGAATTCTCAATAATTTCAGACAGAATGTGTAAGAAGCGTCACAAATTTTTCGAAGCGAAGAACAATCCTCATTAATTCCAGACGATATGTGGAAGAAACATCATACACTTTTCGAAACGAAGAAGGAATCCTCATTAATTCTAGACGATGTGTGGAAGAAGCATCGCACAGTTTTCGAAACGAAGAAGGAATCTTCATTAATTCCAGACGACGTGTGGAAGGAACATCACACATTTTTCGAAGGGAAGAAGGAATCCTCATTCATTTCAGACGAGGTGTGGAAGAAGCTTCACACATTTTTCGAAAGGAAGAAGGAATCCTCATTAATTCCAAACGATGTGTGGAATGAAAATCACATATTTTTCGAAGAACCTAACTGCAAGAAGTTCCATTTTTGCGTTCGAACGCCAATGTGAAAACACATTTTTTGGCGGTGGCGGGGCTTGAATCAACATCCTTCTGCTTCGGGGCCGAATGCTTTCCTCATTATGATACACCGACGGAATTTATCGCTGCAACTTTGACATCTTTACACAGAATTTATCGCTGCATCTTTTGACATCTTTGCTGGTGAGATACTTCCAACGCAGTACCTCACCAGCAAATGTTATAAAGATATGTGAACAATCTAGAAATTAGTGCGTAGAAGTGAACGAAACACATCGAATGTATGTTATTCATCGAGAAGGATTTTAAAACAGTTCCCTCCGCGTCGGGAAGCATTTATTCAGTCCTACTCCTTAAGTGCACTGCTGGCTACCTAAAATGCAACACCGAAAAGGGCACGAGCTAGCAAAGCCAGATTTACTGGACACATAACAACAGATACAAAGATGAAACTATTGAGCTTACAGGCCCGTGCGACTTGCGGAACACGCAGACATCAATAGTTCGTGTGGCCCCCATGGCTGGCAATAACGGCCGCTACACGCCGCGGCATAGAACGAAAGAGGCTTTGGATGTGGGCTTTGGGTATGTCGGTCCAGGCTGCTTCCACACGTTGCTACAGTTCATCAAGCATAGCCGCGGGTGGTGCTTGCCGAACGACTCGGTTGCCGATCATCGACCAGACGTGTTCGATGGGCGACATATCGGGTGAACAGGCGGGCCACGGCAGCAGTGACACCTGGTGGGCCGTGAAGACGTATTGCACTATGCATGCCACGTGCGGGCTCGCATTGTTCTGTTGAAACGTGACCGCTGGCAGGTCCTGCAGGTAAGGGAGGACTACAGGCTCCAAAACGTTGGAGATGTAGCAATGGCTGTTGAGCGTACCGGCGATGCGTACCAGAGGGGTGCTGTTGTCATATCCAATTGCGCCCCAAACTATAACGCCAGGCGACGGACCGGTATGGCGAGGTATAATGCAGGCGGCATACAGTCTCTCGCCGCGGTGCCGCCACACGCGGATCCGACCATCGTGGTGTTGCAAGCAGAAGCCGGATTTGTCGGAGAAGACAAGGTCGTGCCATTCCGTAGTCCAGGTGCGACGTTCAAAGGCCTACTGCCGCCGCACTGGCCGGTGGTGTAACGTCAGTGGTAATAGGAGCAATGGGGGCAGTGAGACAAATCCCTGCTCTTGCAGACGACGTCGAACGGTACGTGCTGACACAGGTTGTTGCGCAACACACCCTAATTCCTGCACTAACGTTCGTGATGTGGCGGTGCGAGCCGTCAATGCCCTCCGCACAACATGCCGGTCCTCTCGTTCGGTGGTGTGCCGCGGCTGCGGCAATCGTTTACGTCGCTCCGTCTCCTGCACCCACCGAATCCATACTCGCCTCACTGTGGCTGGATGTCGTCCCACACGGGCGCCGATGTCTCGGTACGATAAGCCACTGTCGTGATAAGCCACTATTCGTCCTCTGTCGAACTCCAAAACGTGCTGGAATGACTGCCGTATTCTTTGACGAGGCATCAGGAAGCTTCCCACGCACAGGTCCAGCAGCACAACACACTTCCACTACTTACACCACGCCTTCTGTGCACCCTTCTTATAGAGCTTCTTGGTGGCGTGCCGGGCGCACATGATTTGCATATGTCCTGCAATGCTAATCGTTTGCATGTGCTCTCGCGGGAGACGCATGCTGCGAATTTCAGGCCAATTGGATGCTTCCTTCTCGGTGTTGCATTTTGGGTGGCCAGCTGTGTAATATGCGGTATTCGAAGTGCGGTTTTTTGTCTTGAATGTGTCATTTACGTTATCTTGCAGTGCGTTTATTCCTCTTCATTATGGAATACGAGTTCTAGCTGGTATTGTAGAATTATTTACTTTTATGGGTTTAATTCAATTTAAGGATTAACTTAGCTTGGTGACTTACGTCACTTTCCTAATTACTTCAACTTGTCAGTTCGTAGTTGAAATCTTAATTTGAACATTGAAAATCACTTTCAGGAAAACAGCCAGAGATCAATGTCAACGAAATTCTACTTACAGGAATCCAATTCCCCTTATTCAATATCCAAGCTCGTCAAAACTTTATAATCAACAAATCGTTCTTAGTATAATACGCTGAATATAATTCACGCAATGATTTCTGCAAATCAACGTTGGCACTTATCGGTCTTCGAATACAATCTACTCACTCAGATTTTTAGGAAGGGAGTGTCTGACGCTAGGTCTTAAACAACCCTTAGAAATAGGAAGTCACGAGATTTGGGCTAGAGTACCCGATAGGAAAGCGATATAGAAGCAAGGTAGAAAAGAGGACGAAGACGCTTTTATTTATTACTGGCGGCCAGTACCCTGTGTCTGACGCTTAACGCGCCCATCCGACTCACGGCGGATATTTGGTGATTCGAACATTCGTACCTGCCTGCGATCGAAACTGAGGTTCTTCTGTGGCAGTCTCGAAAGTTGACCACTAAGCCATCCGCGGCCACAATGTCCTTACTCAGCACAACCTTCTCATTAAATGCCATATGCTTATAGAAGTACCGATCTTTTAATACAATCTGGTAATAGTTCATCTCAACATTCAGGTGCGGATTGGCCCCCGAAATATTTCCAATCACAAGACCTCATCGGCCAAGAAGAATAGTGCGCGAAAACCGAGACTGAATGAGAACGACCGTCGAAAACTAATAAGGGCTGTGTCCAAATAACACAGACCTATTGCAGCAAAAGTGACAGCAGATTACAATATCCATCTGGATGATCCTGTTTTCACAAACACAGTCCGCAGAGAACTTCACAAAACCAACATCCATGAAAGAGCTCCAATTATCAGGAATATGCAAAAGTTTCCGACGTTTTAAGGAGAAAGGAGACAGGAAAAGTCAGGAAACTACTACACATTTATTCACCGAAATATTGGCAGTTAGTATCAATGACATTTTGCCATTTTTCAGGCAACAAATGAATGCCCCTCTGATATAAGGACTCGGGTTTTGAGCTGAAGAACGCAGTGACTAATTTTTTCCACCTCTGGAACTGTGGCGAACCGCTGTTGAACTAGGCCAAATTGCATACAGGGAAACAAATGAAAGTCTGAGTGTGAAATGTCCGGGGAGAAAGCCGGGTGCGAGAAAACCTTTCAGTGTAACTGTTCAAAGGTTGATTTCGTGGTGGCACCGACATGTGGTCTGGCATTATCGTGTAACAGGATGACTGGGTGGCGGCTTTTACCTCTCCATGTGCGGTTTTGCTCGATTGTAGCGCTCAGTTTCATCAACTGATCGCTATATCGTTGTGCAGTGATTGTTTCGCCCGGTGTCAACAGTTCGGGGTACAGCACTCTGTGCATATCCCCCCACACACACAACAGGACCTTTTTTCCTGTGGATATTCTGTTTTGCAGTGTATGTTGATGGCTGTCCTGGGTCGACCCAAAATCGCTTGCGTACGGGGTTGTCATAATAGACCCATTTTTCATCCCCGGTGACAACATTCCAAAAGAAATTCCTCCCTTGAAACGTCCTCAGCAACGACATGCAGATGCCCAATCGTTGACCAATTTTATGCTCCGTTAAACTATGCGTAACCCACTTACCAATCTTCTGGATCTTCCCCAATGCTTGTAGACGCCGTGCCACCGTCGATTAAGCAACTTTCAAACGTTTCGCCAGCTGCTTGGTCGATTGTGTAGCTTCCTTTTGCAACAGCGATTCAAGCTCCTCGTCTGCGAGTTCATGCGGTCTACCTGCACGTGGCTTGTCTTCTAAGCTCAGATTACCTTTCTTAAACCTGGCAAACTATTCTCGACAGGTCCGCTCACCCATAACCCTTTCGCCATACGTCTGACATATTGAACCGTATGCTTCACTCGCACTTTTCCCTAAATTCAGCATGAATAACAAACAGTGCCGCAAATGAACTTTATCGACCGCCATGCTTGGCTTCATGTACAAACTGACAGCACAGGTCGCCGGCCGGTTAGACACTTACAACGCCTGCTAGCGGGGTCGGTGGAAACTTTCGCATACCCATAATAGTTACTAAACCTTTGATCACAGAAACCACCGTTACAATGCGAAAAAGATGGTGTCGTGGGCATAAAACCTGGACAGTTGATGACTAGATACGTGTGATATGGTCCGATGAGTTCTGATTTACATTATTCCTAATATTAGGTCTGGTTCATGTATGGAGAACACCCCACGGAAGCGCTCAGTTTGGAATGTCTGGTTCCAACTGTTAAACATTGGGTGAGTCTGTGATAATTTGGCCGGCCATATCTTTTTACTCGGCTGGCCTTATCATTTCCTTGCATTGTGAAGTTACTGCCAACGAGAACTTGAACATTCTAGGTAATCATATGCATCCTATATTCCAAATGTGGTTTCCCAACAATGATGCCATTTTTCAAGATGATAATGCGGCCATACACACACAGACAAAACACTTCAGTCTTGATTTAAGCAGCACCAAGGCGAACCTAAACATCTCTCCTGGCTAGCTCAATTATCTGATTTGAATATCATCGAACCACTGTGGGACGGTTTGGAGAGCAGGGGTGAGAAGTTGATTCCCTCTTCTTACATCGCTGAAACAACTGGCTGCTGTTCTGATCCATTAATGGAACCACGTTCCATTGGAGACTTTTCAAAAGCTGTATGAATTTATTCCACGAAGTTTGAAAGCTGTATTAAAGGCAAATGGTAGTCCAGAGGCTTATTAATAAAGACATATTGCCTATTTCTGAGGTGTTCATATTATTTTGTCCAACCTGTGTATGTTGAAAAATTCATCACGGAAGAACGTAGCGTGATGATACCTAGTGCGATGATAAAATTTATTTTCTTTTACGAAAACTAGGAATTGCTTAACACTAGTCTCTTTTCTGCTGTTTTAACGGCTGAAGTGCTCAACATAAAAGTTGTTCCTGTGGTTTTATTAACCATGTATTGCTCAATAGTATTGTATTTTTTCTATAATGTTGGGCAGGAATTGCTTAAGTGTAACTTCTCTCCCGTGGCTTCAGTAGCTACATAAAAACAATAGTCTTCGTCCTGTGATTTCAGCAGTTGTTGCTCAATAGAGTTTCAGTAATTTATTACTTCTCAACAGCATTCTATTGTATAACTTCGGGGATGAATTGCCTATAACTTCAGGGATGAATTGCTTATAACTTCAGGGATGAAGTGCTTAACATTAGTCTCGTTTCTGTGCCTTCAGTAGATGCATTGCTCAACAATATTGTTCTTCTTGAGGTTTCACTGTGTATTGCCCATTACTATTCTGTTTCCTCTGGTTTTAGGGATGAATTGCTTAATGGGAGTCTGCTTAATGTGGCTTCGGTATCTGCGTTTTCGAACAATATAATATTATTCGTCCTGTGATTTCACTAACTGAATTGCTAAACAGTAGTATGTTTTCCTGCGACTTCAGTATCTGAATTGCTCAACAATAGGCGACGCTCTCTGGTTTCATTAATTGTGTATTGCTTTATGGTATTATGTTTCCTCTGGTTTCAGGGCTGAATTGCTCAACAGCAACCTGTTTCCTATGGCTTCAGTAGCTGAACTGTTCAACAATAGTCTTCGTCTTGAGGTTTCACTAACTGTTTATTGCTCAAAAGTGTTCTGTTTCCCCTGGGTTCAAGGTTGAATTCGTTAGCAGCTGTTTTGCCCTCTGATTTCAGTATCAGAGTTTCTCGCCAGTAATCTTCGTCATGAGGTTTCACTAATTTCACTAACTGTTTATTACTCAACAGTGTTCTGGTTCCACTGGGTTCAAGGTTGAATTCGTTAGCAGCTGTTTCGCTCCTCTAATTTCAGTATCAGAGTTTCTCGCCAGTAATCTTCGTCATGAGGTTTCACTAATTTCACTAACTCTGAATTGCTCAAAATGCGATCGATTTCCAATAATTTCAAGAATCAATGGCTCAACAGCAGACTGTTTCCTGTGGCTTCAGTAGCTGAACTGTTTAACAATTGTCTTTGTCCTGAGGTTTCACTAACTGTTTATTGCTCAACAGTGTTATGTTTCCGTTGGGTTCAAGGTTGAATTCGTTAGCAGCTGTTTTCCCCCTCTGATTTCAGTAGCAGAGTTTCTCGACAGTAATCTTCGTCATGGGGTCGCATTAACTGTGAATTGTTCAACAAGCAATCGATTTCCAATAATTTCAGGGATGAATTGTTCAACAGTAGTTATTTACTCTTGTTTCAGTAGCTAAATGTCTTTACAGCAGTCTGTTCTGCTTGATTTCAACACCTGAATGCTGCATAAAAGGAAATGAAATATAAATATATACGTAATTTTAAATATTTAATTTAGGAGGAACGAAAATGCTTTGACAGAATATGTTGACGTAAATAGATCTAGAAGTTTTGATTTTGTCTCGCTAAATTTTTTAAAATACGGCAGCAATAAGCAGTTCTTGTTTCTAAATTCTATTCGATTTAAATATTCTTTCCTTTGAGATCATCTCGGCAGAGAATTAGGCATTTTGTTCGTACTACGTATGTAAGTCATCTTGAAAACCGGTTATTAATGCATAAATGAGGATAAGCTCGTTATGCATAAATAAATGCAGTTAGAAATCGCAAACAGGACTTGTAACAGTGCCTTCGACCAAAGCGTCATTTGTCCCAGAGCAACGGGTTTGTGTTTTATTCACGTTTTCCTTTTCGTGTGAGTGCGGGGGAAATTCTTTATCTTCATATGTCATAGAATTGCGTACAAAATTTATACGTACCAGCAAATAGCTGCTGCCGGTGCAATAAATACCGGGTGTGGATGAAATGATAGAAACACCTGCTTTAAAATTACTACTTTTTTGTGGTGGCTGATCTGATTAATGTCAACATGCTTTGTGGAATTTTTGTGTGTCTCTTACATGTTGTTGGATACAAGCAGTAACTTCTTTAGAAGTGACAAAAGGTCACACGTGAGAAAAAATAACCTGAATTCCGAAGAGGTCAATTTGTTGGTTCCCGTTCAGTCAGGACTAAGGGTTTCCAAAAGAACTACAAATTTGTTGAATGCATACAGAGCAACTGTATAGAAGTTGTGATGCATTCAACAAGTCGCCGGAAAACAACATTCCTATTGATTCTGAAAATTGTAGCCGGCTAAAAGATACAACCAAAAGATGGAAAGATTGTTAATTCCAAATACCAGGGACAGATTTAAGAAGTGTGACTCCTTGGGAACCTCTCAATTTGCTGCCCCTCTTCTTCCTGTCATGGTGCAACAACTTCTTTGTATACTCCTAAAACTATGAGTATATTAAACGTATATACTCATAGTTTTAGGAGTATACAAAGACGTTATAGCTTCCAAACAGTATTGATTCCAGTAACAACATTTCGAAGGGAGAGGGTAATTGTGCCAGGGGAACTAATGCTTTAACCAGCTGGAACGAATGGAACACAAACCAGCTGGAACGAATGGAACACAAACCAGCTGGAACGAATTAATTTCTGGTATCAACGAATAGCTACGAATTAATTCGGGGTTAGAAAAAAGGGCTGATAAACTTGAACGAATATATACGTTGTCTAACATGTAGGCCAAACGCCACGGAAATGAGTGATAACGAGAAGCAGAAAGCGTTGCTTTCCCCTTAGTTCCTTTATTCAGTGTGGCTATTTAGGCGCATGATTGACAATAACCCAATCTTACTGATTATCCGCCAAACTGACTATAACAACAGTGCAGAACCTAAGAAAGGAGAGAAAAGATGTTTGAACCACTTGTTTTTACCCAGTGGCAATACGTGTCAACGGGACTAGCTTTTTCCATCATACATTGAGTCATGCAGAAGATAATAAAGAACTTAAAGGGGAGCTTATCACCTGTACAGGCTCATGGTCGATACTACAGAGATGAGAAAGTGAAAGGAATTGTCTTGTTGGCCACCCTGGGGGGTCTCACTGTTTGGGAACCGCAGCAAATTTTGAGCCCCACTTGGTTCCGGTACATGGTTGCTTAAAAGGTTAATATGAATCTTGTACCTATTAAAACAGTTTGCAGGGAACTTCACAAAACTGAAATTTACGGCAGGGCTGATATTACTAAATCGTGTTTTACTAATGCTAATGCAAAATGAAGGATACAATGGTGTGATGAGCACAAAACCTGGACATGCTATTTGGTTTGATGAATCATCTCTTAGACCTTTACAACTTCGGAGGTAGTTTACCACTAGGAAAGCCAGTTGCAGCTTATAATTCTGACTGTCCTGTGCTCAACATTGGTTTAGGAAGCAATCTATTGGTATTCTTAAGATCCAATCACCACTCTGAACAGGCGATGAACACCCGTCCGCTGCGTACCTTAATATTCTGGGTAAGCAAGTTCACATTATGGTGCAAACATCTTTTCTAGTAATATACTGATTTCATTGTCCCGTTCCGCCAATCTGTCTTGGCTCCACGGGGACTTGTTGAGCACCTTGGATGTTATTTTTTAAATGTTGCGACAATTATCCTGCCTTGAGACGCGGTTCGGACCCTGGCCACCCCAATGGCCCAGAGACCAGCCCGTGGTGACGTGCTGGCAGGCGACCTAGATTACCTTGTCTGGGTTCCCGCTCTGTCTGGCGGGATAGGTCGTTTCTTACTTTTTCGCTGACTGGAAGATTCCTTGCCCTCGAACTTTTTTTTTTTTTTTTTTTTTTTTTTTTTGGGGGGGGGAATAATTTCCCTTTATTTTCATTTTCAAACACCTACACACATGTATACACTGTCCTCATGCTTAGGACTTACAACATCAAGAGATAGCAAAATTTATTTACAGAATATTTACATTGGTGGTCTCTTTGTCTGCTTTCCCACAGACTTCTACCCTCATTCATCTTCCGATTCGCTTTCGGTGTGCACGTTCACCTCCTGCGTTTCGGTATCCGTTTGATTGGGGAAGATGGTATGTTGCTGGAGGGTTAGCCTTTCTACGAAGGCTATTATCCCCCTCCTGTTAACGGAAGATTGGATGAGCAGATCCAATCTTCGCGTTCTTTGCACACCTGGGATCAGTGTGTTTCTCCATTCGGCGAAGCCACTGCATTCAAGTACGCAGTGTTCTATGCTTGCCGTTCTCTTTCCACAGGGACAAGTGCAGTTCCTGATGGCAAATCTGCCTAGGTATTCAGGGCTGATGCCATGGCCACTGAGTACTTGATTCAGGAACTTATTTGTCTGTGCTCGGTTGGTCGAGACTTTCGGAAACACTCTGTGTGTCTTCCGCCCTGTCTCTCCCGTGTTCCATCTGACCTGCCATTCGGTCATGGTCCGACGTGCTAATGCTGCGCGAGTACACCTTCGCGGCGTTCTGCATTGCACGTCGACCGTCTCTTTCAGCGTGGCTGCCTTCGCCAGCTGATCTGCCCTTTCGTTTCCTAGGGTTCCGACATGGCTTCGTACCCAGTGGAAACTAACTGCCCCATCTCCCTCTGCCCTCAAGAGGGTTTTGATCCTCTGGACGATGGGGTTTCTTCCCCTGAATCTACTCAGAGCCTGCAGTGCTGCCTCACTGTCCGAGTAGAGTTTTATTCTTTCTTCACTACGCCTGGGGAGTGCCCAGGTGAGTGCCATCTCTATCGCCAGAAGTTCTGCCTGGAAGACAGAAGCGTTCTGCGATAATTTCACGCTTCCTGCAGTGGCTTCGTTCCCGTCCGAGAACGCACAGAAGCCTGCCCCCACTTGTCCCTTCAACTTTGAGCCGTCCGTGAACAGCTCATGCCCAACTCCCGTGGGTTTCTCCTTGTCCCACGGTGGGCAAATTTCCTCGGCAGGGTGGATCTGCCAGTCCACACTTTCCATCTCCATGTCGGAGGCTCGATGCGGCGCACCGAGAAGGTAGGCGTCCTCGCCTGACCTTAGGCAGTGCATTGCTGCCTCCCTTTCCACTACTAGGTCTGCCGGCTCGCACCCCGCCAGCACTTGGAGTGCTAGGGTTGACGTTGTGCGAAAACAACCGGTTATCCCTAGTAGGGCCAACCTTTGGATTTGGTTTATCCCCTTCTTCATTCTGACTGTGGGATTCCACCATGCCCCACTTGCATACGTCAGAATTCTTTCAATTCCTCTCTGATAGATGGCCTTCTTGGTTTTGCCCGTTAACCTCATGCCATTCAATCTATTGAGAATCATCGTGCACCTTGTTCTAAGGTGCCTCAGGTGTGGCAGCCCTGATAGACTCTGATCCAGGACCACACCCAAGTATTTCATTTCACGCACCGCCTTGATAGTGCACCCTTGGAATCTGCACTGGGGTGGTGTTTTCATTACTCCTCTCTTAGCTATTGCTAGCAGAGTGGTCTTCTCAGGAGCGAAGCACAGTTTGCTTTCTCTGCTCCAATTTTCTAGCACATCCAAGGCCCTATGTGCTTCTCTTTCGATCACGTGTCTCCCTGAGGCGGAGACCACGAGAACGAAATCGTCCGCATAGGCTTGAATCTCCACTGCGGGCCCCAGGTCTAGGTTCAGTGCTGAATCAGCAACTATATTCCACCAGAGCGGCCCGGAGTTGGATCCTTGCGGACACCCTCTATGGTACGAACGCGAGGATTGCCCATTCCCCGCTTCGAACTCGACTCTTCTATCAGACAGGTAGCTGCTGATCAGTTTGAACAGGTTCCTTGGACAGCCAAGTTCTTTAAGTCTGGTTAAAACCATTGGCCACCAGACACTGTTGAATGCCCCCTCACGTCTAGTGAGATGAAGCAGGTATGGAGCCCCTCCGCTTTGTTCCTCTCTGCCCTCTCTCGGAGGCTGCGAATTGCCTGCGTTGCGCAACGCCCCGGAAGGAAACCAAATTGGTTCCTGTTTAGCTTTCCCTGCTCCATGAGGAAGCCAAGCGCTCTGTTCGTTATGAGCTTGTCCAGCACCTTGCTCCACGCCGAGAGGAGGCAGATGGGCCTATAGGCTGCGGGGTCATTTTTGTTCTTTCCGGTCTTGTTGAAAAGAACTAGCACCGCTGTTTTCCACAAGTCTGGGAAGATTCCCCTCCCGAGGCATTCGTTTAGGAGCGCCACAAAATACCCGGGATTTGCATAGTAGATTTCTCTGACTATGCTGAGGTCGAACCCATCCTTGCCTGGTGCTTTGCCCGTATTTAGACTGGAGAGGGCATTCTCCACTTCGTCTCTCGTGAAGGGGTGGTCCTCACCAGTGTCCGGCGGGATCCGACTTTCTTCCCTTATTTCTTTTTGATGAGGGGAGTCCCCTTCTCCCTCGTCTCCTTGGAAGTGGTAATCCAAGAGACTTTCTACGGTACTATCAAGAGTCTTTGATAGGCTACCGTCTGCCCTTTCTACCGCTGCTAGTTTTAGCTGTTCGGTTATGGATCCCCTCGAGATCTTATAGGGGATCCCGAAAGGGTCAGCCGGAGTTTGAAACTCACACAGTTTTCTCCAGTAGGAGATTTTCGAGAGATTCAGTTCTCTCCTGTATGCTGAACGAGCCTTTTTATGCACTTCTGTGCACTCCCTGTCTTGCGGAGTAGCTTTTGCTCTTTGCAGAGCTTTCCTACTCCGCCTAGCTCTCGCCCTTAGAGCTTTTAGTTTCTCCGACCACCAGGGGTGGGGGTCCTTGGCTCCCCTTTTATTTCCCCTACTACTCTCGCATAGCGTTAGACGATGCTGTCCAGCAAGATGATACATCCAGCCAGATATGTCCAATTTCGGTCTGAGGAGCTGAAATTAAAGTTAAATGGCTGCACAATCACCAGAGTTGAACACTATGAAAGCCTAATTTGGGAATCGGAGAGGTAAGTGAGAAGCAAACTTTCTCTGCCATCGTCACTCAAGGTGCATAAGGATTTCCTCCATGAGGAATGGTCCTATATTCCTCAAAAGACTGTTTATAAGTTGCGTCAATCGACTGCACGTCGGTTACAAGGTGCTGTAAAAGCAAAGGGTGGTAAAACACCCTATTAAAGTATACTTTTAGCTCTTCTTTATGTGTTCCTGTTGTTTTGTCCCCTCGCTGTAGCTTTCAATAAATTCATGCATTATCAATTCATCATATAATGTTGGTTCTTTCGTTTTGAGTGCTAAGAAAGGTTGTGAGTGATTCTGCAGAATTCTCAAAATAAGCTATTTTTACAGTCTTTAAAATACCTTCAGAACTGAGGGTCTCTTTCAAGGCCGTCTAGAAAGTATGAGACCATGCCATTAGAGAGATGAGTTCCCTGTTTTAGTGTCGTCACTCTGAAACCAAGGCATGCGATTGGTTTCCAACGCTGTTGTGTATGACGTCAAACACGACACCGACGTATCAGGCCGTGTAGCAGGAGAGTGACGTCACAAACGGAAGGAGTTCATCTCTCTAATATCATGGCTTGTATTTTCTAGACGGCCTTGGTCTCTTCTTCGGGTATTTTTTTTTAAATGCTTGGATGTAGTTCCAGTTTCATTGAACGTCTCTTCTTTAAGTTAAATTGTTCCAAATACGTGGGGTCAGTAAATAAATAAATACATCGCTTTTTCCACGTTCCAGAAACACATAGCAACCGATAAATTGTTTTCAGCCGCCGCCGTGGAATTGAATCACGGAGCTCTCGATATCTAGCCGAGCGCGTTAACTTTACACACGATGGCCAACAATCAACGGTGCTATGTGTATTTTTAAGTCAGCTTCTGACATCATAAATCCGTAAGATGGGCTCAGCTACTGAGACGTCTACATCTGGTGGGCATTAACGGCACTGGCTATATAAATATTATAGTAATTAAATCCAAAGGGCGAGATTCAAAGTGAAAATCCTCCAAATACGTGGCGTCAGTAAATAAATAAATACATCGCTCTTTCCACGTACCAGAAACACATAGCAACCGAAAAAGTGTTTTCAGCCGCCGCCGTGGAATAGAACCACGGAACTCTCGATATCTAGCAGAGCGCGTTAATTTTGTAAGTCAGAGCTGACTTAAAAATACACATAGCACCGTGGATTGTTGGCCACCGTGTGTAAAGTTAACGCCATCGTGGAATTGAACCACGGAACTCTCTCTAGATATCGAGAGTTCCGTGGTTCAATTCCACGGCGGCGGCTGAAAACGACGATTTTACGGTTGCTATGTGTTTCTGGAACGTGGAAAGAGCGATATATTTATTTATCTTCTTTCAGTTATGTAGGAAGTGCCGGAGTGCCTATCTCCACTGGAGGGCTTCCTCAACAGAACTGTACAGAAAACTAAAATTGCACAGGAAGTTTCCTTTGCTTTAAGAGTTCATTGTAGTTATATGCATGTCACACATTTCTTTTTACCGTTATTATTATAAGGAAAATGTCCTATTCAGTCACTCTGTTTAATATACAACCTACATTGAAAAGTTTCCGAACTGACGTAATAAAGAATGCGAAAAAAGTATAATACTCACAATTCAATTAACGCTGGTCACCTTCAAAATACCGCCCATCTGAATCAACACACAGTTTCCAGCGTTTCTAAAGATCCTGAAAACAGTTCTGGAAGGCACTTTCCGGGACATCTACAAGTTTCTTTGTGAGGTTGCTTGGATAGATGCAATATCTGGATGATACTCTTATCTTAGTGCCCGTTTTATCCTCGAGGAACAGGGAGAAGTCACAGGGAGATAATTCAGGATGATACGGCGCATGTGGCAACCCAGAGATTTGATGTGTGTGAGAATTTCCTTCGCAATTTTTCGGATCGTGATTCAGTTGTGGCAAACCTTAGCGTTAAAGATGCTAATGCAATCAAAGATATAAACCAGTTTCTTTTCACATTAAGAAGATTCTTTGAAGAAAACTCGCATAATGGAGATAATAGGGTTTAATTCTGAAACACAAATGAAAAAAAAACCTACCTGGCCCGGTGACGCAGTGATCTAAGCGCTGGCTTCTGACCAATTGTTTGAGATAGGTATGGGTTTGAATTCCGTTCAGGCAAGGATGTTGTGTTTGTCATACAGCATTGGCTGTCTCGCTCCTCTGGAACCAGTGATCCTAAATTCAGAACAAGCGACTGCTTATAGGGTTGCTCTCGGTGGTCATCAAATCCCCAAAGAAAACTGACGATGTTTTTAAAAGAAACTAAAGTATGTAAAATGATTTTGTGTAATGCTATTATTTTTAATTGATAAAATTTTAGTAATATAACACGATTTTTATTAATTTCCTTATAATTAAAATGCTAACTTTGTCTTCCTACTATACAAGATAAATTTCCGCACTTAACGCATGTCAGTATCCTTCAAGATGGAAACGGACACTTCGAACTAGAATGCGCAGTAAATACGCAACATATAAATGCATTTTTTATTGATACGTTTTTAATTTAAGGTTAATCATGATTTTCGATAAACGATAATTAAAAGGTTACTTAAAAATAATTGCCATATTTGATATAACGCTACCTTTGCTGTAACGCCACAATGTAGCGTAACAAACGGTAGCGGTACACCACATGTTGACTGTATATACTCCAGTGGTATAGTTGCTGAAATTACGTAATGTGCATCAAAAAACCCGTCGCACCTGCTTTACCGATTGGTACTCGGTACAGAAATTTGCGATGAATTGCTGCAGCTTATACAACTCTAACTGTAGCAGATTGTAGCTAACAAATGCAACATAAGTTTCAGAATGTTCATATCGCAAAGGAACTGAATTCAAGATGCTTTCTCTTATTATAGTAGACTTTTCTAATAAAAATCTCATGTACAAAAAAACATTGCAGCTAAGTTCTGCCTTAAATTTCAAATACACTTCCGAATGTTTCCATTTCCCATGTAATGTAATTTCCTTTTGTTTTCCAGCGTTCAATTTTCACAAGAGGGGGCCTTTGATTATATTTAAGAAGAATCTGCTCTTTGTTTTTCTCCGTCAAATTGAGAGTAATTCATTTTGGATACGATCTGATCCACCCGCTTTCTCAGTTTCAAGATTAAGGATGGCCTCATCCAATTTCAAGTTGAAAGATTTCGTTCGTTAAGAGAGAGACAGAAAAATAAGTATCCCTTCGAACAGTGCAATAATTGGTATCCCTATTAAGCTTGTTTGCTCCGAAATTGCCAGAGTCCAACTCGTTAACTAATCTTTAATCCGTTTCTTGTCCTCAGGCACCTCAAATTTTTGTATCATTGGGAAAAGTTATGTCCATTTCTTTGATGGCCGCTTGATTTAGTACTCTTGTAAAGAAATTCTCGCTTTATGCAATAGTATCTTCAACACGTTCAGCTATTTCACCGTTCTTTTCCTTATATCCCTTAAATCGGTGATTGGCATATTTTATGTAAATGGACACTGTGTGCGAAAAAAGAAACGAAGCATCCAGAAAGAACCCTCCAATCGCGATAAAAATGGCATGGGCAATGTATAGCTGAAAAACTGATTGCAATTCCAGAGCAGTTGGGCCATTCATTTGCATAAAACAACTACCCGAGTGGAACAAGTCAGTGCGTTGTAGCGCCACTTCTGACTCGGATAAAAGCGATCACCCGGAATGACATATACGCGTACAGTTCGCGGATACTGTCTTGAGGTATAGCATGCCAGATGGTGTCCCAATTGCTGGCCAGTTTGCCGACATTCCCCGGTGGGTGTAGGTGGGATCCTAGCATGTCCCAAATATATATGTTCGAACGGTGAGAGATCGGGAGATCGGCTTTGCCTTGGAAGAATGTCGACATTTTGGAGGAGCCATGTCATGTGTGGCCGTGCATTATCATGTAAAAATTACTTGGTTACGAAATGGGAACACAACAGAACGGTGAATGTCGTCGACGTATCGTTGATCCATAAGTGTGGTACGGAGGACTAGGAAGGGTGTCCGGTTATCGTAGGAAATGACTCCCCGGATAGCTCTGCTGCCATTCTACTGATTTTAGGTCTTGTCTACTTATACATTTTCGTAATCTGCTTATTTTTCTCAGTTTTAAGACCACCTACGCACTTTGGGATATGCTGTTTAAGAATGTCTGTATTATTTCAGCACTCATGATCTACTGCTCCAATGTACAAGATCCACCTCAGAGTTGGTGGGAAGAGAAAAAGCTGACCAAGACTGAAATTATTCAACACCTGCTACTTATTATTTTCTTAAAATTCATACTGGTTTTTATGAAATATTTTTTATTCTAGATAATTAATTAGTCTATTATACAAAGATTTCCCTAGTTTTGTTAAAACACAGAATATCAGAAAAACGTCTACAATAAGATATTTAAATTAATGATACGTTTTTGAGTATAGCACTTACTCCACGTACTTTGAGAACATCTGAGTATCGTTTAATAAGAAGTGTAAGTATGTAACTATTTTAAGGAACACAAGTGGGACAAATCTAACTGTTTCTACATTACAAGGCAAGTGCATAATTATTTACACCAACATTAGTTTTAATAATCAGCATTGCTTTATAAAGCTGATCAGCAGTACTATCTTTTTTAAAAATATGACTCAGGATTGTATTGGTTTGAATTTTTATTCCGCTGTTTAATAGTAGTTTGTGGAGTATTGGTAATATTTAACATACCAGTAGCTTTAAATGCTTCTTCATATTGAGATTGCATCCAATAATACATTACATTTATGAGGTGGGGTATATTTCAAGCAAAAAATTCTGATGTACTGATTTCTACTGATTTTTGAGCTCTGATCTACTGATATGTCTCTGGCAATACTGCCAGACAATCCCTCTCGGTGAACACCACTAGACGTTACGCAAAACAAACACACATACAGTGATTCACACCATAACAACGATCAACAATCAACAACGATCCGCCGCCTTGGTGGGGCAGTTGTCAAAGCGATGACTTCTGATCATTCGTCAGAAAAGGGTCCGGGTTCGAATCCCGTGAGGCATGGATGTTGTGTTTGTCTTACGGCACTGGCTCTCTCCCTTCCCTGGAACCAGTGGCCCTAAATTAGGGACGGGCGACTGCTTATAGCCCATTGAGTTGCTCACGGTGGTCGTTAAACCTTCAATAAAAAAACAAAACAAAGAAACAACGATCCACACCATAACAATCACCAACGATCAACAATGATCATACAATCAACATCGATCAATCAACGACAATCGATAAATCCATACGACACTTCGATCAACAGCGAACTCGTCATAGGACTGTTCGATCAACAACGATCATCAACGATCTCACAGTGATCAGTGGTGCTATTTTGATCGTCGTTGTGATTGTTTTTATCGCTGTTGATTATTATGATCAACAAGGGTCATAACAGTCAACAACGATCAACGATCCACACCATAACGATACCACTGGACATTACCCCACGTTGATTGTGCCCGAAACTACTGTAACCTGTGCCGTAGAGGCTCTATGGTCAGTGGTAGGTAGCGGAGTGGCCTCCTCGAATGTAGTCCTCGTGCCGCAAGTCGTGTGGAAACGTCCTCGAATGTAGTCCCGAATGTAGTCCAACAGTGAGGCCTCAGGCCTGGCCTTTACCATAGGTCCTCGAATGTAGTCTCCGTGCCGCAAGTCGTCTGGAAACGTCCTCGAATGAAGTCCAACCGTGAGTCATAGGTCCTCGAATGTAGTCCCCGTGCTGCAAGTCCTCGAATGTAGTCCCCGTTCTGCAAGTGCTCGAATGTACTTCCAGTGCCGCAAGTCGTCTCGAAACGTCCTCGAATGTAAGTCCTCAAATGTAGTCCCGAATGTAGTCAAACCGTGACGCCTCAGGCACGGCCTTCAGCACAGGTATTCGAATGTAGTCCCCGTGCCGCAAGTCCTCGAATGTAGTCCTCGTGCCGCAAGTCCTCGAATGTAGTCCTCGTGCCGCAAGTCCTCGAATGTAGTCCTCGTGCCGCAAGTCCTCGAATGTAGTCCCCGTGCCGCAAGTCCTCGAATGTAGTCCCCGTGCCGCAAGTCCTCGAATGTAGTCTTCGTGCCACAAGTCCTCGAATGTAGTCCTCGTGCCGCAAGTCCTCGAATGTAGTCTCCGTGCCGCAAGTCCTCGAATGTAGTCTCCGTGCCGCAAGTCCTCGAATGTAGTCCCCGTGCCGCAAGTCGTCTGGAAACTGTCCCGATGGCCATTTCCGTACCTGCAGAATGCACATCATAGCAACGGTTATTTGCGAACGACGAATTAGGTTCTGTGTGGCTCTCACAATCTCGCGTTCTGTCGTTGACCTCGGTCATCCACTGCTCGCATGCCACTGGGTTGGTCCCTTCTCTACTCAAAACATCGTCCAATTACCGGGTCGCCCCGACCCAAACGCCTGGGGATACAGCGATTTAGCCAGCCGGCCTCTCTCAGCCCAATTATACTTCCTCTCTCAAACACGCTCAACTGCCTGAATAGTGCACGAATCCGACGTCGTGGCATCCTCACAGTCCGTTGAGGTTAGTACAACAGCAATCTGCTGTCACAATTGTCCGTGAGTGCGAGCTTTACTCTTGATATACCCTCCTCGATGCGCAGTTATTTCTCAATCATTTGCATATTCGGTCTTGAGATACTTGCATGCTAGTTTCTTTAGGATCGAGCTACTTTCTCCTGGTGCTTTTTTTTTTTCAAGGAGTGTGTACTTTAACTGCAAGCTGTAAATACGCGCTCGCCAATCTACAAAGTTTTCCGGAATTACTGTCTGAGTGTGAAATATACTGGTAGCGATTTATTTCTGTAATTCTTTTTTTCTTATTTTTGGGGTTTAATGATCACAGTGAGCAAATCTGAGGAGCATAAGCATTCGTTCGGATGTGATTGAGAGATACTGGTTTCGGTAGACAGCCAGCGTCGATACAGAAACACATCACCCGTGCCCCATCCACGACCCTAACGCAGGACCATTCAGGTGAACGGTTAAAAGCCAACGCTTAAACCACTGCGCCACGATTGCAGTCCTACAGGACTTGGACATTCCAGTGAATGAGGAAATTAATTTTTGAACACATAAATAAGACACAGATTATGATACCAAGTATATTGAAGATTTGCTAACAGTCCAATAATACTCATAAACAGAACCACCTACATTTTTTTCGTCGCATGACAAACGCTAAAATATTAAAATGCACCGCTTTACGCAGCTAAATTTTGCACCGACTGGTCAGTAAATTATATCCTTATTTGGTCAGTAAATTATATCATTGTATATCATATGATATGTAGAGGCTTTTAGGAAATGAGTGTCTGACCCCAGGTCTTAAACAACCCTTAGAAATAGGAAGCTGGGAGATTTGGGTTAGAGTGCCCGATAGGAAAGTAACAAGGAAGCGCGGTAGAAAAGCGATAGAAGACCTTTATTTAATACCGGGGTCCAGAACCCGGCATCCGACAGCATAACGTGTCCATTCAACGCACAGCGGATATTTAGGGGTTCGAGCATTCGTACCTGCTTGGGATCGAGCCTGAGGTTTACTCCGTGGCAGTCACGAACGTTGATCATTAGGCCGTCCGCAGCCCTTGGTCAGTAAATTAGAAACAGTGAACCATTTTATACCAATAGAGCGCGAGTTGATTACTGGCATTCAGAGTAGTGATGCGAATATCAAACGAACATTGAGCGCGGGTTAATTACTGGCATTCAGAGTAGTGATGCAAGTATCAAACGAACATTGAGCGCGGGTTAATTACTGGCATTCAGAGTAGTGAGAGTATCAAACGAACATTGAGCGCGGGTTGATTACTGGCATTCAGAGTAGTGATGCGAGTATCAAACGAACATCGAGCACAGGTTGATTACTGGCATTCAGAGTAGTGATGCGAGTATCAAACGAACATTGAGCGCGGGTTGATTACTGGCATTCAGAGTAGTGATGCGAGTTTCAAACAAACATTGAGCGCTGGTTGATTACTGGCATTCAGAGTAGTGATACGAATATCAAACGAACATTGACCGCGGGTTGATTACTGGCATTCAGAGCACTGATGCGAGTATCAAACGAACATTTAGCGCAGGTTGATTACTGGCATTCAGAGTAGTGATGCGAGTATCAAACGAACATTGACCGCGGGTTGATTACTGGCATTCAGAGGAGTGAGAGTATCAAACGAACATTCAGCGCGGGTTGATTACTGGCATTCAGAGTAGTGATGCGAGTATCAAACGAACATCGAGCGCAGGTTGATTACTGGCATTCAGAGTAGTGATGCGAGTATCAAACGAACATTGAGCGCGGGTTGATTACTGGCATTCAGAGCAGTGATGCGAGTATCAAACGAACATTGAGCACGGGTTGATTACTAGCATTCAGAGTAGTGATGCGAGTATTTTCAAAACTGATACACTTGTGGAATGCGGGACAGCCACATTATTCAGAGTACACAGGGACAGTGCTTATTTAAATGATGTTTAATCCGAACATTGTTTCTGAATAACTTCATCTAACTATAGTCATTCTCTACCTGCATGCTACAAACACTTTTTTGAGAAGTATCAGGAGCATGTGTTCCCCTGCTTCATTCGCCAAATTGGCCAAATCTGTCCACACACCTAAATTTCATGAATGATGTGTAATATGAGATAGAATGGGACATTTGACATGTACATCCATTGCTCTCGCAACTGTGAGAATTGTAAAAAGCCATTCGACGTACGAGGGACAGAATTTCACATGAAATCCCAAAAACTTATGTTAATCACTGTTCTGAAGGTCAGAAATGTGAAATGTTATTAATAACAATACTGTGTTGGACTACCTAGTCTGTAAACTGAACGATAGATTGAAAACTGAGTGGCCTAATAACACTGAACAACAAAATAAAACTTTTGGTTTGTTACAAAGACTGTATATGCCTAATCATACAGTATTTGTCATGCTGATTACAAATCTGCCTGCTAAATTGTGCTACCGGGCATAGTTCTCGAGTAACATGTTGATTCAGTGTACAATAAACCTTCATTTTAACATGCATATTTCGCTACAAGCAATTAATTACACTTACCTTAAAATGTAGATTTTCTTCTGTACTTTGGTTGTACTACATCCCGTTTTAGAGTCCAACAGTAATCAACTAGCATTTTAGAGTTCCATTTTCCTTTATAGCGGTTTTCTAGGGTACAAATGTCCTGATGAAAACGTTCTACGTGCTCATCACTTACATCTCCCAACTTCTGTGGGATAAAGTCCAGATGCGACTAGAGGAAATGTATTTTAAAGGACATATTGCATCCCATGGCCTTATAGTTTTCTAGAAGCTCAGTAACAAGTTATTTATAATTTTCTGCCTTCCAGCTACATAAAAAGTTCAGTACCACATCTTTAAAGGACTTGCATGGAGCAGCTTCAGTCTCATTCAAAGTGCCTTCAAAGGAACCTGTGATCTTGCATAAGTTCCCTTATGCAAGATTCTAGACGAGATCCTACAAGCAGTGCTTGAGTATATTCCCCGTCAAAAGTGCAAGAAGACGGCCACCTAGCTTCAAACCTTTACAGAGACGATGTAGGATAACCTACCTCAGTAAAGAAAGGTAAGAAAGCTTAAGAAGGGTGTTCATCTGGCTTTTACTGAAGAGAACAAGGTGCAATGGATAGCATCTTGAATTCCCTCCTCTCAAGCCTTAAGTGCGAGCACTACTACAGAGCATCGTGACATCTGATAAAAAGTCTATCTCGTAGAAAAATAGCCGACTGTATTATTGGTAGATGTCTCCGGAGGAACAAGCGCAAACGTACTGTGACTTGCCTGCGCAGCAGGACGCACACGACTTAAAGACAGATAGCAGCGATAACGAACGTCCGCGTAGCTCAATTGGTAGAGCGACTTATTCCGGAATGAAGAGACCCGGGTTCCAGCCCCTGGGTGGACAAAAATGACGGAGAAATTTACTTCGTTATAATGGCGCCCGAACTTTCCGGATGACCCGGCCGTTCAAGATCTCGCAATGGTGTGATGTTCTTTCCCCACCGCGAGCTAGGAAAAATCAGTGAATCACTTCTCCAGCGCTTCGAAAAATATACGTGTGTGACGTTGCATTCCACACATCTGATTGACTGGGAGTTCTCAAGTGCACGTTCTACAGGAGATGTCAGCCGACAGCGATTCATGGTCACGGCTGACCCGTGGGCAATGCCCCCGGCCCTCTTTCGGGGGTGGGGAGATATGTTGTGCCTGCCCAGCAAGACGCACACGACATAAAGGTAGATAGCAGCGATAACGAACGTCCACGCAGCTCAATTGGTAGAGCACCTTATTCCGGAATGAGGGGACCCGGGTTCGAGCCCCGGCGTGGACAAAATGACGGAGAAATTTACTTCGTTATAGTACACAAAGACCAGCCTAAAACCTTGGAAGGTGATGTTCATTATGTTGGGGATAGAAGCCGGTACTGTGCATTATGGACTGTTGCAGCAGAGGGAAATCTTCACTGCTGTCTTATATTGGGTTAGTGGGAATGAAAGGTCTGGCGGTAACAAGCAGTTTAGACAGGCCCCCACCACAGCTGAATGGAACCACGCACAGGTGTTGCGGGTATTACGTCAAACAGTTACTATAAATAGCAAGCACGTGTGTCAACAACAAGGCTCAGCCGTGGTTTATTTGGACGTAAAGTAGCTTGGAAAGGAAACATGCAGATGTCGGTATTCAGAGTCATCTTCCTGTATGAATTTAAACTGGGCCATTCTGCAGGTATTGCCGCTCGATACGTTTACAAAGCATTTGGGGAGAATACAGCCAACGAACAAACCATTTGCCGATGGTTTGTGAAGTTTCGAAGCGGAGATACGGACCTAGAAAACGAAGCACTGGTCACAGACTTATTGCTACTTCTGATGATGTTCTGTTACATGTGGTTGACGCGGACCCCTGAAAAGCGTGTCGTGAGATAGCGGCAGAGGCAGGTGTCCACCACACGACAGTTGTTCAGCATCTGGCTGTGCTGGGTAAGGTAGAAAAAACTGGACATGTGGCTGCCTCATGAGTTGACAACTGCCAACAAGACTAGGCGTTTGGACGTCTGCACGTCGCTGCTTGCCAGGAATAAGCATTAACCTATATTGCATCGCATCGTCACCTGCGACGAGAAATGGGCCCTTTATGATAATCGGAACCTATCTACACAATGATGAAGCTAGACACAGCCTGTTGGACGGCATCCTCAGCCACTCCTACACACCAAGAAGATGATGTTCCTTGTCTGGTGGTCCACAGCCGGGACAATTCATCGGAGTTCCTTGGCAAGAGGACAAACCATCAAACACTGCAGATCGTTATTGTGCTGAATTACATCAGATGCATCGGAAATTGCTGCCGAAACACAGTCTTTGTTCAACAGACATGGTGTTCTTCTGCTCCAGGACAACGTCTGCCCTCATGTCGCACAACGAAGCACTGCCCCAGCCTGCCAATTTCCGGACTTGTATCCGACAGACTATTCTCTGTTTCGTCGCCTGGATTACTTCCTGTCTAGAAAACAGTTCACGACAGACAATGAGGTTTAACGTGCAGTTGATAACTTCTTTGGGTCCCAGCCACAAGACATTTTTCGTTCCGGAATCATTACCTTGCCGGACAGATGGCAAATATGTGTCGATGTTGAGGGGGGATTATTTTGCCTAGGTAAGTTTTCCTACTTTTCAGTTCTCGCCGTCCATGTGTGCTGGTCCTTCGTCAAACCTTTCATTAGCACCATCCCAATACTCGGAGATGCTACGAAGTGCAGATGTTCAACTCTTGGAATTACAGCCAGATGTGGTGAATTGTCATGTGCCACTGATGTTACTTGAAACTGTAAGACTTCGTGTGAATTGAGTTTTTTTTTTTTTTTTTTGCAGAAACTGTGAGCACCAGTTAGGGCACGCGGTTTATTCGCATTTACTCGTACAGGAAGAACATGAGATACGCAAAAAAATAACAGCAAAAATAATGGACACAAAGCATATGTAGGTGTCCACACAGCAGAACTTTGAATGCGCTCGCTCAGAGTACGAAAATGAAAAAAAACAAAGAGTGTCAACAATACCAAATGACAAAATGCCAACCGTAGAGAAAAGCACAATGATAAATGCATAAATGTGAATAGTATGGGAAACAAACAATTGTTATGGGCCACAGAGTACCACGATAATAACAAAACTGGAAAAAGACAAAGAAAGTATGTGTAAAAATTTAAATGACAAGGTATAACATGAAATAACAGCAAATCTGCAGTACAGAGTCAGTGACACATAAAAATAATATCAGACGTAGAATCACATAACAAAGCCCAGAATGACATTGAAAGGAGCAGCTCTAGATTCAGGGATTACTCGCAGTGGGTGACTACAAAAAAGCTATGACGACAGTGTGATAAAGATGTGCACTGGTGAAAAAGTAAGAAATTGAGAGCGTGCAGGAGAATGAGAATAATGAGAAAAAGAAACATACAGTATAATACTGAGGGAAGACGGGCAAACCAATATAAGTTCCGGACCTGTAGCAGAGGTGACATGGTAGATATACAACAGAAAACACAATGAAACGGCACAAAATAAAGTGTTAAAAACGGCGGAACCGTAAAGTAAAAAAAAACTGCTCTCGCAAAATGAAGGGGCAGGACAGCACGGAAGAACGACAGACCCAGGGACCGAAAAAAAGAGCGTGCATTACACAAGAAATGCAAAGACGGAAGAGGAGACTCGAAACCATTCGGAACCTTGCGACCAAACCGTATAAAATTTCGTCAGAGTTCTAGTCTGGGAACCCGAAATAAATTTAGACTGGGACACGGCAAGGTGATAGCTACTGTGACTGATTGGTGACAATAGCCGGACGAGTGTTCAGAAAGCAAATGGACACGAGGTAGTGATCGTCGATGAATTATTTAAGAATAAAAAGGAAAAAGCAGACAAGGGGACGACGATGAATCTGAAGTTGATCAACCGGGACGAGTAATCGGACTGGGAAAAGACGGTAGAAAAAAACAAGTATCTCATTCAGTAATTCAGAAAGACCAAGAGGTTAACGAACTGGAAGTGGAGCAGTTTGCTCGTTGAAGAAAAATGTCAGAATCGAAAATCGCAAGATCTGCGAACGCCGAGGATTTTGCGAGCAAATTCACAAACCCCTTGGTATTCAGGGAAATAAGGGACAGCGACCTCAGGTGGAAGAGTATTACACATAGACGGCTCAGAGATCCCTTCGATGCATCTCAAGCTCGAAAGAAAGGTGCGGACAAAGGCAGAGTATCGTTGTTCAGAACGGCGGTGAAATTGCAAATGACGGATATAGGGATATTTTCCAACTGACAAACAGGTGCTTGAATGTCCAAGTCAAAAGGCCGGCCAAACATCGATGAAATAATCTATTCGTTTGTGCTTGCAAAAAGAAGGTGAAGAAGTTGTTGACGGTACAACGGCCCGGGCATCGGAGGAACCGAATCCTCCGCACGTGCAGTGTTGGTAGCAGTGATGGCCGGAGGCCCTGATGCTGTGATGGAGCGAGAGCTCAGTGTCACAGTACGTTATTGGGCTGTGACTGAAGTAGTATCAGGAAGAGGCGATCTTTCTGAGATGTCCTTAGGAGGTGGAAGGAAAATGTCCGCTCTTTCTCCTATTTGGTAGATTTCTTTGAGGAAACAGATCTCTTAGGAGAGAAAGGAGCAGTCAACACCACTATCTTTCGATCAGGTACAGGCACAGATTCGGAAGGAGGGATAACAGATTGCACAGATGAGTCATCAGCGTGAGAGAAGGACTCGTCTAAACAGCACACGGCACGATAAGACGCGACGACGGCAACACTATTCCTAGAGAAATAGGCCGGTGAAGAGACACACTTGGGGCTTACAGTTAGGAAAGGAGTACTGATGAGTCCCCAATGGGAAGCATGGGAGGATCACTTGCCACATAAAGTCGGACAGTTCAGTAGTGGAGATGTCAGTTGTCAAATTAGTTTCAAAAAGGCATGGAGAAGAATACAGTACCTTCCGCTGGGACTACAGTTGAAAATGGCTGGGGTCTTTCTGATGGTCCGCAAGAAGCACGGAAGACGGTGAAAAAACACCAGTATATGTATTTGAGGAAACATCATACGGCAAGGAGGAGCCAGCTGCCGTAGACGGGTGAGCACCAGGAGAGATATGTCGTCGGTTCTGACACGTTGCGGTGGTGTTATCTTCCGTCAGATCCTGTGTACAAGCGAGTGGTAAACATCTTGAAAGTATATGAATGATTACAGTCGCGTCTGTGGGGCAACCAGCAAGGCCTGGTCGGTCGGGAACGCAACCAACAATGATCTTTGAAGGCGAGACGCGTGGGCGAAATGGCTGTTCCGAAGGACACACGAAAGGCGGCGGAGTTTTCCAGCAATCTGACAGATTTTTTTAGCAACCAACGGATGTAAGTCATAAGGAAAATCCTGAGGGACGGTGTACAAATTTATTGTAGCAGCCCTTTTCGAAAGTGGATACGTTTTGAGGTGGCTCGCACCGATGCTCGAGCCGTTGGCCAAGAAGAAGTTAGCATCAGTTTTGCTGTCAAGCAGCACCGAGGCACCTTGAGTAATTCTGGAGATTCCGGAAATGGCTGTGGCAGAAATATGGTTAGGTAGAGCTTCCATGTAACGAGGCAGAGGAGTGGTGGGAAGGGGTTCCAATAAGGAGGCAAAATATCTGCCTACCTTTGACTGAACATCAATTGTAGCGGTAACAGTTTTGTTGGATATCTGTACAATTGGGAAACCTCGTGACAACGGTACTGACGAGGCCGAAGCAGTTGATAGAGTAGAAACACGTTGAACAGCAGTCACAAATGATGCCTTCCTCGACGGCTTGAAAGGTGAAGAAAGGAGCACTGAATCATGAGAAGGCAAATATGCAACGGCACACACAGAAGGGGATGGCGCAGCAGTCACAGAGAAAGGTAACACGTCTGAACGAAGTTCTGAGACGGGAGTGGTCTTGGTAGAAGGGATGACGTAATCAATGATATTGGCATCTGGGAGCGAAGGTACATCTACTTCCATTGGGTGGAGGGTAAGGTGTGATCAACTTACGCCCGTGCTAACACTGAGGCGGGGTCACCGAAAGCCGCCATTTTGGCGACTTCTAAAGATAAACAAACGGGTTTTTTTTATGCAAAATGAGCAGCAGTTTATATTAAGAGCAAACCATGAGGTTAGAGTAGGTGAAAACACAGGTTGTGCCTTTGTAATGACAAAACACACGGATCGGAGAGACGACGGGACGGAAAACTCACCCATATGCTCAATACCTGAACACGATGTACACACGACCTCCTCAGTCAGATACAGGAAGGAAAACTCACGTAAATGCTCAAAATATCGGAACACGAGGTTCCGAGGTGCACACGACTATCTCAGGCAGATATAGTTTTGCACTAGGCATACCACCTGCCGTTTTACATATTCGGAGCGATAAACGAAGTGCCACGTGAATTCAACGTCAAGCTACTAATTTACTATAAAGTGTGCACACTTGTTCTCTGTAAGTAATATCAGTAAACGTTTGTCAGTTAATGGAAAAACCTGGTAACTTCAGCCAATTTGACATCGACCGAGTAGTTGGGGCCCGGAGGGTAGGTCCCAGTATTTCCCCATACTGCTGTATCAAGGGTGTACCAGGACTAGATTAACCATGCACAGACATGACATCCAGCAGAAGGGCTCACATTGGTCAGCCACACTTGTTGGCTGCTCCCGTACTTCTGTATCAAGGCTGTACCAGTGACTTGATTAACCATGCACAGACATCCAGAGGAAGGGCTTACATTGGTCAGCCACACTTGTTGGCTGCTCCCATACTACTGTACCTAGGGTGTATCAGGAATGGATTACCCATGCACAGACATCCAGCAGACAGGCTCACATTGGTCAGCCACACTTGTTGGCTGCTTCCGTACTACTGTATCAAGGGTGTACCAAGACTGAATTAACCATACACAGACATGACATCCAGCAGTAGGGCTCACATTGGTCAGCCACACTTGTTGGCTGCTCCAGTACTTCTGTATCAAGGCTGTACCAGTGACTGGATTAACCATGCACAGACATCCAGAGGAAGGGCTTACATTGGTCAGCCACACTTGTTGGCTGCTCCCATACTACTGTACCAAGGGTGTATCAGGAATGGATTACCCATGCACAGACATCCAGCAGACAGGCTCACATTGGTCAGCCACACTTGTTGGCTGCTCCCGTATTACTGTATCAAGGGTGTACCAGGACTGAATTAACCATGCAGATACCTCCAGCAGAAGGGCCACATTGGTCAGCCACAC
This sequence comes from Macrothele yani, assembly GCA_039090855.1. Lineage (NCBI taxonomy): Eukaryota > Metazoa > Arthropoda > Arachnida > Araneae > Macrothelidae > Macrothele > Macrothele yani. The sequence continues at coordinate 20,733,878 of CM077029.1, forward strand.
TTGTTGGCTACTCCCATACTACTGTATCAAGGGTGTACCAGGACTGCATTAACCATGCATAGACATCAGGCAGAAGAACTCACGTTGTTGTTGTTTTTATTGGAGGTTTAACGACCACCGTGAGCAACTCAATGGGTTATAAGCCGTCGCCTGAACCTAATTTAGAGTCACTGGTTCCAGGGAAAGGAGAGAGCCAGTACCGTAAGACAAACACAATATCCATGCCTCGCCGGGATTCAAACCCGGAGCCCTTTTGGACAAATGATCAGAGGCTATCGCTTAGACCACTGCGCCACTGCGATGGGCTCACGTTGGTCAGCCACGCGCGGTTGATTCTAGAGGTGAGCGTCGGGTGTCACTACAGGTATCTCAGCAACGACGTGCAACAGTCACCCAGCTCCCTCACCAGTACAAAACCGGTGCAGTTCGACGTATTTTGACATGCGCCAAGCCTCGTACCTTTCTTTACATGGAGTACCACAGCCACAGATTAACGACGGTACTCATTATGACGTCCAGGAATCGCAAACAACGCCTAGCATGGACCAAGGAACACCGGCAATGGACCCTCGGGAGAGGGTAGATGATCGTCTGGAGTGATTAACTCCATTTCCTGCTTCACAATGATTATGTCAGGGGTTCACATAAAGCGTAAATGGCATGAAGCCTCATCCCCTAGTTCCACAGTTGGGGTTCAACAGGTCGATAGAGATGGTGTTCTGATCCGGAAGCTTTTTGCTGGCAAGCCCTAGGTCCGTTGATTATCATAACACAAACACTGAATGGTGGACATTACAGGCACATGTTAACAGACCATTTCCATGTTAACAGACCATTTCCATCCATATGTTGAAAGATGACAATGTGGTTGGTTTACCCCAACCACATTGTCATCTTTCAACAGGACAAAACATTTTGCCTTCCGCCACGTATAATTACTGAGTGGCTGGAGGAACACGCCACGAATTCGCCATAGTGCCTTGGCTTCCAAACTCCCCTGACTGTAACCCAATCGAACATTTGTGGGATTTTCTAGGACGGAGTGTGAGAGCCGATGATCCTTCTCCACAGAATGAGGGTGAACTGACGGAGCTGCTGCCGTGGACAGGAGTCCAAGTTACACATGGAAGGTGTTCGACACATTGTAGAATTTGTTCCTAGGGCAAAGGAGCAGAGAGTGCAGAGAAAAGTGGACCAGCGCGTTATTTGGTAGGTGTTTCTAATGCAAAGCTAACTCATTGTATATACTGAGATTTGTAGCAAAATTCCTGAAATCAGGTAGGAAGTTCCGCAACATCAACCACATTTCCAGGATATTCCACCAGGGGACTATCCGTGACAGAGAATGTTCTGTAACTGGGACACCTTGGAAGGAAAACTGCAGACATTCGTCAATCACAAGGATATTTAATTATATCGGAAAAATATTTTTGACCTCCAGCAGCAGTGGAGTAAGATCGTTGCATGTGCTTCTAATTATTTTGAAGAATAAGGGTGATTTCTTGTGAGGACCAAGAGGATTTATTTATGACGGTGCGAAAGAGTTGGAACGTTTCGCATGACCAAATACAGTGTTTAATTTTGATGGAGGCATATATTATACTTTCATTACCATGCCTTGAAGCCTTTGCTATCTTCCGATTTTAAATCGTTAAAATTATTTTATTTTTGCGTCAACTCTAGCCCCGCCTACACCAATATCGCTTTTTATCGATTCATGGTGGATAACAGCCCGTCATTTTTCTCGGGGTTATTCTTCTTTAAAACCATTTGCCATCTCCGTTGCCGCAGTGTTATTTTACGAGACAACACCACGTGACTTTAGCCATCTGCTTTTATTTGGGTTTTATCCTTCCCCGCTCAAGTACGTTACGCGCGTTATCGGTCGTGTAGTCAATATCGCATCGCAGTTAATCACTTTATTTACATAACCATCATTATTAGATGTAATGTAATCTTTTATGTTTGCCACCCTATCAAAGTCAATGTCATTTTAAAGGGTCGATCTTGCCATTTGTTGCCAATGACACTTCAGCCTCTAAACTTTGTCAGCTATTTATCACATTTATCCTTTTCCTTTTTATTCAGCTTGAAGTTCTTCGGCTTAAGGAAGTCGAAACAAAAAGACAGGAGCTCAAATTTAGAACGCAGTACGGGGTTTAATCTGTCTTGTAATAAGATCACGATATGCAACAGCTTCCATCTCGTGTTTCGTGTTATTTGCAGCTGCTAATGTCGTCGTAAAATAGAACGGTACAGACGAACTACGGTCTATATCCTAAATTCAGGTACGTAATTTCTCTTTTGCTGAGAATCATCGCAGAAAAGAAATTAGCGATCGAACTCTGATGGAGAAAGTCACGCGCAGCCAAATTAGCTCTGGAAAGTGAGAAAGAATTACAGAATGCCTTTTAAACTTTGATAATTATAAAACAGTTCATGTAATAGCCGAAAGCTCGTTCCTAGATGGATAAAAGTACAAAAAGTTGCAAATGGCCGACTCTTGATATAAATTATTTCACATGCGACACAAAAAAGAAAAAAGGTTGCGCAGTGGTCTAAGCGATGGCCTCTGATCATTCGTCCGAAAGGGGTCCGGGTTCGAATCCCGTTGAGGCATGGATGTTGTGTTTGTCTTACGGTGCTGGCTCTCTCCCTTCCCTGGAACCAGTGACCCTAAATTAGGGACGGGCGACTGCTTATAGCCCATTGAGTTCTCACGGTGGTCGTTAAACCTTGAATAAAGAAAAAAGAAAGTTAAAAAAGACAATAAACAGAATTTACAATTACTGTGACTGAGTATAAGGTAATGTTATCTGGAAATATTTAAAATATTGGAGGTGTACAAAAGTTTCCGCCGTTTTAAGGGGAAAGGATACAGGACCAATCAGAAAACCAGTACACATTTATTCACCGAAATATTGGCCGTTAGCGTCTATGACGTTTTTGCCATTTTGCAGGCAACAAATCAATGCTCCTGTGATAGAAGGATTCGAGTTTTGAGCTGAAGAACGCAGTGACGAAATTTTCCACCTCTGGAACTGCGGTAAATCGCTGTTGGCCTAGGGCATGTTTCATAGAGCGAAACACATAAAAGTCTGAGGGTGTAATATCCGCGGAGTAAGCCGAGTGCGGTAAATCCTCCCAGTGTAACTATTCAAGGGTTGATTTCGTGGTGGCACCGACATGCGATCTGGCATTATCGTGTAGCAGGATGACTGGGCGGCGTCCTTTACCTGTCCATGGGCGTTTTTGCTCGATTGCGAAGTTCAGTTTCTTCAACTGATTGTTATATCGCTGTGCAGTGATTGTTTCGACCGGTTTCAACAGTTCGAAGTACAGCACTCCATGCATATACCACCATACACACAACAGCACCTTTTTCCCGTGGATATCCTGTTTTGCAATGAATGTTGTTTGCTGGCTTGGGTCGACCCCAGATCGCTTGCTTAAGGGGTTGTCGGAATAGGCCCATTTTTCATCACCGGTGACAACCTTCCACAAGAAATTCTTCCCTTGAAACCTCTTCAACAACGACATGCAGATGCCCAATGGTTGACTAATATTACGCTCCGTTAAAGTATGCAGACCCATTACCAATCTTCTGGATCTTCTCCAAGGCCTGTAGACTGTGTGCCACCATCGATTGAGCCACTTTCAAACATTTAGCCAGTTGAGTGATCGATTGTAGGGCATCCTCTTTTAACAGCAATTCCAGCTCCTCGTCTGCAATTTTCAGCGATCTACCTGCACGTGGCTTGCCTTCCAAGCTTAAATCACCTTTCTTAAACCTGGCAAACCATTCTCGACACGTCCTGCCGCCCATAACCGTTTCGCCATACGTCTGACATATTGAACCGTATGCTTCAATCGCACTTTTCCTTAAATTAAACATGAATAACAAACAGAGCAGCAAATGAACTTTATCTACCACCATGTTTGGGTTCATGCGCGAACTGACATCACGGGGACTGGCCGGTTAGAACCCTACCGCGCCGGCTAGTGGGGGCAGTGAAAACTTTTGCATACCCCTAATATAATTAAATAGTGATAGTTATTCTGTGCACGAACAGCAGCTAGAAATTCGCCTTCAGTTAAAAAGACGCTTAAAAGATCCTTCGAGATAGCCATTCTTTTACGGAACGTGAGACCCCAGCCAATGAAAAGGCACCTCCCCTCTTCCTTCATTTTTCCGTCGGTGGAGAAGCTCGCAGAAACCCCTCAAGTGACAATTCGAGCTTAGCAATTAACAACAATCAACACTCTTACGTTATTAGCATCTTCCTTCGAGAGTCGGGGAGTGAAAGGAAATTGCTGAGTATAGTCATAAACAGGGAGTCTTGTGCGAGATTTCAGATAGTTAGGAAGGATTTTGCTCTGACACGAGACAGGAAAGAACGCTTTTACACAGGATAAATGAGAAGATATTTTGGCGGAAAATACATAGAGAAATCCACCCGAGATAACCATCTCCCACTGGAACTACACTGCTGGCCACCCAAAATGCAACACCAAGAAGGAAGCATTCGATTGACCTTCAATTCGCAGCATTCGTCGCCCGCGAGTGGACATGCCAACGATTAGCATTGTAGGGCATGTGCAAATCATGTACGCCCGGCACGCCATCGAGAAGGTCTATAAGAAGGGTGCGCAGAAGGCGGGGTGTAAGTAGTGGAAGTGTGTTGTGCTGCCGGACCTGTGCGTGGGAAGCTTTCTGATGCCTCGTCGCAGAATACGGCAGTCATGCCAGCACGTTTCGGAGTTCGACAGAGGACGAATAGTGGCTTATCACGACAGCGGCTTATCGTACCGAGACATCGGTGCCCGCGTGGGACGACATCCAGCCACTGTGAGGCGAGTATGGATTCGGTGGGTGCAGGAGGGACGGATGGACCGAAGTGAGAGATTACCGCAGCTGTGGCACGTCCCACCTAACGAGAGGACCGGCATGTTGTTCGGCGGGCATTGACGGCTCGCACCGCCATATCCCGAACGTTAGTGCAGAAATTAGGGTGTGTTGCGCAACAATCTGTGTCAGCACGTACCGTTCGACGTCATTTGCAGGAGCGGGGACTTGTCGCACGGCGCCCATTGCTCCAATTACCATTAAAGTTACACCACCGGCGAGTGCGGCGGCAGTGGGCCGGTGAACGCCGTACCTGGACTACGAAATTGCACGACATTGTCTTCTCCGACGAGTCTCGGTTCTGCCTGTAACACCACGATGGTCGGATCCGCGTGTGGAGGCACCGCGGCGAGATACTGTATGACGCAAGCATTATGCATCGCCATACTGGTCAGTCGCCTGGCGTTATGGTTTGGGGCGCAATTGGATATGACACCCGCACCACTCTGGTACGCATCGCCGGTACACTCAACAGCCACCACTACATCTTCGACGTTTTGGAGACTTTGGTCCTCCCTTACCTGCAGGACCTGCCAGCGGCCACGTTTCAACAGGACAATGCGCCCCCGCACGTGGCACGCATCGTGCAACAACTCTTCACGGCCCACCAGGTGTCACTGCTGCCGTGGTCGGCCTGTTCTCCCGATAATCACCCATCGAACACGTCTGGTCGCTGATAGGCAACCGAGTGGGCCGGCAAGCACCACCCGCAGCTACGCCTGATGAACTGTGGCAACGTGTGGAAGCAGCCTGGACCGACATACCCCAAGCCCACATTTAAAGCCTCTTTTGTTCGATGCCGCAGCGTGTAGCGGCCTTTATTGCCAGCCATGGGAGCCACACGAACTATTGATGTCTGCGTGTTTCGCAAGTCGCACGGGCCTGTAAGCTCAATCGTTTCATCTTTGTATCTGTTGTTACGTGTCCAGTAAATCAGGCTTTGCTATCTCGTGTCCTTCTTGGTGTTGCATTTTGGGTGGTCAGCAGTGTATATTCTATGTATTTTGACTAATAAGTATTTCCCCTTTCCTCCCAATCTGAAAAATAAAGATACGCGCGAACGAAATCACCAGTCGTTACATTGTATTTGTTTAAATTTTTATTTATTTGCCTCCTTGCTCCACTCAGCAAACACCGAAACATCTTATGAGTTGGCGTCCACTTCATACTTGACAATAATCTCAACAGCAGTAATAGATGTTAGTTCCGATCTATGTTGGCTGCAAGATTAAAAACCTACTGTCAAAAAATATGTAGCTTGCTTTGGTTATTTGTGTGTGTGTGTGTGTGTGTGTGTGTGTGTGAAAAATATAAATATATTCTGCCTGGCAATTCAAAGGTTGTTGTTGAAAATATAGTAAACCTCCATTTAAAAACTTTCCTTTTTTATTTCTACCTGGGTTCCAGTTCAGGAAGGAACAAGACCGTTGTGTTTGACATACCGTGCTAATCGTCCCTTTTCGGGAATCCATGACCCTTAATCAGGAACATGTAATCCCCTTAGCTTTAAAGCCTCAGGAAAGAAGGCAACTTGCTTAAATTGTAAAAAAGAATAAAAAAATTGAAAGGTATTAGAAAAAGATAAATACCTGAAACAAAAGGTCATATTTGGATAATTAGAAAATTTTAGAAATGAATCAAAGAGTAAACCTAAGGCATTTTTTGCCGAACCCTATTTAAAGGTTCCGAACCGGCGAAGTTCAATTCGTCTCGTCCGCCGTAGTGGCATTAAGTAAATCATAAACAACCATGAAAAACAAACTATCCCAAATTTCGTCTAATGGCGCCACCGATGAGGTTTGGTTTCTTTTTTCTAGTGTATCCAAACTCAGGGTTGACTAAAGTGCATAGTGTGGTGTTTCATATCGAACAGCTATGGGTTTGCCATATGCCGTTTAAGAAATTTATTAAAAGAAGGCACTTTAACTGTCTTCAAGCATTAATACATATATAAAGAACCTGGAAATTACTTAGAAAAATATTGAGCATTAACTGAATGATTAAGGTAAATTCTAAAATATAAATGATTAATCAGAAGAAATGAACTTAATGTTAGGTACATGAATACCGTTGGAGTTGGTTATGCAAAACAATATACACTGTATTGACAAAAGTCACAGGACACCTAGAAGAGTAACACAACATAGCATTTATTGACATGCATTACTACGGTGTCGGTCCACCTTTGGCCTTAATGCATTCACTGACCCTTCGAGACATTCTTTCGGGAAGGTTTCGAACACAGCGATAGGTATACGCTTCCATTCAGTATATAATGCTTCCGCTAACTGTTGCTTAGTAGTAGGCCTCGGTTCCAAACTTCTTATGCTGCGCTCTAATTCATCCCATTGGTGCTCTATGGGATTAAGATTAGGGCTCTCTGCTAACCAGTTCACACACGATACGGAATTATCGCCAAACCATGCCGTTACAGTCCTTGCTTTATGGTTCAGTGCATTATTCTCCTGGTACCAACAAAGCTCGGTTCCATAGTATTGCCACAGAGTTGGTAGGGCATAATTGTTCAGAATATCGAGTTAGACGTGCTTGTTAAGAGGTTTGTCAACGATAACTAATGGGCCGTGACCATCAGGCCATCAGACTGATGGATCGTGTATTTGGATTCGTCAGTCCGTAGTACCCGTTTGCATTGGTCTATGGTCCACAATAAATGTTCTTTACACCATGCTAAACGATGACCAGCATTCCGAGTGGATATGAAAGGCTTATGAACATCCGGACGACCCTGGTAACCCATGGAATGAAGTTCTCTGCGAATGGTACGTGTACATATCGAGGTTCCGGTATTTTCACTCACCTGCACACTAAGGTCTTTTGCAGTATTCCCTCTATTAGCTGTAACGACTCTCCTGAAGGTTCGACGTCCTGTATCAATAATTTTCTTTGGTGTACCGGTAGTTTTGCTGCTTCAGCCACGCCATGTGTCTTCCACTTATTCGGTGCATCCAAAACAGTTGCCTTGGGTATGTTTTAACGCCTCCTGGGTTCTCATATGGGCAACCCACTAATATAACACCCAACAATCTTTTCTCTCACAAAGTTAGTTCTCTCCCGCCGCGACAATTTCACTCAACCTCACAGTGCTCATATGATCGCGGTCAGCTGGCTTGTTTTTATAACGTTTGCAGAGTAACGCGCATCTTAACGACGCAGCACATCCGTTCATTTGCTTTTGAAGGTGTGTCCCGTGACTTTTGTCAATGTAGTGTGTTTATACCCAAAAAGATTAAAAACAAGTTAAAACCTCGCGTAAAACTGTAACTCTATCTAAAAAGAACACTGGTCCCATTGGACATAGGCACAAGCAATGGCCCAGTACGTTGTTCAGCTTGCAAGAAAAATAAGCACAAAGCAACTGGTCACCCGCAAATTGCAACGGTCTTTGTTTCAAGCACACCAGAAGGCTGGCAAGTTGCAGGTTTTCGAACAAGGGAAGTAAGCACAGTGAGGAAAAGCATTTTTGGTATCAACTTTACCGGGTTTAACGAACCCCATTCGTACCTTCCAAGAGCGTAGGTAGTCACCCTTCCAAACAAATTTAAAACGACTGGTTCCGGGAAACGGGGGCGGAGGCATTTACTGCCAATGACATACTGGGTGTTCTGCTTCTCTTTCATACTAGCCTCCACCACCGCCTGACTCTAACTGTAGGCCAGAATTATGCGCCTCTAACCACTCGACAATTAAGGCGGCATCTTCGCTGATTAAAGCTCCTGTTGAATTAATAAACGAAGTCTGAGAAATCCTGCTATACATAATTGCTAAATCATAGTTACCAATTCTACATAAATCTTAAATATAAAGAAAGTTGTTTCCCATTCCGTTTATTATCCTAGAGGAAATCCTTTACTCTCTAATATTTCAGGCATTAAGAGATCAAACATATTTTTCCAATTTCTTGAAATTTATCGTTGAAACGGTAGATTCGAAAACGTTTCGAGAAATCAAAGGACTGAAATAATCCTCAAAGAATTTGAAATTCACGATCTAAGCTCGGTCTCAGATAGAGCGTGAATTTGACATTACGCGTTATATGTCTGGTTCAAAACATTTTCTTCGACGAAAAGACGAGCTCATCGCGCCCGAAATGATGCAAAGAAGTTCCTCGGAGGGTAATGCAGACAAAATCTTTATTTTCAATCTTCCAATCCAAACGTTGAAGACGTGCCCCCATACATTGCTTGTCATAATGCTAAACGCTATATTTACCAATGTTCCAGGACAATAAATTCTGCTTATATGACTCACGTGAAGTATGTTTCGAAAAAGAAGATGAAATATTCAGAAATGTTACTCTTAAATCGTTTGTTTTCTGCATTCGGAAGAGACAAAAATGTTTACGGTATTGGCTATTCTCCTTCACAAGACGCTTTCGAAATGCAATATGTTTGACATTTAAAACAAATTTGACATCATCCCTTTAAAAAGGCACTATCTTGAACAAAATATATCTCAGGATATGGAATGTTATGAGTATGACACTGATAGTCATATTTAGTAAGCAGATATCTTACCCAATAATAACATCATGGCAACATCATTTCTGATCGTCATCAGCTACTTCCTGAATATCATAACATTTTTCATGCACACGCTCCAAATTCGCTTTTCAGTGTCGTTTCTCAATCTCCACTTTTCTTTTCCGTAATTGATATTGGAGCTAGAGCTAATCGCGATAACCTCTAATCGTTTTTGGCGGGAAATCCATGTGTTAAACCGTTTTTTAGCACATCTTTTGTGAAAAAAACATCTTGCTTATGTTACCGGTTTGTCCGTCCGCCTGTACCCACGATATCTCTGCAACAATGAGTCCGATTTGAAAAATTCTTTTTGCATTGGGAAACTTGAAATATGCAAATGATGATCCTTTATTTCGTTTTTTTTACGATGATTAATTTCCCCGCTAGAGGGCGTAAATGCAGATGATGTCGAATTCAAAAATACGTTTTATTCCACATACTTTCTTTTAAACATCCGATTGAAAAAATTATTTTATCTTTCGATTCCATTTATGTCGAAGAGTGTTTTATATACAGTTTATTTTTCAAATTACGCATAGATTTTCCGCTAGAGGGCGAAAAGTAAATTATATTTTTTCCAAGATAACTCTTCTTCTAAAACTCCGATTTGAAAAACTTTTTCTTCAGAGGATACACCACCTGATGGAAAATCTTTTGCATATAATTTCAAATTTTTGGTAAAGAATACTTTGGCCACCAGGGGGCGAAAGCGTTAATTTTTGCTTCCGATGTATTTGCCATAAAATCTGAGTTTCTAAAATATCGATTGAAAAATACTTTCGTGGACTGATGCCACTCACATCGGTAAACATTTGCGGAATATTTTCCTTCCTAAAATATTCCACAGTTTCTCCGCCAGGCGGCATAGATGTATATCTTATTTTTGTCAATGTCTCGACTTCTAGGAGTCCGATTTGAAAAAATTCCTTCTTTGTTGGATAGTGTTTTAAGTGTGACATATGTTTCATATAATTTCAGAAATTTCAAGTAATTCATTGATTTTCCGCTAAAGGGCGTAGAGGTAAATTGCGTTTCCTATGCTTCTAAATCTCCGATTTGAAAAATTCTTTCTGCACCGGATACAGCTCCTGATGGAAAATCGTTTGCACGTAATTTCTAATTTTTGTAAAAAAAAAATAGTTTGGCCACCAGGTGGCGTAAATCTTAATTTCCGCTTTAGATGTATTTGCAGCAAAATACGAGTTTCTAAATTCTAGATTGAAAAAAAAAACGTCGTTTGTAGACCGATACTATTCATGTCAACAAACCTTTTAGGAACATTTTCTTCGTAAAATAATGCATGGTTTCTACGCCAGGGGGCGTAGATGTATATCTTATTTTTGTCAATATCTCTACTTCTAGGAGTCCGATTTGAAAAATTCCTTCTTTGTTGGATAGTGTTTCCGATGCGAAATATTTTTCCTATAAATTCAAAATTTTTCAAGTAAATCATAGACTTTCCGCTAGGGTGCACAAGGGTAAATTGCGTTTTCTGCGTTATTTCTGCTCCTAAAACTCGGATTTGAAAAATTCTTCCTGTATCGCATACAAGACCTGATGGAAAATATTTTTCACATAATTTCTAATGTTTAGTAAAGAATGGTTTGGCCACCAGGGGCATAAGTGTTAATTTCTGCTTCTGATGTATTTGTAGCAAAATCTGGGCTCCTGAAAAGTCGACTAAATTTTTTTTTTTGGACCGATACCGCTCATATGGAAAAACCTTTTGAGAATACTTTCTTCCTAAAATAATGTAATGTTTTTCCACCAAGGGACGTAAAGTAACATCTTATTTTTGTCGATATATCTGTTTCTTAGAGTCCGATTTGAAAAAATATTTCTGTGTTGCAGAGCGTTTCCGGTGCGAAATGTTTCTCATATAAATTCATGTTTTTCTTAACGCCCAAGTCTGCAACCAGAGGGCGTAAGTTCACGATTTCGTTTACAGCAATATCTGAGGGATTAAAAACCCGATTGAAAATCTTTTTTCTTTGGTCAGATCCATTGTTTTCCATACCGGTTCCATTGACTTTGAATAGCTTTGATAAATTTAATTTGCGTCAGAACGGATTCAAAAGACGTGCTTACGTAGGACTACGTTTAACTCCACGGATAGCATGAGGCCACTTACAGCCGACCACGTGTGACAAAAATAGGTCCCAATTGAAATCATTATGGTGTTAAAAATACGTGCCGCACACTAATCGTGTTAGCATATTCGTAAACAGCATGGAGTCCATTTCACCTACTGCGCTATTAATCGTGCGCGCGAAGCTACCCTCGCTCCCTGTGTGCTGGTTGAGATGATGTAATATCTCTGGGGGCGTCACCGCGTTTGACTCAGTCTGTCTCCGCAACCATGAGCGCCACACGACTGTGCTTGGTATCGTTTTAAAGCTCTCGACGAGATCTATTCAAATATACGAAGAGCATTTCGTAGTGGTTTGAACTGAATATTTTAAAAATTGTTTTCCTTCAACAAGTGAACACTTTTGACAATATCGCGGTTTATCTGGACAACCATGAGTGCAAAACGACTGTGCGTGATATCGTTTTAAAGTTCTTGACGAGATATATTCAAATACATAAATAATGTATCACAGTGGTTTAAACTAAAACAAGTTTTGGCAAAGAAGACAATTAGGAATCTTCTATATGGTCTGCAACGCTTTACAACATGTCAAATATTTTTAAAAACAAGGAAGGTCTCTATCACAGAATTTGAAAGCATATTTAGAAATCGAACTACCTCGGTGATTAACGTAACTAGCGCCATTTCGTTTGTGCTAAGAAATTTTAGATATCTGTTTGAGAGTTTGTTACCTCTAATGTAACGAAATTATAAGTCTGTCAATAAAATTAGGTGAAAGCTGTTCTTTCTAGTAAAAGGAAAGTTTGTGAAAAGTGCGTTAGCTTGCACGACGCAGTTGAGTACGTGAGCGAACATGTCTGTAACTGGCATGGATGAATAAGGGTGTGGAACAGACAGTTTGTCTCCGCCGCTGAAGTAAGTTCAGGATGTTAGTAGACAAAAAACATGGAGCAAAGAGCCAATAGCCAATTCCACAATTCTTTCGTTGAATCACCACCCGTATTCGCCTGATCTGGCACGTGTTGATTATTTTTTTTCCATTAGCGTGCAAAGAGAAGATATTTGTGGATATTTTGTACTTTCAAGCAAACACGATCCAGCTGCAAATGATAGCAAAAGATGACCTTTCCCCTAGCTTCTAGTAGTTATATGGACAATGCCCAAAGAGTATTCTATCCGGGAATGACTATGTTGGAAGCCAATAACGTTTTATTAAACATATACTGTATTAAACTAAGTTTTAGTGAACACATAGAGTGTTAATATAAGTTTTATTAAATATATATTAAAGAAAGTTTTATAAAATATATATTAAAATAAGTTTTATTAAATATCTGTTGTTCAAGTAAAATAAATTTTATAAAATATGGCAACCTCTTTGATCATTTCTACCGTGAATTGAACGAACTTTATTGAAACATCCTGTATAATACAAATTTGTCCACAAAATCCGTCCTACCTCGTATACCGATCGCAATGAATTTCTCATCAGAAAACTCCGATTTTACAGGTCTCTCTCTTTCTCTCTCACACACACACATACTCTTACACGCACACTCTCTCTCTCACACGCTTTCTCTCTCTTACACACACACTCTCTCTCACACACACTCTCTCTCTCTCTCTCTCTCTCTCACACACACACTCTTACACACACACTCTCTCTCTCTCTCTCTCTCTCTCTCTCACACACACACACACACTCTCTCTCTCTCTCTCTCTCTCTCTCTGTCTCTCTCTCTCTCCTCTCTCTCTCTGTCTCTCTCTCTCTCTCTCTCTCTCTCTCTCTCTCTCTCTCTCTCTCTCTCTCTCTCTCTTACACAGTACACACACACACACACTCTCTCTCTCTCAATCTAGAATATAGAATTTTCATCCGGGAGATTAGTTGGAATGTACTTCCATCTTTCTCCACCTTGAGCTATGCTTTTGCATTCTGTGTTTTATGAAATATGATTATTGTACGCTACGTGATCATGTGTGCTATCTTCTACGTTTATCCTCTTCTGTTCTCTCCAAAAAAAAAAACTTTTGAAAAAAGGTCTATTTACACTAGCCGGATTTTCTGTTTTAGTATTTCGTATATTCCTCATTATCCTGATTATTTGTATTCCCAATATCTCCAGAATTTCTTTGCCTGCCTTCTTCGGCACCTCAAATCTTTTTAAAGTATCTCTTTTAAATCATAGTTCAAAACGTGTACAACTATGTTCAGTGTCCACATTTCAGCAATACAGAGATACCTTTGAAATCTTGTCTGCCTTTTTCTTTTTTTTCTGTTCAAAATGATGTTAATGAATTTCTCATTTGTTTAAAGTCGCAGTTGCTATTATTCTTCTGATTATTTTTTAACATTTAAATGTTTCAATACATAGTAGAAATCCCGGGTGGTTATAAAATAAATAATTCTATTCTTGGGTCTCTTGGAAAGCGAGAACAGGAGATATCGCGACGGAACTAGGTAGGTAGCTTATTGAGGGTATGAGAAAACGATTTAGCTGAGGGGAAATTAGTTCAAAATTGCGCTGCTGGGGGAACAGTGGCGCTGATGAAGCAAGAAAACAAAAGACATGTGCCTGAATTTACAAGTTATTAACAGCACAAATGTTTCGGGACAAAATCAGCTTAATATGCAAGCAATCACAAGAGATTACTAGTGATGTGCACAGCAGAAGCGTCACAGCTGAAACTCGAGAAATTGCAGGTCGTTCACATGGAAAGTTTCCTATGCTAATGTTCGTATGCAAATTTGGCATGCTGCGTCAGCAGGATTAAAGCGGCAATGATCGGGCTCGCCAGTAGTCTCATTATAGCTCTTGCAAAGAAGTAACGTGCGCTACTGGTAAAGCTTTATTATCAAAATCAAAGTAATGCCAATAGTACACTACGTCTTTATCGGCTAATCAAAGGATTATGGAGAGAACCCCTTACATCCGCGGTGTCAATGAGGATGATACGGAAATCTGAAGACACTGGAGAGTTGGGTATAGCGCTGAAAAGAGGACTTCAGCCACTTTCCGAACATGTTATTGCACTAACCATTTCCCATAGGGCACGCCGGAATGCACCCTCACTCAGCAGCAACAGAGAAACTGTTAAGTCTAACATTTAGCAATGAACGCTTAGTTTCTCGAGGATTTCCGCAGTCATGACGAGCCTGCTCACCGGGACTTACTCCATGTGATTTCTGGCTTTGGAGATACCTGAAAGGCAGTGTTTATCGGGAAGGCATACGCTGTCTCTCAAATTTGAAAACGAGTATCAGACGTGAAGTTGCCAACATAGACTGCGACATGCTGCGAGCAGCGATGTCAAATGTCGTTCTTCATTTGCAGCATGTCATGGCATGTGATGCCCAGATATTAAGCAAATTTTGTCCCGAAAGCTTTGTGCTCTCAATAAACAGTAAATTCTTACACGTGTCTCCTCTATTCTTGTGTCCGCAGTGCCATTTTTTCCCACACCGGTGCAATTTTTAACTAACGACAACTTCCACTAAATCGTTTTCTCGTGTTCTCTGTAAGCTACCTACCGAGTTTTGTCGCGATGTCTTCATTTTTTGCTTTACCAGACACCCGAGAATAGGGATAGTTATTTTATAATTACCCGGTACGCACAATGTTCTTTTTCCATTTGTTTACTTAGCACACGTTTTATGAACACATATGCATACTTTTAAAATCATTTTGTATATTCGACCACCTCTACTCATACCATCTCCACGTATAAAAGTTGTATATCAAATATCCATTTTGTTTCGCACTGTGTGTGCAAATACCTCATCTGCATTTGGACACTCAGTGCAAAGCAAAACTTAGTGGTATGCAGTAGGGCGTTGCTGTGTGTGCAAATGGGTACTCAGAGCAAAGCAAAACTGTGGTACGCAGCAAAATGTTGCTGTGTGTCCAAATGTCATATCTGCATTTGAACACTCAGTGCAAAGCAAAACTTATTGGTACGCAGCAGAATATTTGCTGTGTGTCCAAATGTCTCATCTGCATTTGGACACTCAGTGCAAAGCAAAACTTAGTGGTACGCAGCAGAATATTGCTGTGTGTCCAAATGTCTCATCTGCATTTGGACACTCAGTGCAAAACAAAACTTAGTGGTACGCAGCAGAATGTTGCTATGTGTCCAAATGTCTCATCTGCATTTCGAGACTCAGTGCAACATAAAAGTTAGTGATATGGATCAGAATGTTGCTCTGTGTCCAAATCCCTGATCTGGCGGTTTACAGAATCCCACAGATGTTCAAATAAGTTCAGATCAGGAGATTTTGTGGGCTATTTCGGAAGCACCATAACAGCACTATGTTCGTCGAATCGTTCTTTCATGAGGCGTGCCCCATGCACAAAATACAGTCGGCCTGGAAAAAACATTCCCTTCCAGCTGGAGGTAAAACATTGTGAGGTGCACATGTTCTGCAAGAAGCCACTGATAGTATCCGGCGTTCATGCGCTGATCCACACGCACCAGGAGTCCGAGGTTATGCTACCTAAACATGCCTCATATCATACAACTGCCTCTGTCTGTTTGGATAGTCGATGATATGCATGCGGGATTCCTAGACCAATGTTTATGACGCCAAATATGGACTAAAACACTGGTATAATGAAGTACATGTCGTTACTCATCAGATGAGTCAATTGCGAAACTGTGCAACCCCCATTGCCTTGCACATGGTTATACACTTTAGAGTTGTGTCACCTTCCGCAACTTACTCTGCCCTTTACACTTGTGTTGCCGGTGGCGGTTCTGTCATTTTGGCACCACTCCTAGTACTCTTTCACCAATTCACAACTGTGGCCTTTTGGGAAATAGACACTCCAATCTTTCTTGCTACCACAATTTGTACTTTCGTTAATTCCGATAAATCCGTAGCTTTACCCATCACGTCTGTAACTTTGCTCTCAACTGAACCACTAACCTCTTAGATTCATCCCTTGGCCTATAGGCCACAACCTCCAACTGAACCACTAACCTCTTTGATTCATTCCTTTAGCCAAAGGCCACGCCCTCCAGCTGTACCACTTAGCTCTTAGATTCATCCCTTTGGCCTACAAGCCACGCCCCCAATTGAACCAATTTAGATTAATTCTCTTACTTTACAAGCTACGCCCTCCAATTGAACCACTAACCTCTTAGATTCCTTCCTTTGTTCTACAGGCCACGCCCTCCAACTGAACCGCTAGCCTCTTAGATTCATTTTTTACCCTACAAGATACGCCCTCCAACTGAACCACTAATCTCCTAAAATTCATTCCTTTATCCTACAGACCACGACCTCCAACTGAACCACTAGCCTGTTAAATTCATTCCTTTAGCCTATCTGCTACGCCCTCCAACTGAACCACTAACCTCTTAGATTCATTCCCTTAGCCTACAGGCCACGTCCTCCAACTGAACAACTAACCTTTTAAATTCATCCGTTCAGTCTATAGAACACGTCCACCTCCTCGTTTCGCCGGTGTCGGATGTACCTCATTTTGCATATAGGTATGGTAGTAATTCAGTGAGCGTCCAGTGCATGTAACAGTCATTGCACGCGTAACATGAGCAGTGTTTTCTGTGCGAGGCTGTGTTAAGCAAAGACTGCAGTTCTAATGAAAGTGTCAAATATGGCTATTTTCCGGTTCAAATAGAGCTATGTTCGTAGCACCCGTACTGTGGGGGACGATGTTAGCCATATGTGTTGAACTCTTGGTATGCTGTAGAATCTATTATGTTTTTGCGATAATACTTATTTTTAACAAAATGCAGATCTTATGAAAATTAAATCAACAAATTTTCCTTAAATTTCCTAATTATTCATTGGGACAAGGAACAGCAGAAAAGAAGGACATTTCCTGTAAGATGTAAAGTGCCGCCCCGTTGGCGCAGTAGTCTAAGCGCTGGCTAATGATCATTCTTCCGAGATGGGTTCGAATCCGGGTGTGGCATGGATGCTGTGTTTGGTATAACAGCACTGGCTCTCTCCCTATCTTGGAACCAGTAACCTTAAATTAAGGAAAGACGACTGCTTATAGCTCATTGCGTGTTCACGGTGGCAGTTAAACTCCCAACGAAAAACAAATTACAGTAAAGTAAGTTGAAGATGATAATTATAATTATGCTTGAAGAAATAAATGGGTTGGTTAGATACTCAATATTGTTGTCGTATATTGCATTGAGTATCACTCATTTTTGCAGGGTGATGAAAAGCACTTTGAGTTGAAAAGATTGAAATATTTCACAAAACCTTGTGCTCCGAAATGGAACCGTGTTTTTGTGTTGGGGGAAAGTAACGACGCTATTTTTTCTGCTGCTTTTATATAGCTAGTATCTTAATCCATCCTTTCTCGTGATAGCACATATTTATATCAAAATCTTCATTCTGTTCAACGTGTAGCTAATTCTGTTGATAAGTCTCGTCGCCGCCCCGGTGGCGCAGTGGTCTAAGCGATGGCCTCTGATCATTCGTCCGAACGGGGTACGGGTTCGAATCCCGGTGAGGCATGGGGGATGTGTTTGTCTTACGGCACTGGCTCTCTCCCTTCCCTGGAACCAGTGACCCTAAATTAGGGACGGGCGACTGCTTATAGCCCATTGAGTTGCTCATGGTGGTCGTTAAACCTCCAATAAAAAAAAATATATAAGTCTCGTCACTCTGAAACATTGTTGATCTTACGACAATTTCGAAAACCAGGTGCTAATCTTTAATTATTGCCGTCAGCAACAAAAGTCACGTGATGTTTGTCTTCATCTTTCCTGCGCAGTGCTTAGTGTCCATCATACCAACCCACCCACACACCCTTCCCTACTTTTTCTTTGTGGTACGCTGCCAGTTGTGGAGAAGAAGGTGTTAAGACACAGTTACATGACGAAACCGGTGTTTGGTGTTTCAAAACAAATGGAACAAACTTTAAGGGGTGATTGAACAGACTGAAACAAGCACTTTTCGTCATAGAATGCATGGTCGCAAATTACGCGGTTAGGCGCTGGAGGGCACTTTCCGTTTCCCCACACACGCCGTCTTTCGCAACGCAAAGACAGGAACGGCACAACAAATCAAATCAAAACTTTATCGAAGACAAAATAAAAAACAAAACGTGACATCACAAAATTACATCACATTTGCACACACTAAAAAGTAAATACTGAAATTAACTGCATTTACAAAAGCTTCTCAAAAGGGCGACAGCCACTCCTGATACACGCTTCGCATCGTCGGCGTAAAGATGCCCGTATGTTGTGGAAAATACCAGGCATTTCCCGGACAGCTGCAGCAGCGACTAGTTCCGCATTGGAATCAATGGGAGTGACACGTACATTACAGACTTAAGATGTCCCCATAAAAAGAAATCCAGAAAGGACAGATCTGGTGATCGTGGGAGGCCATGCGATGGGTCCCTCTCGGCCAATCCATTGGTCTGGAAATGTGGCGTTCTAGTAATCCCGCACCTGAGTGCTGAAATGAGCTGGTGGAACCGCATTTTACGGCAGACGGCAGCTGGTGCATGCTGGATCAATTCAGGTAAGACTTGTTGAAGGGAAATAAGGTACATCTTCCCATCCATACGTTCTGGTAAAAGATATGGGGATTTGCGTTGCGAAAGACGGCGTGTGTGAGGGGAAACGGAAAACGCCCTCCAGCGGCTAACCGCGTAACTTGCGACCATGCATTCTATGATGAAAAATGCTTGTTTCGGTGTGTTAAATCACCCCTTAAAGTTTGTTCCATTAGTTTTGAAGCACCCTGTATACGAGTATCTTACTTACCACTAGATATGTGTAATTACGTATAGTGCATATTTCATTATTTGCGTTCGTTGTATTTGTAGTGTTGTCAATGAAAATGTTGCGAATTCATCACTCAGCTCAAATATGGTTTTATAAAAAGGCACAAAACTTCTCTACCTTTCAAACGTCTATCATTCTCCTAGATTTATCCACAGTATTTAAATCGCCATACTTGTTTTGTACAAAGGCTGGTCAAGAAGTAACTTCCTATTACTTTATCTCAAAGACTACAGTCTCGTGACGATTATATATAGATTAAGGCTGTCTTTGAATGAGTGTTAAGCTTCATCTTCTGCGATAGATGGCGCAAAATATCACTCCTTGGGCGTGGCTTTTACGTCTTGAGGGATTGTTTCAGAAGTTGGTGTTAGCGAATGACTAGAAGACCTAACCATATTCAGAATGGAAGCGGCCTCTCGTTGGCTTCAAAATAAAAAGCCAAATTAGGCGCTGTTACGTTTTAACCAATGACATTGTTTGGGGGTGGAGCTTAGTAGGTAAGCGTAGGTTCTGTCTCAAATTGAGGTGTTTTCTGGTAATGTACACATTTTCTCTTCAAAAAATGAACGTACAGTAGAATTTAAGATGATCTATAGAAGACAAGATTCCAATCCAACTTCAGTGCCCATTCTTTGATTTCTATTTGTCCTAGATAATTAAAATAATCAGACAGAAATGAGAGATTTCGTTTCTTCCACACAGAAACACTGCCAAGGTAACTTCTGGCGCCATCTAGCGCCAGTTTGGAATACTTTCGAGTCATATAAATTGAATTTTTTAAATAATTCTAAAGAATTTTTCGGAAAAATAACTGCCACACGTATTAGCTATGGGTCGTTTTTATTTGTGCTCAAAATTTCAAACTCTATAAAGTAATAGTTTTCAAGAAAATGTGTACAAAAGAATTTGCATTACAGATATAGGACAGAATTTCCGTTTCACTCATTCAAAGACAGCCTTAAGATAATACAACGTAGTTGTCACAAATGTTTATTTTTTTCAAATCTACCATGGTTTCGCTGGGCTAGCTTCATCAGGACGGATGGTACGTAAATATACAAATCGTATATGACATCATAAGTGGTGTTTACAGTCACGTGTTTTGGTTAGATGCTTCCACACGTTTGGTAGTAATGGCGTGGATGCCATGTCATTAACAAGTTGCGAAGACTTCTGATATATGGAAAGCTTCCAGAATATCAAGTTTGGAGGTTGAATCTGGTTTGTCAATAAGTTTTACTTCTTCAAAGAGAAATCTGTGGTCCTTTTCGTAACAGTGTTTAGCCATCGATGACTTCTTTAGGTCACAATTCCGAATGTAGGTCTTGTGCTCCTTCAATCGAAAACGCAAGGCTTTACGGGTCTGTCCTATATACGGAGCGCCACATTCACATGGAATTTCATAAATTCCCCACGAGTTTTTGTCTTAAACAAAATGAGATTTTTAGGATCAAAGGACTGTGTTGAAGACAAAAAATCGTGGGGAATTTATCAAATTCTATGTGAATGTGGCGCTTCGTATATAGGACAGACCCGTAAAGCCTTGCGTTTTCGATTGAAGGAGCACAAGACCTACATTCGGAATTGTGACCTAAAGAAGTCATCGATGGCTAAACACTGTTACGAAAAGGATCACAAATTTCTCTTTGAAGAAGTAAAACTTATTGACAAACCAGATTCAACCTCCAAACTTGATATTCTGGAAGCTTTTCCATATATCAGAAGTCTTCGCAACTTGTTAATGACATGGCATCCACGCCATTTCTATCAAACGCGTGGAAGCATTTAACCAAAACACGTGACTGTAAACACCATTTATGATATCATATACAATTTGAATGTTTACGTGCCATTCGTCCTGATGAAGCTAGGTCAATACCCAGCGAAACCATGGTCGGCTTGAAAAAATAAACATTTGTCACAACTACGTTTTATTATCTTAATCTATAAACTTCCTATTACGTTTGGTTGCAGATTAGTGATTTGCAAAATCGATATATCCCATAGTATTGCACTCTCTCCATTAGAGGACGTTATTTGTCACAGGAGTTTTAATAGAAAAGCAACAATTGGAGAACAGAATTAAATAAAAGTGACAAACTTCCTGGAAACATAGTCTCACTTGGAGGTGATCAGGTTTCCCTGTGCAAGCAAAACGCCAGTCATTAGCGGAAATCCGTCGCCAACTACCAGAAGTTGACGCTCCTCGAGTGACGAGCGTCCGAAGTACGTCAAAATGGTGTTCAAAATTCGCACACGCTCTGAATGCTTTGACAGATGAGAAGCTAAGGGGCATTCAACATCAACAACACTCAAAAACATGGCTTGTGTGTAGTTTTGAACAGCACTGTGACACACTCCGAGCGTTCGTTATTTGAGGACCACAGAATTCTTGCAGTTGCTGAACTACGCTGCAGGCGTTTTCCGTGCTCATAGAACCTAATCACCGCGCTCACCTTTAGGTGAGGCCATGTTTCGAGGATGTCGTTATTTGTACTTAAGTCTGTTCTCTATCACGATGAATTTTACTCAAAACGCTCTCTGGTCAGGAGAGTGAAATGACTTTGGGAGTGTCAATTTACGTATCCCTAAACCATTAGGTAAGTCGAAATCATGTATTTTTTGAGAATCTAACGACCAATGTTAGCAACTCGATGGGCTCATTATTATGAGAAAAACAATTGATGAAGTGCACCCCCTGTTGTGACTCGGTGATACAGAAAATTCCTTTGCGTTATATCAAAATAACTCAACTCTGAAAACAGAAATAAACAGGTGGGTAGTTACACCAGATGATAACGATTCTTATGAAAATCCGTTTATTTTGGCGTAATATACGGTAAAGAAACGAGCGAGCTCTCACTACAAACGGGTAGCTTCTTCGCCAAAATAAACGGATTTTCATAAGAATCGTTCTCAACTCTGAAATTGGTTTTATTTGTGTCTTTTAATATCAATGCAAAACAGTAGGTAAAGAGATAAGAAAAAAACAATATGCAGCCACTTTATTTGTACATGACGCTTACAAAATGTTTATTGCCGATCAATCCTTCACTTGCATCTGTAAAAAATGTTTGTTTCTTTCAGGCGCAAAAGTTTTTCTTTTAAGAGACCATGGTCTCTTAAAAGAAAAACAGGATGGAAAAAAATTATTTTTTTCACGATGGAAAAAAATAATTACGGTATTTAGAAATGAATAATTATTTTTACAGAATCGGATAATCTTATCTTGGTTTTCATCATTGAAAATATTTTAATGAAATATGTGTCGTATGAGCCCGTTCCTAATTTAGGGCCATTGGTTCCAGGGAAGAGAGCCACTACCGTAAGACAAATACAACATATATGCCTCACCGGGATTCGAACCCAAACAATTGGTCGTAAGCCAGAGCTTAGACCACTGCGCCACCGAAGTTATGTATTGATCGACCTTTTGGTACATGCCCTCTATGCTTTTAGCCCTTATCGTCATTTTTCCTTCTTCTCAAGATTTTTAGCACTTCTGCTACTTCTTTGAATCACTGAAAACAAAATGGTTCACTGTTCCGGTTTCCTCGCCGAGTTAAAGATATTAAATGAAAATAGGTATGATTCTGATTCTTGATGAAAGACACATGTTGCATCTATTTTCTGCCCCTTTCCTAGTACTTCTTGCCACTATAAAGATTTTAAGTTGTATCTGCAAGTTTTAAGGTTTACATTTACTTAAATGACTATTTGCTTATCTCTGAACTTCTCTGCAGTAGTTCGAGCTGAATTTTGCGAACATAAATATAGAACTTGTAAACATAGAACTCAATAAACGTCCCAAGATATTTATTAGAGAAACCACTTTTGTATGTCCGCTATTTTATTGGCTTGTCTCTTGCACTTTAGAACACGAAGATCAGCTCTAGCCAGAATGTGAACTGGCTGGCTTTAGTTAATGTAAAAATCACACTACACTCTCCACAAATATGACTCGTGATAAGTCAGAGTAACATACGTTCAACAAATCCGCGTAATCGAAACATGTGTTTCTAACAAGTCTCTCAGCTATCATGCTTCTATCAAAAACGCACTTCATTCTAACAAGCCTTTGAGCTATCATGCTACTATCAAAAACGCAAACCGTTCTAACAAGTATCTCACGTATCATGCTTCTATCAAAATCACAGTTTGTTCTAACTCTAAGAAGTCTCTCAGATAGCGTGCTTCTCTCAAAAATGCATTTCATTCTAACAAGTCTCTCAGTTATCATGCTGTCAGACAAGCACTTTGTTCTAACGAATCTCAGCTATTATACCTCTATCAAAACTGCACTTCCTTCTACCGAGTCGCTATCGTAAAAAAGCTATCTCTGTATACTTAATGTTAACGTCTTATCGACCTTTTAAGCCCACTGTCAGTGATGCAAAATTGAAAATGGCCTTCGGAGGAAGTAATGTGTCGTTCAGTGTGAAAACGCTTAGTCAGAACAAACTAAAGTTACGTAAGAACACTGAAACTTAAAAGGAAGGTTAAGTTAGAGTTCGTAATTTTCTGTTTTGGAGGTTTAATGACCACCGTGAGCAATTCGACGGGCTATAAACAGTCGGTCAACCCTATTTAGGGCCACTGGTTCCAAGGAAAGGAGAGGCTCAGTGCCGTAAGACAAGCACAACATCCATGCCTCACCGGAATTCGAACTCGTACCCATCTTGGACGAATGGTCAAAAGCCAGCGTTCAGATTACTGCGCCACCAGGGCGACTTAGCGGTATAAATCATTCTTATATGAAGAAATCTCTGTACTTAATCGAAATGACATATTTCTGTGGCACGATTTTTCTACTTCATAGAGCTTCATATTTTCCATAATATTCAGTGACGCAATATTTCGTTGCAGAATTTTGATGGATTTCAAGAGGGTTCTCTTTCCAAGTGTATTTGTGTTTCCGTTAGAAGCAAAAATCTTTATTTTCATCACCGTTTAAATCAATATATTTTATCGTACCTCCAACACTTCTGTTGTTCTTAGGTGTAACCGTACTGTTATTTTTTACATTTCTACATTATTTTATTAATAACTCTCCATGCGACGAAACATTATGTGTTTTACGAAAACTTGTTCATCAAAGCATGTCTATGAAAAAATCAATATTATGGTTATTGCTATTTTTATGAGCGTCTGCTCTGCGACGGCACAAATTTCGTTCGTTATATCTGGTACTAATTTGAAAGGGATGTTTCTTCGTAGGTCTCAAAGTGTCGCAACAAGTATTCTCAGTGCTTTGCACTTCACGTGGCTATAAGGCACAGCAAAGTCTAGATGACCTATCATCTTTTCCCAAAGTGCGTGTACTACAAATCAGAAACACGGTTCTCTGGAGAAATGCCATTACTACAAGCACGAAAACTTTCTAGATTGGAAACCTAATGAGGCAAGGAGCTCTGATCATTTTGCTTTCCTGGTCTTTTAACATTACACCTACCCATTTTCTTCCTCACTGAACTCACATCATGTTACATTTGCCATAGCTGAGAACTCATTAGCCATATATTTTTTTCTCTACCTTTTTCTTGTTGCAGTTGTAGAAAGAACAAACGTGCATTAAATTAGATGTGAATCGTGAGCGATTAAAGAGAAAGCACAGCTGTTTCGAGCTGTGATTTCGGAGAACGACACATTTCCTCTATATGAATTACGGTATTTCAACTCTAAATGATGGGTTTCCACAAAAGAATATCGCTATTTCAAATTCAAATATACATCGTTCCACAGAAAAAAGTTCTAGTGCTTCATACATATATAGTGCACAAGCTTGCCAAAGTTATTCTTTCAAATTCGAATCCATTTGGAATTCGCACAAATCAGTGGCGGTGTTTCAGATCTCATATAGGGATCCTATTAAATTAATGGGACAATTCCCAATACGCACGTTTCCCATTATGCGCAGGGTTTCTATAAATTCAAAATACGCACGTTTCCCATTATTCGCAGGGTTTCTATAAATTCCCAATACGCACGTTTCCCATTATGCGCAGGGTTTCTATAAATTCCCAATACGCACGTTTCCCATTATGCGCAGGGTTTCTATAAATTCCCAATACGCACGTTTCCCATTATGCGCAGGGTTTCTATAAATTCCCAATACGCACGTTTCCCATTATGCGCAGGGTTTCTATAAAAGAATGAGTTTCAAATCCAAATATTCAGGATCCCTACTAAACAATGCCGGTGCCCAGAATCAGGCTTTTCTGCATGTTTTTTTCTTTGGTTGGTTGGAGGTTTAGTGACCACCGTGAGCAACTCAATGGGCTATAAGCAGTCGCCCGTCCTTAATTTAGGGTCACTGGTTCCAGGGAAGGGAGAGAGCCAGTGCCGTAAGACAAACACAACATCCATGCCTCACCGGGACTCGAACCCGGACCGCGTTCGGACGAATGATCAGAGGCCATCGCTTAGACCACTGCGCCACCGGGGTGGCGTTTTTATCTTTCAAGAGTTATGTTCCCACAGCTTTCTTACAGATTGTGGATCATATCCTCTTGCCGCCCCGGTGGCGCAGTGGTCTAAGCGATGGCCTCTGATAATTCGTCCGAAAGGGTTCCGGGTTCGAATCTCTGTGAGGCATGGATGTTGTGTTTTTCTTACGCCACTGGCTCGCTCCCTTCCCTGGAACCAGTGACTCTAAAATAGGGACGGGCAACTGCTTATAGCCCATTGAGTTGCTCACGGTGGGTTAGTCGTGTTTATCTGTGCTCCTCAAGTTTTCGTTGGTGTGTTATTTTTCTTCGTTGTCAGTGTTCTATTTCGTGTGTGTGTTGTGTGTGAAGGTTCCGTGTTTCTTTTTATATGCCTGCCGAGCTAGTAAGTGATTATTTTGATTAGTTTACCTTATTTTTCTGCCTTGGCCAAGCTGGCTAAGGGCTAAGCTATTCCTCGCCATTGCAAATGGCGGCATCCGGGGAGAATGACGTTCTAACCCTTGCTACCGGAAATGATGATCTCCCGATAACAGCTTCTCTACATCCTACTACCAATGACGAGTCTATCTCGATAAACCACTCGTCCTTGCAGCCTTCTGTTGCTGCCTTACCATCGGATATCGCCTCTTCTTCCAAGTCTCCCAGCGGCGATACGATGTCTTCTCTAAAAGCTAATGATGACGCCATGGATGTTTCGCACTCCATGCCGGAATCATCTCCAAAGCAACGTACAACTACCCTCTCATATGCTGACGTAACCGCATCTAAGTCGGGACCTTCCCAGTCTTCTTTTTCTCCTGGACAATATGAGATGAGGCATAATGCCGAAGTCATTGAGGTTGTCCTTAAAGAAGATACCCCTGCTGGGCTGAAATTCCTTCAAACTATGGAGAATGGTGTTGTATTTCCGAGCCTGAGAAATACAAAACTCACTGCATATACTGCTGCTCTTCGAGAGATTGTTCCTGCATCAGCCATAACTCATGTGGGCAGGAAGCCTTACAAAGTAGTTGTTTACTTCTCTACTCCTGCCCATTCCCTACATGTACTGACCAAGGGCATCTCAATTGGTGATCGTCACATCCATGCCGAACCTGTTTCACAGAGTTCCGTTGTTGTAAGCTTCTCACCAGTTCCACCTGAGGTTTCAGATAATCTCTTGATTGCCGCTCTTCTTCCTTATAACCGGATCATTGGAGGTGTAACTACCTACTCTTCGTTTCCAGAGGTGCCAGAAGATAGATACCTACTCGGGTTTCGCCGCAATGTTCGTGTGGTGTTCCCTTCAGAGGAGCACATGCTGCGTATTCCACCCACTTTACGTGTACGCTGTTGTACGCACATTAGAGAGATATTCATCACAGTAGGCTCCGTCTGTCCGAATTGTAAAGGCACGGGATATCCCCGCGCTCTATGCCCTCATAATGCGAACACTCTTTCCAAGTCAACAGCACGACCTTTCTTCCTCTTTGTCACGTCAATCGGCATCCTCTTCTGGTGCTAAAGACCAGCAACAGCAGACTTCCTCAAAAAGTAGTGATGCAGCAGTTGGTCAACCGACGTCTACAAAAAGTAGTGAAACAGCCGTTGGTTAACCGACGTCTACCAGAAGTAGTGAGACAGCCGTTGGTCTGCCGACGTCTTCCATAATTTGTGTGACAGCCGTTGGTCAACCGACGTCTACCAGAAGTAGTGAGACAGCCGTTGGTCAACCCACGTCTCCGGGTAAACCCTCGATCTCGGGTGATGCATTGGCGCCCCCATCATCTCTTCAGTCGAAAGAGGCATCAATTGATAATCCAAAGTCGCCTATAGAGATGGTTGATGACGATTCCCGTCATACTGCTACACCGACCGTTGAGGTTGCTTCTTCAGTTCCTTTTAAATTGCCGGAAGTTCCAATTCCGGTCACAGCACAAAGTCGTGGACGGACGAAGCGACGTAGAACTTCCCGCGCCCAGAATAAGAAGGTTAGAATTACAACCACCCTTAGGGCAGGACGCGATCGTTCTAGTAGTCAGATGCTCACGTCCGAAGGCTCTATGGAATCTGATACAGATGATGGAACAATTATTCCGATCTCCTGTGAAAACTTTTTAAATATTCTAGAGGCATCCTCTCTTCCACAGACACCTGTGTCTGGGGAGAAGGTGTATGCGTTCCTAATAAGTCCCCGTAGAGACAAGCTGTCTCGCAAGTTTTTGGAAGGTTACTCCCACTGTCTGTCGGACACCATGAATCAAATGTTGGCGATACATTCTCATTTACGTACCGTTCCTGGCAGAGATCTGGGTGGTCCCTACTGGGCAAAGAAGTTCCGTAGCCGTCTCGCCAAGTTACAGAACGCAGCCGACAACATCCTCCAACCATTATCAGACTATTCTGTTCAAGACAGTCTCACTGAATAGTAGGGGTATGTGTACCTCTTTGGTGAATGCTTTAGTGTATGAAGACGTCCTCATCCTCAAAGCAGATCTCCTACTTTTGCAAGAGACAAATTGTCTATCCACTTCACATTTCCATCGCTGGAGGATATGGGACTATCAGTTTCATCACACGTATAGGCTCTCTCTTCGTGGAGGTTTAGCGATTGGTGTACATAATAGATTTCGTCAAGCACTCTCCTCTGTTAAAGTTCATAACCTGTGCCGAGATTTATTGCAGCGACTCACTTTCGTCCTAGATGGACAACGATATTTAGTTTTCAACATATATATTCCATGTTCATCTACACATCTAACGTTGTTATTTTCGTCGCTCCGCACTGCACTTCTGTTAGCATTACCATCAGATCATGTGCTCATTGGAGGAGACTTTAACTGTACACTTCAACCAGAGCTCGATCGCTCTCCTTCGAGGATTGAACATCGTTCACGTCTTGTGGAGCAATTGCGATCATTAGTGTCTGATTTTGATTTACATGACGTGTTCCGACGATTGCATCCGACATCCATTTCACATACCTGGAGAGCTGCATCTGCATCCTCCTCTCTTTCTGCCAGGCTGGATCGATGTTACGCTTCTGCTCCGTTATTGCCCATTACAACGGATTGTATGCACTCTCCTACAGCTTTATCGGATCATTGTGCCATCACTATCTCCTGTAGCTCTTCATCTCGTCTGCATGTTAGGCCTCGGTCATGGACACTGGACACTTCTCTCCTAGCTGATGAGAATATGTGCACCGAGATCAGAGATCTTCTTGATCATATGCAAGAGGGCCTGTCCACTGCACCTTGTGCCATCAATTACTGGCTCGAGGTAAAATCTTACCTAATTTATCTTCTCAGACGTCATTCCTTCTCCGAAGGCACGAAGCGCTCAATGGAAGAGCAAAATCTCCGAAACATCCTGTTACAGCTTGGTGCGAGTCATCCCATGTATACAGCTTACAAAGCGGATCTTAGAGCACTTCTTGAGCCTCGTGCACGTCAGCTAATTCTTCGTCTACGTCTACAACATCTATCACTAGAGGACTGCTCCTTTGAGTTTCTATCCGCGTTAGAAGAAAAACGCCGCTCGTCGCATCAGCTTCGACTACTTCGGCGGCCTGATGGTGAAATCATCTCTGACCCGGATGCAGTTTGCTCTCAGGTTCGTCGATATTTTACTATCAAATACAGTGAAACTCCTCAGCCTTCTGTTACTGCTTCTGCTACTTTACTCTTTGCTCTTCCCCAAGTTCCTTCCAATCTCTCTGATTCCCTTTTACAACCTATTTCGCAGACTGAACTTCGGACCATTCTTGCCTTCTCTAAATTCCCGTGCTGTCCCAGGTCCAGATGGCCTTCCGCTCATTTTTAACCGTTCTTTTCTCCCTTCGTTGCTTCCATTTCTTCTCGCCGCTTTCAATGCTGCTCTTTCTTCCTCTTCTCTTCCGAGGGGTTTCACAGAGGCTCATATGGTGTTATTCTTCAAGAAAGGTGATCTGCTTGACTTGGAAAACTGGCGTCCTATCTCGCTACTAAACATTGACTATAAACTCTTCACTAAACTCCTTTCCAGTCGACTTAACCAAGTTCTTCCATTTCTTCTTTCTCCCGACCAGACCTACACGGTTCCTGGTCGGTCCATCACTTCTAATCTCAATCTCCTTCGAGATCTCCTACATCTGGCTCGTACTAACTCTGAACTACTTGCATTCTTTAATCTTGACCAAAGAGCTGCTTTCGACAATATCTCACATTCGTATCTTTCTGCTGTTCTTATTGCTTTCGGCTTTCCTTTTGCTTTTGTTACCTCTATTCTTGCCCTTTATCAGGACGCTGCTTTCCATGTCAAAACGGCCGCCTTCTTGACTGCACCTATTCCTTTTCGGCGAGGCATTCGGCAGGGTTGCCCACTTTCTGGGCAGCTCTTTGCCATTGCTTTTGAGCCGTTTTTTTGGTCTGTCCATCGAGCCTTTATAGATGCACTGCCACCGCCTACTGCAAGTACTAGGCACTTTTCTGTGACATACTCTGCATATGCCGATGACACGACCTTTTGTGTAAGGACAGACGCTCAATTCGACATCTTGCTCCAGATTTACGATCAATATTCTTCATGTTCAGCGGCATCACTTAATACCTCCAAGTGTGCAGGTCTATGGAGCGGAGCGTGGGCCTCTAGGACTGACACCCCGTGGGGCGCCTCATGGACTGCTTCATCCCAAAAATTCCTTGGGGTCCATCTCGGAGTCCGTCTTTCTGCTCAAAATGGAACATGGAATGCTCTCAGAACACGCCTTACTCGAACTGCTGCCTTCTGGCGAAGTTCCCAGTTTTGTACTTCTTACTTCTCAAGAGCTAGAATAGCTCAGACTTATATTCTTTCACCATGCCTATATGCATGGTCAGCTGAACGTATGCCCATTTATCACCTTAATGAAATCACTCGAATCATCTCAACGATAATATGGAACAGGTACCATTGGATCCAGGTCTCCACTCTCTGTCGTCGAGTCACTGATGGAGGTATTTCACTGTTGGAAGTTCGCACCTACTATAAAGCACATAAAGTGGTTTCTTTCCTGCGGCTACTAAGTGCACCAGAGTCGCCAGTTACGCTCGTTAGAGATGTCATGATATCGCCTAGGAATTCCCGAATCACTTTCATCATGTATCTTCTAATGGATCAATCTCCTTTTTTCCATTCTAAACTTTCCCCTTTCTACAAAGAGGTCCTTTCCTTTCTCCATTCTCTACCCTTCTTCCGTGATCCACCGGCTTCCACCACTGAACTATTAGCTGAGCCCTTGTTCTTTTCTTCCATCCTTCATCCCCCTAATGCTCATTACTTTACTGACCTTTCCTGGCTCCCCGCTGGAATAGTATCTGTTCAGGATCTAATTTCTCCAGATCTTTCTTGGAAACCCTTCTCTGATCTTTAGCCCCTCCTTCCCCCTACCTCTTCCTCTCTTTCGCTGTATGATTCCTTCCGTTCTTCAATCATTACCCTCATCCCCAACCTTTCCTTCTTAAGCTGGGTTAACTCTTGTTCCCTCTGCCTGTCTTCCTCTTCCCTTTTTCCTTTCCGTTCAGGGCTCATCGCTTCCTCTCTCCAGTTTTTCTATCTCGTCTCTTTACCGTTGTCTCATTGATCCACTGTATGCTACACCATTGATGATTCCAGATGTTCCGAATGTCACCCTTTCACAAGTGTGGTCCATGTCTAATTCCCCACTATCTGTTCCAGCAGAAAGAAACATCCAATGGTTGTTTCTTCATCGGCGGTTACCAGTTCCTACCAAATTATTCAGGATGACGCTTGTTGATTCGCCTAACTGCATGTTTTGCTCTACGATTGCGGATGTAGATCATGTATATCAACATTGCACAGTGCTTCTTCCCTTGTTACATCTGACCTTCACTACTGCACAGTGCCTTAGTACTACTGATCTCTCTTTCTCAGCCGCTACTCAGTTCCAGTACTCTGCCTATTCCTATATCAGAGTCATGTGCTTACGTTTTCATATTAGCAAAACATGTGATTTTTTGCTACTATCAACAGCTTCGTTCTACCCCTATACAGCCTACCATCTTTCAGGCGGGAGCTGCGATGTGCAGTCAGTTCCGGAACAGACTGATTTCACGCTTGCGGCTTGCTTTCACTGTTGCTAAGGCTGCGAATCGAATTCCACACTTTATGTCAGTGTGGTCACCTTTTCGTCAATGGTTTTCTGGTCCATCAGAAGACCTTTGACTATTGTTCTGACTTCTGTGAATTTGTTTGGACTAACTAAAGTTTAGTTTTGTGATTAACGTGTTCTTAGGTGCCCTCTTCATCATTGCTGCCTAATGTTACTGCACGTCTGCATGTTTCTCACCAACAAGGTCCTGTAGGTGAGTTTTTTGTTACACCACAGGCACTTAGAATAAGTTTAAAGTTTTATGTTCAGCGCTTTCCTTATGTCTGCCGGGCTTTATAATTTATGGTTCATGCTCACGGTGCTGAGCAAATGTTTGTTAGTGTTCAAATTTAATTATTAATTTTGCACAATGGGGTTTTTGATCATGTTACATGTACATAAAGGTATATGATCTTTCGATTACACAATGTTCAGCGAGGTTTAGCACTTTTGTTGTACAAAGAGTAATTGTTCCTCGTTCAGATATTTGTACTATGCCTGAAGTATAGTTGCTATGCCAAAAGCTCAGTTTTGTATATACTAATGTACTTTCCTAATTGCACTGTAAAATTTATGTTCGGCACATCTCGCATGTTGGGTCAAGATTAGATGTCTTAAGTTTCATGCTCATGGTGCGGAGCATACGTTTTGATAGTATTTCAATTATATGTTAATGTTACACAGTGTGGTTTTTCTCATGTCACATGTGCCTAACAGGAAATAATCAGTCTATTAAATAATGTTCTGCGCTGTATTGCACATTTGCTGTACAAAGAGTCAGTTTCATATTTTCATTATTTTTATTGTACCCGATGTATAAATTTTCTGTAAAACTCAAGTTTTGTTTGTACTAATATACTTTACTCATTGCACTGTGAAATTTACAGTTGTACCTTGGAATTGTAATTCCTTATTAGTGTCTTCCCTATGCCGTTGCACCTTGTGTACATCTGTTGTTGTTCATTACAAGTTAATCTATAGTACTGTGATTGAGGCACTTGTTTAAGCCTAAGTAATAGTTCTTTTTATAATTTGACAAAGTGTTTCACAATAGAGATATTGCATTCAATTTGTATAGAGTTCACACCATCATTGTAATTAGATCATTTATTCGCTTATCTTTCAGATACTGAAAAGTATAAGACTTCTGCTCTTTTCTTCTTTTCTTCAAGATTTCTCAAAATATACATGTTTGTTTTCGCACTGTAAATTTTATAGTTATACCTTATACTGGTGTTAACCTATTAGAGATGGCACTCTGTTGATGCACATTGCGAACATATGTTGTACATAGAGTAAGTCAACCCTTCAGTCAAGTATTGTCAAAGTTATGAATTTGCTTGCATTGTATATAGTGCATCCACATAGTGTAAATATCTCATCGTCATTGTAAATAGGTCATCTACTTGTTTATCTTTTGGTAACTGTTAAGCACAGGCCATCTGTATCTTCCTACCCATGTTTGCTCCAAATAAAAATTGTTGAAGCTCACGGTGGTCGTTAAATCTCCAATAAAATTAAAAATAAAATAAATGATTAAAATAATGTACAGAGATTCCTACATATGAGTATAATTTTGCCGTTAAGTCGCACCAGTGGCGCAGTCCATTGTGTGTCCGGGTTCAAATCCTGGTGAGGCATGGATGTTGTGCTTGTCTCACAGCACTGGATTTCTCCTTTCTTTGGAATCAGTGGCCCTACGTTAGGCACCAGCAATTGATTATATCCCATCGAGTTGCTCACTGTGGACGCTAAACTCCAAAATAGAGAAAAACAAACTCTAATTTTAATCTTCGTTTCGTTTTGACTTTTTTCTTCTGAAGAACTTTAACGGCCCACCAATCCGAACTTTAACGGCTGCAAGCTGTTGCCTATCCCTAATTTAGGGTCCTTGGTTCCGCAAATGAGGAAGGAGCATGTGAGGAAACTAAATCAGTCAGACCTCGCCCAGGTGGAGACGATCTTTGTTTACTAGCCAGATATCATCGCCTCTGACCATCCGCCCACGGCGAGAGTCTTTTTCTTATCCTTTTCGAGTTATACTTTTGTCCAAATTAACTGTATAATCATTAAAAAAACAGAAGTTGTACTTTCGTGCAACAAGTCAAAGGGTAATTAAGGCTGTCAAAGCACGATCAGATTAGTTGCAATATAGAGCACAAACACCACACCTCCCAATCACTATCTAAAAACATAGGTTAAAAACCATCTTTATTTACAATTCAAAGGGTGAGTTTAAAAGCTCTAGCGAGCACTTTCGCGAACCACTATGGTCGCATCATCAGGCTAAGGAGTGAGATCACTATGAAGCGGTACATGACTTTGTCAAAAACTGTCATTCATGGACCTAAAACCGGATTTTGGGACAATGCAAACTTGCTATCAACAGCCTCGATAAAAAGTTCTATGTTGCTTACTGAGAGTCTTCACATTATAAAACTGGGACCTAAGTGCTGCAATGAGGATATACCTGTTTATGCTCCTAGTGCCTGGAGAGATCTCATGTTGGTATATCCAAGCGAGGAACCCTCAAAATAATTTAGGTAATTTTGTAAATAGTTTGTACTGATTGACATTTAATATCTTTTACTCATCTCATTTACATATTTGTAATCTTGTGCTCATCACTGTTACTATATAAGTCATGTACCGCTTCATAGTGATTTCACTCCTTAGTCTGATGATGCGACCATAGTGGTACATGACTTATAATTGTAACATAAAGATGTTTTTTAACCTACGTTTTTAGATAGTGATTGGGAGGTGTGGTGTTTGTGCTCTATATTGCGACTAACCTGATCGTGCTTTGACAGCCTTAATTACCCTTTGTATAATCATTGTTTTGTGAGATTTTTGCGTAAACTGCGTTTACTTAATTTCGTGCCTTTCTCAATGTTTAATTCAAAACTATTATACAACTCCTAGATGTGTTTCTATTAGCTATTTCATTTTGAACCAGTTTCGATGCGTTAATTCTAGCATATCTCTAATTGCGTACTGTTGTATCCGGCTGAAAAAATATGTAATGAATGTCACCAACCTTATTTGTTTAAAATTCAACTGCACTTTGAGTTTCGAGATACTTCTGACTGAACAAGGCAGCATTTATTAATGTTATTTCCTTTTTATATGTTACGACACGCATCTTTTAGAGTTTACTGGTACGGAGTAAGAGAAAGATTGGTAGACATAGAACTACTTCCTCTCTCTGGTGCTAGCGGTTTGGATACGTCCTAATGTATATATGTTTAAAAGCCCATGTCTAAACACAGATTACGTTAGATTACGACATTGCCTTTCATTTTTTTCTTTTTCTCCTTTAATCCGTTAATTTGTAGGGTTGGAGTAAAATTCAGCGACGAGAAAACCACACTGAAAGGTAACCATCGATTTCTCCGATTTCACCAACCACCATTATTACTTTTTTACACTTGCCAACCGTAGGTTGAAGAAGCGTACATGCTCCGGCTTTGTCTGTCTGTCTGTCTTCCCGCTCGATAACTCGAGGGAAAATGGTTCTATTTCGATGAAATTTTAGTATGTGGTAGGGGACAACCTGAGAACGAATCCTATTAAAAATGGCCGAAATGGGATCAAAGGTCAGGACACAGGAGCGGGATCCATTTCATCGCTTTTATGCACCATAACTTACGTAAAAATGCTTCGATTGGGACAAACCTTTATCGTGTTGTTTCGGAGGTATACTGGACAGGTTTTGTTTAATATAATCGAAATTGGATCACAGGTCTGGGCAGAGGAGCGAGATTTATTCCACAGCCATTATCCTCATAACTCGACTGAAAGTGCTTCTATTGCGACAAAACTTTTGTTTGTTGTTCCGAAGGTATACTCGACTGGTTCTGTTGAATATAATCGAAATGGGGTCAAAGATCAGGACACAGAAGCGAGATTTATTCTAGAGCCATTATCCTCAAAACTTGAGTAATAACTTTAATAATGATTTCTGGTATGTTAGAAAGCATATCATAATGAATGCATTGCATGATTTTACTCACTTGTTATTTGTGAAAACAGGAAACCTTAGTTTTCGAAAATTGCGTGCTGGTCTAGAATAAGTTGCAACCTTTCATAGACGTTTTCCCAAATTTCAAGTGCGTTATAACCTGTGTTATTGTGACCTTGACAAAGCATGTTCCTTTACAAAAGTAATTTGTAAAATGTTATCTGTTTCTGATGCTATTTCACACCGAACAAAATGGTTCCAAAAGAAAAAAGTGCACTTTAGCACCGTGCAGCTGAAAAATCGCATCGTTAGGTGTAATATTAGTACCCGAGCATTCTCGAAACTTTTGTTTTCCACAGTACAGTTAGAAAAATAAATGAAAATTTACAAATTTTCTTCGATGAAGGCTTTTCCTAGAGGTGAAAGTAATCTGTAGCTGCAAAAGATATACTTGTATATTGAGTGGCCAATTTAATACAATCATCTAACTAGTAACATGTTGGCCCAATTCGCCTGGACATTCATTAGACTCATCTGTGATGCCGTTCCTGTAAAATATTGAACTATATAATGCAAATTTTTGAAGATGTAAATCCGTTTTATGGTGAAAATATGACAAGGATGGTAAGTCAGATAATATCCGAAAACTTGAAAATTTCGTCGTTCTGGAGCGGGCATTGAATCCGCGTCTCCCAGATAGCGCCCAATTGTGCTAATCACTACACCACCCATAACGACTAAGTTTTAAGTTTCCGATTAATTTGAACATAATCATCATCTGAATTCGCTAGTCGAAGCAACCGGCATTCATATATAGCGAATCTGCAGGTTTTAATTCATTCCCGTGATTGCCGGGAGGTGCAGAAAACCAATGAATAAAATATGGGATTACATCATTGTACAATACAAACTTGAAAGATGTGAATCCGTTTAACATACTCGGGCGCTATCCGGGAGACGCGGATTCGATTCCCACTCCAGGACGACGAAATTTTCAAATTTTCGGATATTATCTGCCTTAACATCTTTGTAGTATTTACAGCAATAAACAGATTCACATCTTCCAAATTTGTATTGAACGGTTGTCTAATCTCGTATTTCATTCATTAGAATAGGACAAGTTTTGCTATATCGGCGCCCAAGCGTAAACATAATCTCCTGGCCGTGAGATTCGAAAAAATATGTGTCGTAATCCTTTGACACATCGTCTGGAATGAATGAGAACTCGTTCTGGTACAGACAGCTTCTTGAAGCATGATTTGTTAACTGGCCCGAAAGCCTGCGATTTTGTACACCCGCCTTTTTCAAGCGGGGATATACATGGTCGTTTCAGAATAATACGACCACCCCTGGAATCACAATGTACCTGCCCAGGCGCGTCACAGAGCGCACGTAACAAAGTCGACCACACGGAGAAATAAGCGGCCGGTTAGGACAGATGAGCCGCAGTGCTTCACGTGAGCACAATGGTCAGAGGGAGTGATTTGACGGATGTTCAGAAAGGAATAGTCATCGACTACCGCGCTAAGGATAGAAGCATCTCAGAAACAGCATACTTCGTGGGCTGTTCGCGAGGTGCTGTAGTAAGGGTGTACCAAGAATGGACCTCGAGTACCTCCCGACGTCATAACTGTGGTGCCCCAAAGACGATCGACGCCAGAGGAGAACGTCTCTTCCATCGACTAGTAAAGAGCACTCGACGCGCAACAGTGCAGCAATTGGCCACGCAAAGGAACACTATGGTACCTAGGTACGTGTCCACGACAACAGTACAACGAATCTTGTTACGCATGGGTCCCCGGAGTTGATCCTGCGTCAAGGTTCCCAAGTCAACCCAAGTCTATCGGCAACGACGCAGGTATTTTGCATGGGACTACCATCATTGGACAGTGGAATAGTGAGAAAAGGTTTTCTTTTCCGATGAATCGAGGTTTCTACTCCACAGAAGTGACGAGCGGTGGCGGATGTGGCGTCAGACACAAGAACCAGCACTCGGACACGCTTGTCGGTCAAGTACAGGCCGGCGGTGGCAGTGCGCATATCCGGGGGATGTTTTCCTGGTATGACCTGGGACCGCTGGTACCACTGGATTGGTCTGTGAACGCCAATGGGTACCTGTCCATTCTCGCTGACCATATGCATCCTTTCATGTCGGACGTTTACTCTGATGGTGACGGTGTCTAACAACAGGAGAAGGCGTTGTGTCACGTCGCTAAGCAGCTGCGTGACTGTTTCCAGGATCACGACAGTGATATCCCCGTTCTCCCTTGGCAGGCGAAATGGCCCGACCTCAATCCCATACAGCATCTGTGGGAGGTACCTCAATCCCATAGAGCGTCTGTGCGAGGTACCTCAATCCCATTGAGCACCTGTGGGAGGTACCTCAATCTCATAGAGCACCTGTGGGAGGTACCTCAATCCCATAGAGCACCTGCAAGAGGTACCTCAATCGCATAGAACACCTGTGGCACGTCGACAGGTTCGACGTGCCGACTCCCACCCAAGTTATCTCCGGGACCTCCGTGCTCCTTTGCAGTCCGAATGGGTATATGTGCCTTGGGTAACCTTCCAGGGCCTCTTTGCGTCCATGCTACGTCGTACCTCCGCTGTCATCCGGGCCAGGGGTGGTTATTCCCGTTATTAGGTAGGTGGTCGTATTATTCTGATATGACTGTGTTTGTGATGTACTTACCTCAGAGGGTAAGCACGGATCAAAACGATAAGTTGCAGTGATAATCACCAGCCGGCATAATACAATCGGGGAAATTTACGACTCAGGGGAAGGAAGATGTAGCTTTGGATCTCATCAACGGCAGGAAAGGACAAGCTTCACTATTATCCATAGTGACATGGTGTCCATGAATGAACTTGCTTTCTCAATCAAGACACTGTTGGTACTACTCACTCCCCTCATTTTTTATATCAATGAGGCAGTTGTTCAATCATTCAAAGTAGCATTAAAGGCAAGGAAGACGCACCCACTTGTAATTTTGGGTCACGGACTTCACACAGCGAGAGAACCGTAACCGAAAGACTATACTTACGTTTCTTTTATTTACATTAGGCCAAACCTAAGTCCTTGATACAATGCATTAGCATCCTAATTGCTATGTTACTGTAAGATCGCGTTTTGCAAACAATGAATGGCCATCCACTGGTGTGTCGCGAGACGACATTTAGTGAGCCGCAAAAAGTTTTTTTTTATTTTAATCTGAAAATTTTATACATACTTGAGAATAGAAAATAATAATAAAAAAAAACAAAAAAAGAACGTTTATAAAGGGGAAACAAAGCACGTGATATACGGATACAGCGGAACAGAGTTTCATGTGCGTGTCTGTGGCACCTTCCGAAGCTGAATAGGTAAGCCCGCTGCTGTCCACTAGTATTGCTATCAAAAGCGCAAACCAAGACAAACAATCAGCCACAGCAACGTGCTGCCATCTAACGACAATAGCGCGCAACTGATTCGAGAACCTACCGGACGCTTCGATTTACGCGACTCCATTTCTAGCATTTCTAGAACATTTCATCATCATATTTAAGCAGAAATATATTATCTGGAGTTTAGTCCCTGTACAGCAGTACTTGAATTAACTTCGAAACGATTTAAACTAAGGCTTATTCACTTCGTGCAAACGTAGGGCACATGTATAAGTCTTTGACAAAAAAGGGAACGACTACGCAAAATGCTGGAAATAAAGAAAAGATCATAACGAACCGCAGCGGAATTAAAGATCAATTAAAGAAAAACAGTCGAAGCCTACAAAGAAGAGCGCTCAACAACAATTTTCAAACAATTAAAACTAAGAACAGTGTTGAGAAAGTACCATTCCGACTACCTAAAAATTGGATTTTCGTAGAATGAAGATGAAAAATGATTCGCATTGACGTGGACATCTATGTCGCCCCTCAACAGAAATCGAAAACAAGAATACCGGTTGAACACGAGTTATTATGAGAAACATATTGTTTTCTGTAAAATCATATTCAGTAATAAATTTAAAAAAAACAGTAGTAAAAAGTAACAATAAATTACTCCAGTGTTTGTGGAGCGCGGGTGGCCTAGTGGGCAACGTTCGTGACTGCGACGGAAAGGGCCTCGGTTTCGATCCACTAAATATCCGCCGTGCGTCGGATGGGCACTTTAAGCTGTCGGACCCTGGGTACTGGCCCCCCGGTAATAAATAAATGCGTCTTCCTCCCTCTTTCTATTTCGCTTCCGTGTCACTTTCCTATAGGGCACTCTAGCCCAAATCTCCTAGCTTCCTATTTCTAAGGGTTGTTTAAGACCTGGGGTCAGACACTCCCTTCCTAAAATCCTCTACATAGGATCTGATCTGAATGACTTCAGTGTTTGCTTTGCAAACTTTTATATAATTTTTATGCTAAATTAAAAAAGAAACAATAGTAAAAATATTTAAATTGGAAAATATCCCGTCATCTCCATAAAAGAAAAGTGGGTTGCTAAATTTTGTCCTTCTGAAAATTGGGTCGCGGTTGTAAAATATTTGGGAAGTTCTGGCTCTATGCAATGTGGCGTATCTTAAGAAAAGATTGCACACCCTATGTCAAGAAGTGAAGATGATTTCATTTTGCTATTACCATGCGAAAACATGTTCACTCTTTAACTTTCGTTCTTTTCTGCCCCGGATTCCCTATTCTTATAATACGAATGAATGAATTAACTTATTTTTTAGTGGTGACAAAAAAAAGCACCGCTCATCTTTTGACAGTTCATAATCTAATTATAATCCCTCCGCGAATATCAGAATCACGGAAATCTTACAAAATGCTTTTAGGGTAGCTGAGATATCTTATCCACAGGCATGTTCGTAATTTATTTTAAACTGCACTATGCATTTCAGCCAACTGAAAAAAAAGAGTTAAAAAAACTGGAAAATGTGTGTATTTATTAAATGCCGTGAAACCATAAAATGTTGTCGCAGTCCTCTAGAAAGAGGCACAGCTGAAAAGATGAATTATGGATTGCTGTAACATGGAGAGAAAATTCTACGTGAATATCTGAAAAGTGCACTGAACATACGTTCCATCACCTTATATAAAAACCAGTTCACTAATACTCCTGTTGGAAGCGAAGAAAAAGATGTTTTCCATAAGCAACGACTCGAGTAGATAAAAAGATCGTCATTTCTTTATGGAAATATGCAAAATTTATTACAGAGGTTCTATCAACAAGGGTGGCATATCAAAGGAAGCAAAAGGTAATATCAGAAACTGTATTCTCAGTTAATGGTAGTTTTCGAACTGAAATATTC
Source organism: Macrothele yani (assembly GCA_039090855.1). Classification (NCBI taxonomy): domain Eukaryota; kingdom Metazoa; phylum Arthropoda; class Arachnida; order Araneae; family Macrothelidae; genus Macrothele; species Macrothele yani. The sequence continues at coordinate 20,774,997 of CM077029.1, forward strand.
AGCAAAATAAAACTTATTTTCACATTTTTAATGCAAAAGAACTGTACCATGTTCTTCAGTTTAAAACAGATTTATTGAATGAAACTTAAATCGAATTTTATCACAACAAAAAAATCAAGTTTAATAAATCACATGCTGAATTTTTAAGTTCCCAATCTTCATTTTTTAAAGAACGTAAGTAAGAACAGAATTCACAAGTTCATCCGTCATAAGTACACTGAAGAGCAATTGAATTAGAGACAGCTGGCGTTATGCAAATGTGGCGCTGTGAGCGAACCTGAAAACGGAAACGACATGACGTATGCAGCGATTCGACAATATAAGGAGTGATGCGACGGGAATCAGTAAGAGTCGGACGCAGTATGGGTAAGAGGAAGGATCTAAGCGCATTTGATCGTGGGTAAATTGTCGGGGCCCGACGAATGGGTCACTCCATCTCGGAAGTCCGGCAGGCACTGGGATTTTCGCGAGCCACTGTGTCACGGATGCACCGTGAGTACATCGAATCCGGTAAAACCATCTCTGCAAGGGTGCCGTGGACAACAGCGTGTGGATGAGCGGGGTAATCATTGGCTAGCTCGCATTGTCACAGCGGATAAACGGGCCACAGTGCAATAAATCACTCGGCAATTTAACGCTGGTGAAACACAGAAACGTGTAAGCAGCCACACCATCCAGAACCATCTCCTCGCTATGGGGTACAGAAGCCATCGTCCTACGAGGGTACCGCTGCTGACCGCACATCACAGGGTGCAAAGATTAGCATAGGCGCGGGAACATCGCCACTGGACCCTAGACATGTAGAAAAATGTTGCGTGGACTGATGAGTCGAGATTCACGTTCGTTCATGCGGATGGTAGGATACGAGTGTGGCGTAAACCACATTAAGCAATGGATCCTTCTTGCCAGCAGGGTATTCTTCAAGCTGGTGGGGGTGGCATTCTTGTCTGGTGACTGTTCACGTGGACTTAAATGCGACCCCTGGTACGTGTGAAATCGTTCCTCACAGGTCAACGTTACCGGGATATCCTGGACAACCATTTGCTCCCGTTTGTGCGTCTTCAACATCCCACTGGAGACCTCATCCTGCAACAAGACAACGCACCGTGCCATCACTCCCGAATCGTATCCGAATGGTTGGAGGAACACTCCACCGACGCGACCTCGCTTCCTTGGCCAGCTAGGTTACCTGACCCCAATCCCACCAAGCACATCTGGGATGCAATCGAGAGAGATGTTCGAGGCTCTTACCCCCCCCCCCCCCCCTCCGACAAATCATCGTGAACTGTGAGAGCTTGTTCAGGGGTCGTGGATCCGTATGGCTTTCCAATGCTTCCGGTGTCTTGTTGAGTCCATGCCGAGACGAATCGCCGTCGTCATCAGGGCGAAAGGTGGTGCTACACGTTACTAGACAGACATCTCTAATTCAATTGATCTTCAGTGTATAATGTCTTCGAATTTTTAGAAGTGAAGAAAAACAGAAATCACTTGAATTATGTACAGTCCGTCTTTTCAGTTCCGTTTGCACCGTGGCACCTCTGATTTCTTATTAAAAGTATTGTTATGATCGATCTGAAAAAGTGCTTCACTAAGCGCTGTAGGAACGAAGTTATTCCCACATTGAAATTTGTAATATATTACGTGGCGACATTTTCCCTGAAAACAGAAGTTGCAGTTTCTTATGTCGCGGGTACAAAATGAACTACTTTTGAGGAGTTCCATGTTTTAGGAAATAAGAAACAAAACTGCTGTGCCAAATCATCTTTGCCTTTCCTGGCTATTCCGGATTCACAAAACAAGTTCCGACCTGGTACATTTCTCTGCTCATTGGTGGATTCAAGAGGAGCCACGGTCTCTTTACACGAACGTTTTTTTTTTTGTATTTTTAAACATTTTACAAAATTCTTTGAATGGAAAATATCAATATACATACCTCCAGTTTTAGATTAATCTGTAAGATAATAGTCAGAACGTACAATTTTGGAAATATTTGGTATTTTAGCCCTGAGTCACTAACAACTGCTGGTTTGCTCACTGACCTTTGGACTTACACACACACGCAAGTAAAGACCTTTGCCCTTACACACACACACACACACACACACACGTACGCAAGTAAAGGCGTTTCTTACAGCTTCTCCGTGGCTAGATTGAGAAGGGAAGAAATTTTAGAAAAAGAAGAATTAGGTCTGAGAGACAATTACAATAACCGTCTTAGATAAGACATACATGCTGTTAGTTACTAAGGTGATAGTTTTTTCTCCTTTTCCTGGAACCATGTGGCCCTACATTAGGAACAGGAAATTCTTTTCAGCCTTAATTACTTGTGCGCAGGGCGCGAATAAGAGACCTGGGGTGCCTAGTGTCCCATCAAAATAAAATCTTTCATCGACGTACAGCGCCGGCAATGTCAAGGGATACACACGAAACGATATTTGCATATTTTAGAATTTGATTAATAACCTACGAATTTGTAAAAATCTTTAGTAATCTTAGAATCTGTAATGAATTCTAAAATAAAATAGATTGTAATCTTGAAGAGACGTTACGATTCCAAAGAAGAGCAACAAAGAGTTTTGCACAACTTAAAACTGCTCCTTCAATGAAAGGGATCGGAAATTGACTGATAAGAGATTATAACGAAACCAAACAAATTATTACTTTCGCAATAATAATAATAATAATAATAATAATATAATGATAAGATCACCGCCCACAATCTGCCCGTCATCGTCCTGCTCAACAAAGGGAAGAAGTCAACATGCCTCAATGACATAGCAGTTCCCAACACGTGCAACATCTAGCGGACGCACGGAGAGAAGATGTCAAAGTATAACGACCTGCGATACGAAGTCAAGGAAATGTGGCATATAAAGAACGTCACCACCGTCCCCATAGTAATATCAGCCTCAGGAGTTGTACCTAATTCACGGCTCTATATAGACACCAGACCTTCAACCTAATACTTACATGGAACTACAGAAGACAGTTTTCCTGAACACTTGTAGGATAGTAAGGAAGTTCCTTGGCAATTAAGAGAAAAGAAATACTTCTTCCCAGACTTGGTACGTCGTACGCGTCCCGGAAGGAAGGGGTGGAATTTTTCTTTATATTTTTTATAATACCAATAATAATAAGAAGAGAAATTCAATATTGATTAAACAATTTCTAGAAACAATTTTAGAAAAAGGAAGCAGCTTTAAACGGAGCCCGTTTAGTAAATACGCCATGCCTGGGTGATATCGTTAAACCTTGATACCTGTGCAAGAAAGTACCGGAACTAAAGAGCAACTACAATTTCTTCAGTAAAACATAGATGATGTGTTTCTCGTTAGTGTTAGTTGTCCCTCTTCCCTGAAAAAATAGACCGCATAACAATTTCTCCCCGGAAGAACAACACTGATTTCTTCTAGTTCTTTATGTTCATTTGGGCAGTTAAATCTTCATCCGGGTAGTTAAATTCGATTTGAGAGAAAACCATAACAACCGTATCATGGGTAAGACGTATCATAAATCTCACCCGAGTAGTTAAAGTTTTAAATAAAATGATCACATAATCGGAATTGGGAAAAAATCACAACGACATGGGTAAGATGCACCATAAATCTCATCCGGGTAGTGACATCTTGAAACAAGTTAGTAAAATCATGCAATGCATTGATTATAATACGCTTTCCAACATACCAGAAATCATTACTCAAGTTATGAGAATAACGGCTGTGGAATAAATCTCGGTCCTGTGCCTTGACCTTTGATTCCATTTCCATGATATTCAACAGAACCGGTTTGGTATACCTCCGATATAACATGATAAAGTTTTGTCGCAATCGAAGCATTTTTACGTAAGTTATGATGCATAAGGTCTATGGAATAGATCCCACTCCTGTGTCCTAACCTTTGATCCCATTTCGCACATTTTCAACAGAATTCGTCCCCAGGCAAGACCCTACAACATACTAACATTTCATCCAAATCAAAGCATTTTTACGTAAGTTATGACGCATAATGGCGATGGAAGTGATTCCGCTTCTATATCCTGACCTTTGAAACCATTTCGCCCATTTTCAATAAGATTTGTCGCCAGGCGGTTTTCTACCACATACTAAAATTTCATCGAAATCGAACCTTTTTTACGTTAGTTATGACGCATAACAGCAGTGGAATGGATCCCGCTCCTATGTACTGACCTTTGACCCCATTTCGTTCACTTTAAATAGGGTACCTTCCCAGGTGATCCCCTACCAGATACTAAAATTTCATCGAAATCGAACGATTGTTACGCGAGTTATTGTGCGGACAGACACAATCACACAACGCGTGACGTAATGAGGCAGATGGGAATCGCGACCATCGCTCGCCGCAAAAGTGTGAAGTCATAAAATTTTAATAGGATCCACACACAACGCGTGACGTAATGAGACAGACGGCGTGACCGCGCGCCAACATTCTCAAACGCGGCGAGATTGTGACATCAACAGATTTCTAAGCATTGGTAACATTAATGGAATAATGGAACAACGACATCATTAAAAACATTATAATTCGGGGTGGTTATTTAACCCACTGAACGAATTCTCCTTACGTCGAGATCAAGCTAAATCGATTTCTAGTACCAGAAAACGGTAGATTAACGACTTTCATCAAAATTCTTAGAGCTGCTTTCAAAATAAAATGTACATACATACATACAAGAATTACTACTTTAAGGTGGACGTCAAGTAATTTTGCTTCCTATACTTCCAATGAAAAAACTTCTGAACATATTTTCTCCACAATTAACGCGTTCCCAAGGATGAAAATTTGAACATCGATTAAAATATCTTCATTTTATAACTTGCAATACTTAATATTTTCTAAAACATAACCATAATTATGCAATTCAACATTTGTTTGTCTACTGACGTCATGAAAACACAGGTCGCGCCATCTTTTTTCTGGACAATTAATGCGTTCACAAGGATGAAAATTTGAAAATTGATAGCTTCATTTCATAACTTGGAATACTTAATATTTTCTAAACCATAACCGTAATTATGCAATCCAACATTTTTTTGCCCACTGACGTCATCAAAGTACAGGTCGCGCCATCTTTTCTTTGGTTTCAACACAACCAAAGGAAAAGTTATTGATTTTTAATATGATTATGGTTATGTTTTAGAACATATTAAGTTTTCCAAGTTATAATATGAAGTTATTTTAATCGATGTTCAAATTTTCATCCTTGGGAACACATTAATTGTGAAGGAAATTTGTACAAAACTTTTTCCATTGGAAGTGTAGGAAGCAAAATTACTTGACGTCCACCTTAATAATATGGGATAAGGGCAATGGAAAGGATCGCAATCCTATGTCCTGACCTTTGACCACATTTCGTCCATTTTCAATAGGGTTCGTCTCCAGGTGGTCCCCTACTACATACTGAAATTTCATCGAATTCGAACCACTTTAACGCAAGTTATCGTGGGGACGGGCGGACGGACGGACGGACGGACGGACAAAGCTGGAGCATATACGCTTCTTCAACCTACGGTTGGAAAGCGCAAATAAAATGATCGTAATCCGAATTGATAGAAAACCATAAAGACCGTATCATGGGTCAGGCGTTTCATAAATCTTATCCGGGTAGTTAAATTTTGAAATAAAACGATCGTAATCAGACTTGAGAGAAAACCATAACGACCCTATCATAGGAAAACGTGTTATAAATCTCATTCTGGTACCTAAATCTTAAAATGAAAAGATCTCAGGCACTCACACACACACACCCATAATCCAAATTGAGAGAAAACCATAACGACCCTATCATAGGAAAACGTGCTATAAATCTCATTCTGGTAACTAAATCTTAAAATAAAAAGATCTCAGGCACTAACACACACACACCTATAATCCAAATTGAGAGAAAACCATAAGGACGGTATAATGGGTAAGACACTGGTGTTGTGTTTGCCATTAGGGAGCAAATATTTAATTTAATGGAACCTATGTACCTAAATTTGGGTTGGCCGCGCGGATGACGTAGTGGTCTAAGCGCTGGCATATGGCCATTCTTCTGAGATAACCTGGGTTCGAATCCCAGTTAGGCATGGATATTGTGTTTGTTTTACGACATTGGCTCTCTCTTTCCCTGGAAAAACTGACCTTAAATTAAGGACCGGCGACAGCTACTAATCCATTGAGGTGCTCACGGTGGGCGTTAAACGCACGGTCAAAAAATAATACTAATAATAATTTGAGATGAGCGACCCCTTTTACGCATACGTAAAAGAGTCGCCAGTTCCATATTCTCATGGAGATTAAAAGTCCAGAAAGAAGAAGGAAAAATCAGAAGCCAGACAGAGTTCGTGCGTATTATGCTCCTTGCCTAAAATCAGGAGGCCCAAATTTTGGGCGCGATATATCTTCAAGAACCGCTAAACCATGATACTATATGCGTTCAAACACAGGTTTTCGAAGCAAAATACAAGAACCTCTTATCATAGAAACCACAAAGAAGAACATCGAAGCAGACACTAGAACCTTCTCAGCAATGAGGATTTCATTACTGTTTTCCAGCTCTTTGAAATGCTTTCAGTTCACATAAACACATTTATTTCAGACAAAAAGAATGTAAATATGCTGCCTAAATTAATGGCCTTCCGGATTTGTAAAAATTGTGTTAATGTTTCAATAAATAAATAATTCCTTACACCATGTTTAGTGACATTATTTAAGGTAAAAGCCTGCAAAAGTGTCTGTAAAGTTCTCGCTTCATTTAGCAAACCAAGACAGATTTTCGTCTCATTTTAGTTGAAATAATCTGTTTCTACGTGATAATTGATAAGTACGAAAAGCTTTTAGCAAGTTACTAGTGAAAATTAATATCGGAAGTAATGGGTGCTCAGAGAAAAAACTAAATTAACAGGGGAGCATTAACCATAACAATTTACATCATTACTAGGCCTTTAAACGAAGCAATTAGTTCCCCTTATTAATGCAAATTTAAATACGTCAAAGAACTTTCTGGCTCCATCATAAATGATGGATTCCAATCGATGTTAATCATGCCGCGCTTGAAAGTTTTACTTTTCGCAATCGTCGATAAGAAATGTTCCATTAAGAACTTATTAATAAATGATATCGTTCAGTCGTGGTCGTTATGTTCGCCCATAATATTCATCTCATGGCTGTAATTAGACGAAATGGGTCATTTTTAACCGAAATTCCATCGATTTTTATCCCATACAAGGAGTTACAAATCCTGGTAATTTGACATTCGGTTTGTTTAAATAGCTCGGGACTTTACGGGGAAGCCAAATGGTTTTATTTATTTTCGTCCAACAATGAATCTCTCTGTCACAGTGAGTTTGAAACACCTGCTGTTCCAAGAAGATTTTCTTCTAACTGTGTTAGTAGAAACCTAGTGGTCTTGGAGTATGCAAATCATAGATGGATCATTTACATCTTTTATTCTTTACCAGTTGAGGGTTAAATGCACTTGCTATGTAAGCATTCTAAATCTGATGACGTTTTTCTTGCGTCCATGCTAGCGGGACAATCAAATAGTGTCTAATTTTTTTCGTTTTGTGATTTTACACCAGGTACAATTTCTACCGAAACACTCCCATTTTTTTAACAAAACACTGAACTGCGCTAAATATTGCTTGGAATGATGCTCCAGTGCGAAAAAGAATGCCTAACAGGGAAATAATCTTTTAGTGTTTATACAAAAGCAAGGGGTGATATACACTGAAGTGCCAGAAAAACTGGTACAGATGAGCTTATGCAAAATACATAGCAACGTCACCTATGCGCGTATACTTGGTTGCGTCAGCCAGTGCGTATATAAAGCGATAGACATCCTTGCCAGCCGTCAGAGTTGTTTTCGGCATGAGAATGACAAGTAATAACGATTTAAGCGATATTCAACGCGGTGTCATAGTTGGCGCTCGTGAGATAGGCCATAATATTTCGGAGGTAGAAACGAAGTTCGGATTTTCACGGACGACCATTGCAAGGGTGTACCGTGGCTACAAGAATTCCGGCAAAACATCCAACCTACGATACCAGTGTGGCCGTAAAAAGACATTGGGTGAACGTGACCATCGTCGACTATCTAAATTGTTTCACACGATAGGCGTGCAACACTCTCGCAGGTATCATCGGAATTCAATACTGGAGCCTCAACAAGCATCAGCATCCGGACTGTGCAACGTACCATGCACGATATGGGCTTTCGGAGCCGACTCCCAACTCGAGTCCCCTTGATGGGTGCACGACACGGAGCTATGCGCCTCGCTTGGTCACGGCAACACCGCCCCTGGACAATTGATGATTAGAAACAAGTAGCCTGGTCTGACGAGTCGCGTTTCCAACTGTATCGGGAAGATGGAAGGATTAGTGTGTGATGCAAACCCTATGAAAACATGGATCCCGACCGTCAACAGGGAATTGTGCCGGCTGGTGGGGATTTCGTAATGGTATGGGGTGTGTTTAGCTGGACTTCACTGGGACCCCTGGTAGTCTACAAACGTCTGTGACCGGCCAACACTATGTGCGCATCCTTTCTGACGCGGTACACCCGTTCATGTCCTGCATTCATGCTGATGGGTTGGGCCTGTTCCAACAGACAATGCACCTCCACACAAGTGTCGGGACGCCACATTATGGTTAGAGGAGCATTCATCTGAGTTTGGGGTGTTGCCATTCCCACCCAAGTCCCCAGATCTGAGTGTGATAGAACACATTTGGGATGTCATGCAACGCTCTATCGAACACAGCAATCCGAGACCTCGGAATACACCCGAATTGTGGAACGCTCTGCAGGAAGTATGGTGTGCATTGCGTACAGCATATTTCCAGAAGATAGTGGAGTCCATGCCCCGTCGTATTTCTGCAGTCCTGCGCTCCCGTGTGGGCCTGCCAAGTATTAGACTGGTGTACCAGTTTTTCTGGCACTTCAGTGTATGTTAGGAATACGCTAAGAGAAAGTAAAGGGTGATTCATATAAAACTAATACATTTCATTATCAGTTTTTGTGAACAAGAGTAAAGCTAACAGCAAGTTATGCCATATGAAATGTAGCATATCTACAAGGAGTGTTCAAATGAAAAGGTACGAAACGACACTGTGGGTATAAATGAAGACTTTATTCAAAGTATACACCATAGGCCGTAGCCCAACGATCCCATTGATTAACGAGCCGAAGGATTCCTTGTTCCCAGAAATCCTGTGGCCGTGACGAGACCCAGTCCTGCACAGCGTCCTTGAGTTCGTCGTCCAAGTGGAAGCGCATCCCTTTCAGATGTTTTTTCAGGAGACCAAACACATGGAAATCGCAGGGCGACATGTCCGGGCTGTAGGGCGGATGGTCAAGCTGCTCCCACTGGAACTTGGCCAGTTCTGCGTGTGTGACCCTGGAGACGTGTAGACGCGCGTTATCATGGAGCACAACCACACCCTCCGCGATGAATAGCCGCCGGTTTAACACTTTCCGCTGTCAGAAATCAGATAACGCCTCGCTGCTCCTCAATCGTCAAATTTTGCAAGGTGAACGCCATCCTGTCCTCACACGCACTGCCGCGTCAATTGGACGGCGCTCTTTATAAGAGCCTCTGCTCTCTCCGGCGCATGCGGGAGCCCGCGCATGCTCCGATCCACGCCGGCGACTCCGATCGCATCCCTAGATGTGTCGCTACGTTCTCCCATAGCGGCATAGGCAAATATGTTAACGGTTATGTTCTTATGACGTTTCGTACCTTTTCATTTGAACACCCCTAGTATGGGAGTTTATATTACATATCCTTTACCTTTACATCAAACGCTGAAAATGCCCGTCCCCTCCTGAAGGCACATCTGGACACGTCGTTCCTTGTACCTGGCTGTTTGTTGGAGCAGCGTCTTTTCAATACCGTTGATTTCGTTTGTGATGTGCTCCTTCAATTCGTCTAATGTCCAAGGACGTGTAGAGTACAAACTATTTCCTTAAAAAACCCTTACAGAAAGAAATCTGGTGATCTCGGTGGCCACAAGTTTCGGGAAATTATCTGGTACTTAAAGAAACTGTGGATCAGCGCCATGGACTCATTTGATGTATGGCACGTGGCACAATCCTGGCGCAGTGGTCTAAATGCTGGCTTATGACCATTCTTCCGAGAAAGGTCCAGGTTCGAACTCCAGTGTGGCATGGATGTAGTGTTTGTCTTAGGGCACTGGGTCTTTCCTTTTCCTGGATCCGGTAACTCTAAATTATTGACGGGAGACTGCTAGCCCATAAAGCTGTTAACAGTGGTCGTTAAACCTTCAATAAAAAAAGAAAAAGTGATATTACAATACGTGTAAATAATGATTACAAGTACAAGAAGTTATGCTACACTCATCTATTTCTACCAGTGATATGATGTCCGGGTCAGGATGACTAGCCATTCCCCATCATGCATTGAGTCAAGAAGAAGAGAGTTAAAGATTAATAACAAGCTCTTGTGATCGATACTGCTGAGATCAGAGGAAGAAAGGAATGATTTTGTCGTAGCTGTCGTAAAACCCGGCTGCTATGTGAACATTTCGGTTTGGAGGCCCAGCAAATTTTGGGCAAAATTTGGCTCAGGTACCGGAACAAGCCCTATCTCTTACCCTCGTAAAATTTGCTAACTTTAAGTTCTTTTTTCTCAGAAACTTTAAATACCTTCAGTACCAATGTTTCCTCTTATCTGCGCTTAACGTCCTCCGCGCAGTAAGCATTTTAGATTAAAATCCCAAATCCCTAACTAATTTTCATAAATCGAAAATCAATCAGCTGCAAAACTAATAATAAATAAATAAAATTCCGGCTCTCAAAAATCAAAACAACACTTTTCTTAAATGCCGTTCGCCTCCTTCTAAGTTCGTCTCATTATCCTCTTCATTCTCAAAGGCTTCTTGCAAAGTAGCCACGTGCGAGCACATAGTGAACGCGAGAATGCGGATTAGTGATTTTCCCACGCCGAGAAAAAAAAGCATATGTTGAGTTTTTTCACAAAACAACACATCAGCGCCAGCCAACACAGCAAACGGTAACCAAGTTCGTTTTATTAATTAATGCATCCATGCTAGAAGGCATGGAAGAGGCATTTAGTTGTTATTTTGTTTCGTATTCTCCTTGGTACTTTGTTTTGCAACGAAACGGTGTAGTATGAGTAAATATCATCAATTGTGGAAAGGAAGGTGATAAAAATGGGGTGATTAAAAAAAAAATTAAAGTTCTACTTCTACTGCATTAGTAAGCAACATGTAATTTGAGAGAAAACAACAATACCTTTTCAAAATATGCGCCGTCATTATCTATCACCTTTCGCCATCGGTCAGGCAGCTCATGAATTTGAACCATGAAGAATACTCAATCATGTTGTGCGTTGAAGACGTCAACCCATTTTTGCACTTCGTCACCATGTTGTGCGATGAAGTCATCAACCCATTTTTAGCACGTCTTTTGTAAAAAAGATCGTGCTTATGTTATCGGTTTGTCCGTCCGTCCGTCTGTCTGTACCCACGGTATCCTGCAACTATTAGTCCGATTTGAAAAATTCTTTTTGCATTCGAAAGCTTGAAATATGCGAATGATGATCCATTATTTCGTTGTTGTTTTTTTTACGATGTACTTTCGCCGCTAGAGGGCGTAAATGCAGATGATGTCGAATTCCAAAATACGTTTTGTTCCACATATTTGCTTCAAAACATCCAATTGAAAAAAATCGTTTATTTTTCGATTCCATTTATGTCGGAGAGTATTTTGGATATACTTTCTGTTTCAAATTACGCATAGACTTTCCGCTAGGGGGCGTAAAAGTAAATAGCATTTTTTCCGATAACTATTCTTCTAAAACTCCGATTTGAAATTTTTTTTGGCAGCGGATACATCTCCTGATGCACAATCTTTTGCATATAATTTCGAATTTTTGGTAAATAATACTTTGGCCACCAGGGTGCGTAAGTGTTAATTTTCGCTTCTGATGTATTTGCCATAAAATCTGAACTTCTAAAATATCGATTGAAAATTTTTTTTCGTGGACTGATGCCACTCACATCGATAAACCTTTTTGAAATATTTTCTTCCTAAAATATTGCACAGTTTCTCCGCCAGGGGGCGTAGATGTATATCCTATTTTTGTCAATATCTCGACTTTCAGGAGTCCGATTTGAAAAATTCCTTCTTTGTTGGATAGTGTTTTCCGTGTGACATGTTTTTCATATAATTTCAAAATTTTCAAGTAATTCATAGACTTTCCGCTAGGGGGCGTAAAGGTAAACTGCGTTTCCCCCTATATCTCTGCTTCTAAATCTCCGATCTGAAAACTTATTTCTACACCGGATACAGCTCCTGATGGGAAATCGTTTGCACAAAATTTCTAATTTTTGTAAAAAAATGGTTTGGCCACCAGGGGGCGTAAACCTTAATTTCCGCTTCTGATGTATTTGCAGCAAAATATGAGCTTCTAAATTCTCGATTGAAAAAAACGTCGTTTGTAGACCGATACTAATCATTCCGACAACTTTTTAGAAACATTTTCTTCTTATAACAGTGCACGGTTTCTACGCCAGGGGCGTAGATGTATATCTTATTTTTGTCAATATCTCGACTTCTAAAAGTCCGATTTGAGAAATTCCTTCTTTGTTGGATAGTGTTTGCGATGCGAAATGTTTTTTCTATAAATTCAAAGTTTTCAAGTAAATCATACACTTTCCGCTAGGGCGCACAATGGTAAATTGCGTTTTCTGCTCCTAAAACTCGGATTTGAAAATTTCTTCCTGTATCGCATACAAAACCTGACGGAAAATATTTTTCTCGTAATTTCTAATGTTTGGTAAATAATGGTTTGGCCACCAGGGGTCATAAGTGTTAATTTCTACTTCTGATGTATTTGCAGCAAAATCTGGGCTCCTGAAAACTCGACTAAAATTCTTTTTCTTAGACCGATACCGCTCATATGGATTAACTTTTGTGAATACTTTCTTCCTAAAACAATGCATGGTTTTCCCACCAAGGGACGTAAAGTCACATCTTGTTTTTGTCGATAACTCTGTTTCTAAGAGTTCGTAAGCTCACGATTCAGTTTACAGCAATATCTGAAGGATTAAAGACCCGATTGAAAAACTTCTTTCTTCCGTCAGATATTATTGTTTTCCATACCGGTTCCATTGACTTTGAATAGCTTTGATAAATTTAATTTGCGTCAGAAAGGATTCAAAAGACGTGCTTATTACACCCGAAAATTCGGTGTCATCTTTCTTGTTGCACTTCGTCACATGTCTGGAACCGTGCAGCAGACAAACCATGTGGCATCGATCGGAACAAATGATAATTTGAAAGGGCTATGTCGTGACTATACGCCGGATGCTGCAAAACCTCCTAGCCAAGCGTCAATAACGTTTCGTTGGCCGATTTCGTGACATGCGGCCTAACGTTGTCATGCAGTAATTTCACGGGACACAATCATTTGCTTGTGAATGGACGTTTCCGGCATATTTCCTGGTTCCATCGCAGCAGCTGTTGCTTGTAGCGATCAGCAGTAACATTTTAACCATGTTCCAATAGTTCATAGTAGAGCACACCCTTCATATCCCACCAGATGCACAGCAGATCTTTCTTGGAGTGAAGATTGCGTTTCGGTGTCGAAGTCTTTGCTTCCATGGGGTCTACCCAGTGTTTTTTTGCATTTGGGGTTCTCGTATCATTTCCACTTTTCATCACCCGTAACGGTTTTCCACGGGAAAGACTTTCTGTGTTGTTTATTCAAAATATTCAAACATCTCATGATACACTCATCCTTGTTCCTCTGGCTCAGGTCATGTGGCACCCATTTTCCTTCCTTCTGAATCTTTTCCATTGCGAGTAAACGATTGGAAATGGTTCATTGAGTTGTCCCCAGCTGTTCAGCTAACTCGCTTTGCGTTTGAGACGAATCTTCATCCAGCAATGCCTGCAGTTTCTCATGTGCAACCTTCTGCGGGGCGTCGCTACGTTCTCGATCGCCAACCTCAAAATCAACTGCTTTAAACCGTCCAAACCAAAACTCACACATGCTTTTCGATACAATAATCTCCCCCAGAACAGAACAGATCGATGCACATGCTTTTGCAGCACTCTTTCCTTGATGAAATTCTTAACGAATGCAGTGTCGAATAAATGCAGTATCGCTTGCCATCTTTCACCTACCGATGTGCAAGTGCGTTTGACTGCTGTGCAAACATCTGTGTCACTTTTATACAAAGGACCAGTTGAGGTCACGTGACAACAACACGGGAGAATGTCGATTATGTAAATCAGCGGTATACGTCACACAAAACTGCTTGAAACCTTACTTGTACATCTAATATATTCTTTCATTGGTTTTACGACAATAACATTCATTAATCCACCTGCCTAAGTACCACTCAATGTCAGGAATTAATAAAACTTATCCTTTGTTGTTATGTTATTCCATTAGTACGTTCCAAGATGTGGCTTGGTGTGGTTGTGGGTGACGCGAAAAAATGCAGTGTGTTGTACGTAATAAAATGTGCACTCTTTAATCATTCGTTTTTTACGTTTTCCAACCGTAGTTTGAAGAAGCGTATTGCTCAAGCTTTGTCCGTCCGTCCGTCTGTCTGTTCGCACGATAACTCGCGTCAAAATGGTTCGATTTCGATGAAATTTCAGTATATGATAGGGGATTTCCTGGGGACGATCCCTATTGAAAATGGATGAAATGGGGTCAAACGTCAGGACATAGGAGCGGGATCCATTGTATTGCCCTTATGCGTCATAACTTGCGTAAAAATTGTTCGATTTCGATGCAATTTTAGTATTTGGTAGGGGACCACCTGGGGACGAACCCTATTGAAAATGGGCGAAATGGGGTCAAAGGTCAGGACATATGATCGGGATCCATTGCATTGCCCTTATGCGTCATAACTTGCGTAAACATTGTTCGATTTCAATGCAATTTTAGTATGTGGTAGAGGACCACCTGGGAACGAACTCTATTGAAAATGGGCGAAAGGGGTCAAAGGTCAAGACGTAGGATCGGGATCCATTCCATCGCCCTTAAGTGTTATAACTTGCATAAAAATGCTTCGATTGAGGCAAAACTTTATCATGTTGCTCCGGAAGTATACTTTACCGGTTCAGTTGAATATCATCGAAATGGGGTCAAAGGTCAGGTCATAGAAGCGTGATTTATTCTACAGCCATTATCCTCATAACTTGAGTAATGATTTCTGATATGTTGGAAAGGGAATCATAATCAATGCATTGCATGATTTTACTAACTTGTTGTTTTTTTATTTCACACCGGCAATCTTCGCCTACTAAGGTTCATAGCGTAAATTATCTGCAAAGAGTACCAGGCTACTCTATCAATTTGTTTTTGTTTCTGTGTTTACTGACCTCCGTGAGCAACTCACAATGCTATAAGAAGTAACCCTTCCTTAATGTGAGGCTACAGGTTTCAGGAAAGGCACATTATAACCGCCATAATAGAGGCGCACCGACCATGCCTCAATCGTGCTCATCTTGGAAGAATGACGCCACACACCACCCGACCGACGGGCTGCCTTAGTGGCGCCTTCACACCAATCGCCCCCCCCCGTGCTCCCTTAATTTTGGCTTTGGCATTTCTAAAAATGGACGTTCATCGGTCATTTCAAAAGTTTTGCATATGGTGGGCTATCTCTTAAAAAGCGAATTTATTCCACAACATGCCTTTACAAGCCTTCGAAGTAATCTCCATATTTCTTTATTTATAATCTTCATAATATCCATATTTCTTTCTTTATGACATAGGCTCAACGTTTGGACAAGTCTTGTATTCCAGTCAGGACACTTCCATTGTTGAGGCGTCGGGTTACTCGAGTCACCTTGTTAGATACATTCTGAATCGTTCACCGCGGAGTAGTTTCTTCAGTTTTGGGGCCAAGTAATAGTCTGTTGGGCTCATATCAGGACTGTATGGCGCGTGAGGAAGCAATTTCCATCCATTCTTTCTCAAAATGTCTCTTACTGTGCAGGCAACATGTGGTCTCGCGTTGTCGTGCAAAATAATGACACCAACATCGAGCATGTCGGGCCTTCTTTGGCGAATCTTTGGGAACAAAACATTTTGCAGAAACCTTCTGCAGTATTCCGCTGTTACAGTTATCCCCTTGGGCATTCTATCTGTTGCTATCATTCCGACCTTGTCATAGGCCATGAACATCATCAGCTTAACCTTCGATTGCTGGAGGTGGAATTTGTTCTACCAAGGTTTTTCTGAATGTTTCCACTGAGCGGACTGAGATTTCAGTTCTGGTTCAAAATGTCGCACCCAGTTTTCGTCTATAGCAACAATTCTGTCCAAACACTGTTCTCCTTCTATCGCGTATCGCTGAAGGAATTCTTTTAGGATCCTTTATACGGAACCATTTATCAACACTAGATTATACGGAACCCATTTGTCAACACTTTTCTCGTCTGTAATTTTTCAGTTAAGATTCTGAAAACCGAAGCGATAGATATATTTGCTTCATATGCAATCTCTTTAGATATTTTCCGTCGATCTTCTTCCAAAATCCTGTTGACGATAACCACAAAAGTGTCGTACGTTGCATCTGATGGACAACCGCTTCTTGGGTCGTCTTCCATGCTTTCCCGACCTTGGTGGAAACGAGAAGCCCATCGTGACATTGTACACTATGATGTCACCAACTTCGAGCATGTCGGGCCTTCTTTGGCGAACTATACTAACCCCACAAACTTTACACAAAGCTTAGGAATTTCGGTAGGGGATTTTCCTCGCAAAGTTTCAAATTTAATGTAGGATCGCTGATCGCTAAGTGAAATCTGACCTTACTTACTTTATTCCTCCATTTCTAGGCAGAAATGTTTGGAACAGTAAAAGATTAGCCAGTAAACGTAGACACAACTTCGAATGCTGTAGTCTGACTCGCAACTAGTGCAACGATTGGAGCGATTGCATCATCCTACGGAAGCGTCTGCGCTGTGTGCAAAACTTTTGAAATGACCTACGTAAAACTTTTTTAATGACCTAAAGTAAAAGTCGCGTGAAAAATAAATAACATTGCTGTTCACCTTTAACACTCCGTTTCTCTTCTAACCAGCAGATCTCCGATAGAAGAGATCTCATGTTCTTAATGACCTAAAAACAAGTATATTGTTTCAATCAGAGGTGCATGCTCAAAATGCTCCAGAAAAATACCCTTTACTTATGTATATCCTTAAATGTTTATAAAAGTGTAATGTGTCAAAGGAAAAGATATTACCTTAGGTTTCTTTATTTGCAGAGGTTCCCCGACTTACAAGAAATATGTGGGTTAATCGCGCTCAAAGACGATAGCGTAACATCCATTATGCCGTGGCGTTATCGAACCCGTATCCTTCCGCTCCGAAGCCGAATGCTTTCCCAAACCGACAAAGTTTATCACTGCGTCTTTGCTGTCTTTACATGTGCGTCACCTCTGAACCTCTGAGGAAGGTACGTCACATATATAGCCCCCCCCCCTTCCTTAAGAAAGGACAAGGGAGGCTGGGAGTGAATCGTAGGTTTCCGGGTCAGCCGGCAAACCACGCTTGGAGAAGAGCTCTCGGTTGAAAAAGGAATTCTAACTCATTCCAGATGATCAGTGGTAGAAGCAATATGTGGAACAGACATGAAACATTTTTTCAAAGAACCCAAAGGCCAAGACATTCATTTTACTTTCGGGAGCCAATGTAAGGTATAATAAAATCCATTTGCTGGCGGTGGAAATTGAACTTTCAGATCCGGAGCCGAATGCTTTCCCGATTACGCTACACCGGCGAGGTTCGTACCTGCAACTTTGCACGTGCGTCACTTCCGAGATGGGTACGTCACTAGATATGCCGAAGCATCAGGTTCATTTGTGTTGTCTTCTTTTGTTTCCTTTCAGGTTTTTGTTCGCCCGTTTACGAAAGATATAAGACCTTTATTTTGGTTGGCAATACACAAGGTATTGCCAACCAAAATAACCTCTCAATAATTGCATCAGGACTCCAAAGTCATGAACTTGACGACTGATAGAACATTCCTGATGAAAACGCTGACCGAAGGCGTCATTGAAACTTTTAAAAAGCGGAACGTTCAGACAAGTAGCGAGGTCTGCTGAAAGAATTAATGTACTGCCACTGCAGCTGGTCCGGAAAGCATGCGCTACTTACAAAGCTGAAAGGAAAAAATGTACTGTCACTGCAGCTGGTCAGAAAAGCATGCTCTACTTAGAAAGCTGAAATTTAAAATGTACTGTCACTGCAGCTGGTCAGGAAAGCATGCGCTACTTACAAAGCTGAAAGGGAAAATGTACTGTCACTGCAGCTTGTCAGAAAAGCATGCTCTACTTAGAAAGCTGAAATTTAAAATGTACTGTCACTGCAGCTGGTCAGGAAAGCATGCGCTACTTACAAAGCTGAAAGGAAAAATGTACTGTAACTGCAGCTGGTCAGAAAAGCATGCTCTACTTAGAAAGCTGAAATTTAAAATGTACTGTCACTGCAGCTGGTCAGGAAAGCATGCGCTACTTACAAAGCTGAAAGGGAAAATGTACTGTCACTGCAGCTTGTCAGGAAAGCATGCGCTACTCACAAAGCTGAAAGGAAAAATGTACTGTCACTGCAGCTTGTCAGAAAAGCATGCTCTACTTAGAAAGCTGAAATTTAAAATGTACTGTCACTGCAGCTGGTCAGGAAAGCATGCGCTACTCACAAAGCTGAAAGGAAAAATGTACTGTCATTGCAGATGGTCAGGAAAGCATGCTCTACTTACAAAGCTGAAAGGAAAAATGTACTGTCACTGCAGCTTGTCAGAAAAGCATGCTCTACTTAGAAAGCTGAAATTTAAAATGTACTGTCGCTGCAGCTGGTCAGGAAAGCATGCGCTACTCACAAAGCTGAAAGGAAAATGTACTGTCACTGCAGCTTGTCAGAAAAGCATGCTCTACTTAGAAAGCTGAAATTTAAAATGTACTGTCACTGCAGCTGGTCAGGAAAGCATGCGCTACTCACAAAGCTGAAAGGAAAAATGTACTGTCATTGCAGATGGTCAGGAAAGCATGCTCTACTTACAAAGCTGAAAGGAAAAATGTACTGTCACTGCAGCTGGTCAGAAAAGCATGCTCTACTTAGAAAGCTGAAATTTAAAATGTACTGTCACTGCAGCTGGTCAGGAAAGCATGCGCTACTCACAAAGCTGAAAGGAAAAATGTACTGTCATTGCAGATGGTCAGGAAAGCATGCTCTACTTACAAAGCTGAAAGGAAAAATGTACTGTCACTGCAGCTGGTCAGAAAAGCATGCTCTACTTAGAAAGCTGAAATTTAAAATGTACTGTCGCTGCAGCTGGTCAGGAAAGCATGCGCTACTCACAAAGCTGAAAGGAAAAATGTACTGTCATTGCAGATGGTCAGGAAAGCATGCTCTACTTACAAAGCTGAAATTTAAAATGTACTGTCACTGCAGCTGGTCAGAAAAGCATGCTCTACTTAGAAAGCTGAAATTTAAAATGTACTGTCACTGCAGCTGGTCAGGAAAGCATGCGCTACTTACAAAGCTGAAAGGGAAAATGTACTGTCACTGCAGCTTGTCAGAAAAGCATGCTCTACTTAGAAAGCTGAAATTTAAAATGTACTGTCACTGCAGCTGGTCAGGAAAGCATGCGCTACTCACAAAGCTGAAAGGAAAAATGTACTGTCATTGCAGATGGTCAGGAAAGCATGCTCTACTTACAAAGCTGAAAGGAAAAATGTACTGTCACTGCAGCTGGTCAGAAAAGCATGCTCTACTTAGAAAGCTGAAATTTAAAATGTACTGTCGCTGCAGCTGGTCAGGAAAGCATGCGCTACTCACAAAGCTGAAAGGAAAAATGTACTGTCACTGCAGCTTGTCAGAAAAGCATGCTCTACTTAGAAAGCTGAAATTTAAAATGTACTGTCGCTGCAGCTGGTCAGGAAAGCATGCGCTACTCACAAAGCTGAAAGGAAAAATGTACTGTCACTGCAGCTTGTCAGGAAAAGCATGCTCTACTTAGAAAGCTGAAATTTAAAATGTACTGTCACTGCAGCTAGTCAGGAAAGCATGCGCTACTCACAAAGCTGAAATTTAAAATGTACTGTCACTGCAGATGGTCAGGAAAGCATGCTCTACTTACAAAGCTGAAAGGGAAAATGTACTGTCACTGCAGCTGGTCAGAAAAGCATGCTCTACTTAGAAAGCTGAAATTTAAAATGTACTGTCACTGCAGCTGGTCAGGAAAGCATGCGCTACTCACAAAGCTGAAAGGAAAAATGTACTGTCATTGCAGATGGTCAGGAAAGCATGCTCTACTTACAAAGCTGAAAGGAAAAATGTACTGTCACTGCAGCTGGTCAGAAAAGCATGCTCTACTTAGAAAGCTGAAATTTAAAATGTACTGTCGCTGCAGCTGGTCAGGAAAGCATGCGCTACTCACAAAGCTGAAAGGAAAAATGTACTGTCACTGCAGCTTGTCAGAAAAGCATGCTCTACTTAGAAAGCTGAAATTTAAAATGTACTGTCACTGCAGCTAGTCAGGAAAGCATGCGCTACTCACAAAGCTGAAAGGGAAAATGTACTGTCACTGCAGCTGGTCTGGTACAAAGCTTTCAAGAACATTGATTTTGCATGAATTACAGAACCTATTAAGAATGCTGTTTGGAAGCAGCTCATAACACAGCATGTTAATGACTCTGGGATTTGAAGAGCAAGATGCAAAATTATTTACATTTCAGAAATGCGCAAAGAATTCACATTTAATCTTGATAAAATTAACGATGATAATCTTTTAAAGACATTACGAAGTAGCGAAGGTTTTATGAAACGTGAAAGCATGGAAAGGAAGATGAAATTTAAGAAGAAGGAAAAACGGCCAACCCATACGCACACACACAAAGCCGTGAAACCAGGCAGATTTCAGAATGCTTTAAAAATTTAAAGACCATAATGGCCCAAACGCCCGTACATGCAGACGCCCACGGCCTCCCGAATCTCCCGTCCAGAATGAATAGAATTTCCTAACCCCCACGGTTTCTTTGAATTTTCCCCGCCTTTGCGAGATTTAGCAGAAGTCATAGTCGTTGTCACTTAGCAAAGAAATGAACCAGAAGTTGGTTTCTCCCTGGGTGATATCCTTCATTCTCCTTCCAACGCATCTCTTCTCCAAGGAAGAATGCATGTACTGCCCGCGGGAAACGTCAGATGGAAAGTACATATCAATCAAACAGATCGGGGTTTCCTGTGGTGACTCAGCACTAATCCTTTCTGTTGTTAACCTGTAAAAGGGGCGGACAGAAATTCGAAAAGCAGAAACAGACAGTTTTGGTAGCTATGGCATTATAGCTGACATACGATTTTAGGGTACTTGTCATTAAAGGGTTAATAAGCTAGGTGGAGGACTGCTTGGGGCTGTCTATGTAAAACTGGTTCCAGACCGACGCTATTTTGAAATTACAACGGAAATTTTGAAGAACAAATTGATAGCAGAAATCACGAAACTCCGTTTATGATATTTATGAGTTATATTTCATAAATCTTATTATGCTAATAAAAATGGATTCTCTGCCACATGTTATTTATTGGACAATCAGTACTACAGATCTTATCACCTGGAATTTTATGCACGAGCGTGTATATCTCAGAGCGAGATAGTCAATTCGACTGTTTTTTTTCATACCTGACACCGTCTGATCAATAAGTATATAAAGAGCGTTTGCGCATATGCAAATGTAATTTCATTTCACTTTTGGAGCGTGGTTCTATAGATTATTGAATTTTTAATTTCCTAATCTTGTGCGATTCTTCCGATACGTACTTTTATTCTTCTGTAAGATCAATTTGTATCTTGCACTGTCACATGAAGCTGTTAAGGCAAAACACTGTTTCGAAACCTAAGAAAAGGACAAAAACTGTGCACCAGAGCCTCGCCAATTTTTTTTTCGGGTGATCTTAGGGCCACTTGATATTCAGATAAAAAGAACGTTGACATTAATGTAAAATCCCCATTTTTACTGCTGAGAGAATAATGCAGTTTGTACGAAAATGCTTTTATCTGAATTGAGTACTTTGAGTTCCATAAATCTTAGACACAGCTAATGAGTTTAAGAGAATAAAACAAAAAAAAAGTAATTGGATTCGTTTCATTCTCGTGCCTAAGTAATAAATTATTTCTTGCAAAGAAGAAGTGTGCTTTTTTATCCTCCCTTATCTTCACGAAACAAGAGAAACTGCATGGTTTTAATAAAAGATTTTTTCTTTGCTTTGAAATGATGGTGATTATTCAGTCTTCTTCCTTCATAGGAAACTCCTTCCTATGAATTCATGGAAATATTTCATTTACTTTTTCTTCGGATAAGGGTAACATTACATAGTATCATTCAGGAAAAGATGCAATGTTAATATCGGAGTAAATAATGAAGGAGTCCCATTATGTGCTTTTGTCATTGTCAATAAACAGCGGAGAAAGATACAAAGTGGTGATTTAATAATTTATTAACTTCTAATTATATTAGCAATAAAGCGAAATTTCTCTCATAAAGCTAGATAACAATGTTTTCGTCTTATGTTGTTTTATTTATTAAAAGCAGTGTGTTCTGTGTCCATCAAAGATACTTTCAAGTCTTCATGTGTCTCTTTTAAACAGTGCATATATTTTGTTCTTCTTATCTTAATATGCATGACGAAGCGACACATTCGGCGCAGAGAAAACCGTTAGCTCGGACACAGGGTGACGGAAAAGTCACGCAGTATTGCTGCGAAAACGAAAGGCACTAGTGTTCATCAGAAAATAAGGTTACAAGACTGATTTTTCCAGGAGCACAAAGGTAAGAACTGCGGCAAAACTGAATATAGGTAGTAATACCTATATTCAGGGTTGTTGGGAATGGGGAAAACCATGCACCCAACTGACGCACCCCCTTCCCCCAGAAACCAGAGATGCAGACAGGTCACGGCTCAGCGGGTCAACGGGTCACCTGGTCGAAAATTGCTTGTGGGTCAAACAGGTCGGGGTAAGGTATTCCGGACCCGATTTTATTTCCGTTTATTTTTGAAAAGAAAAATAAAAGTATTATTTCAAAGACCTTCAGAGATCTTTGAAATAATACTTCAGAGCTGCAGAGTACGATCCAGGAACTTACTGAGAAGGGTAAAGAAATGGGATTAAAAATGAAATTTCATAAGCCGAAACTGATGTAGAATGCTTTTACAAGGAGTAAAGATTTATCAGTTGATGGGGAAAAGTTGGAGATAACCGATTCCTACATTTACCTATAGCAGCAGATATCAAACGAGAGACACATTGATGAAGAAATTAACTGGCGTATAAAACTTGGTTGGAAAGCTTTTGGAAGAAACAGTGCAATTTTCAAGAGCAATATGGCATTGTGTCTTAAAAGAAGAGTGCTTAATCGATGCATCCTTCCAGTGCTTACGTACGGAGCAGAGACATGGACCTTAACTAAAAAAGACACACAAAGACTTCAGACAACTGAAAGAAGCTTGGAGAGATGCATGTTTGGTGTATCCAAGAAAGATAAAATAAAGGAACTTCTGGATAAAAGAAATGATAAGAGTGGAAAGCATCATGATCAGAGTGAAATCCCTGAAACGGCAATGGGTTGGACATATTGCTAGAAGAACGGACCACCGATGGATCGAAATTCTAGACTGGATTCCAAGGGACAGGAAATGATGCAGAAGAAGACCACGTGGGAGATGAGTGGATGGAGGAGACTGGCCGAAGATAGTCCGTTATGGAGGAAATTTGTGGAGACCTTTATCCAGCAGTAGATTGATAATGATTAACAATTATGATGATATATATTCGAATTTATAGTTCAAAGCAGATTTGTCCGGGCCGAGTCAATTATGTGACAGCCGGGTTCTGGGTCCAAAGTTTTTGACCCGTTTTCAACTCTACACACAACAGCTGTGTTGTTGAAATTCAAATTAACGATCACGTTTGAAACTTGATCACCCGAGGATGTCCTAGGTGTAACTCGACAGCTGTGTTGTGGAAGTTTAATTTAAAGATTAGACTCGAACCTATGGCAACAGTGGTCTATGTGCTGACATTTGACCATTCGTCCGAGATGGGTCCGTGTCAGAATCCTGGTGGCACATAATGGTGTGTTTGTCTTAGGGCACTGAACTCTTTCTTCCCTGGAACTAGTGGCCCTAAAATAGGGAGGCTTGACTGTTTATAGCCGATTAACTTGTTCATGGTGGTCGTTAGACCCTCGAACAAACAAACATGAAACTAGCTTATTTAACAACAAATCAGCTAACTCCTGTCATAATAAACGTTTGCTAAAAAAATTGCTTGATAGCATTATACTGTATGAAGATTGCCTCAGACTGTCTGATAACACTGGCCTGATAACATTACCGAAGATTGTTCAAAACTATCTCTTGATTCCTTTTTTTTTATTGGAAGTTTTTTTTTTCAATGGTTTGTTAGACCTGGTGGCACGAAGACATACAGGGAGACATAAACAGGAGACAGGAATCACACAGCAACAAGTACAAATCATACATAGTTGACAGCATGCCAAATGATCAATTTACACAGATACAGACAGTGTTGATCATGAAACACATTGTGAACAAGTATGCATCATACATGGATTTTACAGTACGCTAAATGACCAATGTACACAGATAACCAGTGCTGTACAAGTAACACATTGATAGACAGTGCCGAAATACAAACACATACATCCATGCCCCACCGGGATTCGAACCCGGACCCAACTAAGGCGAAAGATCAAAAGCCAGCGTCTTAGACCACTGCGCCACCGGAGCGGTTATCCCTTGATTCTGATTATGTAGATCGTATTTTGACTGGTTGTCAAATGTTGCCAAATACAAATTCAGAGAAAAGGAATCGGTATTGTTCATACAAAAAAACCGTTTAACGGGAATAAACCAAATTTACATAAGAAGATGGGAAATAAAGAGAAATATTACATTATAGCATACGTCACATAACTTAAGTCTAGACCGTTTTGGAACCAGTCTTATTCTGATTTTTTAGCTAAGGTACTTTATTTCTTTGCACGATAAAACTTTCAGTTATTCACCATCAGCGGCGTAACTAAACATTTCCGCAAGCGGGGCAAACCACAAAACATTGCACTTCCAACCGTGGAGTCTGAATGTTCCTCCCCTTAGAGGAGTAACATTGGGGTCTGACCTTGAAAAGGAGCAATACCGAATTCGTTAAGACAAAGAGAAATTAGCGTCAATTATTTATAGGTGCTTTAAATATTATAACTCTACATGTTGCATGAGTTCTTAGCTTGATAAAACTACACTCGTATGCAAAAGTTAAGTTACAAAAGTAAATACCAACAATGTGAGAAAACGATTACGGATATTATACCGAAACATGTCAGAACAATGACATGGACAACAACATGTAATACACTCCAAATTGTAAGTAGAGCACTGAATACATTTCAAATAAACCGCATTATTCGAAAAATATACACAAATTAGTAAACACAGCAGAAAAACATACTCTGCCCTTAATATTGTGTGTGATTGCCTCTCATAGTGACAAGTGACTGGCGAAGTCGCGGCATGCTGTTCAAAAGAGAGTCAATGAGTTATGAGGGCAGCAGTCTGGCACACTGCTGTACAAGAATACTTCTCAGTTTCTGTATGTTCCTTGGAGGGGTCTCAGAGCAGCCACCCATCACCCTAAAACGTCCCACAGGTGTTCTATAGGATTAAGGTTCGGAGATCTTTCTGGCCACTCCATAACCAGCAACTCCTTCACTTCCAAAGTATTCCAGCACAAGTCGAGCAGTATGAATTCGCGCATTGTCTTGCATTAAAACAAATTATCGGCCGATAGCAGCTGCAAAAAAGCGAACATAATCTAACTTCGGTAGCGGATAACGTGGATGGAATACCTGGAAAACAGGTGCAGGTCGGTTCGTCCTTTACCCGCCCACTCCATACAACCACCGTGTCCATATGTATCCGTCGCTCGGGTATTTGACGGATGGTGGTAATTCAGGCCACGTTCTCTCCTGATGAATGCACGTCGGGAATCCATTTTCAAGCTCGACTCATCCGTGAAGAGAATGTTAGACCACTGTTCACGTGCCGAGTGCAGATGTTGCCGAGCCCAACGTAATCGTTCTCTCCTGTGGGAAGATGTTAGCAGGACGCATAGCACAGGTCTTCTGGCATAAAGGCCGCTTTCCTGAAGCCTTCTGGTCACTGTGCAGCAGGATACTGACCGTCGAGTTGCTTCTGTCAGCTCTGAAGCAAGCTGACAGGATGTCATGCTTCTGTTGCGTCTTGCAGTTAAGGAAAGTGTACATAAGATACGGAAGTGGACCTTGGAGGACCTGGTACATGTCGTCTACGACCACTTTATCTATTTTTGAACTGTCGGACAAGCATTCGAGATGCAGGAAGCAAAGTTGCCACCTCTGTTTGGGATTTCCCGGCCTCCAGTCTCCCAATAGGTCGCCATCGCATATCATTGCTTAAAAGGTGCCTGTGTGACATTTTCAAGACATGTCATTTACTTGTAATTTGACTACAGCGAAGATCTTGTATACCTGTCCGCTCTTCATGACCATTTCCCCTCGAGTCTATGTGAAACGCCCACTGGAACGTCATACTCGTGTGATCATGCTGTCATACTCGTGTGATCATGCTGTCATGCTTTACTTTACATACCCGTCACAGTCTCTTGTACTCCCTGAAAAAGTCTCAGAACATATTTCATTTCCTTCTTACTACGATGAAAGAAACTTTTGCAACTTATCTTACGCACATAGTTTTGTTTGTTGGCTGCTTAAATTCTTTTATTATTTATTACCCAAAACTTATACAAATATAAATTTCTAAATATGGCCACAGTTGTCTCTGACATTTCGCTTCACACTGAATTTTATATTTTCTTTTTTCTTATCTTGTCGACTTCTCTTGCACTTAACTGATAATCACATTTTATTGAAAAAATAATAAAATTAAAATGTGATTATCAGTTATCTGCAAGTTCAAGAGAACACAAGACAGGAAGTATCTGGCTGTTGGTAAGAAAGTTTTACTGCCTTCATAAATTTAGAAAAATCTTACGACCGAATTAATAGGACACTTTTGTGGAAGGTATTGAATGCATATGGAGTTACTGTGAATCTACTTAATAGTGTAAAAGCCATGTATGCTGGATGTGCTGGATGTAGAGCTTGTGTACGAGTGAATGGTGTGTTATCAAAATGGTTTTCTATTGGTGCAGGTGTCAGACAATTTCTGTGTGGTTGTTCTCGGTGGTGTAGTGGTTAACATACTCAGGCGCTATCCGGAAAAAGTGGGTTCGATTTCCGTTGTAGGACGACGAAATGTTCAAGTTTTCGGATATTATCTGACTTAACATCCATGTCATATTTACACCAATGAACGGATTCACATCTTCCAAATTTGTATTGTAATAAATCATTATGTATGAGCATAGCTTTAACTTAAAAGTCATCGTTTTTTTTCGAAAATAAATTTGCTCGCACTATTAACTGTTTTGTTAATCGATTTAGTCCATATTTTGTCTATAGTTTTCGGATATTATCGGACTTAACATCCTTTTCATATTTACATTAATAAACGGATTCACGTCTTCCAATTTGTATTGTACAATGGTGTGATCCCGTAAGTCATTGATATTCTGCGCCTGCGGGCAATCACAGGAATAAATTACACCCTCCAGATTCGCTATATATTAATGCCGGTTGTTTTGACTAGGGAATCTTGTGATGGTTATATTCAAATTAATCTGAAACTTTAAACTTGGTTGTTCTGGGTGGTGTATTGGTTAGCATACTCGGGCGCTAACGGGAGACGCCGGTTCGATTCCGACACCAGGACGACGAAATTTTCAAGTTTTCGGATATTATCTGACTTAACATCATTATCATATTTACACCAATAAACGGATTCACATTTTACAAATTTATATTGTCACCATGGCTGTTTAATATATCTATGGATGCGTGCTTGCGTGATGCCAGTGGTTAATAACATTTTCAATGGGATTCACATTTTCCAAATTTATATTGTCACAATGGCTGTTTAATATATCTATGGATGCGCGCTTGCGTGATGCCAGTGGCTGGTGCACCATGGTTAATAAGGGATGTGGTGACCGCTTGCAGCCACACAAGCCTCTTATCGACTTCTCATGCTGATTATCAGATTGTCCAACAGCTATTTGAGCAACAAGTAACACTCCAGACAAAAAACAGTTAGGAGCTCCGGAATGATCCTTGGTGAAGTCTGACGGGAAGCAATTCGTCTTCCATGCAGGGACGTCGCTAAGGGCATGCAAGGGTGGAAATTAACCTACCCTGAAAATTGTCTTGCCCACCCTACCACCCATCCAGTTCAAGATGTACCATATTTTGATTTTTCTAACTTGAAAATACAATCTGGAATTTGGCCAAGGATTAATGATTGTATTTTTCGTCGTTTATCCGTACGTATTTCCCTCTAGGAAGTGCGTTTTCCTTCTCCGTAGAAACGTTATCGAAATGCATCCGCAGGACTATGAAAATTCAGTTGTTCGCCACTCATCAAAATCCTCAATTTAAGCCTTTTTTTCAATTTATTATGAACAGAGGTGAATGAGGAGAGTGAATAGGAATTTACTGAAGGTCATTAGTAATTTCTCTGCTGTTGTTAGAGGTCATTAGTCATTACTATCATTTTGTTAGAAGTCATTAGTAATTGCTCCGCTGTTTGTTTGTGCTACTAAGAGGGGATTCCAACACGGAAAGTGGAGTATAAAGCTATACCAGCGCTGGCTGCTAAGGCTGCCCTAGGACAATGAGAAAGCAGGATGAGGCTTACGACTGCTTTGGAAAAGATGAGTGCAAGACAAGGTCGCTTGCGTGAAGGAAAGGAGTTATGGAGGGGGAAAGGTATTGTCAACGTGTCCTTATTTCCTCCTCAAACCTAATAATCGAAAACATTTATCCACGAATTTACGATCATTTATCCACGAATCCAAGTCCATTAATCCACGAATCCACGACCATTTATCCACGAATCCACGACCATTTACCCACGAATCCACGACCATTTATCCACTAATCCACGACCTATCTCCTAGGCATGAAATTTTCTTTTAATCAGGGCGTGTTACTGGTGCTGATGGCAGTGTTTCATGTTTATTATACGGGTATGTAACTCTTTAGGTTTTACTAATTTTATTAAAAATGGATGAATGGAACATTAGCCAAAAATAACTCCAAACTTGAAATTCTTTTGTATTCCAGAAAGTGGAAAAACTTCAAGACAGTTCCAAAATTTATGAGTATGTATCCAGGAGGGGGAGTGGTAGGGGGAGGATTGCGCGAATACCTTTGCAGCCTGTAGAAAAAGGAAAGCAAATTCTTCCTTTCAGTATTTCGTAAACTTGGCCCAGCAAAAGTACTACTCGCCCACCCGTCGCCCATCTTGATTTCGAAGTCTAGCGACCTCCCTGATACCATGCATTCT
This sequence comes from Macrothele yani, assembly GCA_039090855.1. NCBI lineage: Eukaryota > Metazoa > Arthropoda > Arachnida > Araneae > Macrothelidae > Macrothele > Macrothele yani. Next base: position 20,804,521 of record CM077029.1, read on the forward strand.
CTATCGGATTCTTATCAGTAGACCTTGCTGGACACTTCATGTACTGGATATCTTCACTTTGGAGAAAGTCATCCAAAGCATGGACGCACGGCACTTCTGAAAAGTATCACATGAAGTTCCAGTATCTCGTCTCAATACTTCAGAGCAGTAACGGTACTTCTGTCTAAGATGTGGAGCTCTGTGCGACCATTTAACGTGATGCCTGCCCATGCCAGTGATTCCACGGCTACCGAAGTGGTCCCTTTCCCTGATGTTATTGTGATTGTAATGGGTTCCCCGTTTGCTCCAGAGAATGATTCGACGAGAATCAGTCTGTAAAATGAATCTGGGCTTTTCAGTGAAGAGCACATTGCTGCACTGATTCAGTGTCCAGTTTCGATTTTCCCGACTTCAGTTTAAACGGGCCTTCCTGTTTGCAGGAGTGAGTGGGACAAAACCCGCTGCTACTTTTGACTTCAACAGCGCGTAGCCAAAGAAAGAAGGCAGTGGGTTTTGTCCGATAAATACCATAAATACCAGTTGCTGTGAGCCTCCTGTAAAGAACTTGTCTTGAAACTTTTGATCCTGCGGCGGCCGCAAGCTCTGCAGTGAGTTAACCGGCAGACATTGTCCTATGACGTCGTGCAGTAAATGCAAGATACCGGTCTTGCTAAGGGATTGTGACTGTTGGACGACCTTGTACGGGTCAGCGTCTAACCTCTCCTGTGTCTTGGAACCTTCTTCAAAGCTTGGAGATGACACTTTTCAGCACACTCAGTGCTTTGGAGACCACAGTCTGTGACTGTCGTGATTTGAGCCCTTCGGTTATTCTGCCCTGCAAAAATGATCAACCTGGTGTCTTTGTTGCATGTTACGTTTCTGATCACCAATGACAACAACTCTTCTCACGTAGATTGCAAGAAAAGGGAATAAGACATTGTGGGTACGGTAAGCTGTTTTTATGGAACTGCGAGATGCCCGTATTTGCATTTCGAACGTCAGCGCAACTTATTTGACCATGAACTGCGATTGGTTTACGTATGTGACTAATCTACATACCAATATCCGCTGTTCCATCGCTTTTAACCCTTTACTTTGTATGTTTTACCAATTATGCTTAACCTTTGGACACCACTGTAGTTACGCCTCTGTTTACGATTATGAAAATCGATAAATGTTTTTAAACATTCTTTAATGATTATCATAATTGTGTCCTTTACAATTATTGAAAATTGTATTCCAAAATCATCTACAAGCGACTTCCTAAAACATAATGAAAGAGTTTTCATCATTAAAATATTCATTTTGCTCTTGAATATCACATTTTTACAGCCATTATGCAAAAACTACAATTACAACACTACTAGTCGTCAATGCATATTGAGATAAAGTCCCATAAAACACCGTTACACACGTTATAGTACAGGAGGCTAAAAACGACCAGTTGGCATCAATGAAAATGAAATATTATATCACAACTTAAAAACGTCGCTACATATTCAACATATTTTCTTTAAATTTTATAAACTGATATTTCTGTCAGAAGGACCAAGGCACCAATGAAAGTTATTCAGCTACACATTGGGTTGACGCATAAGTTTATGCCGTTTTATTTCACGAGTGTTTCCCAGGTCAGTAGTGACGGTGCAGATGGCCAATTGTATATCAAATCGTAGCCCGTAATATCGTGTATCTAAATCATATTGCGTTGTGTGATTGTGGTTAATGTTTTTTTTAGTTTTCAAGTGCGAAAGTATGGAGGAATGAACATTTCCATCTACTCTACGAGTTCAACAAGGGATCCATAGCCGCCGAGGCTACTTGACAAATTTGTGCATTATATGGGATGCCATTACTGCGAGGACAGCCAGCAAATGGTTTGAGCGGTTGCGAGATGGCAATTTTTGCCTCAACGACGTCTCACGCTCAGATCATCCATCTCATTTTGATGAGGATCATTTGAACAATCTCATCTGCTTGGATCCGCTTTAAACCACACGCAAATTGACCACTGAGATGGACCGTAATCAGGCCACAGTGGTGCGACACCTGGCGCGTATGTGAAAGGTCCAGAAATTGGGGTCTTGGGGGCTTCACACGCTCACGGAGGACCACAAGAATCAGTGTGTTGCTATATGTGGTTCCTTGCTTGCCTGTTATCGCAAATGTTCTCAGCAACACAACCCCTTTCTGTCACGTTTTGTTACTGGAGATGAAAAGTGGCGCCTGTACGTGAATTTCAGGCATCAGAGGGAATGGTTAAGCCTAAATAAGAATCCCACACCACATCCAAAATATGACCTTCATCCTGCGAAGATCATGTTTTGTGTCTGGTGGGACATGGAAAGCATTATTCACTCGGAAATGCTGCAGAGGAATCGGAATATCAACGCTGCACTCTGTTGTGAGCAACTTCATCGTGTGGAGGGAAAGTTGCTTACAATAGAGTTCAGCAGAACTGCTAAATCGGCGCCATGGTGTCCTTCTCCATCATGGCAAGGCACGCCCTCACAGTGCAAACATGACCAAAATGGCCATTCAGGACATGAAATGGAAGATCCTCCCACATGAGATCCTATTCCCTAGATCTCCTTCCTTCATACTATCACCTGTTCCGATCTCTGTTGAATGCACTCCGTGGCAGAACGTTGAACAATGATGTTGAACTTCAGAATTTCCTTGGTGATTTCTTCGCAGCAAAACCTGCACGTTTTTTCAAGAACGGCATTGCAGACCTATCCAAACGTTGGGACACTACGTATACAATGGGAGGGGGGAATACATAGCTGATTGATTCCGTTTTCCCTTCTGATGTAATACATTCCTGTATTGCGGTGAAAAAAACGGCATGAATTTATACATCAACCCAATACATTACGTTCACCATATTTCAGTTTCAGTCCTCTTTGCTTGCCCATGTGAGCTGTAAACGTACATATTACATACCAGTTCAACCATGTCACGTACTCGCTATCTTCTGCTGCACTATACGATTAAAGAATATTTTCATATCTCTAGCCCAGCAGAAATGATTTTGATTTTTCTCAGTTTTTTTATCATCGAGCAGTGAAACACTTTGGTTGGTGAAATTGGTACTGAGTCGATGAAGTTTGATCTTATCTATAGTCTTAAATTATTTTAACTCATCACACACTCCACCCTTTTTTAGAAGTGTGCAATTGTTTCGTGTTTGTGTTGGGCTATATACAAGAAGATGTTATTTAATGGCATAGTGCAGCAGAAGATAATGAGCAAGTGACATCGCTGAACTGATCTGTAATATGTACATTTACAGCTCCCATGAGCAAGCACAGTGGGCTTAAACTGAAATACGGTGAGCGTAATATATGTCTCTCAACAACTTTCATTGGTGCTTTTGTCATGCTAGCAGAAATATCAGCTTACAAAATTTAAAGGAAATATGTTGAATATGTAGCGATGTTTTTAAGTTCTGATATAATATTTTATTATCATTGATGTCAAACTGGTCGTTTTTGAGCTGCCTCTACGCAACTTAATTCATGTCTCTATGCGACTTTTCACTTATTTTATGGATTTTATCCCAATAACGTGTGTTACAGTATATTATGGGACTTTATCCCAATATGCATTGACTATCTCCCACGTATTAGATTGTTCAAGTATATAGATTGAACTTTAACTGGCTGCTCCAGTGGTGCAGTGGTCTAAGCGCTGGATTATGACCATTCTTCTGCGACGGGTGCGTGTTCGAATCTTGGTAGGGCATGGATGTTGTGTTTGTCTCACGGCACTGGCTCTCTCCCTTCCTTGGGGCCAGTGACCCTAAATTAGGGATGAGTGACTGCTTGTAGCCCATTGAGTTGCTCACGGTGGTCGTTAAACCTTCAATAAAGAAAAAGAACTTTAACAGAAGTACTAGTCGTTTCAAAATTTCTTCTTTACACAAACTCGTCGTTCCAGAATTATTCGTCATTTTTCATTTAAAACATTACTCGTCGCTTCAGAATTTCTACTTAATTTTTTACTTAATATTTTTACGGTGTTGAAGATTTGAATGTCATGTTGAATGCATTCAGATCGATACTTGGCTTACAGAGTACAACAGCGAGACTTCCAAATGTTTCATGTACGTCTTTTCATTTATTTAGAATTCATTTATGTATCGCCTATAAGGAATCGCAGTTTAAATCGGAAACTCTTTTCAATAGATCTCCCTCTACAATTAAAAAGGACGCCTGCCATTTACATTTTATGCATATCATATTTCTTCGCACAAAAGATAACGAGACAGAGTTAGATATTCGAATTTCAGTTTGAAGGGAAGAGCGGTGGTTGAAACAATATAGCAGTAACTACGCACGGTTGAATTCACTTGCATGATGATAAATGGAGTGTCACGATGTCTGAAAAGGCTTTGTACTCTCCAGAAAGGCATATACAGATGTTTATAAACTAGACAGCAAAGCATCGATCGAAGCCGGTCATCTGCAATTTCGGATTAAAACTTAGTTCTCCTCTGTTGCTTCCGATCTGCACGAGTCAGCTAGATGACATGTTAATTTCTAGCGCACTGGATTTCCAAATCCCTGAGTTCAGCAAGTTGAAATGAGAACATCACAATCCGGCCACTTCACTTTGCTGACGAAATCGTAGCTATCGGCGAGCAAGTGTTAACTGTTGTGGGATCGTGTGTTGAATGGAACATGAAATTTCACGGGGTGTGATTGACTATAGAAAACCGCTTCCTGATATTTATATATGAAAGAAGGAACGTGAAAACCCCTAGGAGCCATTGGTGCATATAGCATGAAAAAAACGCTCAGTGTGACACTTTTAATCGCGTAAAATGAACACGATGATCCAAAAAACATCATTTACCTTCGTCTTTCCTTTAAATTAAGCTTTCGGCTCTCATGTCTAAAAATTACGCTATGATATTATGTCGAACGTTTCTGTGGACACGACATCTCTCAAAAAATTGTTTTTGAGACAATAGTCTTTCAGCGGTAGCTCTGGCATTTTTAAAGTTTTCGCTAACCCATTCGCAAAATGCAATTTTTTTTCACTCATCATCGGAAATGTAAAAACCAAAAAACAAAATCAATAGGTTATACTATAACGAAGTAAATTTCTCCGTCATTTTTGGTCTACGCCGGGATTCGAACCCGAGTCCGGTTATTCCGAAACAAGTCGCTCTACCAACTGAGCTACGCAGACGTTCATTCTGATTGCTATCAGCCTTTATGTCGTGTGCTTCCTGCTGGCAGGTACGTCACAATACACTGTCAAGTCACATTATTGAGACCACCTCCTACTTTTGACGTCAACAGCGCGTAACCAAAGAAAGAAGGCACGTGTGTGTCATGAGCTGCCTAGGAGGGTATATAATGTGTGCTGTAGGCATTCTGAAAACATATCACTCGTTGCTGTCATGGATAAAAAGAACGATTTATCAGATTTACAAAAAGGGACGATTATCGGCTTTTGGGACAAGGGTGGCAGTATTTATGAAACAGCGCAGTCTGAGTACTGTTCGCGTTCTGCTGTGGTTAAAGCGTATCATGATTTGTAGAAATAGCACCATTGGGAATAAGCGACATGTAAACTGCGGAGCACCACATGCCATTGATGTAAGAGGTGAACGTCGGCTACGAAGCTACGTGCGGGCCGATCGACACGCAAAAGAGGAGCAACGCACTGGCAGAATGAGCCAGGTAGCTACCAGAAGTGTGTCTAAAACGACAGTTCAGCTAATCCTGCTGCTCATGGGGCTCCGATGCAGACGGATGGTCACTGAACCCATAATAATGAAGGTGCATCGGCAGAAAAGGCTTGTATCTGGGCAACAGAATTGGAATTAGACCTCCGCTGATTGGCAAAGGATTGCCTTCTCCGATGAGTTACGTTTTCTCCTTCATCTAATGGGTGGACGTTGCTGTATAAGGTTAGAAACAGAGAACAATCACTCTTCAACCATTTGCGGAAGGACACAAGCAGGTGGGGGCAGCGTTATGGTCTGGCGAATGTTTGTTTTCGTGGCACTCTCTGGGTCCACTCATACCTGTGGAAGACGCTATGGACCAAATTCGTCATGAATCCATGCTTGCAGACCACGTACACCCATACATGCTTTTTGTCTTCCCTGGGGCAGATGGGATCTTCCAGCACGACAATGCGACGTGTCAAACAGCTAGAAATGTCCGAGAGTAGTTGAAAGAGCACGGTGAATACTTCAAAGTACCTCCCTGGCCCCCTAATTTCCCAAGTAATATCACGCTGAAATTCCTAGGTTATTTATAATGCCTCACAAGCTGTACTTCCGAAGTTATTTATGCCTCACACACTGCATTCCGAAGTTATTTATAATATCTTATGTATTGTAATTCCTAAGTCAATTATAATGTCTCATACATTGCAATTCTTATTTATTCATGATCATGATCATATGTAGAGGATTTTAGGAAGGGAGTGTCTGACCCCAGGTCTTAAACAACCCTTAGAAATAAGAAGCTAGGAGATTTGGGCTAGATTGCTTGATAGGAAAGTGTCACGGAAGCGAAATAGAAAGCTGGAGGAAGACGCCCTTATTCATTACCGGGAGAGCCAGTACCCGGGGTCCGACGGCTTAACGTGCCCATCCGATTCACGGCGGATATTTAGTGGATCGAGGGTTCGTACCTGCCTGGAATCGTACCTGAGGTCCTTTCCATGGCAGTCACGAACGCTGACAACTAGGCCACCCGCGGCCCAACTATTTATTCATGCCTCATACAGTGTAATTTATAAGTTAATAATAATGCTTCTTGTACTGTAATTCCTAATTAATTTATAAAAACTGTAATGTAGAGCGGCTTGTCACATACATCTTATGTTAAGCCACGGCTAGGAACGGAAGTGTAGATTCTGCCATTCAAGTTAACAAGACTATAATATTCATAATGTTGATATTCAGTACGTCGTTGTTCCTCTGTCCCTGACTTGGACGACAGAGAAACTAGCATGCGCTGGTAAAAACAATTCAAAAGGTATTTCTTCTCTTGTTCGCTGAATATAAAATGTTCATATGAATATTTCAAGTTAAAAGGCTGAGAAAAACGTTTTATGTGTGTGTATCTCTCAGTATGATTCTATTAATCTTTCATTTCGTATATTTTATTCCATCAGGTGGTTCAAAAAGATGGTGTTCGCTTAGTTCAAGTTCATCCTCGTCTGGGTGTCATCTTAGTAAGTGGATCATTGTACTTTCAGCAAGTAAGCGTCCGAGACTCTGGTACCTACGTCTGTGTGGTGAACAACAGCGCAGGAGAAAAGAGATTAGAAAGTACACTAACCGTTACAGGTACGATAAACTTCAATCCTTTGGCTTCACTCACTCTTCGCTAAGCTTTATGCTACAGACTTGCACTTGAGATTTTTTAAGCACTTGAGATTTTTGAGACTTGCACTTTGAGGTTTTTGAGATTTAGAAATGAAAATAAGTCGCGTAGCCCGTTCCTGTTTCGAGACATTAGTTTCAAAATTTCGGCCATAGAGAAATTGAAGGGAGGCGTCGTCGTGCATCAGCGGTCCTTAACTTTTCCATGGACTTTTTTTAACTTTCAAAGAACTGCACAGCCACATTTTCAATTGCTGAAACTAAGCCGTACCATATCTGTCTTGAACACTGACATTAAATATTTTAGATATTATAGGGAAGATAAAATGTTCATCCGGCGGTAAATTTTAACATGCGGATTTGAGTTTCCAAGAAATCTTGCTCATTACCAGAAGACACGCACAATTCGGTTTTGTATCCAACTGAGTTTGGTATATTCACTCAGTCGATTCAATAATTCCTCTAGTATTGCAACTTTGAAATCCTTATCACATTATATTTCGTCCAAGTATTATATACTGTACGTATATAGTCTTCAGTTTTTTAAACAAGAGTCGCCGCCCCGGTGGCGCAGTGGTCTAAGCGATGGCCTCTGATCATTCGTCCGAATGGGGTCCGGGCTCAAATCCCGGTGAGGCACGGATGTTGTGTTTGTCTTACGGCACTGGCTCTCTCCCTTCCCTGGAACCAGTGACCCTAAATTAGGGACGGGTGACTGCTTATAGCCCATTGCGTTGCTAACAGTGGTCATTAAAAATCCAATAAAAAAATCAGAGTCAAAGTATTTTAGAAGTACAGTCTTAAAAAAGCATTACTATATGGCGCTCAGTGCCTTATTTTGGTTTATGTTCCATTCTGAGCAAAAAAAAAATATTCAAATGAAATTGGTAAAAAGGCTATGACGCTCTCCATATGTTTTTAACTAAATCAAACCTCGATACGGTGCTGATTCTGGATTCCTTTGAACTTTTATGTAGCATATTAAGATTAATTCATCCAATTGCTATTACATTTCGTACAACAATTTAGGTTTCCAAATGTGGAACAAGCCAATAATTTAAACTGCATTGTATGTTCTACCATCCCGATGGCTGAGTAGTTGGAAACGCCTGGTTTTGCCTAACCATATGTACTTGGCTTGTTCATTGTGGTTGAGCAAAAAAAGGAAAAACATTTTCTTTTCCAAAATCATGTATCTTTACATTTTTGTTTGAAGTGGTACGTTTAACATTAATTTGAGACCAGTGATTTTTATTTTACTTTATTTACACACAAACAAATAAACGCACACATGTAATTAATATGTATGTATAATCAGTTCTTTCTTTCTGCAGAAAATGGTGCCGGAACTTTTAAACGTAAGTTGCTGTGAAAGGGAAAAGAGAAGTGGTTGACCAAATGGAAAATAACTGAATTTTTCAATGTTGTTCATTAAACCTAATTATTATTACATGGTACACACACAAAATAAACAATTTGCATTCACATATTGTATTAAATTATTATATTTAAAAACTAGTGTTTTGTAACGGTTTTAAAGTACACAACAAAAGTCCAAATTAAAATTACTTGCAAGCTCACCCACGAATGATATCTAAATTTGCATGGAGGGTTACATTGCGCTGAGTAAAATAAGAGAGCCAAATTATAATAATAAAATACAATTAAAGTTTTTTTAACTCTTGGGATCTTTCTACCATTCTTGTCCGTTTTCGTTTCTGCTACCGAATAGTGCCCACGAAAGGTTCATAATTGAACATACTTTGTAGGACCACACCGGAGTAGTCGATGCTTATCAATTTTTATGAATGGTAATTCAGTTATTTTTGCAAATGAAAGAGAAAACCTAGAGGGGTTATTATCAAATCCATCTGAGAATATACCATTTCACATTCTCACGACAATACAGAGATGGTTTTCTACGTTTGTTTTAGTTGTAAAAGTTGCTTGGCTATTTCTGTTCCTTGAAGTTGTAAGTATTCTGTAAAATCACGAATCATGTTTCGTTCATTGAGTAGAAACTTTCTAGATAATTTCGTGATTTTTGTTTCACCATATAGTATACACTGGAATGCCAGCAGTTGTAGGATACGTACCTAGTATCGTGTAGGACCTCCTCTAGCCCAGGGATATGCAGCAACTCGGCGTGGCACCGATTTCACAAGTCGCCAAAAGACTTCTGGAGAGATGTTGAGCCATGCCGTCTGAACAACCTCCCACAGTTCCCTGGTATTTGTAGGTGGAGGATCTTGGGTGTAAATGAACCTTTCCACCACGTCCCATAGGTGTTCTATTTGGTTCATGTCGGGCGAACGTGATGACCACACCATCCGTCGGAACGCTCCAGAATGCTTCTAGAACCAATTTCGGACAACTTGGGTCCGATGACATGGTGCATTGTCTGCCTGAAAAATCCCGTCGTTGTTGCGGTACATATGAAGTCCGTGAAGGGCTGTAAATGGTCACCCAGCAGAGAAACAAAGCGAGTACCGATGAATAACGTATTTACGAGGACCAGATGATCCAAAACGTGCCATGTATGGGATCACCAGGTTGCACAGTGCCTTGTTGACAGTTTCGGTCCATGGCATCATAAGAACTGCACCACACCCGAAACCTACCATCAGCTCGTAACAACCGGTAGCGTGACTAATCGGCCAACGCCGCATGTTGCCAGTCTTCCAGGGTTCATTTACCGAGTTCACGATCCCAAGTGGGGCGCTGTGCCCGATGTCGTGGTTTTAACAAAGGCACTCAGGTAGGTCATCTACACCCATACCCCATAGACGCTACATTAAGCTACACTGACCTGATGAATATGTCTTTGATACCTCCTGCGTTGAATGAGGATGTTATTTGAGCCAGTATCGCTTGTTTGTTAACATGGACAATCCTGGTCAGCCGCCGCTGGTCACGGGCATTCAGCACCCGTCGTCGGCCAGTACGCTGTCCACGGTTTGTGGTAATACCTTCCTTGAGGTATTCTCGATACGCATGTGACACCGTGGATCGAGAAATGTTGAATGTTTGCACAACTTCGAATATTGAATATCCCATTCGTCTGGCTCCCACTAACATGCCACGTTCAAACTTAGATAATTCATGTCAGCTTGCCATAATCCTTCTGGAGGTTGTTCATGTCTCACGAGATTACACCTCGCAATCGATAAAAATCAACCGTGGCATGCATCGAAGCGTTTATATGACGGTAGCACCAGTTAAAATTTTCATACTTCTATCCAATGACTTTTGGCACTTCAGTATACTTCCCTTTTATAATGTCATGCCAAATATTTGCATTTAATACTTTGGAACCACTTACCAGAATAACATCTTCTGGAAAGCACTGTTTGAACATTTTAAGAACCTATAAAATACATTTAGGCAGATTGATGGTAATATATCCAATTTTTTCTACTTGAAGAAACACCTTCAAATATAAGAGTATTAGAAACCCTGAAGTGATTTTCTTCAAAACTGAGCTAGAATATTTCGCCTCTACTTTCTCGTTTTCAAGAAACAGTTCTATAATTACACAGAGAAATTACACTTAAACCGTACGTGCAAAAATGATTTATAGAAATACAAATCTAGCCGCAGGATACCCGGACTACACATACACTAAAGTGCCAGAAAAATAGGTACAGACGAGCTTATGCAAAATAGATAGCAACGTCACCTATGCGCGTACTCGGTTGCATCCGGCAGTGCGTATATAAAGCGATAGACATCCTTGCCAGCTGTGAGAGCTGTTTTCGGCATGAGAATGACAAGTAATAACGATTTAAGCGATATTCAACACGGTGTCATAATTGGCGCTCGTGAGATGGGCCATAGTATTTCGGAGGAAGAAACGAAGTTCGTATTTTCACGGACGTCCATTGCAAGCGTGTACAGTGACTACAAGAATTCCGGCAAAACCTCCAATCTACGATACCAGTATGGCCGTAAACAGACATAGGGTGAACGTGACCATCGTCGGCTGTCAATAATCGTTTCACGCGACAGACGTGCAACACTCTCGCAGGTATCATCGGAATTCAATGCTAGAGCCGCAACAAAGCATTAGCGTCCGGACTGTGCAACGTACCTAGCACGATATGGGCTTTGGGAGCCGACGCCCAACTCGAGTCCCCTTGATGGGTGCACGACACAGAGCTATGCGCCTCGCTCGGGCACGGCAACACCGCCCCTGGACTCTTGATGACTGGAAACAAGTAGCCTGGTCTGACGAGTCGCGTTTCCAAATGTATCGGGCAGATGGATGGATTAGTGTGTGGCGCAAACCCATGAAACCATGGATCCCGACTGTCAACAGGGAACTGTACGGGCTGCTGGGGATTCCGTAATGGTATGGGGTGTGTTTAGCTGGACTTCACTGGGACCCCTGGTACGTCTACAAACGTATGTGACAGGCCAACGCTATGTGCGCATCCTTTCTGACGCGGTACACCCGTTCATGTCCTGCATTCATGCTGAAGGGTTGGGCCTGGTCCAACAGGACAATGCACCTCCACACAAGTGTCGGGACACCTCATTGTGGTTAGAGGAGCATTCATCTGAATTTGAGGTGTTGCCATTCCCACCCAAGTACCCAGATCTGAACGTGATAGAACACATTTGGGATGCCATGCAACGCGCTATCGAACACAGGAATCCGAGACCTCGGAATACACCCGAATTGTGGAACGCTCTGCAAGAAGTATGGTGTGCATTGCTTACAGCACATTTCCAGAAGCTAGTGGAGTCCATGTCCCGTCGTGTTTCTTTAGTTCTGCGCTCCCGTGGGGGACCTATCAAGTATTAGACTGGTGTACCAGTTTTTCTGGCACTTCAGTGTATATCTCACTTGACTTTGACACGTGTGCACCGTCGGGATAATAACGGTAGAAAATCAGATTAGAGGTGGGGGTGATCATAATCTTTTACTCCCGCTGTGTACTGCCTGTATACTGTTGAAATACTGTTTTCGTTTACTTTTCTGTTGCACTTAACTCATGCCATCTCTTTTGCTTCCTTATTAAATTTACTATTTTGCTTAACTTAAATCATTCTTCCAAACTTCGAAACCAAAACTTTTATATTAAAAAAGATACCGGTATGCTGTTACACGTTCCGCCGGGAAACTATCACTACGTGTAATATATAGTGGATGACCAAATTATTTTGCTCACCTGGTTAGTACGTTGTTGGGCCTCTTAATACGGCTTGAATTCGTCTTGGTATATAGACTATATTAAATGTCAGTACGTCGCTTGGGATATATTTGCTCAAATGCGATGAATTGCCAGCTCCTGCTCTTGCGGAATTGATGGTAGCAGATCCAGATGCCTGATGCCCCTTTCGATTTCATTCCACAAATGCTCCATTGGAATGAGATCCGGTGATTGAGGAGGCCAACGTAGCAGGGAAAAGTGTCCGTGATACCCCACAAACCATTCGCGTACAATGTGAGCATTCTGCTGCGAGTTTCCATCTCCAGTGGAATAAACCATCAATATAACTGAGTGGACTTTCTCGACAACGTTATTTAAATATTTTTGGGCGGTCAAACGTTGCTCCACACGACTCAGAGGGGTCCAATTACTCCCACGAAAGCATGCGTAGATCATAAGGTTGCCTCAGACAGTTTGAAGAGTGGAGATGATACAAGATATGTACGTGTTTTCGTTCTCCCATCTTCATATCTTTACCCTGGTGTAATTGGAAACGTGATTCGTTAGAATATATTACCCTTTTCCGGTCATTTACTGTCCAATTCTTGTGTTCTTGTGCGAAATGGAGGTGTTTCTTCCTGTTCGTTGCAGATAACAATGGCTTACGGACAGACCGTCTGCTTCTGTAGCTCATACGATGTAATAATGTGCGGCGAACTGTACCGTGTGCGGCTATCGGACTTGGTCCCTGATTCAGATTATTTTTAATCTGATGAGGTGTTGCCCGTTTGTTTCACTGAACAGGTTTGCCTGCTCTCCGCGCAGCTCGAGCATGCAGTAGCCGTTGACGGTCACACGCCTTGCGCTCAAACCCGGTTTTTTGACTGGTGGTCCACTCTCTGTAAACTTTAACGACTTCTGCCCTCGAACATTTCACAGGTTTTACCGTTTTGCTGATGCTGGCACCAATGGTTCGAGCACCCACAACCATTCCACGTTCAAAGTCCGTCAGATTGCGTTTTTTACCCATTATTTCTAGCGCAATGAATTTTATCGGGCTCTGCATGACTCCAGCTTTCCCTGTTATGCCGATTCAGCTATCTTGAGTTAGCAACATCTTTGGGATAGCTACGTTGCATAAAATGGTCTGATGGTCATAATAATTTGGCTACTCAGTGTATATCCATGTTTCTTAGTTGTCTTCAGCCTCTGTATACCTTTTCAGTTGAAGTCATCCGTAAGTAAGGACTGGAATGATGAATTAATTAAACAATTTTCTTTTAAGATGGGATAATAATTGCTCATGAAATTATGCTATTCTTTTCAATTTCCCTCCATTCAAGTTCTATGTGATCTTCTTATACGATGTAAGTCTGAAAGTAAAACGAACAAACAATCTCCTTACCTAATTTCATAATATTGGTAACGATTATTACTTCATGCAGGCAATGCTCTCTTAACATAAAATATACACCTGCTACTCAGTTTTTTCGTTTACAGATATATCGTTTTTATAAACACGTAAACAAAAAAAAAGAGAAGACCGAATTTCACAAAAAAATTGAAATGTTTTTATTTGACATTTAAATGATAAAAAATGACAGAAATGATGGGAAAAGCATTTGTTCATCAAATACGTAGGTGAGAACTCTATCTTTACACGTTTTCTACTGAATGAGGAAACTTGTTTTTCTTCAGCATAATAGTTCATTCCCCACTTAGTGGCGTATACTTAAAAGGATCCAGGGAATCGGAGATAGACAATCCTTATTCTTAATGCAACTTTTATGGAACTTTCTGTGACACGTTTATTTTCATTCATTTAAATATCCACTCAACTCTGGAATGGTAAAATTCCAGTCTGCTATCTCAATGCGTACAAACGGATATCTCTTGAAGTTCGAAGAATTCCAGCAGAGAGTAGCGGGGAATCTCACAAGGGATCTTTACGATTTTGTGAATTCGATCCCTGAAAATGCTTATCATTGTTGGTTACAGCACCCAAAGAAACGCAAAAAACAAGGATTTAATCGGCACTACAGCTGACCTTTCAGTTGGTTCACGACCGTCAAAGAGGTAGATCACGATGCTCTGTGTGTAGGTTAAAATTGTCCACTTAGGCTCCTAATACAGCAAACCTACATAGCATTTGACTCGCGTAAACTTGTAGATCATGAATCTACAAAACGTTTTGTGATAACTTGATTTATATGGAAGTTGATTCTGTCTTTGCTCATTTGGAATGCAATATTAGACATGGAACCAAAACGACTTGTTAAACTTCTTCTTGATCATTTCGGCATTCCGAATGATTAACCAACTTCTGGATATCTTCTTGCCTTCCATCATATTCGTCGGTCGAGGTAGAGACAATCGACACACTTGAGTATGACGACTTCGAGTCTGATGATGATGGTGAGCAAGAACCTGCTGATTCCGACGACGACGGCGGCAATATCCTGCCACTTCCAGTTTACAGCTTCAATTTTCCACAATATGATCCGATGCGCTTTCTACAAAAGTGGATATATTGACCACGAATCTGAACCATTCATTGCATCTGTTGATTACTGCTTCAATTTTAACACCTATGAAACATGTCATGAACCCGATTGTCGATCTTTATCGTTCTTCAATTATGCTCACTGTTCCTCCCATTTTTATCTGAACCACACAATCATGCTTATGATACACAATAGTTGCAATGTACGTTGAAAATGCAATAATACCAGTTATTCTGTGTCCTTTGGACAACTGCAGCTTTCATCTCATCAGCAGTCCGCCGATAAATATTGTCTCTTTTGAGGTTTCTTAAGGTGCTCTATCGGTTGTTGCTATGTGTTTTCAGCAATCGAATTCACAAAATCATGAAGGTACCTTGTCAGCTCAGTAAGTATACCCAGCCGCTCACAGAGATGCCAAGGCTTATCTTTGGAAACGAGAAACGAGGTTACTGCGCATGATCGACTTCGAACAAACCACGGGAAAGCGGAGAGGTAAGACCATCTCCAGATCGTGAGATGGACAAAAGCGTACGGCGGGTGTTTTGAAATTCGCGAGTTAAAAGCTACGCGGCACAACTTTACCACCCTTATAGTTTTTGTTGTCTTTTTCTCGCTTCAGTTTAGTTGAAATGTTAGTAAATTGAGCTATTGTGTTTTGTATTAAGCGTGATAGAATTGCAGAAATGTATTGTAGATGATTTGAAGGGATGTCCTTTCGGAAGAAAAGATTACGGGAAAAATCTGATTATAAATAATGAAAGACCAAATCCTGAAATAAGTCTCACTGCAAAACACAAAGATAAAAATCGTGAATACACTAGGCACTTTTTCGATTCCGTGTATTCTAAATCTCCGTGATTAGCAGGATGTTCAAATGTAAATACCGTTTTCTGGTCGTGTCGGATCTTCAGCCCTAAAAACTCTGTGTGGAAAATTACTGGAGGCAAGAAAGATTTAAGTGGTTAAGCTCTCTTCAGTCAATGGCCTTACTGGAACAGCTGAAAAATAATCTGAAGTTCAATTTCCATAAAGCTGCAATTGAAAGTTTTCTGGCCCAAACGAAACCTCTAGAATTCACGTGCTAACTGAATGTAATTATATAATTAGTTGTTATATAAATTGGGACGTAAATTAGTTGTCACATAATTATATGAACGATCGAGTCACATTATTGTGACCAATAGCCAATATCCAGAGTAACCGCCGTGTGCAGCGCGGACAGCAGCCAGAAGGGATGGGAGTAACACAATAAGATGCTGGAAGGTGTTCACAGGTATGTGGAGCCATGCTGACTGCGGTGCATCTGACAGCTGCTGTAGGGTGCGTGGTGGAGGATCCATAGAGCGAACAACACGAACGAGGTTGTCCCACAGATGCTCAATTGAGTTTACGTCTGGGAATTATAGGGGCCAGGGAAGTACTTTGAAGTCTTCATCGTGCTCTTCCAACCACTCTCGGACATTTCTAGCTGTGTGACACGGCGCATTGTCGAGCTGGAAGATCCCATCCGCCCCAGAGAAGACAATCAACATGTATGGGTGTACGTGTTCTGCAAGGATATTATCATAACGAATTCGGTCCATAGGGCCTTCCACAGGTATGAGTGGACCCAGAGAATGCCGCGAAAACATTCCCCAGACCATAACGCTGCCTCCACCAGCTTGTGTTCTTCCAGAAATAGTTGAAGAGTGTTTGTTCTTCGATGTTTCTCGACTTACGCGCCAACTTCCATCCATTCGGTAAGGCAGAAAACGTGACTCATCGGAGAAGGCAATCCTTTGCCAATCAGCGGAGGTCCAATTCCGATACTGCCGTGCAAATGCAAGCTTTTTCTACCGATGCACCCTCGTTAGCATAGGTGCAGTGACCATCCGTCTGCTTTGGAACAAGGTTCGCTGAACTCTCCTTTTAGTCACACTTCCGGCAGCCCCCTGCTTCATTCGGCTAATGATTTGCTCCACTGCAGCGTGTCGATCGGCCCTCAAGCACCTTCGCAGCCGACGTTCACCTCTCACATCAATGGCACGAGGTGCTTCTCAGTTTCCACGTCGCTTATTGGCAATGGTGAAGTTTCTCTAATCACGATACACTTTAACTACAGTAGCACGCGAACAGTTCACAAACTGCGCTGTTTCAGATATACTGTTACCCTTGTCCCGAAAGCCGATCATCATATCTTTTTTTGCAAATCTTATAAATCGCTCCTTTTATCCATGACAGCAACGAGTGATATGTTTTCAGAATGCCTACAGCACACCTTATATACCCTCCAAGCCAGCTCACGACACGCGCCTTCTTTCATTGGCTACGCGCTGTTGACATCAAAAGTAGGAGGTGGTCACGATAACTTGACTCGGCTGTGTACATTGTCTGAAACGCTCTTAAATCTGCAACTGCAATGCGAATTTTAATGTTGTGGTGACATGATTTTTTTAATGTGTGTTTGTATCTGCATTCCGTCGATTTACAGCTAAGTATGGATTACCCAATTCTCGGAATCAGCATACGCCACTGATTCCCACGAATATCTAGGAATGCAAGTTATGCGCCTGCGAAACTTGACCCCATCCATCTCAGTCTTCTTGACAGTTCCCTCTATTGAGAGCAAAAGGTATAATCGAAGTCAGTTGGCAAGTTTCAGAGATCCAGGTTCCAGTGTCTGATGGAATTATAGATCTATTTGTTTTCAACACCTTCTTTATCTAACACAAAGAGAATCATCGAGGTCGCTTGAATGGTTCGGACATCAATACATCCTTAAATACCTGTAGTAAACTTCTGCATGCTTTCTAGGACTCTTGTTAGAAATAGAAATATATTTTACGGGGGCTCGTTCGTGGAAAGAAAGGAAGCAAAAAACACATTAAGAAAATAAGGAAGTACTAATAATATTCCGAGTAGTACGTACATAAAAGAAGTTCCTTTTATTGTCATTGAAGTATTGTACTTTTGCAGGGCTGAGTTTTGTTCAATGGGTACTGAACCAATCGTACCATTGCATGAATCTGGATTGGACAAATTTTCCGATGGAAGAATTGGCATTGGACCAATACTGTTTAGGCGAATCGTCCCAAACTGACACCCACTCTCGTAACTGAAATGCGGATTTTCAGAATAGAAAGCAAAAATATTAATCAAAATTACTTTGAAAAAGTTGGCTCTTGGTCCTTTTACTCGTCTTCTTTTTTTTTTTTTTTTTTTTTTTTTTTTGAGATTTCTGTAAGCCGTTTTCTTTTTCTTTTCTTTCCTTTTTTATTTAGAAAATAGTATCTGAGTCGTTCATTGAAATTCTGATTGGGAAAAAAACATTGGGATCTTGTCTTTTCCTGAATATTCTCTTACATATTGTCACACTTGATGGAAGGTATTTACATATTCAGAGGATCTGAAAGCATCTTCATTAGTGAAATATGTTTTGATCCACCTTACACATTATTCTGGTGCTGTATTCTGTTCGCATGGTCTTCTTACAATCATTGTAATGTACTTCACGAAGGCATTTATTTAAACTTTCCTATGCTGTCTGAAATTTTGCTGCCATTTATTGTTTTCGTGTCATTTAAACTTCCTTCGGAGCTATCATTTTTTTCATTTGTGTTTATTTTCTTGCTTTTAATTTTAATTATCCTTTGTGTACGACACATTTTTTGGATAATAATAAAAAAATATTATTAATCTTATTCCTTAGCCTCTGTCCACAATACACCTGATGTTCTGACTTGGTATTTGGTTCATCGGTGATTACGATTCTTCCCAACAATTGAATTATTGAAGCCATCACTAATTTTCGAGTTATTTTTGTTAATTACATACTTACATATTGGGTTGGAAACAAAGTAATGTCCGATGGCCAGATACCCAAAGTCAAAGCGCTGGACACGGCACACATTGGCCAATGAGATTTACGATACACCGGCATGGCATCAGTAGGTAGGTGGCCGTCTGAAGGCGAAGAATGCCAGTGCCAGGCAACATGCAAGTGGACAAGGTGCACATGCACCACTGCATGTTGTATGAGTTTCGTCGAGGTTGTATCCCGGCAAGTGCTGTAAGGAACATTACCAGTGTGTATCCCAATGCCATCGTCAGTGCTGTCATTAGTTCAAACGGTTTCGAGAGGGAATTTTTGACTTGTCAAACAGTCCCTCAGGCGGAAGACTCGCAACAGTGGATATACATAAGCTGAAGACCTTATTGGACGCCAACCTACGTGTGCCCACCGGAGAGTTGACCGAACAGCTAGGGTCTACTCTCATGCGCATTATCACGCACCTGCGTCAACTTGAGAAGGTGCACAAGATCGTGTACACTATCGACTCACACTTGAGCAGAAAGCAAATCGCATGAGTGCATGCGTTTCCCTGCTTCTACGTGACCAAGTTGAGCCGTTCTTGGACAGCATTGTAACAGGTGACGAGACATGGGTCCTGTATGACAATATCGTCTCCTGGAAATAGTGGTTAGCCCCAAGATAGAAGCCCATGCTTACCCTAAAAGGTGGCTTATACCCACGTAAGGTCCTGTTGTTTGTTTGGTGGTAAATGCGGCGTGTTGTGTTTTTTGAACTGCTGCCAATCGATACCACTGTCACCGAAGATGTACACTGCCGCCAGCTCGACGATCTGCACTCATCACTCACGTCGAAACGACCAGCAGTGTTGAACCGCAAGGCCGTCGTCCTACAGCAGGTTGAAGCGAGAACTCACACACCTCTCTGCCTAGATTCTGAGCAGCTCCCTACCTAGGTCCCAGTCACAAGATCGCGGAACTAGCCCGGTAGCTGCTGTCACACCCAGTCTATTTTCCAGACATTGTCCCTGGCGACTGCCACCTTTTTCGGTCGTTGCAGAATTCCTGGGCCAACAGTGGCTCACCAATCAGGATGATGTCGAATGCGCATTTATGCTCATCTTTGCGTTCAAGCCTCCACAATTATACACGGACGGTATCCAACAGCCGCCTAGACGATGACAGTAGGTCATGGCAAACGATGACGACTACATTTTTTTTTTTTTTTTTTGATTGGAGGTTTAACGACCACCGTGGGCAACTCAATGGGATATAAGCAGTCGCCCGTCCCTAATTTAGGGTCACTGGTTCCAGGGAAGGGAGAGAGCCAGTGCCGTAAGACAAACACAACATCCATGCCTCACCGGGATTCGAACCCGGACCCCGTTCGGACGAATGATCAGAGGCCATCGCTTAGACCACTGCGCCACCGGGGCGGCCACTACATTTTGGACTGATTTGGACTAGACGATGACAGTAGGTCATGGCAAACGATGACGACTACATTTTGGACTAGACGATGACATTAGGTCATGGCAAACGATGACGACTACATTTTGGACTGATTTGGACTAGACGATGACAGTAGGTCATGGCAAACGATGACGACTACATTTTGGACTGATTTGGACTAGACGATGACAGTAGGTCATGGCAAACGATGACGACTACATTTTAAACTGATTTGTACTTGAACATACGGTAATTAGCACTTTCTTGTTGCGTTGCGTTTGCAGACATTACTTTCTTTCCAACTCCATATTACTAAGCTGTTCTCTGCGATTCAGGGGTTAGCTCATAAAAAAGCTAATCTGCCAGATTAAAGTTCAAACCTGACTGGTTTAGATTTAATTTACTCTTGATGTATCAAATATCTCCATTTACAGAGACCTCGGCAGCCAACTCGAGCTTCACAGACATCCATCACTTGTCTCACACAAGGTATTCTGTATTTCGTACTTATTCCGTTTTTCTGATGCAGACATCATCATCATCATCATCATTGTCAACCATTATCAATCCACTGCTGGACGAAGGTCTCCCCAAGTTTCCTCCACAACGGTCTGTCTTGTGCCAGTCTCCTCCATGTCACTCCCGCATATTTACGAATTTCATCCACCCATCTCCCATGTGGTCTTTTTCTGGGTCTTTTCCTGTCCCTTGGAATCCAATCTAAAATTTCGGCTGTCCATCTATGGTCTGTCCTTCTGGCAGTATGTCCAGCCCATTGCCATTTCAGGGATTTAACTCTGATCATGATGTCTTCCACTCTCGTCATTTTCGGATCCACGAGTTCCTCTTCTTATCTCTCCTGGTTATACCAAGCATGCACCTCTCCATGCTTCTTTGAGTTGTCTGCAGCCTTTGTATGTCTCTTTTAGTTAAGGTCCACGTCTCTGCACCATACGTAAGCACTGGAAGGATGCATTGATCAAACACTTTTCTTTTAAGACATAATGGCATATTGCTCTTGAAAATTATGCTGTTTCTTCCAAAAGCTCTCCAGGCAAGTTTTGTACGCCGATTAATTTCTTCATCAATGTGACCCTCATTTGATATCTGCTGTCCAAGATAAACATACGTATCTGTTATCTCCAGTTTTTCTCCATCAATCAATAAATCTTCATTTCTTGTAAAAGCATTGAACATCACTTTTGTCTTCTGAAAGTTCATTTTTAATCCCACTTCTTTACTCTTGTCAACAAGTTCCTGGATCATACTCTGCAGCTCTGATGGGGTAGTTGCAAAAATGACTACGTCATCAGCAAAACGAAGGTGGGTTAGATAATCTCCATTAATCTTTATCCCTTTGTTTTCCCAGTTCAGTGATTGAAAGACATTTTCCAATGTGGCATTAAAGAGCTTCGGAGATATGGTGTCACCTTGTCTCACTCCCTTTCCAATTTTTATGTGTGTTGTATTTTCAAACAGCCGAATCTTTGCACTTGCATTTTCATAGATGTTATTAATAATATTAATGTATGCATCTTCAATACCGCAGGATTTCAGAGCCGTGGTAACTGCTGATGGTTTCACCGAATCAAAGGCTTTTTCATAATCGATAAAAGCCATGCACAATGGAAGTTCATATTCCCTCGCTCTTTCAATTAGTTCTCTCAGTACGTGGATATGATCTATTGTGCTGTAGCCACTCCTGAATCCAGCTTGTTCTCTCGGTTGAGCCATGTCCAGTGTTACCTTCAAGCGGTGTGAAAGAACTTTAGTGAAGATTTTATAAACCACTGATAGGAGGCTGATAGGTCTGTAGTTCCTGAGATCCTCAATGTCACCTTTTTTATGTAGCAGGATCATTGTAGCATTGTTCCAATCTTCAGGAATCTTCCCTTCATTAAGGCATCGAGTGAAAATTTGGGCGAGTACTGTTTCAATTTCTCCACTTGCTTCTTGTATGATGTCTATAGTAATTCCATCTTCTCCTGGAGCTTTCCCCCGCTTCATGTTCTTGATTGCATGAGCAACTTCTGCTGGGAGGACTGGAAGAACTCTGGTACCTTTCATGATGTCTGGAGTACATGTATCATCCCTTTCATATAATTTGGAGTAGAAATCTTTCACTCTTGTCAAAATTTCGCCTCTATTTCTTGTTATAGAACCATCTTCTTTTCTCAGAGCCATAATCTGTTTTCTTCCCTTACTGAGATGTCCCTTTGCTATCTTAAGGCTTTGGTTGTTTTCAATTGCTTTCCTCACTAGCTCACAGTTGAATTTCCTTACGTCTTCAGTGATACTTTTTCGTGTTGTCTTGCATAGCTCTATATATTCCACTTTGGAAGTCACATCTTCTTTAGTTGTCCTCATCTCTCTTCTTTTTGCATCAACATTTTGGTTTTTCCTGATAATTTGTTCACATGCAACTTGTTCTTAGACCCAGCTAATTTTGTTGCTGTTTCCATTAGAGCTTTGGTTACTTTTCTGTTAACTTCCGAAATATCCACTTCTTCCGATGTTAGGCCTTCTAAAGCAGAGAATCTGTTCTTCAGTTCCAACTTGAAAGTATTATGGTGTTTTTTAAGGTTGGTTATGTCAATACATTTTGTTTGTCTTATGAGCTTGCCACGTTCCAGTTTAGTGTTGAGGTGCATCTTACATCTCACCAATCTATGGTCACTACCTGTGTTGAACTTGTTCAGCACACTGCAGTCTTCGATGACGAATTTTTTGTTACACATAATAAAATCAATTTCACTTGTCGTCCCAATTGGATGTCTCCATGTCCATTTCCTGTGTGGCTTTTTCTTGAAAAAGGAGTTCAAGATGAAAAATCCTTCTGCCTCTGCAAACTCAACGAGAGTATTTCCACGCTGGTTTCTGTTGCCGTGACCGAATTTACCTACTGAAGTTTCATTCTGTTGCCGTTGCCCTATTTTTGCATTGAAATCTCCCATAATTATCTTCAAGTGCTGCTTACCTTTATTATTTAGATCACGAATTTCCTCATAAAATTCTTCAATTTCTTCTTCAGGATGACTTGTGGTGGGTGCATAAGTTTGAATAATCTGAGCCTGGTATCTTCTCGATAGTTGGATAACGAGTCGTGCAGCTCTGTCAGAGGAACTTTCAACTTCTACCACTTTATCCTTCAGTTTCTTGTTTATTATAAATCCAACACCACTAGTTCTGCCAGTATCTGTCCCACGATAGTAGAAGAGATGTCCACTTTTCAGTTCAATGAGATCTTCTCCTTTTCTCTTTACCTCACTTAGCCCGACGATGTCCCACTTGATCCTTTGTAGTTCCTCTTCCAATTCAAGAAGCCTTGAATCAGAAGATAGGGAGCGTCCGTTATAGGTAGCCAAGGTCAGCATCAAATGGCAGCCTAGTCCGGTCCTCCGGGGATTCTTAGCACCCTCTGCCTTCATGTCGCACTGGCCGCTGCCTTGGCCTGGTACATTCCAGCTGCCGGAGACTGAGGGCCAAGATTTAAGTTGTAGAGTCATTTTGGAGGTGTTTGGCCATAACTCACCACGCTGGCCAAGCGGGTTGGTGAGTGTGGGATAGCATTTCCTCTGATCCCGATGGTATAGTTATACCGCTATTGGCGGTCGTCAGAGCCCCTTTAGTGGGAACAGGATGCACCACGAGAAGGCGGGGTTGACATTTGTCAAGGAGAGGCTGTGATGTTACGCATCACCTGACGTATACATATATATATATATATATATATATATACACACACACACACACACACACACATACGCTGTCGAGTCACATTCGTGTGACCACCTCCTACTTTTGATGTCAACAGTGCGTAGCCAATGAAAGGAATCACGTATCGTGAGCTGGCTTGGAAGGTGTATAGGTGTGCTTTAGTCATTCTGAAAATATATCACTCGTTGCTTTCATGGATAAAAGGAGAGATTTATCAGATTTGCCAAAAGGGATGATTACCGGCTTTCGGGCCAAGCGTGGCAGTATTTCTGAAACAGCGCAGTTTGGGAACTGTTCGTGTGCTGCTCTCTCTGGTTAAAATGTATTGTGATTATAAAAATGGCACCATTGCGAATAAGCGAAGTGAAAACTGCGGAGCACCACGTGCCATTTATGTGAGAGGTAAACGTCGGCTGCGAAGACGCGTGAGGGCCGATCGACATGCTACACTGAAGCAACTCACAGGCGGAATGAACCAGAGGGCTACCGGAAGTGTGTCTAAAACGACAGTTCAGGAAACCTTGCTGCGTACGGGGCTCCGATCCAGACGGATGGTCACTGCACCTATGCTAACGATGGTGCATCAGCAGAAAAGGATTACATTTCCACAGCAGTATAGGAATTGGACATACCTCCGCTGATTGGCAACGGATTGCCTTCTCCGATGAGTCGCGTTTTCTGCTTCATCGAACGGACGGACGTTGGCATATAATTCGAAAAACATCGGAAAATAAACACTCTTCAACCATTGCTGGAAGAACACAAGGTGAGAGAACATTGGCACCGTTGTGGTCTGGAGAATGTTTTCGTGGCATTTTCTCGGTCCATCCATGGCTGTGGGAGGCACTGTGAATCGAATTTGTTATGAATCTATCCTTGCAGACCACGTACACCCATACATTCCGATTTTCTTCCCTGGGGCAGATGGGATCTTCCAGAACAACAATGCGACGTGTCACACAGCTAGAAATGTACGAGAGTGGTTGGAAGAGCACGATGAAGACTTTAAAGTACTTCCCTAGCCCCCTAATTTCCAAGTCTTAAACCCAATTGAGCATCTGTGGGACCACCTTGATCGTGTTGTTTGCTCTATGGATCCTCCACCACGCATCCTTCAGGAGGAGTCAGATGCATTGCAATCAGCATGGAACACCTTCCAGCACCTTACTGAGTCACTCCCAACCCGTCTAGCTGCTGTCTGCGCGGCACACGGCGGTTACTCTAGATATTAGTTAGTGATCACAATAATGTGTCTCGACCGTGTATATATATATATACATACAGGGTTTGGACTGAATAATGTGAACATCACGCACACGGCGGTTACTCTGGATATTAGTTAGTGATCACAATAATGTGTCTCGACCGTGTATATATATATATACATACAGGGTTTGGACTGAATAATGTAAACATCACGCTCAGAGACGTGACTTTTAATGCAGCTGCGTACGTCGCAATACCCAAGGGCATCCAACACATTTTGGGTGTAATAGCTTTGTATAGAACCTCAAAGACCTGTTTAAGTTCATTTAAAGTGTCTTGTTGCAAAATTTATTTTAGCGTGACTACGAAATGAGCGACCTAACGAACTTCGAAAGATGACTAATTTTTGGTGGGGGGATAGTTAGTGTCTCTGTGACAACAGGCTCAATGGTAATGTGGGTATCGAGAGCTACTGCGGAAGACGGCCCTGACTGTTAGAGACAGGAAATCATCAAAGACGAATAAGCAGACCACGTCTCCGAAAATCAGTCTATATGCACCTCCACACCTCAGTATCAGTGAAAACAGTGCGCTTCATGGTAGAGCTGCTATTGCAAAACCACTGCTTTCACCAGGCGAGCAGTCTTCACGGTATATGGCCGACCCTTTCTGGGGCGATCAGCGACGGTCCCAGTTTTAAGGAACATTTTTTATGGTCCGGTACACAAGATTTGGCTGATTGTCAGCATCTTCAATATGTTGAAAATCTGGGAAGCTGATTTTCCGACTTGGTGCAGCGCTATTACAGCAACACGATTCTCATAATCGCCCCGCTCCATGGCAAGAACTTCACGAAACACGTTATCTCCTCTGTGACTGAACGCACAATCATTCACTAGCTGCTTCATGCCTTTTGACTGGCTGATGACGTTTCACACTGGCTGTGCGTGATCTGTCGAACGTTTGTAACTGTATTTATGCTAAGACTGGGTATGCTGCGTAAGTGACGTTTGCCTACATGAGCATAAGGGTTTTTATTTCAGTGGCCGGTGTGTCTTCTATACTTTTGGCAACACGGCATTGGAAAGTAGATTCTCGTCATGTAATTACTGTATCTCGTATTCCAAGTTAATCATTCGATATTTATTAAAACATCCGTGACTATATATTTTTCTCTTTTCACAGCTCCACTTTCGGCTCATCTGCACCCAAAGAGAATACTAGTTGATGCAGAGAAACCAGTGACTTTGAAATGCAACATCTCCGGATTTCCTGTGGATTCCGTCACTTGGATGAAAGACCTTCGCCCACTGGGAGACAACACAGGCAAAGTTCGGATGCTTACTCGAGACATCATTCACATCAACTCCGTAGGAAGAGAAGATAAGGGCGTCTACCAGTGCTTCGTGAGGAACTCCGATGACTGCGCCCAAGCGTCAGCAGAGCTCGTTTTGGGAGGTAAGAAGGACGAATATACTTTGGGAGAAAGTTTTTGGCTCGACCATGATGAAACGATCAAAGGTTCGCAATTTACTGGGATGTAATAACACTAGAACCTGCAAAAAATAAGGAACGTAACATAAAAAAAGGTAATAATAACAGGAACGTAACCATAATAATAATAGAAAACTATGTAATAATACTAGATCCTGCAAAAAATAAGAAATGTAACCGTACAGCTGAGACTGGTCTCCGGGCACCTGGAAACCAGTCTCCAGCTGTATGGTTACCTTTCTTATTTTTCGCAGCTTTTAGAACGTGAGAGGGCTAAGCAAGGAAAGAAAAATTGAGAAATGCTCAGACCTCTGATAAAATAACTACATAAAAAGTATTGGAGTCAAAGGGAAATCCTGAAGAT
This sequence comes from Macrothele yani, assembly GCA_039090855.1. Classification (NCBI taxonomy): domain Eukaryota; kingdom Metazoa; phylum Arthropoda; class Arachnida; order Araneae; family Macrothelidae; genus Macrothele; species Macrothele yani. The sequence goes on from CM077029.1 coordinate 20,831,539, forward strand.
TGTAGAAACAATATTAAAGGATATCCCTTCGTACAGTTATGTAAAGAACTGGACAGTGGAATTCAGAGATGGGATAACGAGAGTTCACGACCCAGGTAGCACAGCCTTGAAATTTAACGTAGGTTCAACACTGAGCCACCGTCTTTTAGAAATAAAACACGGTGGCTCAGTGTTGAGCTTACGTTAAATTGCAAGGCTATGCTGCCTGTGGATGGCACTTGCTCAGGCAGAGACCCTCTTAGTCCAGCGCGTGAATAAATGGTGAAAAGGTGCCCGAAACAATACTGCAAGATAGACGTTTAACAGTCAGGCAGATTAGTGAGATATTGCATATGTCAAAACAAACAGTGGACAGTATTCTGAGAGGACATCTGGTAATGACAAAGGTTGCTGTCCGTTGAATTTCAAAATTCCTGACATCTGAACAAAAGCTGATCAGATTGAACATTTCGCGACAAAATCTTGTAGGTTTGAAGACAATCCTGAAGAATTTCCGTAACGATTTGTAACAATTGATGAAACGCACGCACGCATACCAGTATGCTCTAGAGATAAAACAATGGAAGCATGGCAGCTCACCCACTCGAAAGAAGTCAAAGCCTGTCACTTCTGCTAGAACGGTAATAGCAAAATATTTATTGGATGCGAAAGTGTGGTGGTGATGTTGGATTACCTTGAGACGAGTTAGCCAACACCGGAGCATTTTTGATGACCTACTAAGATATCTGCGACAGATTTTAAACGATAAACACCTAAGAAATCAGACCGAAGTGGTATTGTTTCATAAGATAATGCTTCAAGTCACAAAACGACAGTTGCCATGGCTGCAATCCGTGAATGTGGACTTTAACTGCTACTACACACTCGCTACTCATCTGATCTTTTCCATAGGAGCAACATCTATTCCTGAGTCTCAAAGAAAATTTGTGTCGTGTGAATTTTGGGACAGATGAGGAAATTGTTGATGCTGTGACAACTCATTCTTACAGTCTTGGTAGATCATTTTATGAGAATCTGGGAGACCCAGTGGAAAAAGTGGGCGCGTTACCTTCATGGTGGACTATGTAGTAAAATATATTAGCTGCACAAATAAGTTTTAAAGTGTTTTTTTTTGTGTGTCGTATCCCGCTAATTTACATATCCAACAGTCTCCCGCGTTGTTGTCATGTGACCGTAACTGGTCCAGAGTATAAAATGCGACACAGAATTTTTACCAACAGTCAAACGCACTTTCACATCGGTAGGTGAAAGATGGCAAGCGATACTGCATTTATTCGACACTGCATTCGTTACGAATTTCATCAAGGGAAAAGTGCTGCAAAAGCAAGTACATCGATTTTTTCTGTTCTGGAGAAGAATATCGTATCGAAAAATACGTGTGAGTTTTCGTTTAGACAGTTTAAAGCAGGTGATTTTAATGTTACCGATCGAGAACATAGCGGCTTATCCGCAGAAAGTTGCACATGAGGAACTACAATCATTGTTGGATAAAGATTCGTTTCAAGCGCAAAAAGAACTAGCTGAACAACTGGTGTTAACTAAAAAATTATTTCCGATCGTTTACGCGCAATGGGAAAACTTCAGAAGGAAGGGAAATGAGTGTCACATGACCTGAGCCAGAGGAACAAGGACGAGCGTGTCATGAAGTGTTTGAATCTGTAGAATGAACAACACAGAAAGTCTTTCCAGTTGAAAATCATTACGGGTGATGAAAAGTGGATATGGTACGGCATTCATAATTGCACAAAACACTGGCTAGACCCAGGTGAAGCAACGACTTTGACACAGAAACGCAATAGTCACTCCAAGAAAGTTCTGCTGTGTATATGGTGGGACATCAAGGGTGTGCTCTAGTATGAACTATTGGAACAGGGTCAAACTGACACTGCTTATTTGTACAAGCAATAATTCCTGCGACTGAATCAGGAAAACGTTATTGACGCTTGGCTGGGAAGTTCTGGAGCAGACGGTCTATCGTCCCGACATAGCCCCTTTAGACTAACATTTATACCGATTGATGCAACATGGTTTGTCTGTTGTACGTTTCCGAACATGTGACGAAGTGCAGAAATGGGTTGACGATTGCATCGCGTCACACGATGAAGTATTCTTCATGGCTGGAATCCGTTAGCTGCCCGACCGATGGCGGAAGGTGATAGATAATGATGGCGCATATTTTGATTCGTAAAGGTATTGTTGTTTTCTGTCAAATTACATGTAGCGTTGTCTTAAAACGGTTTAAAACTTATTTGTACACCTAATACCTACGATATTTTCTTAGCCGCCCCGGTGGCACAGTGGTCTAAGGCGCTGGCCTCTGATCATTCGTCCGTAAGGGGTCCGGGTTCGAATCCCGGTGAGGCATGGATGTTGTGTTTGTCTTACGGCACTGGCTCTCTCCCTTCCCTGGAACCAGTGACCTTAAATTAGGGACGGGCGACTGCTAATAGCCCATTGAGTTGCTCACGGTGGTCGTTAAACCTCAAAAAAAATATATATATATATATATATTTTCTTATGAACATTTCTTCGTGGTTCAGCTGAGGATTTCTTGGAAACCACTCGTAGTACTTGAAAATACGTAGGAATTTCCCGCAAACATACGTCAGGCATGCATTATGTCAGAATGGATGTGTAGTATTGATTTTTCTGTTGCGGTTCTGTTTTTTCGAACAAGTTTTTAAGCTTGATTTTGTTTGTTTCTCAGGTAGAAGCTTCTGTAAATATCAGAAGATTACACAGTACAAGAATTTGCAACTTCTAAGACGCTAATATCTAAGAAAAAATCGCTAAAACATGATGGACGGTAAAATGGTCAGTAGGATTTGAACGTGTTACTTAGATCATGATTTTGCAAAACAAGACTTACAATCTTTCAAGAACTGAGGAACATTTTTGAACTCGTCAACAATTAAATCCCTGAAAACTCAAGGACGGAAAGGAACTTATCAGAATCCCAACTGGTTACATCTGCTAAAGGTCACACACAAAAAATGAATTAGCATCTTTTATAAGGTGAAGTTGTCCCCTTCCAAAGATTTTAGTCACATAAAACTCTGGGAAATAATAAGCGAAAAAGCAGTACATAGAATTAAGGATTATTTCCTTGGTAACGATCACTCGAAAAAATAATCGACAAATATCAAAGGTTGAAGTATTCCCATTTTCAAGTTTTTAACCACATAAATCCCTGAAATCTCACAGCTGGAAAAGTTAGCAATCTTACTTTTTCCTCGAGTGCGAACAATGAACGCAGATGGTCTGTGGAAGTAATTTGAAGAGTTCATAACACATGAACAAAGCGCGTATTCAAAGTGAAACAGTAGCGAAAAAATTTTAACTACTGCTACAGTTTCTTCACATAGCTCTGGAATAACTGTGCCACATGAAATGTGTAAATCACACTGCATCATTTAAAATGCAATCAACCTTCCCACAATCTCAATTATTTCTAAAGCTATTTGGAAACATTTTCAAATTATTATAATTAGTTGTTCTGAACTTTACTAAATGAAAGAACAGTTGTCCAATGAAATTAATACTACGAAGGATGTAGCATTTAAATAATATTTCTTCGAATATTTGAGTACCGTACTACGTGAAGAAAAGAGCGCTTGCATTAAAATTAACACAGAAATTAACAAACATCCTGAAAAGGATGGAACTGAAACTCGGTGGTGAAGTCTTGTATCATGACGTACCGTAGCACAAATAACGCAGCGTTTAACTAATTTCATTCGGAGAAGGAAATTGTGTGAAATCTTGCTCTCGAAACTCAGTAGTATTTAATGGATTTCAAAATATCATTTGGAAGATCTGATCTGTGGTCTGAAGCTTGAGATGCAAACGTTTCACGTGTTAACAAATTTAATTTAGAAAAGCTGAACCTAAACTACTCAGCGAAATCATATATTACAAATGAAGTGAAGGTGAACGAAACTTTCAATTGCATTTGATAGACTTACGAATAGACTCGGTGGTGAACTGGCCAGAGGCTGAGTTTCAGGCTAGTCTTGTGTGCGAGGTCCTAGTTCGAGTCAGGATTAGGCACAGATGGTTCATTTTTCTTACGGCGCACTCTCTCTCACGTTCCTGGGACTTAAATTACAGACGGGATGATTGCGCATGTCTCTAAAAGTGGCCGTTCAACCTCCAAACAAAAAAAAAGTAAGTCTGTGATTATTTTATCAAACCAAACACAAAACCTAAAGTGGTTCATTTTTATACTTTAGAAACTTTTATGTGAATTACTTGTAATGGGACCAAAGAGATGCCTTCAACCAAAAAGACACATTAGCTTTAGTTATTTTTTTCCTGAATCACCCCGTAGAAATAGCGAGGACTTCTATATTTGTTATTCTAAATTTCGTTCTACAACAATAAGAATTAATGGATTAACTCTTTTTTTGTATTCTGAAGTACAAAACTTAGAATTAAACGCTATAACACTGGCATGCAAAAATTAAGGGACGAGACGGTTTTTCGAATGTAACGTGGTGCAGAAGTGCTCTGCATCGACTCAAATCATACCATAAGATCCCCAAGATGTAGGAATATGGGACAAGTAAGCAAAACCGCCCAAACAAAGAATCCAAAGGATACAAAGGCACTTTATTGAAAATGTAGCTTCGAGCACAACTGGACAGAAGACAGAAACGTCCATGTGACAGGCGGCTGCCAAGAAAAATCCAGTCTTTAGTCGGGAATATGATCACCCCTGACTGCGTTGCAGGATTTACAACGTCTGTCCATGCTGAGGACGAGGTTGTCAAGGAGCTGTTGAGGCATCGCGGTCCATTCCTCTTGTAGCTCCAATCGCAACTGCGGAATCGTTGCTGGCGGCTGGTGACGTGCTGCCAAGCGTCTCCCGAGAAGGTCCCATACGTTGACGGTTAGATTTAATCCGGGGACCGTGCAGGCCAATCCATGCGTTGCATATCTTCACTCTCCAACAGCTCTGCGACAGCCACTGTACGATGAGGTGTAGTGTTGTCGTCCATGAAGAGGAACTCAGCACCCACAGCACCTCTGAACAGACGCACGTGAGGCAGGAGAACCTCGGTACAATAGCAGACACCAGTGACTGAACCTCCTTGGAAGATGTGGAGGTCAGTACGGCTACCAAACATGATACCGCCTCAAACGAGAACTCCGCCACCTCCAAACCGGTCCCTTTCGATGATGTTGGAGGTGTGATTGCGTGTTCCCTGCTCTCTCCAGACGTGTATACGTCGAGAATCGCTCATCAGACTAAATCAGCTCTCATTCGTAAAGAGAACTCGACCCCATTACTGATGTGTCCAGTTCTTGTGTTCCTGGCACCACAGAAACCGCCATCTCCGATGAGCAGGCGTTAATGGCACACATCGTACTGGTCGTCGTGCAAATAGACCACCTTTGTGCAGCCTCCTGGCCACGGTAAAACGAGATAACGGACGTCCAGTTGTCTGTTGCATGTGCCTTGCGATTTCTCCCGCTGTCTGCCGTCTGTCTCTTCTCGCCTGTAGGACAATATACTGTCGTCAGCCGCCGTGGTTGCTCGTGGACGACCACTGCTAAACTCTCGGACAGCTGTTCCTGTCGTTTGAAATGCTCTCCAAGATCGTGAAACGATGCTGTGAGCGATCCCGAACTCCTCGGCCACACCAGTCCCCCTTCGACCTTCTTCCAACTATCCAATGTCGCGACCTCGGGTAAAGTCATCCAGATTTCGTCTACTGGATTGCCTGTTGGCCATATCACACGGTGGCAGCAACTCGACGTCGTTCAAATCGATGTACACCGTGCAATAGCTTTCACCGAATTGCTGAGCGTACACCGCCCGTGTGCTTTATACCCTTCCGACACTCCCCCCCCTCCCTACGTTATGCTGCATATATGCACAATCCCTACCGTACCGGACCCTAGTCTATCTCCTGAGTGGTCTTTCGGTCTGTTCTGCCTGCTCGTTCCGCTGTTATGCTAATTTCTTCTCTTAGTCCTTAATTTTTGCACACCAGTGTATTTCAATCCTGTTAACAAAATATAGAAACAATAAAAAATGCAATAATGTTTTTTTAGAGAAGTATTGTGTCCCATTAATATATTCATCATAGTAAGATCAAGATACCTTAGTGAATGTTTTCAAATACAGTAAAACGTTCTATATAATGCGATCAAACCTAGTAGTGGACTACAATTTAAGAAGTGATTTTTATTAACCTTAATAATCAATTACTTCAGTATTGATAAGCTACCATCTATAATAATTTTTACAGTTTAACTAATCTTTATAACTGAAGTCAATAGAGAGATACTTTGACACATCCGTTTCCCAGAGATGTCCTTATCATTATGTAATGTTGGAGCCAGGTGTTCATGACGCAACATAGCGCCATAATTTCTGCTGAGCTGTCTTCATTTTTTCAGAAATGTTCCCTTGATAAATTAGAGTTGTTACTCTGGTGGCGCTGTGAAAGGTTTTCAAGCACTCTGGAGTGTTCTTTGTTTAAGAGTAGCTGATCTTTTGAGCGTGCGTTCGTGTATGTGTGTGTGTGTGCAGTAGTTACTGAAGGCATTCATTGGGAACCTCAGTTATCCCTCTTTCGTGTACTTGACAGTTACATTGTAAAAAATACTGAATCCCAGGAGCAATGCTTTGTGACTAATTTCGTGAATTAACCAAGCATACTATTGATTCAACCTTTTCCGTAAAATAACGAAAAATGCCTGAATTTCTCAGATTTTTCGAACGCAAGGAAACTTCTGAATTTTCAGAAACGTTACCGTTATTCCTTTCGTATATTAATGGAAAAATTCTGTTCTCACTTTTCTACATCCATTTTACTGAAAATTTGGCGTTATGTAGATGAGCGATTCGACGGAATACTTGAGGTTTCAGTAACTATTAAATTTAAATCTTTTGTCGGAGGACGTGATTTTTAAGTTCTGTAGCGAGATTGAGTATTGTGCATAGCATATCGCATGATATTTAGGCTATTGTGGCAACGATATTCCATCCCCTCTACTTCCATTTCGTACAGCATCTTATGTACAATTTATTGACAAAAATCACCGTACACCACTTCAAAAGCAAATGAACGGATCCGCTACGTTGTTAAGTTAACGATAAAAAAACAAGTCTTCAGCTGACCGCGATCATATTGCACTGTGAGGTTGACTGAAAATGTCGCGGCGAGAGAGAACTGACTCTGAGAAAGGAAAGATTGTTGGGTGTTATTATACTGGGTTGTCCATAAGAGAAATTGAGAGGCGTTTAAACATACCCAAGTCAACTGTTTTGAATGTATTGAGTAAGTGGAAGACACATGGCGTGCCAGTAGCAGCAAAATTTACCCGCAGGCCAAAGAAAATCAGCGATAGAGGACGTCGAAGCCTCAGTAGAATCGTTACAGCTAATCGACGGAGTACTGCACAACACTGCAGTGTACAGGTGAGTAAAAATGCTGGAACCTCGGTATGTACATGTACCTTTCGCAGAAGACTTTATTCCATGAGTTACGGTGGTCACGCGGCTGCTCATAAAACTTTCATCTCCACTCGGAATACTACTCGTCGTTTAGGATGGTGTAAAGGACATTTATCGTGGACCGTAGATCAATGGAAACGGGTTCTCGGGACTGATGAATCCAGATACACGCTCCATCAGTCTGATGGCCGTGTGTGGGTATGGCGGCAGCCGGGGAACGCTATTTACTACAGTGTACTGTTCCTACGGCCCATTTTGGAGCTGGCAGTGTTCTCGTGTGGGGGTGTTTTTCGTTGTATGGTCGCGGCCCATTGGTTATCGTGGACAAACCTGTTAACCATCACGTCTACATTGATATTCTAGATAATTGTGTCCTACCAAGTCTGTGGCAATACTATGGAACCCAGCCTAGTTGGTACCAGCAGGATAATGCACCAAGCCATAAAGCAAAGACTGTTACGGCGTGATTTGACGATAATTCCGTATGGTGTGTGGACTGGCTAGCACAGAGCCTTGATCTTAATCCCATAGATCACCTATGGGATGAAGTAGAGCGCCGCAAAGAAAGTTGGAACCAAGGACTACCACTAATCAACATTTAGCTGCAGCATTATGTACTGAATGGAAGCGCATACCTATCGCTGTGTTCCAAAAGCTTGTCGAAAGCATGTCTTGAAGGGTCAGTGCATGCATTAAGGCCAAAGGTGGTTTCAAAATATCTTTATTCAAGGTAGAAATCAGGAGACGAACTAATAAGAACGTCTTAATACAAATAAAATACGATCAAAGATCGTTAAACCACTAAAACCTATATAAAAATATACAGCATAGTGCACAAGTTGAAAAATGGAGCAAAATTACAGCTCGTGATAAATGATCAGCGACAAGCATGTCTGGGCATTTAGGAAGGATTTTAACAAAAAACTTATTGCTCATAAGTGCATTGCTGTGCGATTAACAAACTTGTTCAAGAAAATATTGAGAGCTTCAGGAGACAACATTTCTCTTGCAAAAAAAAAAAAAGTACAATAAGACAGTAAGTTGTAACACATCATAGTTACAAGAATGTACAGTACAAAGCAATTGACAAACTGATCATAAGACAAATCAATGGAAATGATGAATATCAGGAGAAGAACAAACTTGGACTTCCTGGTGTAAATATAATATATTACCTGTTCGGCAATATTCAGAAACAATGTACAGATATACAGCACAGTGTCAACATGTTACAAATCAAAATCGGACCATATACAGAAATGTAACACTATTCTGTTGACCAGATAGAAAATATAAGTATAATAAGGAAACACACGATGAATAAAGCTTTAACATATTCTCACTATCCATATGTAGTAATAGAAGAATGATAGTACCAAGCATCACCTCACACAAAAGAACAAAATAGGTAAAATGTTTTTCAAAATATAGTACTCATGAGTATAACACCATGCAATTGACTAACTTGTGCAAAAATAAATACAGTAAGAATCATTAGTCAACATGTCTCTTGAAAGAAGGTACGATATGACAGTGAGTTTTAACACAACATATTTACAAGGATGTACAGTACTATGCAATTTAAAAAACTGATTATCAGACAAATCATTGGAATGTTTAATAACAGGAAATAACTAAACTTGGACATCCTGATGCAAATAAGATGGATTACGTGTTCCGCAATATTTTGAAAACTATGTACAATTATACAGCACAGTGCAAACATGTTCGGGAAACAAAATAGAACAAAATTACAAAAAACTACACTGCAGAAACAATTTCTATGTTTATACAGCACTATGCTAATGACTAACTGCAATATTTATACTCAAAATGTAAACTAAAGACGAACTAACTTGAACGTCAATGTAAGAAAAAATACAAGATGAGTGTCACAAAAAACAATTTGCTGTGTAAACACGTACAGCCCTTTAGAAAAAAACCCCATGCGGTAAATTTCCAAGCTGTGCAAAGATCTTGAAAACAGATTGTTGAGATTTACATATGCATTTCTGATTCAAAAAGGTCAAATACCAAATCTGCCGACCGTCAGGTACAATGACGCTGGCGAGCTGGTGAACCATGAGGCAGCCGGTGACCAGGTGGCAAGGAACTGGCTCTTCCGACGCTGAGTAACTGCAACAGAATACTCTAGCCGAAGTCGAGATGTCAGACGGTCGCGGAAATGGCATAATAATGCCGTAGAAGCTTCATGCACAGTCAGAGGAGTAGTCAAATATCTGCAGCGTTGATGAAACACGTAGATTACATGCTTCGCTAAAATAAAATATAGGCACAGACTGATGGGAGCTTGACTGGGGGATAGTTCTGTAGCAGAAGAGTCCGATATGCATCAAATGTAAGATCTGCTGTAATGGAACATTGGGCGATAGTAAATGCCAAGTTCAGCATTGGGAGTAATATAACACAGTGTTGATAGACATGGGAGACATCAGCCTCCCGAGCACAGAAAGGGCAAAGAGGGGAATCGAGAAGAGACATTCGGAAAAGAACGGAGGGAACAGGAAGGCGGCGATGGAGGAAAAGCCAATGGGTATTAATTTCTAGAGGAGCAGAAAGAGGAGACAGGGCGGCGGACCACACCGTAGCAGTGGCAGCAGGGGGAACATCAGGAATGGGGAGAGGAGGAGAAGAATGGGACATAGAGAGGAACCGATAAAGAGCTGACACCGAGAGAGAAGAAATGGGATGAGCTGAGCCAGAAGTAAGCAAGAAAAGAGGAAATGGGAGAGAAGCAGAAGGAACAAAGGAAAGACCTGAGTGGGAAGCAAGATGAGGAAATTGAGAAATGATAGATGAAAGAATAGAGTCGTAGATGTCACGAGAGGAGGAGGAGAGGAGAAGAGAGGGAGGGAGGCTGGCGAAGGGTCGCCAGGAAAGGTCAGGGTTAGTGACATCTTTAACTGTTACTACACCTGCTCGGAGCCAGGTAGGATAGGCAAAGTACGGAAGATGAGAGGGGTGAAGAATCGAAGAATAAAAGAGGGGTTCAGCAAGGAGCTCAGTTGTGGAATCAGGTGGAGAACGAGAGAGAGGGAGGGAACGAAGGAAAGTTAGAGCTTCACGGTAAACTGGGGGAAGTCGAATGAGGGTGCGGGGTCGGTGGTCCATGAGTAGTAAGGAGAGAAAAGAAAAGTTAGGGTTGCTCGGGGAGGCGATGACGTCCCTAGCTAAAACGGCATCTGGTACTGGCGACGTGAAGAGACGGAGAAAAGTAGTAATTCTGACCGCCTTGTAGTACTGCTGTGTATCAATGAGTCCGATGCCGCCGTGATCCGGAGGGAGGCAAAGCTTTGTGACACTGATCCAGTGGTGGCAGGTCCATATCAGAGAAGTAAGACATAGGGTAATTTCATGAAGGCGGAGTTTTAGAGACTTGACACCAAGCCAAGAGTGTGTGCACAAGGAGATCAGGTAAGTTCGAGAGAGACGAGCTCTCTGGAAGAATGATGAGCAGAACTGGGCTCTCCTCCAGGAGGCAGTTGACCTGACCAAGCGTGGTTGAATAGCATTCCACGTGTAGAGGGGGGCAGCTTGCAAGGAACCAAGATGAACTCCAAGGAAGCGCTGTGAGATGGACGACCAGCTTGCTCCCCAAGGGGTGTCGACACGATGTGCCCATGAGCCGCACCATAAACCAGTGCTTTTAGATGAGTTGAGCGCTGCACCGGAGCATGAGGCATAAGCTGCGAATAGACGTTGGAGACACGGAAACTGTGAGTCATGACGGATGCAGATGGTGACATCATCTGCGTATGCAACAGAGGTAGTGGCATGATGTCTTGTGCAGGCAGAGAGTGGTGGCAGAACTGCTTTAAAGGATTGGTGTACAGAGCGGAGGAAGGGTTCAATTGCGATTGCAAAGAGTTGTCTGGAGAGTGGGCAACCCTGCCGCACTCCCCGGCGGAAGGGAATAGGCGCTGTGAGAAAGGTGGGCAGCTTGACCTGGAGAACGGCGTCTTGATAGAGTGAGAAAAGAAGAGAGACGAAGGAAGGAGGAAAACCGAAGTGAAGGAGTGTAGCCGATAGATAGGAATGTGAGATATTATCAAAAGCGGATTGTTGGTCAAGAGAGAGAAGGGCGAGGGGTTCAGAGCGAGATCGGGCAAGATGGATTAGATCATTTAGTAGATGGATGTTATGAGAAAGTGAACGGCCGGGAACTGTGTAAGTTTGATTTGGGGAGAGAATGTGAGTGATAATGGGGTTAAGGCGTTGGGAAAGAAGTTTAGTATAAAGTTTATAATCTAGATTTAAGAGGGAGATAGGGCGCCAATTCCCCAGGTCAAGGAGATCACCTTTCTTAGGGAATAGTACAACATATGCTACTGTGAATCGCCTTGGTAGAGGGGAGTGATTGAAAGCAGCAGAAAGTGCAGAAAAGAGAAATGGTAGAAGGAGAGGTAGAAAGGTTTTATAGAAGAGGAAAGTGAGGCCGTCCGGACCCGGTGCGGCCCTAGAATTTAAAGAAGAAAACGTAGAGGATAGTTCAGAGAACGTGGGAGGAAGGAGGAGGGAAGAGGCAAGATGGGGAGGAACTTGTGGTAGGTTAGAAAGAAGTGATGCCAAAGCTGAAGAGGATGGCGGAGGAGATTCACAGAACTTCTCTGTATAGAACTTTCGGACCTGGGAACATAGAGTGAGTGGATCATCAGACACCTCTCCAGATGCGAGGCGAAGGTGCCGAAGTGAATTCGATGCTGTTCGTGTTTTTTCCATGGATGTAAGGAAATCGTAATTGGATGCGTCTGGCGATAGATGTTGTAGCCGGAGACGTCGTAGAGCTTGTTGAGCCAGAGGAAGGAGGATTGATCGCAGTTCTTCTTGATAGTGGCAGAAGAGAGGATCACTTAGGCTTAGTATGGAGAGCATGGAACGGACATGGTTGAGACGCATGTTTTGAAGCGTTTTTGCTTTAAAAGAAAGTTTGCGAACGTGGAGAACGAGTTGCTGTTTAATGTCCAACCAAAAGTCAGACCACAAGGAGCTGATTGAAGTTGAGGTCGTTTGTCCTCAAGGAAGGAGCGTACTGAAGTACAGAAGTCTGGATCTGTAAGAAGAGTGTCGTCAAGAGTCCATGGACGAATTGTACGGGGTTGTGCTGGAACTGCTTGAATAATAAGAACGATGGCACAATGGTTAGAAGAAGCTGTAGGAGTGATAATAGATTCTGTCACAGCTGTAAGCAGAGTAGATGAATCGTAGTATCTGTCAAGGCGAGCTGTGTACGGATTTTGATTATGTTGCGAGCGCCAAGTATGTACAGTCGATGAAGGATGGAAGTGACGGTGAACATCAATGAATGAGTTGTCGGAGACCACTGACTGAAGAAGATTCACCAAGTTAACACGGCGTTCTCTGGTGGAAGGAGATCGGTCCAGGGTAGGATTCAGAGTGCAATTGAAATCCTCCAATTAAAACATGATCTATGGGAGGAATGCGAGACAAGGCACGACGAAGGCGAGTAAAAAGTATTGTCAAGTGGGTTGAAGAGCTTGGAATATAAATATTAAATATATGATAAGATGTGGAAGCTATGGTGAATGATGCACACTGTAATAGGTCTCGACATAAGTTTCGAACCGAAAAAGAGGTGATTATGGAGTTGAAAGTATGGCGGATACCTATAGCTAGACCACTATGGGATGATAGTTGGTAGGCGTGGTGAAATGTGTAGTTCCACTGGCGCCATCGTGAGAATATCGTAGTGGATTGGCAATTTGTCTCTTGTAGTAAGAGAAGATCAGCTCCTAACGGACTGAGGTCTTCATGTACCAAGGCATTAGAAAATGGGGATGCAAATCCCCTGCAATTAAGAGATACAATCTTGAAGACTTTTTTCCATTAATGCTTGCTGAAGAGCCTTCACAACAGGAGGAAATGATTTGAGTCGATTAAAATAGGTTTTAGCCCACGGATGTTCCTTGCGAAGGCGGGAGATGCATTGATTAAGGACTTGGATCTGATCAAGCACTAGAGGGAGAAACGATGCATACTTTGAGAGTAAAGCATACGTTGTGGAGTGGTCTGTCTTATGTGACAGGTATTGATGTAAATCTTTAAATGAAATCGGCCCAGTAGGAACCGAGCCATCCTTAAGGTATTCGACAAGATCCTCAAATTTAAGAGGAGGCTCTTCGTCGGCCTGGACAGAAGAGGTAGCAGCCTTTGATGGTGAATTCTTTCGAGAGGCACTACCAGTACGGGGAGAGGTACGGGGTGATGCGGCATTCGGCTTCTTCGGTAGGCGTCTTCGAGAAGAACCACGACGTTTCAGCGAAGGCTCAGTTGAGCTCTCATCAACTCGAGATTCGCGGCCAGAAAATCCGTCATCAGCAGATTTAGAAGTATCGATGATAAGGGCAGTGGAGAAACCCCCTGAAGGGGACTCCGCTACAGAATGACGACGCATGGGAAGCGAACAATTAAGTGAGGGAAAATCCAGTTGCTGGTCGAAGGATAAAGGGTCCGTAGACACGCGTTGACCAACTCCTGCAGTCGACTTTTGTGAAAGTTTCGATTCTGAAGCTTTCTGTGCAGTGGAAGAAGGTGTTGCTCGGCTCAGAAGAGGGACAGAAGTTGTAGGAGAATTATTAGGAGCCTGTGAAGCTAGATGTGGGCAATGCACACGTAAATGATTCTCTCCGTGGCAAAAAGCGCAGTGGAGGAAGGTAGTCACTTCAATTCTCCTACGTTGCTGTCCACAACGAACGTTGAGCACCTTTGGGCAGGCGAGCAAATGTTCATCAGATGGAAAGATTACTCTTGCACTTCGGCGAAATCCCCCTATGGATTTATCGTCTGGATCTCTCGGCGCGGCTGAAAGAGTAGTAACTGGCCCAACAACTCGGCCGAACTTACTGAGTACAGTGCACAGCGCAACGTCTGACACCTCAGGTGGAACCGGATAAAATGTAACCTGGATTGGACGCTGAGAGACAGGTTCTGGTAGAAGATGGACGTCTTTGAGGGACAAACCTTCTGTCAAGACAAAATCCGCATGCTCTTTAAGAGCAAAGTACACCAACACAGCTCGAGGTTTTCGAGCCATGTGAGTAATACTGGCTCCAGCTGGAAGTATCTGCTTGAGAGCCATACTATATTCTTTCAACGTTGTGTCTGGGAGCGCATCAAAACACACTCCGAAGTCCATTCTAGAATAGAATTGTTTTCCCGCTGGGGAATCTTCGGGAATATCTATGGTGGCAGTAATGCCATCAACAATGACGTACGAGTCTGGTAAGACTTCTGCAACAAACTTGGAAGGAGCTTTTGTTCTAGTAAGAGCGGCAGAGTATGCCCTAGGAGCAGGACTCGAGCGTGAGGGCTGCAACGCAACCGGCTGTTTGAACGGAGTTGAAGTAGAGGGTAAATTAGCAGCGCTGTCAGACACATCCATGTCTTCACTTAAAGCAACAGAGGGTTGCGCTGCACTGACGTCACTGGTCGAAGCAGGGCAAGAAGCTTGAGCTGTAGTTGAGGAGTCACTTTCCACTTCTAGTGGTTGGGTGACGTCACCTACAAGCATTGGAGGAGATTGGTCTCGTGTCGAGGAGGAGGAGGAGGCGGCAGGAAATGCCTCACTGATATGGGCGTGGACATCGCTCTTATCAGCAGCAGCCGCAGCCATTGTCAATGACGAGGGCTACCTGAGAAATCGACCAGCTCGGTCGACAATTCAAATGATGATAACAGAAAAAATAAACTACTCACCAACTTGGGAGATGTATCAAAACAAAGCACAAACCTTCAGCTCGAAGGAACACGAAAGGAAATTGACGAACCACACGATAAAACACACTAAATAGGCACACAACACGGAGCTCAGAAAAACGTGACTTAGGCCAAAGGTGGACCGACACCGTACTAATGTATGTCAATAACTGCTCTGTTGTGTTTCTCTTCTAGGTGTCCTGTGACTTTTGTCAATACAGTTTATAGTGTGTTACCGTAAGAAATTGGGTACTTGAAGTGTTGTACGGTTGGTTGTATGATGTCTATGCAGCAGTCTGTGGACTGCTTACACAAAGCTATTATAGCTATGAAGAGGAAAATTTATATTCAAGGGTTTGCGAAATTATATACTGGTGCAGTACACATCACTTCTTAAACATAATTGAAAGTCGTTGTCTGTTTTAAAAAATCTCCGTTTCCAAAACATTCTGTCGGCTCGAAAAATCACGATGCAAAAAAAAAATGAAATTTATGATACGTCCTCCTACAGAAAAATAAAATTATTATACACCTACTCAGAAAAAAAGCTGCAACAGAAAATAAAATGACTAAATTGACTCGTATTAACAGCGAAAAACCTTTCACCATCGCGCGATTCGAGTCAGTTAAGTGTTAATTATCTTTCTAGGTCAGTCGATAACGTGCTTCCTTGGCGTTGAAAACGTACCTGGTTCGAGCTACAGCAGACGCCAAACAAAGGGGTTCGTTCATTTTGTACACCCACCAGGGAAGAATCTCTGCTGGAAATTTTGAAAATGAATGTTCTGTAAACGGAAAAAACAAAACGGCCTTTTTGGAAATAAATGGAATTACAACGGAAAATCTGTCAAAAATACTGAAGTTAGAAATGGAAAAATTTAAAATGGAAATTTCGTTAAAAGAAGAAGACCTACCGGAAACTTTGCTGCAGGTAATAGGAATTTTCTTATTCATACTACTTATTTTTTGCAGTGCTAGAGAACATGATAGAAATTTATTTTCTTCGTTAGCAGTGTGAAGACGAAGAAAAATACCCTCCATCACCTTCGATACATTTTCTGTATTCCGGTAAATATCAGAAACCTACGTGATATTAGGCAGAGATTATAATTTTTCTAATTTGCATGCAGCGGCATGGTGTTAATTTCATTCTTCCTTTAAAATGTTTAGCATTTTGTTATTATGTAGAAAATAATTCCCACAAAGCGTCTCCACTAGCTATTTTTATTACCTTACTCTTTATTTCACCACATCGGTGACCAAGTGATCAGGAGCAAAATGTTCTGAGAAGACGTCCAATCTGGGTGTGGGGGTAGAGTCCCGGATGAGACATGACTATAAGACGCTGGTTTCTCCCCTTCTCTAAAACCAGCGGTCCCAAATTAAGAACAGCTGACTGAGTTACTGATGGCGGTCATTAAACTCTGAAATAAAATAAAAATAGCATTACTTGAAAACATCGTGGACGGTGCATTCCCCTGTATCAAAGTGCATGAGTGGCTACATAAAAAAACATCGCTAATGCGTAAATACATATCACAAGTACACTTATCTACCATAAATATCCGGACACGTACATATTTACAATTCACCAACTTACTGCCACAATGTTTCTGTTGTATGGGCCTTCTAGTTAGAGCTCAGCATTCATAGAGTTATCAAAAAGGACTAATGAGCTCAAGCTGAACCTTCATAAATATCTAATCACCATCACGCTCTTTCTACTGAACTTCATTGTCTTGACGATAGGTTCCAGCAGGTAGTTTTCTACTGGCAGCCACGGAACCCAGGAGCGATCATCAGATTGATAGTATACTCATCGTCAAAAAAGTAGTTGCCCCCAGAAAGAAGTGTCACTTTGAAATACTATTTGGGAATACGGTAAGGGTTACCAGGAACAATAAATGATTAAACATTGAGACTGATATGGGGAGCATTTATTGAGCTACACGCCAATAACTAGTGTCTCTCAGCATGACTTCGAGCCTCCATGTTTGTTCACACTCATGCCAAACGTCTCGGCATTGAGTTGTACAGGGTCCTAATGGTTTCCTGCGATCAGCCATCCCATGTAGCTTGAATCTCCTCACGCAATTCCTGCAGATTGTGCGGTAGGGGTGGAGTGTGGACAGCGTATCCAATAGCATCCCACATATTTTCAATCGGCGATAGGTATGATGATACGTCTGGCCATGGCAGAGTGTAAGTGCCTTGAAAGCAAGCTCTCGAGACAGCAGCAGTATGCGGAAAAGCGTTGTTCTGTTGGAAAATCGCACTGAAGTGAGCTTTCAGGAAAGCTAGGGCCACTGGTTGCAGGACGTCATTAACGTCATTAAAGTGTCTGTAATGAACACCAAATGTGATCTCGCATTGTACACAATTGCACTCCACCTCATAACACCAGGCCTTCTGGACGTATGACGCTCGACAACAAACCGTTCATCTAGGCGATGACCAAGGTGCCTCCACACACGTATTCGATAGTCGTGTCCTTCAAGACAAAAAAGCGGGACTCCTCACTGAAGATCACCCGCTGCCATTCTGAATGGCACCATAAAGTCTGGCACGCCACCACTGCAGTCTTTGGCGACGTTGCACTGTTGTTAACGGCAGTCGTCATAACGGTCTGTGTGCGTGTGGTTCTAAGTCGTGCAGCCGCTCTCTCTGTCAATTGTGCTGGTACTAATCGGACGATGCATGAAGGGCAAAGGGCACCCCTGCTCGATGAATATCCTCAATCGTGGCTTCTGTGTCACTCCGTGCATGTCGAACATCCCGTCGGTCCTCTCTCGCTCTTTGTGTTTCGTCTAGGTCTCCCAGATGTTTTCTGTCGCTGATGCTTACCTTGTTCTATCCACTGCCGCCAACAGCGGGCTAAGGTAGTATCCGCACGACCGGTATGGCGCACAGCGTGGCAATAAGACCATTCCGGAGCCCGAAGATGCAGCCCCCTTGAACTCTTCCAACTGCTCGAATTGATTCCGAACTTTTCTCGGAGGCATATGTCACTTGCAACGCATGCAACCAACACAACAGCACGAGTCAGAATGGCAAGCACGCGCAACAAAACGACTTTATAGAGACGGTCAGTCACAGCGCTATATCCCCTCTTTGTCTGTGCCACATGCGTGGCCGAGCGTGATACTTGAATCACTTGCACGTCTCACGATGACAAACCTACCCACCAAGTTCCGTTCCTGTCGGTTGCTTCCTTCTGGGTGCAACTATTTTCTGACGATGAGGGTATGTACCATGCCTCGTCAGTCCAAAGCACAGCTCTCCATTACAGTCCAAGATCGAGGTGCCTTACACCACGCTAATTGGCAAGCGGCATTATTCAAAGTGATTAGCGGAATGTAGATGGATGCTCGACTGTGATAAGCCACATCAGGTACCATCCTACACTCTGTACTGACAATAACATCAGTCGCAACAGTCTCACATACACGATAATATCAAAGGTTTTCGGACACCAAAATATTTTGAAACAAATGATTTTATTGCCTGTATTAATGGCTAATCGGCCCACCTTTTGTTTGCATGACGGCGGCAACACGTCGATGCATGATGTCAACCGATTTTCAGTAGGTCTCAGCAGGAATGGCTCGTCATTCTTCCTGAAAGCTTCTGCCAGACTGGAGAGCAAAGACGGTCGTTGTCCTCGCTCTAGTTCATCCCGGAGGTGTTCTATGGGATTAAGATCAGGACTCTGAGCAGGGCAGTCTAACAGTTCCATCTCATTTTCAAGAACACAGTCCTGCACAAGCTGTGTAGTATGGCAGAGAAGTCGGTCTTGGAAGAGACAACGGTCATTTCCAGAATCCTTCCACATTGTTGGTAGGTCAGAATTATCCAGAACGTCGAGATACACTTCACATTTCATGGTTTATGGTATAATAACCAACGGGCCGAGTCCCATCCACGAACAATAACTCCATACCTCGATGGAGTCTCCTCCAAACTAAGTTCGAAGAACACAGTCCGACGAAAATCGTTCGCGCCAAATTCAAACATGCACTATCAGATTGGAAGAGTAAAGCCGTGACTCATCACACTAAAGAACAGCTTTCCAGTAGCAAAACAGTCCAGGAGTGATGGGAAGCACACCACACCGAACCTACCTTCGCTTTCGCGGTAGTGACGTGTGTCTTGTGTGCCACCCATCTACCATAACAACTCACACACTGTGCAACTCTGATAGGATAGTTATGGTACTAGACGAGCCATTACAAGCTTTTCCTACTTCAGCAATGATGGAAACCTCAGAGGAAGAATGAGATTTCTGAACATTTCTGGCCATGCATCTTTTGTCGCGTTCCGTTAGTTCTTTTCTGACTTCCTGAACGTTTTATTGCTGTAGTTGCACTGTTCTGCTTCCATCTCTTCAGAACACCACTTAGTCTATTTTGGTAGGTTTAGTTTACGTAGCTGTAATGTTCTTTATGGAAACCTTACTCAAATGACATCCTATGACGAGCCCACGCTGGAATTCGGAAAGTTCATGTCCACGCGGCATGTACGCTTCACAGTTACTGATAACACGACAGAGCATGTCATCTTTATATACCTACCTCCCCACTCACAGCGCACCTTCCTGCGCAACCGTTCTTTGAATTTACGGTAGTGTCCGAATACTTTTGATAATATAGTATACAGTTTGCGTGATTTGGACAATGTTGTTTTGAGTTCCGAGCGTACAGTCCTTTACCCCTTTAACGACCATGACCCTAAACTTTTGTATCACTCTAAACACCCTAACGCAGTTTTGTCTGTTGGTTCGCTTCTTTGTTTAGTAACAATAATGATGACCGAATGTGACTCCTAGTGATCGCTCATAGGTCATGAAAGGTAAAGATAGGAAATCTGACTCACTCTGGAGAGGCGTTTCGGGAGGCTATGGTCGTTTGCATGTACGGACTGTAACGTATACTCTATATTCACTTTCCTTTTGATTTTACTATCTCTGGTTATTTTATTTTACTATGTAAATTATCTTCTTACTGAACGAAATATTATTTCACCCGATGAATGAGATCTGGCAATGAGTGTAAGTCATGGCGTGGTGGTAGCTAGTATATAGGCGCGTTCATGGAGACTTAGGGAGAGCTTTTGTTGTTGTTATGAGAGAGCGTTGTTGTTTACGGAGAGCGTTGTTGTTTACGGAGAGCGTTTGTAATACGAGGAGAGATTCTTCATTATTGTAAAACAAGTTGTGTGTGTGCTTTAGATGACCAAGAGTCTTATAATAAAGAAGTTGCAGTAAGTTAGTTTTTCTCAATTCATAGTTTTTGTCAGACCTCTGTCTGGCTGTTAGGTTTATAACATTAGTTACTTACCATAAATAACCAGCGTTAAGACTTTATTCTCGTTCGTAATTAACTAGTAACAACCATTTTGAGTTCACTATTTTGAAGCTTAGTACAAGTATATCATTAGCTAGCTAATAGGAAGAGCATCATTCATATTAATTAGCTTAGCGGAAGCAAAATAAAGCTAATTCATTATAGGACGTTTCGGGCGTTATGGTCGTTAAAGAGTTAAAGAGCGTTCCTCTTGTCACGTTCTGTTAGCTTTGGAGATTTACTGAGTCGTTTCTTCGTAGACCCCAGCCGACTGCCATTTATTACATCACCAACCGCTGAATAAGAGATTTTCAGTGCCTCGGAAAAGTAAAGAACGAAGCGTTTGCTTATGTGGTATCCTACTACCGAGCCCAGCTGGAAATCAGCTAACATTATCATTGACCCATGCATCTTGCATTCATAGTAATGTTATTGTCTCACCATTATTCTAGAAGCATATTTATTGTTGGCGGCGTGGCATGATTCTTTGGTTGATCCTAATTCATTATCAGTAGAGAGGTGTCTATATGTTAATGGTAGTTAGTGTATTAGCGACAGATACTGACGGTTCTAATCAATGCACGATATAGACTTCAATGCATTGTGACGGTTTTCAATTTAAATCTCTTAATACACTGGTGATGAAACCAACGTTACAGATAATGTTGCTACGGAGTGAGAAAATATGACTTGCATAATATATGAGGCTTCTTGCTCGGAAAATTATGCATTCTCTGCTAGAGTAGATAGAAAACGAAGTAATCTATAACTGTAGGAGGCTTTCTTAAGTCTTTTATCGAAATTCGTCATAAATCAGATATATGAATCCTTACTGTAATCACTGTTTTTCTTTTACGAAAATTTTTATTAAAGCGCAACTGGTTTCAATTCAAAATGTCTGTCACTAATTCAGCACACTTATTCAGTTCTTGAACCACAACACTTCAGAAAGCTTCTCTTCTAGGAGTTGATGATAAAATTTAAAACAGCTCCTCTCTTTCATGCGGATTGGACTCAAGAAAGACATCATTTCCTCAATGTCATTTTTTTCATAAAGAGATTAAGGAAAATATATAGAAAATAGTCATTTCTACACAAATTATGGGGTCTTAAAATGCAAGATTTTTGTGCATCTGCGTACGCTGCTGAGAAACACAGCATACTAATAAAAGTTTTCGTTGCCAACACCAATTCTTAGGATTACAAGCAGCGATCTCTATTTTGGAACAGCTGGTTTTGAAGGAGGTGGAGGCAGAAGGTATTGTGGGGCAGTCGCATCTCTCATGCCTCTTCTTAGCTTAGAAACGAGAATAGCTCAGTCGACTGGCCAGAAACCAGCACCTTTGACAACGCAGCCAACAGAAATGCACGTCTTTAGTTGTAAGGTGACATAGCCTAGGAGTTAGAAAAAAAGCCATTAAAACAATGGAACACCTTCCTGCTGATAGATTGATCAGAGATATTGGTTCTTGATAATGCCCCGAGCTTTACCCGGGTTTGAATTTGCAAAAAAGCCGTGGGTGGTGTTCTTGTCATACTGCGATCGATCCCTCTCTTCCTTGTAACCAGTGTCCCCAACTTTGGCATGCCAAACACTTATATTGATAGATACTGATGGTCCTTTTCAAATTTCGAGAAATATACACTGAAGAGCAATTAAATTAGAGACAGCTGGCGTTATGCAAATGTAGCGCTGTGGGCGGCCATGTAAACGGAAACGACATGACGTATGCAGCGATCCGATAACATAAGGAGTGATGCGATGGGAATCAGTAAGAGTCGGACGCAGTATGGTTAAGAAGAAGGATCTAAGCGCATTTGATCGTTGGCAAATTATCGGGGCCCGGCGAACGGGGTCACTGCATCTTGGAAGTCGTGCAGGCACTGGGATTTTCACGAGCCACTGTGTCACTGGTGCACGGTGAGTACATCGAATCCGGGAAAACCATCCCTGCAAGGGCCAACTGCCGTGAACAACAGCGTGTGGATGAGCGGGGTCATCGTTGGCTAGCTCACATTGTAACAGCGGATAGACAGGCCACAGTGCAAGAAATCACTCAGCAATTTACCGATGGTGCACAAAAACGTGTAAGCAGCCACACCATCCAGAACCATTTCCTCGCTATGGGGTACAAAAGCCATCGTCCCACGAGGGTGCTGCTGCTGACTGCACATCACAGGGTGCAAAGATTAGCATGGACGCGGAAACATCGCCACTGGAACCTAGACATGTGGAAAAATGTTGCCTGGACTGATGAGTCGAGATTCACGTTGGTACATGCGGATGGCAGGATACGAGTACGGTGCAAACCAAATGAAGCGATGGATCCTTCTTGCCAGCAGGGTACTCTTCAAACTGGCGGGGGTGGCCTTCTCGTCTGGGGACTGTTTACGTGGACTTAAATGGGACCCCTGGTACGTGTGACATCGTCTCTCACAGGTCAACGTTACCGGGATATCCTGGACGACCATTTGCTTCCGTTTGTGCGTCTTCAACATCCCACTGGGGACCTCATCCTGCAACAAGACAATGCAACGTGCCATCGCTCCCGAATTGTATCCGAATGGTAGGATGAACACTCCACTGACGTAACTTCGCTTCCTTGGCCAGCTAGGTCACCTCACTTCAATCCCATCGAGCACATCTGGGATGCCATCGAGAGAGATGTTCGAGGCTCTGCCCCCCCCCCCCATCAAATTGTCACGAACTGTGGGAGCTTGTTCAGAGGTCGTGGATCCGTATGACTTCCCAACGCTTCCGGTGTTTTGTTGAGTCCATGCCGAGACGAATCGCCGCCGTCATCAGAGCGAAAGGTGGTGCTACACTTTACTAGACAGATATCTCTAATTCAATTGCTCTTCAGAGTATATACGAGGGTTCTAACTAAAGTAACGCAAAAGTGGGCATAACGTTTTTATTAACTGACAAAGTCGTTCAAATTTCACATGCTGGTGGAGTAACTCTTCTTCTATAGTAACCCTTCTTTTTCACTGCACGTAAATATAATGGATTCCAAGCAGAAGCAACGTGCACTCATTGCGTTCCTGACGAAGGAAGTGTGCAGGCTATCTGACATCCACAGAAGGCTAGATAATGTTTATTCAGGTGACACCGTTGACAAGATCAATGTACAAATATGGACGAAGAAGTTTAAAAAAAGAGAAATCAGCATTGAAGAAACACCACGCAGTGGGTGGCCATCATCTGCAACCACTGACACGAATCATCAGCAAGTGGATGAACTGATTCGCGCGCGGAGAAATGATTCACAATTCGTGAGCTTGTCGCACAACTGGACTGTGGTCACAATGCCATACAGTAGATGGTGGAAGATTTAGGGTATAGGAAAGTGTGTGCAAAGTGGATACCTCGGCAGTTGACACCCGATTGGAAGGAGAGAAGGTTGAAAATCAGCTCGGATTTGCTGGAAGCGATTGAAGCGAAGATAGACACGTGTTTTTCAGATTTGCTGACAGGGGATGAAACGTGGGCGTATCTTTACTATCCGGAAACGAATAATCAATCCATGGAACGGCGTAACAGCTCTTCACCAAGCCCTAAGACGTTCAAGATCCAGCGATCAGCACAGAAAGTCATGGTGACTGTTTTTCGAGATGACAGGGGTGTCATTCTTTTGATTTCCTGGAATGTGGCCGTACTGTGACCAGCGAGCGGTACATTGAGACACTCAATAAACTTAGAAAAGCCATAAGGAGGAAGAAACCGAACAAAAATATGAAAAGGGTCCAAATTCACCATGACAGTGCGAGACCACACACATCTTTGGCAACAAATCAGGCAATCAGCAAATTAGGCTGTTCAGTGATCCGCCATCCACCGTACAGCCCAACTCTGCCGCCTTTCGACTTCTACCTTTTTGGTCCAATAAAGGACAGTTTCCGAGAGCAACGATTTTATGACACAGACGAAGCGAAAGTGGCTGGGAAGAAGTGGGTACAAGAGTTCACACCTGTATTTTTTTTTTCAAAGAGGATTCGAGTGTTGGATTGTAAATGCATCGCTTGTGATGGAGACTATAATGAGTAGTGCTTTTGTATAGAGGAAGAGATGTTCTCCCAACATGTGCAATTTGAACGATTTCTCTAAGTTAATTAAAAAGTTATGCCTACTTTTGCATTACTTTCGGTACAACCGTCGTACATTTATGAAAATGCCTTCGATTCCATAAAACCATCAGCAGCCCTGTTGTCTTTTATATCCTGCGGTATTGAAGATGTATACATTAACTTTATTAATAGCATCTATAAAAATGCAAGTGCAAAGGCTCGACTGGTCGAAGCCACAGCACTTATATAATATATCCCAAACTCTTCAATGATACCTTGCAGAAGTTCATTCAATCATTGAACTAGGACGACAAAGAGATAGAGATTAATGGCAATCATTTACCTCACCATCGGTTTGTTGATGACTCAGTCATTTTTGAAGGAACTGCGGAGTATGATCTAGAATATTAATGGCAAGAATAAAGAAGTGGGATTAAAAGCAAATTTTAACAAAACAAAATTGGGGTTAATGCTTTTACAAAAACTGGAGATTTATCTAGTGATGGAGAAAATCTAAAGGTAACCGATACCTACATTTACCTTGGGCAACAAATATCAAACGAAAGCCACATTAACGAAGAAATTAATCGGCGTATAAAACTTGAGTGGAGAGCATTTGTAAGGAACAGTGCAATTTTCAAGAACAATTAATCATTATGTCTTAAAAGAAAAGTGCTTAATCAATGCATTCTTGCAGTTCTTATGTATGGAGCAGACACATGCTAAAACAGATGTACAGAGACTGCAGGCAACTACAAGAAGCATGGAGAGGTTAGTGTACTCAGAAAAGATAAGAAAGTGAACTCGTGGACCAAGAAATGGACAAGAGTGGCAGACATCACAATCAAAATTAAATCCCTGAAATGGCAACAGACTAGCGAAATATGCCAGAAGAACTGACCACGGATGGGCAACTGAAATACCAAACTAGATGGAAGCAGAAAAACACCCATAAGAAGACCGGGTGGAAATGGGTGGAAGATATTCGAAGCCTTGCTGGAGTAACGTGGAAGAAACTGGCTCAAGACATATAGTTGGGGAAGAAACTTGGGTAGACCTTCACCCAGCAGGGGATTGATAATGGTTGATGAAAATGATAATGATATACCCATGTACTATAATTACTTTATTTTCTTCATCAATGAAACTTTGAAATTTATGCTGTTGATGCAATAACGGCTGAAACATTTTCTTAATTTTGTTTCTTTCTCAGAAAGCGCACCAACATTTCACGAGACGTTCTCAGAACAGACCCTCCGCCCAGGTCCACAAGTATCCCTTCAATGTATTGCATCGGGGACGCCATTGCCCCAAGTCACGTGGTCTCTTGATGGCTACCCAGTACCTGACAATGATCGAGTGCGTGTTGGAGACTACGTGAGCAGAAATGGTGATGTCATCAGCCACGTGAACATATCCAGCGTCCGAGTGGAAGACGGTGGACTGTATAGCTGCGTGGCGCGCAATGACGTTGGGGAACTGCGTCATTCTGGAAAGCTGAACATCTACGGTGCTCCTCTTATACGTCCCATGCCGGATCTATCAGTCGTTGCTGGTGAAAACATGGCTGTGCAATGCCGCGTAGCTGGCTATCCTGTGGACGAAATCGGTTGGGAAAAAGGTAAGTAACATGCAAACAACTAATACGTACACAGGAGCACACACCCTTGTACATCGAGTTTCTTACTAACACTAATAGCATGTTATTGAAAAATACACAGTTTGTTATTGCCAGACGAGTTATAAAAATTTACGGAAAAGTATCGTTTTGTATGTTGTTCTGCACATATCATGCAGGAAATGGCCGGTGGTTATTGCTGCGTGCATTCACATACATTACAGATCAAAAACAACTCTATTTTCGTAAAAAAACAAAAAAAAAGACCATACCCACACAGCACAGAATCTTTCGTATATGTTACAAGTACGTAGCAATGAAACATCGACTTTTCACATACGTTCCGCATTTTTTTTTTTTAATTGGAGGTTTAACGACCACCGTGAGCAACTCAATGGGCTATAAGCAGTCGCCCGTCCCTAATTTAGGGTCACTGGTTCCAGAGAAGGGATAGAGCCAGTGCCGTAAGACAAACACAACATCCATGCCTCGGCGGGATTCGAACCCGGACCCCGTTGGGACGAATGATCAGAAGCCATCGCTTAGACCACTGCGTCACCGGGGCCCCCGTTCCGCAATGTTTCAAAAACCTTACAGTTACGTCAAAATGTCCTCAAACGTTACATAACTTTGAAACGGAATGGATACGTACAGTGAAAGGTCTTTGTAACTTCC
The DNA here is from genome assembly GCA_039090855.1 of Macrothele yani. Classification (NCBI taxonomy): domain Eukaryota; kingdom Metazoa; phylum Arthropoda; class Arachnida; order Araneae; family Macrothelidae; genus Macrothele; species Macrothele yani. The sequence continues at coordinate 20,858,444 of CM077029.1, forward strand.
TTCATGATTCAACATACCAACTTCATGCTACTGTTACGTATTTGAAAGAAATCTGTGGCATCATCATATTACTGTTACGTGATATTAGAGGATTTCTGTAACAAAGGAATCCGTCCACGTTCTGCCTCAAGGACGGATGTGGTCGATTCCTGGTCAATCGTGACGTCAGTCGCAGTCATTTTTTTCACGTGATCTGTCCGACCATTTTTTGTCCGCCATTTTCTCTTTGCGTTCAGCCATAACATTTTATGTGCCACGTGGTCTTACCGAACATGTTTTGTTCGCCATTTCTTTTTACCTCCCCACATGTTCTCACCGATATCTTTTGTATGCCATTTAGTTTTTCCCCATCAGGAAATTTTACGGTGTGACATCTGGACGCTGGGGAAATTTTCTTTTCAAGGAAATACAAACCCTCGAAGATCACGCTAGGCTGGAACCCCTGTCCAGCGGGTTTCTAGGCAGATGCATTGTCCCACACGGCCACGGGTCACCTCGCTCTTACAGCGTTCTGTAGGAACTAACGAGAATAGGCATACATTATTTTTTTTTCCATAGATCATTTTATTTTTCTGTGGGATGAATTAAATTTCTTCATGATTAATCAACGAAACGTACCTTTTAATGTATGCCTTAATCTATTTTTTCTAAATGTTTTGCGAATACGTTATTTAATAGAAATACATTTTTATTCCATAGATCATTTTATTTTTCTGTAGGATGACTTAAATTTCTTAATGATTAATCAACTAAATGTATCTTTTAATGGATATCTTACTCTATTTTTTTTATAAACTTGCGTAGTCGTTTAACTTCTCAATATAACATTATTTTTTTCTACCTTTACAAACTAACAACTACTTTTATTGAGACTTTTTTCTGATTCTAAACCAAGAAACGATCTAAGATATTATACACTGTCGTTAAAAACTTAAGGACGGACACTAGTGTACATTAACTAGCGCACTCGAGTACGACAGTATCACCAAAGAATAGCACATGGAACGACTACGAGAGTGCTTCGCTGAAATGGCATAAACGCGCATGCGCATGCACGCCGTTGCCAAACCAAAAATCTTAAATATCACCGGAATGTAAGTAACATCAAGGTAGCAATTATGTACAATGGAAACTATAAAACAGTAGTATCGGTGAATGTTATTTCTAACATAACCGTAATGTACAAAGATTTATGTTCCAAAATAGATGTTGCTGAAACGTAATTGTAAGATATCTCTGAAAGTGTAACGAAAATGAGAGATTGTAACATTATTGATACATATCTGAAACGTTTTGTGATGTATGGGTATTGGCCAAAAATGGAAGTTGCATACAAATTGCTCTTTACCTTACGTTACGTGAGTTTTTCCAAAAGGTTTTGCGCTTAAAGATGGGCTTTCTAACTTTGTTTCTTACGAATTATTCTCTGAGTTTGTCGTTTGTAACCTATACTTCAGCTGATTATCTATTATGTGTTACATTATATGATTTCATCAAGTCACACGATATTTTGTTTTCATTGTTCATAAAGCATTGTCATTCCTTCGTTCCATTCACTAAATCACACGTGATACTTATAAGGTCATCACCGAAAAGCAATACGGTAAACGAAATGGGTTTGTTTATATTCGGCGCCACATCCTTTAAGGCACATGTAGAACACCATTTCCACATATCATTCATAGAGTTGGCTGGTAAAACACAGGTCTTATCTCGCAACTAGACTGCAGAAAACTGAACAGTAATCTTGCTGTCGCAGTGGTTTAAGTGCTGGCTTCTAATCGTTCATCCAAACGGAACTGTGCCGGAGTTCCAATTGAATCACAGGCAGTGCTTGAAATGGAAATTTCGAAGTGCCGGTAAGCTCATATTTAGCTAAAAATCATCCGTAAAAAATACCTTTGCCAGACAATCTCCAAAACTGAAAGAGTAAAAACATTCCAGGAATAAAACCTCCTTTGTTTGAAAATGTAATTGACAATTCCGTGGAATACTATTGCTCCATAAGTTAAAAACGAAAACGGTCGATTTCATTTGGTTAGTTTATGGATCCTTTGGACACTACCTATTCTACACCGAGGACTAAGGATTGATTTGTTCATAACGAGGAGTCTCTACTCCGAGACAAACGGATTAACGAGACTTCTGAACCTCAGCTAATAATTAGTGATTCATCTGGACTTGAACTTTAAGGTTTCGAGCCGAGAAGATAACTCGCATCCAATAGGGATTTTAATGATGTATTGTAAAACGTCGGACCATCAGCATCTCCGCAATTACTATAGAATGAATATACTGTTTTAAATTAGTAGCAATCTCACCACTATCAAATAAAAAAGAGTCGAAGTGGAAAAAGTTTATACTCATTGCTACAAAACTAAAAATTGTGTTTAATTCATTACTCCCAATTCTTCATTCTATGAAGAAGCTCTTCAGATTGAATATATTAAATTGATGATATAATATAAATTACAGACATTTTTAGGGGGATGATTAGGGGCTTGGGCAAGATGTGATCATGCACTACGAGTAATTTCATTTCCATCCTTTGAATGATAGAACTTATTGCGCATGTGTACACCACTCCCCTACCCTTTACGGTTCTCACACAACTATTTCTCACGGGCGCGAGACACAGAAGATTTGTATGTTTAAGAATGCGCGCTCTGAAGGATTGAACTTATGGCTCATGTGTACACCACTCCCCTACTGTATACGTTTCCCACACAGCTACACTATCTACCAACAAGTAATTGGACACTCCTGCAATCGACGATATCTGCGGTCCTCATACACGTCACGGCCGCCGCCGTTAAATATCGTGAGGGAAACAACAACGCAACCAGTCGCATGCAATATCCCACGCAGATCGGAGCTCTCTGATTTCGAGAAAGGTGTAATCGTCGGGTATCACAGAAATCGCCGATCCATACGTCACATCCAGCGAGTTGAAGTATTCAAAATCGACAGTGGCCTACGTGATTGGCAAGTGGAAGATGAGAGGTGACTGTTGGAATGTGCCCCGACCCGGCAGTATCACAAAACTGGGAGTTAGAGACCGACGGGTGCTGCCCAGAGAAATTCGGAAGAACCGCACCAAATCGATGGGTCACAAACGCGAGGAGTTTCAACAGGCATCCGGGAGTGTTCTTTCGATGAATACCATCCGTAAGGAAGCCCATCTGCTCGGTTATCATAGACGTGCTGCCGCCCACAAGCCTTTGATCACCAAGTCCAATAGCGCTGCTCGGCTAACGTGGTGCAACGAACGTCGACATTGGACCGTTGAACAGTGGAAACAGGTTCTTTGGAGCGACGAATCAAGGTTCACCCTCTACCGTTTGGATGGCAGGGTCTGGGTTTGGCACCTGCCTGGAGAACGGCTGCTGCCGGAATGTATTGTGCCAACTGTGAAGTTCGGCGGCGGTGGAATTATGCTATGGGGGTGTTTCTCCTGGTACGGCACGGGACCCTTCGTCGCAATTCCTGGCAGACTCAACGCCGAGACCTACTGCACCATTTTGGATGACCATGTGCTTACTACGTTGTGGCAGTTTTACGGGGTGGACCCATGTTACTTTCAGGATGACAATGCCACTTGTCATGTTGCGAGGTCCACCCTGGCTTGGTATGGTGACAATGGGGTTAATCGAATGGACTGGCCTCAGCAGGGCCCGGACCTTAACCCTATCGAGCACCTCTGGGACGAGTTTGAGCGTCGACTTAAGGGGTGCCGCCACCGTCCAAAATCGGTGAAGGAACTGACCTGTCTTCTCCAAGTCGAGTGGAAGAAAATACCGCTAGCCGTCGTACTGCGCCTGGTTGAGGGTATGTCCCGGAGGGTCGCACCTGTAATCGCCGCTCGTAGAGGTTCCACCAACTTTTGAAGGTGAATAAACTTCGTTTTCCTTTGCTGTCACAGGTGTCCAATTACTTGTTGTGTGGTAGTGTATTTCTCAAGGGCACGAGGCACATAATGTTTGTATGTTTAAGAATGCGAGCTCTGAAGGACTGAAATTATGGCTCATGTGTACACCACTCTCCTACACTTTACGGTTCCCACACAGCTAGTTCTCAAGGACACGAGAAACATAAGGTTTCTGTGTTTAAGAATGCGCACTCGTAAGTCTGGGACAAAGGCAAATAATTTTTTTTAATGTAATTTCTGCAGTTCCTACAACTGAAATTAGGCCCGGTTTGTACATTCAAGGTAAAAAAAGTGCCGGTATGTATATTCTGAGTAAAAAGGTGCCGATATGTAAATTCCGGGTAAAAAAAAGTGCCGGTATGAAATACTAGGAAAAACGAAGTGCCGGTGTGAAATACTAGGAAAAACGAAGTTCCGGTGTGAAATACTAGGAAAAACGAAGTTCCGGTGTGAAATACTAGGAAAAACGAAGTGCCGGTATGCCATAACGGCCGATTTCAAGCATTAATTACAGGTGGTACGCTTGTCCTAAAACACTGACTGCTGTTCCTGGAACCAGTGGTCCCAAGACAGTGACGGGCGACTGTCTATCGAGATACTCAGGGTTGTTTTTAACCACAACATTCCCCTAAAGAAAAGAACAACACAGCGCTTGTGCTATCGATAAAGACCACTTAAGTTACACTGTCAGACGTTTTAGTTTTCCAGCAGAGTTCGTATATTCAGTTTTGTTTTTATGATACAAAACACTATTTTCAACTTCTTCTAGAGTCGCCTCGCCCCGGTGGTGCAGTGGTGTAAGCGCTGGCTTATGACCATTCGTCCGAGATGAGTCCGGGTGCGAATCTCAGTGTAGCTTGAATGTTGTGTTTGTCTTATGGCACTGGCTCTCTCCCTTCCCTAGAACCAGCCAGTGACCCTAAATTAGAGACGAGTGACTGCTTATAGCCCACTGAATTGCTCACAGTGGTAGTTGAAACTTCGATAAAAAACGGTCTTCGAGCACGTTTCGTACATGCGATTCATGTTCACGAAAAATGATAATTATAGAGGGAAAAAGTTTGCACAATACTGTCCCGGATTTACACAGTTGTTATTGAAAAATTACGGAACTGTATCGTTTTGTATGTTGTTCTACGCATATCATGCAGGAAATGGCCGGTGGTTATTGCTGCGTGCGTTCACATACATGACAGATCAAAAACAACTCTAGCATGAGCAGCACAATTTTTATAAACTTCTAGTTTTGAACCTGCTTTCGTGCAGCAAGTGTAAATTTTAGCGTTATTTTGCTCTGTGACTATAATAAAAGTTTTGTTCCTGAGATTTGAGTGACTAACTCTGTTGATTTTTTAAACAATTCACAGTTTGTGAATGTGAGATATGAGATGTAGTTCACGTGCTTAGTTTTTCAGGAGCACTATTACTCGAGTATTTCGCGTTATCAATCTTAAAAGCCTACTGTCAAAAAAAAAGTCCTTCATCCCCTTACCAATGTTTACAAAACTAAAGCAACGATTTTCTCTAATTCGTTATCTCCTTTAAAAATAAATATACAAATATCCCTTAATAATAAGAGAATTGATACAGTACTCGCATTCAATTACCTGGGAACTATAATAAATTTGAACCTCAAATGGAATATTCATATTGATTTTCTTTTAATTAAATCATCTAGAAATATTGGTATAGTAAGTAATATTCTGACTGATCTTACAACTAAAACATTTATCTCATTGTATTACACATTATTTCAAACTCATATTAATTATTTCATGCTATCTTGGGGATAAACGAATGACACACAACAATTTTAATAAATTACAAATTTTACGAAATAAAAATATTAGATTGGTTTATTTTAAATCACCGCCTAATACTCGACCTTTAATAAATTTTATAACAAAAGTATTTCCTAATAAATATAATATACTAACTATTACTCAGCTATGTTATTTTAATCTTGGTAAACACATGTTCAAACGAATTAAATATAATTCATATTCAGATCTATAAATACACATGCACATTCAGATTTTAATACACATGCACACATATTATGATCTTAATATATTTATATTCAGATCTTAATACACATGCGCCTTCTTACGAAACATGGAGTAAATTACAATTAAAACCTATTTTTCCAAAACCGGAATCAATGAAACTTACTCTAAGTTACAGATGTCCTCAATAGTGGAATTTTTTACCCCGTTACCTGACTAATTTGCATAATTTTAATTTATTCTAAAAAATTACAATTTTTTTCTTCGTCAATAATAAAAATAAAAATCGGTAAAACTCCTCCTGATTGTCTGGCTTGATGTGTCTACGTGTTGTTTCATTTGTTTTTCTATTTCGGTGGGCTATATCAGGCCATTTTTGGCCATTTTTCCTTGTTTTCCCTGTTGTTTCAGCCCATATTCGCCATTCATGAATTGTCAAAAACAATTTCTTACTTTTTTTTTTCTTAGAACGTGTAACAACAAAAATAAATAAAGAAATGAAAAAATCAAATGAAAAAATGCGAAAACTGCGGTCTTTTCTTCTCCTGCACATGCTAAGTGTTAAAAAAAATCATTTCACGTGACGGGTGTTCGAAGTTTAAAGTTTTCTCAATTTGAATATTTCACCTGATGGATGTGGGAAAAGACTACGATCCTCCACATTGTGGGTGTTCAAAGACTGCTGGCATATGAGTCTTCCGATGAATATTTAAACCCAGCCGTCCCTCTAATCTTTCATCAGCGAATTGTCCAAGGACTTTCAGCATTGGAGTTTTTCGCGAGCTGATATACAGGGATGACTGTCATTCATTGGTTTCACATGGTGGGCATTGAAATATTTCCAGGCCGTCTGGTTAGAGCATTGGTGGATAGCCAATTTCTGATCATTCGTCCTAGCTAGCGAAAATGAGTCTTGGATGGTATGTTTATCCTAAGACCCTGAGTCTTCCCCGACCTTGGAACCAATGGCACTTAATTAGGGACTGAGAAATGCTTGTATCCCACTGATTTGTTCACGGTGGTAGCTAAACCCCCCCAAAAAAAAAAAAAAAAAAAAAACAAAGCAAATGTTTGCAGCCACATTCTTCTTTCAGAAATTAAAAAAAAACCCCGAAGACTCATATAAGAAGATGACTTTCGTAGCCCGTAGAGTGAATTGATCATTCCAACCACCTAACTACTGAACAATTAATAATTTTGTTTAACACAGGAACATTCGAAGGTACCAATGTCAGCAGCGTCTGATGGGCCCTACTGAAAACGAATTATGCCTGTCAGATATAGACAGACATGTCTCTTACGCTGGGTTATACCTCTAGCTGAGGTGGAGCCACTAACGCAAAGGATGAACACAGAAGGGATGCAGAAAGGTGATGTTCAATTATGAGTTTAATCCACGCAATCTTTGCAAATGGAAAAGCAGAGATATGGAGGAAGGTGTACCCACGATGAACACTGAATAAGAAACCTTTACGGAGAGGTACGTAAATCACGTGAGTCACCACGTGAGTCACCACGTGATCTTGGCAACTATTTAAGACTGCTGATCCTCAGTAACTGTCAGTAGAGCTAACCACATTAAGAAAAACAAAGAATCTTTCGGAGTTCGATAAGGGGCTTCTTCTGGCCGACCGTCTGGCTGGAAAGACTATTTTAAAAACAACACAGCTGGCTGATTACTCAAATAGTTGCGTATCCCAGGTCCTTATAATCGGTAGAAAAATAATCTATAGTGTTTGTCGAAGAGGGTGTGACGTATATTCTAAATTAACTTTCCTTTCTAGTTTCTTTCCCTATGTACATCTTGAGTTTATTCTGTTATTCTTCACTCTTAACGTAATATTTTTCTCTAAAAGGAATACGTTTGGCAACACAATTGAGGTTGAATGCACGTGACGTATGTCTGAGTTTTGATAAGAACAAGAGATAAAAACGACGACTGATCGATTGTAAGAGAGCGTTGTAACAGGAGCGTTGTAAGAGAGAGCGTTGGGTTGTAAACTGATTATTGATAGGAGTGTTGTGATAATGTGTGGTGTGTGGAGTGTTTACTACAATATGCTATGTTACGATGTGTGTGCTACATCCTGAATAAAGCATCTTTTTCCGTAAGTTGACTGCTGTTATTTGCATGTTTCGCCTGGCCGTTAAGGTTTCTTTCATTTAGGAACTATTTCTTAGTATGTTGATGTGTTAAAACAACGTAGAAGTAGAAAAGACTTTTACGCTATAAGGAGTGAACACAACTCAAGATTCTGGTGGTGATGTCATCGTGTTGGGTACGTTCTGTTGATACAAAACGTGTCCCCTCATGTATTGTTGGAAGACTGGATATCCTCCAAAGATTATCTAAACGGTGTTAGCAATCAAATCCATCGTGCAGTGTTGCCTGTTTACCCAGCAGGTGACGGCTGCTTCATGCACGACAATGCTACTGACCATCGCACAAGATGTGTTCAGAAATGGTTCAACGAACATGACCGTGACTTCCACCCTCCTCTTCTCGGCCACTACAATGCCCTGTATGGAACATATTGAAAAACACTTCCGGGAGCAACGCCCTCTTCCGTCTAATTTGAGCCAGTTAAAGCAATGTCAGGTGAACACCTGGTATGTTGTAGTCGTAAAGGCACTCCAACATGCTATGGAATCAATGGCATATTGCATACCTACTATAATTCGGGCTAAAGAGGTCTAACCTGGTACTGAATAAAGATTTCTGATTCAGTGGCTAGTGTGTGTACGAAACAACATACAGGGTGTTTCAAAACAAACTTTAAGGGATGGTAGAACGCACCGAAACAAGCACTTTTCGTCATAGAATGCATGGTCGCTAGTTACGCGCTTAAGCGCTGGAGGGCGCTTTCTGTTTTTCGACACACGCCGTTTTTCGCAACGCAAAGACAGGAATGGCACAACAAATCAAAACAAATCTTTATTGCCGACTAAATAAAAACCAAATCGAGACCTCACAAAATTACATCAAATTTGCAAACATTAATAAGTAAATACTGAATTTAATTACATTTACGAAAGCTGCTCAAAAGGGCGACAGCCACTACTGATACACGCTTCGCATCGTCGACGTAAAGATGCCCGTGTGTTGTGGAAAATACCAGGCATTTCCCGGACAGCTGCAGCAGCGACTAGTTCCTCATTGGAATCAATGGGAGTGCCGTACATTACGGACTTAAGATCTCCGCATAAAAAGAAATCCAGAGGGGACAGATCTGGTGATCGTGGGGTCCAAGTGATGAGGCTACCTCGGCCAATTCATTGGTATGGAAATGTGGCCTTCAAGTAGTCGCGCATCTGAGTGCTGAAATGAGCTGGAGCTCCATCATGCTGGGACCACATTTTACGGCGGACAGCTGCTGGTACATGCTGAATCAATTCAGGCAAGACTTGTTAAAGGAAAATAAAGTACGTCCTCCCAGCCAGACGTTCCGGTAAAAGGTATGGGTCTTTGCGCTGCGAAAGATGGTGTGTGTAGGGTAGTGGAAAGCGTCCTCCTTCGCCTAACAGCGTAATTTGCAACCATACATTCAATGACGAAAAGCGCTTGTTTCGGTGTGTTCTATCACCCCTTAAAGTTTGTTCCATTAGTTTTGAAACACCCTGTATACAGTCCTTTGCCAGTTGCGTGCGGACTGTACGCATTGTAATTTAGATTTGCATTTCAGTGGAATTTAAGGAATGTGTATACTGTTTTAACGAATCTCCTGGTTTTCGTCACTACTATGTTTTGGAGTGATTTCTTACTTCATTTTTATGATTAAGATTACATATTTGAGTGTTTTCAGTAAACTCATGAGCGTGTGATGGGAGTTTTAAAAAATCCCAGATTTTTGGAATTCGTGTTCCATCCATTGAAACATCTGCTATACATCGGTATCCTTACAAAACATCTCCGGCGAGACTCGGAAATTCTTCATTAAGACAAATAGAACTCATTGTTTCCCGTTAAAGATATCATGGTAAAGCATTAGTCGATTGGCATCGAAACAAAAAGAGTTAAAATGAAACACCATGCTATTACTTTAAAAAGAATTAAAGTTGTTAAATGCTGCATACGTTTTCAAGAACATTGCAGAGAAAGAAGTGAGGTAACGTCGAATTCCTATGAGCCAGGAACACGTACTTTGAATCCTTTCAGACTCAAAAGAAATATTTCAAAATAGATTTTTAGAAGAAAAATACCAGCAAGAAAGGGGATGATGCATTGACGCCTTCTAAAAAATAATGTGCGCATACGCTGAAGAGCAATTGAATTAGAGACAGCTGGCGTTATGCAAATGTGGCGCTGTGGGCGGCCCTGTAAACGGAAACGACATGATGTATGCAGCGATCCGACAATATAAGGAATGATGCGACGGGAATCAGTAAGAGTCGGACGCAGTATGGGTAAGACGAAGGGTCTAAGCGCATTTGATCGTCGGCAAATTGTCGGGGCCCGAAGAATGGGTCACTCCATCTTGGAAATCGTGCAGGCACTGGGAATTTCACGAGCCACTGTGTCACAAGTGCACCGTGAGTACATCGGATCCGGTAAAACCATCCCTGCAACGGCCAACTGCCGTGGACAACAGCGTGTGGATGAGTGGAATCATCGTCGGTAAGCTTGCATTGTAACAGCGGATAGACGGGCCACAGAGTGCAAGAAATCACTCAGCAATTTAACTCTGGTGCACAAAAACATGTAAGCAGCCACACCATCCAGAACCATCTCCTCTCTATGGGGTACAGAAGCCATCGTCCCACGAGGGTACCGCTGCCGACTGCACATCACAAGGTGCAAAGATTAGTACGGGAGCGGGAAAATCGCCACTGGACACTAGACATGTGGAAAATGTTGCATGGACAGATGAGCCCAGATTCATGTTGGTGCATACAGATGGCAGGATACGAGTATGGCTCAAACCACATGAAGCGATGGATCCTTCTTGCCAGCAGGGTACTCTTCAAGCTGGTGGGTGTGGCATTCTCGTCTGGGGACTGTTTACGAGGACTTAAATGGGATCCCTGGTACGTGTGACATCGAACTTCACAGGTCAACGTTACCGGGATATCCTGGACGACCATTTGCTCCCGTTTGTGCGTCTTCAACTTCCCAATGGGGACCTCGTCATGCAACAAGACAAGGCAGCTCCCTAATTGTATCCGAATGGTTGGATGAACACTCCACCGACGTGACCTCGCTTGCTTGGCCAGCTATGTCACCTGACCTCAATCCCATCGAGCACATTTGGGATGTCATCGAGAGAGAGACAGAGATGTTCTAGGCTCTGACCCCCTCCATCAAATCTTCGTGAACTGTGGGAGCTTGTTCAGAGGTCGTGGATCCGTATTGCTTCCGAACGCTTCCGGTGTCTTGTCGAGGCCATGCCGAGACGAATCGCCGCCGTCATCAGGACGAAAGGTGGTGCTACACTTTACTAGACAAGTATCTCTGATTCAGTTGCTCTTCAGTGTGCATATAATGGAAAGTACAAATGAAGTAATAGTAATCCCAAATCAAGTATGATAATATGAATAGTTTAGTTTTTAGTTTTAGTTTAAATAATTTGAAGCACTGCAACAGATTCGTCATGTAACAGGAGATAATTAATTGCGTTCGTAGAGCGATACAAGATTTTTGGGCTCCATACTAAGTATTGTGTGGCGCCACCTCCGGCAAAAATAACAACCTGTACACCGCGTGTAATTAAAGGGAAGATACTTTTGATATCTTCCTGAGGAATAGCCTGCAAGACTGCTTCTATGCGAGAGAAGTGTTAATTTGTTGTGACTGATGAAGTCGCTTGACAGGCCAGTTTCTTGGCTACCATGTCCCAGACATGTTCGATTGGGGACATATCCGGCGAATGTGCAGGCTAGGAAAGAAGGCATCTGTCGTGCGTGGAAGAAGTCTTGTACACTCCGGACCACATGTGGCCGAGCATTGTCTTACTGGAATAGAGCGGCACGACAATTTTGAAGGACGGCTATAGTCTCTGCCTCAACAACATTCTGTATGTATCACTGGATGTTTAGGGTTCGTTCAGTTCGTATCAGGCGAGATCTCCAATAGAACCTAATGGCGCTTCCAAACCATGACGCTTTGCGTTGAACCGGTATGATGCTGAAAGGTGTTGTTCATAACGATGTCTTCAAACACGTATGCAACCATCATGCTGCATCAAGTTGAATCGTAATTCGTCAGAAAACCCCACCTATTGCTAACCGGAGAGTCAATATCTGTGTTCGAGGCCCCATTAAAGCCTGATGCGTCTGTGGTTGAGGGTCGAAGGAATACGCAGCAATGGGCTGTTATCGACCAGTCCTATGTTAAGCAGACGACGACGAACTGTGCTGTAAGACAAAGCCTGACCTGCGGCAGTGCTGCGCTAACACTGTGGATGTCGCTGTGCGATCAGTCACTGCCATGCGGTAGAGGTGTTTGTCATCGCGTGCGGTCGTGCGATTTTGTTGTCCATTTCTAGGAATTCGATTCATCTGAGCTACATCGGTCCACTAAATCCGCGTTCGCATCATTCTACTGGCCAGTTCTTTGTGCTGAAGACCAGACAGTTCAGAGGTCGCTACTATGAAACCGCATGCGCATTTTCACTCACATTTTAATGATTTGCTTATTCCAACCTAGAAAAACACAAGTGCTGGGAAACTGCTGGCCACCAGCTGGCAGTGATGGGTCACTACTGGCTGAAATCTTGCCGCTCATGGCCTGGTAGCGGTCTGTTGATGGCAGCGCTGTCAATTGGCGAGTCATTGATGGCCCTGCTGCATCGCCGTGAGTTATGGGCCTCCAAGCAAGTGCCACTAGTGGCCCGTTGCTGGCAACCGATGCAACCCCAACAGCAGGTGGAAGCAACGGGACTGCGCATGCGCAGAAGCAACCCTTGCTGTGTCTTTCATGATACCTTTTAGTTGAAGACGACGCAATCGTCATCGTGTTATTTTAGTAGACGTTAGAAAAAAAGCCATATGTGGAGAGGAGAATTAATTTACTAATGAAATTCCACGTCGACGAAGATATCAGATTAAGCCACGAAATACTAGATTACAACCATGAAATACAACCACTCCATTCCCATGAATAACATTTCATGGAATGGAGTGGGTGAATAACAAGAAATAATTTGAAACCGCTTGAAACAAATGTCCTGGAAAACATTAAAAAAATGTTTGTTGTAAAAATAAAAAAAATTCACGCTACTCGCGTACAAAATTTATTAATTATTTGAAAAAAAGCAACGCTGTGTGGATATAATGTACTCATCCATGGGTTGAATACAGAAGACTGGGAGGAATTCGCTTCTAAAAATAACGAGAAGTAAAATAAAATATCTTTCCTCTTTAAAACAAATGTAGCTTTGGATAACGGAGAGGAAAGATACAACGTTAAAAATGTAACAGAATGTGACATGAACCCGGGTAAATGTATATTAATTCAACAATCGCCTTTCAAGACGACAAGTACAGTACAAAACTTTCGAAAGCAACTTTAAGTTGGTACACTCCTTGAAAATGAGTAAAGTTCCTTAAGGTAAAAAATAAAAAAACAAAAATGTCGTTACGTTGAAAAACTAAATTTATGAATTATATGAAACTGACTTTTATGAAAAATACCGCGCAATATTGTAAAATAAAAAGAACCATTCGATTACACATTCCGCACGAAAGAGACACCTTCAAGCACACGCTTGTGTGTAGCAAATTAGTCCGGTCGGTTGAGACCTCTCCTCCCACGCCGGCAGCCGTGGTTCGTTTCCACCCAGATCCAAACCGGCGTTTTTCCGGTCTGTTGATAAAACTTCTCCAGCGCATTGCTATCATTCAGAAGTTTCGTAAGGGACAAAGAAAACAGTTATAGCTTTAGGGAGCTGCTGTTATCTTTGATTTTTTTTTTGATGGCTACTACTGGGAAATTGGAGGACAAGATTCGGCAAGCCATCAGTTACGTCACGTGTTTGCTGGCTGCCACTACCGGCAAACTAGCGGACCACATTACGCTAGCCATCATTTCTGGCACGTGCTGCCGTGGCCGCTGAAGGGCCACTTGTGGCAGTTACTGCCTGTGGTGGATAACTGATGGCCCTGCTGTGGCATATGACAACTGATGGAAGTGCCAACTGTTGGCCTGAACTACTGGCCCTTCTGTTGGCTGCCCGGACATTTTATTGACCGTTCGGCAACGGCAACATAGTGCTGGGTTATTGCTGGCAGTACTGGCTGCCAGCAATGCCCCAGTGCTGACCCAACAAGAGTGTTTTTGCTGGGAACCTGTTGTGCACATCCTCTGAGTTTCAATCAAATACCGATAGGGTTTCAATTTTCCCAAACAGTAGTGTATTTCCAGTACATCCAAACAGCTTGAATTGCTTTCTTGCTTTATAAAGCAAAACTGGGAATTTTACTTTTGAAAAATCCATTCGGAATGTACTTTTTATACTTCGTGTATATCCGACCGTCTGGATTATTTTCTTGTTTTACATTACAGAATATGTGGAAAACTCTACTTATAGAAATGTTTGACTTAGAGAAAATTAAATTGTATGAAGGAAGAAATATTCATCATAAAACATGGAAAACTGACAGAACATTCAAGCAAAGTAAACTGAATTTGCTTGTACCACTTGCTGGTCACAAATGTAATCCCTCTCTGAAAACTTGAAAACCCCACCATCCCGGAGCGGGAATCGAACCCCGCATCTTCCGATTACCGGCCCAGTACGCTAACCAATTACACCACCCAGGACAGTGAAGTTTCAAGCAACAGAAACATACAGTAGTGGCCAAAATTGTGGAAATCGTTTGGAAATAGTGTATTTTTGAGGCTTGATGGCTGATAACATCACTTTTGTTTGGAGTAATACCATAAAATTATATATAATTGGAAATATAATTTCATCAAGAATGTAATGCAATTACTTTTATGACGGGTGTTGTATTAGAGCAACAGTTATAAAGAAGGAAAGTGAAACACATAGAAAAAAAATAAGATATACAAAAATTCTCACCATGTCAGTTAATACTTAGTTGGCCGCCCCGGTGGCGCAGTGGTCTAAGGCGCTCGCATCTGATCATTCGTCCGAACGGGGTCCGGGTTCGAATCCCGGTGAGGCATGGATGTTGTGTTTGTCTTACGGCACTGGCTCTCTCTCTTCCCTGGAACCAGTGACCCTAAATTAGGGACGGGCGACTGCTTATAGCCCATTTGAGTTGCTCACGGTGGTCGTTAAACCTCCAATCAAAAAAAAATACTTAGTTGGGTAACCTTTAGCGTATATTACGGCCTTATAACGGCTTCCGATGGAGTGAACCAAGTTTTTTAGTTCTGAAGGTGTTATAATGGGAAACCAAGATTGAATTATTGCTTGGTTGCTTCTGACTAACAAGTTTCATTCATAGGCTCCATAGATTTTCTATGGGGTTAAGGTCTGGGCTGTTCGCAGGCCATACCATCAGTGGAATATGATTATCTTGAAACCACTTTTTGCACACAGTAGCAACATGACACGGAGCTGAATCTTGTTGAAATATAAATGCTTCATTATCTTGGAAAAGTTCATGTGCGGAAGTCTTCAGTTTGGGCTCAAGTATTTCATTAATGTATTTTTGGCCATTTATATTCCCATTAATCACGTAAATTCTGCCCACACCTTTTGATGCCATACAACTCCAGATCATAACACTAACTGGGTGTTTCACGGTACATGTAATGCAATCAGCGTGCAAATCTTCTCCGATTCTTCTCCTTACGTATTTTATGCCATCACTACCAAACAGGGAGATTTTGGTCTCATCACTCCAAATAACACTGTCACATTGTTCCGCTGCTCACTTAACATGGGTTTTAGCCCAGTTTAATCTTTCCAACCTTTGTTTGAGAGATAAAAATGTTTTTTTCGTGAAATTCTAGCTTTTAGACCAAATTCCTGCACTCTGCGCAGAACAGTCCTTGCACTAAACTTCACATTGCATTGCGCCATTTCATCGTGTATACACACAGATGATTTTCTTCTGTCACCTACGCACAGTTTCTTAATTCTTCTATCATCACTTGCTGTTGTGCACCTTTTCCTGCCTTTACCACTCTGGTTTTGTAGTGACTGAATTTCCTTAAACCTCTTCAAAAATTTAGAAATGCGACTTATGGTTAAGTTTTCACCAATTTTTCTTCTAATTTCTTCATAACTGAAGCCTCGTTCACTTAATAGTACTGTTTTACATCGCTTTCTGGGTGACCAGTCAACTCTTTGCGTCATTTCTTTAATTTTATTATGTTTTACAAGCTCACAAAATGAAAGAACACACACACACACACACAAAACACACAACCAACTTGATAGCAATCACATAACACACTGACAAATGTTCTCCTCTCAGCTCCAATACATGAGATCAATAGTTGAATCCTAATGTGACCTGATTGGCTGAATGCCAAAACAAGATGACACCTGATTGGCTCTCTAAACACTCATGCTCATTGGATAAATTCAAATGAAGGAAAGCTACTTCATATCAACCTAAGCAAGTTGTGCTTTCTTTTTCTGGTTCTTTGGCTATAACGTTTCATAGAATACAGATAATTGAACACACTTTGATGCATTACATTCTTGACGAAATTATCTTTCCATTTATATATAATATTAATCCAAAAAGACGTGTTGTTATGAGTCATCAAACCTCAAAGATACACTTTTTTCAAAAGGTTTCCACAATTTTGGCCACTAATGTAGGAATCTGAAAGTCCTCAGATTTCCGCTAGTCCAAGCATCCTTGTTTCCTCATAGCGCTTTGACCCTATTCCCATCCGGACGAATGTAGGTCGGAGGTCACCGTTATGGGGTGAGGTCATTATTATATTATCGATTCAAAACAAACCATTTGGACGGCGGGGTTTTCAAGCTTTCTGAGAGGCCTTACATGGATGACCAGTAAGTGGTACAAGCAAACTCAGTTTGCTTTGCTTGAATATTTCATTACATTGTGTTTTTCTTTTACCAAACGACACATAAAATACGATATTTAACTATTCTTTGCTTAATAGTTTAACGTTCTTGTGCTCTCCTTCATTGTCGACTCTTTTTTTTTATATGGAACGCACTGTTGAACACTTCCCGTCAATTCTAACCATGCACAATTTGCCGACCGCTTTAGCACAAAATTATTCCCTATTTCGATTCAGAACAAACCGTTGCCAAAGAAAGTGATGTATCTTTACAGTTTTCTTGGAAAAGATTCCAGATTAAATTCCTAAATAATTACTCTGCCAATGAGGGTCGCTGATGACTGAATACTACTGAACTGAAGTTCAGTACAAAAAATTATGAGTCGTCTATATAAACACTTGTGGGAGTTGTGAGTGTTTGTGTGTGTGAGAAGGACGGAGAGAACAAGCGAGTAATTCTATTTTTAAAAGAGTAACCTTCAATCGCATCGTTAAAAAACAGCATTCATTAAAGCCAATCAGCGAAATTGCTTGCATTTTTTAACTGTGGGGTCGACCTTCTTTTTCTTCTTTTTTTCTTATGCTGAGCCTTTTCACTTTAGCCTGAAAGGCTTTTAATGAAGCAGTCAAGATTTTATTTCATCATGACAGAAAAGAAGGAGTTTTTCGTAAAAATAACGTGACAGAACCAGTTGCGAAAAAAAAAAAAGAACTTGCTTCTGCTCCTTGCCCGTTGCGAGACAACATCCTTTGTGTCATGGGGGAGCTGAAAACTAATCAGTAATTGGCTGTTTACAAAGTTGTTTTCCCCTTAAAGGTGTTGAATTCCTAAAACATCCCATCTCCCCCAGGATTTCAGAGTACCATTAGTCTAATTATTTTGGGGCAACGGTTCGTGATTTTCAGTACGATGAATTCGATTTCGATTAAGTCTTCAAGGTGTTTTGTGCTTTCAATAGAAAGAAACCTTTGAGAAGATTGCTTGTGCCCAATGAAAGCTTAAGATTTTTCTGAGAAACTATTCCAACTTTGGATATAGATTCATCCAATTCATATTCTTTTTAAGTTCAGGGATTGAATTGATGATATTTTTCCTTTCTCCACTTCTCCTTTTTAAATATTCAGGTAAGTTTAGATTAAGAAGCAAACATTGACTTTTGAGCCGTACTGAATTATAAGACGGATACGTTTTGTAAATGTAAATTTGCTTTAGGAGATGTAAAGATTTTTACCGGAAATTGTTTACTTTCCGCTGTTCGAAATGTATTCCGTTTCTAAAACTAATTATTCACAATTACGATTGCTCGGGGCACAAAGTCATAAATAGCAATTGAATGATATTTTTACTAGAAAATGATTACAAATGTCTTCCAGATAGTTTTGAATCAAAATATTTTCGAATTGAAATCTTTTGTTCAAGTTCCATTTTAAATAAACCACATGTTTGGAGTTTGATGCTATATGATTAAAAGGCGTCTCACAATAATAAATCTTGACTGATTTTTAAAAGAGATAAATGTCTTGCAACGAATTGTTAGCGGTGACTTTCAAAATATTCGTATTGCGACTTCATATGTAAATCTGAGGTCCTAAGTAATGTGTGAAAACTTTTGTTGCAGTACTTTTTCTTAAAATACTTTCAATACTGACGCCACATTAATGTAAATATCTTCATCTCATTCACAGTGGGTTCTTTTCAAGTGGTATTCAGTTTTTGGAAAATTGTTAAGGAGAAAAATCAAGCTAATACAAAAGGATATTGGCATATTGATACTAATTTTACGGATTGAAAATTATGGAAATAAACTAATTCTAAGCAGAGCGTATTGCTTTTTTGTTTTGTTTTTGTTTGTGTGTGTGTCTTTTTGTTTTGTTTTTTAGCCTTTCCGTGGGCAGTTCTTTATTTTCGAAACTTCGGTGAAAATATAAACCGATTTCGTTTTTCATGCTCAAATGGCTGTTTCAAGATGTCAATGACAATATAAAAATGTTTTTATGCCAAGCCAGATCAGCCTTATCAGGATTTTTAGAATTACATGAAAGAAGCATTTTACTTAATGATACCAAAAATTTCGATGACGGATTACTTTGTCCGTGTTCATTTCGTCCACGTTCCCTTTTTCCAGTTCATTTCGCCCACGTTCACTTTTTCCTGTTCATGTCGTCCACGTTCATTTGGTCATGTTCGTTTCGTCCACGTTCACTTGGTCCTGTTCATTTCGTTCACGTTCACTTGGTCCTGTTCATTTCGTTCACAATTCATTCTGTCCAGCGTTCACTTTGTCCGCTGTTCATTTAGTCATGAATTCATTTTGTCCAGCGTTCACTTTGTCGGCTGTTCATTTCGTCCACTGTTCATTTTGTCGGCTGTTCATTTCGTCCACTGTTCAGTTTTTCGGCCGTTCATTTCGTCCACGATTCATTTTGTCCACCGTTCACTTTGTCCGCTGTTCATTTAGTCATACACTGTTCATTTCGCCCACCATTCACATTTTCTCTCTTCATTTTGCCCACGTTTACTTGGTCCACTTCATTTCGTCCACTGTTTACTTTGTGTGCTGTTTATTTCGTCCACGCTCACTTGGACTAGTTTATTTTGTCAAACTGTTCACTTTATTCTCTGTTCATTTATTCATGCACTCTTCATTTAGTCATACAGTATTCATTTCGTCCGCCGTTCACTTTGGTGGCTGTTCATTTCGTCCACGTTCATTTGACCCAGTTCATTTTGTCCAGGATTCATTTTGTCCACCGTTCACTTATCCGCTGTTCATTTAGTAATGCACGGCTCATTTCTTCCAACATTCACGTTGTCTTCTGTTCATTTGCCCACGTTTATTTGGTCCAGTTCACTTCGTCCACTGTTCACTTTGTTCACTGTTTATTTCGTCCACGTTTACGTGGTCCAGTTCATTTCGTCACGATTCATTTTGTCCACCACTCACTTTATCCGCTGTTAATTTAGTAATGCACTGTTCATTTCGTCTACCATTCACTTTGCCCTCTGTTCATTTTGCCCACGTTCACTGAGTTCAGTTCATTTCGTCCACCATTCACTTTGCCCGCTGTTCACTTTGCCCGCTGTTCACTTTGCCCACGTTCACTTACAAGGGAAGCTATCGGACCTCCGGACGACAATCGTCACGGAACGTTCTGTGTTGGACAAACATGACATCAAAGTAACAGGTGTGAAGTATGGCATTTCGCAATCTCCTGCAAACCCTAGAATATGGCTTATAAAGGTGGGACGCCCGCCTGTAATGTATGCATCCATAAAGTGTCAAACAACATTTACCTGTTAGATATGTGTCATCTAAATGTGGAGAGAGACTACGTACAACACCATTAAGTTGCAAATGTCATATATATAGTACCTCACTCCACGTCATAGCAATGTGTTGAGAAAAGGTAGTGCTGCAAGAAAAGGCGAATCTCGTACCACGAGCAGATAATGACGGCACTGGAATCACAGTCTGGAGCGTTGTACATGTCACGTACAGCAAAATTGATGTCCAACACATTTTTTACTGAACGGAAGAGGCGTTTCGTTTGGCAAGTATCCAGACGCCTTCCACGCATAGCGAAGCACAGGTTGGTACTGTGGTGCACACAACTGGTTGTATATAAATGAATGCAACTTGAAAATGAAGATTCTGTCATGCAGGTTGATGGCATGCAGCTCATCAGAACGTATGTACTCTTCCATGCGTCGTGCAAACAGTTTGTGTTGTCGAAAGAAATACATATCAAGGGGCTGGAAGTATTCGGTGGAATGATTTTTGTGTGTAAATGGACGTCCCTGCCACCGACGTCTTTGGCTGGCAAACTAGTGTCGGTTTATCCAGACCACGAATCCGGTAAGAGAAGGGAAGGTCCTGTTAGCTCTGGTTCCAGTACCTTATGCATCGAAGACAGAACGAGAGCTGTAGACATCTGATCACTGGTGCTGCAGTCACATTCTGTATTTGGAGGTTGGTTACGTCGTACTCTTTGCCGCCCCGGTGGCGCAGTGGTCTAAGGCGCTGGCCTCTGATCATTCGTCCGTCTGGGGTCCGGGTTCGAATCCCGGTGAGGCATGGATGTTGTGTTTGTCTTACGGCACTGGCTCTCTCCCTTCCCTGGAACCAGTGACCCTAAATTAGGGACGGGCGACTGCTTATAGCCCATTGAGTTGCTCACGGTGGTCGTTAAACCTCCAACCAAAAAGAATAAAAAAAAACAAAAAAAAACGTCGTACTCTTTCGGAAATACGTTTGCCAAAATTACCACCCGCTTCCTTGAAAGCACATGTACAGTTTCTGTGCAAGGCGTTCTGACATAAACATAAGCACCTGAATGGTATAAGTTTGGGTAGTCGATGCAACGGATTGTACAACAGCTTCAGTTGTCTTCTCCTCAGTTAGTGATAGCGTCCTGTTTGACGTGAGTTCGTATTCAAATCGAGTTTGGTCTGTCTTGAATTCTACACTATGTCGGCATCAATTGCATTGGCAGTAATGTAGTCTGCAACATCTTGTACAAACTCCAAAGCACCGTTCTTTACTGTCGTGTCAAGGGTAACATCCCGCCTGGCAACGAACCTCGTGATCTTGCGTGATGAGATTTTTTAGCGGCGTTTGAATTTGTGCAGGAAATCTGTGCTGGCTTCAAAATTGGGGATACCCTTTGCGTTAGCTGCTTCCTTCGCCCACGTCTTTAAATGCCAGGTAGAGAATTGAGAACCCCATGTTACGCGCATCTTGGAATTTGATGTACATATGCTGGCGAATGCGTGCAGTTTTGTGTTCCATCGTACCACCAATCTCAACAGCCGTTACTATTTGCCGCACTCTTTCTGGTGATATCTAGTATTTACGGGCAGTCGCTACAACAGTTTTCTTTGCGACTTTCACATTGTCATAGACACTCTGCATTGTTTTTCGGGAAAACTGTTCGTTAATGCTTTTCCGTTTCACTTTGGGGATTCATAGGAGCTCGAACTGCTTGGCACGTTGTGTGCTGGAGTACCCAGTGTATCACTATGTTCAGATAACGTGTCCGGTGTTTCATCACTATCACGCCACAATATATGTCCTTAAAACATGTCAGAGCCTCTAATGACATGTTGCTCCAAGCGGTATACAACTACCTTGCAATTCGCCTCTCGATGTACGTTGGAGCCGTGTCGTCCGCTTGGTATTTCTGCGTCATCTCGTTCACCAGTATCTATACTACAGCATGAGAGTTACAAGCCATTTTCTTAAAATACGCAACACAATATTTGTATGCGTACGAACCGGCCCGTGCGGTGTCTCACACTACTCACGTTTAACAGTCACTGACGTACACAACGCAGGACACCTTCCATGCATGCGCAGTATCACCCAATCCCATCACACCCTCACTTACATGTTGTTTGACACTTTATGGCTGCATACATTACAGGCGAGCGTCCCACTTTTATAAGCCATGTTCTAGGGGTTGCGGGCGATTGCAAATGCAGTACTTTACACTCGTTTCTTGGCCACCACAGAATATTCCGTAACGATTGTCGTCGGGAGGTCCGATAGTTTCTCTTGTTAGTACAGTTCATTTCGTCCACTGTTCACTTTGTCGGCTGTTCATTTCGTCTACTGTTCACTTCGTCTACTGTTCACTTTGTCTGCTGTTCATTTCGTCCACGTTCACTTCGTCCGGTTATTTTCGTCCAAGATTCATTTTGTCCACCGCTCATTTTGTTCTCTGTTAATTTATTCATGCACTGTTCATTTAGTCATACACTGTTCATTTCGTCCGCCGTTCGCTTGGTCCTCATTATAATTTCGCCCTCAGAATAGATGGAATACCGTGGAAATTTTATGTTTTTATGAGATGTTTGTTACTGGGCAGAAAGGGAGAGAAAACCTGTGTTCCTTGTGATACCCAAGTTATAGTAAATTTTAATTATTATTGTAAGTGTAATAATAAAACTTATTTTGTATTAATTGAGCAATATTATATTTTATTCGCAAAATCAGATTTGTAAAAAGTTTATTTCAATGGCCATAATTGTGTTAAATTGAAGAAGAAAATTTCAGAGCCCCACTTTCTCCTTTATATAAAAAGTTTGTATGTTCCTTCTCTCAGACCGCAGATTCACAGTAAATGTCAATCTAAATTTTTTTTCATCATTATATTAATACTTTTATATAATATATTACATTAACTGTTAATACTTTTATAGATTTTTTTCTCACGTTAAATAGCTTTGACACATATAGAGATATGACACATTTATTCGCATGAAAATTAGTAATACAGAAATTTTAAACAGTTAAAAATCAAATTAAAAATGAATATACTGAAAAGCTAAGATCTATGTGAAAGCAATATACAAGATGTATTTGAAAACATTTAGAGATTTTTGTAAAACTTTGATTTATGTCATAGTGATTGACATCGCACTACACAAAAGAATTAAAAAGCTTTTCAAAATTGAGTTCCTCGTTTTATTTCAAACGACATTTAAAAACGTTATATTTTAATCGAAAAACTTCAACAGGAAAAAGAAGTGCATGTAAGCAACGTCCACAGACCTTTTTTATTCTGCCTAGTAACAAATTTCCACGGTATTCTATCCATTCTGAGGACGAAATGAACAGCGGACAAAGTGAACGGTGGACAAAGTGGACCATGGACGAAATGAACTGGACCCAGTGAACGTGGACGAAATGTACGGCGGACAAAGTGAACGGTGAAAGGTGGACAAAGTGAATCGTGAACGAATTGAACTGAACCAAGTGAACGTGGACGAAATCAATAGCGGACTATATAAACAGCGGCCAAAGTGAACGGTGGACAAAGTGCACCGTGGACGAAATAAACTGGACGAAGTGAACGTGGACGAAATGAAAAGTGGACTAAGTGAACAGCAGACAAAGTGAACGGGGAACGAAGTGAACCGTGGACAAAATGAGCTGTACCAAGTGAACGTGGACGAAATGAACAGCGAACAAAGTTAAAGGTGAACAAAGTGAACGGTGGACAAAGTGAACCGTGGACGAAGTGAACTGGACCAAGTGAACGTGGACGAAATGAATAGCGGACTAAATAAACAGCGGACTAAGTGAACGGTGGACAAAGTGCACCATGCACGAAATAAACTGGACGAAGTGAACGTGGACGAAATGAAGAGTGGACTAAATGAACAGCGGACAAAGTGACCGGTGGACGAAGTGAACTGTGGACAAAATGAACTGTACCAAGTGAACGTGGACGAAATTACTGCACAGAGTGAACACGGGCGAAATGAACGCGGAAAAGTGATTGGGGACCAAATTTTCATCAAGAGATGGTATATCACATGAGCAAAAACGTTTCTTATTCATTGTTTCATAAAAGTTGTCTAGCTGTTGGATACAACAAATATTACATAATCCGTTAACTGAGAATCATATAAACAACACTTGCGGTTTTTACACGATATTGTAAAAGTTGCTGATGGTGACTTTAAAACTTTAATCAAAAGGTTGAAATACATTAGCACTTTCGAATCTACTATAGACCCATCTTCAGATTTGAAATAATCGAACTCTGAGATTACATATGGTTATATGTCAAGAACAATGCCAGAGTACAACTTAAAATTTGAGAATCAAAACACATGCGTGACGTAATCAATCACTGAACCTGTGCACGAGAGTCAACGTCTTGTGGGAGAGGGTACAGTTTGTCCAAAATAAGGTTCTTCCAAACCCCCGGAATCTAATTAGAGAAATCATCATTGCAACAAGAGTCAAACTTCTTAAGTATAAATAAACTTTCTGTAAATAACAAATTTGATTTACATGACGGAGATGCCAGTATTGACATATTGTCCCAATCTGGAAAAAACTTACCACTGTTAACTGCTCTTGCCAAGGCAGTCGTTTGTGATCCGTTCCGAACATTGTATTTGTGTTCTATAAATGTGGTATGAACCTTCCTGGAAGTTGAGCCTATATATACAGAATCGTGAGTTCCTGAGTCGCTGGATCTCAACGGATTACAGTAAGCACCCTATTTGTCGAGGCTTAGCACAGGATCACGGTCGCTACCGATCGAGGATAAGATATTCATGGTTTTGACTCCAAAGTCGACTTGATATCTGTGGCAAGCATTCTTTAGGGCATGAACAATAAGTGGAATATATTGTACTGACCCCACAAATGTTGGCTTCTGATTCTCCTTAGACTAAGAAGTTAGTAAAACATTCCTCAAACCATAACGTTGCTTCCACCAGCTAGAAGGGTTGTAGCAATGCATTTGGGGTCCATGCTTTCGTGCTGTTTCCGCCAAATTCTCACCCGGCCATCGGCATGGTGCAACTGAAAACGTGATTCATCGGACCACATAATTTGTTTCCAATTATCGACTGTCCAATCCTTGTGCTCCTGTGCGAACTGGAGACGTTTTCTATAGCTAACTGCAGACAGCAAAGGTGTTCGAACAGGCCTTCGGCTGCAATATCCCATCCGATGCAGTGTACGGCGAACAGTGCGTGCAGAGATCATTTGAGGGGATCCTTGATTAAGATGGTCTGTAATTTGCTGCACTGTTGCCCTTCTGTTGTCTGTTACCAGTCTGAACACTCCCCGTTCTGCCCAAGCAGTCGTTAGTCGATGACGACCACACGTTGCACGTAGAGACCCAGTTTTTTGGCTGACAGTTCAGTCTTTAAACACTTTAACAACAGCTGCTCTGAAACATTTCACGAATGCAGCGGTTTCGGTTATACTTGCTCCATGGCTCCGAGCTCCTAGAATCATCCCACGTTGAAAGTCCGTCAAATCCCATTTTTTACCCATCTCGTCACCCAAAAATCACTTCTACTACTGTCGCAAGCGTTAAGATTTCCCTTTTTATACTAGCCTCGCCCTCTGGCGGCAACAGTGTGCAGACATAGCTCATTTGCTTAAAACTGTCAGGTGGTCATAATAAAGTGGCCACTCAGCGTATTACCATATGCAATCTCAGAGTTCGATTATTTCAAATCTGAAGATGGGTCTATAATAGATCCGAAAGTGCTAATGTATTTCAACATTTTGATGAAAGTTTTAAGGTCACCATCATCGACTTTTATAATATCGTGTAAAAACGGCAAGTGTTGTTTATATTGACTCATACACGAATTAAGCTTCTTTAAACGTTCACTGAGATTCGGAAAAATGCTATCGACATATCGAAAGCTGTATAAAAGCTCCTTTTCCTTTTCTTTGGGTTTCAGCGTGCCCCACGTCCTACTCGTTCGGCTATAGATAATTGATCGTCCCTAATTTTATGACCCTGGGAGAGAGCCAACGCAGTCGGACAAGTACAGTGCCCGTTCCTCAACTGGGACTGGAACTCATATGAGCAGACGCAAGCTTCAGAGACCACTCCACCACCGTGGCGGTGAAATTATCTATTTTCATTACGATAAAAATATTTATATTCATATTGCGGCGTGCTTCCTTTGGTAGTTTAAATTTTATCATGTGTATGGCTTGTTCTGATGTGACCACACTAATTTTAAATGGTTTTTCTTAAAAATGCTTTTGTTTATTTACGTTCAGGTCAATATTTTGCACCACCCGCATTGCACAGTTGTTTAAATCTCTGTACGCTGTGTGGGAGGTGGACGTTTTTGACGGGGCTGCAAAATCCCGGTCTTGCCTGCCATTTAGTCTGCGGTTTTTTCGGACTTTTCCGTAGTCTCCCTGTGTATGGAAGCGCGAATGCGTAGATGGTTCCTTTTGAAATCGGCCCCAGATGCACTTTGTCCCATATCCGTATGCAGCAGAGGAATGGCCGGCCGACTGTATTAATTTGCCAGTAATCCTCAAGGGAGCATTGTTGTCTTTGCCAGGGCCGTAGAAGAGAAGAGAAGGGCTGGGACATTCCTTCAGATCAGATCAGATCATACGTAGAGGATTTAAGGAAGGGAGTGTCTGACCCCAGGTCTTAAACGACCCTTAGAAACAGGAAGCTAGGAGATTTGGGCTACAGTGCCCGATAGGAAAGTGACACGGAAGCGAGGTAGAAGACACCCTTTTTTACACCCGGGGGTCAGTAGCCGGTGTCCGACGACTTAACGTGCAGATCCGACGCACGGCGGATATTTAGTGGATCGAGCGTTCGTACCTGCCTGAGATCGAACCCAAGGTCTTCTCCATGGCAGTCACGAAGGATGCCCACTAGGCCACCCGCGGTCCTGGGTCATTCCTTTGTTTGAGGACGAGAATTTAAGCTCAAGCGAGGGAGCGGTTTATGGCTGCTGTGACGTCATGGCGAGGACAGGCGCTTTTCTCCAGAAGTCTCTCGCTCTATTTCTGTTGGTAGTAAATCTGCGAAGGCAGTGATTTTTTTGTTACTCGCATTTCTTTGTGAAAGAACGTGTCTTGTTTATATTTATTTGAATACATAAAATACCTTCATCTTGTGCGGTGTCTAGCTCTAAAAATACTCGTGAGATAACCAAGGACCGGGTTTTAGTTCATCACGTTTTTCCTGTGAATAACAAGGACATGGATTATTAAATGTAAGCGTGCAGATAATTTTAAATCTGAAACAGCAAGAATTTGTAGTGACCATTCCAACATTTCAGACTATAAAGATTACATGAAAAATCGCTTGCTTGGACTTCCAGAACGTAAATTTCTGAAACACACAGCTGTGTCAAGTTTGAATTTGGAATTTACAAGATCAACCAGCGTGCTCGGAAATGCACGAAAACACACGCAAATGAAAAGTTATGTACGTCGACTTTGAATCAAATCACGGGACTTAGTAAAAAAAATGCGTGTTGTGGAGGACGCTATTTTCAATGAAAAAGGACGTGCAGAAGAAGAAATAACATTTACAATAGTATGCATGTCTTGATCAGAAATGGAAACTAAAAACAAAATTCTCACTGAAAGAGTTATCATGATGGAAAAACAAATAGGCAGCTTAAAGAAGAAAAACAAACATTTCCACAGACCTTTAAAAGCTAAAAAGCAACATTTAAATAACAACCGTTCAGAGATTTTGCTTATGAGAAAAAGACTATTACAAAAACACATAAAATACAAAAATACGTAAACCTTCAGAATTTTTTTACGCCTTCACAGCTAGAATGTATCGCAACGCAAAAGAAAAGAAACAAGAGGATAGAAGAAGATATTGATATTTCTCGTGGCAAAGTGAGTATTTCTCGTGGCATTTGAGATCATTACAACTCTAGAAAAAACTGGCATAATAGCTAAAGCAGTGGTTTCAGATTTGGGAGGTTGCATGACGTTATGGAAGGAATTGTTAATTTTGCCTGAAAATTCGTTTTTCGCGCATCCTTTAACCCTTGAACGACCATAACGCCCAAACGCCCGTACAAACAAAGGACCATAGCAAACAGAAACACCTGTCTAGAGGGAGCTAAATTTCCTGTTCTCACCTCTTCTTTAAATTTGCACAACCTATGAGGGATCAGCAGGAGTTACTGTCAGTAGCCATTGTTGTTACTAAGCAAAGAGTGAAACAAAAGTCAATTTCGGGCGTTATGGAATTTAGAGTGGTACCAGATTTTTAGGGTAATGGTCGTTAAAGGGTCAGCTTCTAATTTCTTGAAAATTTTGCGGAACCACTACATAGACCAGCTGTATTGCTTTCTAGATTTGCTGCACTGCTTTCTGTATTACATTAAGCATTCATTTATTATAACTGAACTCTTAAACCGACACAATAACAGGGAATGAAACTGATAAATTGCTTATATATATATTTAATTTAAAATGTAAATATGCACGCGCCCCTATGTCGCTTTAACTGTTGAGCTGCTGCTGCATTACTCAGTGTCCTCGCGGTGACGTCACGCTCCCGAGTGAGAGGGGTTCACGTTCGGACGCTCGATGAGCCAGCCCTTACTCTTTCAGAAGCCCTGTGTCTCAACCCGACATGGGCGGACGAGATAAATGAATGGATGGAATATTTCACATGTATTTCCTTATAGACTCTTCATTCTTATTAAAGTTTTTCTTCCGTGGATTAAGTTTTTAGGGAATAGAAAGCATGTAATTAATATTCATTATATAACATAGATTTTGGGGGAAAGTGGATGGTTGTAACTTCCCTTCCTATGCAAAAATGTGAGCGTGGGGTAACATTTTCTTTAATCACGGTGGTATAGTTACATCGCTGTTTGTCAGTGTAGTAAGCAGAGCCCCCATCGGTGACAACACGATGCACCATGAGAAAGCATTTTTGAGATTTGTCTAGGAGAGGTTACGCACACCGACAGACCTTACATTTCAGACAAAAGGATAATAGTAATGCAGATACAGGAGTTGGACAAAATAATGTAAACACCTAGGAAAAGGAGGTTTTACGTACCTAATAGGGTGTGGGACCACCTTTGACATTCCAAACCGCCTGAATCCGCCTTGGAATGGGCGCATACAAATCATGAGTGGTGGTTAGTGATATGTTACACCATTCTTTATGCAGAAACTGCTCCAGCTTGTTGAGAGATGCAGGAGGAGGGTGACGGGATCTTACTCTGTTTTACAGCACTAGCTACAGTGGCTCTACGATGTTTTAATCCTCATGTTCCTCAAACCATGATTGGACATTCCGAGCTCTGTGATTTGGGACGTTATCATCTTGATAGATTGGATCCCCAGTAGGAAACAATGCCTGAGCCATTGGATAGACTTCGTCGGCCAAAATGGTTTCATACGCTCTGACAGTCATTAAACCTTTCACGGTGATCACATGACCTGTTGAAAACCACGACATGATAGCCCAGAGCATGACAAAACCACCACCATATTGCACTGTTGGTAGCACACAGTTTCGGTTGCACGCTTCTGATGGTGTTTTCCACACCTTAACACGTCCTGCGGTGGGGAATACTGTGAATGTCGATTCATCCGGCCACATAACACACTTCCATGCATCGGCAGTTTACGTTGTATGCTGCTGGCATCACTGCCGCCGCCGATGTTCATTCACCCAGGTCACCATAGGTTTTGTAATATCAGCTCTGGCATGAATATCTTGTTTATGCAGTTCCCTACGCACTGTTTATATTGATACTGGGGTCTGAAGATGCTGATTGAGCTCCTGACTGGTTTTCGGCGCCGTGGTTTTATTACGGTTAATGCTCTCCAGTCACTCTAAGTCAAGGCCTTTTTCAGTCCGCTCTTGTGTTTCGTAGACGAACACGGTATGATGCCATGACACTAGACACAGTAGTTCTCGAAACCCCCACTGCCCTGGTGACAGTTATCACGGAGGCACCAACTATCCGTCCACCAACATTTAGCCCTTTTTCGAAGTCCATTTGGACTCTAATTTCGTCATCACACTGAAAGAAATTTGGCACCAAGGCACTTTAAATGAACTTAAAACATGGCCTTGAGATTTTAAAAAAGCTATACAACCAAAAACTGGTGGATACCTTCACGTATTGCGACGTATAGCATTAAAAGTACTGCATTAAAACACACGTCTCTGAGCGTGGTGTTCACGTTATTCCATCCAACCAATGTATTTCGACAAACGTTTATTGTGCTGAAATGTATGGTCAACGAACTTGCTGACGTGTGCAAAAGGGTGCGATTAAAAAATATAAAAATAATTATAATAAAGAAAGCTGTTATACAACTTTTTTATATAAAAATAAGTGTCCAGGAGTTGATGTGAAAATATTTAGAATTATTTGATGCCCACATCTACCTTCGACAACAATTATCAAAATAGGGCCATATCGAAGAAGAAATTGATACAAGGTGGTATCGAAAAATGTCCACACTGGATTTATCACAAAAACGTACAAGACTTACAGATTTGAAAATTGATGCCTTCGAAATATTAGAGGTATGCCAAAGTTTCCGCCGCCTCCGCTAGCCGTGCTGTCAGTTGGTACAGGAAGCCAAGTATGCATGGCGGTCGATAAAGTTCATTTGCGGCACTGATTTTTATTCGTGTTTAATTTAGGGAAACGCACGAGTGAAGCATACGGTTCAATATGTCAGGCGTATGGCGAAACGGTTATGGGCGAGCGGACGTTTCGGGAATGGTTTGCCAGGTTTAAGAAAGGTGAATTAAGCTTGGAAGATAAGCCACGTGCAGGTAGACCGCAGGAACTCGCAGACGAGGATCTGGAATCGCTGTTGCAAGAGGATGCCACACAATCGACCACGCGACTGGCGAAACGTTTGAAAGTGGCTCAATCGACGGTGGTACGGCGTCTACAGGCGTTGGGGAAGATCCAGAAGATTGGTAAGTGGGTTCCGCATACTTTAACGGAGCGTGACATTGGTCAACGATTGGACATCTGCATGTCGTACGCAAGCGATCCTGGGTCGACTCAAGCCAGCCATCAACATCCACTGCAAAACAGGATATCCACGGGGGAAAGGTGGTGTTGTGTGTGTGTGTGGTGGGATAAGCATGTAGTGCTGTGCGTCGAACTGTCGAAACCGAGCGAAACAATCACTGCCAACGATGTGTTGATGAAACTGAACGTCGCAATCGAGCAAAAACGCCCATGGACAGGTAAAGGACGCCACCAAGTCATCCTGTTACACGATAACGCCAGACCACATGTCGATGCCACCACGAAATCAACCCTTGAACAGTTACACTGGAAGTTTTTACCGCACCCGGCTTACGCCCCAGATATTGCACCTTCAGACTTTCATCTGTTTCACTCTATGCAACATGCCCTAGCCCAACAACGGTCCACCACAGTTCCAGATGTGCAAAATTTCGTCACTACGTTCTTCAGCTCAAAATTCGAGTCTTTCTATCACAGGGGCATTTATTTGTTGCCTGAGAAATGGCAAATGGTCATTGATGTTAACGACCAATATTTCGTTGAATAAATGTGTATTGGTTTCCTGATTGTTTCTGTCTCCTTTCTCTTTAAAACGGCAAAAACTTTTGCATACCCCTAATAGTATCTTTCCGAAGCAACACATTTTCATTAGACTTAAGTAAGTATATTATCCGGTTATTGTAGGTAAGTTACGTAAGACTGCCTCCTTATTTTCTTTATTTGCCTTACTTCATTCATTTACACTTTTCTACGTCTTACTTGTCTTGTATGTTAATTTTTTGATAATTTGACCATTTGATTGTATGTATTCATATATCGATTTAAAATCATCATATCTGGATTGACGACATGATCACCTGTTCTGTACGTCACGCCGGTAAGATACTTATATGTCTCCCAACCCAAAAATGTTCCTTCAGAACTTCCATCTGATGATGGTCTTTAGGAAGACCGAAAGTCCTTATGGCTTTATTTTTAATCTTTTAACTTATATATTAAATAAGTTCTTCACTTCATCGGAAGCCTGCGTAGTGTTTTAATTATCGTGCTTTTAAGATTGCTACCTTAAGTATTTATGATTGACACTTAGCCCACTGCTCTTTCCACTTCTCTAAGCATTTTTGAAGCCATTTCGCCATATAGCGAAAAGCTGCTTCGTCGCATTCTCTTGGATTTCATCTATACCTTGAAACCTTTTTCCTTTCAAATGGCATTTGATTTCTTGGAAGAGAATAAAAGTCGCACGGAGCGAGATCTACTGAACAGAGTGTTTGTACGACCTGTGCAAGCAACTGCTGTAAAATATGCGATGCGTAGACAGGCGCATCATTATCGTGGAGTAGCCACTCGCCACTCTCACGCAATTGCAGCCTTTTGCGACGGAATGTGTCCCTCAAACTCCTAAAAACTTGGCACTAGTAATTCTTGTAGATTGGGTGGCTTCATGGAGGGTATTCATAAGGCACAATTCTCTCATGATTGAAAAACAATAGTCAGAATCGACTTCATATTACGGCTGGTCTGTCATGCAATTTTGGTTGTGAGAGAATTTTGGGTCTGCCACTGCGAAGACTGTTCTCTACGTTCGGCGTCATAACCAGAAACCCGCGATTTATCACCAGTTATGATAGTTTTTAAAAGGTTTTCTTCGTTTTCGACGCCCTCAAGCAGGGCCCTAGCAACTAAAATAAGCGCCTGCTTTTTACTCAGGTGGGAGGAATTGTTACCCCAACTTTGTCTGAGACGCATCTCATACCCCCAACTTTGTCTCAGAAGCATCTCCTACCCAAATCATCCGTAAGAATCGACTGAACTGAACCGAAAATAATGTTGGTCTTCAGATAATTCACGAACAGTGATTCGGCGAGTTTCACGCAGATCTGTTGAATGTTTAATATTTTCACTTTTGCTGGTAGCGAGCCCTCCTGCCCGTTCATCTCTTTTAAAACCTTCACGACTATCTTTAAAGCGTTTATACCACTCATAAACTTGTGCACGACTCATAGAGTTCGCCCAATAGACTTTCTGTAAATTTAAGTACGTGTCTCTTTGTAAGTTTAGCCAAATTTATGACAAAATGTGATGTAAATTCCTGATTTTTCCGACCCTATCAAATGCAACGGACAGCTTCTCACACGTACTGAAAAAGCACTACTGTACGAAGGGAGGCTGAAAAGTGCTTTTCCTGTCCCCCTTCCTGTAATTGTAGCATTGTTTTGTCACCGCAGCTTTAAAGAGTGTTCTTTTGTATCGTAAAGTGCCAATTTTCAGACTAATAGCTCTTTTTTTTTTTTTTGCAGATGTTTGACGTCCTGAACTGAATCATGTCAACGCAAAGTGTTGAATTTTCGAATGTGGAACTCCGGGCTGTCACGGAATTTCTGTTTCTGCAGAAGAACACCGCAAAGGAAATCTTTGAGTGTATGACGCAAACATTAAGTGACAAGCGCCCTTCATATTCCACTGTGAAGAAATGGTGAGCCAACTTTCAGCGTGGAAACTTTGAGACCGAAGACGCGGCAAGATCTAGGAGGCCTTCAACAGTGACAACACCCGAAATTGTTGATCGTGTTCATGACTTGATTCTGTCAGATCAGCGAATCTTGGCTAAAACAATAGCTGAGATACTGGAGATATCCAGGGGACATGTTGGGTTCATAATTCATGAGCACTTGGATATGCAGAAGATGTCGGCGAAGTGGGTGCCCAAATGTTTGAACGCCGATGACAAACGAAAGCGAGTGGACTCTTCCGAATCGGTTTTGCAGCATTTTGTACGATCTGGCTATACTTTTCTGCAGCGATTTGTCACTGTTGATGAAACATGGTTACATTACTACGATCCACAGACAAAACAACAGTCCCACCAGTAGTTGCCCTCAGATTCTCCACGGCCAAAGAAATTCAATACTCAAAGGTCTTGAGGAAAAGTCATGGCAACGGTTTTTTGTGATTCAAAAGGCGTTTTACTGACTGACTATCTCTCGAATGACCGAACATAAAACACTGAATACAAAAAACCCGATGAGCAGTACAGACATGAGTCATCACACATACGTTGTTCGTTTCATAGTCAGCCTGCGCCAAACCGCTAGGTCGGGTGATTCCGAACTTATGCAACCAGTCTGGATCCCTTTTTATCACACTTCGTAGACATAAAATAGTTGGCATGAGTGCATTTTAGAGAAACAAATCAATTTTTAGAAGCAATTTACCATTTTAATCCAAACCTTTCACCTGCTGTACGACTTGTTGCTCAGGACAATACAGACTACAACCCTCTGTAACAAAGTAAATTTCTCCGTCATTTTTGGTCCACGCCGGGGCTCGAACCCGGGTTCCCTCATTCCAGAATAAGTCGCTCTACCAATTGAGCTACGCGGACGTTCGTTATCGCTGCTATCTGCCTTTAAATCGTGTGCGTCCTGCCAGGCAGGCACGTCAGATCTCCCCCCCCGAAAGAGGGCCGGGGGCATGGCCCACGGGTCAGCCGTGACCATGAATCGTCGCAGGCAGCCATCCGCTGGAGAAAGTACTTGAGAACTCCCAGTCAATCTGGTGTGTGGAATGCAACGTCACACACATTTTTTTTCGAAGCGCTAAAGAAGGGATTCTCTTATTTTTCCTCTCTCGTGGTGTGGAAAGAACATCACACCATTGCGAGATCTTGAACGGCCTGGTAATCCGGAAAGTTCGGGCGCCATTATAACGAAGTAAATTTCTCCGTCATTTTTGTCCACGCCGGGGCTCGAACCCGGGTCCGCTCATTCCGGAATAAGTCGCTCTACCAATTGAGCTACGCGGACGTTCGTTATCGCTGCTATCTGCCTTTATATCGTGTGCGTCCTGCTGGGTAGGCACGTCAAACCTCGACGATGCTCCAGTAAGCTCCGAAAGGGATGGTTGTAGAGTTCCAATGCGGTATCTACAACACAGACCCCCCCCCCCCCCAAGGTAAACCTAATAATCTGGTATAGACTTGGGCCTTGTTAAAAAATCTGCACAGATTTTTAATTCCATAGTGAAATGAAAATCAATTAATTAGCACCTGATACAGCGTTTGCTTGCTATCTTAACCGGAAGAAAGTATTTGTTATGTACATTTGCTCAGGAATGTCATATAATCTACTGCGTAGATGTTATTGGTTCAATAGCAAAGCTTGGATTCGAGTGTAATATCAATGAATGAAGACCTGATTCTTCAAAAAGAAATATTAATGCAGTTCTGTTTCCACAATGGTAACAAGTATGTCTCTAACCCTGTGAGATATTCTACGTAACTGAAGGAAAGCTTTGTAAATCTGGCAATGGTTCTAAATTTAATTAAGTACAAAGACCTTATGTGGATTATTTATATCTAGTACTTTGGCAGCAGTCGGGATTCACAAAAATTTTATGTCTCGCGGGTGAAGGCAGAGCAAAGCGAAGAGCCTACACTGGACACACAAACAATGACTAAATAGACGTATGCTTAGACACCGGCAAAAGAAAATCTTGTACGTAAGGATTTGGTTGACACTTAAAATGTCTTCTTGCCTGCATATAAAACTCGATTTAATGAAACAATTTTTGAACGAACCAGATGTAACGAAACCGGTTCGGGAGAAGAGCTTGGAAAGCTCACTGCATGGCATCAAAAAAGAAATATGTACAGTCGTGGCCAAAAGCCTTGCACCAGTAAACCGAAAGTCAATTTTTGATGTTTGAAGTCAACTTATACAGCGTGATGCTAAAATCAGGAACACATATTATACATCATTTTAAAGGAAATGTTATGCTGCATTAAAATATTTTTACAGAATGTTATTACCAGTAATAGAAGTGAAGTTACAAGCAAAAGTACAGCGTCTAGTCATAAAAAGCAACAAAGAGTGGAATTTGTGAAATTAGTGTACAATGCATTTAACGTAAAATTACTGTACCGTACATTATTGAAACTTGCAGGACACCTGAAATAACTCACCAACAAGCAAACTACACTTTAGTATTTAATAGCATAACCACGGTTTCTTAGTAACAAAATGCACTTTCTTGGAATGGAACTAATGAGCTTATCTAGTTATCCATTGGTGATAACACGGTGTCATACGGCCCTTACAGACTCAATTAATGCTGTTTTAGACGTGGATTCTTGTTGGTGGATCTTTTGCTTCAATATCACTCACATATTCTCTATGGGAGTAAGACCCGGTGACTCTTCCGGCCACTGAAGTTTTCTTATAAGTTTTCGAATAAACCACTCTTCAACCAACTTTGACCGAAGACATGGCGCGTTATCGTCCTGAACGGTAAAATTCCGCAAACCCATGTCTTGTGCAGATGGTTGTAAATCACCTTTTTGCAAGAACTGTAAGTGCTGGAAATTCTATCCAATACTGGGACAACGCTAAGATCATAAACACACCTAACTCTGTTTATTCCTTGTTATTTACAGAAAGCCTCTGTATTTCGGCTTATAATACACGTTGCTGTAATGACTATTATCCTTGTGTTTTACCTGAACTCTGGAGCAATCTGATTAGGGAGGACAGCACAATAACTATTGTTTCTGTTGAGTAATTTTCGCTGGCTAATTATGATTTTTTGACTGTCTTGTTATCTAGTAAATCATGTGACACTGACATTATCTTTCCCATGATGCATCTGCTCCACGTATTTAAGACCAGCATGTAACCACATGATGGAAATCACATCTGATGAAGGTGTCACTGTGACACCGAAAGTGCTCATGTTTTTTAACCTGTTCATGGATTTCGTTTTTAAGCTGAATAAATATCATCGTGCAACAAGACGGAGTTTTTAATTACTTGTAGGTATCGGTTATCTCTAGCTTTTTCCGCATCAATCGATTAATCTTCGTTTCTTGTAAAAGCATTGCACTTCAGCTATCCCATTTCTTTACCCTTCTCAGCAAGTTCCTGGATCATACTCTGCAGCTCTGAAGTATTATTTCAAAGGCCACTGAAGGGTTCTTTGAAATGTTTTTTTTTCTTTTCAAACATAAAAGGTAAATAAAACCGGGTCAGGAACACCATGACCCGACCCGTTTGACCCGCAAAAAATTGTCGACCAGGTGACCCGTATCCATCTCTGCTTAGAAGTTATCTTTGTTGAAAAGACAAGAAAAATAATTTTAGATAATGTCTGTGTAAAAACGGGAAAACCCAAAAATGATGTTTCTGAATGCAAAGGAATTAACCAAAAATCGCCGCCCCGGTGTCACAGTGGGCTAAGCGATGGCCTCTGATCATTCATCCAAAAGGGAGCTGGGTTCGAATCCCGTAAGGCATGGATGTTGTGTCTGTCTTATAGCACTGGCTCTCTCCCTTCTCTGGAACCAGTGACCCTAAGTTAGGGACGGGCGACTGCTTATAGCCCATTGAGTTGCTAACGGTGGTCGTTAAATCTCCAATCAAAAGAAATAAAAAAGATTTAACCGAAAATCTGTCAAAATACTAAGGTTAGGAATGGAGACTTTTCAAAATAAAGATTTCGTTGAAAGTCGGAGGCCAATTTGCTCCACGCTATTTTCAGGAATTTTCCGCGAATTCGTAGCGCTGTTGTTTTACCATGTGCGGAAAATAATTCTGTTTCTATAGATGTTTTATAAGGGGTTTTTGTTGTTGTTTGTTCATGTTCCATTTCAGCTCCTGCGTAAATTATCAGGAGTGAAAAGCTAATTTTGGACAGTGTGACCGAATCAGGTAATTCAAGCTCGTCACAAAGTTTCCTCCCTTCATCCAAATGCAAAGGCTCGTGGTCAAGTCCTCTTATTTTTCTTTTTCCAGCTCCTGTCCGAACGCAGCGCATGCGATTATAGATTTTTCATCTGGTTCTGTTAAATCTGGCTATGAAACGTGATCCGGAAATAGCAGTATTTACTCATATCCCATTGCCATTCTCAAATAACAAAGCCACTAAGCAAATCTCTATTTCAAAGTGGTCGTGTCATCCCATTCAATGTGAATGAAAAAATCAACAAATGGGAAAAAAATACACTTCGGCCTCTTTTTCCTTGTTTTGATGAAAAGATTTTCTTTCAAAGAAGATTCTTTTACGGACGCTTGGGAGAAAAGCAAGAAAAATCAATCCATGTTGGCATATAAATAAGCATGTATATCTTCCTGGAATCAATAACACGCCAAAGAAAAAAGGGTGGGAACACAATAAAGAAATTGAAAAAGGGACAGTGAAAACATGCTGACAAATCCATACTGTTTTCCATAAAAGCAGCCTTTTTTCTAAGTAGTGACTGGGTTTCTTTTCTTGTATGCATTAGCAAAAGAACATGCCCTCACACACGAAAAAAAAACAAAGATGAAATAACAAATAGGGAGGAAACGTAGTCCACCGTCTTGTTCAAAATTATCGATTTTAGAAGACATTCTGTAAATTTTTTCAACCCGGAGCTGCCGAAATCCGTATATTAAAAGTCTTTGTACTTTGAAACGGATAAAAGCAGAAGTTCAAAATAAAATTGTGTCTTTGTGAAGGCGCTTAACGCTTTCAAGAATAAACAACTTATTGAAAATCGTGAGACGCTTTCGACTCTGCTATTAATTTTGTTGCGTGTTCTGGTACACAAAGAATCTTCGAGCAACAAGTTTAAATTTTGTTAATTATCTCAGAGTATGTATTATTTTTCACTACCTATTCTAAAAAGAATATTATAAAGAGCTTCAAAAGAACAAAAATGGAAGACCATTAACTTACCCTCCTTTTGAAATTTAGGTGTCTTCTTTTCGACATAAATTTTTTTTTACGTATTTAAATTTAATATCCTGTTAAGTTAAAATATTAAAAAATTAATGCTCCTGCATGTTGTTGAACACCATAACAAACGTGACTTAATTTTTTTTTCATATGTGCCATCGCAGGGGAAGGTCATGGTGTTTCATACATAATTAGGTAATTTATCCGACATTGCAGACTTGTAGTCCTATATTTAATTACACAGTAATTAAAAAACATCAGCGGCAAACTTTGAAATGAAAAAAGCAAGGAATACTTTAAACAGTGCTTCTTCTTACTCTTTTTTAAAATGTTCAATTCAAAACTGATTTCATCGCACACTTTTATCAAGAAACTACCATTCAGCGTATCTTTATTAATTGGGATTTAAGATTCAAGCTCTGTACTTCAGATGACGCGACTCTATTCTAATTGCATTTGTTCTGAGAAATTTTTCTTTCTTTTCATTTGATACTAAAATCTACAAAAGTCCTCACTTTAACACATGTTTCATAAATTATGTTACTTACCTTATAAGTGCTGCGAGATTACAGAAAAGATAATTAAATAGTGAAAAACA
Organism: Macrothele yani; assembly: GCA_039090855.1. NCBI lineage: Eukaryota > Metazoa > Arthropoda > Arachnida > Araneae > Macrothelidae > Macrothele > Macrothele yani. The sequence continues at coordinate 20,897,936 of CM077029.1, forward strand.
AAAGGACTTAGGTCATGTGATCTGATATCTTAATTAAGAAATATCTGCTGAATGGAAAATTCTTGCTCAAAAGTATGCTACCAGGTGCGCACCTTTGAACATATATTTCCTATTCAGCATAACGTTCTTAATTGTGATCTTAGACGAGAAAACGCTATCCCATTTCATTTTCGGTATTTAACTCTTTTCCTGATCAGGAAAACAAACACGCAACTTTCTGAACTGACGACAAACTTTGAATATTCAGAATGTACCAAATAAAGACAAGACAGATGAGCAGCCACCTTTAAATAGCGCTCTTTGGCCCTATGAGGTCCTTGTGCCATTAAGCCCCAAAGCAAAGAAACAATTAACAGTCTTTAAGAGCTTATATCAAATCTCGGAAGTACACCAATTCACGTTCAGAATAATAAGATCTAGACCAAGAGCCTTGCTTAACTCATACAAATCGATGTACTGTATATACATATACACTATGCTGACAAAAGTCACCGGCCACCTAGAAGAGCAACAAAACATAGCATTTATTGACATACATTAGTACGGTATCGGTTTACCTTTGGCCTTAATGCGCGCACTGTCCCTTCGCGACATGCTTTCGAAAATATTTTGGAACACAGCGATATGTATGCGCTTCCATTCAGTACATAATGCTGTCGCTAAATGTTGCTTAGTAGTAGGCCTTGTTACCCAACTGCTTATGCGGCGCTCTTACTATTCCCATAGGTGCTCTATAGGATTAAGATCAGGGCTTTGTGCTGGCCAGTCCACACACGATTCGGAAATATCGTCAAACCACGCCGTAAAATTCTTTGCTTTATCTCTCAGTGCATTATCCTACTGCAACCAGCAAGACTCGGTTCCACAGTATTACCACAGAGTTGGTAGGACATAATTGTCCAGGATATCGAGGTAGGCGTGCTGGTTAACAGGTTTGTCCACGACAACTAATGGGACGGGACCATAGCACGAATACCCCCCCCCCACACACACACACATGAGTACACTGGCAGCTCCAAACTTGACCGTAGGAACAGTACACTGTGGTAAATAACGTTCCCCTGGCTGCCGCCATACCCACACACGCCCATAAGACTGGTGGATCGTGTATCTGGATTCATCAGTCCATGGGAACCGTTTCCATTTATCTACGGGTTCACGATAAAGGCTCTTTACACCATGCTAAACGACGAGTAGCACTCCGAGTGGAGATGGAAAGTTTATGAGAAGCCGCACGACCACGGTAACCCAGAGAATAAAGTTCTCTGCTGATGGTACGTGTACATACCTAGGTTCCAGCATTTTTACTCACCTGTACACTGAGGTATTGTGCAGTACTCCGTCGATTAGCTGTAACGACTCTCCTGAGGCTTCGACGTCCTCTACCACTGTTTTTTGTTTGGTCTGTCGGTACTTTTTACTGCTTTAGGCATGCCATGTTGTCTTCCACTTATTCAGCACATCCAAAACAGTTGACTTGGGTATGTTTAAAGGCCTCTCGGTTTCTCTTATAGATAACCCGCTAATATAACGCTCCACAATTTTTCCTTTCTCAAAGTCAGTTCTCTCCTTACCTCCCCGACATTTTCTCTTAACCTCACAGTACGATATGACCGCGGTGAGGTACAGGTTTGTTTTTATACCATTTGCAGCTGTACCGCGCATCTGAACAACGCAGCGGATCCGTTCATTAGCTTTTGATGGGTGTCCGGTGACTTTTGTCAATACAGTGTTCGCGGAATATAAAGAGCAGAAAAAGAAACTTTTCCTAGAACTGATACCCAATAATTGACACAAACGGAATCATTGTGCCCTTATCTAAAAAGTCAGCCAGCGCCTCCCAGAATTGATAAAACACTATAAACATTCAACAGTTAACCAAAACAAGATAGTATAAACCGAAAAGAAAAAGCTTCCCACAGCTGATTGCAGATCATGGGCATGCCCCGTTCAGAAAACCATGATAAGAAATTCTGAAAATAACTTTTTAAAGGATATGGCCCGTTCAGAAAGCCGTAATCAGGAATTCCAAAACGAACTTATCAAAAGCTCTGCGAAATCATAGACAGAGGAGAAAGACCGCCTGACCAGAGTTCCCTAGAACTGACACCATATAATGAACATGTGCCAGTTCATTAGTTCAAGAAAAAGATCCAACCAGAACAGATGGTATACCATGTACACTGATGTCCAAAATTAAAGTTTGGATGAAATTCGCTCAAAAGGAAAACGCGTTACAGCAAGGAGAGATGCTTGCCGAGTAAAGCGACAGTAATAAAGGTTATAAAATTTTATAACAACGGATAAGATGTATACATAGTGATATCCACAAACCTCCCCAAGATGAGATGTAAGAATGTAACCTAAAACTGTCTAAATAAGGAATGTGATAACCTGGCAATGATAAACAACTCTCACAACGACGATATATCCTGATCACCAGGTTGCAGATGAGCTCTAGAGCCAAAGATTATCATTCCTAGATAAGGGTAGTGCGTATCTCTGGAAGGTTTCTGAGAGGGAGCGGATGAGCTGCTATGTGTCACTCTAGAGTATTCAATGCATTCTCAATTGAGTTCAGATCCTGCGACCTGGTTGTCCAGCTCGTGAAGGTTTCTGAGAGGGAGCGGATGAGCTGCTATGTGTTGCTCTAGAGTATTCCATGCATTCTCAATTGAGTTCAGATCCTTCGACCTGGTTGTCCAGTCCATACACCGATCTGAGAACTGTTCTGGCGAGCATTATCATCCATTAAAAGGAACTGATGACAATAGCTGCCTGAAAAAGTCTGACATAGGGCTTTGGAATCTCGTCCCTATAACTCTCAGCAATCACATAGCTTCCTGCGAATCCTGTGCGGCTGTTGAAAATAATGCAACCCCACACGCGAAGTAGACTAAATCACGAATCATCTGTATCATATGTAGAATAAATCACGAATCATCTGTAAGAACACCGGCCTTCTCCTCTGGGCTCAGAAACGATGTTGCCTGCAGCTGTTCAAGTGAGCTTTGAGCTTTCCTGCGAGATGTAGTTAGCGGTAAACAGACCGTGGGTCTCTTGGCATAAAGACCAATTGCGTTAAGTCTTTGACATATCATTTTCTTTGACACTCTAGTTCCAGTGGCAGCAGAGAGCTCTGAAGGCAATTGACGAGCTGTACACGACCTTCAACACCGTACGGTTAAAGCAACATAACGGTCTTCATGAGGTGACGTACGCCTTATACAACCTTTGCCATGTCTTTATGACACCCCACTGATGCTGTTCAATTGTTGCCATAATCACGAAACCACTCCGTGGTGGATATTAAAGACCCTTGCGACGTGGGCCTGAGACTAGTCTGTTTCTAGTCGTCCTGCCGCTAGCCACTATATAGCGTTAGATGCGCGTGTATGAGACATAAGGAGAGTGGTTGCAGCCATACAAACGCTTCTTATATACGCTGTCAACGAGGAATGTCACTGCCGTTTCCCGTTAACTAAAAGTATGCAACTCAATTTACATATTGGACATTTGTTCCCTAGATCATTTCAAAAGTTTTGCACAATACGCAGACGCTACCCATAGGATGATGCGATCGCTCCAATTGTTGCGCCGGTTGTTTGTCAGACTTCAATATTCAAAGTTGTGTCTACGAATGCTGGCTAATTTGTTCCTGTTCCGAAAATGTCTGCGTAGAAATGGAGGACGAAAGTGAGTCAGGTCAGATATATCGTAGATACCAGCGATCCTACATTAAAACTGAAACTACGAGGAAAATCCCCTACCGAAATTCATAAATCTTTGTGTGAAGTTTGTGGGGTTAGTGCAGTGAATTGTTGCTATAGACGAAACATGGATACGAGATTTTGAACCAGAACTGAAATCTCAGTCGGCTCAGTAGAAATATCCTGAATTACCTCTGCAGAAAAGAATTCCGCCTTGAACAATCGAAGGTTGAACTAATGATGATTATGTCCTATGACAAGGTTGGAGTGATAGCAACAGACAGAGTGCCCGTGGGAACCACTGTAGCAGCGGAATACTACAGAAGGTTTCTGCAAAATGTTTTGCGCCCGAAGATCGCCATAGACATGCTTGAAGCTGGTGTCAGTATTTTGAACGACAACGCGAGGACGCATGTTTCTCGTACGGTAAGATACATTCTGCAAAAGTATGGATGGGGATAGCTTCCCTACGCATCATACAGTCCTGACATGAGCCTACCAGGCTATGCTTTGTTCCTAAAATTGAAGAAGTCACTCCGCGAGAAATAATTCAGTATGATTCAGGATGTTTCTAAGGAGGAGACCCGAGTTGTCCGACGCCTCAACAATGGAGGTGTCCTGACTGGAATACAAGACTTGGCCAAACGTTGTGCCGCTGTCATAATGAAACATGGAATTCATTTCGAAGGCCTGTAAAGGTATGGTGTTAAACATATTCGTTTTTAAGAGGTAACCCTCAGTATGCAAAACAGTTGAAATACGTATTTCACGGTGGCCTTTGTTTTTCGTGTTAATTTGCATATGTCCTGTGAACATTGTAGCATTGCATTGAGAACTTTGGATTATGTGCCCGCTATTGCCTTCCGGACTTTAATTTTGGAAACCAATATACATGTACCTGTTCATCAGTTCACAATTAGAAAAAAGAAAAGAGCCTACCATAAATGTAGATAGAGCAACAGAAACACTCTCATAAAATCGGTAATGCTAGACAAAAATGCTTAACCAGATTATGGAAAGACAAAGGAACAAGAACTCAACATAACAACTACCACAGCATGTACCAGCAGGAATTCTTCAGGATTTTTGCAGAGATATTGACCTGAGTCAATCTGAAGTTTGTATTAGATTATGGATTTTATATTGTAATAAAAGACCGCTTCGTTTTATATTCCTCATTACTTCGTACAAATTATCTAATAATAATAAAGAATTCTGGTTTTACGATAGTACTACGCATGTACACTGCTGGACATAGCAGATGTTACACCATGAAGCATTGGTCAAAGCTCCAGTTGGGTTATGTAAATGATAGCATTTGCGAACTAATCACGAGATAGGAGAGGGAAAGAAATTGGAAAAACATTTGAGCATAGCTAAATTTGGTCCTCAATACCAACGTGCGTGGACCATTGCATCGGATTGATTTATGTGGCAAGGATTGATATTGCCTAGAAGACGTCATTGGGAATCTTGGCATCACACGGACTTTTACCAGATGCTCAACGTAAGGCAACATACAGCTGGTTGGCACTGCTGGCAAGGACAGTACCTGCATTTCAGTACCTACATTTTCAGTACCTGCATCCAAGGACCTGCATGCAGACATTTCTGTATCCCGACGGCGTAAACGCGTCGTGATACAGAAATGTCTGCCGAATGTAGCGGCAGTGGTAGAAGGAAGGTAATGTGGGTCGTCGTAGTAAGACAAGTTCACGTCGACCGACATTCGTACGCCTCAATCACCGCATTCGAGGGAAAGCCGTAGCAGCCTCACAATCCACAGATGGTGACATTCGACAAGGTGAAAAACCAGCTATGGGCATCCCCGTATTGACAAGGACTGGAAATCGCAGACTGGCTGAGGCAGAGTTTCATTCTCTCCATACACTGCAAAAACTGCCAACCACTGCAACAGATTAGCGCGCAAGGTTGCAGTGGTGACGTGCCAAAAATTCGCGGCAGGACGAATGGAACACTGTCTCGTCAGCGACGGATCATGCTTCTGTCTCAGTGCTGACAATAGCCGATTGAAAGTTTGGAGTCGACTTGCTCAAGTGGATGATCTTGCTAGCATCTATGAAAGCCATACGATTCTTCAGCCTGGCGTCATGGTCTGAGGGAGCTCTCAATTTTAACAGCCGTTCAGTGCTCGTATGCGTAGTAAGTACAGTGACAGCACGCCGATACATTGATCCGTTATACACAGTCAAGTCACATTACTTTGAAAACGTCCTGCTTTTGACGTCAACAGTGCGTAGCCAATGAAAGAAGGCATGTGCCGTGAGCTGGCTTGGAGGGTATATAAGGTGTGTTGTAGGCATTCTGAAAACGTATCACTAGTTACTGTCGTGGATAAAAGGAGCGATTTATCAGATTTGCAAAAAGGATTTATTATCGGCTTTCGGGCAGGGGTGGCAGTATTTGTGAAACCGTGCAGTTTGTGAACCGTTCGCATGCTGCTGTGGTTAAAGTGTATCGTCATTGCAGAAATGATACCATTGCGAATAAGCGACGTGGAAATTGAGGAGCCCCACGTACCAATGATGTGAGAGGTAAAGATCTGCTACGAAGCTGCGTGAGGCTGATCTACACGTTACAGTGGAGCAACTCACTGGCCGAATGAGCCAGGGGTCTACCGGAAGTGTGTCTAAAACAAAAATTCAGCGAACCCTGCTGCGTATGGGGCTCCGATGCAAACGGATAGTCACTGCATTTATGCTAACGAAAGTGCACTGGGAGAAAAGGCTTACATTTGAACGAAAGTATCGGAATTAGACCTCCGCTGATTGGCAAAGCATTGCTTTTTTCCGATGTCATGTTTTCTGCTTCATTGAACGGATGGACTTTGGCGTATAAGGCGTGAAACATCGGAGAACAAACACCCCTCAACCATTGCTGGAAGAACACAAGCTGGTCTGGGGAATGTTTCCGTTGCATTCCCTGAGTACACTCATACCTGTGGAAGGCACTATGGACCGAATTCGTTATGAATCCATCCTTGCAAACCACGTACACCCATACATGCTGATTGTATTCCCTTCCTGCACAACAATGCAACGTGTGACACAGCTAGAAATATCCCAGAGTGGTTGGAAGAGAACGATCAAGACTTCGAAGTACTTACCTGGACCTCTAATTCTCTACATATAAAACCAATTGTGCATCTGTGGGAACGCTCTATGTTGTTCACCCTATGGTTCCTCCACCACGCACCCTTCAGCAGGTACGAGATGCACTGCATTCAGCAGGTACGAGATGCACTGCATTCAGCAGGTACGAGATGCACTGCATTCAGCATGGCTCTACATGCCTGTGAACATCTTCCAAAACCTTATTGAGTCACTCCCAGCTCGTCTAGCTGCTGTTCGCGCTGCTCACGGCGGTTACTCTGGATATTAGCTGGTGGTCACAATGATGTCACTCGTCCGTGTAATTCGCTTTATTTCCGTAATACGGTTGTAACCTTATCTCTAGTTTCAAGAAGATAACGCCTCCCAGCACTCTTCAAACACCATCAGACAGAGCCTACGTGACGTGCAGGTACTGTCCTTGCCAGCAGGATCCCCAGACTTTTCCCCCGATAGTGAACGTGTAAGACTTTGGCTGATGATTTAACGCATCTTCTCGTCTTTCTCGCAATGTCGATGAATTGACATAGGTCAATGACGCATCATTAGTGATAACTCAGGAGACCATCCGGGGAAATTTCCACGCTGTGTTGCCGAATGCGTATCAAATAACAATAAAAGTATTTTCCGTTTTTCGAGGGAATAAAAGAAAAACCTTGTAATAATTGAATTTGCGGAGAGATGACGTTCCGCCCGAGGTATATCGTCAGCTGAAATCCTAGCATATGATTCAGATGAGTAACCTTTTTGGTAGTGGAAAGTTGTGCGATTACAATAGCGCTACCAATGTGTAACGTATACTCTATATTCACTTTCCTTTTGAATTTACTATCTCTGGTTATTTTATTTTACTATGTAAATTATCTTCTTACTGAACGAAATATTATTTCACCCGCTGAATGAGATCTGGCAATGAGTGTAAGTCATGACGTGGTGGTAGCTAGTATAAAGGCGCGTTCATCGAGACTTAGAGAGAGCTTTTTGTGTTGTTATGAGGAGAGCTTTTGTTGTTGTTATGAGAGAGCATTGTTGTTTACGGAGAGCGTTTGTAATACGAGGAGAGATTGTGTTGTTATGAGGAGAGATTCTTCATTATTGTAAAACAAGTTGTGTGTGTGCTTTAGATGACCAAGAGTCTTATAATAAAGAAGTTGCCGTAAGTTAGTCTTTCTCAATTCATAGTTTTTGTCAGACCTCTGTCTGGCTGTTAGATTTATAACATTAGTTTTTTACCATAAATAACCAGCGTTAAGACTTTATTCTTTTCCGTAATTAACTAGTAACAACAAAATTTTTGAATTCACTATTTTGAAACTTAGTACAAGTATATCATTAGCTAGCTGGTAGGTAGAGCATCATTCATATTAATTATCTTAGCGGAAAGCAAATGAAGCTAATTCATTATAAATGGAGATTGTTCTTGAGTGTTTGTTATACGAATTGAAACTCTGTTCCTGTTCTGCAGATACCACTTGTCGCATTTTCTTAACATTCGAGACATATTCTGTAGAGGAACGCACAACTCGGAATTTGTTTCGAAAGTTCAGAGACGGAGATGAATTCCTTCAAGACAACTGCCGGAGTGGTCGTCCTGTCAGCCTTGACATAGAAACTCTGAAAGTTACTATTGAGCAGGACAGTGCCAAAACATGCCAGGAACTAGCCCAGTCATTTTGTGTTTGTTTAAACCGTCCGAAGACATCTGCCTGCAATAGGTGAGGCATACAAATTGTGTAAGTGTTGTACCCCACGAATTGTCTCCAGTAAACAAACAGCAAAGTGTCTCAGCTTGTCTTCCATTGCTTTCTCGCTTTGACAAAAAACCATTTTTGAGTTGGTTACTCACATGCAATGAGATGTGAGTCCAGTACATCACCCCATAACGTTCCAGACATTGGTTGTCCATCAGTGACTCAATTCCTCACTCGTCGAAGCAAGCACGAACCAGCACTGCACCACCTAACGTTATGCTGTGTATGGGGAACACCAAGTGGTGTTGTTCTTTATGAACTCTTGCAACGCGTCCAAACCATCTCTGCTGCAGTGTACTATGAACAACTGACAGTGTACTGTGAACAACTGAAAAGTGTGCAGGATCACCTAAAAAAGAAGTAAGCAGCACTGGTCAACAGAAAGGGAGTTCTGAGCCTTCAAGATAACGCTTGTGCCCTCTCCGCTTCATTGACCAGAAACACTATCAAAGAAGTTGAGAAACTTTTATGTCATCCAGCTTACTCATCCGATGTCTCTCCTACAGATTATCACTTGTTTCTTTCACTCAGCAAACATTTGCGTGTACACGACTTCTCCAACTTTCATGAGTTGCACGTTGCCCTCCAAACCTTTTTCTAATCTCATGACACGATATTTTATCACAGGGGTACAAATAAGTTGTTAAAAAGTTGGTAGAAAGTTCTTGAATGGTGATGCCCATGGTAATTACACTCACGGAGAATGAAATTTGCGCACCTAGAAGAAAACATGCCACAACCACGAACCTTTGCAAATAGCTAGAGTGCGTGCTGGTATGCAAATGATCCACGTTTGGTGCGATTGCGGGTCACCGCACACCCTGTGGTGGCGCTGCAAGCACGAACCGGCAGCCTTATAAACCGGCGTGTAGTCAATGCCCCATGAACGTAAAAAGCACCGGCCGAGGCAAGCTAGGGTACAGAGTGACAAGAATGCCGAATAAACGCCAGGGACGTCGATTTACACAACTTACGGACTTTGAGAGAGGCCAGATCATCGGGCTGAAAACCGCAGGGTTGCCGGCGCGCTGTATAGCCCGCCATGTGGATCGTTCTGACCATACCTTCCTACTCTGTTCGGAGCAGTGGACACGTGACGGAAATGAGAACCATGTCCAGGAAATGAGAACTCAGGAGCACCTTATAAATCAGGCGAATCTCGCACTATGTGTATTCCTGAATTTTGATTTTCTTAAGTTGTAATTTTTGCTCAGTACAAGTGTCTTAAAATCTCTTATTTCTATGAGATTTTCCAAGATAAGCTTTATTCGCTTGTTGCATCAGAATAAACATATTATCATTTGGAATCCGAGAAATTATTTATATTCCTCGTTTTCATTTCAAATCATAATATTTTATTTGGTCTTATATAACTTTATAATATTTTATTTGTTCTAATGTAAATTTATTTGTGCATTGAGGTTTTAGTAAGCGCGGTCCATTTGAATGTAAAAACAGTTATCGTAACTTTCATCATTGTTGCAATTTTTAAGATTTCATCGTTCTTTCAGCAAACTAAACAGTGGAAAACTGAAGGATGGCAAGCGGGCTGAACTTTCACAAGTTTGCACGAATAATTTTTTGTAATTCTCAAATGATTCTAAAATAATGGTCTTCAAGTATGATATAAATAACATACGTTTACTTAATTTTCAACGTTCTGAAACTTTTTAAGATACTATTTGTTCTCCATTTGTACAAACAAATAGAACACTGAAAATGTTTCACGCGAAACGCCGGACATAGAATTTCTAAGCGGTATTTTCTTTGAAAAATTCCGTATTGTCCGTCTCCTTTCAGAGTGTTCTTTCCCCCCAAGCGATCGAATTCCATTTAATGTAAAACAAACATGCATTCATTTTATGTGATTCTTTATCGAAACACCGGTAAAAGCTTTTTTTTTTCTTGAAGCAAGATGAAAGAGGACGGGCAAAATTGCATGCCCTCTGCGGAAACTTCCGCGGGGGTAAAGGAACTTCCAATCTCAAAAACTAATCTCACTGACTCTCAAATTAATTAATTCAGATGGTGTAAAGAGCCAGAAGACTCCACTGGGAGATCCTAGACAAAGGATTAATTCATTAATAGATTACTTATAGGATGAAAAATGCAGAACATTTCTGCGCTTTTTCTTTTTGATAAAACAATCTATCTGGGACTATACTTAATTCACCAGAGAGCATAAAAACTACAAGAATTAATGTTTATATTTTAATTTAGTTTTTAAATTTCTAAGAATTTCTGCTAATTTAAAGGCAAAACATGAGCTTCACTGATACAGTTTCAATGAAAGTAAATTAAACCAAGGCGGAGTTAAAAGGATTGTGTCACATTTCTACATTAATTAATCATATAATATCAGGTAGTCCTCTACGCAAAGTTTAAGGTTGTACATGATTTTAAAATGAAAATACGATTCCATAAGATTAGATTTTGGTAAAACTAACGTTAGCTCTTTATGTGCACACTTTCACAAATTTTCAAGGCGATTTTTATAAATATTGTTTTGAATATGAACGAGATTCCGTGGAGAGCTCGATTCACACAGCCACGTGACATACACTGGTATGCAAAAATTAAGGACGAAGAGGAGAAATTAGCATAACAGCGGAACGAGCTGGCTGAACGGACAGAAAGACCACTCAGGAGATAGACTAGGGTCCGGTACAGTAGGGCATGCGCACATATGCAGCATGACGTAGGGGAGGGGGTTGTCGGACGGGTATAAAGCACACGGGTGGTGTACGCTCAGCAAATTCGGTGAAAGTTATTGCACGGTGTACATCGGTTTGAACGACGTCGAGTTGCTGCCACCGTGTGATATGGCCAACAAGCAATCCAGTAGACGACATCTGGATGACTTTACCAGAGGTCGCGTCATTGGGAAGTTGGAAGAAGCTCGAAGTGGGACTAGTGTGGCCGAGGATTTCGGTATCGCTCACAGCATCGTTTTACGAGCTTGGAGAGCATTTCAAATGACAGGAACAGCTGTCCGAGAGTTTAGCAGTGGCCGTCCATCAGCAACCACGGCGGCGGACGACCGGTATATTGTCCTACAGGTGAGAAGAGACAGACAGCAGACAGCGGCAGAAATCACAAGGCACATGCAACAGACAACTGGACGTCCGTTATCGCGTTTCACCGTGACCAGGAGGCTGCACAAAGGTGGTCTATTTGCACGACGACCGGTACGGTGTGTGCCATTAACGCCTGCTCATCGTTGACGGCGGTTGTTTCTGGAGTGATAGGAACACAAGAACTGGACACATCAGCAATGGGGTTGAGTTCTCTTTACGGATGAGAGCCGATTTAGTCTGACAAGCGATTCTGGACGTATACACATCTGGAGAAAGCAGTTAACACGCAATCACACCTCCAACATCATCGAAAGGGACCGGTTTGGAGGTGGCGGAGTTCTGGTTTCAGGCGGTATCATGCTTGGTAGCCGTACTGACCGCCATATCTTCCAAGGAGGTTCAGTCACTGGTGTCCGCTATTGTATCGAGGTTCTCCTGCCTCACGTGCGTCTGGTTGGAGGTGCTGTGTGTCCTGAGTTTCTCTTCATGGACGACAAAGCTACACCTCATCGTACAGTGGCTGACGCAGAGCTGTTGGAGGGTGAAGATATTCAACGCATGGATTGGCCCGTAAGGTCTGCGGACCTAATTCCAATCAAACACGTGTGGCACCATCTCGGGAGACGCTTGGCAGCACGTCACCAGCCGCCAGCAACGATTCCGCAGCTGCGATTGGCGCTACAAGAGAAATGGACCGTGATGCCTGAACAGCTCCTGGACATCCTCGTTTTCAGCATGGACAGACGTTGTAAATCCTGCAGCGCAGTCAGCGGTGATCATATCTCCTACTAAAGACTGGGTTTTGCTTGGCAGCCGCCTGTCACATGCACGTTTCTGTCTTCTGTCCAGTTGGCGCTCGAAGTTACATTTTCAATAAAGTGCCTTTGTATCCTTCGGATTCCTTGTTTGGACGGATTTGCTCACTTGTTCCATATTCTTACATCTTGGGGATCTTATGATATGATTTGAGTCGATGTGGAGCACTTCTGCATGACGTTACAATTGAAAAACCGTCTCATCCTTAAGTTTTGCACGCCAGTGTACAATGCTTCGCCAAAAACATGTTGTGAACTTTTTTACAAACGGTAGCCTTGATCGGAAAATTCGTATGCAGCATTTTCCTAGAAACAAACTTCCGTCATTTTATTTTTTATTTTATTTTATATATATGATTCACCTTGCTGAAATAATGCACATTTTCGTAGGAAGTGAGCAAATAATGTTTTTTTTTTCTTTTTGACCATGCAAAATCAATCTTTGAGGTAAGTAACAATAAACATAGATCAAAAGACTATGTTGAAGACATTAATACCTGGGGAATTTAATGTATTCCTTGTGATTGTGGACTTTAATATATATATATAAACAGATTATGGCACTGAGAAAAGAAGATGGTTCTGTAACAAGAAATAGAGGCGAAATTTTGACAAGAGTGAAAGATTTCTACTCCAAATTATATGAAAGGGATGATACATGCACTCCAGACATCATGAAAGATACCAGTACCAGAGTTCCTCCAGTCCTTCCAGCAGAAGTTGCACATGCAATCAAGAACATGAAGCGGGGAAAAGCTCCAGGAGAAGATGGAATTACTGTAGACATCATACAAGAAGCAAGTGGAGAAATCGAAACAGTACTCGCCCAAATTTTCACTCGATGCCTTAATGAAGGAAAGATTCCTGAGGATTGGAACACAGCTACAATGATCCTGCTACATAAGAAAGGTGACATTGAGGATCTCGGAAACTACAGACCTATCAGCCTCCTATCAGTAGTTTATAAAATCTTCACTAAAGTTCTTTCACACCGCTTGAAGGTAACACTGGACATGGCTCAACCGAGAGAACAAGCTGGATTCAGGAGTGGCTACAGCACAATAGATCATATCCATGTGCTGAGAGAACTAATTGAAAGAGCGAGGGAATATGAACTTCCATTGTGCATGGCTTTTATCGATTATGAAAAAGCCTTTGATTCGGTGAAACCATCAGCAGTTACAATGGCTCTGAAAACCTGCGGTATTGAAGATGCATACATTAATATTATTAATAACATCTATGAAAATGCAAGTGCAAAGATTAGGCTGTTTGAAAATACAACACACATAAAAATTGGAAAGGGAGTGAGACAAGGTGACACCATATCTCCGAAGCTCTTTAATGCCACATTGGAGGGTGTTTTTCAGTCACTGAGCTGGGAAAACAAGGGGATAAAGATTAATGGAGATTAATTATCTAACCCACCTTCGTTTTGCTGATGACGTAGTCATTTTTGCAACTAGCCCATCAGAGCTGCAGAGTATGATCCAGGAACTTGCTGACAAGAGTAAAGAAGTGGGATTAAAAATGAACTTTCAGAAGACAAAAGTGATGTTCAATGCTTTTACAAGAAATGAAGATTTATCGATTGATGGAGAAAAGCTGGAGATAACAGACACGTACGTTTATCTTGGACAGCAGATATCAAGTGAGGGTCATATTGATGAAGAAATTAACCGGCGTACAAAACTTGCCTGGAGAGCTTTTGGAAGAAACAGCATAATTTTCAAGAGCAATATGCCATTATGTCTTAAAAGAAAAGTGTTTGATCAATGCATCCTTCCAGTGCTTACGTATGGTGCAGAGACGTGGACCTTAACTAAAAGAGACATACAAAGGCTGCAGACAACTCAAAGAAGCATGGAGAGGTGCATACTTGGTGTAGCCAGGAGAGATAAGAAGAGGAACTCGTGGATCCGAAAAATGACAAGAGTGGAAGACATCATGATCAGAGTTAAATCCCTGAAATGGCAATGGGCTGGACATACTGCCAGAAGGACAGATCATCGATGGACAGCCGAAATTTTAGATTGGATTCCAAGGGACAGGAAAAGACCCAGAAGAATACCACATGGGAGATGGGTGGATGAAATTCGAAAGTATGCAGGGGTGACATGGAGGAGACTGGCACAAGACAGACCGTTGTGGAGGAAACTTGGGGAGACCTTCGTCCAGCAGTGGATTGATAATGGTTGACAATGATGATGATGATATATATATATATATATATATATATATATATATATATATATATATATATATATATATAAGACAGAAACACGGGGCTTTAAGTTTTTGTGTGAAAGAACACAAGACTCAAGAAGTCGTCTGTAGCTCAACATTGTCTCAAAGATAACCAGCCGCCCCGGTGGCGCAGTGGTCTAAGCGATGGCCTCTGATCATTCGTCCGAACGGCGTCCGGGTTTGAATCCCGGTGAGGCATGGATGTTGTGTTTGTCTTACGGCACTGGCTCTCTCCCTTCCCTGGAACCAATGGCCCTAAATTAGGGACGGGCGACTGCTTATAGCCCATTGAGTTGCTCACGGTGGTCGTTAAACCTCCAATCAAAAAAAAAAAAAAAGATAACCATAAATTTACCAGATTCGACTATTAAGCTTAATATATTTGATTCGTTCAAATCAAAGAGGCAATGAACGTGGTAACCTACGTGGGTAAGCTAAAACAGGAAATAACAGCCATGAGCATTTAGGCACCAGTGAACGGATGGCGTAATGGAAGAATGAAGAGAACTACTGGGAGAATTCATGACTACTTATTTGGCCTGGCATGTCTGTTGTAAAGAGAGATCCTTTCAAGTGTTTTTTTCAGGTAGGACAAAAATGTAATAGTCTCAAGGCGACGTATTCAGAACATCGCATCGCAGTTTGGCATCCCATTGCAGCATAAAATGCAGCGTTCTCAACGTTGCATGTGAAATCAATCTACCGATTTTTTTATTGGAGGTTTAACGATCACCGTGAGCAACTCTCAATGGGCTATAAGCAGTCTTACGTCCCTAATTTAGTACTACTGGCTCTAGGGAAGGGAGAGAGACATCGCCGTAAGATAAGGAAGGGAGAGAGACATCGCCGTAAGATAAACACAGCATGTGTGCTTCAACGGGATTCGAACCCGGACACATCTCGGACGAATGATCAGAAGTAATTGCTTAGAACATTGCGCCACCGCGGCAGCCTACTGTCTGCTCGTGAATCGCATAGAACTTATCAATGCTATTTCTCAATATGCGTGAATCGACTCTCTAAATACAAAAAGCTGTTCGCCGTCCCGGTGGAAGAGTAGTGTAAGGCGCTGGTTTATGATCATTCGCCTTACTTGGGTCCTGGTTCGGATCCCGGAGAGGCATGGATGTTTATGTTTATCTTCCAGCATTGGCTCTCAATATGTTACTTGTCCAACACTGGTTATCTGTGTGCATTGGTCATTTGGCATACCGTAATATCCATGTTTGATGTATACTTGTTCATAATGTGTTACATGATCAACACTCTCTATATCTGTGTAAATTTATCATTTTGCATGCTGTCACCCATGCATGATTTCTACTTGTTGCTGTGTAATTTCTGTCTCCTGTTTATGTCTGCCTGTATGTCATTGTACCACTAGGTCCAATAAATCATTTAAAAAAAAACCTCCAATTAAAAAAAAAAAAAAAGGTGTTCACAGTATCAACACGTTCTCTGATCATCGCACGGTTTTCTAGCTCTTTTAACCACCATAAGCAACTGCTCGCCTATAAGCAGTCACCCGACCCTTATTTAGGGTCAGGAGTTCCAGGGAAGGGAACAGGCTAGTGCCGCAAGACAAACGCACCACTATGCCTCATCCGAGGTTCGAACCCGTGGCCAACTCAGAAGAATTATCCAAAGCTAATTCCTCAGACGGCCCAGCCGCCGAGAGTTTGCGTTTTTCTGGCGTCCCTCAATGAGATTGCAACAAAGTTCTGTACGTGACCCACCGATCCTCTGGCTTCTAGTAAAATTGCAACAAAGTTCCGTGTGTGACTCTAATATTCTTATATTACCTTTCAATAATATTGCAAAAAAATTCTGGATGTGACCTGATCTTTCTTTTGAATCCTTCCAATCAGATCGCAACATGAGCAGTGGCGCCATCTGTCGCATTAAAATCCACGAATGTGCGTTACCCTGTAACTTGAACTTGCTTCTTTTTGCACTTTTCTTCTATTTTGATTACTTCCATTTGAATCACGGGCGCCATATTATTCCTGTCTCTTGGAATAAAGATTATATTTAATACCACGTATTTTTTTACCCAATTTTATAATATTGTAGAAGGTTAATTTTTTCTTAAAAAGCTTTACATACAAATTTCGACTTGTCCCTATTAATACAAGTGAAAATTGCGATAAAATATAGTATATTCGGCTTTCTTTTAGGCGCAGAATGATACGAAATGAAGCTAAACATAACCCTCAGTATGTTGTGGAAATTTTGATACGCTATTTTAAGCGATATATGCTTTGTTGGATACTGTACTCGAATTTTGCAGTACGATGTGGAGTGCATTATTAAATTTAACTCCGTTTTGCGTTGCACGAGTAAATAAACAGTCTTGACGTGTTTTGGCATTTGCTCATTTCATCAAAACTTTTAGCAGCATAGTTTTGTTTTTGCTTTTTCAGGTGCGTCGCATAAATACAGAGACAGTCGACTTTGCGCCGTGAACGCAATGCAAATTTAGGTAGGAAGCTGAAGTGGTACCTAATTAAACATAACCGTACAACAAACGTTTCGATCCGTCGAGATGACCAGATTGTGTGAAAAAGAACACCACAAAGTGAAATAGTGTAATTTTAGGTGTCTCATAAATATAAAGACAACTATGCAAAGTATCCGCATGCAAATGAGATGTACAAATTGGCATGTTGTACGCACGTGCATGGGCCGTAATTCTGTCCAGCATACAAAAGACAGCGGACCTGACGTCAGACATTCATTTTCCGAAATGCGACGCAACAGTCTACATTCTGGTGAGGAGGTGCAGAAGATTTGGAGACTGAGAGCAAATGGATCGCCTGTAGCAAACGAGATGATCGTGCCATCATGCGTTTAGTTTCATCCCAAAAGTTATCACTACGTCAAGTTTCTCGGACTGTTGGTGTCACCGCCTCAGACGACACAGTTCATCGACGAATCAAGGAAAGTCGCAACATTGTGCTCCGTAAAATGCATCGTCTATAACACCTCACGCGGCACCACAAGGTAGCTAGATTGTTATGGGCAAGCAGCCACATGCACTGGACGGACCAGTGGATCACAACTATTTTTCCCGATGAGAAAAAGTTCAACCTGGACAGCCCTGACGGTTGGAACTGCTATTGGCATCATTTACGATGTGAGCCTCGCACCTTCTTCAGCAGACAGAAAGGAGGGGGATCTGTGGTGGTCTGGGGAGCTTTTGCGTTCAATGGGACAACGGATATCGCTTTCTACCGTTTGCCGAAACTCTAGCGGGTGTAGATTATCTGTTCCAGCAAGACAATGTCTCTATCCATCGGTCTGCATCAACGAAAAGCTGGTTTAATACTCATGATGTGACCGTAATGGATTGGCCAGCACTCAGTCCAGATCTGAACCCTATCGAGAACCTCTGGCGTATCCTAGCTTGTGATGTGTATGAGAATGGATGGCAGTTCTCAAGTGTGGTGGCATTGAAAGAGCACATTGAACGAAGCTGGTACGCACTCCATCCAGAACACTTACATCACTTCGTGGACAGCATGCCCAATCGGGTTTTCTGTGTTATTTGGAACAACGGCTTCACTGCTCGTACCGGAGGTGCTCATAACTAGTAAGTCTTTATATTTTTGAGACAGCGTATTTCTGTTTCTTTCTTGTACTTGGCGTTGGAATTGTTATGTTTCCGTCAAACTATTGTGTAGCTGCGTGTCCTATGCTATTTTTGCTATAAATATGAGGTGTACATTTCAGCTTGTTGTTGTTTCTTTTTTATTCGAGAACAAATGATCAAATGTAGAGGATTTTAGGAAGGGGGTGTCTGACCCCAGGTCTTAAACAACCCTTAGAAATCGGAAACTAGGAGATTTGGGCTAGAGCGCCCGATAGGAAAGTGACACGGAAGAGAAGTAGAAAGGGGGAGGAAGACGCCCTTATTTATTACCGGTGGGCCAGTACCTGGGGTCCGATGGCATAACGTGCCCATCCGACGCACGGCGGGTATTTAGTGGATCGAGCGTTCGTACCTGCCTGGGATCGAACCTGAAGCCCTTCCCGTGGCAGTCACGAACGTTGCCCACTCGGCCACCCGCGGCCCCAATTTTTATTCGAGAATTTGTTCTGTCCCTATATTTATGCGACGCACTATATGATATAAACTATCATAACATTTTGCAGCAGCACGATGATTAAACCATCTGACAGAATGTTCCCTCGGTAAAGGTCTTGATGAAATAATGTCGAAGTGCTTTTCGCATAATTCTGATGAAGAATTCCGAATATTAATTCGTATTTCATCCTGATGTTTGATTCAAAAATATTCCACAAAGCATAGGAGCAGCGCTTAATGAAGTACCCATTTACGAAACCTGTATTTGTCTTAAAGATTAGCTTATCACGACACTGTGAGTATCGAATTTGTCAGTTTAAATTCTTACAACCGTCTGCGATTCTATTTTCTGCAGTTCTTTAGTCCCGAGGTGAAAGTAACTAATTCGTTCACTATTTATTTTTAGTGATCCTTTTTCTATGGTATGCAGAAACGAATGTTTTAAACTACTACATACATACGTAACTATTCTTAAACTATTCAGCGGTAAATATCATTAATTCTATCTTCCGAATAGTTTACATTCCAATTTTACGATCAAATGTTAATTACCAGGCTGTAACATTCCGACGGAATACTCTGAACCTTATTTATCAATGAGAAAAAAACGAACACGTAATTTAAAAATGCAGTTACAGTACTGGCCATAGAAAATGCCACAGAATGAAGTGATGCAAGATATCAGATGATACTTTCCACACGCATAGAAAGTGATTCATTAATTTCTCATAAATTACATGAATGTGATGAGTGAGAACACCGTATAATCTGGTCTGACTCAGTAGGTCGTGTAACAGTCATACTAAGCTACTATCAGGCAACCACAAAAGTATTTGCCTTTCGTGGGGTCTGCGCCACACCTGAATCCTACCATCTCCTCGTAACAACTAATAGCGTGACTCATCGGACAACGCCACATGTTGCCAGTCTTCCAGGGTCCAATTACCGTGTTCACGAGCCCACGCGAGACTGAGACAAAGTATGATACATACATAGCAGAAAAGCAATTTATTCATCAAAATACACTGACGGACAATGAAATTTACGCCCCAAGAAGGAAGCATCGGATTGAACTGAACTTTTATGGACGTAATGATACAGAAGAATGATACACATAATGGCAAAAGAAGAGCTGCAGGGAAATTACAGAGGGCTCTGTGGCACGCAGTCCGGTCATCTTCAATAGCGCGTCTCACCTCCTCGTGCGGCGATACATTTTGAAATACGGTCCGGCATGGAGGCAAACAGACGCTTGTTGCTTTCCTGGCTGGCACATACGTGTTTGGACGGTGTGCTCCAAATCCCGGATAGTGCAAAACGAAGGCAGCTGGAGTTTCAACTGGTCCCACACATGCTCGATAGAGGACATCTATGGGGAGCGGGCAGGCCATGGAATTGTCTGGACATGACGTAGTCAGTCCTGGGCAACCCGACTTGCGTGCGGGCGCGCATTATCCAGCCAGTATAGTGCACCTGGAATTCTGGCAAGCGATGGGAGCACATGGGACCGTAGAACCACATACAGATACCGCTGACCAGTCAATGATCCACGTACCACTACTAGAGGTAATTTGCTATCGTAGGCAATGGCTCCCCAGACCATAATGCCTGTAATGGGGGTTGTGGCGCTCGATAGCGATGTTGGAATTGTGCAGTTGACCCGGGGACCTCCACACCCGGACACGATGATCACCGGTCCCCAAAACGAAGCGGCATTCATCTCTAAAAACCACACCTGACCAGTCTGTGGCGTTTCACGTCGCTCTGGCCTGACATCACTTCACACGGAGCCGGCGATGTTCCGGTGTTAATAGTAGCACACGTAAGGGGCGCTGGGATTGCAGATTTGCTTACACAAGGTATCCGGAAACGGTTCGTGGGCACACAGAAGCCGCTAAAACTGCCTGTTTATTGGACAAGGTCCCCGAGGGTCCGTTCGTGCCTGGCGCACGATCCGTTGATTATCTCTACCGAATTTTCTAATGAATTTCTCATCTTTCTCTAGAAACAACCGGTAGTCTTTGTAGGGCATCGAGACAGCTCATTGTATTGTCTGAATTTTCTAATGAATTTTTCGAAACTTCCCTTATACTGTACTTCTTAGCTGCTGCCATTCTTTTTGTAAAATCTTTTTTTTTTTTAATTTTAGGATGAGGTTTTCTTTTCTTCCAATGGAACCTTCACTTCGGCTATGACTTCTTTTGTACACTCATTGTCTTGAAAATCCGCGGACCAAGAACAATCCGCGCGATTAACACGAAACTCAGCGAATAGCTACCCGGAGGGCAGATATGAAAATGATTAAAGTTTCGTGCGATTCCACATGCAAACGCGCCCAAGACAAGCACTGCAATCGCAATCCTTGGAGCTTATAAGGCGCCGCGCAGAAGACTCCACATTGGAGCCGAATTACACGGTAAGAATCAGGTGTAATCCCTGAGCGATAGACAAACAGTGGAGCCGTCGTAGAGCTGCGTACGGGCAACTGGCGTAGTTTGAACGAGGCCGTATCGTCGAAATGAGAAAGGCAAGGTGGCCAATTGACACGGGAAGCCACCCAGACACGGCGGACTGGCTCTGGACGACTCAGACATGCCATCAGCAGAGAGGACCGTGGGATCGTGAGAGGGGCCCGCACAGATACAACGACGTGTTTGTCCAATATCCAGAGACATATGACGGCTCTACAAGGGGCTACTGTGTCCGCCAGAACCATTTACAGACGCATGGCAGAGGCGAATCTGTACTCTCGACGGCCCTTACGGTTTTTGCCCTTAACACTTGACCATCCTGGTCGTTGATTGCAGTGGTGTCAGCAGCGAGCAACGCGGAATACTAAAGACTGGCGACATATATGGTTCAAATAACGAATCCCGCTTCTGTATGGGAGCGGACGACCACCGTGTCAGAGTGTGGAGGACCGTTTGTGAGCGCTACAATCCCAACCTCACTGTACACTTGCACACGACCCAAACTGCAGGCGTGATGTTTTGTGGAGCCATCGCGTATGACAGGCGGGCATCCCTCGCAGTTATCTGAGGGACGTTGACAGCCCAGCGCTGCGTTCAGTAGATCCTGCGGATCCATGTGCTGCCTTTTCTCTCGGGGCGGCCCGGAGCCATTTTCCAACAAGATAACGCCCGTCTGCAAACGGCTTGGGTTTCCCAGGACTGTTTTCGTCATTCGTCGATGTTTCCGTGGCCAGCCAGATCGCCTTATCTCTCGCCCATCGGGCACGTGTGGGACCAGATGGGGCGCCAACTTTTTCAATGTCCCATTCCTGATTTAGAGCGTCAGTTGCAAGAAGTGTGGGTCAGTTTGTTCCAGGATAACAAAAGCATCTCTCTGACTCCATGCCGGACCGTATCACAGCATGTATCCGAGCACGAGGCGGTCCGACGCGGTACTAACGCTGACCGGAATGTGTACCGTATGTCCGCGGGAAATCGTCCTGCTGTTGTGTTATTGTAATCACTTGTTTCTTGGGTACGTACTATCTCACTACTAAAATCTCATTTCAATCTAACGCCTCCTTCTCGATGCGCGGATTTTTTTATGACAATGAGTGTATTCAAGGAATTCATCTGGTAATTAGTGTAAATGAAAATACTGGAGAAATATTAGTATTTTGAAACAGTCTTTGAGCACTTTGGGGAACAATCAGTGAAAAAAAGAAGTGAATTTAAATACCAAATCTACCACTTTGGAATTTTTTGTCGTGGATTTACGACTCCCATAAGTATCTAAAGGAGTCGTCCGTCGCTGATTTCGTACCATTGGTTCTAGGAATGGAATGAAGCCATCGCAATGCCTTTGAGCAAACGGCCCGTGTCATATCGGTGAGTCGAACGTGGACCCATCTCATACAATTATCTTGAATCATGCGGCATCGGGGTGATGGCATCGAAACTACCGTGTTTCCCCGAAAATAAACCCTAGTCTTATATTAATATTTGCTCCAAAAGACGCATTAGGGCTTATTTTCAGGGGATGTCTTATTTTTTCATGTACTACCAACTTCTTTTCTTTTTCTTTTCTTCTACATTTATTCATGTACAAAAACCTACATTTATTCAAATACAGTCATGTCATCTTCTTCTGGAACATCGTCATAACTCTCCAAACCCCGAGTTCCGGCCTGAATTTCTTACGACTCTATTTTCTGTAAAACCATTGACCCCGATCTCCCATGTTCATCCATAAAGCTCTCCTTAAATGAGCACTTCTTGTCCATGTAGCCTGCTTGTAGTGCATTGGACACACAGCTGTCAGTGATTTTGTCCCATGAATTCTTCACCCAAGTCACGACCTCTTGCATTCTAGGTTTCACAAAGTTTCCACGCTGATTTCTCTCCATTATATTTTCAATGTAGTCATTGATTTCCATGCGCAAATGATCCTTGAATGGCTTGTTTATTGCAATATCAAGAGTCTGGAGATAGGCAATCATTCCTGCGGGAATCATTATTTGATCTATTCTTCTCTTTGCAAGGAAGTTCTTTGTGTCATTAGCGCGGTTAGTGCTGGCTGAATCCTAGACTGGCAGACCTCTTTGGCCACCTCGCAAAACAAGTGGCAGTATTAAATCGACCCATTTCTTTATAAATGCTTGTGTGCACCAGGCGTTTTCGGTTTCAGGAATATAAATGCCTGAAACACGTTCAATCTTATCTTTCTTGCCCTTAGTGATGATTACAGGTGGGGCTTTCTTTCCTTCCAGACGAACTGCCAAAACACAGGTAACACGTGCACTTTCGTAACTAGTGGAGGGAATGTAGATTGACGAGGTACACCACTGATCCATTGTCGTTTGAGACCCTTGGCTCATAAACACTGCAGTTTCATCCATAGCAATCATGTTGGACAGTTGGTATTTAGGAAAGTCGATGCCATCAACAAAGGACTTGAATGCAAGTGCACGTTTAATGACTTCAGTATCTTCCAGCTTGAACAATGTTGTCGATTTTCTTAGAGACAGTTCATATCGCTGAAGGAAGCCATCCAGCCAGTGTTGTGATGCTTTGAATTCTTCTGGGGATATTTCTAACTGTGGTGCCATTGCAAGGGCAAATGCTTGAATATCAGCCCTGAACACTACCAAAGCCTTTGCTGTCCTGTCAGCAATCCATTCACAGATGATGTCTTCCAGCTCAGGAAATAATGGTTGCCCACCGGATCCACACTTGCGCTTCTCAGCATTTTCCTCGTCCACCTGTTGACTGAGGTTATCGTACTCTGCTCGCCATTTTCGGACTATTCGAAGATCCAACTTCTTTTCTTTGCAGAAAGCCGTACGATTCTTGCTCCGGTAGTCCTCCACGATTCCTTTCTTGTACTCGACGGAATAGCTCTTTCTTTTTGCACTCATCTTGTCTGGGGGTCAAAATATTATTCCCTTTAAATCTACCATTAAATCAAGTGTTAATTGAAGACTGTGTTAATTTTTAATCGACACAGGAGTGGCAACTAAAATGATGACAGTTAAGAATGTACGTTTGGCACAAAATATGAACTCTCTGATTTTTAAAGAATTCCTTCTGTCACCGTTGCCAATACCATAACTTGGACAGAAGCGAACCCCTTTCGTAATCCATTGAAGGCGGTTAGAACACTTCTTACTTTTTCTTTGAGTTCGCACGTGTACCACCCCCCCACACACACACACACTTCTACAAACACACACCGCCTGTTGATGAATAACTTTTTCGCCAAAGATAGCGTTCACCGGTAAAGTTTCCCACGTCGTATTCCCTTTCCGGAACTGGATGTTACAGCTGCTGAACAAAGGACTGCTTCTTTTCATCTCGCGCTAGCTCTCTGAACCGAACTGAATGTATGCCCCATAATTACAAAAACCATATCCTCGGCTGAGTTCAAAGTCAATCGGCTTTCTTTCTTACTCTGGATATTCAAGGCAAACTAAACTCATGAACAGGGTATCCTCCAGTGATTTTGGCACTCGCTTCAGTTTTTTTCAACAGTGATAGGCTGCCTGACTACGGTACTATGTATCGTAACTGGGGCTTATTTTCGGAGTAGGGCTTATATTACGAGCATTCGGAAAAATCATGCTAGGGCTTATTTTCCGGTTAGGTCTTACTTTCGGGGAAATTCGATAGCTTAAAAAAGTATGAAACTAGCTTTAAAGAAACTAGGTCAGCAGAATTTCTTAATGCAATTGGAAACAAATGCAAAGCTCTAGTGAGTATGCAAGTTAAAGTAAATTGAAGAGGTTTATCTTAGACGCAATAATTGGCATGTCAAAGAAACCCTCGAACTTTGAAACAGCCGCACTGGTGGCGCAGTTGTCTAAGCGCTGGCCTGTGACCGTTGATCCGATTGGGTTCGAGTCCTGAATGAGTCACGTCACTAGATTTGTTCCCTTACTAGAACCAGCGACCCTAAAATAAAGGACGAGAGAGTACTTATAGCCTTTACAGTTTCTCCCAGTTGTTATTGATCCCCGAAATTAAAAGAGAGGGAAAAACACTTTGGAATAAAAATATATTGAGCTTTCATGGCCAGTAAATAAAATGCTCTCCCCGCATCTTTCTAAGATGCACCACTGGGTGTTATATGTCTTTATAAAGCACTGCGAAAAGTGTTAAATTGCTTGCAAATCATCATTCCAGCATTCAACACCATGTTACTCGTTCAGGTTAAGCTACATATCTTTACGTATTTAATCACGATAACACCTATTGCATTGCAACACATGATGAGAAGAAAACCCTATATACCAGGTGTGATAAAACATAAGCTGAACATTTTTACCGAAGACATATATTTAATAGTAGTGTTACACAAATTAATCCCCTTCAAAATAATCCCCTCGACACACACGTACTTATTCCAGCGGTCCTGCCGTTGTCGGAAAAACCCATAAAAGTGTAGTTTCGGTATGCTCTTTAATACTCATCATTACCATTGATGTCTCCCACAGAGTCAAAACGTTTGCCTTTCATGACTGCCTAAATTTCGGGAACAGCCAAAAGTCACTCAGTGCTACGTCGTCCGTTGAACAGGAAGTTGAGGCAGCACCGGAATGGATTTTGCAGCCTAGAATTGGATGATCGGCCCTTGGCAGAGCAGTGACTCTTGGTACTGGCATGTTGCATGTTCGTCAGTTAAGATTGCTTGAACAGAACCAAACGACAGAGCAGCCTCTTCTGCAATTTCTCTGAAGCTGAGACGTCGGTTTTCCCTGATAATAGAGTGAATTTCCATGACGTTGTCATCGGTTACAGCCGTTTATAATATTCCACCACGAGAATCATCTTCAATTGAAGAAGCGCCATCTTTAAACCTGGAAAACCACTTAAACTATTTTTTGGGTCACGGCAGTTTCACCCTAAAGTGCCTTCAATTTTTCATGCGTCTCTTTCATCGAATATTCGAGATGGAAACAAAATTTTATGTTAGCGAATTGTTGGAACTTTGATATTCCAATAGCGTTGAACAAACGAGAAAGACACGTCTACACTCTTTGCTGTCAAAAGAACTAGTGGAATTTGCTGCAAAATGGGTTTCTGACCACGTGACATGTACGAGGGTTGAGGGTTAATGACGGCTTACGTCAAAAACCTCTCCATTGTTTCCGCAGAAATGGCAGCTCCATTCAGTTTACTTTTTTACCACCCTTCGTAAGAATAAGGAAACCAACCTGACTGACTTCAACAGATTGCAGTGCATAAATTATAACAGAAAATGAAGCGTAAAATAATAATAAAGAAAATAAACCGGACATGATTCTATATCGCTCGCTTGAGTTTATGCCGCGTGACGTTTTCCGCACCCGTATTACTGCATAATGGTCGAAGATACTCCGAAAGGACTAATATTTGAAAGTTAAAAAGTATAGTCTGTGTGTGTGTGTGTGTGTGTGTGTGTGTGTGTGTGTGTGTGTGTGTGTGTGTGTTACATGCATTCAAATGGAGGGGTGTTGAGATTTTTTCTCAGGAAATTTGTTGAGCCGACGCATAAATAATTGTCGGTAACCATAAAAATATAGGATTGTTTGTTCGTTCATTTCATCGTTTGCAAATACTTAAGTCAGATAACCGGAGTTAAAAAATGAGGCGCAACCCGTTGTTAAAGTTACTGGTAAACACAACAATTCGCGTAAATAAACAAGTGAAATAATGTTCTGTGTTAAAATTGTTACAACAAAAATATTGTTGATTTATTAAGCATTCGTGTATGAAAACAAACTTTAAAGGAAGAACACATCAGCATAAATAAAAATTCAAATTCTTTCCAAAAAATATTTTCTGATTTACTTTGCCTTTTCGAGAGGCAATGCATGCTCAAATTCCTATTTTTAAATTACCATTTTTTTCCGTCATTGCTGGCGGACTGACGCTGTTCTTCACATAACAACATTCTGCAGAAAGCAAGATATCATGAAGGAGAAACTCTGAAACGCTTTATAGGCAAACGAAAGGAATAAACTGTTAAAGATTAGGAGTGACATCGCACTGATGGAAAAAATAAAAAAAATAAAAATTGAAGATAAATGGAAGGAGCCGGAGATGACAATGAGTAGTGATATCCTAACAGTAAATATTGAATGCAAGAAGGAATTGATAACTGGCAGAAGATGGAGAAGTGTAGCACTGTAATGTTAAAGCCTAAAAAAAATTCTGTAATATATGAGATTACTTCTGAAAAATTAATCATTAGCTGGATGAAAATATTTTCTTTTCTTTTTATCCCATATCTAAACAGATATGGTATAACTCATGGATCCGTCTGACATTGATGTTACAGAACAACAGGTAGAAGATGCTTTCTTGGCGTTTCTTACGATTGGAGAGATGTTTTCTTGTCGTTTCTTCTGACTGGAGACATTTTTTCTTCACGTTTCTCATGGTTGAAGAGATTTTTCTTGATGTTTCATATGGCTGGAGAGATTTTTCTTGACGTTTCTTATGGTTGAAAAGTTTTTTTTCTTAAGGTTCTGATGCAGCCTGAAATAATATGTTCAGGGAATGTTAAAGTAGCTGAATCCTTCGCGCATCTCATAAACGTGTTGTTACCATTCTGAAATCTCAATGATTTCATGTGACCGGTTCAGAATCTCGTTAATCTCCCCCATTCTGCTCTAGTAAGATTCTATTTTAGGGTTTCTCCTTTATTAGAAGCCCTGTACCAATGATGGGGAGGAGTCTGGATAAGATTCTATTTCTTCCTTGTGTATGCAAGTAGAGTGTAGGAGAGAAGCACCATATTTTGCTAGAATGTTCTCTTTCTCGATCCCTGAGGTACAAAAATAGAAAGGAACCCATTGCAGTAGGATCTAGGTCTCAACAGTAAAATTATTGAGATGCGATTAAATTTGTTTCAGCAGGTGGACTGTGCTGTTTAAACAATTCTGTATTTGTTTTCAACTGAGGCAATGTTTTGTGGCTCATCACTCTCGAATCTTAAGATAACAATGGCGGTGTTTGTGGTTCATGACAGTGAATTCTAAAGATGGACGTATTTAGAGGTTCATGACTCTTGAATCCTAAAGATGGTGGTGTTTTGAGGTTATTCACATTCAATCATAAAGATGGCGGTGTTTTAAGGTTCATGAGACTGAATTTTAAAGATGGCGGTATTTGGAGGCTCATGACTCTTGAATCCTAAAGATGGCGGTATTTTGAGGTTCATGAGATAGAATTCTAAAGATAGCGGTATTATTACTATTGAACCCTAAAGATGGCGGTGTTTTGAGATTCATGATATTGAATCATAAAGATGGCGATGTTTTTAGGTTATTGATTTTGAATCATAAAGACGGCGGTGTTTTGAGGTTATTGGCATTGAATCATAAACATGGCGGTGTTTTGAGGTTATTGACATTGAATCATTAAGATTGACATTGAATCATAAAGATGGCGGTGTTTTGAGGTTATTGACATTGAATCATAAAGATTGACATTGGATCCTGAAGATGAAGGTGTTTTGAGGTTCGCGACTCTTGAATCCTACAGATGAGTTTTTTTTTCAATGGTTCATAAAACTTAATGTAAAAATGGCGGTCTTTTGAGGTTCGTGAGAGATTCATGAATGGCAATACGTTCTATACTAAAAGAGAAAGTGCCAAGAGTGTTGCAGATTCTCACTAGCTGGCGAATGTTGTTGCGTGTTAACAAACTCTCCGATTGTAAAAGCCGTCGACACATTTACTACTGTCTGTATAAGTGGAAGTATTCTTCCCTACTTCATGTTAAGTCACGTAATCTTAACTTGGAAAACATTGCATTCCAGTGCGAATATGTGTGAAGACAATTGCGACAATGAATGTGAAACTGGTGCGCCAAATTTAGAATTTGCTGATTTTCCCACGTTTCTTGACGATTCCAGAGCTTTCCGGAATGCTTAGGCTCACAGAAGTGCATTAACTAGAAAAATAATGTGCGTTTCATAAATTAAATTTTATGAGGAACTCAGGATTACCCATCTAGGATAATTTTTTTATTGGGGGTTTAACGACCACCATGAGCAACTTATAATGAATTAGCTTTATATCTTTTTGCTAAGCTAATTAATTATGAATGAATAATGCTCTAAGCTTCAAAATAATGAATTCCCAAAAGGGTGTTGTTACTCGTTAATTATGAACTTAAACAAAGTCTCAACGCTGGTTATTTATATTAAGTAATCAAAGTCATAAACCTAACAGCCAGACAGAGGTCTGACAAAACTAAGAATTGAGAAAGACTGAACTTACTGAAAAACTTGTTTATTTCCAAGACTCTTGGTCAACTAAGGCACTCATATATCTTGTACATAATAATGAATAAACTTTTCCTCTTATAGTACGCACACAACCAACACAACCTACACAACTCCAACACAACCTCAACACAACGCAACACCTAGTCTCGATGAACGCGCCTATATACGAGCTACCACCACGTCATGACTTACACTCATTGCCAGATCTCATTCAGCGGGTGAAATAATATTTCGTTCAGTAGGAAGATAATTTACATAGTAAAATAAAATAACCAGAGATAGTAAAATCAAAAGGAAAGTGAATATAGAGTATACGTTACATCATCTCCCCCTTAATTTTTTTTTTTCTTTTTGTTATGTCCGAAAAACCTATCAAATTTGAAGTGTAAGTCTTACATTTCGATGATTGACGTTTCTCGATCTCTTTTTTTTATTTGTTGTTTGGTGGTAGCCGTATTTACATTATCAACTTGGCATGACAATTTACGAATCTGTATTCGACTGTGAAATTTGTAGTGTAGAACAAACCAAACCTGCATCGGCATACTTTCCTTTTATTCTGCCTAGCAGGAATCACTTTTTAATTTCAAATGACGTGCGCCTCATTCGTTGAAATACATAACAACTGTATCAGCAGCGAAGATTGCCTGAAGCTGCCTAACAGTAACAATTTTATTATTTTCATTTCAAATTACGTTCGCCTCATTCGTTGAAATACATAACAACTGTATCAGCAGCGAAGATTGCCTGAAGCTGCCTAACAGTAACAATTTTATTATTTTCATTTCAAATTACGTTCGCCTCATTCGTTGAAATACAGAACAACTGTATCAGCAGCGAAGATTGCCTGAAGCTGCCTAACAGTAACAATTTTTATTATTTTACCCCTAAGCACATAGATATATACAAAAAAAGTGGATTAGTAGATGGACATAGAAGAAATATAAAAAAAAACACACATATATACACAAAAAAGAATGCATAGGCCCACACGAAAAAAAAGAAATTCTGACACGCCAACTGGTCGTGCAGGAAAAACAACAAACTGAGAAAAGAACCTGTCCACGAGAACTTACTTATCTCGAGGACGCATAAAAAATTCTAGTGCGGTAACGTTTTCCAGGCCTAATGGGACTGGTGAAATCAGGTGGCTTGGATCTCTTCCGGGACGGTAATGGAACTTCGGTCTGTTGTCGGTCAGGAATCTGGCGGTCTGGAAATCCCTGCGGCTGAGAAGAACGGTCAGAAGTCTGGCGGTCCGGAATCCCTTGCGGCTGAGAAGAACGGTCAGGAGTCTGGCGGTCTGGAAATCCCTGCGGCTGAGAAGAACGGTCAGGAACATCAGAAGTCTGGCGGTCTGGAAATCCCTGCGGCTGAGAAGAACGGTCAGGAACATCAGAAGTCTGGCGGTCTGGAAATCCCTGCGGCTGAGAAGAACGGTCAGGAACGTCAGAAGTCTGGCGGTCCGGAAATCTCTGCTGCGGCTGATAGGAACAGGCTCCCCCAGGCTTTGGATATGAAGTCCCTTGGTGCTGGGGCCCGTTGTGTCCTTCCAGTATCTTTTTGGACGGACGTGTCTCCGGCCACATCGCTTGCTTTCGTTTACGCCTACAGGGCATGATAGTAGTAGCAGGCATCGGCCCTGTTTGCCCTGAACGGAGGTTCCAGGAGGCGAAACCCGGGTGGATGCAAAGATTTCTGCCTTCGTCGCTGTTGCGGCGAAGCAGATTGGGGAGACAGGTCACGTTTGCGCCCAGCTTTTGGTGGTGCTGGATGGTGTGGAATATGAAATGTTGGATTCATAACTGATAAATCAGAAATGTCCGACGCCTCTGAGTCGCTGCTGTAATTCAGCGGTCGTGCAGGGCGATGTTTAGATTTGCCTATAGGAATACTTTCCGACGAGGTATTCAAAGAAGAAGTATCCCGCGTTGATGCAGAGTGAACCGGAAACGGCGCAACAATAGTCTTGGCAATGGTTGGAGGAAAGGAACGATACTAGTATTCGACGAACTCGAATCGAGCCTTTGTCTCATGGGAGAATTAGGTTGCGTGTGTAGAAACTCGTCTGGAGGAGAGGAGGGTGAAGGAAAAACCACTGGTGATTCGTCAAAAATGTTCGGTGGTTTGTCCACAATTTCTGGCAGTTGAACATGAGATATAGATTCTTGAGTCTGTGGAACAGAAGGTTGAGTAGGATTGATAATGAAATCGATATTTCGTTCGTGATACTTGCGACATTGATCAACATGTACATATTGAAAATGGTTGTTCGGTTTCTCCAGAACAATATTATTTTCAAAGACATTTGCCACCCGATATGGACCTTCGTAGCTGGGTGCAAATTTCTTCACTAAAGTATGCGAAACAGAAGACTGGAAGTGCGTTTCCACGAGAGTGAGATCTCCAACGACAAGATCTGGTTCCCTACGCCTAGAATTATAATATCGTGCTTGCTTGAGCCGCTTGTGCTCCTAGCATTGCAACACGAGCTTTTTCTGCCATAATGTGTACTGATTGCGGAGTTGGTCGCTGATTTAGTTCGTCAATAATCCCCGTTAAATTTTCAAAATTGGTTTTAATTTTGCGACCCAGAAAAAGTTCTGCAGGAGTAATTTTAGTAGACTCGTGGACAGACGAGCGGAGGGCGAACGCAAAAGTTCTAAATGGTCATCCCATCTTTCATGGTGATCCATTACAAAAGTCATAATCATTTTCACTAACGTTCGGTTAACACGTTCCGCAGGATTACTCTGGGGATGATATGGGGAAATGAATTTATGTTTAATGTGTAATCTCGCACACATTCTTTCAAAAATGTCGAAATAAATTGAGGACCATTATCCGAAACTACTTTATTAGGTGCACCATATCTAGAAAATACTTCATTAACTAAGACATTACAAATAACTTCAGCCGTAGCGGCTTTAATGGGAAAAACTTCCAACCCATTTAGAAAAATTATCAGTTAGTACTAAAACATAACGAGCTTTATTTTTAACAGATAATGGATAAGGTCCCAATAAATCTATGGAAATAATATCAAATACATCAGAACTTGAACTAGATTTCAAGTGACCGGCCGATCTTACATTACGATAATTATTAATCAGCACAAGTGACATGATTGAACGTATGCGAGCACACTTTGGTACATGCCAGGCCAATAGGCAACATCCCGCAATTTACAACGGGTCTTGCGAATACCTAAATGGCCTGCAAGAGGTTTGTCATGAAATTCATTTAAAAGAGCCATTCTAAGGGTTCGCGGAATACATGGGCGAAACTCTGCCCTAGTAGTCCGAGACTTTGTATAATAAAGAAGACCCTCTATTACTTCAAAATGTTGTGACCTTCCAGCCAGAGAAGGATCACTTGGTAGGGAGCGAACCCGCAAGCAAAAAATTGTAAACATCCCCAAAATCTGGATCATTTATTAATTCTGCCATTATCTGCTCTCTGGATGTGATATCAGCTATCAGAAGTAAAGGCTGACATCCAGGAGTAGTTTCTGTGGGGACCCCACTAATCGGAACGCGAGATAATGCGTCCGGTAATTGATTCTTATGACCTGGCTGATACGAAATTTTGATATTGCTCTCTTGTAACTCAGAGCCCACTTCATAAGTCTTTGAGATAGGTGCTTAGCAGAATTTAAATACTGAAGGGCAGAATGATCCGTAATTATGTTAACTGTCAATTCATTAAGATAACATTGAAATTTATTCAGTGCATACACAACAGCAAGACATTCACGTTCCGTAGCTGAATAATTGCGTTCAGCTTTAGCTAAAGTACGAGACGCAAAAGCTATTGCCCAGCTTGTGACAAAACGCAACCAAGACCAACTCCGGATGCATCAGTATAAATATCAAATTCTTTAGTATGATCCGGGAAAGCCAACACCGGAGGCTGAGTCAATGCAGACTTCAGTGTTTCGAATGCAGCGTTAGCTTCAGGTGTCCAAATAAACTTCTTGTATTTACGCTTTAAAGCATACAACGGCTCACATATTGTAGCATAAGCGGGGACGAACTGCTGATACCAACTGGTCATTCCCAGAAAGCGGGATAGTTCTTTTTTGCTGTTTTAGGCCGAGGAAAGTCAACAATAGGCCTAATTTTTTCATTATCAGTGAATAAACCGTGAGGAGTAATTTTCAACCCCAGATATACAATCTCGTCCCTCGCTATCTGGCATTTACTAGGTTTTAACGTCAAGCCAGCATTGTATATAAGTTGGAACACCTGTTTGAGCAGAAAAAAGGTGCTCGTCAAAAGTCTCTGATGTTATAATAATATCATCCAAATAGACATGCACATGGGGACCCAGGACAGGTCTGAGAACCGTGTCCATAAGCTTTTGGAAAGTAGCAGGTGCAGAAGCTAAACCAAAAGGCATACGTAAATATTCATAGGCCCCAAAAGGAGTCACAAAGCCTGTTTTATCGACAGAGTCCGGATGTACTGCCACCTGCCAATATCCACTCGCCAAATCCAAAGTTGACATCCATTTGGTTGACGACAAGTCATTTAGAATATGTGACATGACAGGTAGTGGATAATTGATTGTTTTTGTGACTTGGTTGAGTTTGCGAAAATCTGTCACGAAACGAAATTCATTTGGTTGTTTCTTTGGAACCAAGAAGGCAGGAGCAGCCCAGGCGCTTGTTGATTCCTGATTATGCCTTGCTTAATCATTTCCGCAATTTGACGTTGCATTTCCTGTTTTTTATGTGGAGCACAAAGGGTAAGGTTTCGTCGCAATGGGTTTCGAACCATCAGTGTCAATAACATGATAAACCACCTGTGTGAAACCAGGTTGATCCGAAAATAAACCAGGGCTTTCCTGTAAAAGGAGAGAAAGCTGGTCTCGTTGCCCCTCATTCAATTGGTCGCTCAACAATAAACTCGTAATATCTACAGGAACCGTCGGAATCATTTCGACAGGTTCCGGAAAGGAAATCACATGTTGTACAAAATTCAAAGTTATTTGAAACTTGTTAATAAAGTCCATACCCATGAGACATTTCACGGGTAGCTCGTCTATAAGCAGGAAAGAATGTGTAAACCGAGCTTTTCCCAGCCCTAAAGATAATGTGACAGTTCCTGCGATACTGAAGATTTCATTATTGGCACCTCGCAAATACTGCGTTGCAGGCTGAACGTGTATTGCAGAAAAAACGTCATTGCAAAACTTTGTATTTAGGGCTGATATCTCAGACCCAGTGTCGAACTTTGTCTCGACAATAACGTCTTCAAGTGTCAAAAATACATCAGGCAACTGAGGAGTTTGAACAGTCACTAATACTGTTTTAGGGTCAGAATGTTTGGTAACAGGAAGCAGGACCGACCCTTCGTCTACTTCCTGTGGAAGTTTAAAGGAACTCTGGTGGTGTTATCATGTGGTCGGAAACCTCGACCCTGCCGGGTATCGGGAAAATTTTCACGATAAGGAAAATTGCGTGAACCCTGCGTCAGGAACTCCGCGTGTCGGTTGACATTTTCATATTCGTTACGTCTGCCCTCAGCGCGGGCAGAAAAATTATTATTGCCCTGGGCATGAGAACGTTCCGAATGCTGCTGAGTGAAGCGGGGTCGAGCATACTGTGCATTATGACGATATCGAAGCTTGCTCAGAAACTCGCTGCTGGTTCGCCACTCTTCTGTGTGGTGGAACGTATGAAGCTTGGGTGGGCACGTGTGTATGCTCGCGCTGAAAGTTTTGTCTATTATGCCGCTGAGGGTTTTCGGAATAAGCCTCGCGGGGTGCCCGAGCATGGTGAGTTGAAGCATGTTTGCCATGTCGCTCTTCATACGTGCGTATGAGGCGAAGGCATTCATGAATAGTGGTAGGGTGTCGAACCTCAAGAAAATCTTGTAAGAATGGGTCGAGCTGCTGTACGAGGGTATCCAACATGTCAACATGACTGGCATGTGGATCCCATAGATTATATAGGCGTGTAGTTTCCAACGCAAATGCAACAGGGCTATCATTGGGACCTTGTTGACGTGAAAAAAGCTGTTGAGCAAGGCTAGCTCGACTGAGGCCGAAAGGAAAGACCTCCAAGAATTCTGCACGGAAATTCTCATAATGAGAATCCGGGTTCGACCCTCGCCACTGCCGATACCAGGTCTTGGCGGTATCCCTCAAGCAAGTTCCGGTAATTTGGACCTTGCAGTCTTCCGGAATATTATAGAGATCAAAATGATCTTCCAGATCTTCGAGGAACTTTAAGACCTCCAAACCATTGAAATGAATTGTTCCAGCATGCGGCACGAAATGGGCAAGCATTCTGCTTCGCTGAGAGGATTGAACTCCCTCAGCTACGACCCGCGACTCAGAGTGATAAGAAGCTGGTGCATTACGAAATGGTGAAGAACGCTTGGGTATGTGCAGATCATTCATATCGAAGTCAGAGCCACAGGCTTCGCGCAAATTGTCCAAACAAACACCATTACCCTCGAGACTTGCCGGAAGGTGGAAATTTGCCGTTGTCTCAGGTAAGGAAGCCATGGGTAATAATAGTCAGGATCTCGTGTTCGAGAAAAGTTCGGGCGCCAATTATAATGAATTAGCTTTATATCTTTTTGCTAAGCTAATTATTATGAATGAATAATGCTCTAAGCTTCAAAATAATGAATTCCCAAAAGGGTGTTGTTACTCGTTAATTATGAACTTAAACAAAGTCTCAACGCTGGTTATTTATATTAAGTAATCAAAGTCATAAAACTAACAGCCAGACAGAGGTCTGACAAAACTAAGAATTGAGAAAGACTGAACTTACTGAAAAACTTGTTTATTTCCAAGACTCTTGGTCAACTAAGGCACTCATATATCTTGTACATAATAATGAATAAACTTTCCTCTTATAGTACGCACACAACCAACACAACCTACACAACTCCAACACAACCTCAACACAACGCAACACCTAGTCTCGATGAACGCGCCTATATACGAGCTACCACCACGTCATGACTTACACTCATTGCCAGATCTCATTCAGCGGGTGAAATAATATTTCGTTCAGTAGGAAGATAATTTACATAGTAAAATAAAATAACCAGAGATAGTAAAATCAAAAGGAAAGTGAATATAGAGTATACGTTACAAACTAAATAAGCAGTCGCCTGTCCCTAATTTAGGGCAACTGGTTCCAGGGAAGGGAGAGAGCCAGTACCGTAAGACAAACACAATATCCATGACTCACTGGGATTCGAACCCGGAGCCCTTTCGTACGAATGATCAAAAGCCATCGCTTTGACCACTACGCCACCGGGGCAACCCAGCATATTTCTTGATCCTGTGTTTTGAAGGGAAGCTTGAAAATATTTTTTTAGGGTGCAAAAAAATTCTAACGTGGGAATCATACATACCTGGTGGTACTCATGTACATATAGGTACATCAAACGTGATTGTATACGCTTGATTGAATGAATGTTTAACGACCACCGTGAGCAACTCAGTAACCAGTCACTCGTCCCTAATTCAGGGCCACTGGTTCCGATGAAGGGAGATAACCAGAGCCGTAAGACAAACACAACATCCATGCCTCTTCGGGATTCGAACCCGGACCATTCTTGGACGAATGGTCATAAGCGAGCGCTTAAACCACTGCGCTACCGGGGGCGGCATGTATACACTTGAAAGATTTAATTTTTTATATTCAGTATTTCAGATTCAAATTAAATATTTTGCCTCGCCGGTAGTGCAGTGATGTAAGCTCTGGCTTTTGACCATTCGTCCGAGATGGGTCCGGGTTCGAATCCCGGTGAGTCATGGCTGTTGTGTTTGTCTTATGGCACTTACTCTCTCCCTTGGCTGGAACCAGTGACCCTAAATTAGGGACAGGCGATTGCTTATAACACATCGAGTTGTCTCCTTCGTAGACAACTCGATGAGTTAAAAGTTATCCCTCGTGCAGAAGTCGACTTGTCCATCGTTAAACTCTCCCTCTCCCCCCCTTCCAAAGATTAAATATCCTAATGCGTTGTACAACAAACAGTTAAAGCTTACCTGAACTACAGCAACGAATACTAATCAGAAGTGCTGTGGAACAATTTTGCAAAAACAATTCCTTTAGTGTGAGCTTTATTTTCGATGGACAGATTTAGTTTCGTAAATACGTAATACCAATTACGTGCACGCGGTGGAAATAGACACGTTGCCAAGAATTTATCCGTTGCTTTCTCCCAGAAAACATACGCATACATGTTGGTTTTTTGCAATCGTTGTCCAGAAATTTAATTCATATGCATACGTCCCAACAACTTAATGCACTACTGTTTGTGAAAATTAGTACACTAAGAAGGAACCATGCAATTCGAATGAAATTTATACTAAACATTACTGATATGACAGTAAATAAGTGCTTTAATTTTCAGAACAATACAACAATTTTTACCTGCAAAAATCAGTATCTTGTGAAGCCTCCGCGAGCTGCAATAAGAGTTTCTAGACGGTGCGGCATTGAATAGAAAAGGAGTTGGATGGTGCCCTGGATAATTTGCTTGCCAGGCTGCATGTATGCATGCTCACAGATCATTGGTACTGACCGCTGGAGGACTTTGATGGGCCAATTGCTGAGTGACCATATTACAGATATTTTCAACAGGCGACACGTCTGGCGAACGTGCAGGCCAGGAACGAAGCGATATCTATTGTACTGCGAAGAGGGCTGGAACATTCCTGGGAATATGCGGTCGTGCATTGTCCTGCTGGAATATAGCGCCAGGAGTGCTCTGAAGGAAGGGTATGACTTCTGCCTGTACAACTTGACTCACTGCCGGATTATCGACGCACCTAGTTCTCCTCGGTCCACTGCCGCAACTGGCGCATTACTGTCTTGGCGTTATGTCCCTTCCGAACCGCATTGTCGCGGTACGCACCTTCACGCAGAGCAATCATTGGTCCCCATTCAAACTCTGCCATGAGGTTATATTTCGCCCTTCTTCGTCGACGAGGCGTTATTGAATCCTGGAGACTCTCTTACAACTCGCTGTCTGCGATGCACTACTGGTGTGTATCCTACACAGCCTCCCTTTACACAACTCACTCGACTGTCCAGAGGCCGCTGCCAGGCCCAGGCATGCGCAATGGCTCTGCGCTTCTAATCATTTGAATGTCCTACCCTGCTCTGCATATCCTGCAAGTCTCACGTGATTACTATCATTCCTTCATGGTGTTGCAGTTTCCGCAAACAGTAGTTGATATTTTCAGCTGTACTTATGCGATTTCCAAATCCCCGATTTCCAACTCTTCATGCGCGATTCTCCCTACGCTTTTTGGTTTTCAACACTGCTTGCGCAGTTCTCCGAACGCACCTTGAAGTAGGTAGATAAAAGAAGTGTCTTGAAAGCCAGATTGTTAAGGAATTATGTTCCTATTATTTCCTTCGCTGATCAGATTCTCTTCAAATTACTTATGCGTACTACCATTTCAGTTCCTCCCTTTAGGTACAAGCGCGAGATGTTCTCTTTCCGTCCTGGAGTGCACGGTTTACACTATTTAACTACCTTTGATCTCTTTTTGTTTTGTGATATTCCTCGTTAGAGGTATCTGCTAAGTATTTTTCTTCAGCGTAAAATCAGGAGAATCCGTTACATTTTTCTCTCTGGAAAAACAATCAAGTTTAGTTTTGAATTGTCATTGTGCCAAACAGGTACTACTCTTTCTTTGCTAAATATGGGTTTGTTACAATTGGATACTAGTTTAGTAGAAATTAATGAGCTTTTAAAGCGTTTGATTTTCATTTACTCAGGTGGACACAAAACAGACATTTGGTGACGGTGCTTGTTATAATTTAAAAATAATTAAATTAGAAGGTAAAGGAAATGGATTAACGATGAGCAATGCGAAGTTCTCACAGAATACATAGGGGTGTAGGCGAAAAGGAATTAAAAATGTTTAGGGAATGCAAGGCAGAAAAACTGTTCTTCCTTTTCGGTCACTGAACCAAAATGTTTAAGATGTATGTTAAAATCATTGTGCTATGAAAACACAGTAGAATCATCAGTGGCGAAGGGTTTTTAAGCTAGCTTACCCACGTTGAGTAGTTCTCTAATGCGGGAACAATACATCAGTGTGAGTTTACTCCAGACTTGTTTAGAAGCAGAAGTTCCTCAGAGAAAATATTATACATCTTTTCGCTCAAAAGAGGAAGTTTATCTTTTATTATGCCGATGACAGAAATGCAAAATGAAACAGGTTACAGCAAATATTCATACCAAGAACAGAAAATGAAGCGTTTCCTATAAAAGATGTACCTGGCATGAAAGCAGAAAGAATATTTTAATATATACTTTTTCGTATAGCCA
Source organism: Macrothele yani (assembly GCA_039090855.1). Classification (NCBI taxonomy): domain Eukaryota; kingdom Metazoa; phylum Arthropoda; class Arachnida; order Araneae; family Macrothelidae; genus Macrothele; species Macrothele yani. Next base: position 20,937,798 of record CM077029.1, read on the forward strand.
AGAAATGATTGAGAACGATTCTGTGCTTACAACGTTTATTTTAGTGCATTTACGTTGGGTAAATGCCTGCTACAATTTCTATGAATGGTGAGTGGCCTTCTTCAGGACTGAGTATGATTTGTATTTCGTGGTGAAGTTCCACCAGCGGAGTTGGCTGTCACGTTTTGCGAGTCGCTTTTACGCATTTGAGAGGCATGGTCCTAAGACGTTCGCAAATTGTGAATAGGCTTCCAAAATGACCAGCTTTAATACTGAGAAAGGCAGTTTAGTTTTTATTGTCAGAAATGCATGATAATTTTCATGACATTATGGATCTATGAATGATTTTCTTAGTTCACAGATTTTCATGCATGCTATGTGTTCCTTTAGTCGGAAACACAAGGCTCTGCTGCTGTGGCCTATCAACCACAGACCGAACTCACTAGAAATAAGGCGAATTTCCAGCTAAGTCTTTGAGGACACACAAATTCACTTTATTTAAGTTCAAAATCATTCAAAATCACTTCGAAATTAAAAAAATTGAAAATGTTTGTTTCATAAACACTGAGATTTCAGTTTTATTATGATATTAACAATAGGAATGTTAACAGAATTTTTCTTCTTGAAAAAGGAGCTCTAGGAATCAGTGTGCAAGCTGGTATTGGTTTCCTAAAATTTTGAGAGAAAAGTTAGAAATCGAATGGTTGTAACCTCTTGTGCAACAATATTCTTAACAATCTTTTTTCTTCGCTACAGCAATCCTTATAATGAATAAAATTCTCCGGCTGGACGTGTAGTGCAGGAAAGCTTACGTTAAGTCACGTTAGGGTTATTGAAAGGTTACTTGACGTAGCTAAAGTGTGCTTAATCTTCAAAGTGCTAGAGTTTGTTTAGGTAAGACACGCACGTGCAATAAATTCCAAGAATATGGAATTTATTTTTACTCAGCGTTCCTCATTATCTTGAATATCAGTAATATAACTTCGGTTTTAGTACATTAGTACCTTGAAGGCTCCTTATTAGAGTGGTAAACACAATACACCCTGAACTTAACGTAAACACTCAATGAAATAGACTTAACGGCCAGACAGAGGTCTGACAATAAAATGAACTAAGTAAACGTACTCACTTTTAACCTTTTATTGGGGAGCTCCTAGTATTACTCAAATACACACTCCAAAATAACACAACTACTGATAGCCCGAACTTTCGTACTATCGTAGGTAAATTGCATATCAATAATCAGGAAGAACCTATCACATATAAAAACGAAACTCCTCGGTATACTTGAGCGCACCTATATATATATACTGCATACCACCACGTCATGACTTACACTCGTTGCCACATATAATTCAGCGGGAGAAACAACATCTCGTTAAGTGAGAAGATAATTTGCATAGGAAAATAACATAACAAGAGATAGTAAAATCAAAAAGAAACTGAATCTAGAGTATACGTTACATCCTTAATAGAACAAATACAATATGCTGTTGTTAGCAACATTGCATTCGTCCTTTTTAACAGTTACGCACATGTGTGTGCAACTGTATTTTGTTGTTGTTGTTGTTGTTGTTTACCCGCTCAAAGCTGCAAAGCTTGTAAGGCTGACCCTAGATTTTGGGTGATCCGTGCCCTCGTGAAAGGTGCATCGTCACTGTCCAAATGTCAAGAGACACAAACTGCTTACGTTGTACTTTGAACTTCCCTGTGTGTGAGACAATACCCAGTTCCGATAGAGAAATGATGTACTTTTTTATTTGTATCGAGACTTGGCGCTAAAAGAAATTAATATTACAGTCATGCGCAAAGGTTTAAGACCGCCTGTCAATTTATTGAAAATTAAGATTTTCAAAGACACAATCAATTAATAATAAGAGATATTTGAAAAATGACACCACAGATGAATATTTACACTCTTTAGAACACAAGAAGACCGAAATCAGTACTTTGTGTGGCCACCTTTGTTTTTTATAACGGGCAGAATACGATGTGGCATTTTGTCAATGAGGAATTTGTAGTAGTCACTTGAAATGTCTTTCCGTGTACTTTATCGCGTCAATCAAAGCTTGGGAGTTTGATGGCTGTTTTTCTGCTACCTTGTCTTTTAAAATGGTCCACAAATTTTCCATGGGGTTAAGGTCGGGACTATTACTAGGCCATTCAAGCACAGTTGTGTTTTTCTTTTGTAAGTAGTCCTTTACTACCTTTGATCTCTGGCATGGAACACCATCATGCATAAAGATTGTGCATCTGTGCACTTGCATATGAGTTAACAGCTTCTCACGTAACATTTCCACATAAAAAGGACCAGTCATGGTAGTTCCCGTCGGCAAAAAGGATAATGAAGCAGTACCGGATGCTGACATTGCACCCCATATCATCTGACTAGGCGGATGTCTGACGGTGCTAACGATGTATTTTTCAACAAAACTTTTGCCTTTTGGTTGTCGAAGATGTGATTCACGTGATTCAAACTGATGCACAGTTGATTCATCGGAAAAAAGCACTTTGCTCCAATTTTCAGCAGTCCGCGATTGATGACGATTCGCAAACTGGATTCTCTTCTTTTTCATGACAGAGGTTAGTTTAGGTTTATGTGCAGGTTTATAAAACTTTAATTCAAAATCTTTGTTAATACGTCGGGAAATAGTGCTGTACAAGTATCAGACCCTTGATTTTGTTGCACTAACTCCTCGGAGAACGCATAAGTATTAGCTTAATGGCATTGGTATCACGTGGGTCTGTTTTACTTGGACGTCCACTTCTTTTTGAATTGCTAAATTCACCTGCATCTCGATATTTCATGAACGTGTTATGCATAGCGGTCTTGTTCACATTCGCCTTGCTGCTTATGTCACGTTCGTAGTATCCTTCATGATGTAAAGTCACTATTTATGCCATCTGAGTAACACTTAATGACACTCTTTTACCCATTGTTTGCTCTATAGAAAACACAAAAACACCTACAAAACCCCTGAGCAATGAAAACCAGAAGCAGACTGACGCTCGCACGCTTCCCCCAACTCTATCAACAGCTGCCGCTGTAGGATGATGCAAAACCGACATGAAGTTGGGTAATACAGACAGTAGCTGACGCAATCGGCGGAAATCTCATAATACCAACAGATGGTCTTAAAATTTCGCAAATGACTGTATTTTACCACAATATGGAAACGTACTTATAATGAAATGCTACAGTATGTTTCAATGTAGTGAAAATATTAGCTTTAATCAATATTCACACACGTACTCAAAGAACTTTTATTTAAGTTGTTGAACTCGTGAGACATCGTGTCAAGCACCGTATATTCTGCGTTACAATATGTTGTGTATGATCACGCGTTTTTCCTTAAGTACGACTTTTTCGCGTTATTTTAATAAATAAATAGCTCATATAAAGGAACTTTACTATATTAGTTCTAATACCTGTTGATTATGACGACTCATGTATCGAAGTGATGTCTCGATCCTTCACTACCACAATAATTTTAAGTAATAAAATACACATTGCCCTGAAAGTGCTTTTGCGAAAGTTAAACACTAAAATGATTTAATTTTATTTTTTAAAGGCGCAAAGGCCAGGCCTGGCCAAACACTAAAATGATGTTCTCACCAAAAGATAAATTTCCAGCATATCGCAGAATGAAGAGCAACCTACAGTGCAGAATTGTTGATAATGACATTTTTAATCGTATTTCGGTTATATAAAATAACTAAAATTTGTTACTGAAGTAAGTTGATTTCTCAGTCTAACTGTAACTTCTGAGTAATAATTGTTTACTATTCTTCAGTGTTGTAGCTATTGCAAAGTGAGATTTGATGGCAAGCCAAGAAACAGAGCAGTTAGTGATCGTGATTAGTTTTCTCTTTTGGTCATCACTTCATCAGTGTGTATGTGTACACCACCCGTAATGGACGGAAATGAATCCACATGCAAAGCTTGTTCATATACTCGACAGTCTGTGTCTTATGCCTGTTCGTGCTTTTCTTTTTTTGTGATAGATTGTCGTGACTCTAGTTTCGGAGAAGCAAAGCTTTTCTCCAGTTCACGGAAATGATCAAAATTCAGATATCGAGTGAACAAGCTTTTTATGTATTCTGAATCGTTTTTATTTCAAAATGCCCTTTATTTCGCCGTAGATAATGACTATTCTATGTAACAGACCCTAAACGAACATTTACTGGGAGGGAACGCATTACAACTACCTTTTAATGTAATGTCAGGTTGTTAAACAGTTTTACATCATTTAGTCATGTACTAGCATTTAAATTCATATTTGTTTTACAGTTTAATTTGTAGAGTTTGGTCATTGTTCTGGCTTTTTTTTCTGCTATCGCATAACGGGCGCAATTCACAGGGTTATGCTCATTTTTTAAGAATAGTTAATAGTGGAATATGAAACTTATGGTGTATGGCCCGATATTCTGCTTTTTAATCCTCTTAGTGGCCGATGAGCTTGCAGCCCTAAGTGTAATCCTCTTAGTGGCCGATGAGCTTGCAGCAGATAGCGCTCCAAATTTAATCCTCTTAGTGGCCGATGAGCTTGCAGCAGATAGCGCTCCAAATTTAATCCTCTTAGTGGCCGATGAGCTAGCAGAAGATAGCGCTCCAAATTTAATCCTCTGAGTGGCCGATGAGCTTGAAGCAGATAGCGCCCCAAATTTAATCCTCTTAGTGGCCGATGAGCTTGCCGAAGATAGCGCCCCAAATTTAATCCTCTTAGTGGCCGATGAGCTTGCAGCAGATAGCGCTCCAAATTTAATCCTCTTAGTGGCCGATGATCTTGCAGCAGATAGCGCCCCAAATTTAATCCTCTTAGTGGCCGATGATCTTGCAGCAGATAGCGCCCCAAATTTAATCCTCTTAGTGGCCGATGATCTTGCAGCATATAGCGCCCCAAATTTTATGCGCTCTCCAAGGAGAAATATACATATAGATGCCTAGTTTTATAAGAACTACAGCAAAGTAATTCCTTTTCCCTCTGGTTTTAGCAGTACCAATAATAAAGCTGTCACTAGTGGCAAAGGCTCTCTTCTAGTCTTTCGTTATTTGCTCCATGCCCCAAGTCATGATGGGTAAGTGCTAGTTCCTCTGACACGGACATCATGACACTGTGTAGAAATAAGTGACTCGAACATTTTCGCTGTTCTTTCTTAGGTTCATCGTCATTGTAGTAACAATTTACGTAGGTGATAAGACAGTAAGGATTGGTACCAACCGTCGCCCTAAATGATCACTTTCAAAAACAAAGCTAAGAAAGCACAACTTTCTTATGCGCAGGTTCAGTCGCCCCAGCAGCTTTCCGCCAACTTCTCAGACAGCGAATAGATTCGTTTAAACTGATTTCAATTCATTTTGCTAACCCTAGTTAATTCATTCAAGCAGGATAAATGCTTAATGCACTGAAGTTATACAAAATACTATTTTTGTTTGTCAGATGACTGAAAATTGTATCCTTCGGGACACAAAGGCTGAATCAGAATCAAAACTGAATGGTTAATAAAACATAAAAACATTCCATATATTGCTAAATTACGACCTTATGGAGGTGGAGAAGTGTTCAGTGTATTGGTTTTTGCTTAGGTTATGTAACTTCAAAATGGAAGACGCACTATTAAGCTGTTGAGCATCCTGAAGTACTAAATGAAGTGTTTCGTAGAGTGGAAAACAATGACATCTCACAACTGACTATCATTTCGATCTTGGGAATGATAGTAACGTGACTTTATCGTTCGAAAGTTTGAAAACATAACTGTATGTTACACCTACGCCTAAAGAAAACCGCTGTCATTTTTTATTGTCTGATGTTCGGTAAAATGATTTTTTACGAAATATCAGGCCATAAACATAATACAGTAGACTCTCGCTAATTCGGCCATTCCCTGAACAGAGGGCCGCCGGATTAGCAAGAGTACCGGATTACTAGGAGTGCATAAATATTTAGCTTAATTCTTCATTAAATTTAATGTTACCATTACAAGTTTACTACGTATGTATAGTACATATGTATTTAAGAAAACAAAAATAAAAGACAAGCATATGATAATGGTAAAAGAACACGATTAGTGTGTACTATACTGTCTCATTTACATCAATGAAATTATCTTTTCATATTATCAGTACAGTAAAGCACAATATGTATGTGTACGTACTATACACAATGAAAGAAACGTACAATTGCAATACTGCACAGATGTAATCTTGCAGTTTCTACACAGTATGGCCATTTCGAAACATGTCACAGAACTTTGTGTGCTTCAATGAAGATGCTCGTCGATGGCACGCTTTGTCACGCAATCGCTTTACCAGCATTGCGTCGGTACTGCACGTGTCTCGTTGTTGCATTATGTACTGCAGGAAGATGGCAGCGCCAGTGTGTGAGAAATCTTCGTGCTCTCTGCTTCTGTGGTGCCCTCTTCCTTATCACTTTCATCTTTTTTTCTGCACCCTTTTGATGATTTCGTCATTTGTTAAAGCCTGGTCTACTCCCCAAATGTCCTCATTCAGCCGCTTAATAACGTCTTCTTCATCAACTTCTCCTGGAAGCTTATGGAATATGTCAACGAACACAACATCTGGAATTGATGATTCTGAATTGACTGGATCATCGCTGCCCCTCGATGCTGACTCCAACTCAGTGTCAATCGATGGCCACATATTTTTCAGATACTTCTGTATCGTAGTGCTCTCCACAATGTCCCATGCTTCTGCTGTTTGGAAAACAACATCACGCATGTTGATCGCTTTCCACGCCTTCATCACAACCTCGGTGGAATCATTTTCACATTCATCGAACAGGGAGATAAGAGGTGCATGTCGGTAGCGACGCTTAATTGATTCCAAAATTCTGGAGTCCGTAGGTCGGATCAGAGCTGTCATATTGGGTGGGTGGGAGGAGAAAAACAGCTCGTATATCGCCTGACTTCAGAGACACGTCGGGGGAATGAGTGGGAGCGCTATTAATTAGGAGGGTGGCTTTTAACGGAAGTTTCTTTTTCTTCAGTTCTTCCTTTACAGCTGGTACGAATTTATCATGGAACCACCGAGAGAAATTTTCTGAGTCCATCCACGCCTTCTTTTGAGCACGCTAATCTACTGGTAGTGTACTGATCTCACTGTGTTGAAAACATCATGGCTATTGGGCTTTTCGAATCACCAGTAGGGGAAGTTTATGACTCTCAGCGGCGTTACAACATGCCATTAATGTGACGCGTTGTTTTTGTTGTTTATACCCACGATCTTCCTTTTCGTTCTTGGCAGCAAGGGTTTTTGAAGGGAGCATTTTAAAAAAGAGGGAGGTCTCATCAGCATTGTACACTGCAGCAGGAGTTAGTTCTTCTTGCTTTATCGTCTTCTACAACGTTTTTTGAACTCCTTTGCATATTTTTCGTTTGCTCAGCGACTTTCTCCGGTGACTGTCAGCTGCCGCACACCATGTTTTTTCTTCAACTTTAAAATCTAGCCCTCGCTAGCTGTAAATAGTTCACTGCCGCCAAGTTTTTTGTTAAATACCAGTGCTTTTTCATTGATTATCGGGCCGCTCACAGATAGCCCTTTACTGCGTTGTTGTACGTATGAACCATATGTAAATGGCTGCATCAAGTTGATCGTTTTCACCCTTTTGCATACCTTTTCGCTCTCTCACCTCACTGTCCATTTGGCTCGCGTACTGTCGAAGTTCATTCTCCTTCATGTTTATGTAATAAACAGTGCCAAGTCCAACGTTGTACTCAGCAGCAGCGAAGGCTTTTTTGGGAACAAACCCGCTTTAACTTCTCTAAAATTTCCAATTTCTGTGACAGTTGCAACATGTTTGCTTTTTGAAGCTATAATTCAAGGCCACCACGCCGCGCAGACCGCTTGTCCCGCGCTCCTAAATGTAAACTAAAACCTTTCACACGTAGCGGCACAGCGTCGCCTGGGTAGCAAAAATGGTATAAAATAAACCACGCTCGTGACTTCACAAGGACGCGTGAACCGTGGGAATGTTGGTGGTTTTCAAGGCCATTGCAATGCATTTTGTGTTGGTCGCAAATGTTTCTAATCTTGTATCGCAACTTGCTGCCGATAAGTGAGAAAATGCTGGATTTATAATATTCTTAATTATTTTAACGATCCTTCCTACTTTTATTTTAAATTAAATAACATGAACGTTAGTGCCCATTCAAAACAAAACATAACGCTAAAATTGAAAACTTCACTCGTGCATGAAGTATAATTTCTTCCGGTCTGACATTAACACGATTTCTGCAACCAAAAACCACGCAAGGAGGAGGCGGCCGGATTACGGAGAGGCCGGATTAGCGACAGTCTACTGTATATGATAATTACAAAATCATGCCAATATTGCATGCTGAGCAAGTCTTCGGTGTCTACTTCTATAATAGGAGAAATGCTAGTTTTATAATGTTACCTACTCTATACACCACATATCAAGAGAGGGTCATTCGAAGAAGAAATTAATAGACCTGTAAAACTTGACTATAGAGCATTTGGAAGGAACAGTACAACCTTTAAGAGCAATTGCCTATAATGTCTGAAAAGAAAAGTGTTTAATCAATACATTCTCTTCTAGTTCTTACTCCCTAAACTAAAATATATTTAGCGGCTGGTAACAACTAAAAGAAGATGGAGAAATTCACGAATATAGCCAAAAAAGATACAAAAGGCGAGACATAGATTTGGAAAAATTACAAAAGTTAATGATATTATGATCTAGCTAAAAACCCTCAAGTGATAGCCACTTGAGTGTCTTACCTAGACTGGACACTGATAGATAAAGTGGCCACCGTTGGACAACTTAAATACTGGATTGGATAAAAAAGATACGAAAAGATCCGAAGAAGAACACGTGGGTGATAGCTGGATGAAGTTTGAACACATACCGGAATGAAATGGAGGATAGCTCAAGACAGAGAGTTTCGAAGAAGTGCCCACCGTTGGACAACTGAAATGCTGAACTAGATAACAAGGGATACGAAAATATTCTAGGAAGAACACGTGAGTGCTAGATGGATGAAATTCGAAAGCATACCTGAGGAAATAAAAGAGAACGGTTCAAGACAGAGAGCTGCGGAAAAGAGCTTCTGGAATTTTCATCCGCCGGTGCATTCAGAAAGTTGGAGATGCTGTCACACAATATCTACTTGATTTTCCACATGCTGATACTAAACATCTGCCAGTTAGCAACTCATTTAAGAATTTATTGAAAGCGTCCAGTGCATTATGCCGAAAAAAGACACTTTCGAAAATTTATTTACAGCAATACTTCCATAACTTGGCAGACGCGATCAGAGGCGAGTATGACATTAAGGGTGGTGCTTTCAAAATGATAACATTTTTAAAAGATTAGTCACATATTTTTACGAAATTACTAATGATTTTCAATCTACTGCCTGAAGAAAATCTCCACAAGTGTCTGCTTGTCTGACTAATTCTCTTGTCTCCTTGTTTGTTACAACTCCTTGTCTGACAAATTCTCCCCGATGTCATTCTGTCTTTGGTATACAGCCTAATATCTCAGGTGTCCAACAATGAAACTTCTTTTAGCACCATTCCCAGCCCATTGTCTTTCGAAGGTCTTTACTTTCATCATGATGTCATCCACTCTTGTCATTTTCCTGATCATGAGTCCCTTTTCCCGCATTTCTTGGTTACACCAAGCATGCATATCTTCATGCTGCTTTGGGTTACCCGCAGCTCTTGAATGTCTTTTTTTAATTAAGATGCGTGTCTATGATCCATTAGTAAATATGTTTGAAAAATTAATGTGATTATTTATTTTCAGACAGTGTACTGTATGTTGTGAATAGGCGAAAGTGTATTCCCAATACCGCCAATGATTACCATTTTTATCATTTTCCAGACGGGAGACGCCTTCCGACTAATCGACGGCAGCAAGTGTTCCCAAACGGCACTCTGCTCGTTGAGCAAGTTCAGCGATCCGAAGACGAAGGTCGTTACATGTGTTCTGCAAGGGCATCGGACACGCCAGAAGTTGAAGGAAGCCTCAAGATAACTGTCAAAGGTAAGGTACTTTGCGATTTTTTCGTATTTTTCCTGATGTTTTACAATATTCCGAAATGTAGTGAGCTCTTTCCTTTCTTGTTTCCTAAAACCGATGATAAGTACAGCAATTGCGCGTGTTGCAAAAATTGCCTGAAATCCATAACCAAATGGTTTTTCGAGTGAAAACAAAAGTAACCTGAGGGCGGTTACCAAAGCCAAAACTTAGCACAGGCGCTTGGCTGAAACTTCAATAGAAGTAAGAAATCTTTTAGTGTTTTTTATTGTTTTTGGCAAAAGATTTGTCTTCCCACAACTCAATTAGTTAAAAATACACTATATTGACAAAAATCACCGGACACTCCTTCAAAAGCAAATGAACGGATCCGCTGCGTTGTTAAGATGCGCGGTACAGCTGCAAACGGTATAAAAACAAGCATATCGCACTGTGGGGTTGAGTGAAACTGTCGCAGCGGGAGAGAACTGACTTTGAGAAAGGAAAGATTGTTTGGGTGCTATATTAGTGGGAAACCGAGAGGCGTTTAAACATACCCAAGTAAACTTTTTTGGATGTACTGAATAAGTGGAAGACACATGGTGTGCTTAAAGCAGCAAAACGTACCGGCAGACCAAAGAAAATCAGTGATAGAGGACGTCGAAGCCTCAGGAGTGTCATTACAGCTGATCAACAGAGTACTGCACAAGACCTCAGTGTACATGTGAGTAAAACTGCTGGAACATTGGTATGTACACGTACCATTCGCACAGAACTTCATTCCATGGGTTACCGTGGTCGTGAGGCTACTCATAAGCCTTTCATCTCCAAACGGAATGCTACTCGTCATTTAGCATGGTGTAAAGAACGTTTATCGTGGACCGTAGATCAATGGAAACGGGTCCTATGAACGGATGAATCCAGATACACGTTCCATCAGTCTGATGGCCGTGTGTGGGTATTGCAGCAGGCGGGGGAACGCTATTTACCACAGTGTGCTGTTCCTACGGTCAAGTTTCGAGCTGGCACTGTACTCGTATGGGGGTGTTTTTCGTGGTATGGTCCCGGCCTATTGGTTATCGTGGAAAAACCTATTAACCAGCACGGCTACCTCGATATTCTGGACAATTATGCTCTACCAAATCTGTGGCAATACTATGAAACCGAGCCTAGTTGGTACCAGCAGGATAATGCACCGAGCCATAAACAAAGGACTGTTACGGCGTGGTTTAACGATAATTCCGTATCGTGTGTGGATTGGCCAGCGTAGAGTATTGATCTTAATCCCATCGAGCACCTATGGGATGAATTAAAGCGCCGCATAAGAAGCTTGGAAGCAAGGCCTACTACTAAACAACAGTTAGCGGCAGCATTATGTACTGAATGGAAGCCCATACCTATCGCCGTGTTCCAAAACCTTGTAGAAAGCATGTTTCGAAGGGTCAGTACATGTGTTAAGGCCAAAGGTGGACAGACACCGTATTAATGTATGTCAATAGATGTTATGCTGTGGTTCTCTTCCAGGTGTCTGATGACTTTTGTGAATATAGTGTATTTCTGTAAAAACTGAGCACCATTGGTCTACAAAAATACTAGCCTGGACACCAGAGCGTCAGAAAAGGATACAGAATGCCACGACGTGGACATAGACGGATGAAACTTGAAAGCTTACCGGAGTGACGTGGAAGGAAAATTGCTCAAGCCATGGAGTTGCAGATGAGACTTGAGGAAACTTGTCTCCAGTAGTGAAATGCGAATGGTTGATGCTTATGATGATTTGACTTTGTCAACAATAAGCAATAAAATTACAATGCATCAAACACCTTTATGGAGGGGCCCCCAAGACATAGGAGCCTCTCGTTGTGCTAACAGTGACGCACCTACCACAGAGGTGACGCACATGTCATGATGACAAAGTTGCAGCAAACAACTTCGTCGGTGTAGTTAAAGCCGTAGGATATTAGACTCCGGAAAAGGAAGATATGGGTTCGAATCCCATCAGCGGCAAAATGACGCTTTACTTTCCCATTGGCGTCCGAACGTAAAAATAAATCTCCAGTCCGTGTGGTTCAAGAAAATTGCATTATGATTCTGGAATTAATAATAATTCCTTCTTCTGCTGCGATGTACTTCAAGTATGGTTTGCCGGCTTTCTTGGAAACCTACGATTTCGTCCCAGCCCTTTCTGAAGGGGGGGGGGGGGGTGGTATACGAGACGTACTTACCTCAGAGGTAACGCACATCCCAACACGGCAAAATTCAAGGGATAAAATTTGTCTGTGTAGTTCAAGTTGTATAATATCACTTCGGAGAAGGAAAAATATGGATTCGAATCCCATCACCGACAGAAATGAGACTCTTTCTAACCAACTCCAGGTGTAAGGCCCTGAAGTGAAACACTATATTGAGGGAGGAAAATTATTTCGTTATTTATTGCATACGCAGGTTACCAGACCAAATGGTATTATCCGGAATTGCTACAAAGGTATCTTCCCTACGAAAAAATACATTGTCATTCCACACACTCTAGAATGTTGCAGACATACTATACTGCTGCTGGCCACCCAAAATGCAACACCAAGAAGGACACGAGATAGCAAATCCAAATTTACTGGACACATAACAACAGATACAAAGATGAAACGATTGAGCTTACAGGCCCGTGTGACTTGCGGAACACACAGACATCAATGGTTTGTGTGGCCCCCCATGGCTGGCAATAACGGCCACTACACGCCGCGTCATCGAACGAAAGAGGCTTTGGATGTGGGCTTGGGGTATGTCGGTTCAGGCTGCTTCCACACGTTGCGACAGTTCATCAGGCGTAGCCGCGGGTGGTGCTTGCCGAGCCACTCTGCTGCCGATCAGCGACCAGACGTGTTCGATGGGCGACACATCGGGAGAACAGGCGGGCAGCGTCAGCAGTGACACCTGGTGGGCAGTGAAGAATTGATGCACGATGCGTGCCACATGCGGGCACGCATTGACCTGCTGAAACGTAGCCGCTGGCAGGTGCTGCAGATAAGGGAGGACTACAGGCTCCAAAACTTCGGAGATGTAGCGGTGCTGTACCGGCGATGCGTACCAGAGGGATGCGGGTGTCATATTCAATTGCGCCCCAAACCATAACGCCAGGCGACGGACCGGTATGGCGATGCATAATGCAGGCGAAATACAGTCACTCGCCGCCACACGCAGATCCGACCATCGTGGTGTTGCAGGCAGAAGCGGGATTCGTCGGAGAAGACAATGTCGTGTCATTCCGTAGTCCAGGTGCGGCGTTCAACGGCCCACTACCGTCGCACTCGCCGGTGGTGTAACGTTAATGGTAATCGGAGCAATAGGCGCCGTGCGACAAGTCTCCGCTCCTACAGACGACGTCGAACGGTATGTGCTGACACAGGTTGTTGCGCAACACACCCTAATTTTTGCGCTAACGTTCGTGATGTGGCGGTGCGAGCCGTCAAGCCCGCCGTACAACATGCCGGTCCTCTCGTTTGGTGGTGTGCCGCGGCTGCAGAATTCGCTCACGTCGTCCGTCCGTCCCTCCTGCACCCACCGAATCCATTCTCGCCTCACTGTGGCTGGATGTCGTCCCACACGGGCGCCGATGTCTCGGTACGTTAAACCGCTGTCGCGATAAGCCACTATTCGTCCTCTAGCGAACTCCGAAACGTGCTGGAATGACTGCCGTATTCTGCGACGAGGCATCAAGAAGCTTCCCGCGCACAGGTCCGGTAGCACAACACACTTCCAGTACTTACACCCCGCTTTCTGTGCCCCTTTCTTATAGTGCTTCTCGGTGGCGCGCTGGGCGTACATGATTTGCACATGCCCTGCAATGCTAATTGTTTGCATGTCCTCGCGCGGGCGATGATTGCTGCGAATTTCAGGCCAATCGGATGCTTCCTTCTTGGTGTTGAATTTTGGGTGGCCCGCAGTGTATTAGTTTCCTTGGAAGTTCGAATGATTTCATACGGGGCAGCAAAACTTCTAGAGCATTACCTCTTCAGTGCCCAACCTAGAGTTAAAAAGACAGCAAGAAATTTTCGGAAACATGAACGTGAGTACTTTTAAAGTAACATCAGCATAACACAGTATTTCCAACCGGGGTTCCTCGAACTTTTAAAAGACCAAATATTTGCACAGAAGTAAATGTATATGTTTCTTGTAAGACGCAAAGAACAATCAAATGTAAATATGCTTCTTTTGACCTGTGCTCTATCGGCCCATAGTGGTTTAGTCATTGATACACTGCTGAACAATTGCTAAGGACGTATCATAAACGGCTATATAGCGTATAAAAAACTAAGTTAGGTTGGATGCCAAGTGAAATAAAATAATGTCAGAATGCCAGGACATTACAAGAAAGACAATTTATTGTGCTCTGAAATCCAGAAGGCTTTGGAACGTGTTCACGGGACAAACAGGCCATTTTGTGCAGAATACGTAAACGTGAAAAAAATGCAATTACCGTCCGCAGGCGTTCCGGCGAAAGATGTCAATACGGGATATGGCCACCATGGAGGGCGATGCAAGATTCCACACGTCGTGTCATGCTTTGCACAAAATTATCAAGCAGCTCTTGGGGTAATTTATCCCATTCCTCTGTCAGTGCACGGATGAGGGTGTCCTTGTTTATTGTAGGACATTGGCGACCAGCAAGACTCCTCCCCAAAGCATTCCACACATTTTCAATGGGATTTAGATCTGGAGAACGTGCTGGCCATACGGGGCGTTGAATATCCTCGCTCTCAAGACACTCCTGGACAGCGACTGTTCGATGACATGTTGCGTTGTCGTCCATGAAAATGAATCTATCACCGACAGCACCACGGAACATGCGAAACATGAGGTAGCAGAACATCATTAATGTATCGTTGGCCAGTCATAGTCCCAGTTGGAAGCACATAGAGGGACGTACGGCCATTGATCATGATGCCAGCCCAAACCATGACACTACATGTCGGATATCGGTCCCTTTCCTGTATGTTTGCTGGAAAATATGCAGTACCACTATCACGCCAGATCAGTTGTCGTCGACAATCAAACGATAGACTGTATCTACTCTTATCTGAGAAGAGGACAGCAGACCAGTCGTTATCAGTCCAATTGCGATGTTGATGGCACCATTGCAAACGGGCGGTACGGTGACGTCTGAACAATGGGATGCACACAACAGGACGGCGAGCCTATAGTCCTCCTTCATGCAAACGTCTGGCGACAGTTTCTCGGGTGATCCGCTTGCCGGTAGCAGCCATAAACTGATTTGCTACCTCACTAGCTGTGCTGCGCCGGTGTCTTTTTGTTGATAGCACTATGTACCGATCTTCTGCAGGTGTCGTACTGCGAACACGACCTCCCCCGTGACGTTTGCTACACTCTCCATTTGTTTGAAATGATTTCCAAAGCCTTGAAACAACACTGTGGCTGACGTCGAACTCCCTGGCAACATCTGTTATTTTTCGCCCTTCTTCAATCTTGCCAATAATACGGCCACGCGTAAAATCATCTAGGTGATGTCGGGAAGACATACTGAAAATTGCAAGTTCGTCAATTGATTCTTTCCCTTTCAACTTTGCGTTTGTACAACAACGGTCAATACGCGTCAACTATTTTATATATCTTATCAGCGCTATGACGTCACGAACAAGTTCGGCAATCCAAAATTTGCATACGCACAACACGTCTTACTGTATCCCGCACTTATGCTAATTTCCACATTTTCCTGCCTTCCATTTTATGGTGATATTGTCATCCGTCCTTAGCAATTGTCCGGCAGTGTATTATACTTAAGTTCTGTTGCCTGTGTAAATACTTTTGTGATGTAATCAAATAAGACTTGTTTATTTTGAAGATCTGGAAGTTCGTAAAGCGTTCTTACCTCACAGGATCAAGAAGACAGTGCAGAGAACCGTAAACCTACCAGTGACCAAATAGAGTAAGGTAGGTGATAACGATACGATGACCACACCAAGTACACGTATTGAGAGTCGGAAAGTAGCAGACACTAGGGAAAATCGCCAATATCGTGAAAGCTATTTTTCCATGGTTTTTACTGGGACTGTGGAAGACTATTGTCCCATTCTATTGTGTATTATTTATGCAAAAAGCTAATAAAAAGCTAATTATTATTACACAGCCGCGTCACATTTTTATGACCACGTTGCTCTTTTGACGTCAACAGCGTTTAGCCAATGAATAAAGACACGTGTCGTGAACTGGTTTGGAGGGTATATAAGGTGTGTATGACGAAGTAAATTTCTGTATCACATTTGTCCATGCCAGACATCGTATCCGGGTCCCCCTCACTCCGGAGTAAGTCGCTCTCCCAACTGAGCTACACGGCCGTATGCTCTCGCTGCTATCTGCCTTTATCTCATGTGCGTCCTGCGGTGCAAACACGTCACATGGGCTGTAGGCAGTTTGAAATCCTGTCACTCGTTGCTGTTGTGGATAAAAGTAGCGATTTATCAGATTTACAAAAAGGAATGATTATCGGCTTTCGAGCCAAGGGTAGCAGTAATTCTGAAACAGCGCAGTTTGTGAACTGTTCGCGTGCTACTGTGGTTAGCGTGTATCGTAATTCGAGAAATGGCACCATTGCGAGCAAGCGACGTGGAAACCGCGGAGCACCATGGGCCATTGATGTGAGAGGTGAACGTCTGCTTCGAAGGTGCGTGAGGGCCGATCGGCACGCTACAGTGGAGCAACTCAGTGGCTGAATATATCAGTGGACTACCGAAAGTGTGTCTAAAGCGACAATTCAGTGAACTCTGATGCGTATGGGGGCTCCGATGCAGACGGATGGTCAATGCACCTACGCTGACAAAGATGCATCGGCAGATAAAGCTTACATTTGCGCGGCAGTATCGGTATTGCGCCTCCGCCGATTGGCAAAGGATTGCTTCTCCGATGAGTCACGTTTTCTGCTTCATCAAACGGATGAACGTTGACGTATCAGTCGAGAAACATCGGAAACAAACACTCTTCAACCATTTCTGGAAGAACGCAAGCTGGTGGTGGTAGCGTTATGGTCTGGGTAATGTTTTCATGGTATTCCCTGTGTCCACTTATACCTGTGGAAGGCACTATGGACCGAATTCGCTATGAATTCCATCTTGCAGATAACATACACCCAAACCTGCTTTTTGTCTTCCCTGGGGCGGATGGAATCTTCCAGCACGACAATGCAACTTATCACACTGTTAGAAATGTCCGAGAGGGGTTGGAAGAGCACGATGAAGAATCAAGTACTTCCCAGGCGCCCTAATTCCCCAGACATAAATCTAATTGGGTATATGTGGGATCACCTCGGTCATGTTGTTCACCCAATGGATCCTCCACCACGCACCGTCCAGCAGCTGTCAGATGCACTGCATTCAGCATGGCTCTACATACATGTGAACACTTTCCAGCACCTTATCGAGTTACTCCCTGCTCGTCTAGCTGCTGTCCGCGCTGTACACGGCGGTTACTCTGGATATTAGCTGGAAGTAACAATAATGTGACTCGACCGTGCATTTTAAGTATTCTTACTTTATAAAATAATTTGAGTTAGGATCTTTGTTTATATAATCTTTCATGCCAATTCAATGTTACTTATTTCACTTTATTCGTTCTTTTTAGATGATCTGATTAAATAAACTAGATATTAGGCAAATGGCTTAATATCCTGTAGGCCTGCCGTAATTATGCGAGCTAGGCTTCCGCGATGTCTGAAGGCTTACTTCATGGGTTCCGAGAAATCAAAAAGGTTGGGAAACACTCGTATGACCAATGCGCATTTTCATATCATGATATTTTTCTTCTTTCACAGAGAAACCAGTTATTATGCCATTCAACTTTCCCTCGGAAACTTTAAGGGAAGGGATGAAGATCTATGGAATGTGTGCTGTATCCGCTGGGGATCCGCCGTTTCACATCAACTGGCTGAAAGATGGAAGGCCCCTCTCTTCCAGAGACCCGGAAACCACAGTTCAGAAGATGAGCGAGGACTTTAGTTCTATGACCATCGAAAGCGCCAAGACACAGCACAGCGGAAGATACACCTGTGTCGTGAAGAACGATGTTGCTTCTGTTAACTATACCGCCACTCTCACTATTCACGGTAAGTCAGAATATTTTAGCAACACATTGTACACTGCTGGACAATTGCTAAGGACGGATCATAAACGGCTATATAGCGCATAAAAAACTAAGTGTGTTGGATGTTAAGTGAGATAAAATAATGTCAGAATGCCAGGACATTACAAGAAAGACAATTTATTATGCTCTGAAATCCAGAAGGCTTTGGAACGTGTTCAAGGGGCAAACAGGCCATTTTGTGCAGAATATGTAAACGTGAAAAAATGCAATTACCGTCCGCAGGCGTTCCGACGTAAGATGTCAATACGGGATATGGCCACCATAGAGGGCGATGCAAGATTCCACACGTCGTGTCATGCTTTGCACAACATTATCAAACAGCTGTTGGGGTTATTTATCCCATTCCTCTGTCAGTGCACGGATGAGGGTGCCCTTGTTTATTGGAGGGCATTGGCGACCAGCAAGACTCCTCCCCAAAGCATCCCACACATTTTCAATGGGATTCAGATCTGGAGAACGTGCTGGCCATACGAGGCGTTGAATATCCTCGCTCTGAAGACACTCCTGGACAGCGACTGTTCGACGACATGTTGCGTTGTCGTCCATGAAAATGAATCTATCACCGACAGCACCACGAAACATGCGAACATGAGGTAGCAGAACATCATTAATGTATCGTTGGCCAGTCATAGTCCCAGTTGGAATCACATAGAGGGACGTACGGCCATTGATCATGATGCCAGCCCATACCATGACCCTACATGATGGATATCGGTCCCTTTCCTGTATGTTTGCTGGACAATATGCAGTACCACTATCACGCCAGATCAGTTGTCGTCGACATTCAGACGATAGACTGTATCTACTCTCATCTGAGAAGAGGACAGCAGACCAGTCGTTATCAGTCCAATTGCGATGTTGATGGCACCATTGCAAACGGGCGGTACGGTGACGTCTGGACAATGGGATGCACACAACAGGACGGCGGGCGTATAGTCCTCCTTCATGCAAACGTCTGGCGACAGTTTTTCGGGAGATCCGCTTGCCAGTAGCAGCCATAAACTGATTTTCTACCTCACTAGCTGTGCTGCGCCGGTGTCTTTTTGTTGATAGCACTATGTACCGATCTTCTGCAGGTGTCGTACTGCGAACACGACCTCCCCCGTGACGTTTGCTACACTCTCCATTTGTTTGAAATGATTTCCAAAGCCTTGAAACAGCACTGTGGCTGACGTCGAACTCCCTGACAACATCTGTTATTTTTCGCCCTTCTTCAATCTTGCCAATAATACGGCCACGCGTAAAATCATCTAGGTGATGTCGGGAAGACATACTGAAAATTGCAAGTTCGTCAATTGATTCTTTCCCTTTCAACTTTGCGTTTGAACAACAACGGTCAATATGCGTCAAATCCTTTATATCTCTGCGCTATGACGTCACGAACAAGTTCGGCAATCCAAAATTTGCATACGCACAACACGTTTTACTGGTTTTTTTTTGGTTTTTTTATTGGAGGTTTAACGACCACCGTGAGCAACTCAATGGGCTATAAGCAGTCGCCCGTCCCTAATTTAGGGTCACTGGCTCCAGGGAAGGGAGAGAGCCAGTGCCGTAAGACAAACACAACATCCATGCCTCACCGGGATTCGAACCCGGACCCCTTTCGGACGAATGATCAGAGGCCATCGCTTAGACCACTGTGCCACCGGGGCGGCACACGTGTTACTGTATCCCGCACTTATGCTAATTTCCAAATTTTCCTGCCTTCCATTTTATGGTTGCTATCGTTGCTATTGTCATCCGTCCTTAGCAATTGTCCGGCAGTGTATGTCGCAGTGCCCGAAATATTTCATTTTGACCGTGCCGTAAATGACAGTACATTATGTGAATTAACAGTGATAAAGGGGAAATATGGGGCTACTTTTTAATTTGATATGTATTTTCTACCAAAAAAAAAAAAAAAAAAAGGAAAGAAGAAAAAACGAAGCTCTCAGAAAAGTTGAAGAGAGTAATGTATACATTAAAGAAATTATTTGGAATTTTTTCCGATGCTCTTAATACTCAGATATTTGAGACTTCTTCGTCCCGGATGGTGTAACGATTGGCCTGCTCGAACGGTAATCGGGAGATGCGGGTTCGATTCCTGTTCCAGGGCGATGAAAGTTTCAAGTTTTCTGAGAGACTGATAGTACGTGAGAACAGTAAAAATATAGTCAATTCAGAGATGTCTGATTGCTGTGTTAATATCTAGACATATTTTCCAAATATTATGGGAAGAATATTTCTTCCACACTACATGCCTGAATGACTGGTGATTTGCTTAACAACGCTAGATGGCAGTACTGTTTGCTTCAATTAAGAATGCGGTCGGAGAATATTCCGGTGCTCTCAATACTCAGCTAATTGCGATTTCTTCGTCCTGGGTGGTGTAACGGTTAGCCTGCTCGAATGTAATCGGGAGATGTGGGTTTGATTCCCGCTCCACGGCGATGAAATTTTCAAGTTTTCTGAGCGTTTGATAGTACGTGAGAACCGTAAAATACAGTCAATTAGGAAATGTCTGATTGCTGTGTTAATTATCATGACGTATTTTTCACGTATTATCAGGAGAATATTTCTTTCCCTACTATATAATTTCAGAGCAGTTGGGCCATTTATTCGGATAAAACAGCTACACGTGTGGAACAAGACAGTGCGTTTTAACGCCACCTCTGGCTACGATACAAGCTGCTACCCGGCGTGGCGTAGACTCATACAGTTCACGGTATAGCATGACAGATGTGTCAAAATACAGGTGAGTTCTCAGACATTTCCGGATGGTAGTAGGCGGCGTCCCATCCTGTCTCAAACATGTTCGGTAGGTAAGAGGTCGGGCGACCGGACTGGCCACCGAAAGGTGTTGACATTACGGACGCAGACCTGGGAGAGCCATAGTTGCTGGGAATCACCCTTTTGAAGAATTACTCGGTGATACTCCTACAGGAATGGCAACACAACAGGTCGTAGAATGTCTTCGCGGTACCTTTGAGCCGTGAGGATGACAAGGAGGATTACCAAGGGTGTCCGCCTATTGTTGGAAATGGCTCTCCATACAGTCACTCCTGGTGTGCCAGCACTGTGCCATTCCACGGTAAAGTCACGATCCGTGCGCTGGCCAGTTCGTCTCCAGACACGTATGTTCTGGTCATCGGCACAAAGTACAAACCGTGACTCATCACTGAAGACAATACGCCACTAGAAACTCACATTCATCGGGCTCTACATCACTGTAACCTTCGACGACGATGCTCGCTGCTCAGTAGTACTGGAATGGATTTTACGGTTAGAGAACGTGTGTTCACAGTAAAATGAGATACCTAATTTCATGTGATCACAATGATTTCCAAACGAAGGTAAAGTGTTCCTTCACTTTTTTTATCTGGCCAATAATGCCATTTATCTGCGATCTGTAGTGGTTGACAATTTGAAGGTTAGACTCTCCGTCTGACTCGAAACATGTTTCCACGTGTCGGAAATTCGCTCTGGAACTTTGAGATCACAGAAAGCTTGCCATCAAACAATCTGGCTAACACCACGATTGATTGGCTAACCGTCTTGTGGCATCCCAACGGCAATCTGTCGTTCTGAATTTTCTGGATGATGTATTTGCAAAAGGAAGAGGAAAATTTCCATTCTTATCGCACATCTGGGCATTTCACGTGCCATTGATAGCCTCCGATAAAAAAACATCCCTGCTATTCGGCTTCCATTTTTGCCTAATTATTCTTTCGCCATCTAACACTTATTTTGACATTAACACCTTTCAAAGCAGCATCACAATGGACATTTTGCATATCTGCGTTCTTTCCTTTGCTGTTCATATTTGTATTTTGACAAACAATGCATCCCCGGATTCTCATGATGCTATACTGCGTTAATGCCGGCTTGGCTCGTTTCAGATTTTTATCCAGCTTTCTGCGCCACACTAGAAGAAAATCAGCGACTTCCTCTGGAGAAACGAAGCTTCTCTAATGAACTAAGCTACATACACCGGCAACCGAATTAGAAACCTTTATTGAACACTGAGTTGAACCACCTTAAAGGCGTTCCTCCTTCTACCTACGTCTACAGCATACTAGGCGCTTACTATACAGTTCTTTAACTGGCTGCGAATTGAATAAAGAGGACTTTACTCCCGGATCTATGTTTCTAAGATGTCTTCATACATTCTCAATGGGGTTCAGGTCGAGGCTTTGTGGTGGCCAGCAGACATGGTAGAAGTCGCTTTCATGCTCACTTACCTACTGCTAAACACATCTTGCGCGATGGATATTGTCATCCCTGAAACAATCATCACTTCCTGAATAAAAAGTCAACAGTGCAGAATGGACTTGATCGGCAACAAAGTACAGATAATCCTTGGAGGGTACACGAGCTTTCAGCAATATCAAAGGGACCCCAAACAGAAATAATCGCTCTTTCCACGTTAATAAATAAGTCTCGAAACAATTTTCATAGGCCGGCCACCGGGAATCGAACTCAGGTCTTCCGGTTACGCGCCGGACATGCTACCATTGCACCACAGCGGCCTCGAATTCTCCAGACTCACATTTGATCCACGTCGAGTGTTTGAATTAATCAGAGGGACCCGTCCCGTACAAACACAACATGCATCACACCATGACACCACCTCCAGAACATTGAGTTCTGTTTACAAGTCAAGCTGGATCTATTGCTTCTTAAGGCTTTCGCCGAACTCTCTGCCTACCGTCGGTACAGTACCAGGTGTACCGCGACTCATCGGCCTTGGGGACGTTTTTCAGTGTCCAGTCACGATGTTCCCGACACCACTGTAGCCTACCTTTCCGGTGGTTCTTCGCAGAAATAAGTGGTTTCCGAATACGCATGGAAAATGTGACTGCCATGAGTGTGCAGATCTCTAATATTGCACACTCAATTAGCTCTGTCGTAAAATTATATAATTTGTATTTGAAACTATTCACATTAATTAATTATCCGAAATCGTATATCCAAAATTCTTTTTGAATATCAGGGTGTTTACTACGACTAAAATGCTGAACTTCTTGCTGTTGGTAAGTTTTCCAGCGTCGTTCGCTCGGGAAGTCAAGTATGCTACCCCGATGGCGCAGAGGTTTAGGCTAAGGCTTCTTATCATTCGTTCTAGATGGGTCCAGGTTCAAATCCCATAGAGGCATGAAGGTTGTTTGTCATACGGCCTATCTCGCTCCCCTCCCTGGATCCAATGGATCAAAGTTAAGGACAGGCGACTGCTAATACTGCTAAGTTGCTCATGACGGTCTTTAAAACCTTAAACAGAAAAAAAATCACATTTTCGTTTTTTTAATTCCTCTACTACTAATTAGCATCGAAGTGTAAGAATACCTCCTTGAAATTTGCTGTTTATTTGTCACAAAGATGTGAGGAAACTACGACCGAGCGTTATAACCCTGCTGAAAGCATTCCTAGATTACACCTGGTCGACCGACAAGGAGCAGGAGAAGGTAAAATTTCGAGCGTGATGGGGTAAACGGGAGGATTTATCGGATCTTGTGAAAGGGTAAATTGTGGGAGCTCGGAGAGCGGGTGGTTCGATTTTCCAAACGGCTGAACTGGTGGGTTGTTCGCGAGCAGCCGTAGTTAAATTGTATGAAGACTGGCTTGAAAATGGTCAAACAACGACCCTGTGGCAAAACTGCATAGGACATACAAAGGTTGATATGAAGGTCTGACGACACGTACAGGCCAACAGCCTCAGCACTATTCAAGAGTTGACTACCCAGTACAACAGGGGTCAACCTGGAACCGTATCTCTCATGACAATGCGCTGCACGTCACACATACGAGCTATAACTGCTGACGACACTAACGAAATTCTTCCCTAACCGCGTTTCATCGGGGCAGAAGGCTCGCCTGGTGGAAAGATCATTCAAGTTGGACGTCGGATGACTGGAAAGATGTGTGCTGGTCTGACGACTCACGTTTCTTACTTCATTCTGTGGATGATGGTGTTCGTATTTGGCACGAACAACATGAGGCACACGATTCATCCTGCATGATCTCCACAGTGCAATCAGGTGGACGAGCGTTTATGGTGTGGGGCATGCTTACCGGGCAGGAACTTGGACCCTTGGTGCATGTGGAACAACGCATGACCCGTTCCCACTACCGTGAATTGCTTGCTGACCCTGTACACCCAGCAAATCTACACTTTTTCCTGAAAGGCAACGGTGTCTTCAAAGATGACAATGCGCCGTGCCACAGGTCCAATATTGTGCAGGAATAGTTTCAAGAACACAGTTCAGACTTCCAGCATATCGATTCGCCTCCGGACTCCCACGATATCAATCCCATAGAGCACTTAGGGGACACTATGGAACGACATATCACGCGGCAGGATACACCAATCATCTCCATACCTGCATTGAAGGCCGCATTATACACAGCTTAGTTGTCTGTACCTCCCAAGTGCTTCCGGCATCTTATTGAGCTGATGCGACGTCGGATAGCTGCTGTACTGAGGGAGAAAGGATGACATACGAAGTATTACGCAGGTGGTCATAATTCAGTAATCACTCAGTGTATGTTGAATCGATGCCATGTCGGATAGCTTCTGTACTGAGGGCGAAAGGAGGACCTACGAAGTATTAGGTAGGCGGTCATAATTCAGTGATCACTCAGTGTATGCTGAATTGGTGCCATGTAGGATAGCTGCTGTACTGAGGGCGAAAGGAGGACCTACGAAGTATTAGGTAGGCGGTCATAATTCAGTGATCACTCAGTGTATGCTGAATTGGTGCCATGTAGGATAGCTTCTGTACTGAGGGCGAAAGGAGGACCTACGAAGTATTAGGTAGGCGGTCATAATTCAGTGATCATTCAGTGTATGTGGAATTGGTGCCATGTAGGATAGCTTCTGTACTGAGGGCGAAAGGAGGACCTACGAAGTATTAGGTAGGTGGTCATAATTCAGTGATCACTCAGTGTATGTTGAATTGGTGCCACGTCGGATAGCTTCTTTACTGATGGCGAAAGGAGGACCTACTAAGTATTAGGTAGGCGGTCATAATACAGTGATCACTCAGTGTATGTTGAATTGGTGCCATGTAGGATAGCTTCTGTACTGAGGGCGAAAGGAGGACCTACGAAGTATTAGGTAGGCGGTCATAATTCAGTGATCACTCAGTGTATGTTGAATTGGTGCCATGTAGGATAGCTGCTGTACTGAGGGCGAAAGGAGGACCTACGAAGTATTAGGTAGGTGGTCATAATTCAGTGATCACTCAGAGTATGTTGAATCGATGCCACGTCGGATAGCTTCTGTACTGAGGGCGAAAGGAGGACCTACTAAGTATTAGGTAGGCGGTCATAATTCAGTGATCACTCAGTGTATGTTGAATTGGTGCCATGTAGGATAGCTGCTGTACTGAGGGCGAAAGGAGGACCTACTAAGTATTAGGTAGGCGGTTATAATTCAGTGATCACTCAGAGTATGTTGAATCGATGCCACGTCGGATAGCTTCTGTACTGAGGGCGAAAGGAGGACCTACTAAGTATTAGGTAGGCGGTCATAATTCAGTGATCACTCAGTGTATGTTGAATCGATGCCATGTCGGATAGCTGCTGTACTGAGGGCGAAAGGAGGATCTATGAAGTATTAGGTAGGCGGTTATAATTCAGTGATCACTCCACTCAGTGTATGTTGAATCGATACCACGTCGGATAGCTGCTGTACTGAGGGCGAAAGGAGGACCATTGAGTGATCACTGCATTATGACCATGTTGGTGGTCATAATTCAGTGATCACTCAATATATAATGCTGAATTTAATTCCACGTGTATAGGAGATTGTTGAATATCTGAATCATGGGACAATGCAAAACCGTCCAATCGCAAACGTAGTTTAACCTGTTCATCTGAAAAATTGAATATATTTTGAAACGGGACCATATATCCGAAATTTTGTTAATTGTGTGCTATTCTCAATTAACAGCCAGGTACAAGAGCAAAAATAGTAAAACTCTTTAATTTGTGTTTTATTCTCTGAAGTGAATGAGAAATTATAGAGTGGCTGATGCAGTGAAAGAGGCGAGCGTCAAAAACACGCTCATGACATCCCCCTTCTCTCCAAAAGAAAGTAATTCGATATGTTTTTCATTTGGTTTATAAAGCAATAATACACAGCTAAACTGCTTTAATATTTTTTCGGTAGTGGTGGTGAAAATTTCTTGGGTATAGTTAAAAAATTTTATTCTGTCAGTTGTTTCGTCTTTTACATTCTTGTTTGTTTCATAAGCAGCAAAGTGGAAATTTTCCTTGCTTTGAGTTAAACTCACTGAAAAAAAAAGAAAGAGACGTTTTATTCGGTTAGCCTGAAAACATAATTGGAAACAACGGTTTCTTTTTAAACCACCACTAGAAAATACAATTATGTGATTTTTTTTACGTTATTAGGTTTTCCGGAATGCTCACGTCTGCGAATTTTCTCCAAATATTTTTTTTCCAACAACATAATTCACTAACATGTTTTATTTTGCAAAACCTCGACACATTTTTGCAGAGCTTGCCCACACACACACACACACACACACAGACACAGCCCCGTGAGGTGAGAATATAGGAGGAAAAATTATCTTTGAAAATGAGTAACACGTAAGCAAAAAAGGGAGATGCTTCAAGACATTAACAAGCAATGCGGCATTTGTCATTTCCTTCTTTTTTTTTTTTTTTTAAGCTAAGTTATATCCGAAGTTAGGTCATCAATGAACTCCGCAATGTCTTTTAGTCTGACTATGCTAATGGAATTTATCGTTACATCGAAGACCATTTGGAGCTCGTCTCGTTCGCCTAAAGCCCTTCGACAACTCTTGCGAAAATGTTTCAACCTTCTTCATTAAAAAAAAAAGAAAAGAAAAGAACAAATTCGAAAGACCAGTGCTATAAGAAGTACTACAATGATGAAAAAAGAAGAAACATTTTTTACACGATAAGAATTTTTTTCTTTCGCTAAGTTTTGACATTCCCTGTGGCAAACGAAAAAAGTAATAACTATAATCGTTCGAATTCGTAAGAGCAAAATAAAATGTCACTCTCAACATCCTCTAAACATCAAACACATACTTTTTTTGTTGCCGAAATTTCCTTTTTAAAAATGGAAATTAAATAGAAGAATCGATTCGAGGGCTGTCTTCCGTCCATTAGTTAATTTGGAATGCATTAAATTCAAGTTGCTACGAGCATAAACATTGAACGTCTCAGAAAATGGGGGAAAAAAAGTTATTTTTCCGACATCGCTGGCTCGAGTAATGAAAGTTTTTCTTTTCTTGTTGTCCTCAATTCGTTCGATTAATACGTCATGTGACAAAGCAAATAAATTTCGGCATTTATCGTGCAATTAAGAGAAGCTATTAAAAACGCTAATCTTTAGAGTCCCTTTTTTAAAATATACTCTAAGAGACAAAACACTTCATTAAGCCCTGTTCCTGCGCAACATAAAACTTTCTAAATGCGATCTTAGTGATTAGGTTTATATTGAAAATTTAAGGTTGGCTAAAGCTATGATAAGTAGCACGAGTATCAAAATTCTGTAGCACCAAGATATAATGACGCAAATGTTTTTAAACGTAGTATTTTTTGTGCAATATACATATTAGAAGAGATCAAACACTGTTTAAAAAGTCTACTTAACCCTTTAACCGGCTGGAACGAATTAACTGTGAACATTTCTAAGTGGGGAGCTCAGAAAAGTTTGGGTGCCATTAGGTTCGGCCGCTTAAAGGGTTAAAATGAAAACCTGAACCTACTCGTTTTTTTTTAAAGTACAATCATATCGTAAACGAATACATGACATGTTCAAATATAAGTAATCATGGGTACTTACAAATAACTGCGTCAATAAATATAAATATAATCTCGTTTTAGATATTAGAGATGTCAAGAGAAATTGTTTAATAATTGTGCAAAAGTGACACACATAAATAATTAACAACAAAGTCACTGATCACAAGTAATTTAATTATGCATAAAGTATCTTTGTGTACGTTTTTACATTAAGTATATTTGTGTCAATCTCATAACTAATATATTTTCGCTTCATCACTATATTTGTCATAAAATTGTGCAGTCCATTTGCCCTGCATGTGAAAACGAGTATATCTATTATCCCAGATGTGCCATCGAATAATATACTTCCATGAGTATGTATGGAGTACACGTATTCCAAATTTGAAATCGAGCCGCAGATGGCTTAGTGGTTAGATTTTCAGACTACTGATGGAGGGACCCCAGGTTCAAACCTAGCCTGATAGCCTTGAACCTGGGGCCTCACCCTGATGGTGTCAATTTACAACAGTCGCTGAATATCGGACGATAACGTTAAGTGACGGCCCCAGGGTAGGAATCCCAAGGTTCTATAAAAAGGTATTCATTTCTAAGTCCCCCTCCCCCGCACTCCTACTTTATCTCTGCCTTCTATATGCAAAATCGTATGGTGGCGCCATCTAGTGTGTTCTCTCTCACATACAAACTATCCTACCAGAGTCGCTAGATTCGCTCTAACTTCCTTCTGTTTCTGTGCCCTGTCCGAAAAGGTACAGAAACTGAATGAAGTTAGATCACAAATATTTGAAATATATATGCTCAAAAATGAGTACATATACAGGCTGACCGATAATTATTGGACACATTACAAAATTATGAACAAAAACAAACTATGAGCATTGTCTGTTTTTCTATGTCACGTATTACTAACACGGTTTCTATATTTTTGTTTTGCAGAATTGTTATTCCCAGAATCCGATTGATGGCGCTAGGTGTGGACTGATGAGGAATGTATGAGAAACGCGCAATCAATAGTCATGCCATCCGTACAGCAGAAGGCGATGTGTGTGTTATGGCTTGCGGAATTAGACTGTCATTAAAGTTAAAAGACGGTACCGTTTAGAGTATGGTTGTAATCCTCCGTCAACAAATTCGATTAAGCGGTGGATGAAACAGTTTAAAGAAACTGGCAATGTGGAACATCGTGGAGGAGCAGGTAGGCCTAGCGTCAGCGGTGAGACGGTTGACCAAGTTAATGAAAGTTTCTGACGAAGCCCCAGGAAATCCGTTCGTAAAGGAAGCAGAGAACTGTGCATTTTGAAATCGACAGTTCACAATATCTTGCACAAGAAATTAAAGTTCCATGCTTATAAAATTCAAATAGTGCAAGAGATGCATGTAAATGATCACACTCTGCGATACCATTTCGCTGTGGATATGCTTAATCGAGTGGAAAACGATGAAAACTTTCTCAGTACTGTAATTTTTAGTGATGAATCCACATTTCATGTATCAGGTATTGTGAATCGTCACAACGACACGTAGGATATGGGGCAGTGAACCATCTGATACTGCTATTGAACTGGAACGCGATTCTCTAAAAGTTAATGTGTGGGGCGCCCTATCAAAAAGAGAAGTAATTGGCCCTTTCTTCTTCTGCGAAAAAACCATAAATGGTGACATTTACTTGGATATGCTAGAAAATTTCGCTATACCCCAGATCAAAAGATATGGCAACGCAGTTTTCCAACAAGACGGTGAGCCTCCGCATTGTTCAACATGTGTACGTAAGTGCCTAAATGAGCATTTTCCCAACAGATGGATTGGGCGCCGCGGTCCCATTCGGTGGCCTCCTCGCTCTCCAGATTTAACTCCATTGGATTATTTCATGTGGGGTTATGTGAAGAACCGTGTCTATCAGACGCCTTGTACTAATTTGCAGGAACTGAAGCCGCGTGTCACAGCTGCTATTAATTCCATAACTCCTCAGATGCTTGCCAATACATGGCATGAAATTCAGTATCGCTAGGACGCACTACGAGCAATCAATGGATCTCACATCAAAATTGATTAACTTGTGTAGTTACATTGTAAGTTAGTACAATCAGTTTCTTTCTATCTGTTAATGTTTTGTTCTATATAATTTTGTAATGTGTCCAATAATTCTCAGACACCCTGTATTGCAAATTAGAAATGCGAGATATACTGAAAACTGATTCCTTGTATGTACTCAAAAATGAGTACGTGTCTTTTATAAAAATGAAACACGAGTACTCGGAGCTATTATGAGCCCAAAATGTACTCAAAAAGGAATACATTTTGCTTATTTCTAAGTACCAATTTTTAACGGTGAACCTTTTTCTCATGCCTTCATTTCAGTTTACCCTGTGACAAAGTGAAGAAAATTTTCTGTTTTCACTCTTGGATTGCACATTTCCTCTAACTTTCTCGATATACGAGGTATGACACTTTAATTTTTCTGTAAAAAAATGTGTGCTTATCCGTGGACTAGCGGCTGCTGTCATCTTTGATGTATTCCCCTCCTGGAGTTATGCATTTACAGTAGTTAGACGCTGTTACTACTGCTGGAAATATACCTGGAACTCTGTTCCAGGAATACTCTAGAGCATAGGTGTGGTACCTGTGGCCTTAAGGCCGTATGCTGCCTTCTAGGCCATTAAGTGCGGCCTTTTGAGAGAATCAAAATTTTGCAGAACAATTCTTTTTATTTTTATTAATGTGTTTTTGTTCATCTTTTATTATTTTTATTTTAATCTCAAAATGACCGTATTTAAAATACCATAGAGTAAAAGAAGATTCAATGAAATAATACTCCCCAAATGACGGCCACAATCAAAACATTGGTAACTCGTAAAGGGCTATTTTGACACCTCCTACACTCATGATTTCGTTCTGTGGCTGCTGAACAACCACAGATGGAATCGATTGGTCTCAGAAGATGACATTTTAAAGTCCTTATTTGACGCTAGGAAAGATCCAATTGAAATGTGGAAAAGTACAATTGATGACCCATGCTTTTGGCAACATGCATGAAAAACGCCTTCTTCCTTTTAAACCACTTATTGCTGCGAATTTACATTCTCCTACCTAACCCAAATCAAGACCCCCTTAAGGTTAAAAATGACCGATACCCATCTACAGGATCAGCTAAAAGTGCGGATTTCCTCCATGTTGCTACCAAATATTCAAATGTTTTCCTACAAAAAGCAGTCACAACAAAGTCATTAAAAGGTTAGTTAACTTTAGAATTAACTTTCGTTTTCATTTTTTGAAGTTAGTACATAGTAGAAACCTCTGTTGCTAATGATTGCAAGCATGCGAGGCGGCATGGATTCTGTGAGGTGCTTTAGTTCGTTTTATTCCAGAGATAACCATTCCTGCATCAAAGTATTGCGGAAATATCTCGGCGATCAACGCCGAATTTCCACCACACTGTGTATATCAGATACAATGCTGGAAGTCCACCTTTTGCTTATCAAACCATTCTAGTACATCTCTGTAATGGAGCCCTGTTGTATTGGCATCCATAAAAATTCTATCTCGTGCAGGAAAAAAGCGTAATATTGTAGGATGCACTTGGTGCTCTGCAACACTAAGGAACTCTATGGATATTGCCTTGACTTCCACTGGTATCAGGAAACCCAGGCCATTCCAACAGAACATCTTCGAGGACATGGTGCCACTTGCAGATTTCTTTTCTCAGAAGATCAGGTTTATTAAAAATAAAAGCAACACAAAAGTGCTATAAAAACAAACGTGATATACAAAACATATGTACATGTACAAACTTTCAGCAAGCCTCCTGAACGGGGAAGAATAAAATACACCGAGCATCCGAAGCATTATGATCCCGTGCCTGATATGGTATTGGTGCTTCGTGTGCCTAGAAAAAATCTTTTACCTGTCGTGGCATGGACGCTACGAGATTTATAAACGTGTCTTGTGCTATGTGGTACTAACACGCTACCAGAAGATCCTCTTGTAAGTCACGTGGTTGAGCCGCAGCAAATCGGATGTATTGTTCCAACACATACCGTAGATGCTCGATTGGATTGATATCTGGCGAATCTGGAGAACACAGAGCAATACCTGTAAGTCTTCCTCATATTCCACGAAACATTCTTGAACAATCCTAGCAGTGTGACGTAGCATTATGCTTCTGAAAGAAGCCACTACCAGAGGGAAATACCGCTGCCATAAAAGGATGTATCTGGCCTACAGTGATGTTTAGCTTGGTGGTACACGTCATAGTTTCCTGCATGTGAATGACTGGGCCCAACGACTCCCAGCAGAATATTTCGCAAATCATTACAGTTCCTCCACCTACTTATTTTCCTCCCACGGTGCATTCTGGTGCCAACAGTTCCCCGCGTAAACGACGCAAACTCATGGTGAGACAGGAAACGAGATTCATCGGAGCAGACGACCTTCCTCCAATCATTCAAGGTCCAGTTTTGATGCTCGTGTGCCCATTGGTGGCGCTTTCGACGGTGATGGGCACTCGGAGTGGCCTACGGCTACGCAGCCCCATTTGCAGCAGGGTTCGATGTACTTTATGTTGTGACGCATTACTTCCGTCAGCAGCACTACCACGTATCTTCTGGAATTAACGAAACTTTCTTCTTGTACAATGAACTCTCCTTCAAGCATGGTTTGCCTGCTGAGGCGGAAACTTACGATCACGTTCCAGCCCTTTCTCCTGGACAGGGGAGATATATATGTGACGTACCTAGGTAAGATGTCAAGACGTCGTAGTTGAAGCGATACGTTTCGTCGGCGTAGTTTAGTTGGAAGAACAACTGGCTCCGAAGCGAGGAGGCATGGATTCCACCACTGGAAAAAAGTGGCTTTGTTTTGCTAAAATTTGTATAAATAATGCTATTTTCACTCTCTTATGCCCTTGGGCGACATTTTATATGTGCTAGAATCACACGCGCTTATGCACGCACTTTCAATTCATATGTGCGGCACTAACACTCTTCCTCGCAAGCAGTGTATAAAAACTTCAGAATTCAACTTCAGAGGTAGTGTCAACAAGACAGGAGAAACTTGCATTGTCAATAAATAGCTTCTTCTGCTTAACGCAAAACACAGCAGTTTCAAACTCAAGCGAATGAAAAAGAGCAGCATACCAAAGATACTTAACTACTGCAGTGAAAATGGCCAAATTGAGGACAAAAAGAGAGAAAGAAACACCAGAAGGACTCCTCATATCAACATTGAGGATTTTAATGACTACGTGGTGAGCTTCATGAAACTCAAACTTTCAGAGCTAATATTCATAACTTAGTTTTTCAGGAACATGTCAACATTCAGAATGATATAACTTTTAATCTACTAAAGGTATCTGCGTGAATTTTTAAAAACATGTATTTCAGTATATTTAAAGTCATTTGGTACTATGTAATTGGGATATCGTGAGCAGTTTTTCTGCCCCCTAAAATGAAATACCTTTATTTATTTTTTACTTTTAGAAAAGAAATTTTAAAAGACTATGGTTCAGGGTGTGTAAAAGACATTGAGTAGAGCCGCGGGTGGCCTAGTGGGCAACGTTCGTGACTGCCATGGAAAGGGCCTCAGGTTCAATCCCAGGCAGGTATGAACGCTCGATCCACTAAATATCCGCCGTGCGTCGGATGGGCACGTTAAGCCGTCGGACCCCGGGTACTGGCTCCCCGGTAATAAATATGGGCGTCTTCCTCCCCATTTCTACTTCGCTTCCATGTCGCTTTCCTATCAGGCGCTCTAGCCCAAATCTCCTAGTTTCCTATTTCTAAGGGTTGTTTAAGACCTGGGGTCAGACACTTCCTAAAATCCTCTACATATGATCATTTAAGAGATATTGATTTTATTTTATAATTACCCCACGATCTTGCTTTAAAGTAAGATTGTGGGGTTATTAACTGTAAATAAATTACGAAAAATATTACAAAAGTATTTTTAAAATACCTATTTCATTTTATACGTATCTGGGGGGGGGGGGTAGGAAAGTATTGTCGTTTTTAGAAAAGAAGAGAACACTGTTTGTAACAAAAGAAATTTATTTCTTAGTCAATTTTATAATGGCCATCATTGTCGATCACATTTGCCCATCGTGAAACCAAACTTTTAATGCCGTTTTTATAAAAAAACGTTGGCTACGATGCAAAAAAATCCGAGAGTCCCGTTTTGACAATATTAGGGAATCTTTTCTCACTAAGAAAGTGGTGCATAGATCTGAACAAATCGTTATCGGGTGGTGCAATGACAGGGTAATAAGGAGATGGGGCAGAACTTCCCAGACAAAATCTCTGATCGACTGCTGTGTCCGTCTCGCCTTGTGAGGTCTCTCGTTGTCATGCTGGAGGATGACACCTTTTCTGTTGACATATCTCACTTCCAGCTCTTGGAACCTTGTGAGGTTCCAAGAGCTGGAAGTGAGATATGCCAGCGGTAGTCCACCAACACAGAGAAAATCCTTTTTGGGGTGTGGGCCAGGTTTTGACGTAGGAACTGGTGTCTAACCTGGAGGAAGCCACTGGTTTTTGCGTTTGTTGTTCACGTAAAGAACCCACTTTTCATCTCCATTGACAATTCGATGAATAAATGGATCCTTTATCTGTCGGCTGAGCAAAGAGTTGCAGATGGTTTAAAGCTGGGTTATGTTGTCAGGTGAAAGTTGATGTGGGACCCAAACTTCTTGTCTATAGATCTTCCCTATCTGTTGCAGGTGCTCTTTAACAGTAGACCATAATGCATGAAGATATTGGGATAATTCATCAATGGTTTGGCGAGGATCTGCCTCAACGGTTGCACGCAGCAGGTTATTGTCCAGCTCCATGGCCTTTCTGCACGAGGGGCATCAGAGAGGTCAATATTGCCCGACCGGAATTTGGCGAACCAAATCTGGCACTTGCGGACATTTAAAGCATTCGGATAAACAGCGCAAATGTTATTGGTGGCCACGGTTGCAATGTTCCCCTTGAGAAATTCATACAGAATACAATGACGAACATGGATCTTCTCGGGTTTTATGTCACTCACTTTGTTCTGCAAATCTAGAAGACAAAAACACCTACATAAGTTAAAGGCGAATGGTTCATTCACTTGTACATACACTTATACATACACTTACGTACATAAACAGCTCACAACTGCTCCCATAAACTTAGTCCCCCCAAAAAAACGACATTGCTTTCTGGTCCTCCGCACTACCTAGCTTTAACATTGTAGAAGTTATATAAGTTTTTTAAAAGTTTGTAAAATTTTATTTTTAGTCGAAAAAAAGACCCAAACTGCCTTTTTTTTTTAATTCTTAATAAAATCTGATTCTGAGTCAGAAATGCTCAGTATATGTAATATTTCAAGTTGATAAAAAAGAAAGATATATTTTAAATTTCACTGTCCTCTTCCCTTAAGCAATGTAAATATATAAAGTTACTCCCTCGACTTCGAGCTATTCATTTCCGTCTTATTACTAGTGAGATTATTTTACTAGTCTATAGCAGCTCCGCATCTGCAGAATAGTTACCATGTTGTCAGTACTGGTAACAGAACAGTAAAGAATGCGATGCAATCTAATTCATTTGTTTCCGCATGCTTTGTTTTGCTCACTATTCGTCCCGTTTTCCTTTGTTGCCAAAGATAAATGTACAATAAACAAAGAAATAAGAAATTAGCATTGATAACGGTAGAAGCAGTTGCGGTTGTGACGTAATTTAAGGGCAAAACGACACGAATAATATGTCTCGGCATAACGCTTTATTATTTTTGTGCAGGAATGCCTCTTAACAATGAAACCCCTTTGTTGGTTTACACGATTACTTTAGTCTATTGTTTGATACAGATTTGTTCCTCATATGTATTTATAAGGAACGTCGACATTTTCCCTTTCGTTTTTCAGTTCTGTAATACAAGTAAATGTCAGTGAATGCGTCTAAACAGAAGGCAAAAATCGGAAACCCTTAATGATCTGTCTTACAGCCATATGAAATAGGTTTGATTTTCTTTAAACAGCTGTACTGAAAGCAAGCTAAATTGGACTTATTCTTTGGAAGGAAATGATGTTGCCTGGTCTCACATTAAATGATCGTTATATTTTGAAAATTAAATACTACTTACTTTTCACGATATCTTGGCTAAAATTAAAGAAAACGCTTAACACGTAGAAGAACTTGTTTAAACGTAACTCAGGCACAATAATATTAAAGATCATATGCTGGTGAATCCTTCTAATCTTGTGACGTTCTGGTGGGGCTTTCGACCAGTTTATTAGTGGTAAATTCTAAGTACTTTTTTATGATAACATCTCACGTGCTGGCGTTCCTGTAATATTATTGTATAACTTATATTCTTCATGTGTGTTTATTGTTGGAAGTTAAAAATGTTGTTGTATATATATATATATTTTTGGTTTTGCTATGTAAATGTTATTTACGTTGTGTGTTGTAAAAAAGATTTCTAGGTGGAAAGTATAATGTAAATGTGTGATGCTATGATGTCTGTGGAAGGCTTGCTTCACTATTTATATCGACTTCCACGGATCTCGGGCGCTTCGCTTTTTGTCCTGGGTTACCTGTGTCAGGTTTCCGCCTTTCGGCGGCTCTGCGTGGTGAGGTTGCATATTTCCGGCGAGTTCCTGGTGGGATGATGAGAGCGGTGATATTAGCTTGAGTAATCCATCGCGGAAAGTTTAATTGTTTGTGGACTTGATCGTGCTGTATTATTCAGGAGTATTGGAACCTGTTCTTCCGTTAGCGTCGTTGTGGATGGAACTGTGACACCTGTTGTGCTGTGTTGAGCTGGGACGGATTTATGTTCCTACTGACATGCTGGTTCCTGAGGACTCTGGCTGTGAGGGTTGTTTTCGCGGCATAACGTCTTAAAGTTCTTCTAGCCGGTAAGCCTTACAGGGCTCATCGATCGGTTTCCTGCCGTATTATTCTGGAGTATTGGAACCTTTTCTTCCGTTGGCGTTATTATGGATGGAACTATGACAACTGACAGGCTGGGACCGAGTTATGTTCCTGCTTAGAAGCTGTTTCCTGAGGACTCTGGCTCTGGAGGTTGTTTTCGCGGCATAACGTCTTAAAGTTCGTCTAGCTGGTAAGCCTTGCGGGTTGATCGATTGGTTCCCGGCCGTATTATTCTGGAGTATTGAAAGCTGTTCTTCCATCGGCGTCATTACGGATGGAACTATAACTCCTCACGTGTTGTGACTGGCTGGGACCGAGCTATGTTTTTTTTTTTTCTTTTTGATTGGAGGTTTAACGACCACCGTGAGCAACTCAATGGGCTATAAGCAGTCGCCCGTCCCTAATTTAGGGTCACTGGTTCCAGGGAAGGGAAAGAACCAGTGCCGTAAGACAAACACAACATCCATGCCTCACCGGGATTCGAATCCGGACCCCGTTCGGACGAATGATCAGAGGCCATCGCTTAGACCACTGCGCCACCGGTGCGGCCGAGCTATGTTTGAAGGTTGGTTTAGCTGCATGAACTTGCATAAAAAAAACAAGGTCTCTGTGAAGGAAATCCCCGGATTGCAGTGCGTGAGTTATGATGTTTTCCTTAATCATTCTTAATAGTTTACTGGCACAGGATACTAATCATGATTAGGGAAACCTAGAGTGGGACAAGAACTGGAAAATTGTGTAATCGTAACTAGTAATTTTTTTCTTTATTATTGTGTTATTGTCAATTTTTTTCTTGTTGCGTGACTTGATTGTAAGAACTTGATAAATAGTATATTGTAAATACTAAGTACTTACCGAATTGAGTTTCGTTAGGGGATTTGTGCAATTATGTGGATGTATCTAATTTGATTAATGCCTAGTTATGTGTAAATTAGTCGCAGTGGAAGAGCCCGGCATCTCAACGACCGAAGAAGACCCGACAGGTCCAGAGTGCAACCAAAATCATACTCATCGTGTTCTTCGACATTCGTGGGGTTGTGTACCGTGAATTCGTCCCCCAGAGCCAGACCGTCGCCGCCCTGTTTTATTGTGATGTTCTGCTGCGTGTTAGGGAGAACATTTGCCGTAAACGACCTGAAATGTGGCGCAGGGGCGATTTTCTGCTCCATCGCGACAATGCATCAGCTCACAGAGCGTTAGCAACACGCCAATTTTGCAGCCGCAACATCACGACAACCCTTCCTCACCGCCTTACTCGCCGGATTTGGCCTCCTGCGACTTCTTTCTGTTCCCGAAGATGAAGCTGAAGGGTCGCCATTTTGAAACCGTACGACGAGATTCAGAGCGAATCGAAGACGGTGCTCGATACGAATCGCGAACAGGACTTTCAGGGAGCATTCCAACAGTACCAAAAATGCTGGCAGCGGTGTATCGCTGTCCAAGGAAACTACTTTGAGAGATCATAGCCGGACTTAAGTAACGTAAGTACTTTGTTTTATATCGGCCTAGTCTCGAAACTTTTTGATCGGACCTCGTATAAAAACTTAAAGGTATTTCTTTTCGTTTTCTGCTTAAAAGTTTTATAATATTTTATCACTTTCTAGATTTTCTTTAATTGTTTATCTAAAGAATCATTTTTTATTTATTTCCTAAGAACTTATAAAGAAAGAAAATTATTGAAAACAAAAATAAAGAAATTGTAAAGACCTTTGAAAACATTGCAGCCATGAATTTCCGATTTTTTAGTTTTTCATTAGGTGCAATTTTATCGACCCCAAGGAGAAGCTAAGATTAGGAGGATTTTCACGTCTCTAAGTTAGAGCTGTTAATTGAAAAAAAAAAGGGGGGGGAGTTCCGGTATTGTAAGAATTAACACTACATCCGCATTCGGGATTCGGATTCCGGCCCAGCGGTGAAGGAAGAAGAAATCCTTCGATTTATCCTCAAACGAAGGGCTTGTGCGAATGGGAATTGTGCAAAATAATGAAGATATATTTCCCGCAACTAATAACAAATTTCTTTTGAGGAGCTTTTCTTCGTAGTCAAATCACCTGATATAAATTTACTCAAAGCATGCTCTTCACAAAAAATGTTTCCCTCTTTTGAATTAATCGGTGAACTTACTGAAACGTCAAAGTTGAACATCAAAGCCACAACTTCACAATAAGCAGCAACACCAAGCCTATACAATGCCATGCTCAGGGATCTTAGAAATGACAGCTACAGAAATGGTCGTCATTTTTGCACTATCGGAATTTTTTTTTTTTTTTTCGTTATTTTAAAGCTCGGAGGTGCTTCTACGGTGTCTGATAATAACCTGCACCTGTTCTGAAATACGCACATTGAATCAATATCAGGAAGTCTGACATCGTGAGTTTTCATGTCATAAGTTAGATTTTTTTGCTTATTCTTTTTCCAGTTACCAAATATTCCGCGTTTCTTGGAATAAGGACTGTTACAGCTAGAAAAGGCTAACGTGTGTCAATGCTTGTGTTTCCAAATGCTTATTTCGAGCAGAAACACTATATGAATAAAAGATTAACTGGCATTGCACGATGGTTATCAAGTGAAGACCAAGCTACCGATATATTAAAAACCTTTAATTATCAATCACTCGGTTAAAATACTTCCAAATTAAAAATACATATGTCTTTCGGGATCCGCAACGGATCCCGTCTTCAGATGTGCTGACATTATAAACCAATTCATGGCCACTGTCTTTGGTTATATGCCAGTCCTCAATAGATGCGCAACGTGTTTGGTTATACGCCAGTCCATCAT
The DNA here is from genome assembly GCA_039090855.1 of Macrothele yani. Classification (NCBI taxonomy): domain Eukaryota; kingdom Metazoa; phylum Arthropoda; class Arachnida; order Araneae; family Macrothelidae; genus Macrothele; species Macrothele yani. The sequence continues at coordinate 20,977,381 of CM077029.1, forward strand.
GATGCGCAACGTGTTTGGTTAACGCCAGTCCATCATTATGCGCAACGTGTTTGGTTATACGCCAGTCCATCATTATGCGCAACGTGTTTGGTTATATGCCAGTCCTCAATAGATGCGCAACGTGTTTGGTTATATGCCAGTCCTCAATAGATGCGCAACGTGTTTGGTTATATGCCAGTCCTCAATAGATGCGCAACGTGTTTGGTTATATGCCAGTCCATCATGATGCGCAAAGTGTTTGGTTATATGCCAGTCCATCATGATGCGCAAAGTGTTTGGTTATATGCCAGTCCATCATGATGCGCAAAGTGTTTGGTTATATGCCAGTCCATCATGATGCGCAAAGTGTTTGGTTATATGCCAGTCCATCATGATGCGCAAAGTGTTTGGTTATATGCCAGTCCATCATGATGCGCAAAGTGTTTGGTTATATGCCAGTCCATCATGAGTATTTGGTTATATGCCAGTCCATCGGAATTTCAGTTCCTGAGAGACATCAAATTGCTGATAAAAAAACTAACCACACTATATTTATATTTCTTATGAATAAATTCCAATATAGTAACGCTAATCTTATTATTAGAAGCCCAGAATTTTTTTGTCTGGTCATTTTAAATCTTACGCTCTAATTTCGGTAGTTGGTAATTCCGTCTTCGACTCAGTGCTGTTGTAAAATATAAGCTTTTATGCATGTTTGAGAAAATAAATCTGATGCAAGCGGTGCTTGGATGAACAATAGGATTAGCCCGATTTTTGTTTATCCCGTCGTTTTAATAACAAAAAAGGAGTCTATCAAAAGCCGTCCTCTATTTAAAACCTTTCGTGAGGTAGATAATTCGAATGCATTCCTGAAATACTTTATTAAATCCGCAGTTTAAAAGATTACTTTTTGTAGAATGGATGAATGACATTGTTGAACGTTCTTACACCTCCTACATGCCCACGATATTCTAATTCGCTGTCTAAGTTTGCTTCACCACTGCTAATAGGAAAGAGGAAATAATGCATGAGCTTTGTGAATGCATTGAGATCAGTAGGAAAGTCCTAAAAAAAACCACGGGTGACTAATAACTCACACTGACGGCTTTTCTGCTCCTTACAATTAAATTAAACAAGAAATTGAAAGGAAAGAAACTTAAAATACACTACCTAACAACAAGTAATTGGACACCCCTGCAACCGACGATATCTGCAGTCCTGGTGCACGTCACGGCCGCCGCCGTTAAATATCGTGTGGGAAACAACAACGCAACCAGTCGCATGCAAGATGCCACGCACTTCGGAGCTCTCTGATTTCGAGAGAGGTGTAATCGTCGGGTATCACAGAAATGGCCGATCCATACGTGAAATATCCGGCGAGTTGAAGTACCCAAAATTGACAGTGGCCTACTTGATTGGCAAGTGGAAGATGAGAGGTGACTGTCGGAATGTGCCCCGACCTAGCAGACCCACAAAACTGGGAGTTAGAGACCGACGGGTGCTGACCAGAGAAATTCGTAAGAACCGCACCAAATCGATGGGCCATATCCGCGAGGAGTTTCAACTCGCATCCGGGAGTGTTCTTTCGCTGAATACCAACCGTAAGGAAGCCCATCTGCTCGGTTATCATGGACGTGCTGCCGCCCACAAGCCTTTGATCACCAATTTCAATAGCGCTGCTCGGCTAACGTGGTGCAAAGAACGTCGACAGTGGACCGTTGAACAGTGGAAACAGGTTCTGTGGAGCGATGAATCAAGGTTCATTCTCTACCGTTCGGATGGCAGGGTCTGGGTTTGGCGTCTGCCTGGAAAACGCCTCCTACCGGAATGTATTGTGCCAACTTTGAAGTTCGGCGGCGGTGAAATTATGCTATGGGGGTGTTTCTCCTGGTATGGCACGGGACCATTGGTCGTAATTCCTGGTAGACTCAACGCCGAGACCTACTGCACCATTTTGGATGACCATGCGCTTCCTACGTTGTGGCAGTTTTATGGGGTGGACCCATGTTACTTTCAGGATGACAATGCCACCGGTCATGTTGCGAGGTCCACCATGGCTTGGTATGGTGACAATGGGGTTAATCTAGTGGACTGGCCTGCGCAGAGCCCGGACCTTAACCCTATCGAGCACCTCTGGGACGAGTTGGAGCGTCGACTTAAGGGATGCCCCAACCGTCCGAAATCGGTGAAGGAACTGACCTGCCTTCTCCAAGCCGAGTGGAAGAAAATACCGCTAGCCGTCGTACAACGCCTGGTTGAGAGTATGCCCCGGTGGGTTGCAGCTGTAATCGCCGCTCGTGGAGGCTCCACCAACTATTGAAGGTGAATTAACTTCGTTTTCCTTTGCTATCACAGGTGTCCAATTACTTGTTGGTAGATAGTGTATAAGAAGTAATATAATAAAGTATCAGTAATTTTCAAACTTGGCGTTTATATTTTACGCAATGCAAAACCGGCTGCCTTGATTGCGCATTGGTCTGAGTTGGCCACTGAGCTTTCGCCAAGAGGGCGCGAGCTCCAGGATAAAACATGGGTTGTGTGTTTATAATATGCGGCGCGGGGTTTCAGTTTCCTCACTGAAAGCAGTGGCCCCAAAATTGGTAAGGTACACTGCTTACAGTCATATTAGGGATGCCCACGGTGATGGGTACACCCCGAAAAAAATGCAACATAAGAGTGAGTAACCCAAGGTACTTACTTCGAAGTGTATTAATTTTAAATTCCATACTGTTAAAAATGTTATGGTAGCTTGCACCAAGCGTGTTGCTACACCAGCTCCACCACTTTCTTAGAAACGATACACCATTCGGGGAAACAAAATAAACTCAATAACATGGTACAATCTTGTACCATAACGTGGGGAAAAGTTGAACCTCGTTGTTGGGTTTTGTTTGCAAAACACGATGGTGTATTTTTCCTTAGAATGTGGTGCAGCTGGTGTAGCACCGCATTTTGATGCAACCTACAACAAAATTTTAACAGTGCATTGGAAAATTTTCTGTGTACCATAAAGTTTGGCTTCAGGACTTTTGACCAGTGATCCTAAATATTCCATTTTTTCTTCAGATGTAAGACATGGATGGAGTGCTTTTCTTACGAAGCACAGGATTTCTCTCTTCTCCAAGGAACCAGTGGCCCCAAAACAGGGACGGGTGATTGTTTTTAGTTATTACATCAGCTCATGGAGATTTCTAGAGTGTGAAGAGCCCAAGTTACTTACTTCAAAGTGTGTTACCCTTCAATACCAGAGGATAATATTACTGAGTACCATAAAGATCTGTTCCCGGACATTTTACAAGTGATATTACATATCCACTTGTTCTGAGAACATATGCACTCATTGGACAAACCGTTAGAGATATCTACTTCATATAGTGTGTTTGGCCCTCCTGTAGTCCAAGTAACAGCTTATACACGCCAAGGCATCGACTCCACCAGATGCCGGATGTTTTCAAGAGGTAATGCTTGCCATACCTGTTTTAGCATGGTCCACAACTCCGCCCGAGACGTCGGTTCAGGATCCATGGACCAAGTGGTTGGACCCAGGTGAACCACAATTACTTGTCCCCAAACGCAGCCGTTTCAAGAAAGATATCATGTGTGCCCTGTGTAGTTACGAAAGTGTGATCCACATTGAGAGGTGGATCACACTTTCAAAGAGCTCAATGTGGAGCTCTTTACGGATCGCGGGGGCACCCAGGTTAACTCACCCTGAAGCGGATGCTCCTTTAATATGACAATGTCATGCCTCATACCGACATTCAGACGCAGGTGATGCTTCACTAAATTGGTGTGATCATGGTCCTTCCACATCACATTTTCGAATATCGCCTGTTTCGGGCGATGAGGTATTTTCAGTGTGGTAGGCTTTTTGCCAATTCGAATGAAGTAGAGCGCAGGTATCGAGAATTCTTCTCTTCTAAGCAAAAAGTGTGGTATCATGCCGCGATGAAGCAGAAAGATCAGCACGAGGTCATAAACATAGTGGTGAATACTTAAAAATATAAGTATTATTTATTACAAAATTCTGAGTAAATACATTTTTCTGGCAGAAAAGCAGCTTATTTTTCGGACACCCTAATAAATGCAGAAACAGTGATAGTGCAGCCTAACACTATGACTGTTTTTATGGAATTTTTAGGAGCATTGGCTTCTAAAAGATCCACAAAACTTTATGGACGATTTTTACTCAAAAACATCAATACCTTTCATAATAATTTCACCTGCATAGAAAAAATGTATAGTTTTATTCAAGGATTTTTTAAAAAGTAAATATTTTAAGCTGTAATATTACCCCTACTTTGATTGTGCAATTTCACCAACTGAAATTATGCGTCATGCCTTGCTTAGAAAAACTAACCGCAAAGAAAGTGATAAATCCCTTTTTTACGCTTTCCAACAGTAGGTTGAAAAAGCGTATATGCTCCAGCTTTGTCCGTCCGTCTGTCGGCACTATAACTCGCGTAAAAACGGTTCGATTTCGATGACATTTTAGTATGTGGTAGGGGACCACCTGGGGACCAACCCTTTTGAAAATGAACGAATTGGGGTTAAAGGTCACGGCATAGGAGCGGGATCCATTCCATTGCCCTTATACGTCATAACTTGCGTAAATATGGTTCGATGTCGATGAAATTTTCGTATATCGTAGGAGACCGCCAGGGAATGAAACCTATTGAAAATAGGTGAAGTGGGGTCTCAGGTCAGGACATAGGAGCGGGATGCATTCCATTGCCTTTATGCATCATAGCGTGCGTAAAAACGGTTCGATGAAATTTTAGTATGTGATAGGGGACCACCCGTGGACAAACCCTATTGAAAATGGACGAAATCGGGTCAAAGGTCAAGACATAGAATCGGGATCCATTCCATCGCCCTTATCCTATACTATTAAGGTGGACGTCAAGCAATTTTGCTTCCTATACTTCCAATCGAAATACTTCACAATTAGTGTTTTGTTATATGGAAATATTCAAACTATATTTAAATTGTAACTTTTGTCATTTTGTGGGCCAACGACAGTGAGAAATTTCCTCCCCAGTCAGAAAGACGCCCAACACAGATCCATTTCGGAGAAAGGTCATTCTCTCGCCGGACCCCTCCCGTGGACAAAAGGATACCCTCATGTTTTCCCCAGCCGTCGCCAGAATCTCTCTAGCCGACGGGTACAAAGGACCAACCAATTAAGAATTTCTTCTTAAGTCAAGAACAGAACGTGTAAGGGAATGAGACAGAGAGGAGTCTTCATGGAGATCTCGAGGGAAAAGCAGGAAGGATTTTGCTCTGAGGCAAGGCAGGACAAACGACGAGGTAGAAAGAGATTTTCACGCGGGCTTGTAGCCAAATAAGATAGGAACAGATTTGGCGGGAAAAGCATAGAGAAGGCCTTCCATAGCATCCAACACCCGCTGTAAGTGTTTACTATCCGATCAGACCAAATATTATTCCAATATTTCCTCTTTCCCCCATCTGATGAATAAAGATATGTGCAAAAGGAAACAACTGTCATAATGTTCAATTTTAACCACTTGTTTATTTGCTTCCCTGCTCCAACGACAGGAACCTGCAAACGATTCTTCTGATAAGTTGGCGTCTACCACAATACTTGAAATAAATCAAGCCAAGAGTGTTCCCAAGGATGGAAATTTGAACATCGATTAAAATAACTTCATATTATGACTTGGAATACTTAACATTTTCTAAAACATAACCTTAATTATATTAAAGAGCAATAACGTTTCCTTTGGTGGTGTTGAAACTAGAAAAAAGATGCTGTACGTTGATGACGCCAGTAGATAAATAAATGTTGGATTGCATAATTATGGTTATGCTTTAGAAAATATTAAGTATTCCAAGTTATAAAACGAAGCTATTTTAATCGATGTTCACATTTTCATTCTTGGGAACGCATTAATTGTGAAGAAAATGTGTACAGAAGTTTTTCCATTGGAAGTACAGGAAGCAAAATTACTTGACGTCCACCTTAAAGGATCAATTCCTGCATCTATGTAAATTTTATTTTGAAAACGGCTTTAAGGATGTTGATGAAAGTCGTTAGCCTACCGTTTTCTGGTACTAGAAATCGATTTAGCTTGATCTCGACTTTAGGAAAATTGGTTTAGTGCGTTAAATAACCACCCCGAATTACCACGTTTTTAGTGTCATGGCGTCGTTCCACAAATGTTACACATGCTTAGAAATCTTATGACGTCACAATCTCGCGAATGAGATGTTGGCTCGCAGTCACGCCATCTGTCTCATTGCGTCACACGTTGTGTGTGGATCCTATTAAAGTTTTATGACGTCACACTCTTGCGAGCAGATGATCGCGATTTCCATCTGCCTCATTACGTCACGCGTTGTGTGCGTGTGTCCGTCTGCACGATAACTCGCGTAAAAATCGTTCGATTTCGATGAAAGTTTAGGATGTGGTAGGGGAGCAACTGGGAGGGAACCCTATTGAAAGTGAACAAAACGAGGTCAAAGGTCAGGACATAGGAGCGGGATCCATTCCACTGCTGTTATGCGTCATGACTAACGTAACAAAAGGTTCGATTTCGATGATATTTTAGTATGTGGTAGGAAAACACCTGGGGACACACCCTGTTGAAAATGGGCGAAATGGGGTCAACGGTCATGACATAGGAGCGGAATCACTTCCATCGACATTATGCGTCATAACTTACGTAAAAATGCTTCGATTTGGATGAAATGTTAGTATGTTATAGAGGTCTGCCTGGGGACGAATCGTATTGAAAATGGGCGAAATGGGGTCTACGGTTAGGACACAGGTGCGGGAACTATTCCATAGCCCTTATGCATCATAACTTAGGTAAAAATGCTGCGGTTGCGACAAAACTTTATCATGTTATTTCGCAGGTATTCTGAACCGGTTCTGTTGAATATCGTCGAAATGGGATCAAAGGTCAGGGCACAGGGGTGAGATTTATTCCACATCCATTGTCCTCATAACTTGAGTAATGATTTTTCTGTGTTGGAAAGCGTATTATAATCAATGCATTGCATGATTTTACTAACTTGTCTTTCCTCCTAAAGGTTTCAAAATTTCCTATATACAACTGTTGGAGAGAAATTATCGCAGAGTGCTTTGAATTAAGAGTTTTGTGAAGATTATGTACAACAAACATAAACTTAGTTTCAACTACTCTTAATACCAAATTGAAATCAGTGGAAACTAGATTTTTCCTATGTGTGATCTCAATACTATATTTATATACATACATTAAATATGTATTTTACATCACTTGTACATATGTATCATAACGTGTTTTATCAATTCTGTGAAACTGCATTTTTCATGCATATAATTTGTACATATGTATGTGTGTTTATTAAAGTCCCTGTTAAGTTTGCTTTAGTATAAAGAAAGCTTAATGTTCTGTGCTATATCAAAATAACACGAAAAAATGTACATCGGAAATTTATTTGTACACTGAAGGTATTCCGCGTATTTTGCTGCAGTATCACTTGAAAGCTGCTTGGGGGGGGGGGGGGGATTGGAAGTTTAACGACCACCGTGAGCAACTCAATGGGCATAAGCAGTCGCCCGTCCCTAATTTAGTGCCACTGGTTCGAGGAAAGAGACAGAGCCAGTATCATGAGACAAACACATCTGTGCCTCACTGGTATTCGAACCCGGACCCATCTCGGACGAATGATCAGAAGCCATCGCTTAGACCACTGCGTGAAAGCGGCTTAAGACCTGAAGAGCAAAAACACATTTATTTACCAAAGCGTACGGTTACTTTTTCTAAATGTAGAAATTCCTACACAAGATATACACTATGTCACCAAAAGTAGCGGACACTGCCAAACATTTTCATACAGAACGGTTGCTCAGGAAGGTGCCCTGTGAGTGGGGAGGTCTGTATATAAAGCTGAGATGTTCCGTCGTGTTATCTGTAACTTTGAAGCGGATATGCCGCGTGGACGTGAACTTTCCGTGGTCATAGGATGTCACTTGAGTAACGTTTCCATACGGAGCACTGCAGCTGAACTAAAAATACCAAAGTCCACTCTTAATGATGTGAAGAGATGGAAGCAGGACAGTGCAACTACAGAAAAAAAAAGAAGTTCAGAAAGGCCGCACAAACTGACGGAACGTGACATAAGAGCTATGGTAAGAAATGTTAAGAAATCCCGTTCTTCCTCTGAAGTTTCCATCGCCGCTGAAGTAGGAAATGCTGTAATGGCTCGGATAGTACCATAACTATCCGCAGAGAGTTTCACAGTGTGGGTTATTGTGGCAGAGCAGAGGCACACGAGCCACACATCACTACCGTGAATGCGAAGAGCCTTTTCGAGTGGTGTGTATCCCGTCGTTCCTGGACTATGGATGACTGGAAAGCTGTTCTCTTGAGTGATACGTCATGCTTTTCACTCTTCCAATCTGCGTGTTTATATTTGGCGACATCCCGGAGAATAATTTTCTTCAGATTGCGTTCTTCCTTCCCTTCTGGATACTTCTGCACTACCAACAATGTGGCAGTATTGTGGAAATGATCGTTGTCTCTCCCAACACGATCTAGCTCCTTTCCACACTTCCCGGCGTGTGCAGGACTGGTTTCTTGAAAATAAGGTGGAATTGTTAGACTGGCCTGCTCCGATTTCTGATCTTAATCCCATAGAACACCTCTGGGATGAACTGCAGCGACGTATACGAAATCGACCACAACGACCGTATTAGCTGACCACCCTGGCAGGACGAAAACAAGCCATTCCTGTCGAGACCTTTCGGAAGTTGGTTGATAGTATGCCTCAACGTGTTGCCGCTGTCTAACGAGCAAAAGGTGGACGGACTAACTACTAATTGCGATAATAAAACCAGTTGTCCCAAAATATTGTGGTGTACAAGTACCTTTGATAATATTGTGTACATAATATAATTCCGTTGCATATCGTCCTTAATAGAAGTATTCTTTATATGCTTTCCAGTGCCCCCTAGATGGCGTCTGGAGCCAACAGATACAAATGTGTTGGTTGGACGAAGTGTCTCACTACATTGCCAAGCTGACGGTTTTCCGCAACCCCAGATCCGATGGGAAAAGGCCTCAGGTAAGCATATATCATCATTTACCAGCTCAATGATCATTTCTAAACTGTCGAATGACCCGCGAAGAATTATTCTAAAAATTGCATTTTTGTCTCGACAGTTTGTGTATTTGTTGAGCAAGTACATTGCATTAGATGTGCAAACTATTGCAGCAGCCTGAAGAGGCCAGGAGGGTGCAATCTCTTGCCAATCGGGAGATTTCAACATCGCAAAATTGCGATAACTTAGTATTAATCTCCACAACTCAGTCTAATTAAATATTACCACGATTATTATGAATTATTAACAAATCATGTTTATCTACATATTAAATGTTAAGACATAACGAAGTTCAGATGTTAGCAATCATTTCTGATTATTAATTTTCTTTCTGCTCGAGGTTAAATTGTTAAGTGTAACTTTAAATCAAGATTTAATGTTTTACCAGGAAAGAGTGGAACAGAAACGTTTCGCGCAGGACAGCAAATTGTATCGTACGTGACATAAACGCTTTACCCAATGTAACCGTAGTTGAGGGTATTTTGCTTTGTTGATGGTTGTTTCTCTTGAGAGCTGAGCTATGATAGCGCACATTGCGATGAATTATTATTAAGTCGTTCTATGACGTACTACAGAGGTGAAGCACATATCCAGACGGAAAAGTTGCAACGATAAATTCCATTGGTTTAGCTGAATTGGTAAAGTAATCGGCTCCGGAGCAGATGGATACGGTTAATATATCTACATCACCGACACATTTGTGAATTTCACAGTTCGGGAAATACGTGAACACTTGCATTACATACATTTAGGAAACTTTAAGTGGCAACAAGGGCGATATCAATACGTCCATCGGGTTCAGTTCGAGTTTACTGATCAGCTAGTGAAAATTGTAAAACCGACAAAGCAGCTGAGACGATCAGTGACAGTGCAAGAACAGCGTATTTTTTACGCTTTCCAACTGTAGGTTGAAGAAGCGTATATGTTCCAGCTTTGTCCGTCTGTCAATCTGTGTGTCTGCACGATAACTCGTGTAAAAATGGTTCGATTCCGATGAAGTTTTAGTATGTAGTAGGGAACAACGTGGGGACAAACCCAATTGAAAATGGGTGAAATGGGGCAAAGGTCAGGACATAGGAGCGTGATCCATTCCATAGCCCCTATGCGTCATAACTTACGTGAAAATGCTTCGATTGCGACAAAACTTTATCATGTTGTTCCGGAGGTATGTTGAACTAATTCTGTTTAATATCGTCGAAATGAGGTCAAAGATCAGGAAACAGAGGCGAGATTTATTCCACAACCATGATCTCAAAACTTGAGTGATTCTATTGCAACAAAACTTTACCATGTTGTTCCGGTGGTATACTGAACCGGTTCTGTTGAATATCATCGAAATGGGATCAAAGGTCAGGACACAGGAGCGAGATTTATTCCACAGCCATTATCCTCATAACTTGACTAAACATGTTTCTTTAACGACAAAACTTTATCATGTTGTTCCGGAGGTACACTGAACCAATTCTATTTAATATCATCGAAATGGGTTCAAAGGTCAGGGCACAGGAGCAAGATTTTGAGGGGGGGGTTGGAGGTTTAACGACCACCGTGGACAACTCAATGGGCCGTAAGCAGTCGCTCGTCGCTAATTTAGGGTCACTAATTCCCAGGAAGGTAGAGAGCCAGTGACGTAAGACAAACACAACATCCATGTCTCACCGGGATTCGAACCCGGGCTGCTTTCGGACGAATGATCACAGGCTATCACTTAGACCACTGCGACACCGGGGCGACAAAGAGATTTATTCCACAGCCATTATACTCATAACTTGAGTATAGTAACTTGAGTAATGATTTCCGGCATGTTGGAAAACGTATCATAATGAACGCATTGCATGATTTTACTAACCTTGTCTATTATTTTGAAGGTTTCTGCTTTGGTGCAGTATTTAGAAGGCGTGCAACAAAATCTTCTATGGACAGCAGTAGGTGTCAAAATGCTCTTAATTAAATGCATTTCACAATTGGATGAAAGGATATAAAGAAGACAGGGCAAAACTCAAAGATGCCCAAAGTTGGGGTCGACAGATTTTGACAACCAGAAAAGAAGCCTGCAGAAGAAGAGACTTTACAGCAGCCTTGTAGGGTGAGTGTCAATGACCTTCCCACAGGTATCAGTCACACGACGGTTTGTGCCGTGCTGATAAAAGATTTAGTACTAATGAGCAAACTAGTGACATTGGTCATGGGCCTAGGTTGAACCCTGTACTTTCTCAGCGTCTTTACCCCTGCAGATTTACATGAGCGTAAAAGTTTACTGGGCGCTGCGTTCATGTTCGCAATGTGACCTTTCGGAATACGTATGATGAGAACATCACCATCAGTGTATAAGTCATTTCTAAAAGCGTATATCCTTTTATTGCAATCATGTGCAACGACTTTCCCTCGTGCACAACAAAGTGCGGTCACACATGGCCTGAAATGTTCGCCTGTTCATTGAACAGAACGGCTGAATACCCCACATACTGCATTTACCCGATACTCACCGCTTGTGATATTAACTGTTTTGGCTTCTTTAAAAAGGAAATGCCTGGTACTCGCTACAACAAAAATCAGGATTTGAATCTTCGAATCACAGACATTTTCCACAGAATTAATGGACACTCGTAATTTTAAAGGGGGCTACTAATAATTACCCTCAAATAATGTCATAAATTATCTGCTATTACAGAAAATATAATTTAAAACTGCCCACTTACTCTTCGATTGACCTTGTATTAGCAACGATTTAGAGCACGTTTTACATTATCTTATACACCGATGATCCATTACATTATTACCACCACCAGCCTGGAGAAATGAGCGCGCCTGGAGACCGAACGGTGGCGCAATGTAGTTCACAAAGCAGTATATATGCAACCGGAGGACAAGCTTTCGATTAGTAGAGTGTTCGGGTTCAGAATGGGAAAGTAGCCCATTCATCGGAGTTGAGTTTGATCAAGGACAAATTGTGATGTCACGGCGCCTCGGAGCTACGATCTCTGAAACGGCGCGGTTTGTGGGTTGTTTACGTGCCGCTGAACTGAGTACGTATCAAAAGTGGTGCACAGATGGCCAAACGACGAACCATCGTCCGCAACTCATTGATGCCAGAGAGAAGCGGAGACTGTCGAGCATTGTTCACAGTGACCGCAGGGGGCCACAGTGCGGCAAATCACCCGCAGCTGCAACAATGGTGGTCAGGTCAATGTGTCACAGCACACAGTTCATCGCAGTCTTCTGCGCATCGGCCTGCGTAGCCGTAGGTCCAGCCGAGTCCCCTTGCTCGCTGCACGTCATCGCCAACAACCCATTAAATGGTCTCAAGATCATCGCGATTGGACCGTCGATGATTGGAAAAAAGTGGCCAGGTCTGACGAATCAAGATTGCTGGTGCATCACGTACACGGCTGAGAGTGGATACGCCGATTACTAACGGAGGCTATGGCACATGGATTGACTGTTCGGCGGAAACAGGCCAGGGGCGGCAGTGTTATGCTGTGGGCAATGTTTTCTTGGGACACTTTAGGCCCAATTACCCCATTATCTCAATAGCACAATCCCTAACAGCTGTCAGGTATCTGAACATCGTTGCGGACCAAGTTCACCCATTCATGGCAACTGTGTTTCCGGCTGGTGATGGCCATTACCAACAGTATAACGCGCCATCCCACACTGCCAGAATCGTCAAGGAGTGGTTCGAGGAACATACTGGGGACTTTCTGTTAATGCAGTGGCCTCCACATTCACCTGACACGAACCCAATCGAACATTTGATTTGGAAAATTGGGTTCCCGCTAAACACCACCACCCTGAAAAGTACGGGAACTGGAGGACCTGCTGTTGACATTATGGTACCAGATACCCCAGGATACCAATCGCCATCTCATCGAATCGATGCCTCGCCGAAAGGCAGCTGTTTTGCTGGCTAAAAGGGGTCCTACAACTTATTATGTAGGTGGTCATAATATAATGGGTCATTAGTGTAGATGCTAGCTTCACTTTGTCGCCGTTATGACTTTATCTCACAGATATTTGGTTTATTATGTGACGCAAATATCAGTAACGTGAGAATGTATGGCTTCACTTTACTGATATTAACGTCCGTTTAGAGCAGCTGCGTCTTTATCTCACTGACGTTAGCGTCCAGCAGCTATAATCTTACCTTTTTGATGTTAATATTCGTTAAGAGAAGTTGTGACTTTTCTTTATTGATATAGCGTCCATTTTAAGGTACCTACCATAAGACAATTTTCCTGTAAAAACAGAAATGGACTTTTATCTATGTTTTGAAACTCTTCCTGAAGAGTCTGGCTCATAGGATTACGGCTGAAGAAACAATTAAATAAGCGCAAAATAAAGTTAATGAGATTTATTTTCATTTTTCGTCATCCATAACAGCGTATGTTATTTCTCAGGTATATTTTTTAATCCCAGAAAATCTTTTTCCGTTGAAATTTAGGACGGCAATGGTGTTTGCAAGATCCTCGTTTACAGAATTTTGGCAGCTAAATGAAAGGGGCAGATGTTTTGCTTGCTCCTCTTGCTTATGCGGTCAGATACTCTTTCCTTTCTGTAATGCAATTTGTACAAATATTCTTACTAAATTATCTCCGTCGTAATTGGATTTAGAATAAACTCTACATGTACTTCTTGTGTTCACTAAGAAACGAAGCTTTACTCGGAATCAAGAATAGGTCGATTCTTGAGGTGAAAATGGAGCCAACAGCTTTCTTTATGTGATACGTGGAAGTTCAACATTCTTGGATATTTTAACTTGCGTAGAATTGCTTTGTGAGGTACCAAAACATACATGAAATAGGCTGACGGTACAATTCTTTTTTACGTTCTAAATGATGAGAGCTCAAGCAAAAAAGTTGTTGTACTACATGACCGAGAGAGAGAAAGAGATAATGAAAAGCGAGAGAGAGAGAGAGAGAGAGAGAGAGAGAGAAAGAGAAGAAAGAGTACTTTATAACACAAGATCAAATTTATCATACAGAGCCCCCAGAACATTCTAAATCACAAAGGATACCAGAATAGGTTTCTCGGCTTTATAGGTCGGACGAATCCTAAATTTTCTCGAATCCGAATCCTAAATAGTTCTCGAATCTCCCGAATCCCTCATATAAGAATAATTATAAGAAAAAAAGGAAAGAAAATACTTCTACTTAAAAATAAAAGTTTTTAATTGAAGCAAAATTTGATAGGTGTGTGTAATGGAAAACAAATTAAAGAAAACAGTTCTCAAAAAATATACCCATATTTATTAAGAAGATACAAATGAAATTTACAATTTACATTTACTAAATGAAGTATATAACTCTTGAGTCTTGAGGTTCATTTCCATTTTCGGAACATCATTGGACAAAAAAATATTTGAGCAACAATTCACACTTCTGACATTTTTCTTTAATAACAAAAGTTCCAAAACCTTTTAAATCAAAGCCAGTGTAGAGGTGAGGAGAAATATTTCAAAAGTTAATGTACAGTGATAAACACTAAACATAGAACACTAAATTGAGTAAATTATTTCCAGTAAATTAAAAGATATAAAAAACATGTTTGTTTCAAGAGTTAATAAAAACACTAAACACTGAACTCTTTCAGGGCAATACAAAAAAATCAGAAACCTTTAATGGAGATTTTTATTAAAAAACACTAGCATTTTAACTCGCTCTGGGTCCAGACTACTTCGTTTTTTATCAGCTATGACACCTGATGTGCTGAATAAGAATAGTTTTTCTGACATTACTGTCGATGATGGTGTGATTAAGAACTTTTCAGAGAGTTTCCTCAAATTTTAGAAGTAACGTGCTGTTTCAAATAGCTGTGTACATACTGTTGACGATCTTCTTCGATTGCTTTCAAATGTCAGAGCTCGTCATGCTGACAAAAATTCGAACAAATATCGCTCTAGAACAAGCACCAAATGCCAAGTTTTTTAGGTTAAGATTCGAAAGATGTGAATAAAGAAAAAAGCGCAAAGATTCGAGTTTTCAAATCTCGAATCTTTTTCAAGATTCGAGGGACTTGACGATTCGAATGCCCCATCCCTACTAGGCTCTCAACGTTTCGGATTGCTTGATTCAGTTAAGAACGTGCCAGTCATATCCTAAAAACCTTGAATTTGAAGAAATCTTTAACGAATCTCACTTCACCAAATCGGTGTCTTATTTTTTTAGTTAAGTTACTTTTAGAGCCTCTCGATCGAATTTTACGCAGTATCGCGCTACTCCAGTTATTTGTGCCCTATCCAGCTCTTGTTCTTTTTAATCATTGATTCGTGTTTAAAAGATTGCAATCACCATCTATTAAAGCCAAGGAAATCATCTGTAAAGACTGGTAAGAGTTTTAAGCACATTAGTCTGTACTTATGACCAGTTCGTTCTGAATAAAATTATCATGTGATTCCTTGTTTCTACCAAGTTGTTTATGCAACCAGTTTTCAAGATAAAGATTAGATCCCTTATAGCTAAAATCGCTTAATACGATAAATCACATATATTGAAGTCGTTCCCGAGTTATCTGGTTTTGTATAGATACTCCTAGAAAGAAACATCAAAGCCTTGTTCAAGACCTACCACTCTGCACTTTCTCGTGTTAATGAATAAAGACTCTGTAAAATAGTTATTTTCCTAATGCCAAAAATAATTTTGTAAGAAACTAACGTTTAGAATAAGACATTAGGAGGTAGTAACATTCTCTTAATCCTGAAAGGCTTCCAGGTTTTAAACCAACATTTTAAAACTTAGAATTCTATGAACTCAGTTTAATATTCCCAAACTTTAGTTTAATTATTATCATCCTTCACTTTTTTATCTACTTTTAGTTGCTTTACAGTTAATTGAATTAAATTTTCTTTGAAGAACATGACATTTCATTAGCTCAGTTCATGTTCCCAAACCTTGATTGCCCTACCGTTCTGGTATTTCTTTTCTTATCTGCTGTCAGTTATTTTACAGTTACTGAATTAAAGTTTAAGATATTTTTCAAATTTATACCACCTGTGAGTACTGATAGTTATCTTCTGTTTAATTAAATATTCTTAATTATTTTCTTTCTACAAAAAACAACTAGGAAGTATATTACTGTTTCTCGCTTAGTATGCATATACTTTTGCGCAAAACCGGTAGTAATTTACTTCTTGATAAATCCAAAAAATCATTTCGTTTCTGTCCATATGTACAGTAGCAGGTAACTACACTGCTCAAAAGAATTACGGGAGCATGAGATATTGTAAGTCAAATCATGTGCGACAGACGTTGTTGAACGTAAAATATTATTTTTATGTAAGGTACAGTAGAATATTTAGTAATATGGGTAAGAAAAGGCACATTAGTGAGTTTTAATGCAATATTAAGTTATTATTTAATGCATATGATGCAATGTCCTACACAACAATATGTATATCTGAAGGAGAAAAAAATGCCTTTTTGAATAATTGACCTGTAGTAGGGTGTATGGCCACCTCGAATGGTTAAGACCGCTGCACACATGTGTGGAAAAGAATTGATGACGTTATCGAGATGGTTTTAGAGGTATCTTCACCACTTCTGAATGAGGGTAACCCTCCAGTTCACGAAGAGTCAGCTGGGATGCTATCCGAGCTGCAGTGCGTCTACCAAGTACGACCCAGGCAGGCTTTATTGGATTTAAATCGAGGAGCACGCTGGCCACCACTCCATGCGCTCATTCCCTCCACTTGAAGCATGTTATCCAGTAGCGGAACTGCATGAGGTCGAGCGGTATCGACCATGAAAAGCAACGAATCACTGATGGCTGCAGCATACGGTGTCACAATAGGTCTGAGAATGTCGTCTGTATATTTCTTGCACGTCAGACTGCTATTTCGGATGACGTACAGATCAGTACGTTGACTGATACTTATGCCTGCCCACAATGCCCATCCATGTCCACCGTAGTGTGATGTTTCCTTCACAAAAGCTGGGTTATTTCCTCCCGATAAGAACTCGTCGATTGTTAGTCCCCAGACTGAATCTCGACTCGTCACAGAAGAGGACTTGACTCCACTTGTCGTGTCCCCAACCACGGTGTTCCTACAAATAAGAACTCGTATACTGTCAGACTCCAAACTGAATCTCGACCCCTCAGAGAAGAGGACTTGACTCCACTCGTCGTGTCCCCACCCACAGTGTTCCTACAAATAAGAACTCGTAGACTGTCAGACTCCAGACTGAATCTCGACTAGTCAGAGAAGAGAACTTGACTCCACTCGTCGTGTCCCTACAGACGGTGTTCCTACAAATAAGAACTCGTAGACTGTCAGACTCCAGACTGAATCTCGACTCGTCAGAGAAAAGAACTTGACTCCACTCGTCGTATCCCCACCCACGGTGTTCCTACAAATAAGAACTCGTCGACTGTCAGACTCCAGACTGAATCTCGACTAGTCAGAGAAGAGAACTTGACTCCACTCGTCGTATCCCCACCCACGGTGTTCCTACAAATAAGAACTCGTAGACTGTCAGACTCCAGACTGAATCTCGATTAGTCAGAGAAAAGAACTTGACTCCACTCGTCGTATCCCCACCCACGGTGTTCCTACAAATAAGAACTCGTCGACTGTCAGACTCCAGACTGAATCTCGACTAGTCAGAGAAGAGAACTTGACTCCACTCGTCGTATTCCCACCCACGGTGTTCCTACAAATAAGAACTCGTAGACTGTCAGACTCCAGACTGAATCTCGACTCGTCAGAGAAAAGAACTTGACTCCACTCGTTGTTTCCCCAACAACGGTGTTCTTCCAAATAAGAACTCGCAGACTGTCAGACTCCAGACTGAATCTCGATTAGTCAGAGAAGAGAACTTGACTCCACTCGTTGTTTCCCCAACGACGGTGTTCTTCCAAATAAGAACTCGTCGACTGACACTCTCCAGACTGAATCTCGACTCATCAGAGAAGAGAAATTAACTCCACTCGTCTTGTCCACAATCGCGATGTATCTCAGCCCAAATTATACGGGGCGTACGATGTCGTGCAGTTACAGGAACACACACCATTGGTCTAGGTGCATAAAGGACAACTTGGTGAAAGCGATTCCGGATAGCTCGAGTTGACAACCTTGGGTTCTGTTGATCCGAGAACCTCTCGCTAGAGCTCAGTAGTATTTTGACCCTTGTTCCAACGGGCTGTTAACAATAGGTAACGGTCGTTCCATGCTGTAGTTGCTGGAGGACGGCCTTGACCTTGCCTTCTTCGGGCACTTTCCGTGTACTGAAATCGTGTCCACAGTCGTAAAATGACACATCCTGACGGCTTATGCTACCTTCCGCTGTGTCTGACCTGCTTCCAACCTGCCAATAGCTCTCCACGCCGTTAATACCGGTAAATCATACTGTTGAGACATCGTTTGAACCGATGACGTCAAGAAAAGAAATGTCATGATAAATACGACGGAATAAGGGAATTCTCGGAAAAACTTTGCTTTTATCCCAGTTGGTGATTTATGCTTTCTGACGTCACAGACGCTAATTTGCATAAGAATATGCATGATTCTGCTTTCAACGTCGCGCCCGATTTGTGTTTTCCACTTTTCGGGAACATATCACACGATCGGCTTGCATAATGTCCCCACAGTCACATGTTCCCCTAATTATTTTGAGCGGTGCATCAACGTTTTGTAAAATGCTGTATTTTGAAATTTTGATTTTGGATTTCTCTGCAAAATGAACATATATTTTTTTTATCGTTTATGACTCAAATGTTTGTTTTTCGAAGACCCAAGCGCTAGAGATTACAGACCTATCAGCACAAGTTATCATCATCAGATTTTCGAAAATGGCTCTCTCACGATTCAAGATGTTACCCAAGATGATGCTGGATACTATTTGTGCCAAGCAACCAACGGCATTGGTCCAGGATTAAGCAGCGTCGTCACTCTGAGTGTGCATGGTAAGTGACCTTTCCTTATTACCAAAAATTTGAGTTTCTCCCTTCTGTGTTATATTCACAAAACATTGTTCCTATAAATGAAGTAGCTCCATAATATTGAAATGGACAAATTTTAGTTCCCGTACTATCCTGTAATTCATTTTCGGATCTATCTTTGCAGCAATACATAGGTTTCATAATCCATAGTTTTGAAACATTTCATCCAATTTGTGTTCATATTCTTAAAATATATTACTCTCTCCGGCCACACGATGAGTCATATTGAGTGCATCAAAATGAAACATGTCATTAATTTCATTTTCCATGATTTTTCCAATAGCAGTTTATAATAAGTCACCTCCATAGTTCATTGACATACAGGGGTTCGACAAAATAATGTGAACGCCACGCTCAGAGACGTAACTTTTAATGCAGCAGCGTACGTGGCAATTCTCAAAGATATCCTCCACCTTTTGGTTGTAATAGCTTTGTTTAGAACCTCAAGGCCCTGTTTAAGTGCATTTAAAGTGTCATGTTGCAAAATTTCTTTCATGGTGACAACAAAATGAGCGACCTAGCAGACTTCGAAATAGGACTAATTGTTGGTGGCCGGCTAGTTGGTGCCACCGTGACAACAGTCGCCAGAGTAGTGGGGGTATCAAGAGCTACTGTATATAGCGTCATGACAGCATATCGCCTTTGTGCCAAAACCTTATCTGCGAAACTCAAGAGCAGCCGAAAAAGACCCTGACTGATAGAGACAGAACATCCCTAAAGAGGATGATTGTTACCGGTAATAAGAAGAATCGGGCGCCGAAAATTAGTACGGAGCTCAATCTGCACCTGTAGACCCCAGTATTAACGAAAGCGGTGTGCAGAGAACTGCATAAACAAGGTGTTCATGGCAGAGCTGCAATTGCAAAACCTCTAGTGACAAGGGCGAATGCACAGCGTCGACGGCAGTGGTTTCAGGAGCGTACAGCGTGCACTGCCGTTAAATGAAAGCCTGTAATGTGGTTGGATGAATCCAAAGCCACGCTATTTTCCACCGCAGGAAGTGTTTAGCTTTGGAGAACACCGTCAAAAGCGTACAACCCAAACTATCTGCTCCCAACAGTGCAGCATGGCTGTATAGGAATGTATGGGCGCAAGTGACGCGTTGAGGCACAAACACAAGAAACAGACATGAAAGGAAACATAAATTGTTTACTTACAGCATCGTTGACAAGTACATCTTTACGGCAATGTTTACAAGAATTGCTCGAATTTGCGTCCACCAACAGTAATACATGCGTGGCAGCGTCGACGTACCAAGAACGATTCTCTGTGAATGTGTGGGCAGGTAATGTGAACGACTTCCTGCTTGGCCCGTATCTACTACCAACGCGACTCGATGGCAGATGTTATCGTATTTTTCTGGAAGAGGTTTAACCAGAATTGCTTCGAGATGTACCACCGGCCGTCCGACAATGACTTTAGTTTCTATGATGAAAAGACTATCGTGCTGATTGATATACAAATAAAGAAGATAGCTGTCTAAGCACGAACACTTTAGCTCAAACCAATTACAACACTCAAATGAAGCTAAGACGTATCACCGGTATCAAAAGTATACACAGTTAAAACCATGACGACAAAAATAACTCATTCCATTGAGGTTTAAAAAGGTTTAATGTTAAAAACTTGCGAGATCTTTCGAACCTACGACTTATCAGTTCATCATCAGGCACCAAAACTCGCAAGGTGCACATGAAACGTAGTGGTTATATACACGTGTGGTCATGGGCAAAGACCGCGCATGCGTACAAGTCGGGACAGTATGAGGTCATAAAATACATACATTTAAAATAACCTGTAGGGTAAAAAACACATAATGGTTGTCATAAATATAAGAAATATAAAATGAAGGTCAAAAAGTTCCCTCGCCTGAGTTTTATATATGTACAATAAAATCAATGGTTGTCTAGTCTTGTTTCTTGGTTTTTCAGTAGGTATCGCCAAGGTGCTGGTATATTGGATGGAGCTTCATCATTACAACATTGTTCATTCAAATGATAAATATACAAGCTCTCGAGAAACAACAGGCCATTTTTAGTTTTGGTCGTCGATAACAGTTTTACATTGTCCCAGTCAGGATAGTGCTCTCCTTTTAGTACCTCTCGCGCTAAAGAAGTTGTTAGAGCATGTGTACGAACACTGTATTTGTGTTCTGTAATTCGTGTCTTTAATGATCTACAAGTGGATCCCACGTAAGAAGTAGACTGTGAGGTAGTTGAGAAAGAGTTCAGTGGTACCGAATAAACGCCGTATTTATCTAAGATTGGTGTCGGATCTCGGTCTGATTTGGTTAAATTGAACAAACTTTCCGAAGAAACACCAAAGGAACACTCGTATTTTTTGCATGAATTTTGTAAGATCGGTACAATGGTTGGATGGAAGGGAATGGATGCCACGTATTTTATGGTTACTACATCACGTATTGGTTGTAACGTTGTGGAGATCCGTCGTTGATACCTGCGTAACAATTTTGTAAATAGATATCCGGGATAACCGGAAACCTTTGTTAGATTGAAAATCCTGTGTAATTCTAGTTTTAAAGATCTTTTGGTGGATGAATGACTATAAGCCCTACAGATTAAAGATGAAATAGAACTATGTTTATAGGGAAGTGGTGTGTACGAATTATATGGAATGAGGGTAGGTGAACAAGTGGGTTTTAGGTAGACGGAGGTTTGAATGTCATTAGATGGGGTGCGTCGTAATAAAATATCTAAGAACGGAAGGAGTTGGAGGATTCTAACTCTTGGGTGAAGGAAATAGTGGGAAAGACGGTTGATAAAGAGGCAGTAAAAGTGTCTAATTCACTAAGTGAGTATTGCCACAAAACTAAAACATCGTCGACATATCGTATATAGAGTAATGGTTGGAATGTACCATTATGAAAAACTGTATGTTCGACGTGTTGCAGTACTATTTCTGCCAGGACGGGGGAAAGAGGTGACCCCATTGGGGTACCGAAATCCTGGCGGTAGGTGATGTTAATAAATTTAAAATAAGTCCGGTTCTTGATAAGGTTCAGGGCTGAAACTATAGCAGTGGATTCAGTAGAAGAGAGGTTTAAGGATGGAAGTAGTGGGGTAATCAGGTCAATGGCAACATCCACAGGGACATTGGGAAACAGGGAAACTACATCGAGACTGGCCATTTTAAATGGAATACCCGATGTAGCGGAATGGATCCGTTCCAGGGCGGACTTAGAACTCTTAATTGAAAAAGGTGAAGATGTGGTTAAGGGGGAAAGGACTGAGGCAAGTGATTTTCCAGATTTCGGGTGGGGTTAGTATAGCCTGATACTAAAGGACGGATGGGATGTTCCGGTTTATGAAGTTTAATTTTGCCAAACAAATCTGGTATACGAGGACCAAAAGGAGGTTGCATATTATTTGAAATGGCTGGGGGTAGTGTATTACTATTTTTAAGTTTTGCAAGAGCAGTAATAGTAGCTGGGATAGGGTTACGAGATAATACTGTATGTGGGATCTGATTTATAACTGCGGTCATCTTGTTAATATAGGTAGATTTATCAAGTATAACTATTTGGTCCGATTTATCTGCAGAAACAATTGCTAATGATGCATCTCCGGAAAGAGATAACAAAGTAGTACGCTCATATTTTAATATATGTTGAATTTCAGTTAGTGGTTGAGTGGATTCCTTTTCAATAGTACGAGAGATTTTATATCTAAGTGGGTCCTGAGCATGAATCGGCAATGACTTTATGACCTGTTCAAGTTGAGTAATGTAATTGAAGGTCTTTGGTTTGAGCACCGGAAACGAGAACTTAAATCCCCGGTTTAGTGCCCTGCATTCGTCCTCTGTTAATTGTCTTGCACTCAAATTCACAAAAGCATTCGTTGAGGTCATTAGATTAGATTTTGTCAAGGAGTTTTTCTAGTTGTAGACTCGTGCACCAAGACCCTCAATTTCCGTATTTGTCTCTGTTGGTACATTTCCACCTCGTGAGTAATCTTGGCATAGTTTACTATCATTAATTTGTCAAAAATAATTAAAGAGGTGTTGTGAGCAAGGAAACCATACGCGTTGTAAGTTTTTCGGTTAAGGGAATCAATCAGGCCGTATTTTATTCTTATCTCTGTAGTTAAGCGCCTAGATTCAGTTCCTTGTAATAACTTAGCATCTGATAGTGAACGTGGAGCGGTTCTCAGGCGTAGGAAATTTGGGATGACGCTCAAGGAACGGCAGTTTTGTAGAAAAGACAGGTGTGTATATTCCACAGCCAACTTTCGAGATGTTTTATAAAATATTTTTATGGCACGCTCCATGTGGCACTTTGCTGTTCATAGGTATCTTAGAACAATTGGTAACTAACTTACCGGGAAATAACGAGGCAGCTTGTTAGTAGATATGATGAAAAGACTATCGTGCTGATTGATATACAAATAAAGAAGATAGCTGTCTAAGCACGAACACTTTAGCTCAAACCAATTACAACACTCAAATGAAGCTAAGACGTATCACCGGTATCAAAAGTATACACAGTTAAAACCATGACGACACAAATAACTCATTCCATTGAGGTTTAAAAAAGGTTTAATGTTAAAAACTTGCGAGATCTTTCGAACCTACGACTTATCGGTTCATCATCAGGCACCATCAAGCTGACTTTAGTTTCAGCTTGATGGTGCGCCAGCCCATTTCAGCATTAATGTGCGCTATTACCTGGATGCAACTTTTGGGGTGCGATGGATTGGCCGAGATGGACCAGCTCGTTGGCCACTCCGATCGCCCGATTTACCGAGCCCCGATTACTTCTTATGGGGACATCTGAAGGCCCTCGTTTACGAGACTCCAGTTGACTCTGTTGAGGGCCTCGTCGCTCGAATATCCTTTGCGGCTGCACGTGTGCGAGAAATACCTGGCATCTTTGAAACTACGCCAATTACTCCGTCGACGCTACCACGCATGCATTACTGTTAGTGGACGCAATTTTGAGCAATTATTGAAAACATTGCTGTAAAGAAGCATTTGTCATCGATGCTGTAAGTAAACAATTTATGTTTCCTTTCATGTCTATTTCTTGTGTTTGTGCCTCAACGCGTCACTTGCGCCCATGCATTCCTATACTAAAAATGTTTGTTGCAGTGTGCTCTACCGCACCTTAAAGTTTGTCCCATGAGTTCTGAATCACCCTGTATACACATTGGTATGCAGTATGCTTCCACCTATATCGCTATTCCAACTATACCCTGAATTAGGAACTTTCATTCCATACCATGTTGGAGCTCAATTAGCCCGAATTATAGAACATATGCGGTTTGGCATAGATTCCACAAGTTGTTGGAGTGCATCTACGTCTACAGCATGGCAGGAGTTCACTAGACGGTTTTTTAACTGGCTCATATTTGACGGAAGGGAACTTCTTCTGGATTTGTTTTTCTAACATTTTTCATATATTCGCAATGGGCTACAGATCCGAGTTTTGTGGTGGCCAAGGAAGAAGGTGAAAGTGGCTGTCATGCTCCCTGAACCACTGCTGAAAACATATTGCGCAGTGGACAGTAAAATTATAGTTCATCAAACAGCCGTCACCTGCTGGATAAAAAGTCCACATTGCAGGTCGGACTTGTTCGGCAAAAACGTTCAGATAATCCTTAGAGGACACCCGACATTTCAGCAATACCAGTGGACGCGTTCCTTACCAAAAGACCGCGCCCCACACCGTTATACAACCTCCGGAACCTTGAGTTGAGTTAACAAGGCAAGCTGGGCAAATTACTTCATGAGGCTCCAGACAAACTCTGTGCCCACTGTCGGTACAGAACAAAGTGTACCTTGATTTGTCGGACCATGTTATTTTTTCCCAGTCTTCCAGTATCCAGTCACGGTGCTCCTGATCCAACTGCTGACGAAATATTCCGTTCTGGTATGAAATCTGTGTTTTCCGTGTAGGCATGCAACTGCGGATACTGATCCTCTTCAATTCCTTGCCCACAGTTCTCTGAGATATTGGTCAAGAATGGCTTTCATTGAATGCTTCTATTTATTGCTACACACAAAAGATCCTGCTTCTCTGTACAAGCCTTCTCCGACGACGGCATTATCTTTCTTCAGAGACTGTCGTGGCGCCATAGTTATGCCTCTTAGACAAGCAATGTGGGCTGGCTGAAAAAGAAAAACACACATAGCGCAGTGAATTGTTGGCCGCTGTGGTGTAAGGCTACCGCGCTCGGTTAGATACCGAGAGATTCGGGATTCAATTCCCCGACGGCTGCCGAATAACAATTTTTCGGTTGATGTGCGTTGCCTAACGTGGAAAGAGCGATGGATTTATTTATTCAACTGACGCCACGTATTTAGAGGATTTTCAATGTGGGCTATTTTTCCACTGATTAAATACCCGGAAAATATCACCTTTTGAGGAACCAGTCAGCCCTGTTGTTTTCGAAATCGTCGCTCCGTCCAGATGGGCATCCACAGTAAGCCCTTTGTCGAAATCCGAAACATCCTCTGTTTTTTCCCATTGTGATCAACACTACTGAAGATTACTGATGAGCAGTATCTTAAATAATTTCCTAGATCAAGTGGTGGCACAAGTGATTCCGTATTTTGCATATACGCCGCGTATGTGACGTTTACATACATTTGCATAAAGGTTTCTAATTCAGTGGCCAGTGTGGGAATCTTGCCAATATATCCACTCAATCCGCACATTAACAATTTTTCATTCAACGTTGTCTGTTCATCTTCTTCTGGATCACTGTCAGCGCTTCCAAACTGTGCAAGTTGCTCGGTGACGTAATGTGCCGTTCAGTGAGAAAATCTGTAACTGAGAAGTTGCGAAATCTACTTATGAAAACAGAAACTCGAAACGGAGGTTAAATTAGTCGTATCTGAGGAGTCTTAAAATTAAAATTTTAAATTTTGGTATCTACAATCTTCAGAAAGTGTCTTTTTTTTATGCCCAAAGCATCATAATGAAACGTTTATTGTGTCTACATAGGTATCTTTAAAATATGAGCAATTGTGAAGACCTAAGAAATCATTGATTTTAATATTTACATCCACACAGTTACCCAATTCCAGTGCCACAAACACATACAAAATCATTGTATTTCTTTGTTATGATTTACCAACGCTTGGTTTTTAGTGTCCGTGAGAGCGAAATGTGTGTGTGGTATAACGAAGTAAATTTCTCCGTCATTTCTGTCCACGCCAGGATTCGAACCCGGATCCTCTCATTCCGGAATAAGTCGCTCTACCAATTGAGCTACGCGGACGTTTTATTCTGATTCCTATCTGCCTTTATGTCGTGTGCGTCCTTCTGGCAGGTACGTCCCATCTCCTGGTACGTTACATCATCTCCCCCTTATTATTATTATTTTTTTTTTTTTTTGTCGAAGTGCTGGAGAAGGGATTCTCTTATTTTTCCTATCTCGCGGTGTGGAAATAACATCACACCATTACGAGATTTTGAACGGTCGGGTCATCCGGATAGTTCGGGCGCCATTATAACGAAGTTAATTTCTCCGTCATTTCTGTCCACGCCAGGATTCGAACCCGGATCCCCTCATTCCGGAATAAGTCGCTCTACCAATTGAGCTACGCGGACGTTTTATTCTGATTCCTATCTGCCTTTATGTCGTGTGCGTCCTTCTGGCAGGTACGTCACATCTCCTGGTACGTTACAGTGTGTGTGTGTTTAACCCTACAATTCGTCATCGTCTTTGTCAATAGTCAAACAGCGTTACAGTGTTTGCAGTCTTACCACAGGTCATCCTAGTAGCCACAGTTTCACAATGAATGGTTTCCGGTAAAATGTGGAGTTCGTCATATGCGTATTTTAAAGAGCCTCATTTTCAGTGTGTACATCTATACAATAACTCGTATGGAATTCCATCCCAAATACAAACTTTCGCTATCTTTATTGTTCATAATATGACAATACACCTTTTTCGGTGTCCATAGACATAAAACATTACCCGGATAATGGGTCAACTTTGTCAGGTTTCCTAAAATTTTCTATAGGGGTAATCTATATCTAAGTATTAATTGTAATGTCTACCAAGATATAAAAAGTAAACTGCAGATTTTTTCCGGCATACTTGTTTTACGTCAGCGCTTTCGGATTCAGTGAGGGATTTTTTTTTTTTGTTTGACCCAAGTGTCAGTCTCTTCCTTGACTTCTGCTACATAGAAATACATCTTTAAATTATTAGATGTACAAATACGTTTTAAAGTGCTTTTTGTGTGACGTATACCGCTAATTTATATATCCGACATTGCCCGGCGTTGTTGTCATGTGATCGCAACTGGTCCAGAGTATGAAATGTGACACAGAAGTTTGACCAACAGTCAAACGCACTTTCATATCGGTAGGTGAAAGATGGCAAGCGATACTGCATTTATTCGACACTGAATTCGTTACTAATTTCATCAAGAAAAAAGTGCTGCAAAAGCATGTTCAATGATATGTTCTTTGGGAGAATACTGTATCGAAAAGCACGTGCGAGTTTTGGTCTAGACGGTTTAAAGCAGGTGATTTTGAGGTTAGCGATCGAGAACGTAGCGACGCCTCGCAGAAGGTTGCACATGAGGAACTGCAAGCATTGCTGGATGAAGATTCGTCTCAAACGCAAAATGAACTAGCTGAGCAACTGGGGGCAACTCAAGAAACCATTTCCAATCGTTTACGCGCAATGGGAAAGATTCAGAATGAAGGGAAATGGGAGCCACATGACCTGAGCCAGAGGAATAAGGATGATCGTGTCATGAAATATTTGAATCTGCTGAATAAACATCACAGAAAGTCTTTCCTGTGGAACATCGTTACGGGTGATGAAAAGTGGATATGCTACGACAATCTCAAACGCAAAAAAACAAAAAAACAAAAACACTGGGTAGACCCCGGTGAAGCAACGACTTCTACACCGAAAGGCAATATTCACTCCAAAAATGTTCTGCTGTGCGTCTGGTGGGATATGAAGGGTGTGCTCTATTATGGACTATTGGAACAGGGTCAAACTGTTACTGCTGATTTCTACAAGCAACAATTGCTGTGATTGAACCAGGAAATCTGTCGGAAACGTTCATTCATAGGCAAATGATTGCGTCCCGTGACATTACTGCATGACAACGCTAGGCCGCTTGTTGCGAAATCGGACAAGGAAACGTTATTGATATTTGGCTGGAAAGTTTTGGATCACCCGGCTTATAGTCCTGACATAGCCCCTTTAGACTATCGTTTGTTCCGATTGATGCAGCATAATTTGTCTTCTGTTCGGCTGCGAAGAAGTGACGAAGTGCAAAAATAGGTTGACGACTTCATCGCGTCACACGAATGAAATATTCTTCATGGCTGGAATCCGTCAGCTGCCCGACCGATGGCGGAAGGTGATAGATAATGGTGGCGCATATTTTGATTCGTAAAGGTATTGTTTTCTCAATTTACATGTTGCTTTGTCTTAAAACGCTTTAAAAATTATTTGTACGCCTAATATTGCGTCTTCTTGGACGTACGTGAATACTTTCATTGTAGTGCGTTACAGAAACTGGAAGTGGCAACACAAGCGATTCCTGACGATTGAGTAGTTAGTACCACGTACTTCATTTGCACCTACAGATCGGCCAGGGAAAGTTGTAAAAACGTTGCAGTCGCTAAGACGATCACTGACAGTTAAGGAACAACATATTTTGTGGAAGTTTCGTGTCTTACTGCAGTATTCAGAGAGCGTGGTACAAATTCAACCCGCTGCGCATGTACCTGCCGAGAGAACGCTGTCGGTGAAGCGAGTTTTGTGCTGTGGCCCGTTTTTTGGAGACTGATCTGCTTGGCATGCCACATTAACGATGTCTTAAGGATTTGTGGTTCTTCTATTATGAGGACTGAGCTGTTGTAACGATCCTTTTCACAAAGTTGCGATCGGTTTTGGCTAATTCCAACAACTCAATGGCTGGAGGCAGTCATGTTTCCTTTTGCTCATCTGAGAGGACTTTTGGAACAAATTTTGCAGGCACACATCTCATCCCCAAATTTTCAGTGAGACCTGCCTGTACTGATCCAGAAGAGTAAAATAAGTAGGTAGTCAGGTCTAAGCCTCATCTGTGGAAGGAATTGCTACGAGAAATGGCACGTCTCTGTGCATTGCATTCCGTTTACTGCTGAGGTAATTCCTTTCAGTACAGTAACATAAGTAGGTAGTCAGGTATAAACCTCATGTGTGCGAGGAATTCTTACGAGAAATGGCACGTCTCTGTGCGTTGCATTTCGTTTACTAATGAGGTAGTTCATCTTAGTACAGCAACATAAGTAGGTAGTCAGGTCTAATCCTCATCTGTAGTAAGGAATACCTACCAGAAATGGCACGTCTCTGTGCGTTACATTCCTTTTACTACTGAGGAAATTCATCTCAGTAGAGTAACATAAGTAGATCGTCAGGTCTAAACCTCATTTGTGGGAAGAATTCCTCCGAAATATGGAACGTCGTTCTGCGTTGCATTCTGTTTACTACTGAGATAGTTCATATCGGCAGACTAGCAGAAGTACATAGGTCGTCAGGTATAAACCTTATGTAGAAAAAGCACAATTTGTACAATATGTCATAAAAACATATCCACCGTCTATGTACGATATTTAATTAAAAGATGAAATCTATTTACAAATTAAAACCTCCACTAACACTTTCGGGGTAACACTTACCCCATCATCAGGTGGAACAGAGAGGTTAATGCAGTACTCGCGTACACTTATATAAGAGTGCAGCAATGCACCATGGTATAGTTCTCAAGCGTCACAAGGTTAAGGTGTTGCCATCGCAGCCGAGCAATAGATACAATTTCCGACTTTAGTTACACATAATACAGATTGTGTTGCACAGTTAAAATTGTCAAATTTACATGTTATTGTTTTTATTAAATCTTTTTAATAACTATAATTTAAAGTTCAAAACGGCGACGTGGTTTTTCCAAACTTTTGGTATGTCCACTGGCGTGTTATCATTACAGCACCTGTTTCCTAAGGCTTCATTGAAGCCTAAAGGCGGAAATTGTATCTATTGCTCGGCTGCGATGGCAACACCTTAACCTTGTGACGCTTGAGAACTATACCATGGTGCATTGCTGCACTCCTATATAAGTGTATGCGAGTACTGCATTAACCTCTCTGTTCCACTTGATGATGGGGTAAGTGTTACCCCGAAAGTGCTAGTGGAGGTTTTAATTTGTAAATAGATTTCATCTTTTAATTAAATATCGAATATAAACGGTGGTGTTTGTTTTATGAGGTATAAACCTTATGTATGAGAGGAATTTTCTGGAGAAATGGCACTTATACTGTGTTCCATTACATCTACTACTTGGGTAGCTCAATTCAATAGAAGACCTTCATTTCTCTTAAGCAGAGGATCTTCGATATTTTTTGAATCAAAAGACCGCAGGACAAAGTGGATTAGGACTCGCGGACCATAGAAAACAAAAAATAAAAATACCAGTTTTTTTTTTTTTACAAATACTGGATATGTCAGAGACATTTTGAGTCCTAAAGCTTAACTTTGGGGGAGAAACAATGGAGTTAGCATTATATCTGAGTTACAGATGATGATCACACATTTTTGGAACATCTTTGTCAAGAAATTACAGGAAATAAAAGAAGTTCAGAGAGTTGAGACTGGCAACAGCGTATTCGTGTGATAGATGAACACGAAAAAACATCTGCTGCTGGTAAATATCGTCTGCTAAGGAAATGGCGCAGGTAAAACAAGCTGTCGATAGAAGTTAAGTTTTTTGCTCTTTACGAAGAAACATTTTTGTATTCTGTATTTAAAAAAAGCTGCGAAAATCCTGGAATTAGCATTTCTAAATGTAAAATAAGCAACATTAATCGTCAAGCATTGCTTTTAACAAGAAAAAGAACACCAAACGGATATCCATAGAAAGTATGTACTTTTTCAGTCTTAAAAGAAAATCAACGGACACAAAGCGCAATCGCTAAGTCTTTAAAAGTCTCTGTACCAACTGTAAACAAAGAAATAAGCAAAGATGTGAAACTGAAACGAGACATAACGTTCACCGCCTTTTGCCTCGGCACGTGACTGAGCGCAGAACACTTCTTTATGAAAATCAATTCTACATATTGCCAAAATAATGTTTTAAATCCTATATTTAAAGAGGAAATACCATTCTTTTATCCAAAGAGCCTACAAAGAGTAGAACTCCATCAGACTAAAGGCATACATTCAAATCTACGCTCTATTTCTTGAAAAACGTGAAAAAAGAGACGAGTATCAAGACCATATATTTTCCTCGTATTCCTTCAAAATCCCGTGATGTGTCACCAACGGACTATTGTGCTTTCGGCCTGCTAAAAAGAGAGCTTTCCAAACGCAGACTTAAAACAAATATTGGACTATTCTGACGTGCCTGCCAGCAGGACGCACACGACATAAAGGCAGATAGCAGTTAGAATGAACGTCCGCGTAGCTCAATTGGTAGAGTGACTTATTCCGGAATGAGGGGGACCCAGGTTCGAGCGCCGTCGTGGACAAAAATGACGGAGAAATTTACTTCGTTATACTATGGAAAGCAATGGAATGGAATATATTTTACGTGGAATAAATACCAATTTTAAGAAATGACCCGTTATCTTGGAAATTTAGTTGTAGGTTCATATTCCAGAGAGAAAGAGCTATTCGATGGAACATTTAGGAAAGAAATAATTTTATTTGAACATTAATTAGATTGCTGGAAGATCGTTCTAAAAACGTATGAACATCCTCTGTAAAAAGAACTCCGAAGTAGATATCTGATATGCCTACATTTTTAGGACTCTTTAAAATTTTTGAATTATACAGGGTGATTGTAAACTTCTTCAACAAAATACCAGGGGTGATAGTACACATCAAGACGAACAATATTTGAAAGGGAACCTAGGGCCGCATTCCACTCTTAGCTCCAGAAAAGACCACATTCGAAAATCGTGCAGCAGACACACGGAGTTCCAACCAGTGCTTCAGAAGCACAAGATGCAAATCAGGTACGCTAAACATGATGAGAAGCAAACATTTAGAAACGCAGCCGAACCCGCTCATCGATATCACCGTGCGAACATCACATGAGAATTGACATTACGTCTGACCGGCGCAGCGTACCGTGTGTTACTGAAGCAAGTGCTTCCCGGTCTGTGGCAGGATGTTCCGATCACCACACGGAGGGACATGTGGTTTATGCATAATGGTGTTCCAGCACACTTTGCCACCAAGTTCCGATAATTCCTAAATGCGGCATATCCCGGGAGGTGGATTGGACACGGTGGACCTGTGGCTTGGCATCCAGGCTCTTCAGACCTTAATCCACTGGACTTCTTCTTCTGAGGGCACATGAAAACATTGCTGTACGAGACACCCATGGACTCTCTGGAAGATCTTGTCGCGCGAATCGCTGTTTCTGCGGACAAAATCAACACCATACCGTGGGACTACGAGAGGGTGCGACAGTCCTTCACTCGCCAGTGTGGGCTGTGCAACGACGCCCTTGGACGCCAGTTTGAGCAGCTCTTTTGAATCTTTCTCTGATGCGATTGGAATTGTGTAACTCATAAATTAGGTATGTCTCTTTGTTTTTACTGTTGACGGCTCAACGTGGATATATAACGTTACCCTTTTCTGGCAATAGGAGTGGAATTAGGCCCTAGGTTCCATTGCAAATATTTTTCGTCTTGATGTGTACTAT
Organism: Macrothele yani; assembly: GCA_039090855.1. Classification (NCBI taxonomy): domain Eukaryota; kingdom Metazoa; phylum Arthropoda; class Arachnida; order Araneae; family Macrothelidae; genus Macrothele; species Macrothele yani. The sequence continues at coordinate 21,010,091 of CM077029.1, forward strand.
CACCCCTCTTGTTTTGTTAAAGGAGTTTACAATAACCCTGTATAATTGATCATAACACAGTTCATAACAGATTTAGGATTTCAAACTCCATACACCCAAAGTAGCTAGATATTAATTTTTCCATTTCGGAATCGTATTTGTTTCTTAATTTTAGGATTGGTGACGTCCCACTAGGAATTAAAAATTGCTCCGAGGGTTATTGGTGGCCCGTGGGCCAAGGATTGCAGACCCCCTAACCTAGAGGAACCCGTGCGTTATTTGCAATAGGTGGCGGGGAACGTGTAATATAAGTATGAAACGTGCGCGGCCTTTGGGATGGAAATACTTGAAGTTCTGATAATCAGAAGGTTAGCCTTCTTAACTAACTTAGATTACGACACGAGCCTCGAGAACTATCAAAATCCAAAAAAAGGTTGGAAATGTATGGGTTAAGCTCTACGTAATCTCTTCCTAGATTAAATTGTTCTGCTCCTGCTCATGGAAGCTATTCATCAAAAGGCTACAAGATGACCAAGTGATCATTTCTTCACTTCCTTTGTTTCTTTTTGTCCTAAACCCTGTTACGCTTGACGCTATACAAGAGGGGTGGGGAACCTTTTCATGTTGGAAGGACGCATTAAGTTAGCTTTAACCTAACAAAGCCACATTAAGTTACCTGTAATCTAAAAATGCCACATTCAAGAAAGTTCAATTAGATACACTTCAAAATGCGTATTATTTTGTAAAACTCTAACTACTATGTACTAACTGACTTTAAAAAATGAAAAATAAAAAAGTTAATTCTAAAGTTAATTAACCTTTTAATGGCTTTGTTGTGAGTGCTTTTTGTTGGAAAGCATCTGAATATTTGGTTGCAACATGGGTTAGGACTTTTTGTTGGAATATTTGGTTGCAACATGGAGGTTCGCAGTTTCAGCTGATCTGCTAGACGGGCATCCGTCGTTTCGCGACGTATATTCTAATTTAACTTTCATTTTTTCAGTTCCTTTTCCTATGTAAATTTGAGTTTGTTCTCTTTTACACTTTCCAAACTTAACGTTATGTCTCTTCCCTCAAACGAGAATAATGTTGGCAACATACTGAGGTCAGAACGAGAGCGACGTATGTGTTGCCGGATAAGAACGATATATAAAAAAGGCAATGCAGCGGTTAATTAAAGGGAGAGAACGCAAGTGACTTAGTGTTCAACGTTCGTGCATGCAACGGAGAGGGCCTCAGGTTCGATCACAGCCAGGCACGAATGCTCAAACCACTAAATATCCGCCGTGCGCCGCATGCACAAGCTCAGCCGTCGGACCCCGGGTACTGGCCCCCGGGTAATAAATAAGGGCGTCTTCTTCCCCCTTTCTACTTCGTTTCTGTGTCACTTTCCTATCAGGCACTCTAGCCCAAATCTCCTAATTTCTTATTTTTAAGGGTTCTTTAAGACCTGGGGTCAGACACTCCCTTCCTAAAATCCTCTACATATGATCTGCTCTGATCTGATTAAAGAGAGATGTTGGACGGTGAACGTTAATGCTTCTTTTGGATACGCGATTGCTTAATTATCGTTTAAGTACACTGAAGAGCAATTGAATTAAGGACAGCTGGCGTTATGCAAATGTGGCGCTGTGGGCGGCCATGTAATCGGAAACGACATGACGTATGCAGCGATCCGACAATATAAAGAGTGATGCGACGGGAATCAGTAAGCGTCGGACGCAGTATGGGTAAGACGAAGGATCTAAGCGCATCATTTGATCGTGGGCAAATTGTCTGGGCCCGACGAATGGGTAACTCCATCTCGGAAGTCGTACAGGCACTGGGATTTTCACGAGCCACTGTGTCACGGGTGTACCGTGAGTACATTGAATCCGTTAAAACCATCCCTGCAAGGGCCAACTGCGGTGGACAACAGCGTGTGGATGAGCGGGGTCATCGACGGCTAGCTCACTTTGTAACAGCGGATAGACGAGCCGCAGTGCAAGAAATCACTCGGCAATTTAAAGCTGGTGCACAAAAACGTGTAAGCAGCCACATCATCCAGAACCATCTCTTCGCTATAGGGTACAGAAGCCATCGTCCCACGAGGGTACAGCTGCAGACCGCACATCACAGAGTGCAAAGATTAGCATGAGCGCGGGAACATCGCCACTGGACCCTAGACATGTGGAGAAATGTTGTCTGGACTGATGAGTCGAGATTCACGTTGGTACATGCGGATGGCAGGATACGAGTACGGCGCAAACCACATAATGCGATGGATGATTCTTGCCAGCAGGGTACTCTTCTAGCTGGTGGGGGTGGCATTCTCGTCTGGGGACTGTTTACGTGAACTGAAATGTGACCCCTGGTACGTGGACATCGTCCCTCTCAGGTCAACGTTGCCGGGATCTCCTAGGCGACCATTTGCTGCCGTTTGTGCTTCTTCAACATCCTACTGGGGACCTCATCCTGCAACAAGACAATGTACCGTTCCATCGCCCCCGAATTGTATCCAAATTGTTGTATGAACACTCCACCGACGTGACCTTGCTTCCTTGTCCAGCTAGGTCACCTGATCTCAATCCCATCGAGCACATCTGGGATTCCATCGAGATAGATGTTCGAGGCTCTGACCCCCTTCATCAAATCTTCGTGAACTGTGCAAGCTTGTTCAGGGGTCGTGGATCCGTATGGCTTCTCAACGCTTCCGGTGTCTTGTCGAATCCATGCCGAGACGAATCGCCGCCGTCATCAGAGCGAAAGGTGGTGCTACACGTTACTAGACAGGTATCTCTAATTCAGCTGCTTTTTAGTGTATTTGTGAAGGCTACGTGTTCTACTTTATTAAGAGTGTTGCATTTTTGTGGATATTAATTCAAGTTCCAGTGTTGTGTTTCATAGTTAATTGGTTATGGAGATTAATCTAAGTTTTCGGGATCTCACCTTGTTGAAGTGCACATGATCAAGTCCCTATTGACAGCAATAAAGGATTAGCTGTAAATAACAACTTCTTGACTTTATTTGAGTGACTGGTATTTCACTGTAAGTGAAGCTTTGATCTATGTAGCGTTTTAGTAAGTCAGCTACACACAAACGCTACAATTTGTGATCTTAAGGGTGTCTTCATTTGTGTTCGGTAGCAGAATGTAAATTTCTGCAGCAATAACTGTTTGAAAAGCAAGAAAGCATTTTTCGTGCACGTTGCCGAAGGCGTGGGTCTTCTATTGCATTTTTCCGTGTTTCAATTGGATCTTTCTTAGCGTCAAATAAGGACTTTAAAATGTCACCTTCTGAGAGCTCAATCAATCCCATCTGTAGTTCTTTAGGAGACATGAAGACATCAACTAAGTGAGGTTGAAATGATTATTTCAATGTAATGTCATGAATCTCAAAGTCAGTTAATTTTCGATATATTCTCCCATTAATAAGTCTACATGTATAACAGCTGCATGTTCTCCAGATGATTAGTTTGGAATCATCCTGCTCATCAATGACCTCTTCTAACGGGGAAAAATGTGTATAGGGAATTTCCATTTGAAGAAGAGTTTTGACAAAAAATAGCTTTTCGAAATTCTTGGATTTTTTACCACATATCATACACTATATTGACAAAAGTTACTGGACACCTAGAAGAGAAACACATAGCGTATATTGACATACATTAGTACGGTGTCGTTCCAGCTTTGGACTTAATGCATGCGCTGACCCTTCGAGACGTGTTTACGACTAGATTTCGGAACACAGCGATAGGTATGCATTTCCATTCAGTACATAATGCTGCCGCTAACTGTTGCTTAGTAGTAGGCTTTGGTTACAAATTTCTTATGAGGCGCACTAATTCATCCCATAGGGGCTCTATGTGATTAAGATCAGGGATCTGTGCTTGCCAGTCTACACACGATACTGAATTATTGTCAAACTACGCCGTAACAGTCCTTGCTTTATGGCTCGGTGTATTATCCTGCTGATACCAACAAAGCTCGATTCTATAGTATTCCCACAGAGTTGGTAAGGCATAATTGTCCAGAATATCGAGGTAGACATGCTGCTTAACAGGTTTGTCCACGATAACCAATGGGCCGGGACCATACCACGAAAAACATCCCCACACGAGTATACTGCCAACTCCTAACTTGACCGTAGGAACAGTACACTATGGTAAATAGCGTTCTCCTGGCTGTCTCCATACCCACACACGGCAATCAAACTGATGGATCGTGTATCTGGATTCCTCAGTTCATAGGACCCGTTTCCATTGATCTACGGTCCACGATAAATGTTCTTTACACCTTGCTAAACGACGATTAGCATTCCGAGTGGAGATGAAATGCTTATGAGCAGCCGCACGACCACGATAACTCATGAAATGAAGTTCTCTGAGTATGGCACGTGTACATACCGAGGTTCCAAAGGTTTTACTCACCTGTACGCTTAGGTCTTGTGCAGTACTCCGTCGATTAGCTGTAACGACTCTCCTGAGGCTTCAACGTCCTCTATCACTGCTTTTCTTTGGTCTGCCGGTACGTTTTGCTGCTTCATGACCGCCATGTGTCTCGCACGTATTCAGTACATCCAAAACAGGTCACTTGGGTATGTTTAAACGCCTCTCGGTTTCTCTTATGGACAACCCACTAATAGAACACCCAACAATCTTTCCTTTCTCAGAGTTAGTTCTCTACCGCCGCGACATTTTCACTCAACCTCACAGTGCGATAGGATTGCGGTCAGCTACATGCTTGTTTTTATACCGTTTGCAGCTGTACCATGCATTTTAACAACGCAGCTGATCCGTTCATTTGCTTTTGAAGTGTTGTCCGGTTGATCTTGTCAATATAGAGTACATAGACTTAGTTTTACCTTTCAAAGAAATTTTCAAGTCATTTTGCTTTGAAATGATATCACACAGCAACGCAGCATTTCTCTAGAAATTTCTTTCAATAATTCATATTTCTGATTCCGTTCTTCATAAAAGTTAACGATCTGTTCTCGCAAAGATAACATTTTTACTAGCGTCCCCGCGATAGCGAACACACTTTAGAATGATACGCAAATCTGCACTGAATACCTCATTACGGTCATTTTAAGATTAAAATAATAAAAGATGAACAAAAACATATTAATAAAAATAAAAGGATTTGTTCTGCAAATTTTGGATTCACTCAAAAGTCCCCACTTAATGGCCTAGAAGGCCGCAGTTCTCCCCCCCCCCTGCCCTAGATCGTCGTCAATGGCTACTTCGAAACAGAACAATTTTCGGATAAACATCACTGACGCGAATATATCGCTCGAAATATAAACGTAACTTTTTCTCCGTTACATCACAATTTCTCGTACATTTTTCATGAGAGTTCCTTAAAACGTTACAATATATGCAGTTCATTAAATATTTGTTTGATGAAATGTTAGCAACAGAAATATCGCTCACGTTAATTAATCACTCGGTTATCTGTAACATTCTAGCCAGCTTATTTGATAACTTACTTCCCGAATTCACTACCGCGATTTTAATTCCTTGAAAACAGGCAAATATGTGGAAGCGATCTATAAAATGTATTCTGTTTGCAAAGAGTCAAAAACGTATTCCCAACTTACAAATGTTTCATGTAATTAAGTGTTCTTACTACCTGCCTTCATATGATATTATCAATAAAAATGCCGCTTCACCAAACAAGAAAAACAAAAGCTAATACACTTTCCAAACAATCGTTCTGTCTCTGTTTCACCGTCATTGTTGTTGACTTATCTTAGTGATGGGTAAATATTGCGAGATATTTAATCTGATTGAGTTGCAGAATAAACATCTACAAGTTCGTCATTATTACCATCAAACTCCTGAAGAACAAATCCTTTTCATAATCGTATTAAGTTTCCCGAATAATGTATTTGGACAAGACAAATTTTAGAAGTTTCCAGTAAAATGATGGAAAAGAAATGACAGAACTGATCAGAGAACTGGTAACGCCAGTCACAGATAAAGTCAGAACCGCAATGGCAGAGAACTAATCCGATTCCTGGGTATAGAAGAGTGCGTAGAGAAAGGATCTAGTTTTTAATGCTTTAAAAAGTGCGTTAATAAACCTAAAAGAGCAACTGAGTTTATTAATTATCCGTCTGGCTGAAGCTCTTTACTCGGTTCTGCCATTGTCACGTGCTAAAGAGTAGCATTTTGAAGCTAGGCAACCTGCAGAATTTTGACATAACCTTCTTATAAGTAATGTTTAAAGGTTCTTGAGAATAAACAAATAAACACAGTTTTGAATGCAACGTTGTGCATACAAGTGTTGGATAGAATAATGTGAACACCTAGGAAAAGGTTGCACGTACCTAATAGGGTACGAGACCACCTTCAGCATTCAAAACCGCCTGAATTCGCCTTGGAATGGACGCATACAAATCCTGGATGGTGGTTAGTGTAATGTTACACCATTCTTCATGCAGAAACTGCTCCATGTCTGTTTTCGAACATAGCCCACAGTGGATCGATGATGTTTAAGTCTGGTGATTCGGGATGGGAAGGATGGTGTGAGAGTTTGTTCTCATGTTCGTCAAGCCATGAATGGACATTCCAAGCCCTGTGAATTGGGGCGTGATCATCTTGATAGATGACATCCCCAGCAGGGAACAATGTCTGAGCCATTGGATGGACTTGGTCGGCCAAAATTCTTTCGTACGCCCTGCCAGTCATTCGTCCTTTCAAGATGATCAGGAGAACTGCTGAAAACCGCGATATGACCGCTCAAAGCATGACAAAGCTACCACCATGCTGCAATACTGGGAGCAGACAGTCTGGGCTGTACGCTTCTGAGGTTGTTCTCCACATGCAAACACGTCCTGCGTTGGGGAATAGTGTGAAGGTGGATTCATCCGAACACAGTACATGCTTTCATGCATCGGCAGTCCCCGTTGTATGCTAATGGCACCACTGTCGTCGCCGTTGTGCACACACCTGGGTCACCAGCGGTTTTGCAATAGCAGCATTGGCCGGAATATCTCGCTCATGCACGTCCCAGCGCACTGTTTTCGTTGATACTGGGGTTTGAAAATTCAGTTTGAGCTGCGCACTAATTTTCGGCGCCACGGTCTTCTTATTACGGGTAATAATCATCTTTAATGCTCTACTTTCTCTCTCAGTCAAGGTCGGTTTCCGGCTCTTGTGTTCAGCAGACGAGGTTTTGCCACGAACACGGTATGCTGTCATGACGCTAAACACAGTAGCTGTTGATACCCCGACTACCCTGGCGACTGTTGTCACGGATGCACCAATTTGCCGGCCACCAACCATCAGCCCTCTTTCGAAGCCCGTTAGGTCGCTGATTTTGTCGTCATCCTGAAAAAAATTTTCAGACCCTTTAAAATGCACTTAAACAGGAAGACCCTTTAAATGCACTTAAACAGGACCTTGAGGTTCTAAACAAAACTATTACAACTAAAACGTGCTGAATACCTTTGCGTACTACGACGTACGCAGCTGGATTGAAAGTTACGTATCTGAGCGTGGTGTTCACATTATTATGTCCAACCCCTGTACTTATCGTACAAATTCTATGACGTATACCTCTACTTTTACCCTTCGTTTTGCATGTTCCTATGCACATTTTATTTCTTCTAGTTAAATATTTTCTGACTTAAAAACAATGTTGACTGGCTGGCACGTGCTACAGTGCACATTAAAAAAGTGAATCGTGATTAGCATTGTGCATTTTAGCTGAGAGTACGTCCATATTATTTGTTGCCAGAAACAAAATCTGATTTGAAGACCAGCTGCATCCATAACTCTTGTTCAGCGTTCGCCCTTTAGAGGTGCGTGTTATGTTTCAGTTAGCCCGGCTGACACCGCATCGCTTATACATCGATGAGTCAGTACATTATGACCACCTACCTAATAAGCTATAGGAACCCCTTTAGACGCAAAACAGCGGCCACTCGGCGACGGATTGATTCGATGAGGTGGTGATAGGTATCCTGGGATATCTGGTACCATAATGTCCACAGCAAGTCCTCCAGTTCCTGTGCATTTCAGGGTGGAGGTGATTTAGCGCGAACCCGCTTTTCCAAGTCGAACGACAAATGTTTGATTGGGTTCATGTCAGGTGAATTTAGACGCCAGGGCATTAACAGAAAGTCCCCATTTTGTTCCTCGAACCACTAATTGACGATTCTGGAAGTGTTGTTTAGCGCATTATCCTGTTGGTAATGGCCATCACCAGCAGGGAACGCAGTTGCCAAGAATGGGTGAACTTGGTCCGCAACGATGATCAGATACCTGCCCGCTCACAGGGATTGTACTTTTGAGATAATTGTGCCTAAAGTGTTCCAAGAAAACATCGCCCACAGCATACCACTGCCGCCTGCATCCCGTTTCCGCCCAACAGTGCATCTAGGTGCTATAGCCTCCATTGGTAATCGGCGTATCCGCGCTCGGCCGCCCCAGGAATGACGTGACGTGACGCCCCAGGAATCATGAATCGTCAGACCAGGCAACTTTCTTCCAATCATCCACGGTCCAACTCGATGATCTTAGGCCCATTTCATGCGTTTTTGGCGATGACGCAAAGTGAGCATAAGGACTAGGCTGGGTCTTTGGCTACGCAGGCCCATGCGCAGAAGGCTGTGGTTGAACTGTGTGGTGTGACGCAATTCCCTGATCACTAGTGTTGTATCTGCGGGTGATTTGTGGCTCAGCTGCTCCGTGGTCGTTGTGAACCGTAGGCGACAGTCTCCGCTCCCCTCTGGCATCAGTGACCTGCGGATGACACCCATCTGTGCGACGGTTCGTCATTTGGCCATCTGTGCACCATTTTGATACGCACTCATTAAAGCGTTATGCGAATAATCAAGAAGCCGCGCCGTTTCAGTTTTCAGTTACATATGAGTTCCAATGTAACGTCCTGAATTTACAGCATCCCTTATGCGACTGTTTCCTGTGATCATTTCTTCAACGCGCTGTTGCTCCGTTGCAGGCACATACCTCCAAGAACCCGGTTTGTCACTGAAATCTGCTTTCCACATGCCATAGTCTCATAGTACTCACATCAACATACTGATCCTCGTGAACTACTTTTAAAGAATGTCTGTGAGAGCATATTTTTCTGTAGTAAGGAATTCAACGACCTCTAGGTGTTTAAACCGCACGTATGAACAGCCTCCATTGTGGCCCACGTTGAACAGGAGCTAAGTTACACCGCTCCACTTGTGACGTACAAACATCAGGCTTAACGCACAAGTTAAAGTTTCAACAACAAGCCTTCGTAGGTGTAGTTTAAGCAGTAGAATATCGTCTCCGGAGAAATAAGATGTGGATTAGAATTCAATCAACGGCAAATTTTGGATTTTACAGTATGGTGGAGAGTGGAACCAACCAATGTGACTGCCCAAAACCGGTTTAATTTGAATTTCTGTACTCGTAGTCTGAATGTTGCAATTGAGGTAAAACCTCGTGTTCAGTTTTCCGATTAGAGCCAATAAACTGAGCAGTGTAGCGTAAAATCGATTATTACATATATTTCAACAAGCTTATAACAACTTTGAATGATCTACGTGTTATCTCTACAACTCCACGCACGTAGATATCAAGAACTCCACCAAACTACTCTGGTACATTCAATATCGTTAGCGTTGATAAATAGTACAAGTTGTTTGGGGAAGTTATATGACGTTAAGTGAGAAAACGGTTAACCAAGAGGAACAGAGCATGTTCACACATTTTCAAAACTTTTTTTTTTTTTATTAGAAATTACAGAAAATAACAAAAGTTCAAAGAATTAAACCTGGCAACAGCGTTTTAGATGAACACGAAAGAAACATCTGCTGAAGTTAAATATTGTCTGCTAAGAAAATGGCGTACGTAACCGATGTGGATAGGAGGTTATGTTTTTTATCTTTACGAAGAGAAATATTCGTATTCTGTAATTAAAATACGATGTGAAAATCATGAAATCTGCATTTCTAAATGTACGTAGTGCGATCAAAAAGTTCCGAGACTAGATACGTAGCGCGCCAACAGATGGCAGTACGCGGATGAGCGAGCAGCGGTTGATGGCAGTGACCTTTATGAGTCATTGTGCCGAGTGGCGTTGTTCTGAGAACATCGGGAGCTGTGCTACATGATGTTTGGTGACCACGAGCAGAACACAGCTGCGATTTCTGTGTGGACTCCAAACTACAGCAGCGATCGAAAATCAAATTTTGCGTTAAACTCGGCAAATCGGAACGGAAACGCATGAAATGTTGCGGCAGGCTTACAGCAATAAAGCAATGAGTCATGCGAGGTGTTTTGAGTGGCACTCGCGCTTCAAGAGCGGCAGAACGGCACTGGAAGACGACGAGAGGTCAGGGCTGCCGTCCACAAGCAAACCCCAGAAAATGTGGACAAAATTAGGGAACTGGTGCATGAGGATCGTCGGAGATCCATTCAAGACATTGCTACCATCGTCAACATGTCATACGGAACAGTACAATTCTGACGTTGGTTTTGAACATGCACTGCTTTGCTGCACAGTTTGTGCCAAAGATTCTGAACCCCGAACAGAAGGCGCTCCGTGTCGAACTCTATCAAGATGTTCGTCGGCAGGTGGTGAATGAACCAACGTTCCTCCCGCGGGTCATCACTGGGGATGGTCTACGGTTACCATTCAGAGACCAAACAACAGTCATCGCAATGGAAGAGCCCGGCATCTCCACGACTGAAGAAGGCCCGACAGGTCTGGAGCGCAACCAAAATCATGTTCATCGTTTTTGTCGACATTCGTGGGGTTGTGCACCGTGAATTCGTCCCCCAGAGCCAGGCCGTCACCACCCTTTTTTATTGCCATGTTCTGCGGCGTCTTAGGGAGAAAATTCGCCGCAAACGACCTGAAATGTGGCGGAGGGAGATTTCCTGCTCCATCACGACAATGCAGCAGCTCACAGAGCGTTAGCAACACGCCAGTTTTGCAGCCGTAACAGCATGGCTAGCCTTCCTCACCCCCTTACTCGCCGGATTTGGCCCCCTGCGACTTCTTTGTGTTCCCGAAAATGAAGCTGAAGCTCAAGGGTTTCTGTTTTGAAACCGTGGACGAGATCCAGAGCGAATCCCGGACGGTTCTTGACACGATTCGCTAACAGGACTTTCCGGGAGTTCCAACAGTGGCAAAAATACTGGCAGTGGTGTAACGCTACCCAAGAAGACAACTTTGAGGGAGATCATAGCCAGACTTAAGTAACGTAAGTACTTTGTTGTATATCGGCCTAGTCTCGGAACATTTTGGTCATACCTCTTAAAATAAGCAACATTAATAATAGAGGCAAAAATCGTCAAGCATTGCTTTGAACAAGAGAAAGAACACCAAACGAATATCCGAAGAAGCTACGTACTTTTACGACTATTTCAAAAGTAAGCTATCTTGTCTTAAAAGGAAATCCACCGACCAAAGGAATAATCGCTAAGTTGTTAAAATTTTTGAATCTGAAAAATAAACAAAAAACATAACTTTCACCGCCTTTTGCCTAGGTACGTGTTTGACACAGAACACGGTGTAGACTTCTTTATGAAAATCACTTTGCCGCAGACAGATGAAAATTTATTATGACTACTGGTGAAGCATGGATCTACCTAAACGATTGTAACAAAAAAGGTCGATTTACTATCGCAAAAGAGCAGAAAAAGACTAGCAAACTTGGTTCCAAGAATCCACGGAAAGTTTCAGTAAAGGATTCATATTTATTGGTAGTTTGTCGTTCAATGGGTAAATACAGTTAAGAAAAGTTGAAAATGATGTTAAAATCAATTCTATACATTCCCAAAACAATGTTTAACTCCTATATTTAAAGAGGAAATACCATTGCCTTATCTACAGAGCCTTCAGAGAGTAGAACTCCATCTGGATAAGGCTACCACTCGAACATCCGAATCTACAGCTCAATTTCTGGAAAAAATAAAAAAAGCGACGGATATCAAGTCTATACCTTTTTGCTCATATTCCTTCAAAGTCCCCCGATATGCCATCAATGGCATGTTGTGCCTTCGAACTGCTAAAAAGAGAGAGCGCTTTCTAACGCAGACCTAAAACAATGATTGAACTACGGAAAGCAGTTGAAGAGGAGTGGAATAAAATACCACTAGCAATTTTAAGAAATTATCTGTTATCTTGGAAATCTAGATGTAAGTTTGCAGAGAAAGGGCTATCAGATGGGCCATTTAGGAAAGAGGTAATTTTATTTTGAACATTAATAAGATTGCTGGAAAATCGGTCTAACAGTGTGTGACCACCCTCTGTAACTAAATTTACATATGGAACCAAAAACTTAAATTGAAGGTTAAATACAGACATGCCTCACAAGCTGTATACAAAGCAACAAATGGTGCTAAATTACAGTTGTTGCAAAGAACTACTGTAATTTTGAGAGCAGAAAGTCCGTAATGCACAACGTATAGTGATATATGGACATGCATTTAAAAACCTGTGATGTTGTTTTCTATAATAATTTGTGTACAGCTTACCTTATAAACCTGCAATGCACGACATGGGGAGCTGATGACTTCATTCTACATCACTATCAATCTGGCTCCGCAGGGATTATTGGGCCTCGTTTAGGAAAGATGTTACTGACAGCTGTGCGAGAGAAATTCCTCAGTAACTCTAATACTTACCCCGGACAGGATTCGGTGGAGGGATTGGCAAGCTACTGCTACCCTCCCTCGAGATCAGCACCAATCGACGGCCAGCCTTAAACCTGTTGGAGTTACGTGAAATTTTAGCAGGCTGCCTAAAATTAGCGACAGGAAGATCTGTTTCCCATTCGAGAGTGTTCATTTTTTCAGTAACAGGACAAGTCCTTTATTATAGTCAAAAAGACGTGGTTATAGTACTCTGTCAACTAATGAAAATTTCATTGTCAATTTTATATTGGTTCTCGACGGATTTACAAGAGCAATGAGAGTGAGGATCGTTATTTACATTGGGATTTAACAATAAAACGGTATTTACGCTGAGAGATGGAACTCACCCTTACCTACTTAGGGGTTTCAGTACCTTTTTGAGAGAGATCCTTCGTCTCCTTCCGATTCCTCTGTTGGTGGTGCTACTTCACCATTCTCCCCCTCTCTGAAAAAAACAGTTCTAGGTGGTGGTGATTTCTTTTACCAGTTCTACTATACCCACCGTGGTCTTTGTCGAACTAATTAAGAGCGAGATATCCTTAGTCATCTCGGTCCCTGTGATCAGGACTCTTCTTCTGGCTGAAAGAGACGGACAGTCTTCTTCCAAGTGAGCAATATCGGTGGAGTAGGCTCCGCAATAACCTGGTCTTTCGTTAATGACGAAACGGCTAAATTGCTCATGGGGGAAGTTACTGCAGGTGAGTACTTGGTTAAAGAGTTTATTTGTTTCGGTCCCTTTACTGAAACTTGGAGAAGATCCAGAGGGTCTTCCTTTCCGTGTCACCACTATACACCATCAACTTTGCCATTCCCCCAAATCTACCTGCTTTACTCTGGTTCGCACCCTTTGTCTTGCCGTTCGCATCAGGAGATAAACTTCACCCTTTTTTGTGGCTTCTTTGGCCAACTGGTGCACGACATGGATAAAACTGATGGCTCAACCTTTATCGCCACCAGGTGGCTCAACAGGAAGTAATGGGACTCTTTTGAAATTATTTGGCTTGATTGTGTTGCGACAGCGATCCTACCCAAGAATCCCGGACATGCAGCCCGCCCAGAATAGACCGGGCAAACGGCAAGCCATCTACCCTTCCGCGGGCCAACGGCCGAACGTCCTGAAACCCAAAACCCTCCGGCGATGTAAGCTTATGGTTTTATCCTGCGCCACCAACACACTGGCACTACAGGGACATACAGGCTTCACTGAGGTTGTCTAATGTTGAAAGCCCTGCGACAGCACCTCGCCCGGAACACACAAGGCGTTCCGGCACAGGATCGCTGAAGAGACCGATGGCAAACCCCGGCCACAGCCAGCCATCTTCCCATTGATGTGACGTTCAAGATGGGCAAGCTGCCATTAATATTTGCAACTACAAGATGCGTTCGCGCAAGCAAATGTTTTTGTTTTTTTATCTTGGGTCTAGTCCGAACCTTATTTCTTAACATACAAGAGTGCAGAGCAAATTTTAAATACATTTTTTCACTTGCAATTTACATTGGTCTCTATTGGACTCACAAATGCAGTGATGATAATGATATTTACATCGAAAGCATTCTAAAGTACACTGAAAATGACAAATGGTATCTACAATGAACTAACATGAGCTTGAGGCAAGTTCTCCTTTCTCAGGAGTCTGATGATCTTTTTGAGCGGGAATCCTCTCCTTTTTAATTCTCTGTTGGTGGAGGAGCTTCGTCGTTCACCACCAGATCTGCATGAAACTGTCCACAGAATGTGTAAAGAGTTCTTGTTGAGTAAACTTTGCAAGAATGGAGAATTCGCACTTCTGCAGAAATATTTCCATATCGAGGCTCCTACTCCTGATCATTCGTTTGAGATGGGGCTCCGTTTCGAGTCTCCTAATGGGGCACAGGCAATGCATTTGGCCGCTGCTTCTATTTGCTTCTTGGAACCAGTAGCCCTGTTTTAGGGACGAGCGACTACTTTTGGCAGCCAGAGTGTTTGATGGTGGTCATTAAACATCGAAACAAACAGAATATGTGTTCATATCAATACGAATATTTTCATGTTAACCTAAACGCAACAGGTGCCCAAGGAGAATTCGATTACTTTTTCAAAAGCCGCGTTTTATAAAATATTTTACTTTCACGTATTTCTAAATGAAAAAAAAAACAAGCGACTGGTGATATCAAAGACGAAGAATAGATGCGCAAACATATTAAAATTCTACGATGTTCGACTATCAATAAATGCAGAGAAGTAATAAATGTTTCCTTTTGCTCGATGTTTGCCTCTTTAAGTCAGTAACTCGGATCGATGATTCTTCATTTTCGTTGTTTCCCATGAGAACCCAGTCAGTTGACAATAGCTTCCCGAACAAGACAGCTCGCTTCCCTTCAAAAAGAATAAAAATTCTGGAATAAATCCATTGTCATGAAACAGGTTAGTATTTGTTTAAGAACAAATTCATGGTTAGATGTAGTAATTCTGATGATGGTAGTGTTCACCGCAACTGGAGAAATATGCCTTTCCAGGGAAAAAATACTATAAAAGTATATAATGTTAGAAAAATTGTGGACTTTGAAAACGACGAGGTAACACCGTGGTACATGAGTTACAATCAATAGGCTCGAGAAATATTATATTTTAGTTTCCTTATGTGTGAGCTATTTATTTATAAACACGACATGATAACAGTTCAAATAAAGACATGTCTAAAAAAAGATTAAACAGAAAAATATATGCGAAACCAGAAGTTCCATCCGTTATTTGTTGGTGCAACAAATATATACACAACACCGAGCTTTTGCACGCCGATCTATATTTAAATGGTTGTATTTATCAAATGGTAATCATAATTTCGGGCGTCGATGCGGTATTGTGTATAAATTTGCTACACACTAAGTAATGAATAGAAACTTCCAGTTTCGAATAAAATTTGTTAAATGGTGTATTTTCATTTTTGAACTGATTAAATACCAAACTAATAATAATCCTGAATGTGGTGTTCTCGACACCGTGTCACAAAGAATAGTTCACCAACTTGAAATGAATGTTCTTTGAACATTATTTAAAAACTACGAGTAGTATTTTCACTAGAGAAAATACAAAGTCGTACCACAATAATACACTGGTGTGCAAAAATTAAGGACGAAGAGGAGAAATTAGCATATCAGCGGAACCAGCAGGCAGGACGGACCGAAAGACCACTCAGGAGATAGACTAGGGTCCGGTACGGTAGGACATGCGCATATATATGCAGCATAACGCATGGGGGGAGAGTCGGAAAGGTATAAAGCACACGGGCGGTGTACGCTCAGCAATTCGGTGAAAGCTATTGCACGGTGTACATCGGTTTGAACGACGTAGAGTTGCTGCCACCGTGTGATATGGCCAACAGGCAATCCAGTAGACGATATCTGGATGACTTTACCCGAGGTCGCACCATTGGGAAGTTGGAAGAAGGTCGATGTGTGACTAGTGTGGCCGAGGAGTTCGGGATCGCTCACAGCATCGTTTCACGAGCTTGCATAGCATTTTAAACGACAGGAACAGCTGTCCGAGAGTTTAGCAGTGGTCGTCCACGAGCAACCACGGCGGCGGACGACCGGTATATTGTCCTACAGGCGAAAAGAGACAGACGGCAGACAGCAGAAGAAATCGCAAGGCACATGCAACAGACAGCTGGGCGTCCGTTATCACGTTTTACCGTGGCCAGGAGGCTGCACAAAGGTGGTCTATTTGCACGACGACCAGTACAGTGTGCGCCATTAACGCCTGATCATCGGAGACGGCACTTTCTGTGGTACCAGGAACACAAGAACTGGACACATCAGCAATGGGGTCGAGTTCTCTTTACGGATGAGAGCCGATTTAGCCTGACGAGCGATTCTGGGCCTATACACATCTGGAGAGAGCAGGGAACACGCAATCACACCTCCAACATCATCGAAAGGGACCGGTTTGGAGGTGGCGGAGATCTCGTTTGGGGAGGTATCATGCTTGGTAGCCGTACTGACCTCCACATCTTCCAAGGAGGTTCAGTCACTGGTGTCCGCTATTGTACCGAGGTTCTCCTGCCTCATGTGCGTCTGTTTAGAGGTGCTGTGGGTCCTGAGTTCCTCTTCGTGGACGACAACGCTACACCTCGTCGTACAGTGGCTGTCGCAGAGCTGTTGGAGAGCAAAGATATTTAAGCATGGATTGGCCCGCAAGGTCCCCGGACCTAAATCCAATCGAACACGTGTGGGACCTTCTCGGGAGACGCTTGGCAGCACGTCACCAGCCGCCAGCTGCAATTGGTGCTACAAGAGGAATGGACCGCGATGCCTCAACAGCTCCTTGACAACCTCGTCCTCAGCATGGACAGACATTGTAAATCCTGCAAAGCAGTCAGGGGTGTTCATATCCCCTACTAAAGACTGGATTTTTCTTGGCAGCAGCCTGTCACATGGACGTTTCTGTCTTCTGTCCAGTTGTGCTCCAAACTACCTTTTCAATAAAGTGCCTTTGTATCCTTTGGATTCCTTGTTTGGACGATTTTGCTGACTTGCCCCATATTCTTAGATCTTGGGGAACTTATGGTATGATTTCAGTCGATGTGAAGCACTTCTGCACGACGTTACATTCGAAAAACCGTCTCGTCCTTAATTTTTGCACGCCAGTGTATGACCACCTACCTAATAATCGGCATAACCACCCTCCGCCCGGATTACAGCTTCGAAACGGCGTGGCATGGACGCAGTGAACGACCTGGAATGTTGCCAGAAGCACACGTGCCCATTCGTACTGCAGAAGAGCACGTAGATCCCGGTGATGATCGGCACGTCAAACCTGTCGATCCCAATAGTCTCAAATGTGCTCTATGGGATCGAGCTCGGGCGATTTCGCCAGCGAAGTTCAAACGGAGACCTCGCTGTGTTGTTCCTGAAACCAGTTACTCACCCCTTTAGCAACGTAGTACGGAGCGTTGTCCTGTTGGTAGTCACCGCACTAGGGTTAACGTCCAAAATGAAGAGATACATGTGATCAGCGAGGATCGACAGGTTGCCATTAGCTTTCAGCGTCGCATCCAGTGGTATCAGCGGTACCAATTCATACCAGCAAAACATCTCCTAGACATGCACACTGATTCCGCCGGCCTGTACTTGACCGACAAGCGTGTCCAGCTGTTTCTTTTCGTGTGTCTGACACCGTCTCCGCCACCGCCCTTTACTTCTGTGGAGCAGGAACCTTGATCCATCAGAGAAAGCCTCCTTTTTCCACTGTTTAATGACGGTAGTCCCGTGCGAGTTGCAGGCTTTGTTGCCGATGGACCATGAACTCTTTGACGCAGCGTTGACTCCGGTGACCCATGTACACCAGGGTTCGCTCTATTGTTATCGGGGACATGTGCCTGGGTGCCCCAGCGTTCATTTGCGTGATCAATTGCTGCACTATTGTGCGTCGATTGCCTTTTATCAGTCGACTGAGGTGACATCCTCTTCTGCGGTCGATGGCCTTCGGGACTCCACAGTCGTGACGTCGGGAGATACTGTTTTTGCCAGCGGTCCATTCTCGGTACACCCTTACTACAGCACCTCGCGAACATCCCACAAAGTTGCTGTTTCTGAGATGTTTCCACCGTTGGTACAGTAGTCGATGATCATTCCTTTTTGAACGTCAGTCAAATCACTTCCTCTGCCCATTGTGCTGACGTCACGCACTATGGCTCATCTATGCTGGCCGGCCGCTTATATGTACTTGTGTTTTATTAAATGGTGTATTTTCGTTTTTGAATTGATTAAATACGAAACTAATGATATCCTGAATGTGACGTTCTCGAAGTAGTATCACAAAGAATAGTTCGCCAACTTGAAATAAATGTTCTTTGAACACTGAAAACTAATATTTTCACTAGAGCAAATATATTTCCACATCGTGGCAAAATATCATTAAGGTTTCTCAAATCCCGCGCTATTAAGCTTGGGAAGATTTCACTTAATCAGAGAAGCCAAGAGCACAATGCAAATAGTTGATGTCTCTCGACTGACTTGATGCGAATTAGGATGTGTCTTTCGCGAAAGCTGAGTTTATTCTGAAATCAGGAGTCTGCATTGCAAACTCTGCAGCTCCGGGAAAGTAAACTAACAGTTGCACACAAACATGCACGTATAGATGCGAAAGTCCTCTCGCAAGAACTCTAACACCAGGAGAAAATATCATACGGTTTTATTCACGGTACAGTGTGTATTAAAATTTTCAGACGTACGTACTACATGTATAACAAGTATTACACTTTGCAACAAAACATAGATATTACATTCAGAGACATACTTTGAAGTCAATAATTTTTAAAACGCATGTTCTATGCACTTAACAATATTATCTTACGCCACTGTATAATAGTGAAAACATTTATTTATATGCAAGTAATCATTTAATACGTATTTAGAATTTTGAATTTTGTTATACAACTGAAATGTAAGAAAGAAATATGGTATATGCTTCGATATTTTCTGTGTTACATTCCAGCTGCTTAATTGCTCATGTTTACATTATTGTCTAAGAGTATTTGAAACTTTTCGCCTGCTTGGTTTGATATAATTAACTAGTAATGGTAATTTTGTTATGCTGCTTATAGCCGCCTCCATGTCCCAGTGATCAAAGGCATGAGGTTTTAAATTTCTTTAAGTGAGAAAGCACATCTACTCTGTGCGCCTGCGTTCGATTCCCGGATGTGACATAGATGATGTGCTTCTCTTATGCCTCTCTTGGCACTAGAGGCCTCAAATTAGGTATGGGAAACTGCTTATAGCAGTGGGAGTTGCTCATGGTAGTTGTTAAACGCTAAACAAAGTAAAATAGTTACGTAATAATGTATCATATACGTAACACAGCCCACCATATCTATTTGCAAATGTTCTTTAAAACTTTTGTTATCACAGCATATGGGTATCTTAAAGCGGACGTCAAGTAATTTTGCTTCCTATACTTCCAATGGAAAAACTTCTGTACACATTTTCTTCACAATTAATGCGTTCCCAAAGATGAAAATTTGAACATCGGTTAAATTAGCTTCATATTATAACTTGGAATACTTAATATTTTCTAAAACATAACCATAATTATATTAAAATCTCTCCTTTCTTAAATAGAACTCTTTGTGTGGTTGATCTTTTCCTTTGGTGGTGTTGAAACCAGAAAAAAGATGGCGCGGCAGATACTTTGATGACGTCAGTAGACAAACAAATGTTGGATTGTATAATTATGGTTATGTTTCAGAAAATGTTAAGTATTCCAATTTATAATATGAAGCTAATTTAATCGACGTTCAAATATTTATCCTTTTGAACGCATTAATTGTGAGGAAAATGTGTACAGAAGTTTTTCCATTGGAAGTATAGGAAGCAAAATTACTTGACGGTCCACCTTAACATTAGAAGGTGACCACGCACACTTAGTCACAATTAATGCGTTCAAAATGATAAATATTTGACCTGTCGTCAGCATCTAGCGGTATTCTCGTCCTCGTCTACAACCGAATGAATTATTTCAGTCTTATATTATGATCTGCATTGTTGCAAAAGAGTGAAATATTCTCTGTGTAGCTGACCACTGTTTCGATAAGCCAACTATATTTTTGTAAGAGATTGCAAAATTGGTCACTGTTAACCGAATCCCCGCCATTATAGCTTTAACCACATTGAATGAGAATAGAACTCTTTGTGTGGTCGATCTCGAAAGTAGAGGTGTAGTTTTATGTGGCGTATTTACAAAGCAAGTTTCTATCATGAAAGAACGTTGTCCAGAGAATCGATTTTACATTCAGGAGAAATCTCTCTCAAAACAACTGGAAACAGGTTCCAGGTGCGTCGGGAAATCATTTTAAATATATTGTGTACCATTTCATATCTATTAAGTGATAAATTCAAATCCATATCAGATTTTATGAAACAGATTTTATTGATTGCTCATAACGTCGGAAAAATCTTCCGCCTGTTGAGTTCGTAGTTTTGATGAATGAAACTTGCTCTGTATGACATCTGAATCGTATGGGTAAACAAGTCTGGTTAATAGACTTCGACTGTTTTCATATCCCTAATGCGTGCACAACGGAAACTCGGATGTTCCAAATAACTAGTTTTGTCAAAATCAAAAATAATATATGTCATAATACAAGGAAGAATTTATAATTACTAGCGTTTCAGAGAAGAAACTGCCGTTATTGCACATTCCTTCGACACTGTCAAAAATCCTCGTTGTACTCTTAGTTTCCCACCAACTTTGATAATCTTAAAATGAAAGTTACTTCTGTGCCCAGGTGTCGTTATCACGTTTTGTCTGACGCACATTCCTTACTGCTCTAAATTAAGGCAAGGTGTTGCGTCAAACGTAAGAAAATAAATTTTGCAAAACTGGTTAATTAAAATTTTTACCCTATCACAGTAAATGACAACGCGGCTAGAAAATGTGCGGTTCGTCTAGTTATAAAAGCATCGCCTCCTTCTGAAGCCAATTAGGGAAAGAATTTTCCGCAATCCACCCACAAATGATGATTTATAAAAATATTGTGTGTATAATTAAATTTCTGCGTATATCGCTTAAAAGAAAGCTCGCTAACGCGAGGCTATAACCGTAGACAAACACGCAGTGCGTATGACCATTAATCAAAAAGGGGCGATAAATGACATTGTTGTTGGTCTTTTGTTTCCGGGGACAAATGCGTTTGAAAGGAAATCTTTTATATTCCGGGTCACAAAAGACAGAACGAAAAACAATTACCGAATGCGGAATCTCGTAAATGTTACTGAGGTGACGAAGCGACGCTCGGAGCAGAAAAGACAAATGAGTAATAGAACGGCGGCTCTCCGCATTCCTAGCATTGTCTGCGAGTCCTTTTATAAAGTACAAGCGAGAAAACGCTTGGGCCAAGGCCTTTTCCAGAGAGAAAACGAAAACGCAAGACAATATGGTTGCGTAGCAGTTCGCTCAAAAGACAGCTTCTGCCCAAGACCGAGCATGTGCACTATTTTTTCATTCTCCCCCCCCTTTCTGTCTTTCCGTTCTTAGATCTATTCTGCTATGAATATTTATCGCATAGTTAAGACGGACACAGACATTGCAACAATCGTAGGATTATTTTAAATGTAGCTTTGGCGTTGAAACTCATCCAACAATGTTTTGAAGCGTTTCTGTTTTGTATCTTCCATTGTACGATTTAGATCATCAGATGAAAGATGTCTTGTAATTAGATGGCACATTTTCTTTGCTTTTTCATTAACTCCATCATGGATGAATATTTCAGACTTGATTTAAATGCCTCGCCTGGCTTCATTGAAACTAGATCTAGATTTTGGTAATGAAAAATATTTCTTTTGTTGAATTAATGTGATGTGTTTGAACATATAAACGGAAGTATGTAGAAATAGTTACCAAACAACACCGGGTAATGATAGCAGTTATTTTATCTTACAATCTTTGACACAAAATTTTCAGAATCTGCATCCCTGTGAGCATATTTTTTTTTTTTTTTTTTTTTTTTTGCAGGTAGAGTTCCAGTTTGGTGGCATAATTAGTTTACGGATTTGTTTGGAAAATCAGTGGTACTTCATTCTTCTGCTTATGTTTTATTCTTATTAGCCAATCAGAACACAACATCACTGTGTTCAACGGGAGAGCCGATGCGGCCCGCCCGCCTGAACTGACGGGTGTAGGAGAACTGGCCACAAAAATTTTAAGGGGTCGTGTAAAAATTGAGTTTTTGACCGCTTCATGCCCACGACCCCCAGAGGTTGGTTATCTGAGTCATATAAAGTTTCCGTAATTTAATCTTTTCTTAATTGCGATAATTAATGTAATTTTTTATAAAAAATGTTTATGATCTACATTTCAACAGAAGATTTCAGGGTTTTCAAACTACAAGTCTGCTAATTATCTGAGCGCATGTGCTGACTCAGAAAACTTGTCGGGGGGGGGTACCAAAAGTGTAAAATATAAAGCATTTCTGGTCCGATCGGGAGGTTTTCAGCATAAACCTGTCATGGGGGGGGGTATACCAAAACTGTAAAATATGAAGAATTTTTCGTCCGATCCGAAGATTTTCAGCATTTACAAGCTACAACCCGCGACAGGTTTCCTGAGTAGGCACATGCCTTCAGATAATGTGTCGAGTTGTAGCTTGTAAATGCCAAAAATCTCCTTATCGGACAAGGAATTTTTCATATTTTACACTTTTGGCATTACCCCCCCCCCTTCCCCTCGACTAGTTTCCTGAGGCAGAAGATGCCCTCAGACAATTCGATGACTTGTAGCTTGTAATGGCTGAAAATCTCCCGATCGGACCAGAAATTCTTTATATTTCATATTTTAGGTTTTAAACCTCCCCCCCCCCCCCAACCCGAAAAGTTTCCCCGGGTTTGCTTAAGAAAATACGAAATTACGGATATTTTATGTGTGTCAGATAACCAATCTCGGGAAGACGTAGTAGCCACGGAGCAGCCCAGAACGCAATTTTTATACGGCCTCTTAAAATTTTTGTGGCCAGTTCTCCGCTTAGTCTTAGCTGCGAAAATCATGGAAATGTCTAAATTTCTTATTGAAAATGAAATATTAAAAAAAAAATTATGAAGATTAGTTGCTCAAGTAGTGGGGAATATAGCCACATGAAATTTGTTTATGTCGAACAATTTTATGGCACTGAAATTGCAATGTGCCCAGTTCTCCGGTGGCCACTTCTCCGGGGGCCACTTCTCCGGTGGCCAGTTCTCCGTACCCGGAGCTGACAGAGCGGAACATTGTCACGCCGAAATTTGAAGCAAAAAATCACGGTACACGATCAGCAAATACTTCTTAACCATATACGGTAGAATTATAATATACAATACTTATAAGGGAGTAGTTCTGTTAAATAAATTTTGAAAAATATAACCACAAAAAGAATTTCATCTACTGCTTTTGTAATCATTTAACTTTCTTGTACTGTAACTACTAGTAACTGGATAAAAATAACTATACAAAAGTCAACCTCCTCCTTAATTGTTATGGCACCTGACTATTTTTGCTGGTAAATTTAGGAAAGTCACCCCAACTATGGGAAAATTTTGTGGGCCACGGCCCACGACCCCCCCGCCCCCTTTGGGAAATTTTTGGGTGCGCTGCTAGTTCTGATTGGCTGAGAAATAGCAGCAAGTGAATCAATGTGATCACACTAAACAGTCGTGGATCTAACAGAACAGACTGAAACATTTTATTAACTCCAATGGTAGTGTGAATTGGAATGTATCTAAATTCTTCATCATGGACTTTTTCTAAAATGTAAAAGTGGTCGAACAATAACAACTTAAATCAGTGGAATGTAACATTTTTATTTACACCACTAGCAGTTATGCCCCTTCTCCGAACGGTGAATCTATAATTTTTTTAACATAAAATTAAAGAAAGTGAAAGGAAAGTAATTTAAGAACCGTAACTGTTTCACGATTTAGAACAGGGCCGTGACGTCAATGCTTACAGTTTGAAGTAAAACGGATTAGGCTTTGGTTTCCCTTAAATTTAAATCAAAATTTCATGGAAATTTTACATCATTTCAAAGTTTCTGGAATAATTATCTTTAAACCTATCAGCATTTTGAACAGTAAAGCTAACCCTTTTGAACTGTTTGGTTTTTAGACTTTTTTGAGTGTCCGGACATTAAGGACAATCAGCATGCCAATTTTCAGATCTCAAGGCTATTGAGAAGTGGTCGAACAATTAGCGAGAAATTCAAGCAGAGAATATTCCAAAACTGTCATTTTTTTTCGGGCTTTTCTAGGCATTTGGACCTGAAGACGTATCAGCATGACAATTTTCAAATTTCTAGGTCATTTAAAAATGGTGAAACAATTCGCGAAAAATTCAAGCAATGTTCCAAAGCCACCATTTAATTTTTTTTTCGGACTCTTCTAGGTATTTGGACTTTATGACCTGTCAACATGACAATTTTCAAATATCCAGGTCATGTAAAAGTGGTCGAACAATTTGCAAAAATTTCAAGCAGAGAAATCTTTCATACACACCATTTTTTTTTATACAGGCTGAAAACGCCGAACTTCAAAAGCTTCGCTACGTCATTAATCATTGCGTCATTACCAGTTTGATTGTAGCCTGTCCTTTCACCCAGTGAGAAGGGAACTCTAAAGACAGCTGCGTCACCATGGCAGCAGGTTACGGGACCAGAACTTTCGTGTGTGGTTTACCGTTGAAGACAAAGGAGGCTATTCGTTCCTTTCCTTTGCGTCTTTAAAAAATGCTTAAAAATCAGAAAATTATTTTTTTTTATTTTTTATTTAAAAGAGGGATGATAGTTGTGAGTTTATGCTGTAAAAATTGCAATGCGTTATGACTTATAGTTTCCCATATACCCGTTTCTTGAAATTGATCACATCGAGGAATATGGAATTTTGTGAAAATTAAAAATTTAATTTCTCATAAATTAAATCGAAATTCAAAAAAATGGGTGACGATGAGCAAACATTCGGCCATGGCCCTACATGCCTACAAAGTTTTGTGGTTCTGTTGCTGTTAATGTGTCCGGAACGCGAACTGGTAGCAGTTTTTTGCTTACCTTAAATTTGAAATACAATTGCTCTTGAAGTATCGCCAGAATCGAAAAACGGTTTACTTTAGCGAGTTCTTCAAACAATTCTCAACAAATGATGTAAATTTCGTATTTTTAATGTCCAATACTTTCTGCGCTGCGAGCTAGGAAACTCGAGTGTCAAGAAATTTCTAAAACAGCGGTGACGGTTACTTTATTTTAGAATAGAGATATTTTTGCACTTCTATCGTAAACAACATACATTCGCCACTACAACAAAATTAAATTCATAAGCATCCCTTGTGTAACAATGGTCTGTGCTGCAGACTCGTTATCAACTCAAAGATGGAGGTAGCCCTTAGCATGATAGCCTGCTAGGTTCAAACTTCAAAGTAGGTCGGTCCTTAACCTCAGGAATCAGATAAGGATGAGCCTACATAACAGTTTTCAATGGGAGTTTAGTATGAGCAACTCTAAAAGCTATAAATATTAACTAGCCCCCGAGTTGGGACAGTTGGTTCCAGAATAGGCAGAAGGCCAGAGCAGTAACACAAACACACCACCCATACGTCCTCCGGCAATTAGAACTCTGCATCAACTTGGGCGAATATCCAGAAATCTACAATGATGACCACTCGACTTTTAGGACAACCTTCTAGAGCTTGGTCAACAGGACTTGTTACTGCAGATTTAACATCAATTAAATGAATATCCAGTGGTCAGTCAGCACCATTATTAACCTAACATACTAGCACATGCGCCTTTAGTAATAAGAAAATGCAATTATGCTCGGTACTTCCCTTGTCGTACCTTGACTACTCACATCGTTTTTATTTCTGAGTATACGGTCCATCATATGCAACTCATGGGGCAATAAATAATCGCCTGTCCCTTATTCAGGGTCACTCGGGCCGCGGGTGGCCTAGTGAGCAACATTCGTGACTGCCACGGAAAGGACCTCAGGTTTGATCCCAGTCAGGTACGAACGTTCGATGCACTAAATATCCGCCGTGCGTCGGATGGGCACTTTAAGCCGTCGGACCCCGGGTACTGGCCCTCCAGTAATAAATAAGCGCGTCTTCCTCCCCATTTCTACTTCGTTTCCGTACCACTTTCCTATTGGGCACTCTAGCCTAAATCTCCTAGCTTCCTATTTCTAAGGGTTGTTTTAGACCTGGGGTCAGTACACTCCCTTCTTAAAATCTCTACATTTGAATAATAATAAAATTCAGAGCCACTCTTTCCGGGTTAGGGACAGAGCCAATGCCATCAGACAAACATACCATTAATGTTTCAACCGAGGGTCGATCCTGGGCACATCTTGGCCGAAAGTTCAGAAGCCAACTCAACCACGCGGGCGCGGGGGCGGTTGACTGTACAAATTTCTTGTATTGGGATGTTTTTTAAGGTCATAATACCGCAGTGCTGAAGGAAATGGGAATTTCTAAAAGATATGAAACTTTCAAATATGATTTGAAAAACGATGGAAGCTGCGCGGGTGGCCTAGTGGTCAGTGGTGTAGGTTGTACAGGCTGGGCCCGTGTTTCGAGTCTGGCACGAGGCTTGAGTAATGTGAAAAAAGTCATCGCTCTTTCCACGTTTATAAGTGAGTCATGGAAAAATTATCATCGGCCGCCACCGGGAATCGAACCCAGGGACTTCCAGTTACGCGCCGGACATGCTACCAATGCACCACAGCGGCCTCGAATCCTCCAGACTCACAAACGACTAACTACCAAGCCACATGGCAGATTGCTTCTTGGAGCGCCGCACAATGCTGGGGATTCCCAAAGATGGAAGTTAGTCGTATGTGAGTCAGGAGAATTCGAGACCACTGTGGTGCAGTGGCAGCATGTCCAGCGCGTAACTGGAAGACCATGGGTTCGATTCCCGGTGGCGGCCGATGATAATTTTTCCGTGACTCACTTACAAACGTGGAAAGAGCGATGACTTCTGTTTGATGTTCTTAGTCCACGTCAATTGTGTGTATTAATTAAGTAATGTGTTTGCTGATGCAGAACAAGTGGCTCCAAAGTAGAGACGGACGACTGTGTGTATACCTTATATTTGCTCATGGTAGCCGAGAAGCCATCACCCTCACGAAAATGGAGCGATAAAATGGAATGAACCCAAGTCTACTTCCTTTTCGCGTTTTTTATCTCGCTCACAGACAACTAAACTTATATTTTGGTTTACACCCGCAACTTGAAAATCCTTCAGAAAATAAAGGCAATCAATATTTACTCACTCCTTAATACTAATTAACCTTATGAAATAATTTACGATTAGAAGCATGAGCACATTAAATGTGTTTTTCATCTCTTTCATCACATATCTTCACCCCATAACATACTCTCTCGATGTGTCCCTTCCGCTGACAAAATCTAGAGGCTGAATTTTCAAAACCGCGTTGTTTAAGTTGATGTTCACCACTACAATTATGGCATTTTTAATATTTTACCAACTGAACTATACAAACCCTTGCAGTTGAGCTACGTTTACAATTCAAATAAGTCTTTGGCTCCTGGACTGGCTCAGCCAACTTACCGTAACAATTATAACACGTAAATCTTCGAGACTATATCGTATTTGCTCGATTTGCTGCAGCTTCAGAAGCAAGTGCTTCTCCATTTTTATTTTACGCTTTCCAACCGTAGGTTGAAGAAGCGTATATGCTCCAGCTTTGTCCGTCCGCACGATAACTCACGTGAAAATAGTTCGATTTCGACGAAATTTTAGTATGTGGTAGGGGACCACCTGAGGACGAACTCTATTGAAAATGGGCGAAGCAGGGTCAAAGGTCAGGACATAGGAGCGGGATCCATTCCATTGCTCTTATGCGTCATAATTTGCGTAAAAATTGTTCGATTTCGATGAACGTTTAGTATGTGGTAGGGAACCACCTGGGGACAAACCCTATTGAAAATGGGTAAAATAGGGTCAAATGTCAGGACATAGGAGCTGGATCCATTCCATTGCCTTTATGCGTCATAACTTGCGTAAAAATGGTTCGATTTCGATCAAATTTTAGTATGTGGCAAGGAACCACCTGGGGACGAACACTATTGAAAATGGGCGGAATGGGTCAAAGGTCAGGACATAAAAGCGGGATCCATTCCATTGCCTTTATGCGTCATAACATGCGTAAATATGGTTCGATTTCGATGAAATTTTAGTATGTGGTAGGGAACCAACCACTGGACACGAACCCTATTGAAAATGGGCGAAATGGGGTAAAAGGTCAGGCAGGGCATAAGAGCGGGATTTATTCCATTGCCCTTATGCGTCATAACTTGCGTAAAAATGGTTCGATTTCGATGAAATTTTAGTATGTGGTAGGGAACCACCTGGGCACGTGCCCTATTGAAAATGGGCGAAATGGGGTCAAAGGTCAGGCAGGGCATAAGAGCGGGATTTATTTAATTGCCCTTATGCGTCATAACGTGCGTAAAAATGGTTCGATTTCGATGAAATTTTACTATGTGGTAGGGAACCACCTGGGCACGAGCCCTATTGAAAATGGGTGGAATGGGGTCAAAGGTCAGGATATAAAAGCGGTATCCATTCCATTGCGCTTTTGCGTTATAACATGCGTAAACATGGTTCTATTACGATGAAATTTTAGTATGTGGTAGGGAACCACCTGGGCGCGAACCCTATTGAAAATGGGTGAAATCGGGTTAAAGGTCAAACACTGGAGTGGAATCCATTCCATTGCCTTTGTGCATCATAACTTACCTAAAATGCTTGGATTGCGACAAAACTTTATCATGTTGTTCCTGAGGTATAGTGAACCGGTTCTGTTGAATATCATCAAAATGGGGTCAAAGGTCAGGACACAGGAGCGAGATTTATTCCACAGCCATTATCCACATAACTTGAGTAATAATTTCTGGTATGTTGGAGAGCGTATCATAATCAATGCATTGCGTGATTTTACTAACTTGTTTTTTTTTTAATGGAGGTTGTTTTTTTTAAATGATTTTTGGACCTGTTGGTACAGACATGACAAAGAGGCAGACATGATCAGGATACATATATTTCACAGCAGCAAGTACAAATCATACATGGTTTACAGCATGCCACATGATCAATTTACACAGATAAAATGTATAAAGCTTTGATGATGTAACACATTGTAAACGTATACATCAAACATGGATTTTTCAGTATGCTAAATGGCCAATGTACACGGATAACCAGTGTTGGACAAGTAAGACATTGAGAGCCAGTGCCGAAAGACAAACACAAATGCCTCACCTGGATTCTAACCCGGATCCAACTAGGGCAAATGATCGTAAGCCAGCGCCTTAGACCACTACGCCACCGGTGCGGCCTACCGATTTTGTATCAATAAATGTGTTCATTAACATCTTCAAATTTTATCATGTGTTTCTCCTTGGCTGCCAGGACTCTAAATCATTTTTTTTATTTATGACCCCCTCGCCCTCCTTAAGGGTGCTGCAATTTCATCATCATAAAATTTATATTTTCTGTAGCTACCATTACGGTCGTTTCTCACTTCTCTTAAATTCTGGTCACTGAAGAAAGACGCTGGGCAAGTTGTTACTGTAGCAAACTTTTGTCAAGTCATCTGTGTTAGGCTGAAGTTCGACTCCCAGATTAAACTTTGGCGTTGCGTCTGTCTAAGGGCGCTGGTTTAATAATTTTTCTACAACATATTACCATACATCTTCGGTATTCACATTTTGTTTACCCTTTCATTGATTAAAAATACTTTGCTAGTTTTGAAGATGTAAATCCGTTTTTTGGTTCAAATATGACATGGATTCTACGTCAGATAATATTCGAAAACTTGAAAATTTCGTTGTCATGGAGCGGAATCGAACCAGGGTCTCCCGGTTAGCGCCCGAGCATGCTAACCACCCAGAACGACCAAGTCTCAAGTTTCCTATTAATTTGATTATAACCATCACAGGATTCACTAGCCGAAGCAACCGGCATTCATGTTTAGCGAATTTGGAGGCTAAGAATCATATCTCCCGATTGCTCGGAGGAGCAGATAAATCGTGAATGGAATACGGGATTACACCATACAATAAAAATTTTGAAGATGGGAATCCGTTTTTTTGGTGCAAATATGACACGGATGGTACGTCAGATAATATATGAAAACTTTAAAATGTCGTTGTCCTGGAGCAGAAATGGAACCCGCGTCTCCCGTATAAACGCGGAAACTCCAGATTCGCTAAACATGAATGCCGGTAGCTTCGACTGGAGAATCCTGTGATGGTTTTATTCAAATTAGTCAGAATCTTGAGACTTGGTCGCTCTAGGAAGCATAGTAGTTAGCAAACTCAGGCACTATCCGGGAGACGCGGGTTCGATTCCCGCTCCAGGACAACGAAATTTTCGGATATTATCTGACGTACTGTTCATTTGCACCAAAAAACGGATTCACATCTTCAAACTTTGTATTGTACGGTGTAATCCCATATTCCATTCCCGATTCCATATCGACTCTGCCCACCCCTATCATTCAAGATGCTATCCGCATATTCGGATTTTTACGGCTGTAAAGTTTTGTTTAAATTCTTTGTTTTGTTAATGGACTCTTTAAATGCAGTATCATTTGCAGCCGTAAAAGTAAATTAGTTGACAAACACTCTCTGTAAAACCCTGTCATTCAAGAAACTATCTGCATATTCTGGTTTTTACTGCAGTAAATTTTTGTTAATGGACTCTATTTAAATACAGTATCATTTGCAAGCGTAGAATTAAATTATTTGACAAATACTCTCTGTAGACCCCTTTATGAATCGTAGAAAAAATAAATTGGCGAGAATAAGAAAATGTATGAAAACCTTTAAGACAAGACTGCATTGGGAGAGTGATGTAGATTCATCTCTCGACAACATTGCCACCACGTCTGGAATAGCAATGCCGATATTAAGGCAAGTTGTTTTGCATCTAACATAAGCTGTGACGAAGAGTAGCATCGTCGTTCTTATGCTTCACACATTAACTTTACAAACTGTACTGTACTAACAAGGAATAGTCTGTAGTTTTACTCCCTGTTAAGAATATCATTTACAAAAAATACTTCAATAGACATTTTAATTTAAGGTAAATAAATATAAATGAAGAAAAACAACAATTGTCACAGTAGGACTCACATATTAGCTTCTGTGATTTTGTGGTAGGAGAACAAACTGAATTCCACTTGCACATGGGAAGACTGAGCCATACACTAAACGGATTAAAGTATTTTAAAAACACTTGAACTAATTAAAATATACAGGTTGATAGCTGAAACCACAATGACGACACGCCGCCCCGGTGGCGCGATGGCTTCTGGCATTCGTCTGAGATGGATCCTTGTTTGAATCCCGGTGAGGCATGGATGTTGTGTTTGCCTTACGCAACTGGCTCTCTCACTTCCCTGGACCAGTGGCTCTAAATTAGGGACGGGCGACTGCTTGTAGCCCGCTGAGTTGCTCACAGTGGTCGTTAAACATCCAATAAAAAAAAAAAAAAAAAGTGACGCCACGCTTTCAATCCGAAGAAATGGGGGAGGGGGGGCGGCCGCAAGTTTTCCCCAGATCCTGGTAGCTGCGATCTTCCAAAAAAGAAAACGGTGCAAACGGTAACTGCACCGTTTTCTTTTATTGGAAGATCTTTTTTGGTGGCTCAGTGGTCCAAGCGATGGCCTCTGATCATTCGTCCGAAAGGGGTCCGGGTTCAAATCCCGGTGAGGCATGGATGTCGTGTTTGTCTTACGGCACTGGCTCTCTCCATTCCCTGGAGCCAGTGACCCTAAATTAGGGACGGGTGACTGCTTATAGTACACTGAGTTGATCACGGTGGCCGTTAAACTTCTAATAAAAAAATGAGACCACAAGCGGTTAAAGAAGAATGGGTCAGCCCCAGTGGCACCGCTTTCTAAGCTTTAGTTTGACTGTGCCCGGGCCAGAGAGGAACCGCCGCGAGCAATTGATAGTGCAGGCAGGACGATATATAATAATTAGCATCATTGCCGATAATAATAGGATTAACAAAAATATATTCGCCAAGTTTTGTGTTAGAATACTGAAAACAGAAATACCTAATCCCAAGACCAATGCACTGAATTAATTTTGTTCACTCTTTGATTCAGTTCATATCCTCATAAATATAAGAAATAATTTGATAAACCAAGAAAGCTGAAAATGCACCATGTATTTTCCCAGATCCAGATAATGACTCACACAACAATTCTAAAATTCTTACAGCATCATTTGGAGATTTGAGATATTCACGTAAATGAAAAAAGTCAGTTAGTGAAACTAGCTCCAACGTTAACTGAGAAATTTCTTTATCCCAGTAGCATTGAAAGACACAATGCCAATTTGTGTCTAAAAATTTTTTGAATCTCAGGAAAACAATCTGCTGATGGTCACACAAATTTTTTTTTCAGAATATTGCCATATTGAGGAATTTGCGGACATCGAGTACTCACGATGTTAGTTCCTCAAAAATATCGACTATTTGAAAATATTATAATTTTTTTATTATTATGGGTGAAACTGTAAATCTCTCGTTTACTAATATTGAACTCACTCAATTACTGCCATGGCCGGCTCTTAGAGAGATGAAGAGATAACGCGATGGCCTCGGATGAGACATTGATGGTACGCTTGCCTTTCGGCTCTGGCTTTCTCCCTTCCTTGGAGCCAGTGACCCAAAATTAGGAGCTCTTATAATTGCTCGTGGTGGTCTTTAAACCTTGAAAAGAACACTAAAAAGGAACAATGGAGTATTTTTTTTTTACTTCACTGACTGACAAAGGCTCCACTTCTCTTTCTTATTTTATTTTCCACTTCATCGATTCCAAACCATTTCTTTAGTCTTTAATCATTTGTTACTGAAGTCGGATGACAGGGATTCGTGTATTTTTGCTTCGCTGACTGAGAAAGGCTGCACTTGTGTTTGTTCTTTCATCTTCTTACCTAAACGATTGCAGCATATTTCACTAGTTTTTGTTTCTTTGTCAGTGAAATGCGACCACAAATGAATAAAGAGCATTCGAGTAATTTTTTTCCCTTCACTGACCTGGAAAATGGGACAAACAACAAAATCAAATATTAAAAAATTACATGTTCTACAAAACAAATGTATCAGATTAATGGATCTTAAATATAATCTTAACACTAACATGGCATATCATGCTGATCTTCACATTCATACGCAAGTTAATCCCAATAAATATGGTATATTAAATATTAAAAAACTAATTAACTATATCAAACAAAGATCTTCGCTCTTTCCACGTTTATAAGTGTCACGGAAAAATTATCATTGGCCGCCACCGAGAGTCGAACCCAGGGTCTTCCAGTTACTATCCGGATATGCTTCCGCTAAACCACAGCGGCCTCGAATTCCTCCAGACTCACACACGCTAACTGCCAAGCCAATTTGGCAGGTTGCTTTTTGGAGCCCCGCACAATCCTGGGGATTCACCAAAGATGGTAAGCAGCAACTGAAGAAATAATTAGAAGGCGAATGAATAATTAATACAGACATTTAACGTGGACCAGGAACATCAAACATTTTTTTCTTCCAGTTATGTTGCTTGATGTTCCTGGTCCACGTTGAATGCCTGTATTAATTAACCATAACCTTGGACCAAATATGCATAAAAGGGTAAAGAATAATATCAATTGTGAAATAATTGATATCCATACTGTTTATATGATACCAGAAAAAAGACTCTTATTAAAACATGTAAGCCAAAAACTGAACTGAGTAAGCAAAGCATACGTTATCAAGCCCCACACTGTTGGAATCATTTACCTTCTGAAATAATTATAATTAACAATTGTAATTTATTTAAAAAGAAACTAAAAAGCTACTTACTTGCACACTAATGATCTTACTATTATTTAAAAAAAGGGATGAGGGTAAACAACAAACCCGAATAGGGTAGGTGAATATTGTAAAAAAACATTGCCTGTTTCATCCTGATACTTCGATTTTCTTTTCATGATCTGTCAAACGTTGGGCTCTATTTGACTATTTCGCTGGGACTTCGGGGTTTCATAGCTATGTCAGACCACTACGTAGACCTTTTCCTTGATTCCCAATGCAGTTTCAGTATTCCCATATTTATATGTAAATAATAGTATCAATTGTAGCAATATTTCAGGTAACACCTAAAAATGGTAAATAAATAAATTAAAAAATAAATAAATAAATAAAAGATTCCACTTCCCTTTAATTTTTTTTGGCACACCACTCCGATGATTGAAACACATTCCGTTATTAACTTATTAATTTGTTTCTATTATTTATAGAACAGTTTTTATTATGACAATTTATTTTCCCACGGCACTACTTAATTTATGAACGATTTTTGCTCGTTAGTCATTGTTCTTTCATTGACTGAAAAATGCAGTTTTATTCATTTTTAATTTATCAGCCTTCTCTGGCCAAAAACTGTCCCTTATTCCTTTTTCATCCCTTTATTTCACTGACTTCAAAATATTTCATTAATTGTTAGTCTTTTGGTATCGTTTTCACTTCACTGAGTAAAACAAAATATTAGTTATTATTCTTATGAGATTTTTTCCCTTCACTTACTGTAAAATTAGGCATTATTTTTTTTTCAACTAACAATCACTACCTAAAGCATTCAAACGATTTTTCGACATTTAAGGTCTATTTCTTTTGAAGAACCAACACACGTGAATGAAATATTTGTTCTCGTTATCGACATCGGAAAGACAAATAGCCCTAAATAATTTTTGAATGAAATTGATAAACAATTTCTGCTGACGTTGCGTAAGAAATACAGCACGTGACATATGTAGTAGAGCAAATTTATTGTAAGTAGCAATTAATGCAAATGTAGTTAAATGAAAGTAACGCAGGTGAATCTATTTCATCAAGTTGTTTCCCTGTTTTCAAGTTTTAACGAAAACTTCAAAGTCGAGCATAGGATTTTGCATGAAATAACAATTATAATTACATTATGAACAAATATACTAACTGCAAAACTTACCATGTACTGAATTTCAAATAGTGGAATAACGCAAGAGACAAGAGACACTGTGTCACATTCGTTTATAAATTTGCGAGTGAAAGCATCTTGCATTTTGATGATACTTGGCCAGTTATTCCTGACGAATAAGATCTAGGAACCAGAAACTGCTAATATATTCACCACCACTAATTCTTAAATGAATCACGTCTAAAAATACCCATTCAGTTGCGTTATATACACAAGTTTTGCAACTCCCAAATCAGATACAGCTGCTTCGAAAGCAACTCTTTTGAACTGACCCACTGTTGACTTATTGAAATGAAACTATTCCCATTCAGTATTGAATAGGCTTTAATTTCCTTGAATATCTATCGAGTACATAAACTCTTCGTTCCTGTATTAGGTTTGATGTACAAACTTAACTAGCATGCTTTCTACTAAACTGAATTCTGCATAATATGGTATTAGAATGATTAAATAAGCTGTCGTAGCTGAATTATTTACACAAATGTGTAGATATGATAATAAAATTTTATTGTGTGTTATTCCCCACATGTGAGTGCATTAAGGGTATAATAGTTATTTCCCATACCTTGTAAATTGAAGAATGTAACATATAATAATATACAGAATTGAATGTGATAAGACGTTCCTCTTTTTCTCTGTTCGCTAAACTATTTCAGTGTTCCGTGCGTTGCCGGGTGTAGTGCACAGATAATACAGTAAATCTATATGAATAAAATAAACCCTCATAAAGCTAGATTACCATCTTTAGCACGTCTTATGTAAAAAAAAAGAGATGCTTATAATATCGCTTTGTTCGTCCGTCCGTC
The DNA here is from genome assembly GCA_039090855.1 of Macrothele yani. Lineage (NCBI taxonomy): Eukaryota > Metazoa > Arthropoda > Arachnida > Araneae > Macrothelidae > Macrothele > Macrothele yani. Next base: position 21,046,025 of record CM077029.1, read on the forward strand.
CCTTCTACCATATACAATGAAATTAACTCAGATATGTCTATATATATGTACACTGGTGTTCAAAATTAAGAGAATTTGCACATTTTGTCGATTTTCACAAAACGTACGGAACCAAAGGTACAAATTATGCCGCCGAATAAGAATGCGAATTTGCATTGTCGAATACGTAAGCGTACACGTGCGTGTGGGCTGAGCTGTGACAGCAGAGGGCATGAAAAGCACACGTAGCTTTTTCCGCGATTAGTTCGCTCGTACTCCTCGGCTACATTCATTGTGTTTCTTACAGGAGTTGGTTCAATTTCATAAGCAATCAGGTAAAACGAGTTGTCACGAACGTATTGATGACGGAATGAGGTGGAGAATAGTCGGTAGATTGGAGGCAGGGCAATCGCAAGTGTAGGTTGCTACAGAGCTCAATGTAACGCCCAGTGTCGTCTGCAATTTATGGAAACAGTTTAAGGACACCGGATCCATATCGAGAAGTCCTGGGCAAGGTCGTCCGAGAGCCACGACGGCCAATGAAGATCGTTATTTGGCACTTTCAGCGAGGCGCCACAGCTGCACAGCTATCTCGTGAGCTGCATGCCGCCACTGGAACCCGAGTTTCAAGGGTTACTGTTTCCCGAAGGCTTCATGAGAGAGGGCGTTTTGCCAGAAAACCCGCTGTTTGCGTCCCGCTTACTTCAGGACACAAGAGAGCGCGTTTATCATGGTGCCGACAATATCAGCCTTGAACCAGACTTCAGCGGGGTAACGTTGTCTTCACAGACGAGTCGCGATTCAGCCTGGACACTGATTCTCGACGTACCTTCATCTGGAGAGGATCTGGGGCCCGATACCTCTCCTCCAACATCCGAGAAAGGGATCACTATGCCAGCGAAGGTGTCATAGTCTGGGCAGGCATCATGTTGGACGGCCGCACACCTCTCTATGAGTTCGACAGAGGCTCTCTGACAGCTGAGAGGTACAGGAATGAGATCTTACAGCCCTATGTTGGATTTTTCAGGGGCGCAGTTGGCCCTCGGTTCTTTTTTATGGACGACAACGCTCGTCCACATAAGGCTCACCTGGTCAACGATTATCCTGAAAGTGAGGATATTCGCCGGATGGATTAGCGAGCCAGATCGCCAGAGCTGAACCCTATCGAACATGTCTGGGACGCTCTTGGGAAGCCAATTGCAGCTCGCCATACCCTCCGAGAACCATCCAGGAGCTGAAAACTGCGTTGCTGCAGGAGTGGGACTGAATGCCACAGGGGCTGATCAACTGCCTCGTTTCCAGTTGACGTCGCGCTGTGAGAGCTGTATGACTGTGAGAGGGGATCATACCCCATATTAGAGTCATTTTATGTTCGATCTTGCAACGTGGATTTTGGACATTTCTGCGCTGATGAGCCTTACTGATGTTCATGACTGCGTACCATGACTGTTGTATGGTATAATTTTTTCTCTTATGTAATTGCGTATCCATACTAAATTTCATTAAAATGTGTCCACTAGTTTTTCAGAAATTCGACAAAATGTGCAAATTCTCTTAATTTTGAGCATCAGTGTGTATTACACATAAAATGATTGGCCGCTCACTGGCAATGTCTGCCACTGAGCCGCCGTGGTTCCAACATGAGAGCCGTCAGATCACGTGACATTAGGCTGAAGCAATTTCGTGCTATCCTGTTTCAATGCTTTCTTATGAACTTACCGGCTACTTTTAAATATCCCCATTTAGTAAAACATGTCGGTAACAAGTGCGCGTTTTAGGAATAATAAACCTGAGGACATATTCATTAAGAAATTGTCACTTATAGAAATTTAATTGCAACCATTTCGGAGTTACAAGATGAGTCATTAGGACGAAGGAGTTTTTTTGTTTAGTGTGTATTCTTGTACGAACCAGCTACGTTTGTACTTAATACTTCATGTAAAGTGGTGTTATTAATAATTTATGATATACAGCTACAACATTTCCATTGTATTACAGTATAATGTGAAAAATGCAGAGGTACATTGTTAAATACTACGTAAAATATACGGAAATGACGTTGCCGTACTCAGAGTAAATTTACTTAAAATATGTATCTATGTGCATAGGTAGACTTGATTATATGCCATGATTAGAATATTGCGATGAATATTTGTGAAAAATTTAAAACACGTAGATTCATTTTTTTACGCACTTGACTATATTTTTCTTTTAGAGGCACACGTTTTCTAGATTGGGAATTGAACCTCAATATTGATTGTTTTCCCGTATATGGTAATCATTATTGCAAATATGAAAAACTCAGGTTGAATGGTTGCCTATACTAAACGTTATAAAAAATTACTGGAGATTGGAATCACGTTGTTCCCATAGAGGAATAACATCTGCTTAATAATTGATTTCCTTCTCACCGATTACAAGTTGTGGAATTTTCTTTTAACATTTTTGACTAAGATCACGTGACATTTCCCTTTCTAATGTTGGAGCTAGAAGTTGTGACGTCATTCTCAGTCTACCTATATGCAAGGTCGATGGTGCGTCCACCTGTGGACACCATATCCCTGCAACTATTAATCCGATTTGAAAAATGCTTTTTTACATTGGAAAGCTTGAAATACAAGAACGATGATCCTATCTTTCAGTTTTTTTCCCAATGGATCGGCACTAGACGGCGTAAATGCACATGATTTGAATTCAAAAAGACGAGTACATTTTATTTCATATATGTATTTGCTTCTAAATATCCGATTGGAAAAATTCTTTCTTTCTTTGAATGCTCTTTATAGCGAAGACTATTTTGAGTACAACTTCCTTTTCAAGTAATGCATAGCCGCGGTGGCGCAGTGGTCTAAGCGATGGCCTCTGATCATTCGTCCGAACGGGGTCCGGGTTCGAATCCCGGTGAGGCATGGATGTTGTGTTTGTCTTACGGCACTGGCTCTCTCCCTTCCCTGGAAACAGTGACCCTAAATTAGGGACGGGTGACTGCTTATAGCCCATTGAGTTGCTCACGGTGGTCGTTAAACCTCCGTTAAAAAAAAAAAAAAAAAAAAAGTAATGCAAAGATTTTTCGCTAGTGGCGTAAAAGTAAATTGCGATTTTGCTGATATCTCTGCGTTTAAAGGTCCAATTTGAAAGATTCTTTCTGCATCGGATACAGCTCCTGGTGGCAATTGTTCCACATATAAAATATAATTTTTTGTAAAGACTAATTTGGCCACCAGGTGGCGTAATTGTTTTTTCTGTTTCTGATGGGGTGTTTTTTCAGAAAAATCTGAGCTTCTGAAATCTCGATTGAAAAACATTATTATTTCGTGTATCTTCTGATTAAAGTAGCGCAGAGTTCTTCCACCCGTGGTGGGAGGGGGGTAGATGTATATCCTACTTTTGTCTACATATAAAATATAATTTTTTTTTCGAATTGGCCACTGAGGCAGGATACGCCCCGAACTTTGTACATCGCTACATCGAGAACACCAGAACAATTCGTACTAATCTTTCTATGCCGCAACTACGCTACCTAGGCTCAATTCCCTATATACCAAAATGTTTCCTATCAGCTCAAGAACGCGCTCAAGAAAATGAACTTCGGTTTTAGCATCAGGTCTCCGACATCTTCATATACAATACTTAACGGAAATACTGATAAGTTCCCACCTTCCAATGAAGCAGATGTTTATGCCATTCCTCTACTATATCCGGATGGCTCTACCCGATACTACATTGGAATGAGTTTAAACGTTCATTTAGAATTAGAGTTAAGAAACATAAAAGGGACATAAAGAACCGCAAAGTAATTACGGCCCTTTCCAGAGAAGTTACGTTCAAGTCCGCTGCTCCTATGTGGGATGACGTAAATAAATTAGCTTCCAACTCCACCCCAAAATCTACTGCCATTCGTCAAACTTTGGAGATTATAACCAACAGCGAGTCGTGCAATGATAGCGTCTCACTGGATTTGCCACGAGTTTGGAAACAGTTCTTCAAATAGTGATTGCCTCTTGGTTTTCCTTCCATGATTCCGCGTGCTAATCCAGTATAACGCCTCGTGTCTTTGAATACCTGATTACGTTCGCATCTATTCGTTATTGTCAAGTCAAGTCACCAAGTTAAAATTGTTGAACCATTATATTATTCAGTTTGCACTTAGCTGTCTACCTACCTTGAAAAAAGCCATCTGGTTGATGTGCGAAATCTTGGAAACTTTTATATCGATTCTAACCCAAGAAATTTCTGATCACTAGTACAGTTATACTATTTAAATATACTAATGATCCGAATTTCTTGGCGTAGAATAAAAATCAAAGTTTCCAAGCTTTCGCACTTCAACCAGATGGCTGAAAATTTCTCGCTCCATTATAAGAAACACAGCAAAACTGAAGAAAAGTTGAAAATGCCGGTTCTACACTGTCGTTCTTTGAAACGTTTGTTTCTGTCAGAATCTCGGTTTCAATTATTTTAAAAATAACTTGCATACGAAATACTGACCCAATATTATTGTTATATCTGCCCTCCTATCTGTTAGTATTAAATTTTTCCTTTTGTTAGATGAAAGGTTTTTCAATATTTTCACAAGGGATGGAGGTACTGATTTTTAATACATAATTCAATTTTTTCAGAAAAAGGTTTTACCACTGATCGCCTGTAAGTCTGTATCTTTATTTGGCAAAACCCTTGTTTCTAGTTGTGCGAACAGAAAAATAAATTCTGACCAGATCGGTTATAAAGATTTGCGATTTTCTTAGTTTTATTTTCCGAAATTCACCTCAGACCTCCGAAAACTGAGGTCATTTCCTCTTATTGGATCATTTCGCTGCGGCTGCCTCATTAACGGGAGCGAGCAAACATAGAAAAGAAAGATCTACGCACGTGTTATAAATATTCAAAACCAACGAATGTGTTCGATATCACCTTCTGAAGAGTCATTTAATTGTCATTTAACAGAGACGCACTGCGTTTGCTGTTAGAAACAACTAAGGATTCTATTCATCCTTTAAGAGAAATGCCGGTTTCCATATCTCAGCACATCTCTTCTTTTCTTTGTTTTAGAGGTGTTTGATGAGCGGTTTGTATTCACACCTTCAAAAAATATTTTTATGAATTACTTCTGCTTTCCAGAAGCTCAACGCAAAACATTTCCTATATATATTTCAGAAGTTTCCAGATAGCTAAGAATACCTTGATAAACACCGAAGCAAAAAAAATAAGTATGCTTCACTGATTGCCACGATTACGGTATAATAACAATAAAGCTGTTAGCTAGCCTAAAATCCTCATTACGCTAATGCTAAGCCTCATATGATTGATTCAACTTCGGTAAAAGAATCCGAGGGTATATTTTGTAACTAAAATAGCGGGTATTAAACATATACACTGCTGTCCACCCAAAATGCAACACCAAGAAGGACACGAGATAGCAAAGCCAGATTTACTGGACACATAACAACAGATACAAAGATGAAACGATTGAGCTTACAGGCCCGCGCGATTTGCAGAACACGCAGACATCAATAGCTCGTGTGGCCCCCATGGCTGGCAATAACGGCCGCTACACGCCCCAACATCGAACGAAAGAGGCTTTGTATGTGGGCTTGGGGTATGTCGGTCCAGGCTGCTTCCACACGTTGCCACAGTTCATCAGGCGTAGCTGCGGGTGGTGCTTGCCGAGCCACTCGGTTGCCGTTCAGCGACCAGACGTGTACGATGGGCGACATATCGGGAGAACAGGCGGGCCACGGCAGCAGTGATACCTGGTGGGCCGTGACGCTGGCAGGTGTCGTCCACGTTTCAACAGAACACTGCGTGCCATGTGCGGGCGCGCATTGTCCTGTTGAAACGTGGCCACTGGCAGGTCCTGCAGGTAAGGGAGGACTACAGGCTCCAAAACGTCGGAGATGTAGCAGTGGCTGTTGAGTGTACCGGCGATGCGTACCAGAGAGTTTCGGGTGTCATATCCAATTGCGCCCCAAACCATAACGCCAGGCGACCGACCGGGATGGCGATGCATAAGGCAGACGTCATACTTTCTCTCGCCGCGGTGCCGCCACCCTCGGATCCGACCATCGTGGTGTTGCAGGCAGAAGCGGGATTCGTCGGAGAAGACAATGTCGTGCCATTCCGTATTCCCTGTGCGGCGTTCATCGACCCACTGCCGCCGCACTCACCGGTGGTGTAACGTCAATGGTAATCGGAGCAATGGGCGCAGTGCGACAAGTCCCCGCTCCAGCAGACGACGTCGAACGGTAAGTGCTGACACAGGTTGTTGCGCAACACACCCTAATTCCTGCGCTAACGTTCGTGATGTGGCGGTGCGAGCCGTCAATTCCCGCCGCGCAGCATGCCGGTCCTCTCCTTCGGTGGTGTGCCGCCACTGCGGCAATCGCTCGCGTCGGTCCGTCCGTCCCTCTTGCACCCACCGAATCCAAAATCGCCTCACTGTGGCTGGATGTCTTCCCACACAAGCGCCGATGTCTCGATACGATAAACCGCTGTTGCGAAAGGCTACTATTCGTCCTTTGTCGAACTCCAAAACGTGCTGGAATGACTGCCGTATTCTACGACGAGTTATCAGGAAGCTTCCCACGCACAGGTCCGGCAACACAACACACTTCCACTACTTACACCCCGCCTTCTGTGCACCCTTTTATAATGCTTCTCGGTGGCGTGCCGGGCGCACATGATTTGCATATGCCCTGTAATGCTAATCGTTTGCATGTCCTCTCGCGGGCGACGCATGCTGCGAATTTCAGGCCAATCGGATGCTTCCTTCTTGGTGTTGCATTTTGGGTGGCCATCAGTGTAGAAAGGATGTTTCCTTACTTTTACTATCGGAGGACATATTTCTAACAATTAAAACAAACACGTAAATGTTCTTAAGCACTTAATACGCATTCGCCGTGAATGGGGAATCTGTGGATCATGCCATCTTTACCAGAATACTAAAGTTTAAGAATTTTATTGCATCAGAAATTCGTCTCACTATTCCTGCATCCGGAACAGCTTGGAATTTAACGTTCTTCATTTTCTACGAAGATTTCCGTAATTTATGATCACTGGGTCCTTTGAACACAACGAACCTGTTTCGTAAGAAGAAACATAACATCCGTGTTCTGCCCGATTTTATCCAGGTTCAGGTTCAGCGATACAAGAAGCCAGAATCTCGCACCTAAGAGTACTTAACCATCGTGGGTGTGTTACGCTGTTAGTTGCTTTTCATCAACATATATATGAATAAGACAAAATGTCGATCTCGGCTAGCTACTGATTAGGAGTTTCTATTTGGCCGATGACAGACGCACCTGGCTTATCTTCGAAAATGTTTGTGAGAGATCGAACATTATTTATGCACGACGAATAAATAGTTGAACATTATGCCCGTATAATGTGAACGTCCTACGTTAATGAACTAATAATAAGGACATTATGTTTATAATGTATTATCAAAATTAATGTGTGTTATACAGAAGTATGATGAGAGCATCCATATATGTATTATTGTTAACGTAACTTGGAATGCAGACAAAGAACATTGGATAGTTCTCGAACATTTCTTAAAGTTATTTGGAGGCTGCAAAGAAAGCCGGAAATTATCACACTCAGAAAGGGAGACACCTTTCTCGAGTAAAGATAAAGATAAACCATTCAGTTAATGGCATCCGCCAAACATTGTTTAACGGAGAGCAGACGCCAATAAGTCTAGCTGTGTGCCCATCAGTATTGTGTGAATGCAGGAAAGTGTATTGTGCTCAATGTGTTTGTATCTTTACGGTAAGTTAAGCCTGTCTAAGGAACGTCGCCGACGGGGTACATCAAACGGTCCGACTATCCAGTGGAAAGAACAAACGTCACCGAGAGGATGGGTGTGGTCAGCCAACGCGGGGAGCGATAGCGCTGGTCACGATGACGTAGGTTGCCAACGGAGAGAGGAGGAGTAGTAGGCCCTAGGTCCAAGGAAGCGGCAGTGGCGTACGCGCTGAGAGAATGTGACAGAGTGAGAGAGCGCAAAGCGAATTAGTTAGTCTGTCTGTTTTTCGGGAACGGAGAGGAGCAGGGGATGTTCGAGCAGACGTGACTCGGAAGTTTTCGGGTACGTTGGACCCAGAACGTAGGGGTCCGGGATGGTTCAGTCGTGAACTGGACGATAACGGAACTTCTATTTCCTAAGTCAGCGATAATTGTGATACAGGTCGCAGGGACGGAGACTCTCACAGATTGCATCAAATATTCGGGAGAAGATAACTCAGCGGAACGACGAAGGCGAAGGTCCGAATGAGATTTCTTTACAACGGGTAGATAGGAGATAAGAAAGACAGAGGTTTTATCTCTATCGAGAATAGCTCTCTCTCGAATTCAGTAGGAGTGTATTAAATAACAGGTGCCAAGTTTTACGTTAGCCGATTACGAACATTTCCGCTGGACGAAGAACATTTGGTTTACAACCACGGAAAGCGTTTTTCAATGGACAGGCTTACCTCCAAACCTCATATAATTCCATTAAAACTTATTAAGTTTGATCAAGCCTTTCTGCATTACTTTGTGGACATTGATAATTCTCATTGGAGTTTTCAGCAGTCTCGATCCATCTTCCTGGTTCGCAAATATTCATTAAATAGTAAAGCGGGGAAGATTTCGTCCGTTCACCCAATCTTAATTTTGGGTAAGTTCTTAGGAATGAACCTTTGTACTTCTATATGGCTGTGATGGGAGCCTATAACGTGGACGCCACGGAAACATATTTTTGGGGGGTCCAGCATAATCAGATGAGCACGTTCGCTCTCACAATGTTTAAGTCAAAATTCGTTGCTAAAATAAAAAGTTTTTAATTCCAAGTAACCTAAGAATTTTCGCTTTTACCAAAAACTTGTCATCCAGAATTTTGCTTGACATATTTTCCCAAAAAATAAGTAGTACTTTTCAATTTTTTAAATATAATCTCAAATGAATCAAACACGTGTTAATACTAAACGCACTTTGTCAGAAAATCGAAATTTCCTTGAAGACAAATACTGGATATCGTAACAATGGACGGAAATTATGTGTTATGACGAAAGTGGGTTTTCCCTGACTGCGAGGAAGAAATCTGGTGCTAATGGTATGAAACCATGAGGATCTTCTGAAAATCGTTTAATCCGCCAGTCCATGTGCTCTCTTCACAATTAAACATTTTGTCGTAGGTTGCACCAAAAAGTGCTGCTACACCAGAGAGGTATGAACCTTGTACCATAAAGTGGTGCAACTCTGCTCCGAGTTATGATACAAGCTTGCACGTGGTGCAGAGTTGCACCACGTTCTTGGGTTTTGTGTGCACCACACAATGGTGTATCTTTTCTCAGAAAGTGGTGTATCTAGTGTAGCACCACTTTTTGGTGCAACCAACCACAAAATTTTGAACAGTGTTGAGGAGCACATTTAAGTCGCTCAGTTTCGATCTACAAATACCTTTTGGATAATTATATGATGTCCGTATTGCACTTAGGTCTCCCAGGAGACCTAAAAAACCTCGCAATACTTTCACCAAGATGTTTTTTATTTTGTTTCGGGGTTTGCTGATCACCATGAGCAAAAATTATGGTTGTAAGTACCCGTTCGATCTTAATTTGGGGCCACTGGTTCAAAGAAAGGTGAGAACCAGCGCCGTAAGGCAAATATATCACTCATGCCTCATTCAGTACCCGAACCCGGGCCCATTTCGGACAAGTGGCCAGAAACTAGAGCCTCTGGCCACTATGCCACTAGCACTGCTTCATCGTGATGGAGTTTCTAGCACAAAGCATACCCATCCACTCTTCTTCTCTCTGTGTGTGTGTGAGCAGCTGTGTGAGAAATACGAGGATCTCAGGCTCCTTCCTCATCTGCAGATCTCTGTCTGATCGGGTATATCTGGTTAGTACAAGCTTCTGCGTTTCTTTTTCGTTCCATACACATCATGCCAGATATAGGAGTTCTTCATAGTGATACGGTTAGTGCTACGTCAGCGTGACTCTTGATTCTCATGAAAATAATGCCACATTGCGTTGGAAATTTTATCCATGCCGAAGGTAGTCCAGTTCGTTAGTACGGCAAGGTTCGTAACATTTTGGCCATTTGTCTATATCGATGAGCATTCCTCCAATTTTATCATGAAAATTTTATATAACACCGGGCAGCATAATACCATATTTAGAATGTAAAATGGACTTTTGTTTTGTTTTATTTGTGAGGTGGAAACGTTTTTTTAATGGCGTTAAGGAAGACACAGCTTTCGAAATATTGGAAAGAGCGCTATCCATTCATACTTCCTTGCGTGACACAATATTTATTTTTTGCTTGACAATATTTCTCAAGGTGGCGATTTTTTTCAATGTGTATAAAGAAAGTATGTTCTCAGTTGTTCCAGGGATGATATCCTTCATGGTGAAATTTATCTATTTATCTAATCATCGGCGAGTGAGACTGACCTTTATATTTCGGCATTGTTATTTATCCACAACTGCATAAATGTGCTCGTTGCACCATTGAAGGAGCTTAATTCATCTCCTTGCGAAGGGTTCCATTGTATCTGCGTCTTTGTAGACCCTTATTAAACAATAACTTCATTGCAAAGTAAAAATATTCAAGTATTAAAGTTTCAGCAGAAATTGTTCTCTAAAAAATCAGTTTAATCAATAACGTCAACTAATCAATCACCCAAAGCATTCACTGGAGACAAGTGCTAAATAGTCGATTAATTGATGTTTTCGTTGAAGCCTGATAGCACTCAATTAATCCGCAGAATCTTCAGTAAAGCTTGTAACATTTAATCAGCAAATCGGCACTTTCCTGTATGCTTGCTAATGTTTTAGAGATAGTTAACAAATTCTTTGAAAGTCTAGTCAAACGCATCATTGAAGATTTATAATGATTAGTTAAAGAATTATTTCTCAAGAACTAGTTTGTAGATACACGGTCGAGTCACATTATTGTGACCACCAGCTAATATACAGAGTAACCGCCGTGTGCAGTGCCAGACAGAAGTTAGACGGGCTGGTAGTGACTCAGTAAGGTGCTGGACGTTGTTCACAGGTATGTGGAGCCATGCTGACTGCAGTGCATCTGACAGCTGATGGAGGGTGCGTGGTGGAGGATCCATAGAGCGAAAAAAATGACCGAGGTGGTTCCACAGATGCTCAATTGGGTTTAAGTCTGGGTGGCGAATTAGGGAACCAGGAAAGTACTTTGAAGTATTCATCGTGCTTTTCCAACCACTCTCGGACATTTGTAGCTGTCTAACATGTCGCATTGTCGTGCTGCTTGATCCCATCCACCACAGGGAAGACTATCAGCATGTACGAGTACATGTGGTCTGCAAGGATAGATTCATAACGAATTCAGTCCATAGTGCCTTTCACAGGTATGCGTGGACACAGAGAATGCCACGAAAACATTCCCCAGACCATAACGCTGCCCCACCAGCTAGTGTTCTTCCAGCAATGGTTGAAGAGTGTTTATTCTCCGATGTTTCTCGCCTTATACGCCAACGTCCATCCGTTCGATGAAGCAGAAAACGTAACTCATTGGAGAAGGCAATCCTTTGCAAATCAGCGGAGGTCCAATTCCGATACTTCCGTGCAAATGTAAGCCTTTCTTTTCAGCCGATGCACTTTCGTTAGCATAGCTGCAGTGACCATCCGTCTGCATCGGAGAACCATACGCAGCAGGGTTCGCTGAACACTGTCGTTTTAGACACACTTCCTAGGGGCCCCTGGTTCATTCTGCCAGTGAGTTGCTCCGCTGTTTCTCACGCACTTTCGAAGTCCAAGTTCACCTCTCACATCAATGGCACGTGGTGCTCCGGAGTTTCCACGTCGCTTATTCGCAATTGTGCCATTTCTTCAATCATGATGCACTTTAAAAACAGCAGCACGCGAACAGTTCACAAACTGCGGTGTTTTAGAAATACTGCCACCCATGGCCGAAAAGCCTGAAGTTATCCCTTTTTGCAAATCTGATAAATCGCTCCTTTTATCCATGACAGTAACGAACAATATGTTTTCAGAATGCCAACACCAAACCTTATATACCCTTCAAGCCAGCTTACGATACATGCCTTCATTCATGCCTTCATTCAGTTGACATCAAAAGTATTAAGTGGGCACAATAATGTGACTCGACTGTGTATTATTTTCATTGAAACATTACAATACGTCATTAATGAATATCCTAACTGAAACTTGATATTGTGAAATTATTTTATCAATATAACTTCATAATATTTAATCATGAAGGAACACCCTGCTATTCATGTCGGTAAAGCGTTCATTAAAGCTCAGCAAGATTTTGCAACTGTCTGTTACCCATCAGTCTCTGGTGTTAATAAAGCTAAAACGTATGCTTCAATTAAAAAAGCCTGAAAATATTGATCAATACTTCAATTAAATCTGTACACGCATGCGCGCGCACACACACACACACACATTATCATTTCGCCAAATGAAACCTGATTGGCCCCCAGGTGGCCGAGTGTTCTGAAGCGTTGGACTCCTACCATTCTTCCGAGATGAGTTTAGGTTGAGAAATGCGAGGAGTGTTTCTGCAATATCGCTGGTCCTGTTCCTTCCCTGGAAGCAGTAGCCCTAAGTTAAGGAAGGGCGATACATTATGCGAATCCCAGAGAATGCACAAATTCGAGGCTAGCTGCGAATCCCAGAGAATGCACAAATAAAACTGAATTAAATATACACAAATAAAAGTCAATTATCAACGGTATTAAAACATGTCGATGCTTTCCCTGCGAAAAAAAACGCGTGCGGATTCGCTTCTTTGACTTAGTCTGGCGAGCGAAAACCAACTGCATAACGCAAGCAGCTCTTCCAGATTCTTCGCAGTTCTGATGCGAAAACCTTCAGTACCATCACCCGCTAGCGTTTCCATGACAACATGAATCAGCTGGTAGAGTGGAATGGGTCATTGCTTTGGGAAAGGGTTTGCTCAGAATAAAGAAGACTTAGACTATCTCAGGCACTCGCATACTCCCGCCCATAAGAGCGTTTCGCGAGAGTTGTTTCAGTTTTTGTGAAGTGTCAATGAATTAAAATCAGAGATATCTTAAATTCGTGGCTTTGTTGGATTCGAACTGTTTTGTAAAAAAGTGTGAAAGCTTCCCTGAACATCTACTGTCAGAACTTAAAGAAATCTATGCTCCAAATTTTGATACAACTCGATTAAAAAATGAACTGAAGGTGATTTATTCCCTTGATGAATACAAAAACAAATCAGTAAGAGACATTACTTGTTACATAAAATTGAATAAATTGGACATTGTCTTTAGTGAGGTGTACAAATTAGTAGACCTCATATTAAGCTTTCCATCAACAACTGCAACTGCCGAAAGAAGTTTTTCTGCATTAAAAAGAATCAAGATATATCTTAGAGCCACACAAGGACACACACATTCGAAAAACTTGGCTGTTTTGTCAATAGAGAAAAACATTCTTTGTAAATATGAAAAAGTACTCGGAAGAAACATTTTATGAAAACGTAACACTCAAGTTCACACAAAAGGAAAGAAGAATGGAGTTCATATACAAATAACGTATTCAGAAGAAGAATGCAGTTCATGTACAAATAAGTGTTCAAATACTAATCTTCATAATTATTTGGTATCATGTTAGCAATGGCATGTACCTAAAATTTAGAGTAAAGTTACTTCTATTACTTAACAATTAAAAATTAAACTTCGCAATTTAAAAAAAACAGTACTGGGAGGTGGGGCGACGGGTGATATAGCCCAAGTCTCGGACCCAGGTAAGCCACTGCACTCAGAGTGACTTGTGGGATTCGTTAAACCGCGGAACATGCAAAAGGGAAAACACACATATACATACATTATCAGTATCTTAAGTGAAGGCTGATTGGTGGCTGAGTGATCAGAACCGAGGGTTTCGGGTTAATTATCCGAGGCGGCCAAGGACAAAGTCACGGTGATAGCAAGAAACATATTTTGACATTTGCGCCCCTAGCGAGAAAACTGTACATTATTTTTGGCCGAAAATTCACCCAAAATGTTTTTTCAGTTAATAATATCTGACCAAAAAAAAGATTTTGAATCGGGTATATTAGACATGCAGATATTACTGCAAATAAGCTGAAACGAAATTCTGCTTTCTAGTGGCAATCTTGTGCGTTAAGAAAATTTTGAAATTATATACAAAACGAATCTCACGATAATCGTTCTCCGGCAAAGAAAAAGGTTTTTATGTATCTGACTATTCAAAACAGAGATCTGAAAAATAAAATATGCACCTATGCTCCTTGGTGGAAAAACTACGCATTTTTAAGCAGAAGCTTTCGGAAAAGGTTTTTGTTGGTGAGCGGTGTGACCAAAAAAAAAAAAAAAAAAGTTTCAAAAGCGCAAATACTTCAGAAACAGAAATGCATGCTTACGCTGGGTTCTTAACCAAAAATTACAAATTATATGCAGAATTTTTCCTACTATGAGCTCTATCTGCTGCAAAAAGACTTTTCTAAATCAGACTTTCGAAAGCAGAGAAGTCGGGGAAAGCGCAATTTGAATTTACACCTCCTAGCGAAAAAACTGGACTCTATTTGAAAAATAAAATGCACCCAAGTCTTCGTTATAAATGGTATCGAAGGGAAGATTTTTTTCGATTGAATATTTAAAAGCAATGGCATGGAAAAAAACGAAGTTTAAATTTTATAGCATCTGCTTTTGGGCCCTCTAGGCCGCCCCGTGGCGCAGTGCTGTATGCGCTGACTTCTGACCATTCGTCTGAGATGGATTCGGGTTAGAATCCTGTGATGCATAGATTTTTATTTTTTTTATTTTTGTATTACGGCAATGACTGTCTCCTTTCCCTGGAGCCAGTAATCCTAAATTAGGGAATGAGAACAGTTTAAAGCCCTTCGAGTTGCTTACGTTCTTCGTTACCCCCTTCCCCTCCAAAGAAAGTCCTTTATCCACAAAATTATGCATCGGGAACCCCGGAGAGCAACGGTCATCTTTCTCACATTTCAAGCTTTCCGACGCAAAAATTATTTCTCATATCGGTCTAATAGTTGCAGACATATGGCTCCAACAGGAGGATAAATTGACACCATAAGCACTCACTTTGTTTACAAAAGCCATGCTGAGATGAATATAATCGATCAGCCGATGTTTTCGATTAAATCTGTTAATGTTCAATCAATGAATCATTTTCTTCACTAAAGAGCAAATGCTTTATCATTTCGTCAAAACTTTTCTGAAAGATGATTAGGATAACTTTTAATTAATTATTCGGTACCCTCATTTTAAGCGCAATATTGATTAGTCAAAAAAATATTTAAAAAATATGTGATCTCTTAATATATATATATATATATATCAAATACGTGGAGATAATGTAAATGGACGATGTCATCACTCTTTCCACGTTATTTTTTAAACAACGCATTAGTGATCTCTGTTAACAAATATTTGGGGAAAATAAGGTTCTGGAACTTCTATTCAATGTTGACAATACGTAATCCTGTTTTCCCTCAGCTTCATACGTATACTGAATTTTCGACTCCCAATTTGGAAAATTGCATCTTGGACTTCATGCCAGTTTTTCTAGTAAATGCCTTTTGAATTCGTTCAGAAGACATGGGCACTTTTTGAAATTTCCTTGATATCAATTTTGAGGTCAGAGGCAATCTTTTTACATCATATTCCGATGTTCCAATGATTAATTGCGCAAGACATTTTAGAAGTAAAATTGCTTACATCATACAGACCAACTTTATCTCCCCTTTTTCCGTGGAGGGGACGGGCGGGGATCCTAGCGATTCAAATTAAAAAAAAGAATTCCGATGTGATTCGGACTTCTTTATGAATATTCAAATTGATGTAGAAGACGGAATTGAATCGCTTGGTGTTATACTTCTAGGAAGGCGTAATAAAGAAAGATTTAATATTAAAACACAGGAGGTGATTGTTGTAGGAAGATGGGAATGTAAAAGGAAAATAAGTAGCAGAGAGTTGCTTGGATTGAAAAACTCAAAGACACGTTTCAGTGTTGTATGGTAGAATGTGGCTGACAAAGAGACGGCAAAGTAGTTGCTCCGATAGATTAACTTGGGTCTTGACCAAAGACTCAAGTTAACCCATCGGAGAAACTACTTTTCCGTATACTGAATGGGAAACATTTTTGTATACTGAATAGGAAACATGTTTTAAATATGAGGATGTTGCGGAGGATGTGCGGTATGTCCATAAAGGATATAATTTTGAATAATAGGATGCGTGTAAGTCCTACAGTGAGATGGAGGCCGTGTTTAAGAACAGAACTGAGTAAACAGGGTAAAAAGGCCTACAATGATTTCCTCTTCTAGCTACACATCTAATAATGCTGCGGAAGACTGAAACACAAATTTAAGTCATTTCTGGGAAACACAAACTTAAATCTTTTCTGTAAAAAAGCTTATTTTTTTCAGCTGAGATTCCCGCAATAGTACTTTTATCATAAGATTCTCACAAGAAATAATTTCTCATTTTATGTTCTAAGAAATATTGAGTTCGCTTAATGCATTTTGCGTCGGTTGTCAAAGAAAGTGCAAATGCTTTCTTTAACAACCAATGCAAAATGTTAACGTCACTTTACTGCGAGACTAGCAAGCAGCAGCGCCACTGAAGATAGTGAAACTCCTCTAAATGCGTGGCGTCAGTGAATAAACAAATATCACGCTATTTCCACGTTTATCAGCACATAGCAGCCGAAAAATTGTTATCCAGCCACTGCTGACATCGTACCCCAGATCTTTCGATATCTAGCCGAGTGCGTTCGCCTTACGCTACAATGGCTAACAATCAACGGCGCTATGTGTGTTTATCTGTTAGCTGGCGCACATAGTGCCGTTGATTGTTGGCCATTGTAGCGTAAGGCGAACACACTCGGCTAGATATCGAGACTTCTGGGGTACGATATCAGCAGTGATTGGATAACAATTTTTCGGTTGCTATGTGTTGATAAACGCGGAAGGAGCGATGTCTTTGTTTAGCCACTGAAAATACTCCAACAGCTAACTAACTGTGCACTAGATTTTCATCGGTAGAAGCAGATGAGCAATGCAGATTTTCCAAAGAAAAGAAGTAACTCGTGCGTGTGTGCAAGGGGAAACAAATTCTACCATTTTTAAAAGCATTTAAACGATACTCGAATTTTTATCTTTATTCTGTGGTCAAATATTTGGGGAATAGTATTTATACTACGCCCTTTCAACTTCATATCGTTAGAACGTGAATTACTGGCGTTGTTAGTCTTCTTCTTTTCTGTTGTACGTGCTAATCAGTAAGTTGTTTTTGTGCTCTTCGTATTTCGTGTAATAAGAATGAGATACCTTTTGCACGGAAAATATCATCTATACTACTCGCTATTACATGGCTGAGGCTGACTCTCACCAAGTAAAACTTACAGTTGAGCATAGCACAATTTTTATCCGGTTAGTTTAAAGTGTTGCATAATATTTAAGCTGTTTCTTCAGTCTAATTTATAGTATTTATATTTTGAGAACACTAAAGCATTTTGGTAAATGAGAAAGCATCGAAAACAAATTTTCCACACTGAAGATTCCCATGCTCTAACAAATTATTTATTTTCCTTCCAAGAAAATGAAAATTTGGGTGTTTTTCCCTATAATGATGGCAAAGGGGAATCTAATATAAAGCATAAAATTTTTAAATAGTCATTACGGCACCCTTAAAGGGTAATTTTAATTGAATTTTGTGATGGGAATGATTTTCTTGCAGGTCGGAGAGCCAAACTAAATTAATATTGATTCATCTTCATGTTTTTCTCTCAGATGTTTTCGGGAGAAATTTCTTTGGTGATGGTGGCGATACAGAAAAAGGCATCCGCCAATTATTCTGCGAATCAAAATTAAAAAACAATCATTAATGACTGCCCAAGCTTTCGCACGTCTTGATGGGTTTTTAATGTTTCTGCTAAACCGCAGCAAAATTTTCGTTTCCTTGGCCTGATGAAGAGCTTTGCTTTTAACGCTCTAAATGTTGCTAGAAATTGCATAAAGTAGTTGTTTTCCGAAAGAAAGGGGAAGTGTTTTAATTGAAAAAAACTCCATGAATGTGCGTGCAACGGACATTTGCGAGTTATACGTCATCAGCCAGACACGAACACATTTTGGAAAGTCTGAAGTCTATGGAAGAGGGACTCTCAATTTAGTGCGACACATCAGAACGTTCAACTGGCTCATAATTTACGGGTATTACTATCAAACTCCCAAGCAGATAAATACATTCACATGCATATGCGACAGATGAAATAACTAAGTAAGTCACATAGTGTTATGCCCAAGTACGACTCAAATGGATTCTTGGTACTTGGTGGCAATCTTTGTGAAACAATTTCATTAACAACTCCTGAAGTTCTGATTTAGGAGCTCTATTCTTCCGGTCTCAACGTAATTGTACTAACAATAACTCTGAAGTATCTCATTTTACGCCTGTGTTATCCTTCATTGTGAGGACGACTCATTTTGCATGTGCCCTCAACAATGAAATCAGTATCTGTAAGTTTAAAACATCCTGAAGAAAAAAAAATCGTATTTTCAAGAGATATAAAATTAAAGACAACATGAGGGCAAAATCATTATTATAAAAATACCAAATATTTTCCAGTTGCATGCGTTTCATTCACGATATTAGCAATCATATAAATCAGACCGCCAATAGCGGTATAACTATACCATCGGGATCAGAGGAAATGCTATCCCACACTCACCAACCCGCTTGGCCAGCGTGGTGAGTTATGGCCAAACCCCTCCAAAATGACTCCACAACTTAAATCTTGGCCCTCAGTCTCCGGCAGCTGGAATGTACCTGGCCAAGGCAGCGGCCAGTGCGACATGAAGGCAGAGGGTGCTAAGAATCCCCGGAGGACCGGACTAGGCTGCCATCTGATGCTGACCTTGGCAACGTACAATGGACGCTCCCTATCTTCTGATTCAAGGCTTCTTGAATTGGAAGAGGAACTACAAAGGATCAAGTGGGACATTGTGGGGCTAAGTGAGGTAAGGAGAAAAGGAGAAGATCTCATCGAACTGAAAAGTGGACATCTCTTCTACTATCGTGGGACAGATACTGGCAGAACTAGTGGTGTTGGATTTATAATAAACAAGAAACTGAAGGATAAAGTGGTAGAAGTTGAAAGTTCCTCTGACAGAGCTGCACGACTCGTTATCCAACTATCGAGAAGATACCAGGCTCAGATTATTCAAACTTATGCACCCACCACAAGTCATCCTGAAGAAGAAATTGAAGAATTTTATGAGGAAATTTGTCATCTAAATAATAAAGGTAAGCAGCACTTGAAAATAATTATGGGAGATTTCAATGCAAAAATAGGGCAACGGCAACAGAATGAAACTTCAGTAGGTAAATTCGGTCACGGCAACAGAAACCAGCGTGGAAATACTCTCGTTGAGTTTGCAGAGGCAGAAGGGTTTTTCATCTTGAACTCCTTCTTCAAGAAAAAGCCACACAGGAAATGGACATGGAGACATCCAAATGGGATGACAAGTGAAATTGATTTTATTATGTGTAACAAAAAATTCGTCATAGAAGACTGCAGTGTGCTAAACAAGTTCAACACAGGTAGTGACCATAGATTGGTGAGATGTAAGATGCACCTCAACACTAAACTTGAACGTGGCAAGCTCATAAGACAAACAAAATCTATTAACATAACCAACCTTAAAAAACACCATAATACCTTCAAGTTGGAACTGAAGAACAGGTTCTCTGCTTTAGAAGGCCTAACATTGGAAGAAGTGGACATCTCTGAAGTTAACAGAAAAGTAACCAAAGCTCTTATGGAAACAGCAACAAAATTAGCTGGGTCTAAGAACAAGTTGCATGTAAATAAATTATCAGGAAAAACGAAAATGTTGATGCAAAAAAGAAGAGAGATGAGGACAACTAAAGAAGATGTGACTTCCAAAGTGGAATATATAGAGCTATGCAAGACAGTACGAAAAAGTATCACTGAAGACGTAAGAAAATTCAACTGTGAACTAGTGAGGAAAGCAATTGAAAACAGCCAAAGCCTAAAGATAGCAAAGGGATATCTCAGTAAGGGAAGAAAACAGATTATGGCACTGAGAAAAGAAGATGGTTCTGTAACAAGAAATAGAGGCGAAATTTTGACAAGAGTGAAAGATTTCTACTCCAAATTATATGAAAGGGATGATACATGCACTCCAGACATCATGAAAGATACCAGTACCAGAGTTCCTCCAATCCTTCCAGCAGAAGTTGCACATGCAATCAAGAACATGAAGCGGGGAAAAGCTCCAGGAGAAGATGGAATTACTGTAGACATCATACAAGAAGCAAGTGGAGAAATCGAAACAGTACTCGCCCAAATTTTCACTCGATGCCTTAATGAAGGAAAGATTCCTGAAGATTGGAACACCGCTACAATGATCCTGCTACATAAGAAAGGTGACATTGAGGATCTCGGAAACTACAGACCTATCAGCCTCCTATCAGTAGTTTATAAAATCTTCACTAAAGTTCTTTCACACCGCTTGAAGGTAACACTGGACATGGCTCAACCGAGAGAACAAGCTGGATTCAGGAGTGGCTACAGCACAATAGATCATATCCATGTGCTGAGAGAACTAATTGAAAGAGCAAAAGAATATGAACTTCCATTGTGCATGGCTTTTATCGATTATGAAAAAGCCTTTGATTCGGTGAAACCATCAGCAGTTACAATGGCTCTGAAAACCTGCGGTATTGAAGATGCATACATTAATATTATTTATAACATCTATGAAAATGCAAGTGCAAAGATTAGGCTGTTTGAAAATACAACACACATAAAAATTGGAAAGGGAGTGAGACAAGGTGACACCATATCTCCGAAGCTCTTTAATGCCACATTGGAGGGTGTTTTTCAGTCGCTGAGCTGGGAAAACAAGGGGATAAAGATTAATGGAGATTATCTAACCCACCTTCGTTTTGCTGATGACGTAGTCATTTTTGCAACTAGCCCATCAGAGCTGCAGAGTATGATCCAGGAACTTGCTGACAAGAGTAAAGAAGTGGGATTAAAAATGAACTTTCAGAAGACAAAAGTGATGTTCAATGCTTTTACAAGAAATGAAGATTTATCGATTGATGGAGAAAAGCTGGAGATAACAGACACGTACGTTTATCTTGGACAGCAGATATCAAGTGAGGGTCACATTGATGAAGAAATTAATCGGCGTACAAAACTTGCCTGGAGAGCTTTTGGAAGAAACAGCATAATTTTCAAGAGCAATATGCCATTATGTCTTAAAAGAAAAGTGTTTGATCAATGCATCCTTCCAGTGCTTACGTATGGTGCAGAGACGTGGACCTTAACTAAAAGAGACATACAAAGGCTGCAGACAACTCAAAGAAGCATGGAGAGGTGCATACTTGGTGTAACCAGGAGAGATAAGAAGAGGAACTCGTGGATCCGAAAAATGACGAGAGTGGAAGACATCATGATCAGAGTTAAATCCCTGAAATGGCAATGGGCTGGACATACTGCCAGAAGAACAGACCATCGATGGACAGCCGAAATTTTAGATTGGATTCCAAGGGACAGGAAAAGACCCAGAAGAAGACCACATGGGAGATGGGTGGATGAAATTCGAAAGTATGCAGGGGTGACATGGAGGAGACTGGCACAAGACAGACCGTTGTGGAGGAAACTTGGGGAGACCTTCGTCCAGCAGTGGATTGATAATGGTTGACAATGATGATGATGATGATAAATCATGGAACACATATTACAAAAGGCAAAAAGATTCAAATTCACGATGCTTTCGGCCCAGGCAGTTAAAAGAGTAGTGAGCAGAATTTCAAAAGTTTCAGAAGCTCATCTCCTAGATGCCAAAGGATTTAATATATGTGGTCGATGATTTGACAGATATAAAGAACGCAACGGTTTCTTCCTTTGGACTACTTCTTCGGGAAGCGCAGAAGGGTACTATCTCGTCTTAGTCCGTCATCTGTCAGATCTCAGCTTCAGGAGAAGAACTAAATCTATCGGAATTTCTTCCCATGTCTTTCATCCTTCATATTTGATTCTGGGTTAACAAGACAGTGTTGCAGTATTCTACCTCGATTAAAATGCAGCTCGCGTTGATCAAATATGAAAATTGCTCCATAGAGTGTTCGTAAGATTTGTATATTCACTTTGCGTTTCTTTACGTGAAACGGAAGAGACTAAAAGAGAAGAAATACAATGTATGTCAGACTTCAAGGGAAAAGTGCTACAAATAAGAACAAATCAGCGTTAAGATATTCAATATTTTTCTGTAAGAAAATGCAAATTTACACCCAGAGATATTCTAGGAGTGGCTTTGAGGAGAAATAGAATTGAAAAAGAACTCCTGTGGTTTGATAACGACATAGCAAAGAACAAAGTAAAAAAAGCTAAAAAGATGTGGACTGTGGTACAAAAACCACAGGAGTAGTAAAAAGCTGCCAGAAAAGCAGCTATAGCAATGAAAAGGCGCAGTATGTTATTGGATTTTTGAAGCATTCGAATTTCAATAGTATTAGCCGCCCCGGTGACGCAGTGGTCTAAGCGATGGCCTCTGATCATTCGTCCGAAAGGGGTCCGGGTTCGAATCCCGGTGAAGCATGGATGTTGTGTTTGTCTTACGGAACTAACTCTCTCCATTTCCTGGAGCCAGTGACCCTAAATTAGGGACGGGCGACTGCTTGTAGCCCATTGAGTTGCTCACGGTTGTCTTTAAACCACCATTCAAAAACAAAAAAAAAAAAAAAAAAAAAAAACGAAAACGAGCTTGGTGTGGTCGTGAGAAATGACAAAGACGCAAGTTTTAAATGGTGATAATTTTTTGAAAGATCTCTGTGTAAAGAAAACCAAAGATTAATCAAACCGCCAAATGCTGAAGTCACCCGGATTCAATTTCAATCTTTTACTCATTTCTTTCCTTCTTACGAGGATCACTCGCAAAGTTTTAAGACATAGAACGAAGAGTTATTCAAATTTTATTTCAGCCATTTTATTTTGTTCTTACTACTCCCACAGACACTATACATTGTCTTAAACTCCAAGACTATTGTCGGAAGCACTGACACTACTCAGTTTGGATACTGGTTTCAGCTGTTCATCATACGCTGAAGTAGTTCCTCTGGGCTAATGAATTGGTGTCCTGTAAATCGATCATTCACAATATGGAACCGAAAGAAGTAATATGATACCGGTTCTGGACACTAGGTTGGATGAGTAGGAATTTAGACCTGTGTGTGTTCTCCAGAAAAGTAATGATGAGATTGGCCTTCTGGGAGAGACGTTGGGTGGTATAACAAGATTATCCATAAACTAGTTTTTCGCCCATCTTGTTTCAATTTTTTAATGCTTTTAGAAAACAAACGGTATTGTACCACTGGGTAGTTATTGAACGTTGATTGTCCACTAGAACTGTTGCCACGTGACCACTAATTTTTAAGAATGTTACAACAATTTCGTTTGTGCTCTTCTTCGACTCTTCACCTTTGCTGGTGGATTTTTATCCAGAAAGACCCTAATCAGCAACTGGGTGTTTTTAGGTAAGACTTGTGGATCCACATCCTCCGTAACAATGTCAGAAACGAGACGAGAGTCACCATTTTCGAAACATGGAAGCATTTTGTGGCACCATTCCACTCATGTCTGCTTTTGAGCTTCATTCAAATTGTCAAGTACCCATCGAGATAAAAAGTATTTCACTCGAAGGTGACTGGGAACTATGGCTATCACACTCGCCAAATTGATATTCAGAAAATCCTGGATGACAGTGGTCAAAGCGATGGCTTATGACCATTCATCCGAGATGGGTCAGGGTTCGAATCCGTGTGATGCGTGGATGATGTGCTTGTCTTTCTGTGCTAGCTCTCTCCCTTCCCTGGAACCAGTGGCCCTAAATTAGGAACGAGCGACTGCTTATAACCCATCGAGTTGCTCACGTTTGTCTTTAAATCCCCAAACAAAATGAAAATCCTCAATGTCCTTGTAAGACAGTCGCCGGTTTTCTTTGATCATTGTCTCTACTGTTGCAATGTTTTTCTCAGTCCTTGCCGTCGATGTTTCTCCGCTTTGTTTTTTGCCTTTCACTGATGGTTGGCATCACTCAATTCAGGAAATCAGCGAAACACTGTTGCACGTGAAACAGCAAGGTCACGTGCAACAGTGTTTTGAAACAGCAAGGTCACCGAACGCGTCTGTCTTCAGCAACTGGCATTCGTTTTAATCGATTTTCAAATCACACAGAATCATTGCTCTGAAATGCTCTCTTTCCAGCTCCATGGTCTCTAACGTAGCGAAGCATGTCTTAGAATATTGCCACTCTCAATATTGGCAGTAGAGGAATGAGAGCACCCCTTATCAGCTCCCGGTTTGCGCACAATGTACGACGGGTTTGTCCCGCGCAATATTCTTTTCCAGGTGGTCTACCTCCATTTCAACTTATCTTACCACATGATACATGAGATTTATCTAGTGACCTATATGTTATAAGACAAGAATTAAAAGATGTCCAATAAAAGCATGAAGAATAATAAGACTTCTGGGAAGGACAATATACCAGGGAAAGCATCGAAAACTTTGTGGCATTGGGAGAAGAGGGTATTGAGATCTTTTGCGATTTACGAAACATGACTTTGAGCAAGAAGCCACAACAGATGAATGGACGATAGGCATACTGATACTTGTTTATAAAGGAAAAGAGCATTACCGTATGGCATTTAGAAAAGATATAAATTTATCAGAAGAACAGTTTGGATTTGTGATGGGAAGAAGTGCAGCAAATGACATTTTTGTTTTAAGAAAAACTCATAGAGCAGTACAGATAAGGAAAGACACCCTTACACATGTCATTTATAAATATCGGGATAGCATGCAAAAAATTTGGAATAGCCGAGAGGGATTTTTTTAGTTCGAAGGTTTAACGACCACCGTGAGCAACTTAATGGACTATAAGCAGTCGCCCGTCCCTAATTTAGGGTCACTAGTTCCAGGAAAGGGAGAGAGTCAGTGCCGTAAGGCAAACACAACATCCACGCCTCACCGGGCCGATTCGAACCCGGACCCCTTTCGGTTGAATGATCATAGGCCATCGCTTAGACCACTGCGCCACCGGGGCGGCTAAGTGAGAGTTGGAGTATTTATAGTACCAGTATTAACCCATTCTCACTATTCAAGATGTAGCAACAGCAGAAGTAAGTGAAATAGCTATACTGACCATCTTTTTCACAGATGATGTGGTGCTGTGTGCGACGAGTAACGGAGAAGCAGAAAAAGAGATCGAAAATAATAGAAGACCATTAGACGAAGGAGGGTCAAAGGTAAGAAGAACTGAAACAATAAACGTGTGCTGCAATGAAGAAGGACGAAGTCAAATTTTGGATGTTACTCCTGCATTTCACGAAGGGGTAAACTGTACAATGAACTGATTGATATACTTTATATCGATGTTATAGAATACGTGAGGCAGCAAATCTGAAGAGTCTGGATTTTAATACTGTAATAATACCAGCAATGCTACATTGTCCTGGGTCGCGGTTAATGACAAAAAGTTTGGAGATGGATGTTTTATCAGAAAGAGCAGCATTAGAAATGAGAGGATGAGGTTTAGCAGCATGAGAGGATGAGCAGCATCCGAAATGAGATGATGAGGGTTAGCAGCATGAGAGGATGAGGAGCATTCGAAATGAGAGTATGAGGGTTAGCAGCATGAGAGGATGAGCAGCATTAGAAATGAGAGCGTGAGGGTTGGCAGCATGAGAGGATGAGCAGCTTTAGAAATTTAATAGCATGAGAGGATGAGGGTTAGCAGCATGAGACAATGAGCAGCATTAGAAATGAGAGGATGAGGGTTAGCAGCGTGAGAGGATGAGCAGCATGAGAGGGTGAGCAGCTTTAGAAATGAGAGGATGAGGGTTAGCAGCATGAGAGGATGAGCAGCATTAGAAATGAGAGGATGAGGGTTGGCAGCATGAGAAGATGAGCTGCTTTAGAAATGAGAGGATGTGGGCGACTCGCAGATTTCAGCATGTTCATATTAAAGTAAAATAATTCAGGAAGATCTGTATTTTTCCTGCTGATCTGTACAATCAGAAGAAAACAACTTCCGTTTTTTGTACGATATTCAAACGAGACACTATTTAAAACCACTAACTTAAGAAACGATAGGACTTTTGAGCTCGCTATGAGCTCGTCTTCAGATGTGTGACTACAAATTAATGGAAGAGTTATTTAGATATCAAGTTCTCGGTCACATGATTGAAAGATGCTCGACAAGTATGCATGCAAACAGTCAATGAAAAACTGCATATGTTCTAGTGTAAGTTATAACGTGAGTTCGAATGGTCACTCAGGAAAGCTGGTATCCACGAATTTGGGATACAACAAGGAGTTTCTTCATTACAACAAGACAGTCTGTATTCACGGATAAATAAACTTTTCCAAAAGTGTAGTGAATTTTGTATTCGCAGTGGTAAGGACACAGGACACTTCCCAAAGTGGTACATGAGTTCCTTTCGAAGTCAGTCTGAAAAGTGCCGTTGTATGCGCACAAATTTTAACATTATATTTTTGTTTTTTAATCCTGGTTTCCAATGTGCGTAATGTCGATCCGATGCTGACTTTGTCTTCTGGGGACGAATATTTTAACACCTGTTCCATTAATTGATATTGAAACACCTGATCCATTAATTTGTAGACACACATCTAAAGATGAGCTTGTAGCGAACTCGAAAGGTCTTATGGCTCTGAACTACGACATTATTATGTCTTTTAGTTGTAAATTAAAGATTTTAGTAAATCAGTGATTTTAAATAGTGTCTCATTTGAACATCGTGCAAAAACGGAAGTTGTTTTGTTCAGATTGTAAGAGAATTCCGATGAACATCAAAATTCATGACTGCACTGGTATGATCATGGTTTGGGAATGCACGAGGAAGACGTCGGACGCAAAGTTATGGACATAGAGCTTACTGGAAAGAGAACAAGTGGAAGAAATAAGCTGAGATTGAAAGACTGTATAGACACCGACATAAAAGGAGGAGTAACTGAATATTTCGGTCTAAGGGTAGCGATATGACGACAATGACTGCTTCCTTTTTGCCTTTTGTCATAGCTCTATGTCTGGACGACTGGCAGAGAGGGTTACGTCTGTTATAGTCCTACGATTCCAATGTAATTAATTTGTATGGCTTATTATCTAGTACCTCAGTGGGTTGTGATATTTATAGTATTTTACTTCTTACACTGATAGTTCTGTATCGTGCGCTAATTGTTGATGAATTATCTTAGTAAAATTATTATGTAGCTAATCAGCGTTTGCTAGCGTGGTGCGTCCCCCGTTGATGTGTTTAATGGTCTTACTGCGCATTCCACATCTACATTTCTCATTTTGTGGGTCCTCCTTCAAAATGTATTCAATATAACTTTTCGTTGTAATCACTTTGTATTAAACAGCCATCATAAACCCAATAATATCTCCATATATTTTCCTCGCTTCAGCCACTGGTTTGAGACTTTCTTTTCAACTTGTGGCCTGTCTAACTGGTTTGGATGAGCTCCATGAAGTTTCTTTAGCTTCCATTTTTGCATCTGGTGTTCCATAGACGGCTGCTCTGTTTCTTCTTCTTCTTACTATTATTATTAATATAATTCCACATCTTCCTGAGGTTTTTCTCTTCCGGAACGGGTACGACGTACCAAGTGTGTGAAGTGGTATTCCTTTTATCTCAATTGTGCAGGAATTTCTTTACTATCGCACAAATGTTCAGGATAGTTGCCTTCTGTAGTTCCGTGTAGGTGTTAGGTTGAAGGTCTAGTTTTTGTATAGAGTTGTGAATGGTCTTAGGTACAACTCCTGTGGCTGATATTACTATGGGGACGGTGGGGACGTTCTCCATATGCCACATTTTCTTGACTTCGTATCGTAGGTCGTTATAATTTGACAGCTTCTCTCCTAGCGTCTTTTGGATGTTGCACGTGTTGGGCACGACTATGTCAATGAGGTATGTTGGCTTCTTCTCCTTGTCGACCAGGACGATGTCGGGCCGATTGGGCGGGGGGGTGTCTTAACTGTTCAGATCAATCTGTCCTAGTACATCTCGTGGGTGTTGTTCTCTAAAAGCGTTGTTGACTCATACTTGTAGTAGGGGACAGGCTCAGTTGTAATGAGATGGTGCTTTCTTGCCAATTCTGATAGAGGATCTTGTAGACTTGATTGTGCGTGTTCGTGTACTCTGTTTATGTAAGGACTCTGCACTCTGCTGTGCTATGTTGGATGGTCTCTGGCGCTTGATGGCATTGTGTACATGTGTCGCTTTCCACTGACGTGTGTTATTATTATTATTATTATTACTCCATCAAGAGGAGAAATTGGAAATTAATTTTGTCCCCGATATTTCCTTCTTCACTGATTTGATTTTTCAGCTTTGTTTGTTAAATGTAATATCCACGTTTATAACTCTTTGTCATTTTTCTGATGTCTTCTACTTCTCAGATTTTTATAGAATTATAATTACATACACACATAATTTTTAACTTCCGACTTAGGTGGAAACACCAGTATCTATTTCTGTCATTCTTATAGGGTTTTGTTTTTTCAAAATCATATTTCAGTTAGCTTATTCTTTATTAGCATTACTTTTGTCTCATTTGCTTTTTAAATATTGTTTTGTTGTCGATTGCTAAAAATATCGACAGCGGAATATTTCTTTTGCATTTGAAAACATGTCATTTCCATTTCCTGTAGTCCAGAAATAGGTACTTTGTTTTCCTTCATCTAGGTTTGCATAAATCGCTTTTCAATAAAAATATAAATAAACAAAAAGCCCAGAATAAGTTTCAACACTTCCGTTTGAGTCAAGAAACTGAATTTCTTTCTCTCAGGATAGAAGGAAATGAACACCTTTCTTCTACAGATGGTATTACTCTGAGCCATAAATGTCTCTTATTTCTTCATCGTTTCTTCAGACTTTGAAGAATATAAAAGCCCTTCAGTCTCGTAGATTAAGAATTATGTTTTCGTTTTGCGTACTATATAGTTTTCTATAACTTTAAACGCTTGCTATGGCTGATTGTTAAACGATTTCACTTTTTATTTTTCTTTGCTGGAATAGATATTTAGTTTTGAGTATGTGTCACAAAGGGTATGTTCAACTTATTTTACTTTCACCTGGTGTGCTTTCGTCTTTTTATTGGGCCCCACCGTAAATCGTTTCCGTGTCTTTGTCTCATTTTGGCTGAATTGTTAATGTTTTTCTATCATGGTCTAACCTAACAAACGATCTTTCGAAATCATATCGAAAAAAAGAAGTATTTATCAAACTGAATTTGAATCTAGCCTGTATTTCAAATATCCCAAATGTGCTTCACCGTAGATAATCCTTAATATGAAATTTCGGTACATTTTATTTTGTTTATGGTTTGCATACGAGCTTTGATGTGAGCCCAATTAAAGTGTTTACCTGAAACATCATCTTCGACCGCATCATCTTAGCTTAGAAATGATTAAGGGTAAAGGTGCCTTGAAAACGTGTAAAAAAGACATTATATGAAATAAGACAAACAAAACACATCACGTGCTTGCAGATTTCTCCCACGTCTCTGGCGTCGAAACAAACCCGGTAACAATTTGGACTAATGGAATGTAATGGTTGTTTTAAGCAAACACAATGTCAGTCGTGATAAATTTGCCAAGTGGTAATGGAAGATAACGGTTGATTCTGCTGTGGTGAGATTCTTGCACGGTCTTAAAATTTGAAGTTAGGAAACGAGTCGAAATAATGTATGAAGACATGAAATCTTAGAGCCAGAATTCAAATTTCAGGTCAAGGAGTACCGTGAATTGCTCATGGGTACGACATATTCCGTTTCTTTAGTATTTGTTTGAATTTGATGCAACTCAACTCCTGTACAGTATCATGTTCTTTCCTAAACTTTTCAAAGTTCATCTATGAACTGTATTTAAACTTTTTAAAGTTCATCTATGAACTTTATTTAAACTTTTCAAATTTTATCTATGACCTTTCCGCCCCGGCGGCACAGTGGTGTAAGCGATGGCTTCTGATCATTCGTCCGAGATGGGTCCGGGTTTGAATCCCGATGAGGCATGGATGTTGTGTTTGTCTTACGCTACTGGCTCTCTCTCTTCCTTGGAGTCAGTCGCCCTGAACTACGGACGGTCGACTGATTATAGCCCATTGATTTGCTCACGGTGATTGTTCAACCTCCAATCAATAAAAAAAAGTTTCCTTAAAACAACCACTGCGCTACAATATATCCCATCTTATTACTTGATTTACCTCTCTCCCAGAGACAATGATGAGATCATGCAGTCTTATGCTGTGTTTTGTTTCTCATGAGAACTTATTTTGTGCGTTACATTATATTTCCAGTAATTTCATTCCCAACATCATCGATGAGTAATGTCTTGACACCTTTTCATGATTCTTATCTAATTCCAAACTTTCAGTTGCTATCAGCATCTCCAAAGTATCGCACATACCGTGCTGTTCCTCCACGTTCATAATGATCATTTTGGATTCATCAATCTGAGAAACCATCTCGAAATATGCGGTGTTTCGAAAATGAGCACTTTTTTACCTAATTCCGTGATTTGTATGTACGACGTTGTTTTACGTGGATTGCAAGAGAGCGTGTGCTGTTTCGTTAATGACGTAAATGAAGTCAATTACGTTAATTAATTCAGAACAAGCTCTCACATTTTAGACACTAAAATATTTGTGCGATGCAAAATCGATAATGCAATTTAATGATGTTAAATTTAGCTCCTGTTCTTTTTTTTTTTATGTAACACTTGCTAAGTCCTCCAAATTCTTATCCATTTTATTTCTAATAATATAAAATTTCGAATGTGCCTCCTGTATTTTAAAGCTGCTATGTGTAATGTAAAATTGTCATGATTGTTAAATTTTAAACTTCTAATTGCTTTATATTTTGAAACAGAGTCTCCAAGATTTGAAACGAAGTTTCGCACACAAATGGTAAAAAAGTGATGACGTCACACTAAGTTGCTCAGTATCTGGTGACCCACCCTTAGCGATTTCATGGACTCGTGATAAGCAACCACTAAATGTAGAAACAGAGCCAAGGTGAGTAATATTTCATGAATCGGTTTATCCAATAAAAATAAACACATCACGCTTCTCATGCTTTGATGTGTCATAGAAACCTCTATAACAAGAGAGACAGAAACAAAACATTACTTTTTTACGCTTTCCAACTGTAGGTTGAAGAAGCGTTTATGCTCCAGCTTTGTCCGTCTGTCTGTCTGTCCGCACGATAACTCGCATAAAAATGGTTCGATTTCGATGAAAGTTTAACATGTAGTAGGGGACCACCTGCGGACGAATCCTATTGAAGATGGATGAAGTGGGGTCAAAGGTCACAACATAGGAGAGGTACCCATCCCATTGCCCTTTTGCGTCATAACTTGCGTAAATATGGTTCGATTTCAATGAAATTTTAGTATGTGGTAGGGGACCTCCTGCAGATAAAACCTATTGAAAATGGACGAAATGGGGATAGAGGTCAGGACGTAGGATCGGGATCCATTCCATTGCCCTTATGCGTTATAACTTACTTTACAATGCTTCGCTTGAGACAAAACTTTTCATGTTGTTCCGGAAGTATATTTCACCGGTTCTGTTGAATATCATCGAAATAGGGTCAAAGGTCGGGTCAGAGGAGCGGGATTTATTCTATAGCCATTATCCTCATAACTTGAGTAATAACTTTAGTAATGATTTCTGGTATGTTGGAAAGCGTATAATAATCAATGCATTGCACGATTTTACTAACTTGTGTAATAATGATGTTTACGTCAGCACAGTACACAGGGTTCGATTTCTTAGCTATTCCGCCGACCCTCTAGCCAAGCAAGTGCTGATTCTTTTAATTGCAGTCATAAAATGTCCAGTGTGTATTACTTCATTTAACACATATTGAAATTCCAATTTATTATGCACAGTAATCTAATAATTATTGCACAGCCATTGTCCTCATAACTTGACTACAAATGCTTCTATTGTGATAAAAATTTAGTATGTTGTTCTGGAGGTATACGGAATCAATTCTGTTGAATATCATCGAAATTTGGTCAAAGGTCAGGGCACAGGAGCACAATTTATTCCTCATAACTTGAGTAATGATTTCTGGTAATGTTGGAAAGCGTATCATAATCAATGCGTTGCATGATTTTACTAACTTGTTGTTTTTATTGTTTGTTCTAGACTCTCTAGCCTTATAACACGTTTATTGTTACTGTTTTATACATTTATCGTTTTGTTTCAATATTGTTGTTTATTTCTTTTAATGCTGTGACGTGTGGCAATCTCTGGCCCTTTGAGGCCCTTGCTCCATAAAACACCAACCAACCAACCAACCAACCAACCAACCGGATGCTTCATAATATCACTTGTAGGAAAAAGAAGAAATGATCATCTTCCGCTTTTCCATTTTGTTCGAAAACTTGTATCTAACATATATTTTGCCTTTTGAAGTGCAGCATCCCCCTAAAAACTCATTTTGCCGCCCCGATGGCGCAGTGGTTTAAGCGATGGCCACTGATCATTCGTCCGAAAGGGGTCCGGGTTCGAATCCCGGTGAGGCATGGATGTTTGTGCTTGTCTTACGGCACTGGCTCTCTCCCTTCCCACGAACCAATGACCCTAAATTAGGGATGGGTGACTTCTTATAGCCTATTGAGTTTCTCACGGTAGTCGTTAAACCTCCATTAAAAAAAAATCCATTTAGAAAATGAAGTGTTTTTGTAGGTAGACAAGTATGGTTCTTGACTGTTTTGTTTCTGGGTTTAACCCTTTCTGTGGCAAGCTCTTTTTGCTAAATTTTTCTCAAATTTCAAAATTTTAGGGCTACACTGCAAACTTCCGGTCGATGTTCGTTTGGGCAATTTTCATCAAACGGAACTTTTCAGGGCGATCTCGTTTTGGAGCAGATCGTGCGGTGCGGAAAGGTTCCGGGAGTCCCTCTGAAAGGGTGCACCACCACCAAGAGCAACTTTAAGGGTTCTATGCAGTCGCTCATTCTATTTAGGGACAGTGACTCAAGGGAAAGATTATAGTTCCTTTAGTGCACTCCTTGATTTACCGTAGTATGGTACTCGCCACAATGTCGACTCGCACTAATCATCTAACCGTCGTACTTCTCTGATATGCCACCCCTCTGTCCTATAGTGAGCTTTTATGTCCTATGAAAGTCACTCCCTATTTCTCCTGATAAGGTAGTCGCATTTCTGACCTAGTTGATTAAGGTTCTACACTTTCTCCGTTCGGGGCAAACCCTACGTAAAATTGAATAATCGGTGTGGGGCCGCGGTTCTTTCTCACCCCGTAGCTCCAGTTCGTATGTCTGGACAATGAAATCTTAGTTCACAGCCTTGACCCAACGCATGTTAATTCCCGAAAAATAACATCCAGTCACGAGCGGGGGATTGATATACAGGGTGTCCGAATAATGACTGCGCTGAATGTACTAATTGCAGTAATGTAATAATAAAGATATTTTGAGTGGAATTACAGTAGAATTGACCAGCCCCGTGGAAGTGCTGTGTGTCTGATAACCTTCATGTCTCCCCACCCCGAGGCGCGCGCAGCTGTAATTCCGAGCGAATGGAGGCAGTCGTGTTGATTGATCACTCGTCTCCTCACAAGGCCAATGGTGTTGACAGTGTAACAGAGAGTGTTTTTGGTGTAACATGTCTTTCGCCATGACGACAAATACACGGAAGAAGTTCAAAAACAGTTCGCTAGGAATTCCGTGATGCAGACGTCCCCCCACCGTAATGCGGTTTCAATGGTAAAATTGATTGTGGTATATTGTGAGGATAATCGTTCAGAAAAAAGAATAAGTTCTGCAACGGATAATGGCCAAAAAACAAGTATAGTAGTGGCTGAATTGGAGATTGAGACAGAATTTCAGCCAGTATAGGTGATAGGGGAGCCCATAGGAGCCCTCTGAAGTTGTTGGTAAATACGTTTGTTAAACGAAAAATATGACCTTTTTTGTACAAGACGTAAAGCATTGAGGAGACAGCCTGTATTTCATCAGGGGACGTTTGTCCTTGGGTAGTGAGTAAGTCAGTGGTTTTAAAATAATGTCTTATTGAATATAGTGCGAAAAACGGAAGTTGTTTTGTCCAGATTGTACAAATCGGCATGAAAAAATACAGATTTTCCTGCAACAGGTGACATGTCTAGCGAACGTGTACGCCAGGAAAGAAACGATATCTGCTGTACATTCCTGGCAACATGTAGTCGGGCATTGTCTTGCTGGAATACAGCGCCAGGAGTGCTCTGAAGGAAGGGTATGACTTCTGCCTGTACAAATTCCCTGAGGTAGCGGTCTCTGTTGTGATTACCCTCATGTCGTAGCAGGCAAGATTGCGAATGGTACCCAATGACACCCCACAACATCACACTTAGCGTTCGGCCCGTGTGACTCTCGACAATGCATCCTGGAAGAAGGTGCTCACCACAATACCTTCTAATGCGCATGCGGCCATCATGGTAGTCCAAATTGAATCGGGACTCGTCCGAAAACACGACATGGTGCCAATCAGCACGCCATTGTCTGTATTGAAAACCTCATTCCAGCCTTAGGCGTCTATGGTTCAGGGT
Organism: Macrothele yani; assembly: GCA_039090855.1. Classification (NCBI taxonomy): domain Eukaryota; kingdom Metazoa; phylum Arthropoda; class Arachnida; order Araneae; family Macrothelidae; genus Macrothele; species Macrothele yani. The sequence goes on from CM077029.1 coordinate 21,080,682, forward strand.
CAAAGGAATCCGCCGTAAAGGGATGCATGTAACCTGTCCTCTGTGCAGCAGACGGCGTTTAGCTGTGGAGTCAGACAACGACCACACCTGTTGCAGTGCTCCCCAGCTGCTGCAAATCACATATGTTTAGACCCGGTAAGTGCTTGCTGCACCCCTAAAACCAGGCGGTTCCATGATCGTCAAGTGCCAAGAAAAAAATCCGACTATACAATGCTATTACAAAAAATGAAGAGTTATCGATTGAAGGGGGAACGTTTGACATACCCGATACCTATATTTACCTTGAACAGCAGATATCAAGGAAAGGTCACATTGATGAAGAAATGAATCGACGTGTAAAACTTGGTTGGACAGCTTTTGGAAGAAACAATACAATTTTCAAGAGCAATATGTCATTATGTCTTAAAAGGAAAATGTTTAATCAATGCATCCTGCCAGTGCTTATGTATGGAGCAGAGACGTGGACCTTAACTAAAAGAGACATAAAAAGGATCCAGACAACTCAAAGAAGCATGCAGAGATGAGAAGAGGAACTTGTGGACAAGGAAAATGACAGGAGTGGACGACATCATGACCAGAGGAAAATTATTGAAACGGCAATGGGCTGGACATATTGCCAGAAGAACGGACCACCGATAGACAACCGAAAGTTTAGACTGGATTTCGAGGGACAGGAAAAGAGCCAGAAGAAGGCCCCATGGGAAATGGATGGATGAAATTCGAAAGTATGCTGGAGTGACATGGAGGAGACTGGCCGAAGACACACAATTGTAGAAGAAATTTGGGGAGACCTTCATCCAGCAGTGGACTGATTATGGTTGATCACTCCAGCAGACAATGGGAAATTTCAGTTTTTATTATTTTCTACTGTAATACCAACGTGTTTTTACTATTTTACTGCACACACACACACACATTCAGAAGTTCAAAAGAAAATATAGCAATCAGAATCAGTGTTCTTACGAAGAACTTCATTGTACCTCCAAAGAACTGAAATGGCACAGTTTGATTTCTAGAAGAGGGCAAGCACACTCCTTCTTACCTGTGAGTATCAATGTCCATACCTCATCTGGGACCCAATCCCGATCCCGTCTCGGAGTGTAAATCCATAGAAAGTCGAATAGCTTCAAATACTGCCAAATCTTCTGAGCCGTTGTAGGGTGTGTTTCCTTTCGTGTAAAATGGAGATTCGTTTTGCAATAGTAACATCCGAATTAAAAATTGCTACTTCCCCAAATCACTTAACATCCATTTTTATGAGTCTGACGTGGAATGTAGGTGCAGACTGTGACCTTTAGATGTATTATACACTTGGAGAAGGCAGCTGGTGTCGGTCATTAAACTACTTGGTGATGATGAAGCGTAGAATAATGGGAAATTCACAATGAGCAAGAGACCTTCAGTTCCCTTGAAATGTCTTCATACTTTCGAGTCTGATATCAAATTAGGCTGCCTTTGAATGAATGTTAGGGTTCATCTTCTACTCTATATCTGCAATGTAAATTTCCTTTTGCACACGTTTTTTCGAAGGCTGTTACTTTGTATGGTTTGAAATTTTGAGTACAAATAAAAACAACCCATAGCTAATATATGCCACAGTTATTATTCCGAAAAATTTGTTAAATTTTTTAATTCAATTTAGCTGACTTGAAAGTATTCACATTTGGCGCTAAATGGCGCGGTAAGTTAGCATAGCAGTGTTTCTGCCTTGAAGCAATAAAATCTCTTATTTCTGCCTGATTTTTCTAATTATCTGAGCCAAATAGAAATCAATTAATAGGGGCAAAAGTGAGATTGGAATCTTGTTTTCTATAGATAATCTTAAATCCTACTGTGCGTTCATTTTTTGAGGAGAAAATGTATACATTAGCAGAGAACCCCTGAATTTGGCTATAGGAAGTACGCCTGCTTACTGAGCTCCAACCCCAAGTATCGTTTATGGTTAAAACGTCGGAGCGCGTATTTTGTCTTTCTAATGGGGCCCAACGAGAGACCGCTTCCATTCTGAATATGGTGAGGTGTTCAGTGATTCGCTGACGTCAACTTCTAGGACAGTCACTTCAGACGTAAACGCCACCACCAAGGGAGTGATTTTTTGCGCCATCTATCGCAGAAGATTAACCCTAACACTCATTTAAAGACATCCTTAAAGGAAGTGCACTTACAGAATTATGAGCATACTTTCACATTTTGAGAACAGGTGGGCTCTGAAGATAACCCTTTTTTTATTTATTTTTTCTGTCTTTTTAAAGTCAAAAACTCTAGACCATTCAAGTGAAAGCTGTTACAACGTTCCATAATTACCCACATGACTGGGGCAAAAATCACATATCGGTCTCAAAATCTTTATCATGCAATGCATTGATTATGATAAACTTTCCAACATACCAGAAATCATTACTCAAGTTATAAGGATAATGGCTGTGGAATAAATCTCGCTCTGTGCTCTGACCTTTGACCCCATTTCGATTATATTAAACAGAATTGGTTCAGTATACCTTCGGAACAACATACCAAAGTTTTGTCGCAATAGAAGCATTTTAGTCAAGTTATAAGGATAATGGCTGTGGAATAAATCTCGCTCATGTGCCCTGACCTTTGACCTCATTTCGATGATATTCAGCAAAACCGGTTCAGTATACTTCCGGAACAACATGATAAAATTTTGTCGCACTCGAACCTTTTTTACGCACGTTATGATGCATAAGGGCAATGGAATGGATCCCAGCCCTATGGCCTAAACCTTTGACCCCATTTCGTCCATTTTCAATAGAGTTCATCCCCAGGTGGTACCCTACCACATATTAAAGTTTCATCGAAATCGAACCATTTTTACGCGAGTTATCGTGCTGACGGCCAGACGGACAGACAGACATACAAAGCTGCAGCATATACGCTTCTTCAACCTACGGTTGGAAAGCACAAAAAGAGTGTTTGTTCAGTGTTTTTATAATCACTTCTCATAATTTCTACGAAAATTGGTGAATGCAGTAAGAGCATCCACTTCAGAATATCTGTCCGAAAAGTATAAATACATCCAAAGAAATGATCCTTATATCATAGGAAATAAGTGATCTGACATACTTTTTATTCAAATTAAATTGCTATAGACAATAGCATTCGGTTTTTAATATATGTGTAACAGTTTGTGTGAGTGTGTGTGTGTTCGTATTATAAGAAGGGTTTCTTATTCTATCGACGAATCATAAAACCCTGAAACATTTATGTTCAAAATTGATCTGCAGGTTCACTTACGGTCTTAGTAGTAAAATTAATTTCTTTTTTCTCTTGAGGAATTAAGCAACGTTTTCTGAAAAAAAAGTGAAAAGTATTGATTGTAGTACTTGAATTTTTTTATGACGTTTAAGTCAGCATATATAAAGTAGCAGTCATAGTTTTAGAATGAATAAGATTGCTGCTCTTGCTTCGTATGAAATTCTTCTAACGTGATTTCAGGTTCCAAGTTTCTCAGACATCTGGCGGAGAATCAAGGATGAAATCCGTTCTGCGAATAACATCGGTTGGAAGAGTGGATTCAGCTCTTTACACGTGTTTAGCCTCCAATATCTACGGACAAGATGACACAAACATCCAGCTCATTGTCCAAGGTAAATAATATTTCTCAGATCTCGTACGAGAGAGAATACATTAAGTACAAATTCTATATAGCATGCCTATGAGTCGTGGCCTAATAGTATTATTATCTTTCTTCTTATTTTTCGTACTTCCAGAGAGATTTAATGCAATTAGCACATTTCTGTTCTACTGTCCACGAAATAAAATTTTCAAGTCCTATATTTCACAGCTCTAAAGCATTTTGGAACTCTTTCTCTTCTCTGAAACGTGCTCCGCGACTTTAGAGGCGATGAACACCTTCAGGCTGGATAAAGGTTGTAGGGGAATCTTTGTTAAAGACCACCATGGTTACCTTATAGGGGTAGGCACGCGTTCTCGTTGACTGAGTGGACTGAAGCTCTGACTTCCGACTGTTAGTCCGAAATGGCCCTAGGTTCGAATCCTGGATGAAGCATGGTTCTGAGCCTCCCACATGCACCAATGGCCATAAATTAGGAATATAGCTCTAATAATTATTAGAGCTATATTCCTAATTTATATATATATAGCTCTAATAATTATTATTCTTATGTGGCCATTAAACCTCGGCGGAAAAATAAAGAAAGAACAGGGATATATTTGTAGTATCCCGTCTATAAGAAACAGGATGGAAGAGAGCGCCATCGGACAAACACACCCTCCAGGTATCATCCGGGTCTCAGGCCAAAACCCCTTTCGGATGAATTGCCAAGAGCCAGCGCCTCATACCACTCGCCCACCGGTAGAGCATAGTAGATCAGATCAGATCATATGTAGAGGATTTTAGGAAGGGAGTGTCTGACCCCAGGTCTTAAACAACCCTTAGAAATAGGAAGCTAGGAGATTTGGGCTAGAGTGCCCGATACGAAAGTGACACGGAAGCGAAGTAGAAAGCCGCCTTTATTTATTACCGGGGGGGGGGCAGTACCTGGGGTCCGACGGCTTAAAGTACCCATCTGACGCACGGCGGATATTTAGTGGTTCGATCGTTCTTTTGTATCTGCCTGGGATCGAAATTGAGGTCCTTTCCGTAGCAGTCACGAACGTTGCCCACTAGGCCACCCGCGGCCTAGAGCATAGTAGAGAATCACCACAGCCTCTTAGACCCCACTGAGTAACAAGACGATCAACTTGCTGAAAGCCAGCAAGTTGACCGTCTCGTTACTGAGTGGGGTCTTACATCGTCAGCAACTCACAGTCATTTTCATCTGGGCAGAGAGTGAAATAATACTGACCACCAAACGTATCATTCAGTTATTACATCATAGTCTGATTTTGAACGCATTGAACTCCAGATAAATATATATGTTTTAAATATTACCATATATATGTTTTTAAATATTACCATATATATGTTTTTAAATGTTACCACGTGCACATATTTGTATATGTTACCAGGTGCGGTAATATTTAAAACATAGATAAAGAAATCAATTAATCTATCTGTCACTTAGATTGTATTTAGTTCTTCAAGAGTAGTATAAACTTCTACACATATACAAAGGTCTTAGGGCCCTTTTCTTACATAGTTTTCGTGCTATCGTTGTAAGAAGAAAAACGTTTAAAAAAGATGGAACACTTATTCCTACCAGGGCATAAAAATCAACTCATGGGAATAAAAAAACATCATTACCATTGTATCCCTTGATTATATATGGCTGATCTGTAAGGTATAGTGAGAAGCAAGTTTATTTAGACCATCTACCTCCTAGTCATTGAGCCATTGGTCCAACACATTATGATGTACATGATCCTAATAAATTTGACATTCACTTTTTATAATACTCATCAGCCATTAGATCATGTCGCTTTCTCATTTGTCGTAATTTTATTCGTCGTTTTATCGATTGCGCTACAGTCAGGCTCCAGAAAAATATTAAACCTCGCATGTCAAGTTGCGTCTTCCATTTCAAACAGTCTGCATGGCAGTGGATTCATAAATTTGATGCCCCATTCGACTTCTTCTCACTATTGTGAATGATATGCTCAGAGAAACTGGAAAAAGTTGCCATCACATTCCCTTTACTACTTCGGGACAAATACGGGAAGGGCGGAATAGTGCATTGTCTCTCTGAAGTATACATCATGACAGGGATAAAGAGTAGCCATGACTGAACATGATCAGCAAAATGTTTCAGGTCTTCTGACATTCAGGATTGGGTTCACTCGAATCAAGGAGTCTAATGGTAGTGAATTTGAAAAGAAAATTATAACTAGTATGAATTCCTGCTGTTTATTTAACGGAGATTTTGTCTGTGTCAAATTACAACTAACGTATCCAAAGGAAATAGAGCCCGATTAAAATCCGTTTATCCCTGATTTTATTGAATACCAATAGTCGGATATCTTTCGTTGCTCTTTTTTTCCACAATGAGTGGAAGATTTAACATAGGCATATTTTATATCTATGATAAGATACTGTGTAATTAATCGCATACCTGCTACACATTTAATCTATATATTTTTTTATTTATGTTTACGTGTTGTTAGTTTTTTTTCAGTAGTTCTCTTAAACCTTGGAACGTATAAATTTAAAAAATACAAAAAAGTGTTCGTTCATTGAAATAAGCGCGTATAATGGTTCATTCGTTACATACAATTCTGACTAATTCAGTTCGTCAGTATGGAATATTTTTTTAAACTGATCATAGACAGAAAAAGAATGCAATCAAGAATTTAATGGGATATTCAGCATTTTTAACGCTCTAAAGTAACGGTGTTTGATTTTAAGATTAGCATGTCAAGAATTCTATTCACCATGCTGTTTTTCATAATAGCAAAAATCCTGAAATTAGCCAATTTTAACAATTTTCCAGTCTTAAAGGATTTTGTACATGAATTTCATTATATCTTTTTATTTTTAAATGCGTTGTCTTTATTAAGAAACTCTGCACGCGATGACTGAAATTGTGAGGAAAGCTTTTCTCCGAGAATTATATCTAAAAACTTTATTATCAGTAATGCGTGATACTCCTTTTCCATTTTTTGTGGCAACATTTTAATTTAATTGTACACAAAACGGGAAGATATGCTGATTTGTTTTCACTTCTGTAGAAATAAATAAAGACGCAGCAACTGTAAATGTTTTTCTTCATATCTTACGGTACTTCGTTTTTTGTTGTTTTAGTTTGCAAGATTCAGTATTTTTTCATAAAGCCTTCCATTTACTCGTTATTTCTTTTCAAAATTCCTTTTGTGATTATTCGATTCCCAGAAGTTAATAAAAAGCTTTTTTCCCTTTAGGTGAGTAAAAAACAACAACTTTAAAAGCAGCATGTTTACGTTCATATTTAATATTGGTTGACTGGTTTTCACTTTCTGTTTACCGTTAATACTTACATTCATTTTCTTCAGTTGTACATTTTATACGTCAAATTACTGATGCCTGTAATTGAGAAGCGTATCCTGCTCATATATTTATTTAAATAAGTAGAGAAAGAAACACCATTCTTATAGATTGTTTGACAAACACTTTGAAAACATAGCTGAAAAACTTTTCTTTAGGTATTATTTATCTAACTAATTTTGCTGCAGACAACTTCCTGCTGCTTTTTCCGGTAAATGTTTTCTAAATTAATGTAAAGAATTAGTAACATCTCATTATGGCTTATATTCTAAAGTAAGTAATGCGTTAATACGATCAAGATTGACTAACCTTTGATGAAAAAAAACAGATTTGTTTAAGAAATCATTTTCCTAGCTATGAATTAATACTTTTTAATTTATTTTTTGCATTAATACGTACAACTGAAAACACAGTGGACTTAATTGTTTTTTATCACCAGCTGATAAAAAAATTCGAATAGAGCTTTCTGAATGTCGAAACTTTGTATAAAAGGAAAATTAAAACCTTAGTTTTTATCCATTACCACTCTCCGAAATTTTAGTATATCAGGGAACTTTAATGGAACGAATTACGAGGGTTATACCGAAAATAATGCAAAAGTGGGCATAATTGTTTTATTAACTGACAGAGGTCTTTCAAATTGCGCATGTTGGTAGAGTAAATCTTTCTCTATACAAAGGTACTACTCAACATAAACTCCATTACATACGATGCATTAATTATTATGACGGTGCGTGCAGAATAAATTCAATGATCAGGTAAAAACGCTGTGTTACGCACGATTAAAAGGAAGTCCGAAGATGACATATGTACTTCGTAAAATTACATTTAATCACACTTAACTATATACAAAGATTAAAATGACACTCATAAGATCTTTCGGAGTCCCCTGGAGTCCTTCATCAGAAGAAAAAACAAGGCACTACTATGTCATTGAACAAGCGAATGCATTCGCGCCATCGTTAAACCCAACTCTCGAATCCTCGTTGAAAAAATTCAGGTGTGAACCGTTATACCCACTTCTTCACAGCCACTTTCACCCCGCCTTTGTCATCAAATCTTTGTCCCCGGAAACTGCTCTTCATTGGACCGAACAGGTAGAAATCGGAAAGCGCCAGATCTGGTCTGAACGGTGGATGGGGGACCATCGACTAGCCTAATTTGCTAATCGCCTGATTTGTGCCAAAAATGTGTAATGTGGTGAATGTGGATCCTTTTCATAATATTCTTGTTCGGTCTCTTCCTCCTTATGGCTTCTCTAAGCTTCTTGAGTGTCTCAATGTACCGCTCGCTGGTAACGGTCCGGACACTTTCCAGAAAATCAAGAAGAATGACACCCTTGTCATCTCAAAAAACAGTAACCATGACTTTCTGTGCTGATCGCTGGCTCATAAACTTAGGCCTTGGTGAAGACGTATGACGTCATTCAATCATTTAATGGATTGATTCTTCGTTTCTGGATCGTATAGATACCCCCACGTTTCATCCCCTGTCACCAGATCGGAAAGAAACTGGCTTCATTGTCTTCAAACGCTTCCAGCAGATCAGAGCAGATTTCCACCCTTCTCTCCTCCAAAACGGATGTCATCTGTCGAGGTACCAACTTTGCACACACTTTCCGATACCCTACGTCTTCCACCACCTTCTGTATGGCATTGTGACCACAGTCCAGGTGTGCAACATGCTCACGGATTGTGACTCGTCTATCCGCGCCAATCAATTCATCCACTCGCTGTCGATTCGTGTCAGTGGTTGTAGATGACGGTCTTTCATTGCGTGGTTTGTCTGAAATGCTGGTTTCCCCTTCTTTAAACCTCTTCATACATCTGTGCACATTGCTCTTGTCAAAGGTGTCATCTCCGTAAACAATCTGTAGCCTTCTGTAGATGCCGGACCGTCTGCACCCTTCCTTCGTTAAGAACTCAACGATGGTACGTTGCTTCTGCTTGGAATCCATTATTTACCTGCAATGAAGAAGAAGGGTTACTACAGAGAAAGAGTTACTCTACGAACATTTGCAATTTGAACGACCTCTTTCAGTTATTAAAAAAGTTATTCTCACTTTTGCATTGCTTTCGGTACAACCCTCGTATTTACCTGCGATGAAGAAGAAGGGTTACTATAGAGGAAGAGTTACCAACATGTACAATTTGAACGACCTATGTCAGTTAAAGAAAAGTTGTGGCCAATTTGCATTACTTTCGGTACAACCCTCGTATATCGAGGTTAAGAAAATGGGTTGAAATCAGCTCGAACGAATATACTCGCTGTCTAAGAAATCGGCTGAACGCGGATGAAACAAGTGAACTTCCGCATCAAAAAGCGTTGCTTTCCCCTTTGCTTTGTTATTCAAAGGGGTCATTTAGGCGGATGATTGACACCAATTCCTCTGACAGATTACTCTGACAGGATATAATAATGCCGTAAAGCATATGAAAGGAGAGAGAAGATTATTGACCCCGTTGTTTCTACCCAGCGCTATGATGTTCCTGTCAGCGGGAAAAGCCCTTCACTGTTATTCCTTAGGTCATGTAGCAGAGAAAAAAGTACTAGAAGCGAACGTTTATTACCATTGACACGCTTATGGTGAGTAATGATGAGATCAGAGGGGGTAAGGAATTGTTAATTGTAGCTTTCATGAAACCCGGTCGTTCTGTAAATAATTTTGTCTGGGGAGCGTAGAAACTTTTTGGCACTATTTAGTTCAGGTATATCGGTCGCTTAAGTAGCAACTACACGAGAGTAATTCAAACACAGATAGGAAGCATTTTTGCTTAATATACATATTGTGTTCTTACGAATTTTAAAGTATAAGAGTGAAAAATGAATCTTTAGTGTGTTTCTAATAGTCATTTTGGGAGACGTTACTGCGATTGCTGCAACGGCTTTTTAAAAATGGCGTTTCTTCTGCGTCATCAGCACTACAGGAACAACCTGCTGGATATCATTTGCGATAATGTCATACTAAACGGCATTTATCAAAAAACGGTCCTAAAAAAAAAGTTATTGCAGGGAGATATAGTTTATAGTGGCGAACAGTCGATAAATAAGTACGTATACATTCGGTTGACAATCTGGTACCGAAAGAATATGACGTTTTGCCAATCTTATGGAGTGGGGATTGATTGATTATATATCAGATGGCTATGTGGGAGATGTAACAGTGATTAATTTTGGCAAAAATTATCAAAAATTCATATCACTATCCACAGCCCTCTAGAATTAAAGTCAAACAGCTCGTTAATGACGTCACGGAAAGTGTGCCTCGTGTTTTTTTTTCCAGTTCTTAGAGATTCAGTGTAGCGTTAACACACAGAGTAGCTTATAGTTTCCTGTAGTCGTTGTTCAGGGGAATTTTCCGAAACGGAGTATCGTAAACAGCGATTGTATAAACTCACGGACAATGAAATTTGCGCACCTGGAAGAAAACATGCTACAACCGCGAAACTTTGCAAATAGCTAGAGTGCGTGCTGGTATGCAAATGATTCATGTTTGGAACCAGTGCGCATGACCTCACACCCTGTGGTGGCGCTGCAAGCATGAGGCGGCAGCCTTATACAAACCGGCATTAGTCGATGCCCCATGAAAGCGAAAAGCACCGGCCGACGCAAGGAAATGTACAGAGGGACAAGAACGCCTGGTAGACGCCAGAGACGCTGATTTTCGAAACTTACGGACTTTGAGAGAGGCCTGATCATCGGGCTGAAAACCACAGAGTGGTCGGCGCGCCGTATAGCGCGCCATGTGGATTGTTCTCACCATACCGTCCGACCGTGTTGGGAGCAGTGGGCACGTGACGGCACCGCCACGCGGCGGAGCGGCTCCGGACACACCAGAAGGGCCACCCGTAGAGAGAATCGACGGATCGTGCGCCAGGCACGAACGGTGCCCATTGGAAACCGGTCCACTATCCAGGCAGATGTATCGGCTTGTTTTTTTCCCACGAACCATTTCCTGATGCCTCGCGGCAGCGAATCTGAGATCCCAGCGCCCCTTACGTGTGCTGCATTTAACACTGGAACATCGTCGGCTCCGTGTGCAGTGGTGCCAGCCCAGAGCGACGTGGAACGCCACCGACTGGCGACGTATGGTGTTTAGCGATGAGTGCCGCTTCGTTTTGGAGACAGATGATCATCGTGTCCGGATGTGGAGGTCACCGGGTCAACGGCACAATCCCAACCTCGATATCGAGCGCCACACCTCCCGCACTGCCGACATTATGGTCTGGGGTGGCATTGCCTACGATTGCCGATCAGCTCTAGTAGTAGAACGTAGATCATTAACTGGACAGCGGCATGTGGATGAGATCCTAAGGCCCCATGTACTTCCATTCCTAGTCGGGATTCCAGGTGCTTTATTCCAGCAGGATAATGCCCGCCCGCACACGGCTCGGGTTGCACAGTACTGTCTACGTCATGTCCAAACACTTCCATGGCCAGCTTGCTCCCCGAACATGTCCCCTATCGAACATGTGTTAGACCAGTTGAAACGCCGGCTGTCGTCGTGCCGTACTATCGAGGAATTGGAGCACACCGTCCAACAAGTGTGTGCCATCCTGGCGCACGGCAACATCAGGCGTCTCTTCGCCTCCATGCCGGACCGTATTGCAGCATGTATCGCCGCAAGAGGCGGTGCGTCGCGCTATTGAAGGTGATCGGACTTGTCCTGCAGCTCTGTTTCTGACATCATGTGTATCATTCATCTGTATCGTTACGTCCATAAAATTTTAATTCAATCCGATGCTTCCATCTTGGTGCGCAAATATCATTGTCCGTGAGTGTATAAATTTCCGTTTTTCCAAATGTTCATATCCATTGTATCTATTCCCGACAGTAAAAGATCACGGGAACTGAACGTACTGCCCATTTATGAAGATGCCATAAACGAGATTTTACGCTTTAATTTGCAGAGGACGTTGTTCTGTCTAGAAACTTTCAAAGTGATGCGTACGTACGTTGTCACAATGCATATAATTATCCCTTTGTGTGATATTATAGGCCTAAATTGCGCAATCCTTCGGTTTCTCTATAAAATTGGCACTGTCAGGTCAGTTTCCATGTTTGGAAGTCCTAACAGCAGAAAATGGATTTTCCCCTTTTAAAAAGCATTTGAAAATGCATCAATGATTCCTGTTTCATTTCAACATCTTGTACCTTTCTTTGTCGGTGATAACATATAACCTTTTGCTGGCAATGGAATTCGAATTCACTTCTTCCTACTACGGAGTACCTGTTCTTCCAATTGAAGCACTCCAACAGGATTATCACTGCTTCATTGTAGATTTGACACATGCGTCACCTGAGTAGTATGTCATGTCACGCAGATGGTACAATTCGGCTTTTACACACTGCCGGAAAGTGAAAAAAGAACACCAAGAAGGAGACGTCTGATACCAACGAAATTTATACAGCATAATAACGGAATAAAGAGGATAACGTGATCAAAACATTATGGCAAAATACAGCTGTATTTGCTGGTAAACTGAAAAATAACATTTCCATGTAACATGGTTAGTACGAGGTTGAACCGCCATGAACTGCGTCACACTGTGCAATTCTGGCATGAAGTCTGTCGTACAGATTTTGGATGTAAGTTTGGGGTATTGAGTTCCAAGCATCCTCAACCTGGACGCGTAAATCGGGGATGGTCGTGGCTGGCCGTGGAGACCGGATAAGTCGTTGTCCCATAAAATCTCACACGTGCTCAATGGGGGAAAAATCCGGTGAACGTGCAAATCATGGAAGTTGTCTCACACCCTGAAGTGCATGTTGCGTTGCACGTGCCGTGTTTGGGCGTGCGTTATCTTGCTGGAAAACACCACGATGGACCAATCTTACAAATGGCAAAACAACGGGCGGAATGATGTTGTTGATGTAGGAGGTTTTGTTTAACGTACCCGGTACAAACACTAGTTGTGTACGGGAGTGATAGCTGATCGGTCCCCACACCAGGAGACCAGGTATAGGCCCTGTGTGTCGCTGGCGGATGCAAGAGGGGTGGAGACGCTCCCCTGTGCGTCTGCGAACACGCATACGGCCATCGGAGGCTCCCAAGTAGAATATGCTTTCATCGCTGAACACGACAGATCGCCATTGCGTTCTCCAGTGCAGACGTTGGCGACAGCACTGCAGCCGTTCCTGACGGTGGGATGGAGTCAGAGGCACACATGCCAGAGGTGCACGTAGTCCTGCATCCAGTAGACGGTTGCGAATTGTTCGCACAGTCACCTCAGGTGCAACGGCAGCTCGGATTTGCGTCGCAGTGGATGTTCTGCTTGACAACGCCGCTCTTCTTATGCGTCGATCGGTCCGCTCATCAGTCCGTCTGTGACTCCCGGTTCCACGTCTTCTCGTGTGGGAATGTTCCTCGGACCATCTACGCCACCATTGTACCACCACCGATACTTCCCGTCCAATTCGCTTCGCAATACGACGATACGACCACCCGGCCTCTCGGAGTCCGACTAGACGGCCTCGCTCAAAGTTTGATAACTGCTGAAATCCTACAAGTCTTCCATGTCCAGGCATTGCAGCTTCTTCAGGGTCTTTGCCCGTGTCCGCACGCCGACGACTGGTTACATTCACTTCGCCGAACTCCTTAAATACCACCGACGATAATTTGCATATTATGCCGTGCTGTGGGGTAAGCGCACACCGGTTGGTCCTGAAATTAACATCACACCAACGTAAACTCGACCCCATTAACATATGTAAATTTCATGATCGTCCGCCAATTCCTTCTTGATGTTCTTTTTTCACTTTCCGCCAGTGTACATTCGTGGAAGGTGGATCTATTGGAATGCTAATAATTACACTGAAGAGCAATTGAATTAGAGACAGCTGTCGTTATACAGATGTGGCGCTAAGGGCGGCCCAGTAATCGAAAACGACATGACGTATGCAGCGATCCGACAATATAAGGAGTGATGCGACAGGAATCAGTAAGAGTCGGACGCAGTCTGGGTAAGAGGAAGGATCTAAGTGCATTTGATCGTAGGCAAATTGTCGGGTAGCGACGAATGAGTCACTCCATCTCGGTAGTCGTGCAGGCACTGGGATTTTCACGAGCCAATGTGTCATGGGTGCACCGTGAGTACATTGAATCCGGTAAAACCATTCCTGCAAGGGCCAATTGCCGTGGACAAAAGCGTATGGATGAGCGGGGTCATTGTCGGCTAGCTCGCATTGTAACAGCGGATAAACGGCCCACAGTGCAAGAAATCACTCGGCAATTTAACGTTGGTGCACAAAAACGTGTAAGCAGCCACACCATGCAGAACTATCTCCTCGCTATGGGGTACAGAAGCCATCGTCCCACGAGGGTACCGCTGCTGACCGCACATCACAGGGTGCAAAGATTAGCATGTGCGCGGGAACATCGCCACTGGACCTTAGACATGTGGAAAAATTTTGCCTGGACTGATGAGTCGAGATTCACGTTGGTACATGCGGACGGCAGGATAAGAGTACGGCGCAAACCACATGAAGCGATGGATCCTTCTTGCCAGCAGGGTACTCTTCAAGCTGGTGGGGGTGGCATTCTCGTCTGGGGACTGTTTACGTGGATTGAAATGAGACCCCTGTTACGTGTGACATCGTCCCTCACAGGTCAACGTTACCGGGATATCCTGGACAACCATTTGCTCTCGTTTGTGCGTCTTCAACATCCCACTGGGAACCTCATCCTGCAACAAGACAATGCACCGTGCCATCGCTCCCGAATTGTATCCGAATGGTTGGATGAACAATCCACCGACATGACCTCGCTTCTTTGGCCAGCTAGGTCACCTGACCTCAATCCCATCGAGCACATCTGGGATGCCACCAACAGAGATGTTCGAGGCTCTGACCCCCTCCATGAAATGTTCGTGAACTGTAGGAACTTGTTCAGGGGTCGTGCATCCGTATGGCTTCCCAACGCTTCCGGTGTCTTGGCGAGTCCATGCCGAGAAGAATCGCCGCCGTCATCAGGGCGAAAGGTGGTGCTACACGTTACTAAACAGGTATCTCTAATTCAGTTGCTCTTCAGTGTATATATGATATGAAGAACAGAGTGTTTATCAATATACACTGTATCGTTGAATCCTTTCGGAAGCGAGTAGCGCTCCGTTCGAATGGCAGACTTATGACTTCGGTAAAGAATAACTAATGTATGTATGAACAATACTCATTTTAAATAAGTGCATCTTGAGTCGAATAGAAGGACGGAATATTTAATAAAAATAACGTAGTAGAATTGCTGTATACAGAACTAACGAGATAGCTTCTTATATTTTGCAAACATGGCAGCAACTGATGAACCACCAACAACTTCAAAACATAATGTCATTATTAGTTCTGTCTTAGCTTAGCGTGCGTGAGTTCACGTGATGGACCACGAGCTCGATACAACGTGGATTTGAAATAATTATTTCTCCTCTTCTATTGGGTGCACTTTAACCATACGATTGCTCCGAATCGCGTCATATCTTTCCTCGTGTTTCCAACAGGATCCGGGTTCGAATTCTAAGTGAGACATGGATGTTTGTGTTTTTCTTTCCAGACACTAACTCTCTTCCTTTCCTGGAACCAGTGGCTCTAAATTAGAGACGGGCGACTGACTGTTTATAGCCTGAAACGAAGTAAATTTCTCCGTCATTTTTATCCACGCCGGGGCTCGAACCCGGGTCTCCTCATTCCGGAATAAGTCACTCTACCAATTGAGCTACGCGCACGTTCGTTATCGCTGCTATCTGCCTTTATGTCATGTGCGTCCTGCTGGGCAGGCACGACCTCTGTTAGAAGATGGCACAATAAAAAGAAGAAGAGCATCGTCACTGGACCAATAAATAGTGGCGACGAATAATATGATCCGACGAATTCAGGTTTTACTTGTATTCCGATAATGGTCGCTCCAGGGTCATGCGGAAGCAGGAGAAGCATTCAACCCAGAATGTGTCCAAAGAGCTCTGAAATCAATGGATTATGTGCCACGTTTAAATAATGCATTATTGTAATTTATCCGGCTTTTGGAACACGAAGGACACATAGTGAATCCTGTGTTTCAAGATGATAACTCTCCTGTCTAACAAGCTAGAATTGTGCTGGATAGCTTTGAAGAACATGAGAGAGACGTTGCACATCAGAATTGGCCTACAAATTCAATCGATTTAAATGTGATCGAAAAATATGAGGCATGTTAGAAAGGGACGTGTAGAAGAAAAAAACAGGTATGTTCAGATCTAATTGATTCGTCAGTTTGGAACGTAGGACTAGGACTTGGAGATCGGAGAGTTGAAATGAGCTAGTCGAGTATGGTTTCAAAGCGTTTGTTTAATTTGTTATAGCCAACATAGGCCTATGATATGAAAAGTAGCTTAAGTAATTTTTACAAATAATGCTGGATACATTGCGAACACAAAGCAGAATTCGAGATCGGCCGGGTACGAGTTCGATCGGTGTGTTGGATTTTTTTTTTTTTTTTTTTTTTTTTTGGCGGGAGCTGCTTTCAGGCGTTCTCGATACTCTCTAGTTCGTTGGGATGCAGTCTTTTTGGGCTTCTTACATTCCTCATCACTTACTCTTGCTTCTCATTTTGATTTTCTCCACTTTTGCTTGCGTTCATTCTGTAAATTCCGCAGCATTTTCGAAAAGGTTAACGCGTTCACAATAAAACAGTTTTTAAAATTTTTTGTTTAAACCACTGTGATAGGTTCTTTATATATATGTATTAAGAAAGATCTCGTCGAGAGCTTTAACCCTTTAACCGGCTGAAACGAATTAACTCGGGCTTAGGAAAATGTGCTGAAATCAACTCGCACGGATATATTCACTGTCTAAGAAGCAGACCGAGAGCGGTTGGAACGAGTCAGCTTGAGCATGAGAACGCTTTGCTTTCCCGTTTAGCTATGTCATTCAAGGTGGTCATTTAGGGAGATGATTGCCACTAATACTTTCTGATTGATTGCCCTTTAAAAGGGCTGTAACAATGGTGAAGAATCTAAGAGAAAAGATGTTTGAGTCGCTTGTTACTACCCAATGGTACGATGTCCCCATGATTTCTTGGGAATAAAGAACTTTAAATGCCTATCACCAAGCAGGGACTACTGGGATACTAATTATCAAGGGCATTAGTGGAATGCCTATCAACAGGGGCTACTGGGATACTAATCATTACTACCAAACATTAGTGGAATGTCTATCAACGGTGTCAAGTTCATGGTCAGCACTTATAACCTGAGAGGGGGAAATAATTTGTTGCGCGGCAGAATTCATAAAACCCGAACGCTATGTGAACATTTCTGTTTGGAAAACGCGGAGAATTTTGGGCAACGTTTACTTCAGATTCAGCGGCCGCTTAAAGGGTTAAAAACGATGCCCCGCACAATCGTTTTGCACTTATTATCGCTCGGGTTCCTAATTGGGTTCACCCGGCGTAATATTGGGAGCCAAGGGGGTGTCGAGTGGATTGTGATTCTGCGATTCCCTGATTTAGGGCTGACGCAGCTTCAGAATCCACTGACGGGGCGTTGTGTTTCACACAGCAGATTTTCCTTTGGGAGTCAAAGGGTCCGCTGTGCGCCGCAATATTTTTGTGAACGTCTAGATTTAAAATAAAAAGCATAAGTGAAGTGATTTTCTAAGTTCCGGTTCCAAAAGTTATATATATTCTCCAAATAATCTAGGGTTGAGCACACATATTGTAATTAACGATACACTCATGATGGAACTGAGACAAAATTAACAACAAAAACAATTTATTGGTTATGATTTGGCATAATAATATACGCTCATGATACTAGCAAAAATGATTTAAGACTCTCTGACAGGAACCTGTACTCAATTACTTATTTGATCAAAAAATTATTTACTCTAACGGAAGACTCGTATGGACTGATCCGATAAACAAGGTATGAGGGGACACCAAAAAAAGAATAGGATGGATTTCTTACCTTAACCTCCGAATCTGGCTTAGATATCGCGCTGCTGACCACTCCTGAGCCGGGAGAATTCTCGTCCGCCAAACACTTATCGTTGTTCCTCCACATAGGGTATACTGGTCTGCGATGTCTGCCCCGGTCCGTCAAACTTGGTGTGGGCCCTCGTCATCCTTTGCCGGGTTCATGATACCTCATGGCGTGTCCACGTTTTGGACCACCAAAAAAAACCTGACAAGTCACCAGTAATAAAGAAAAAAAAGTGCAAGTCAAGCACCTCGACTTAGAAGAACAAGTGAAAAGATGAAAGTGACGAAGTTCTTCTCTTCCCTTGTAAAAATTTCGACGACCCCCAAGAAGACCCACACTACCTCAAAATATCCCATCATCCAATCACTTGCTGGCAAACGCAAGCCTCCCTGAATTAAATTCCCCAGCGTAGATCTTACTGGTCGGAAAATTAACATTTTGATCTTCCATTCGCTAGGGGGTTAAGATTCCTACCCGCTCCAGTGAAATTCTGAGAACACCTGAAGTTACGTTTGCCGCGTGGTACAACCACCGGCCATAAATCCTTACCCCAATTAAACTGTTAGGCCCGGTTCCAACAAGTCTCCAGTCGGCCCAACACGCATTGTTGGTGCTATAGACGGTGGACACTTCTATTGCCCCAATAAAATATACTTCAAAGCCAGCTCGCCGATGGCTGTCGCCAGCGTTTACTCCTTACAGTGTCGGTCTGTCCTGTGACGCCTTGTGCTGGGAGAGGGGGGACGGAGAGGAAAAAAAAGAAAAGATTCACCCGAAAGTATATGGCAAAATAAAACGTACTCCATCTTCAAAAAATACATGAATTAATAAAAATGAATAAATAAATAAATAAATGAATAAATGAAATAATAATTAAATAAATAAATAAACTAGGGAATGGGTTTTCGACCTAAATGTGCAGCGCTCAGTTTGGGCGCTGTCACAACTTCCTCCCATCACGGACCTGAAAAGAAAGAGGACCGGGCTAGAAGATCCGGATATGAGTATGTTCCTGCAGATTGAGTCGGTAATAAATTAACTTAATACTTAATAATAATACACAAAATTCATAAATATATCAGCAAATAAAATGCACACCAATTCTCATCGAAATGAACACAGTATCATAAAACAGGGTCCTGTAAAACAAAGAAACAAACCATGACAAAATAATGGACACAAATGTGCCTTCCTTTGAGCAAAAGATAGGTTGAATAAATCTCGTTGTCGTCACAGTACACGACATATCATAAGTCCGCTAGATATTAGCATCGTGAGATTATCATAAGACATTTCTTTTTTTTTTCAGTTCATGGAGTTTACTCCCATTTGAAATGACAAAGTTTCTAGTGAGGAATATTGTTAGTACGCACCACCAGAAAGTTCACTAATAAAAGTTGTTTGTCGAAATGCGGTAATGCTTTCCGCCATTTGGAAGGAGAAGGTACTCTCTCCTTGTTCCAGAGTCTGTGTTGGACTCCATCTGCATTAGTCCTGCCGATCGTGCCCTGCCGCATTCTGTCGAATCGGTCAGTATCGCACAACGACCAAGTCCACAAAATCGTCGCACAACTCTTCGCCGGAGGTTATCAGTAGCAACACCAACCTTTTGGTCGGTCGACGCTGGGCAGAAGCGTAGCCACTGGAATAGATAGTCCGCTCTCGCTGCATCAGTAGCACTGTTGCGGAACTGCGATCCTTGCAGCCTCCACTTTGCCTTTCTCACTCTGTTGTTTTGATTGTTCGTTTTTTTCGCTGAGTACAACGAGTAAGAGAAACCTCGCTAGTTCTGTAAATAACGTCCAATTCGCATTTTTTTGCAACTGCGGACGCGCTATCCAGGCATCTCCATGCTTTGTTGTGCCAATGAATTAGCAGAGTCTTTTACAGTCGTTTTCTTAGGTGCTAGTGTCCATTCATCAGGTTGAATGTAACCCTAAGAGTTTTTTTTTTTTTTTTAGCAGTTGACACGGCGCAGTGTTTCGTTCTGCCGTAACACCAGTCTGGAAGAAATGTGGTTAGCATATGTAAGGCATATAGGAAATTCCACCCTTTTTGGGCCCCTCGTGAAGAAAAAGAAAAACATAATTATAAATTCTCTTTTTTTCTTTGAGGATAATGTTCAGTCAGAAAGCCACTTAAAATTAGATTGATTACTTTACACTTCATTTCGTAAACACTTGGTGAATTCATGACAAATATTCATCGACATAACAAACTCTATTTCGCTTTATGTACCATTACAACACTAGGTGAATTAATTAAAAATTTTCAACGTTACACCACACTCTAATTCATAAACAAGACTGCAATAAAATACTTAAACAGTTAACCCGTTGGGTGCTCAATCCTAAATTACTGGATATAACTTCGAATAATTTCACCATGGATTACTGTACATTATTACTTTTTTTCTTTCGTACTATTCGCTTATTTATCGCCCTTCGGAGAATTGCTTCATATTCTCTCTTTCTTTGTTTTATATATACATATATATATGTATATATTTTTTGTGTCACACATTTATTCATGAACTCTTATTCATTTATCTCTTATGGTCCACTTTTTTTCTATTTCTGTTCATCTCACTCATACGCCACTTTGTACATTAGTCGTTCCCTATTGATTTACGGTTTAAAATTAATCCCTTTTCCTTTCTGCTATTAATTACCATATACTTCGCCTATTTCTTAACTACAACCCCTTTTACTTCTGACGAATTCAGTTCCTTCACTTTCTAACGATTCCTTGGTTAACCTCCTCAATTAATTAAACTTCTTCTAAATCACTGTCCTGTTAAAACATCTCCTGCATCATCCCGCCGTTACTCGTTGCATTAAATGCTGCTATTTACCCCTTTCTGTTCTGCCCGTTTGTTTGTTTTTTTGCTTGTTCTCTCGTTCTTAAATTTTTTTTCTCTGTCTCATGGGTTAAAACCTTGTGCCTTTCCTTTGAGCAAAAAATCTTTGAACGCCATTTCTTCTTTCTTCCCTTTTGACCGGAAGCTTCATCTGGACTTAATTCCCGCGTATCGCCATACCAAAAAAAAAATCTCTCTCACCTAAGGGATCCGAACGTTACCATGGCGACGCTTTAACTATACTCTGCGTTATGAGAGAGGGTGACGTCTCAGCGACCCTTGCTGACCTCTGTAAGCCACTATTTGTACTTCCTGCCGGTAATCACTGGTTTCTGTTTTTAATTAGTCAAACTTCCAAAAATATCTGGTTCTTTTAAGCGACACGAAAATACAATCCACTTCTTCAGTAACCTCTGGGATGTTCTAGTCAATGGACTACGATATTCTGCTCTGATTTCTGCGTGGTTTTTTTCTTTTTTTTTTATTCTCTATGCCGTGCTCTGCGGAATCATCACCTAACTGCAATGTCGCGAATCTCCAACACTTTTTCTCCAATCCCGAGAATTTTTTTTCATGCCTTTAGCGTACAAAACGCTTACCCTTTTACGGTGAGATACATTGATCGCTTTCATCCGTACTCAGTACACCTCCTCCGTACTCGAGTACACCTCCGTACTTCATGGCTCTTGCAGTTGCTTCCTCCCTTTTGGGCCCGAGCTTTCATGGGGCCACTGCTACTACTACAAACGGCAGCCCTTTTTTTTTTTTTTTTCAAGACAACCAACTTCTCCCTTTGTACCCTCTCATGGATTATCCCTATGAACACCAACAACAAAGGATTAACCGGCCAATCTCAAACAAAGTAAGTACCCTTTTCTACTCGTTATCGTTATCGCCGTTAGCCCGTCTTGTTTCCCTCTGCAATTACAAATACTTGCACTCTCTACAGCATTGCTTTAAATTAGGAATTATTTCACTTGGAAAAAATAATTGCCTCGATCATTCGTAACCTTGCAAAACATTTTAAATGAAAGTTCTGAAATACCTACTCAAGTTGTATGACAAAGTGCTACGTATTCCTCCTGATGTTTGATCATAATATATTAATTAATCAACCATCAATAATTACATGGACTAAATATGCAAAAGTGATTAGTACGGCAAATAAAAAACTTATGGTACCAAATTATTATTCTATACCCTATCTTTGAACGATAATAAATACCAATGGACAATTAATTCGTACCGTTCTTTTCCCTATTCTGGGTAACGTGATAATCACCTTCACGTAAACTCGCTCAACATAATATCACAATGAAACTTAGTTATCTTACTGTTACTATTTACACACTGGCATTACACAAAATAACTCTTTAGCAAAAATTTCAAATACACATGAATATACACAAACTGTTTTTTTTTCTTCACTATTTGCAGGATCATCACTGCCATGTTTACTATCTCTCGTTAAACAAGTGTCTCGCTGGTTACTGGCAGTAACTCGGTGTATGAGGGGTTCGCGTTACTTACCATAGGGCCTCCCTCTTCAGGGTTCCAATTGTCCTGAATAATTTTCGATAACCATCGACTTGCAATATTCACCCAGGAATGCGTCGATGCTTGCTCCTGTTCATTTGTGCACTGCTCTTGTTGTACTGGTCTCGTGTTACCGTCTTACTGTAAATTATTTATTTGCTGGGTGAATGGCATCTTGGGCACCGTGACTTGGTTCACGGATCGCTCTAACACGGGGACCCGTGACCTCAATGGATAAGGGTCTCTGGCCACCCTTTCAGACAAAATTTCAACATTTTGCATTTCCTGTCTTCCGTTTTCTCCTGGGACTGGCCTGCTGTGGGTATCCTGCATGTCGTTTTCTTCTAAGTTCCCAGCTACTTCTTGCTGTAGTGGGCAGCTGACTGTCCCTCTAGGAATGACCTCATTTCCATCCCTTGCAACTTCTTGCTGCTGCGTACTTTTAACGGTGCTTCTCGGAGTATCTATCCAGCTGGGAAATGGCACAAATTCGTATTCGTCGGTATCTAAGCTGTGCCGACTTCCTTCCGTGGTTGAATCACACGGCTCTTGCGCTTCATCAGATTCCTGTGCAGGTGAATTATCAATTAAATATGGCCTGCGCTCAATTTCCTTGACTTCCTTAATCCCTTCGCTTTTTCCTTCCCGAACACGGGGTGCATGCAGATGCGCTCTATCTTTAATTCTTAAATTCTTCTCTTTAGCAAAACGGTCGGTGTATTTTTCTTGCTTCTCCGGAGCTTCCTGTAAATTTCCATTGACAGGTTTGTTCGTATCTACCGACGGTTTCACGCACACCAACCCTCGTGCGCCTGGGCAAATAGTACGGTCGCTTGGTTAAATTTGATATCGAAATTCGTATCTTGCCCGAAGCATCAATTTGTTTTACCGAAGATCCAACTCTGACGCTTCCATGAGCATATCTATCCAAAGGTTGTACTAAAACTTGCCCTTTTAAATTTCCAGAAAATGATGGAATTCTAACCCAAACTATCTTCTCTGCATTCGGAGGAATTACCTCTTTCCTCACTAACCTTCCAGTTCTAGTCTCATCCGGTGGCAAAATTTCCTCCTTAAACATTCTCTGATTATTCCTTGCATCCTTCTGTGCTACCGTGTTTACTCTTTTCGGCCTGTGGGCTCTACCTCGGCGTTACTGTTTCTGCGCTCTCGCTCCTGATTTCTTCTCCAAAACACCTGTCTGAGCATCTAAGCTAAAGCCATGGGCTTTCAATAAATCCCATCCTAAGATGACTGAGTAATCGGGATGCAACTCCTGCTGAGTGACATGGAACGTGTGCCTAATCGTATCATTTCCTACTTCTATTGGCAACTCGTAACATACTGAGGTCTGTAGAAGGGCGCCAGTAATCCCTTTTATATGCATTCCTGAGCTTTTGGGTCTACTGCGCAATTTTCCTTGAAATTTCCGAACTTGCGATTCCTTTATTAATGATACACCCGCTCCACTATCGACCAGTGCGTACGTTCGCGCTCCCATAATCCTAATTCTCACTATAGTTAGCTCTCCGTGCTCCTGATCTATACAAGTTGTAAGTACCATAGGGACTAAGTTTCTCTTTTGACCGAAAGCATCCCTGCGATTCCGGTCACCCTCTAGTTTAAATGATGATTACTCCGTCCTGAATTTCCTGATGTCCAATTCCTATCTTCTCTGAATCTCACTCTAGGTTCTCTTCTATCATCACGCCTGTAGTTAAAATTACCGTGACGATCGCTTTCCGATCTGCCGCCTCCATTCCTGAAATCTTCGCTGCGCTGAGAGTAACTCGGCGCTCTGCCACCAGGGGAGAAATAACGCGCTTCGTGATTGCTCCGTGCCGAACGGGTTGATGAAGCTCGGTTCTGAATGCGCCCGCTAGAGGGAGCTTTCCCTGCTCTCCTCTCCTCTCTCTCTGTGCCTAAAGAGTTGAAGCTTTCTGAATTCCGATTTCTCTGTGACCAAGGAGGATAATGCTCTGCATTCAGCCTGGGGCAATTGTTCTTCAGATGAGTGAAAGAATTGCAAATAAAACAGGCACGCTGATCTCGTGAAGGAATGCTTCTATCAACACTTTCCAAGGTTTTATCCTCTTCAAACCTCTGGAGTCTCTCCACGTAATCATGATGACGTTTTTCTGCTGCTTGTAGTCTCCTAGACAACTCTGATGTCTCTGTCCTAAGCGCATTCACCTGTGATTCGTGCTCCGTCATCTGTCGTGCCATTAAAGTACACAAATCAGCTATCGAGTTATCCAAATTTCCTGATTTTTCCTGGGTTCCACAATTCTCGCTGTCATATGGTCCTGCCGAGGCAGCAAAAACCTCCTGGGAAACTAATTTCGAATTTTGCTCCTCTAAAATTGCTCGTTTAACGGCTTCCGTAAAAGTTGTAGGGGCAAAAGACAACACCATGCGCTTCAACTTAGGGTCAAGCCCATTAAGAAACTGCGACATTTTTGTCTGATCAGCCATTTCTCTAACCTCCCTATTGGACTGATCCACATGCCCTAAGTACTGATGTGCCAGCCCTCTTAATCTGGCCACATATTCCGATACCTTTTCACCTGGCCGTTGCCGACAAGTGGTGAACTTCTGCATTCTAACCATAACTGGTTCTTGAGCTTCAAATCTTTGAATAACGGCTTCCTTAAATTTTGCATAAACTGTTTCATTCCTGACATCAATAGCGTCCGTTAAAAAATGACTCGCTGCCTGTCGACACTTAGCTTTTGCTGAAAGAATTTTAACTGCATCTGTCCATCCAGCTACCTGTGCCACACTATCCACCATTTCAAAAAATTGCTTTGCTGTTGGACCCTCTTCCGTGCCCGTAAAATTTGGGAGATAACTTAACATACCCGCCATCGACTGAATTGTTCTTTGCGTAGCAACTGCTGAATCGAACTGCATCGTACCGTTCTCCTGAACTTCGCCGCTACCTGGCGCTCTGTTAATTTCCTGTCCTTCTGTATTATCACGTGCCTCATTAAAACTCGTACTACCCTCTATACCGTTAACTGCCATCCCGAACATCTGTCTGCAACACCTTAATCAAATAACAACACTCTCCTAAGTTCTAAATTCTACTAAAAACTCAATAAAATCTCTCCTGTTAGAACCTACTATCACCTCTAATTCTCGTAAAAATAGCAAAATTAACCTTCTTTCAGAAAAAAAAAAAGAAAACTGTATTTTTATTATTATTTCTTTTTAGGCGATTCAGCACACTACTCAAAGTAAACAAACGTGACCTTATGACTATTAATGGTATTATTAATCATCCCTAAATTACTCTTAGCAAATTAACATATAGCAATATCCAATACGTAAATCATGAAAAAATACACTTCATTCCAATAATAAAATACAATAACACCAAAATGATCAAGCACTAATAAATCAAAAATAAATCTGACCAAATCAAATCACTCGTAATATTTCACTATGCAAACTCTTAATTATTGAACTTCAAATTAGCTCGTAATATTTCACTGTGCAAATTTTTAATCATGAAACTTGAAATTAACTGGTAATATTTCACTGTGCAAATTCTAAATTATTGAACTTCAAATTAATTATAATATTTCACTGTGCAAATTCCTCAAGTTAACTCTTAATGCTTCACTTTGCAAATTCCTCAAGTTAACTCTTAATGCTTCACTTTGCAAATTCTTAATTATTGACTTTTAAACTTCAAATCAACTCTAACCTGCTTACTGAATAGTTTTTGTAAAATCTTTCACTTCTACACATATACACACAAAACCTTGCGGATGAATTATAATTCTCAAAACAAAACACTAATTTCAGCATACTCAATATTTACTGCTTTCATTCAAAAATATATACTGCTTTCATTCAAATTATTTATGCAACACTATTGTTCATCATTACACTTTCTTTACTTTTACTGTTGAAATTTTAAATATTTTCTGCTATATCGAATGAGTAATTACACACATAAAATATTTGCTTTATTAGTTTGCTGCTAAAATTCTGAATCTGTGCCATTAAAAGAATCATAAATTATCTTCCTTTCCAACTTCTCAATACCAAATCCAAAAATTCAAACTATCGTTAACTTTCCTACTACTACCCAAAATTCACCTACTATAACCATTGGAAAAAACTTTGCTTTTTAACATACCTAATTAATTGCTCCTCAATAACCCTTGGTGCGACCACATCCTGGTCGAACGGCACCAAATTTATTATCGCTCGGGTTCCTAATTGGGTTCACCCGGCGTAATATTATTAGCCAAGGGGTGTCGAGTGGATTGTGATTCTGCGATTCCCTGATTTAGGGCTGACGCAGCTTCAGAATCCACTGACGAGGCGTTGTGTTTCACACAGCAGATTTTCCTTTGGGAGTCAAAGGGTCCGCTGTGTGCCGCAATATTTTTGTGAACTTCTAGATTTAAAATAAAAAGCATAAGTGAAGTGATTTTCTAAGTTCCGGTTCCAAAAGTTATATATATTCTCCAAATAATCTAGGGTTGAGCACACATATTGTAATTAACGATACACTCATGATGGAACTGAGACAAAATTAACAACAAAAACAATTTATTGGTTATGATTTGGCATAATAATAAATATACGCTCATGATACTAGCAAAAATGATTTAAGACTCTCTGACAGGAACCTGTACTCAATTACTTATTTGATCAAAAAATTATTTACTCTAACGGAAGACTCGTATGGACTGATCCGATAAACAAGGTATGAGGGGACACCAAAAAAAGAAGAGGATGGATTTCCTACCTTAACCTCCGAATCTGGCTTAGATATCGCGCTGCTGACCACTCCTGAGCCGGGAGAATTCTCGTCCGCCAAACACTTATCGTTGTTCCTCCACATAGGGTATACTGGTCTGCGATGTCTGCCCCGGTCCGTCAAACTTGGTGTGGGCCCTCGTCATCCTTTGCCGGGTTCATGATACCTCATGGCGTGTCCACGTTTTGGACCACCAAAAAAACCTGACAAGTCACCAGTAATAAAGAAAAAAGTGCAAGTCAAGCACCTCGACTTAGAAGAACAAGTGAAAAGATGAAAGTGACGAAGTTCTTCTCTTCCCTTGTAAAAATTTCGACGACCCCCAAGAAGACCCACACTACCTCAAAATATCCCATCATCCAATCACTTGCTGGCAAACGCAAGCCTCCCTGAATTAAATTCCCCAGCGTAGATCTTACTGGTCGGAAAATTAACATTTTGATCTTCCATTCGCTAGGGGGTCAAGATTCCTACCCGCTCCAGTGAAATTCTGAGAACCCCTGAAGTTACGTTTGCCGCGTGGTACAACCACCGGCCATAAATCCTTACCCCAATTAAACTGTTAGGCCCGGTTCCAACAAGTCTCCAGTCGGCCCAACACGCATTGTTGGTGCTATAGACGGTGGACACTTCTATTGCCCCAATAAAATATACTTCAAAGCCAGCTCGCCGATGGCTGTCGCCAGCGTTTACTCCTTACAGTGTCGGTCTGTCCTGTGACGCCTTGTGCTGGGAGAGGAGGGGACGGAGAGGAAAAAAAAAGAAAAGATTCATCCGAAAGTATATGGCAAAATAAAACGTACTCCTTCTTCAAAAAATACATGAATTAATAAAAATGAATAAATAAATAAATAAATGAATAAATAAAATAATAATTAAATAAATAAATAAACGAGGGAATGGGTTTTCGACCTAAATGTGCAGCGCTCAGTTTGGGCACTGTCACACACTCACGGTTGTCCAGATAAACATCGATATTGTCAAACTTTTTCACATGTTCGGTTCACAAGGAAACAATTTTTTAAATGTTCAGTTCAAACCACTGCGCAATGTCCTTCGTATATTTGAATAGATCTCGTGGAGAGCTGTAAAACGATACCGCGCACAGACGTGTTGCGCTCGCAGCTTCCGAGATAGACTGAGTCAAACGAGGTTGCACACTCAGAAATACTGCGTCATGTCCCCTGTGCGCAGGGAGCGTCGCACTCACTACTTATTGCGCAGACGCAAATTGGACTCCATGCTGTTTACGAATATGCTAACACGATTAGTGTTCGGCTCGTATTTTTAACACCATAAGGAATTCAGTTAGGACCTATTTTTGTCACAGGCGGTCGTCCGTAAGTCGCCCCATACTATCCGCGGAATTAGACGTAGTCCTACGTCAAAAAATGACCCTGCAAAGTTGGCGAAATTAAGGGATCTTTTTGAGCATGGAGTAAAATAAATTTGATATGCATGTGATACTGAGTCATATTGATAACATGCCAAATCTGTAATTAAAGCAGGTGGTGCTATAACTCTATATTAAGGAATTAATTACATTCCGTAATTTTTTTTCCGGTGTGTTTATTTTGTCTGGATGCATCTGCAAGGCTTCGGTGCAGAAGACGCTCGTGTGCACATTCCAATAGTTCATCTACAAGTCATTTTTGTTCTTTGACCTTCAGTATCTTTCAGAAAAGCGTGGTTTTGCAGCGCACTTCTTCGCACAATTCCTCTTGTTAGAATATCTCTTCTATTTCACACCGCTTAATGTCTTTGTCGAAGTGATAAATTGTCCAGAAACTGCTCGTTTAAAAGTGTAAAGCGAAATTACAACCCTCCGTGTCACGGAGATCAGGAGTAATCTGTCACGTCAATTACAGTTGCTACTTAAGAAAACGCCACCCCGGACATGATGGTTTTTTTTTTCTTTTTTGTATTTTGTTCTCCGCCACTTAAGTGCAACGAACGAGTGTAGGCCGAAAATTCGTCGACATTACGTGTCATGTTATGAAGAACGACACAGATAAGGTAGCTTTAGAGAATTTTCACGAGCACCGATGAATGAGTATATCAATAAATCGAATTTAATGGTCATTTCCAGCTGTTCTGGCTACTGATAGTGTGAACAATTTCTCTTCCATAAGCTCAGATTAACTTCTTAACAACTCTATAGGTCGACCATGTATTAATTTAATTTGTCGAATACGTTTTACTTATGTAACGCGGCACAGTATTTTGGATGATATTTCTGCTGTCGTCTATTCAATGAATGTATGCCCTTTCAAAAATATTTTCGAACGTGTAACTTAAATGTAAAGTTTAATTGCAAATAAGAAAATCTTTTTAATGCTATGTAAAGCTTAAGTGCAAATAAGAATTTTTTTTTAACGCTATGCATTTTTCCGGGCAGTAGTGAAGTAAATCCCAAGTAAAACGTTCGGATGTAAGAACAAAAAAGATGATACCGAATTTTCGGGTGTAATAAGCACGTCTTTTGAATCCCTTCTGACGCAAATTAAATTTAGCAAAGCTATTCAAAGTCAATGGAACCGGTATGGAAAACAATAGTATCTGGCGGAAGAAAGAAGTTTTTCAATCGGGTTTTTAATACCTCAGATATTGCTGTAAACGGAATCGTGACCTTGCGCCCTTTGGTTGCAGACTTGTGCGTTAAGAAAAACATGAATTTATATGAGAAACATTTTGCACTGGAAACGCTCTCCAACATAGAAAAAAAAATTCAAATCGGACTCTTAGAAACAGAGATATCGACAAAAATAAGATGTGACTTTACGTCGCCTGGTGGGGAAACCATGCATTATTTTAGGAAGAAAATATTCTCAAAAGGTTTTATCATATGAGCACTATCGGTCTAAGAAAAAAAAATTCTCAAATTTTCAGGAGCCCAGATTTTGCTACAAATACATCAGAAGCAGAAATTAACACTTATGCCATTGGTGGCCAAACCATTCTTTACCAAACATTAGAAATTATGTGAAAAATATTTTCCATCAGGTCTTGTATGCGATACAGGAAGAATATTTCAAATCGGAGTTTTAGAAGCAGAAATAACGCAGAAAAAGCAATTTACGTTTGTGCCCCCTAGCGGAAAGTCTATGATTTATTTGATAATTTTGAATTTATAGGGAAAACATTTCGCATCGGAAATACTATTCAACAAAGAAGGATTTTTTTACATCGGACTCCTAGAAGTTGAGATATTGGCAAAACTAAAATATACATCTACGCCCCCTGGCGTAGAAGCCATGCATTATTTCAAGAAGAAAATGTTCCTAAAAGGTTTGTCGAAATGAGTAGTATCGGTCAACAAGCCCCTTTTTTTTCAATAGAGATTTTAGAAGCTCATATTTTGCTGCAAATATATCAGAAGCGGATATAAAGGCTTGCGCCACCTGGTGGCCAAACAAATTTTTACAAAAATTAGAAATTATGTGCAAAGCTTTTCCCATCTGGGACTGTATCCGGTGCAGAAAGAATTTTTCAAATCGGAGATTTAGAAGAAGAGTTATCGGGAAAAATGTAATTTACTTTTACGCCTTATCTATCTCTCTCTCTCTATATATATATATATATATATACACTATCTACAAAAAAATAACTGGACACCCCTGCAATCAATGATATCTGCGTTCCTGATAAACGTCACGGCCGCCGCCGTTAAATATCGTGTGGGAAACAGCAACGCAACCAGTCACATGCAAGATGCCACGCAGTTCGGAGCTCTCTGATTTCGAGAAAGGTGTAATAGTAGGGTATCACAGAAATGGCCGATCCATACGTGACATATCCAACGAGTTGAAGTACCCAAAATCGACAGTGGCCTACGTGATTGGCAAGTGGAAAATGAGAGGTGACTGTCGAAATGTGCTCCGACCCGGCAGACCCACAAAACTGGGAGTTAGAGACCGACGGGTGCAGGCCAGAGAAATTCGGAAGAACCGCATCAAATTGATGGGCCACGTACGCGAGGAGTTTCAACAGGCATCCGGGAGTGTTCTTTCGATGAATACCATCCGTAAGGAAGCCCATCTGCTCGGTTATCATGGACGTGCTGTCGCCCACAAGCCTTTGATCACCAAGTCCAATAGCGCTGCTCGGCTAACGTGGTGCAAAGAACGTCGACAATGGACCGTTGAACAGTGGAAACAGGTTCTTTGGAGCGACGAATCAAGGTTCACCCTCTGCCGTTCGGATGGTAGTGTCTGGGTTTGGCGTCTGCCTGGAAAACGCCTCCTGCCGGAATGTATTGTGCCAACTGTGAAGTTCGGCGGCGGTGGAATTTTGCTACAAAAGTGTTTCTCCTGGTATGGCACGGGACCCTTGGTCGCAATTCCTGGTAGACTCAACGCCGAGACCTACTGAACCATTTTGGATGATCATGCGCTTCCTATGTTGTGGCCGTTTTACGGGGTGGACCCATGGTACTTTCAGGATGACAATGCCACCTGTCATATTGCGAGGTCCACCATGGCTTGGTATGGTGACAATGGGGTTAATCGAATCGAATGGACTGGCCTGCGCAGAGCCCGGACCTTAACCCTATCGAGCTCCTCTGGGACGAGTTGGAGCGTCGACTTAAGGGGTGCCCCCACCGTCCGAAATCGGTGAAGGAACTGACCTGTATTCTCCAAGCCGAGTGGAAGAAAATACCACTAGCCGTCGTACAACGCCTAGTTGAGAGTATGCCCCTGAGGGTCGCAGCTGTAATCGCCGCTCGTGGAGGCTCCGCGAACTATGGAAGGTGAATAAACTTCGTTTCCCTTTGCTATCACAGGTGTCCAATTACTTGTTGGTAGATAGTGTATAATCTATGCGTAATTTGAAAAAGTAACTATATCTAAAATACTCTTCGACATAAATGGAATCGAAAGATAAAAGCATTTTTTCAATCGGATGTTTAGAAGCAAATATGTGGAATAAAATGTATTTTTAAATTCGACATCATCTGCATTTACGTCCTCTAGCTGCGAAATTGTACATCGTAAAAAAAAAAACGAAATAAAGGATCGTCATTCGCAGATTTCAAGCTTCCCAATGCAAAAAGAATTTTTCAAATCGGACTAATAGTTGCAGAGATATCACGAGTACAGACGGACGGACAAACCGGTAACATAAGCACGATCTTTTTTTACAAAAGACGTGCTAAAATGCGTAACGGAAGTAGTTAAAACCATTGTTGAAATCACATTTTTGAATACTGTTTCATGAAGTGACGCAACAATAGTTAATTTCGTTGTTACTCAGCAATATATTTTACTGAACTATCGCCGAACAATATTTCATCACGTTTAACATAAGCGTAACAATATCTCATTGCAATAGGCGTAAATTACCAGATCCTAATGCAAAATGCGATAAAAGCCATTACAAAAATGTATTTTGATGTTATGCATCTTTCCCGAGTACGCGTCGCAGAGAAATTTGGCTTCCTCTCGACCCACCGAAAGGAAATGGTTACCTTTAATTGACGAGAGCTATGATGTATAACACAATGGGGTGAAACTTTTCAATGACCTACACCAAAAGTTACCAATCCCCATCACTAACACTCTTGAGATTCGGATTTTCTTTCTATCTTGAGGACAGATTTTATCTTGCGCATGTGCAGATGGCCAAGGTGTTGGAATGCATCTATGTCTACAGCATACCAGGCGTTCACCAGACAGTGCTTTAACTGGCTCAGATTTGACGGAATTAGACTTTGCTCACGCATCTGTTTTTCTGACGTGCCCCATACATTCCCAATGGGGTCCAGATCCCGGATTTATGGTGGCCAGGGAAGATGGTGGAAATCACTGCCATGCTCGCTTAATCGCTGACGAACGCACAATTCTTTCGCGATAGGCGGTAGCATTTTCGTCCATGAAATAGCCGTCACCTTCTGTATAAAAAATCAACATTGCAGGATGGACTTGATCAGCAACAATATTCAGATAACCCTTGGAAGACACCCGACCTTCCACCAATATCAGGGTGCTCGTTCCTTATTAACAGAACATGCCCCACACGATGAAACCACCTCCAGAATCTTTAGTTATGCTTACAAGATCAGCTGGGTCCATTGCTTCACGGGGTACCTGCCAAACTCTCGGCCTGTTGTCGTTATAGAACAACATGTACTGAGAGTCGTCGGACCACATGATTTTTTTTTCCAGTCTTCCAGTGTCCAGTCATGGTGTTCATGACACCACCATAGGCAAACTTTCCGGTTATTCATAAAAACCAGTGGTTTCCTTATAGGCATGCGACATTCAATACCGATCGTCTTAATTCCCTGTGCATAGTTACATGAGATATCAATGGGAAACAGCCCTCATTGAATGCTTCTGGCAATTACAGCACATTGGAAGTCTTGTTCTTCCGCACAAGACTTCTCAGACGACGGCAATGGCGTTACTGACTGATTGCCGTCGCGCCACAGTTACGCCTCTTAGACAAGCAATGTGAGTTATTTTTAACCTGATCAAATACCAGGGATATCTTACCTTTTCAGAAACCAGTCAGCTCTGGCTGTTTCCAAAATCGTTGCTCTAGCCAGACGAGCACTCACAACAAGCCAGTGAAAACACAAAATTGTCCGTGACGGAAATAGAAAGCGCGTCCCTTCACTCCAGAGTAAGTTCCTCTCCCAACTAAGCTGCATGGACGGAATGTACTGCTGCAGATTAATCGTCTTGACACGTGCTTCACCTCTGTAGTGCGTCACAAGCCCTTTGTTGAACTCCGAAATATCCTTTATTTTTTCCCATTGTGATCAATACTACTGACCACTACTCACGAGCAACAGTCGTAAATAGTTGTCTAGATCACGTGGTGACGCACGAGACCATGTAGTTTGAATATACGCTGCGTAAGTGCTGTTTAAAATGTTCTAACTGAATGCCCAGTGTGTTTATATGGTGGAGATTTCTATGTTTATATATGCGATGAAAGATAAGAAGAGGAACTGATAAGAAAGGAAAAATAAAAAGAGGAACTTGTGGATACGGAAAATGACAGGAGTGGACGACATCATGACCAGAGTGAAATCACTGAAATGGCAATGGGCTGGTCATGTTGCCAGAAGAACGGACCACCGATGGACAATCGAAATTTTAGACTGGATTCTGAGGGTCAGGAAAAGACGCAGAAGAAGACCCCATGGGAGATGAAATTCGAAAGTCTGCTGGAGTGACATGGAGGAGACAGGCCCAAGACAGACAATTGTAGAAGAAATTTAGGGAGACCTTAATCCAGCAGTGGATTGGTAATGGTTGATGATGATAATGATGATAGGCGATTGACATTAAGTCTCATGATGAATTACACTATTGTTTGTAAAAATTGCAACACCATGAAAGGACTGCTGATATTAGCTTGGAACTTACAGGATGTATACAACAGGTTAGGGCATGTAGATGATTAAAATGTCAGTGAAAATGCGCATGCGGTTTAGCAGCAGCGCCCTCTGAACTGTATCACCTTAGGTATAAAGAGCTGGCTCAAATAAGACGCAGCAATCAATGAAGAGCCAACACTGAGTCGAAAGGGTGTTTCTTGTGTCCCTGTGCTCGTCGCCGAAGAAGGTTGAATTATATACACCTGACGGACTTTGAGCAAGGAAAGATTGTTCGCATGAGAGAAGCTGGATTTTCCTACCGTAAAATTTCCATTCGTACGGAACTAAACGAAAGTACAGTGGTGCTAACGGGGTGGCAGTGGACAGACGGTGCCCGGACGCACAGAAATCCGGGAGGTGGACCGTAAAATCGCACGACTGAACGAGTTGACAGATATTTTTGCGGCATGGCAGTGACTGGTCGCACAGCGACATCCACGGTATTAGCTCAGCAGTGGAGCACTGTCAGAGAAGAGGCTCTGTCTTCCAACACAGTTAGATGTCTTCTGAACACGGCACAGGACGCTAACAGCGCTCATTGCTGCTCATTCCTTTGACCCTAAACCCTAGACGCATCAGGCTGCAATGGGGTCCCTAACACAGATATTGGAGCGTTGAATGGCAATAGGTCGTGTATTCTGACGAGTCACGATTCAGCCTGGGGCAGCATGACGTTCGCATACGTGTTCGAGGACATCATGGTGAACGGCACCTTGCAGAATCCTACCGGTCCACCGACAAGGGTCATGGTTTGGGGTGCCATGGGTTCAATTCGCAATCTTGTCTGATATGAATTGAGGAAACCCTCAACAGCCAGCCATACATCAGTGATATCTTAGAAGCAGAGGTGTAACCCTTCCTTCAGAATTGTCCGGGCGCTATATTCCAGCAGAACAATGCTTGATCACATGTGGCCTGGAATGTTCAAGACAACTTCTATGCACAGCATATACCGCTTCTTCCCTGTCTTGTACGTTCGCCGGATATGTCTCCCGATGGAACATGTCTGGGACATGATAGCTAATCGATTGGCCACTCAAGTACCTCCGCCAGTCACCACAAATGAATTCTGGTCTCGCATAAAAGCAGCGTGGCAGGCTATTTCTCAGAATGACACCAGAAACCTCTTCCATCCAATGCCACGTCGTGTAGTTGCTGTTATTGTTGCTCGAGGTAACTTCACACGATACAGAGTTTTGAAGCGTAAAAATTTTGTGTAGCTCTACAAATGTAATTAGTTATCTCCTGTGACATGAAGAATCTGTGATATAAATTTAATTTAAATAGCGCGATTCTTTCCTGGTGTTGCAATTTTCACGAACAGTAGTGTATAATACCTGAGAATAGTCGACTGAAGATGTACTGGAGACTGAACCTTTTTCTGTGTTACCGTTTCGTGGACAGTAAACATCCTTTTGATGTTGCGTTAGTATGCGGAATGTTTTCACCCTGGCCATTTATTCACTTAGGTATTTTTAATGAGACATATGTTCAAAAAATTTAGTTAAATATCCTGATTAATTCAATAGCATGAACCTCAACTAAAATATTAGAAGTTCTTAAAAATACTACGAAAAGAAAGAAAAACTATTTTATCGTTGTTTTCACGTACATTACGTTAATACAGACAACGTCTCCGTTACCGTTAACCCACTTTAGTCCAACAAACAATCTTATAAAAGAGAGAAATGTTCCTTTTGCATTTAAGTTTCTTATATTATTTAAACAACGTTAATAAAATTGAGTTTCATATGAAAATTTTGTATGAGCCAACAATCCTGAATACGTGTTCTGCTGTTTGTACGTCATTTATAAGCACACGGGACAAAACATTAGTCACCCCTACCAGAAATGACAGTAGGAAGTACCGGTTGCATAGGCGCAGCCATGATAGCATTGTTGGGAGATAAACAGCACTGACGTGGTCTACAGGATCATTTCTGTCTCTAGCAGTGGGGAAGAGCAACCGTTTGTGTTGAATTTGGTCTGCAATATGGGTCGTAAGACAGACGTTACTGAGTGGCAAAAAGGAGCCATCGTGTTTGGCCGTGACGACGGACACAAAGCGAATGATGTGGCCAAATGTGTTGGTGTGTCAACGCGTACTGTCCAGCAGGTCTATAAACAGTGGTGTAGTTCGAAATCAACTGAAAATCGGTGACGTGACTGTTTGCTGGAAAACGATTCTCACCAACAGGAACCGCCGCCATACATCACGCGTAGTAACTGCAAATCAGTTTCAAACCAGGCAACAATTGCTCCAAACAGTCAATGAAAGTCCACTCCAAACAATTTCCGAAAGGACTTGCGACGAGAACTGCATGCGATGGACATCTGGAGCAGAGTACTTTGGAAGAGGCATATTTTAACAGCAAGTCACAAAGCCGCACGTTATCAATGGGCTCAGAGGAACCAAAACTTCACTGTGGAAGATTGGAAACGAGTAATTTGGTCTGATGAGTCTCGTTTTTGTTTGTACTCCTAATGATGGGAGGCGACGAATGCATTGCAGGCCCAATGAAGCCTTTAATCCTGATTGTGTCGAAGGTGTTGTTCAAGCTGGAGGAGTTCTATGATGTTTTGGTGATGCTTTACGTATCACGAAATGGGCCCTCTCGTTGTAGTGACGATGAAATTTGAACCAGCAAGCGTACCTCCGCATTCTGAATGACGAAGTGTTGCCCTACATCTCTAGGAGCATCATCACATTGCCACTTATGTCTTCCAAGACGACAATTGCCGTGTGCGCAGGTGTCAAACTGTGTGTGAGTGGCAAGACGAACAATCAGCAACACTTTCTCACCTCGGCTGGCCTTCCAAATTGCCAGATTTAAATAACTATTGAAAATCTTTGGGATCAAAAGGTGAAACACCGAAATAGGAACGGATGGTGAAACGCCGGAATAGAAACTTACGTACTCTGGCGGAACATCGGGACGAAATGACACACAAGTGGCTGCAAATCGATGTTCAATACATCCACAACCTCGTGGAGTCTCTACTACACCGGATTGTTGCTGTTATC
This sequence comes from Macrothele yani, assembly GCA_039090855.1. Taxonomy (NCBI): domain Eukaryota; kingdom Metazoa; phylum Arthropoda; class Arachnida; order Araneae; family Macrothelidae; genus Macrothele; species Macrothele yani. The sequence continues at coordinate 21,118,156 of CM077029.1, forward strand.
AAGGCAAGATGCGCCGTCGCCCGTTATTAGGTAAGTTCTGCCAAGAGTAACTAATTTTTGGTCCAATGTGCTTATCACCTTTAAATAATGTAATAAAAATGAGCATTAGAATTAACGACTTCCGTCCAGTTGCACGATAAATAATATCGGGAATGACGAAGAATGTTTCATTTTATGAATATTTCATTTTGAATTCGAGTGTAATGTATATAGCATAAGAAATGATCTCATCTCCAGAAAGAGCGAGACTAAATTTATATCTGTCTACAGACAGTCGAACGAAAAATTTGGTTTGAGATACGTTCCGGTAACATTCATGGAACTCGCGATATCATTTCAATAAAAAAAAAACAGTGGGGATATAAAACTGTTACCTTTTACAGAAAATCTACCTGTGTAAGCCACACGAGTTCTTCTCTTGGGAGGTTCTGTAACTATGCGAAGATGTTAACTACAAAACAAAAATTTTTTTGCACTATGTCCAGTTCCGAAATGGGAATGGCCTTTTACAAAATGTTTGATGCTTAAGCATAAACTCCTGTAAAATCATAATGAAAGTCAAGACAAAGAAGGGTCCCCGCTCTCCAAACAAAGATGCTTTATCGTTTATTTAAGGTTCTGCTTCATATGTTATGCATTATATATTCTGTCTTTTGCTGGAGGATTCGTTGTTACGAGTTTTGTGGAAGACCCTAGACACCGGCAATAGATGCCATGAAAATAGGTTCACGACGTCGATCTGCTTTTCCTCCTGCTTCTAGATCAGACGGCACAGAGCTTAAATCAACTTTGTTAGCCTTTTATTTTTCCATTCGTTTTCCATTATTGTTATCTTTTGTTCTTTGAGTTTTACTTTTAACGTTTTCCAGTATGAATGCACCTAAGTCGCTGGCAGTTCGGCTGTGTGTAAATCGCATTTAAAACCAGTGCAATAAAGATTTTTCCAATGCGGATTTTCATAAACTACCCACAGTACGATTACTCTTCATTTGTTGGAAATAATTGTAAAGCCACCGTCAGTGTAGCAGAATCCTAAGCTGTAAGATTTCATTTAAGCTATTGTAAATCGAGTACGTCAATGCTACTACATGCGCAATTAATAATATACCAAATGTATTCCTAATAAGATTTCATTTAAGCTATTGTAAGTCGTGTACATCTCAGCAACTGCAAATAAGGACATACCAAAGCTGCTGTCAATAAGATTTCATTTAAGCTGTTTTGAGTCGAGTACATTTCAGCTACTGCAAATTAGGACATATCGAAACCATTGCTAACAAGACTTAATTTAAGCTATTGTAAATCGAGTACGTCTCAGCTACTACAATTAAGAACATACCAAATTTATTGCTAATAAGATTTCATTTAAGCTATTGTTAGTCGTGTACATTTCAGCAACTGCAAATAAGGACATACCAAAGCTGCTGCTAATAAAATTTCATTTAAGCTGCTTTGAGTTCAGCTAATGTACAATAAATAAGAACATATTGAAGCTATTGCTTATAAGATTTCATTTAAGATATTGTAAATCGAGTACATCTCAGCAACTGCAAATAAGGACATACCAAAGTTACTGCGAATAAAATTTTATTTAAGCTGTTTTGAGTCGAGTACATTTCAGCTACTGCAAATTAGAATATATCGAAGCCATTGCTAACAAGACTTAATTTAAGCTATTGTAAATCGAGTACGTCTCATCTACTACAATTAAGAACATACCAAATTTATTGCTTATAAGATTTCATTTAAGATATTGTAAATCGAGTACATCTCAGCAACTGCAAATAAGAACATAACAAAGTTACTGCTAATAAAATTTCATTTAAGCTATTGTAAGTCGAGTTGTGACGTGCCTGCCCAGCAGGATGCTCATGAGATAAAGGAAGATAGCAGGGAGAACACATGCCAGTGTAGTACAGTGGACAGCACTCGGAGCTTCAGAGCCAAGAGTTGTGGGTTCGAATCCCGCCCCTGGCATTAAAATGATGGAGAAATTTACTTCGTCATAGAGTAGATATCAGCTACTGAAAATAAGAACATAACAAACTTATTGCTAATAAGATTTCGTTTAAACCAAATCGAGTGCATCTCAACAACTACAAATAAGAACATGCATAAGCTATTGCAAATACGATTTCATGTAAGCTATTATAAATCGAATGCATCTTAACTACTGAAAATAAGAATATACCAAAGCAATTACTAATAAGATTTCATTTACGATATTGTAAATTGAGTATATCTCTGCTGCTGTAAATACACTCATCGTCAAAAAAATCATTGCATCCAGAAGGAAGGAACTGACAGGAATGAAACTTGGTAGGTCGATTTGACATTGTGAGACATGCAAATGATTCAAGTGTCACGCTCGGACGCGCATATAACGCCAGCAGGGAACGGTGGCAGCGCTGTGCCTGACCGGCTATATGAGGTCGTCCCGTTGCGCGTGCTTACTATTCTGACTCGTGCTGTTGTGTTGCTTGCATCTTTTGCAAGTATGCCTTGGAGAGAAGTTCGGAAGCAATACAAGCAGTTGGAGGAGTTCGAGAGAGGCTGCATCTTCGGGCTCCGGAAAGCTGGATGATCTTATTGCCGTATTACGAGCCATACCGGTCGTGCGGTTATCAACACAGAACGCTGTTGGCGGCAGTGGATAGAACAAGGCACGCAACAGCGACAGAAAGGGTCTGGGAGACCTAGACAAACAGCGGAGAGGGAGGACAGACGGGTTGTGCGACATGCGCGGAGTAACTCAACAGCCGCGAAAGCGGATCGGATATTCAGCGAGGAGTGGTATCCTCCGTGCATCGTCCTATTAGTACCAGCACCATTGGCAGCGGGCTGCACGACGTAGGACTACACGCACGCAGACCTTTACGACGACTGCCCTTGACACCATTGTATCGTCGCTAAAGACTGCAATTGTTTCGTGCCAGACTGTCAAGAAGTCAGTCAGAATGACAGCGGGTGATCTTCAGTGACAAGTAGTCCCCCTTTTGTCTTGAAGGAGACGACCACCGAATCCATGTGTGAAGGCACCGTGGTCAGCGCCAAGATGAACGGTTTGTTGTAGATCGTAACACGTCCAGAAGGCATGGTGTGGGGTGCAATTACCTACGATGCCACATCACCTTTGTTGTTAACTACAGGCACTTTGACAGCCCAAAGTTGCGTTAATGAGGTCTTGTAACCAGTGGCCCTACGTTTTCTGAACGCTCACTCTGGTGCCATTTTCCAATAGGACAACGCTCGTCCGAATACTGCTGCTGTCTCGAGAACTTGCCTTCAAAGCACTGACACTCTGCCATGGACAGCCGAATAGCCAGACCTTTCGCCGATTGGAAATCTGTGTTATGCTATTGGACGCGCTATCCACACTCCACCCCTATCGCACAATCTGCAGCAACTGCGTGAGAAGATTCAAGCTGCATGGGATAGCTTATCGCAGGATACCATTAGGAACCTGTACAACCCCATGCTGAGATGTCTGGCATGCTGTGTGAGCAAACATGGCGGCCCGATGCCATACTGAGAGACACTACTTATTGGCGTCTAGCTCAATAAATATTGCCCATATCAGTCTCAATGTTTTATCATTTATTGTTCCTGGTAGCCTTTACCTTCCTCCCGAATAGCATTTCAATCCGACACGTACTTTTCGGTGTAACTATTTTTTTTTTGACGATGAGTGTAAGAACATACTAAAGCTTTTTAAACATCCAACAATAGTCGGCCATCATTTGTACAGTCCACTTTCCTTGGTATCTCTTTTTCATCACTTTAATATCCTGATGGAAGCGCTCGCCATGTTCTTCCGAAAAATCACCAAGATTGTTAGAAAAGTAATTTAGATGCGCATGAAGAAAATGGACTTTGACGCTCATGTTGCCACCAAGCAGTTCAGAGGATTCCATCATGTACTCGATTAAAGTGGTGTAATTTAAAACCTTCGTGTTCCCCAAAAAGTTGTGTACCACATTTCTGAATGCAGTCCATGCTCGCAATTTGCACTCACTCATGGTTTCCTCGAATATGTTGTCTGCCATTAATTTTCGTATTTGAGGGCTTATGAAAATGCCAGCTTTAATTTTTTCAGACGTGATTGATGGAAACTTACCACCAAGATACTGAAAGCATTTACTGTCCCCTGCTTAAAGCTGTCACGAATTGCTTCATTAAGCCAAGTTTGATGTGTAAAGGTGGCAACAGTATTTTCGAGGGATCAACCAATGGAAGTGAAACAATGTTTTTTTCGCCAAGTGTGAATGTACTTCTGACTGGCCACTGCTGCCGAACCCAATGTTCCGCCCTTGCTCTGGAGTCCCATTCACACAAAAAGCAAAAAAATTTGGTGTAGCCTGCTTGTTGGCCGAGCAATATTCTAATCACCTTGAAATTCCCGCACAAAGACCATTCATGAAACTTGTACTGCACACTTTCCAGCAGTAATTTAAGGTTCTCGTATGTCTTTTTCAAAGTCACAGAATGTGCTACTGGAATGGATGTTAGTATTGTCTAATAAAACACCTTTTAAACTGGATTTGCTGGCATCTATGAACAACCTCCACTGTCCTGAATTGTAATTAATGTTGAAGTATTTCATGACTGCCGGAATGTCTCGACAATATACCAAACCGCCTTTCTCAGCAAAAAACGGAATCAATTCTGCTTCTCGGTGTCTGTACCAGGAGAATCTCGTATTAGGACATAGTAAATTTTTTTCCTAAAGTCGTGATCTTAAAAGCTCTGCTGCGTCTTTAGATAAATTCAGATCAGGAACCAAATCATTCAGTTCATGCTGGTTAAATGGCACTGGGGTTTCATTCTCCATGCTGTCCGGTTGGTACATCTCATCACTTGTATCACCGTCTGAATCGGTGTTTGTTGGGGGCTTGATATTGGACGGGGATGGCACAGGGATGGATTCACTATGGGGCACTGGTCTTATGGCAGATGGGATATTGGGATACACAATGTTACGATTACAGGTTCTGGTATGGCCCACGATATTCACTGTGCAGAAGTAGCAGTCGTCACTGTGATTTTTTGGCTCACGCCACACCATGGGTACACCGAACGGCATTTATGCTCTTTTTCCACTTTTCCAGTTCCTCAACCCCTCCACACATGCACGGCACACATTGTGAGGAGACCAAACTTTGTCCTGATCTTCTAGTTTAATGCCAAAGTATTGAAAATAAGCATTTTTCACGAAAGGCGTTATATTTTGCCTCTGTTTTTTTCCTGTCGTATAACAGCCACATATGTAGCAAAATATGTCTAGATGATTTACACAATCACGTGAAGCCATTGCACACGCCACAAAGAAATAACCGAACGGGACTAGTCCCTTCTTTGCACTGATTGGTTTAACACGATCTGCCCCGAATGGCGCCACATGTGGCCTATAGAAAGAAGGGAGCGGTGGCGTGAGGTATGAGTCATACTGCCGTGCCAAGATAACATTCTCTCATGTTCCGCCGTTGTGAGTGGCACAAATCGTAACATCATACAGATAAAACAGTTGCATTTCCATTATCAGCTATATATTTATGTTTATTTATTCCTTAAGCAATCATTCCGCCCCTCCAGAGAACATTTTCACACGTTACAAACGTTGCCATATAACAATGTCATTAAAAAATAACGTTTTTTTTTAATTTTCACATTTCCGTCATTTGTGAAAAATCTTAACGTGATACGGAATTTTGAAGGTCATTTTCGGAATCTGCGCAAGAAATCCATTCAGATACACCTATTCATTTCAAAACAACAAAACCTTGCATATTAGTGTAATCTTTGCTTTCCGGTTTATTCCGATGAATACCTTCGCCACTAGAGGGCGTAAAGTAAGGTGATGCCGCATCCAAAATATGTTTTGTTCCATATATTTGCTTGTAAATATGCGATTGAAAAAAATCATTTTTTTCTTTTGGATGTCATTTATATCGAAGACATGTACAGTCTCTTTTTGAAGTAATGTATGGATTTTACGTTAGGGAGAGTAAAGGTAAATTTCATTTTTGTCCGATATCTCGGATTCTAAAAGTTCTGCCTGCGTCAGATACACTTTCTAGTGAGAAATGTTTTGCATATAATTATTTTATTTTTGGCAGAAAATAGTTTAGCCACCAGGAAGCGTAAGTGTTTATTTCTACTTCTGATGTATTTGCAGGAAAATATGAACTTTTGAATACTCGATTGTAAAAATTATTTCATGGACCTATACCACTCGCCTTGGAAAACCTTTTGAAAATAACTCCTGCCTAAAATATTGCATAGTATTTCACTTATTTTTGTCGATATCGTAGCTTCTAAAAGTCCAATTTAAAGAATTATTTTTTGTTGTTGTTGTTGTAGACCGTTTCTAGTGCGAAATTTTTCTCATATAATTTCAATTTTTCCTTAACGCACAATTGTGCCACCAGAGGGCGTAAGTTCCGTTTCCTTTTATAGCAATATCTGCGGGACTAAAAATCCGATTAAAAAGAATCTTTTTCGATCAGATGCTACGGACTACATATGAAAACTCTTTGCGAATATTTTCTTCCATAAACAATGCACAATTTCGCCGCTAGGGGGAGCAAACGTTTAATCTATTTTTCTCAATATCTTTGCTTCTAAATGTGCGATTTAAAATATTCTTAAAAACACCGGATACCATTTTCCATGTGGAACACTTTAGGTTTGTATTTGAAGAGTTTTGTAGCTCACAAGTCTGTCGTTAGGTGGTATTTGTGTACATCTGTCTGCAGCTGTATATCCGCTTCTAAAATCACTACTGAGAAATTTATTTTCTACAGATGGGGAGCATTATCTTTTTTTAAATAACGCACAAATTTCCCGTTAGAGGGCGTAAAGGTCAAAACCTTTTTCTCGCTATCTCTGCTCCCGGGAGACGTATTTAAAAAGTTATTTTTCCTTATCATAGCTGTTGCCATGAAGAATATAATGCCAGTACTTTTCTACTATTTTCAACTTTTCCATTACACAAAGTTCTTCCGCTAGAAGGCGTAGAGTTCATCATGTTTCTTTCTATATTGCTTCTTTTAACTGCTCTATTTCAAAATCACTTTGTCTCTGATACCTTCCTTCTTCTATAAGAAACTTTTTGTGGTGCACCATTTGTTTATTTTCGTAATATACTTTTTAGAAACTAGTGGAAATAAGAAGCTGTTTCTACTTCTAAATATTTTATCAATTGCAAAAATCTGGTTGTTGTTGTTTTTTTAACATGTTCCCTTGACTTTGAACAACTTTGATAAATTTCATTCTCGTCGGACGACGTGCTGATTACAACTGAAAATTTGGTGTCATCTTCCTTGTTTAGTGAAAACAATAGAGACTGAAGGTGACTTTTGCAAATTCCACAGAGGCCCTGAAAATTGAAAGAACACATGGGGATAAGAATTTCTGCATACTCTAAACGGGCGATAAGGGCTGGCCGTGGTTGTTTGCATTTACAGGCGTTTGGGACGGTGTTGTCGTTTAAAGGGTAAAGAGAAGTGAGAAACATCGCGCAGAATGGTACAACCTCACGAGCGAAGACAGTAGGAAGTTCAAACCGACGATCTCAGTGAAGAAATTATTTGGACCCATGTGGATTGTTTTAAATCGTTCGAGACCCCAAGGTTTCGGAGTTTGTGACGTTCCTACCTCAGAAGTGACGCACATGTCAAGATGGCAAAGTTGCAGAGACAAACTTTCTCGGTGTAGCCTAATTGGGAAAGCATTTGGCTCCGGAGCAAAAGGGTGCAGTTTCTATTCCCGCCACCGGTAAAATGGCATTTACGCTGTATTTTGTAAGACAGGTAGTATCCCCAATCCCGTCGAACCCGTATATAACGAATCCGAAGGGAGAGTAAAAAACATTCGATGTGTGGGTACTTTGTTAGAAGCCGATAGATCAAAAACGGACAATTTTTGGCATATTACATCATACATACATACATATGTCAGGTTAAAACTACTCGATCATAAAACGATTATCAATTAATCGAAGGTCAATAATACTTGTTGTTTAAAACTATTACTCGCAACAAAAATATGAGTGAGATCTCCAGTAACGAAAATATTTAATGTAAACATCAAAGTAATTGCAAAAATTTGAAATTCCAAATGCTGCATTTGTTTAGCTGTTTGCGTGTTATGTCAGAAATGTAAGTCTGTGGTTGCTTTTTTGTGCTTGTTATGAGAGCAGCTGTTATTTTTTGTTCATCAACCGCTAACGTTGTGGTTTAAATGTTGACCCTTGATGCAAAATAAACTCTCAAGATTTTGTAAACTAAACTTTCAATGGCAGGTACTTTTGAATTGCTTTATTATCTATATTGATTTCTTCTTCACCGCTTAATTAAATTTTATTCTTGCCCTGAATGTGATGTTCCTCTATGTTCACATCTGCATGAATTCCCTCTCAAAACCCTTCTCATTCAATACTGGAACCATCACTAAATATCGATTTTAGTTCAACCTTGTTTTTTTTACGCTTTCCGTACGTATATGCTCCAGCTTTCTCCGTCCTTATGTCCGCCTGTCTGCACGATAACTCGCGTTAAAATAGTTCGATTTCCATGACATTTTAGTTTGTGGTAGGGGACCACCTGGGGACGAAACCTGTTGGAAATGGACGAAATGGGGTTAAAGGTCACGGCACAGGAGCAGGATCCATTGTGTAAATGTGGTTCGATATCGATGACATTTTAGTATATCGTAGGGGACCACCTGGGAATGAACACTATTGAAAATGAGTGAAGTGGGGTCAAAGGTCAGGACATAGGAGTGGGATGCATTCCATTGCCCTTATGCGTCATAACGTGCGTAAAAATGGTTCGATTTCGATTAAATTCTAGTATGTAATAAGGGACCGCCTTGGCACGAACCCTAATGTAAACGGTCGAAATGGGGTCAAAGGTCAGGGCATATGATCGGGATCCATTCCATTGCCCTTATCCCATACTATTGAAGGAGCAATTCTTGAATGTATGTAAATTTTATTTTGAAAACGGCTGTAAGGATTTTGATGAAAGTCGTTAACCTACCGTTTTCTGGTACTAGAAATCGATTTAGCTTGATCTCGACTTTAGGAAAATTAGTTTAGTGCGTTAAATAACCACCCCGAATTACCACGTTTTTAGTGTCATGGCGTCGTTCCATTAATGTAACCCATGTGTAGAAATCTTATGACGTCACAATCTCGCGATTGAGATATTGGAGCGCGGTAACGCCATCTGTCTCATTACGTCACGCGTTGTGTGTGGATCCTATTAAAGTTTTATGACATCACACTCTTGCGAGCAGATGGTCGCGATTTTTTTTTTTTTTTTATTGGGGGTTTAACGACCACTGTGAGCAACTCTACGTGCTATAAGCAGTCGCCCGTCCCTAATTTAGGGTCACTGGTTCCAGGGAAGGGAGAGAGCCAGTGCCGTAAGACAAACACAACATCCATGCCTCACCGGGATTCGAACCCGGACCCCGTTCGGACGAATGATCAGAGGCCATCGCTTAGACCACTGCGCCACCGGGCGGCTGGTCGCGATTCCCATCTGCCTCATTACGTCACGCGTTGTGTGCGTATTTTCGTCCGCACGATAACTCGCGTAAAAATTGTTCGATTTCGATGAAATTTTAGTATGTGGTAGGGGAACACCTGGGAAGGAACCCTATTGCAAATGAACGAAATGGGGTCGAAGGTCAGGACATAGGAGCGGGATCCATTCCACTGCTCTTATGCGTCATAACGTGTATAAAATGTTCGATTTCGATGAAATTTTAGTATGTGGTAGGGGACTATCTGGGGACAAACCCTATTGAAAATGGGCGAAATGGGGTCAACGGTCAGGGAGCGGAATCACTTCCATCGCCATTATGCATCATAACTTACGTACAAATGCTTCGATTTGGATGAAATTTTAGTATGTTGGATGAAATTTTAGTATGTTGGATGAAATTTTAGTATGTTGGATGAAATTTTAGTATGGGGACGAATTCTGTTGAAAATGGGTGAAATGGGATCAAAGGTTAGGACACAGGAGCGGGATCTATTTCATAGCCCTTATGCATCATAACGTACGTAAAACTGCTTCGATTGCGACAAAAATTTATCATGTTATTTCGGAGGTATACTGAACCGGTTCTGCTAAATATCATCAAAATGGGATCAAAGTCAGGGCACAGGACCGAGATTTATTATTTTACAGCCATTATCCTCATAACTTGAGTAATGATTTCTGGTATGTTGGAAAGCGTATTATAATCAATGCATTGCATGATTTTACTAACTTGTTTAAATTATACAAACAGAATTTGCTGAAGTACAAAACCTTTTTGCAGCTTCAAGTATGTTAATTCTTCCTTTTCCTACTAAACTGACGGCTTCAATTTTTTCACTCGGCGTTTTATGCTTGTTTAAAGCTATGATTTTTTAGAATTTTCTAAGCACACTGCTAAGTCGAAGTTCAACTAAGTTAACGAAATGTAACCAACATCATTCTTTGTCTCCTAGGTGAGACTACTTCAACAACACCCGTTGAAGAGCGGAGTGACATCCCCGAAGAGATAAGGAATCCCAGCAAAGAATTATTTCTCTACAGTGACGTAATTTATTCAGTGTCCTGCTCTATCCAACAGGTTCGCGGAGGCTCCAAGATGAGATTAAATCGCTTAAAAGTGGTGGCGAGGGGAGAACATAAAAGAAAACGTTTTCGCAGAAAGTGTGTGCGTGCGCGCGCTGGCGGGTGCCAGCGGATGTGGTGGAGGCAAAAAAGTGAAACATTCTTGTTTTCATGAGAACTGACCTTTCTCTAAGGGGAACCATGAGATATTAATAAACTTTAGTTTTTTTGGTGAAGAAGGTGTGAAACCTGGGTGAATGTGTCAGTTATTTTAATTGAATTGCTGAGGATACGAACTCGTCACAAGTGTGTTCCGCTGTGTAAAGTGCAAGCCATGGACGCACACGGAGCTCAGCGATTTTAAGGAGTCTCAGTATTCTTTCCTGAGCATTAAAACTAACGAGGAGAGAAACTTTGTGAAACATCGAAGGTGTTGTTCTGCCAAAGAATGACAATTCATGAGCGACGCCTAAACGCTTGGGAAACCTATTGTGTAAATGGAACATTTACGAAATATTAGATTTACTGTTTCATAAATTCGTGACAGAACTTGCTGTGTGTTGAACGATGCATTCCCGGAACTGCAAGATCGATATATAACGCTCAATATTAAAAATAGCCCGGAATAATTTAAGAGTTTTCACGTGCCACGCTGTAATATTCGATCATTCTCAGCCTTTTCACAGCTGTTTAAAACGCAAATCAAATATTTAATTCATGAAGCAACGTTTTGGTTTCCTAGGAATATTCTACAACGAGAGATAAGTTAATATTTCATTTTCAGGAATAACGTGTGAACCCATTAGTAATAATATGAGTGAATGTGCTAACATATTTCATTCATCTCTTTAAAAAAATAATTAATTTACCCTCATGAATTTAAAACCACTTTTTATGCGTATCGTTAATGTAATGAAATGCAAAGCACGTGCGGAAAGAAAAACAGAGAATAGATTATCGGGCTAAGGAAGTTTAAAGACTCGAAGCAAGGTAAGTAAAAAACCAAGTGACGCTTGTATGATTTCTTTTATATTTGACGTTGCAAGCAATTTAAAAGTGTAGTTTTCTTTATCATTTGTTTATTTTTTGTCGCCCAGAGCAACCAGATCCTCCACGAGAAGTTCAGATTGCGGAAACCGGAAGTCGTCGGGTGAGGTTATCTTGGGAGCCACCCTTCAGCGGAAATAGCCTCATCACTCAATACATTCTACATGTCAGAGAAAACGGTAAAGAAAAGAAAATCTTTAGTCCATTAAACTCGTATTTTCCTTTCCGCTGTTTTTGTGTTTTGTTTTGTTTCTTGAATGTATGTGCACTTCAATTTCACTTTCCTTATGTAGCGTCTGCAAACATTAACAACAAAAATCGAACTAACTACCTTTTAATTCTTTTCCGTCAGAAGTTTCCCTTTCCTTAGGCAAAAAAAACTAAAGAAAAAAAAAGTCATTTACCCTTTCAAATGTTCGACAACAACATTAAAGATCTGCATTCAAATTTAATTCCATTAGCGCTAATTGTGCTGCGAATGAATCAAACAAAAATACGTTGTTTTTGAAAAAGTTGAAAAAAAAAACACCTTCGAATTTAAAAACTTGCCGAATAATCTAAGACGAAGGCGGTGTGTCCTCAAAACGTATATCATGTTATTTTTTCCAGTTATATAGCAAGATATCACACACAATGAGAAGCTCCGGCTGTGAAGTGGCCTGAGGAGATTACTTCTGGCAATTCGCCCGAGATGGGTCATGTTCGAGCTAGTAAGATGTCAATCACCACGAGACGGTTTGGGTTCGAGACAGTAAAATATCAAATAGCATGGCATTGGTCGGGTTCGAGACAGTAAAATATCAAATGGCATGGCATTGGTCGGGTTCGAGACAGTAAAATATCAAATGGCATGACATTGGTCGGGTTCGAGACAGTAAAATATCAAATGGCATGACATTGGTCGGGTTCGAGACAGTAAAATATCAAATGGCATGACATTGGTCGGGTTCGAGACAGTAAAATATCAAATGGCATGACATTGGTCGGGTTCGAGACAGTAAAATATCAAATGGCATGACATTGGTCGGGTTCGAGACAGTAAAATATCAAATGGCATGACATTGGTCGGGTTCGAGACAGTAAAATATCAAATGGCATGACATTGGTCGGGTTCGAGACAACAAAATATAAAACACCACGAGAAACCCTGGTTGCCAATAGGTCTGAGGAGATTGCTCCCGATAATTCGCCCCGTATGGATCGGGTTCGAGATAGTAAGATGCGAACACCACGGGATGGTTCGGGTTCGAGTCAGTAAGATGTCAGACACCACAAGATGGTTTGGGTTCGAGACAGTAAAATATCAAATAGCATGACATTGGTCGGGTTCGAGACAGTAAAATATCAAATGGCATGGCATTGGTCGGGTTCGAGACAGTAAAATATCAAATGGCATGACATTGGTCGGGTTCGAGACAGTAAAATATCAAATAGCATGACATTGGTCGGGTTCGAGACAGTAAAATATCAAATGGCATGACATTGGTCGGGTTCGAGACAGTAAAATATCAAATGGCATGACATTGGTCGGGTTCGAGACAGTAAAATATCAAATGGCATGACATTGGTCGGGTTCGAGACAACAAAATATAAAACACCACGAGAAACCCTGGTTGCCAATAGGTCTGAGGAGATTGCTCCCGATAATTCGCCCCGTATGGATCGGGTTCGAGATAGTAAGATGCGAACACCACGGGATGGTTCGGGTTCGAGTCAGTGAGATGTCAGACACCACAAGATGGTTTGGGTTCGAGACAGTAAAGTATCAAACACCACGAGTTGGGTCAAATTCGAGACAGCAAAATATAAAACACCACGAGAAGCCCTGGCTGCCAATAGGTCTGAGGAGATTGCTCCCGACAATTCGCCCCATATGGGTCGGGTTCGAGATAGTAAGATGCGAACACCAAGAGATGGTTCGGGTTCGAGATAGTAAGATGCGAACACCACGAGATGGTTCGGGTTCGAGACAGGAAGATGTCAGACACCACTAGATGGTTTGGGTTTGAGACAGTAAAGTATCAAACACCACGAATCGGGTCAAATTTGAGACAGTAAGATATCAAACACCACGAGAAGCCTGGTTGCCAATAGGTCTGAGGAGATTGCTTCTGACAATTCGTCCCAGATGGGTCAGGTTCGAAACAGTAAAATATCAAACACCACGAGATAGGTCAGGTTCGAGGCAGTAAGATGTCAGACACCACGAGATGGTTTGGGTTCGATACAGTAAGATATCAAACACCATGTGAAGCTCTGGTTGCGAAGTGGTCTGAAGAGAGTACTTCTGACAGTTCGTGCTAGATATGTCAGGTTCAAGACAGTTAGATATCAAACACCGCGGGATGGTTCGGGTTGGAGACAGTAAGAAGTCAAATACGGAATGGCAAGTCATTGCCTTCTCCGACAAATCCCGCTTCTACCTACAACACCACGATGGCCGGATCCGCGTGTGGCGGCACCGCGGCGAGATACTGTATGCCGTCTGCATTATGCATCGCCATACCGGTCCGTCGCCTGGCGTTATGGTTTGGGGCGCAATTGGATATGACACCCGCACCCCTCTGGTACGCATCGCCTGTACACTCAACAGCCACCGCTACATCTCTGGCGTTTTGAAGCCTGTAGTCCTCCCTTACCTGCAGAACCTGCCAGCAGCTACATTTCAACAAGACAATGCGCGCCCGCACGTGGCACGCATCGTGCAACAATTCTTCACTGCCCAACAGGTGTCACTGCTGCCGTGGCCTGCCTGTTCTCCCGATATGTCGCCCATCGGTCATGTCTGGTCGCTGTTCGGCAACCGAGTGGCCCGGCAAAGCACCACCTGCGGCTACGCCTCATTAACTGTGGCAACGTGTGGCATCAGCCTGGACCGACATGCCCCAAGTCCACATCCAAAGCCTCTTTCGTTCGATGCCGTGGCGTGTATCGGCCGTTATTGCTAGCCATGGGGGCCACACGAACTATTGATGTCTGCGTGTTCCGGAAGTCGCACGGGCCTGTAAGCTGAATCGTTTCATCTTTGTATCTGTTGTTATGTGTCCAGTAAATCAGTAAATCTGGGTTTGCTATCTCGTGTCCTTCTTGGTGTTGCATTTTGGGTGGCCAGCAATGTATATACAGTATATATACACGGTCGAGTCACATTCTTGTGACCACATCCAGAGTAACCGCCGTGTGCAGCGCGGACAGCAGCCAGACAGGCTGGGAGTGACTCCATAAGGTGCTGAAAGGTGTTCACAGGTATGTGGAGCCATGCTGACTGCAGTGAATCTGACAGCTGCTAGAGGGTGCGTGGTGGAGGATCCATAAAGCGAACATCACAATTGACGTGGTCCCACAAATTCTCTATTGGGTTCAAGTCTGGGGAATTAGGGGGCCAGGAAAGTACTTTGAATTCTTCATCGTGCTCTTCCAACCGCTCTCGGACATTTCTAGTTGTGTGACACGCCGCATAGGCGTGCTGGAAGATCTCCTCCACCCCAGAGAAGAAAATCAGTGCGTATGGGTGTACGTGGTCTGCAAGAAGGAATTCATAACGAATTCGGTTCGTAGTGCCTTCCACAGGTATGAGTGGACCCAGAGAATGCCACGAAAGCATTTCCCAGACCATAACGCTGCCCCTACCAGCCGGTGTTCTTCCAGCAGTGGTTGAAGAGTGTTTGCTCTCCAATGATTCTTGCTTTATAGGCCAACGTCCTTCCGTTCGGTGAAGCAGAAAACGTGACTCATCGGAGAAGGCAATCTTTTGGTAATCAGCGGAGGTCCAATTGCGATACTGCCGTGTAAATGTAAGCCTTTCCTGTGGATGCACTTTAGTTAGCATAGCTGCAGTGATCATCCGTCTGAATCGGAGTGCGATACGCAGAAGGGTTCGCTGAACTGTCGTTTTAGACACACTTCCGGTAGCCCCCTGGTTCATTAGGCCAGTGAGTTGCTCCACTCTAGCGTATCGATCGGACTTCCAGCACCTTCGCAGCCTACGTTCACCTCTCACAACAATGGCACGTGCTGCTCAGCAGTTTCCACGTCGCTTATTCGCAATGGTGACATTTCTTCAATCATGATACTCTTTAATCACAGCAGCACACGAACAGTTCACAAACTGCGCTGCTTCAGAAATACTGCCATCCTTGTCCCGAAAGTTGATAATCATCCCTTTTTGAAAATCTGATAAATCGCTCCTTTTATCTATGACAGCAACGAGTGATATGTTTTTAGAATGCCCACAGCACACCTTATATACCCTTCAAGCAAGCTGAAGACACGTGCCTCTTTCATTGGCTACGAGCTGTTGACGGCAAAACTAGGAGGTGGTCACACTAATGTGACTCGACTGTGTATAGCCATCACATTATGACCGTCCCCAGCCTAGAGAATTAAGCACGCGTGGAGACCGAACGGTGGCGCAGGGGAAGTTCACATAGTAGTATATATACAACCCGAGGACCGGCTTTCGGTTAGTAGAGCGTTCGGGGTCAAAATGGGAAAAGCTGCCGATTTTTCGGAGTTTGATAAAGTACAAATTGGGATGGCAAGGCGCCTCGGAACAAAGATCTCGAAAACGGCGCGGCTTGTGGGTTATTCGCGTGCCCTGTAAGTGAGTACGTATCAAAAGTGGTGCACAGATGGATAAATGACGAACCGTCGTCCAGCTGTGTGTCGTCCGCAGCTTATTGATGCCAGAGGGGAAGGGAGAAGGTAGCGTATTGTTCACAGCGACCACAGGGCCACAGTGCGCCAAATCCCCCGCAGCTACAACAGTGGTGAACGGAGCAATGTGTCACAGCACACAGTTGTTCGCAGCCTTCTTCGCATGGGTCTGCGTAGCCGAAGACCCAGCCGTGTCCCCACGCACATTGCACGTTATCGCCAACCACGCATGAAATGGGCCCAAGATCATCGAGTTTGGACCGTGAATGAGTGGAACAAAGTGGAGTAGTCTAACGAATCAAGGTTACTGGTGCATCGCGTAGACGGTCGAGTGCGGATACGCGGATTACCAACTGAGGCTATAGCCCCCCGGACGCACTGTTGGGCGGAAACAGACCGGCGGTGGCGGTGTTGTGCTGTAGTCGGTGTTTTCTTGGATTATTTTAGGCCCCATTACCCCAATATCACAATCCCTGACAGATGTCAGGTATCGGAACATCGTTTCGGACCAAGTTCACCAATTCATGGCAGCTGTGTTCCCTGCTGGTGATTGCCATTGCCAACAGGATAATGTGCCATGCCACCCTGCCAGAATAGTCAAGGAGTGGTTCAAGGACCATGCTGGGGACTTTCTGTTAATGCCCTGGCCTCCAAATTCACCTGACATGAACCCAATCGGACATTTATTGGTATAACGAAATAAAATAGACGTTCAGCATGGAGCGTCTTACAAACAAAATTCATACTGATGAAATCAATGATATTTACACTGCAATGAGAAATGTTGATGATACTGATATGTTGCAATTGAGCTAAATACACAGCAGGTGTAGGGAAAAACACTATAAGTTGGTCAACGTAGGGAAAAACACTATAAGTTGGTCAAACACTATAAGTTGGTCAAACACTATAAGTTGGTCAAACACTATAAGTTGGTCAACGTGAAGGAACATATTTCCAGGTACACTGTATTGAAAACTTAAAACGCATGAAAAAGCAGGCACAGGTTGAGCAAAAACAAAAAAATGAAATAGAATGATAATTATATACATAGGTAGCACTCCATAGCGCAGGCATACGTAGAAGCGAAACGACGACGATAGAAAAACATAGTATAACTTGTGCAACGAAGAGATATATACTACAATGAGAAATATTAATGATAATGCTGCAATTGAGCTAAAAACACAACAGGTGTAGACGAAACACCGTAAAGTGGTGGCAAGCATATCACATGACACTAAAGGAACATATAGGCAGACAAACAGTATTGAAAACTTAAAACGCATGATAACACAGGCATAGGTTGAGCAAGACAATGATGAAATAGGATGACAATTATATGCAGAGGTAACATTACATAGTGTAGGCATACGTAAAAGTGAATTAACGACGACAGAAAAACATTGTACAACTCGTGCAACTGTGAAATTTATACTGCAATGAAAAATGTTAATGATAAGGAGATGCTGCAATTTAGCTAAAAACATAACAGGAGTAGAAGAAAACCGTAAAGGTGGCCAGCATGTTACATGACACTGAAGGAGCATATTTTCAGGTAAACAGGATTGGGAACTTAAAGCGCACGTAAAACATGCACAGGTTGATCAACAAAATGGTGAAATAGAAAGACAATTCTAAACATAGGCAACATCATACAATGCATACATACTCAATAGGTAAACAAAATAATAGAAAAACATGGAACAATTAGTGCAATGGATAAAATAATCTGCAACGAAAAATGTTGATACTAGGAAGAAACTGCAATTGAGCTAAATACACAACAAGTGAAGGAAACACATCACTGGGTGGCTAGCGCGTTACGTGACGCTGAAGGAACATATTTGCAGGTAAGCAATAATACAAACTTAGAGCGCACGATAAAGAGGCACAGTTGAGCAAAACGGTGATGTAATAGAATGACAATTATATACGTAGACAACAGTAAGCAGTGCTGACATACTCAATTGCTAACCAAGGTAAGAGAAAAACATAGTACAACTCGTGCAACATTGATAGCGCGTAAATTAGAGCAGAAGTTACAAGTGAACAAACACACTGTGCACACAAATGTAGTAGAAGTACAAAAACATATTTTTTTTTTTGATTGGAGGTTTAACGACCACCGTGAGCAACTCAATGGGCTATAAGCAGTCACCCGTCCCTAATTTAGGGTCACTGGTTCCAAGGAAGGGAGAGAGCCAGTGCCGTAAGACAAACACAACATCCATGCCTGACCGGGATTCGAACCCGGACCCCTTTCGGACGAATGATCAGAGGCCAGCGCCTTAGACCACTGCGCCACCGGGGCGGCACAAAAATATTTCACTAAATGTAATAAAACACGACCAACGCCGTGAAAATGCAACACTCAGCGCCACATTCTGGTGCTAAAAAGAGAAAAAAGTTCTAACAGATGGTTAGATTGAAGAGACCTGTGTTCACCGCGAACCACGGGGTCAGAGGTACCCACGTGGAATGGAAAGCTGCTTCTCGATGGCTGATGGAAGCGAGGCGGTGCTCAAAGCGGAGACGTGATGTTAGACGGTCTCTTAAGTGGCACACAAGTGCAGCACTCGCTTGTTGAGTAGAAACAGGTGAGGAAATACTCCGGAGTTGCTGATGGAACACATAAACTACGTGTTTGGCCAGTACAAAGAGATATGCACAAAGAGAGGGAAGAGGAACTGGTGGATTATCATGTAATAGAAGGTGTCTATAGGCTGTAAACGAAAACTCTTGGGAGCAAGAGGAACTGGCAATCTTGAAGGCTTGATTGAGTAGAGGCAGTAGAACAGGACAATATAGGTAGACGTGAGAAACGTCTGCCTCCTGAGCGCAGAAGAAGCAAAGAGGAGAAGAGAGTAGAGACATACGATAGAGGAAAAACGGAACAGGATGACGATTATGGAGGAAGAGCCAGTGGGTGTTTTGTTCATGAGGTGTGGAGAGGCGGGAGCGGGCAGCGGCCCAAACGGCAGAAAGAGAGGTAGTAGGAACATCAAGTATAGGAAGAGCAGAGGGAGTGGAAATGTGCACTAGGAGACGATACAAAGATTTAGATGAGATAGAAACAAGAGGGTGAACCGTGTGAACGTGCCGAAGAAAGAACGGTAGCGGAAGAGGAGCAGAGAGCACGGAGATCAGACCAGAAGGGGAAGCCAAATCAGGGAAAAGAGATAGGATAGCAGAGTGCAGAGAGTCAAAGACGAAACGAGCAGAACGGGATGATAGAATTGCAACTGGGAGATCGGCGAAAGGGCGCCAGGAGAGGTCAGGATTAGTCAGGTCTTGAATGGTTACGACACCGGCACGAAGCCAGGAAGAAAAAGCAAAGCAAGGGAGGTGGGGAGGGTGGAGAAGAGAGTTGAAGAAGAGGGGTTCAGCAAGAAGCTCAAGCGTTGAAGAAGAAGGAGAGCGCAGAAAAGGAAGAGAGCAAAGGAATTTAAGAGCTTCAGAATAAGCAGGGGGAAGTTTAGAGGGGGGAACAGGACAACGGTCCATAAGAACTAGAGAGGAAAAAGAGAAGTGGGGGTTACGCCTGGAGGCGAGAACGTTTCTTACCTGAATTTCAGATGCAACTGGAGCTGTGAAAAGACGGACGAAGTGAATGATACGGTGTACCTTAGAATTTAGAGAAACATCAGGAAGACCGGTTCCACCAAACGAGGGGGGTGCACAGAGCTTCGTGACGGAAAGCCAATGATGTCGCACCCACATGACCACTGTAAGACGGCGGGTGATCTCTTGAAGACAAAAGAGCGGGGTTGGAGCAGCTATCCATGAATGCTGACACATGGAAAGAGATATGTACGAGTGAGTCTCGCACGCTGGTGATAGGATGTGCAGAACTGCACTCGTCTCCAGTACACCGCAGAGTTGGTCAGACGATGATGTAAACCGGTGCGAGTAGCTTCTGAGGCTGCACGTATCTGTCCTAGGTGAACTCCTAGGAAACGTTGTGAGGTTGAAGACCATGAAGCACCCCATGGAGTATCTGTGCGGTTCCGCCACGCCCCGCACCACAGACCGGTGCTCTTAGACGTGTTTAGCTCAGCAGCAGAACAGGAGGCGTAGTCTGAGAACAAACGACGAAGAAGGTGGAATTGTGATTCTCTACGAATGCAGACTGTAATGTCATCCGCATACGCAGAGTAAATCACTGAGTGGTGTCGTGTACTAGCGACTGGCGCTGTATGTGTAGGTAAGAGGAAATGTTGAAGGGAACGAAGAAAGGGTTCCACGGCGATCGCAAAGAGTTGCTCTGAAAGCGGGCAGCCCTGCCGGACTCCACGCTTAAAGGGAATTGGAGCTGTAAGGAAGGATGCCGTCTTGACATGGAAAACGGCGTCCCTGTAAAGAAAGAGAAGAGTGGAAACAAAGGCTGAAGGAAAACCAAAGTGCAAAAGAGTTTGTGTTACGTAGTTGTGTGAAACGTTATTGAAGGCGAAGCGGAGATCCAAAGAGAGAAGGGCTAAGGGTTCGGAGTGGGTTTGAGCGAGATGAATTAAATCACGGAAGAGTTGGATATTAGTAGAAATAGATCGTCCAGGAACAGTGTAGGTTTAAGAATCAGCGAGAATGTGAGGAAGGACAGAGTTGAGACGGTGGAAAAGAAGCTTAGTGAAGAGTTTGTAATCCTGGTTAAGAAGAGAAATGGGGCGCAATTTCCCAAGTCAAGAGGGTCACCCTTCTTGGGAAATAAGACTATATGAGCGTCTGTGAAGCTCCTCGGGAGGGTGGGGGAGAGGAGAGCAGCAGAAATAGCAGGAAGAAGAAAGGATAGGAGGAGAGGGAAGAAAGTACGATAGAAAGGAAAAGTGAGGCCGTCCGGACCCGGAGCGGCTTGTGGGTTGAGAGAAGAAAAGACATCAGAGAGCTCAGAAGATGTAGGTGGAAGAGGGAAAGAGGTAGCTAGATGCGGGGGAACCTGAGGGAGATTGGAAAGAAGGTGAGAGAGAGTAGAGGAGGACGGGGGAGGAGCCGCACAGAACTTGGTGGCAAAAAAACTACGAACGTGAGAACATAGAGTCGACGGATCAGAAGTCACAACACCAGTTGGTAGACGAAGCTGCCGGAGTGCATTGGTAGACTTGCGTGAAGACTCCATTGACGCAAGGAAATCATAGTTGCAATCCTCTGGGTGTAGGTGTTTTAAGCGAAGGCGTAATAGAGCCTGCTGAGCAAGAGGTTCAAGCAAAGCTTTAAGATCTGTCTGAATTGAAGGAAAAAGTAGATCTGACAACCCGATTAGAGCAATCTTCCGTCGGGCGTGATCAATTTGCATCAGGCGAGATGTTGAAGCTGTAAAAGCAAGCTGTTTGATGTGCAATATGAGCTGATGTTTAACTTGCAGCCAATAAGTCAATGCACAGGGAGCTGATTGTATCCCAGCACGATGAGCACTGAGGAAAGAACGAATGGAGGCACAAAAAGCAGGATCACTGAGCAAAGAAGTGTCAAGTGTCCACGGACGAACTGTCCTAGGAAGCGATGCCGAAGCAAGTACTGTGAGAGAAACTGAACTATGGTCGGAGGAGGCAGTGGGTTGTATTTGCGACTCAGTAATGGACGCAAGGAGCAAAGGTGAAACATAAAGGCGATCAAGGCGAGCAGTCGCTAGAGGTTGGTTCCCGGATGCTTTCCAGGTATGAGTAGTATCATGGGGGTTGAGACGGCGATGTGCATCTGTCAAGAAGAAGTCAGCGACGAGCTCTTGGAGTAAGGCAACTAGAGCAGTGCGACGTTCTCGTGTAGCTGGAGAGCGGTCGAGAGACGGATTCAATGTACAATTAAAATCTCCGCCCAGGATTATTCGGTCGGAAGGCGAGACCGCAAACAGACCTCGACGCAGGCGGGTAAACAATATTCTATGATGAAGAGAATGCGACGGAACGTAGATATTAAAGATGTGAAAGCGGTTATCGTTGACAGAAAATGATGCGCGTTGAAGTAAATCTCGACAAAGATTCCGAACCGAGAAGCGAGTAAGAGAGGAACGGAACTGCTGATGTAGACCGATCGATAGCCCACTACTTGAAGTAAGACGAAATGCGTGATGAAAGGCGTAATCGCTCGCTCGCCAACGATTAAAATACGTGGAGGTGTGACAGTTCGTTTCTTGGAGCAGTAAGACGTCCGGCAGCAGGGGTGAAAGATCCTCCATGACGAGATCATTTGCTAGGGGGCTCGCAAAGCCCCGACAATTCAAGGTGGTGACCCTGAAAGTGGCAGATCCACACTTATTTGGAACTCTGCACGAGCGGCTGAGAAAAGCAATCTAAAGCGTTTGATGAGGACCGGGACCCACGACTTGTAGGCGGATTGCCTCTGATGGTGTCGAAGTAACGCATCAATGATGCCCGCTTGAGATAGAACTGCAGGGAGAACTGCTTCATACTGTCGTAGGAAGATGGTAGTAGCAGAGAAACTATTCGTATGGCAACAAAACTGGTACCAGTAATCAAGGGAGAGAGGCTCCCACGTTTCGAAACAGTGAGCAAGGCGGTGAGTAAAGGCCTCAAACGAAATAGGGCCATCAGTGGAGGACTCACCAGATTCAGCAGCTGAGGAAGAGAGAGACGGTGCATCAGTGGTACCATCAGGGGTAACAAAACTTCCAGAAGCGGACGGGGATTTTTGCTTCTTTCGCCGAGCTCCTGTACGAAGTTTCGAAGACCTTTTAGCAGTAATCGTCGACACACGAGATGTGGTAGTAGAGTGAGAGGAAGGGTCCTCTTGGTCACCATCACCATAGACCTCAACTGTAAAGGATAGCGAGCAATCCACACGAAGGTCATGAGAAATAGGAACTGACAGTGCTTGTCGAGATGTAGGAAGTAAGAGAAAAGCATCAAGTGAGGACGTATCAATCGTCGAAGACATCTGTTGACCAACGTCTGTAGTGCGACTTTCGGTACACTGGCCTGAGGGGTTGTCGACGCTGAAGAGGATGTAGCAGGCAGTGGTCTCTTGGAAGCTGGAGGCGGTCTGGAAGCGCCCTGCGATGAAGATGGTGCAAGCGGGCAACGAGCGCGCTGATGACCTAACTCTCTGCACAGAGCGCAATGTTCTGAAGTAAGTAAATCAATCTTATAGTGGAGTTGGTCGCAGCGGACTGTAAGAGATTTAGGAAACTTGTGGAGGTGTTCCTCAGTTGGGAAAATAAGCCTGACGCTTCTACGGAAGCTCCGAACATTTTTATTGGCTGGATCCTTTGGTGCTGCGGAATGCGTAGTCACTGGACCGGCAACCCGTACACACTTACTTAAGGCAGTGCAAATCATGTCATTAGAAATCTTCAGGAGGGACCGGGTGCAGAGAAACTTGCACCGGGCGCCTAGCAATCGGTTCAGCGATGAGATGAAAGTCCCCAATGTCAAGTCCTTGGGTTAGGAGAGAATCAGCATACTCTTTACGCGAAAGATATACGATCACTGTGCGTGGCTTGCGAGTGACATATGTGACAGAAGCAGGAGGTAGAAATTCGAGGATAGTGTCACAATAAACCTTTAATGGGGTATTGGGCAAAGCATCTAGGCATACACCTAACGCTAGGGTAGAATAGAGGTCTTGTGCTGCAGATGAAGCTTCTGGTACGACCAATTCAAGGGAATCATTGATGATACGAACACAGGCATCTGCTAGAGAAGTACTTGGCACTTGCGGCGTTGGAGAAGGCCTGGAAGCAACGCCAGAATAGGAACGGGAAGGTGAAGCACTATGAGAAGGTAGAGGCTTGACGCTGTTCAAAAGGTCTGGAGCAATCTTAGACGGCTTGCCTGAGGGCAGAGAGGCAAAGCCATCAGAGACATCCATGACGTCATCATCTACCTCAGGTACTCGTGACGTAGCTCCACCAGGAAGAGTGGAGTCAGATAGCTTAAGAGTTGAAGAAGAAGACGCACTGGCATCAGGAGGAGGTCGATACTCCACATCTGCATCAACGGACGCTGATTGGTCGACTTCGAGAGAGGGCTGAAGCGACGAATCAGGAGGAAGCATGATGAGATCGGCACTCTTATCAGGGGTAGCCATCGCCGATGGCGAGGCTGAACTGAGCAAAAAAACGACTATCTTGTCGAAAATGAAATGCTAATAACGAACTCAAAAAAGTACTCACCAACTCGGAAGACATCAAAAAACGAAAGACACAACCTTCACCTTGAAGGCTCGCTCAAAATAAGAAGCACAACACACACTTAATAAATACAGTAGCCAGTCAAACACGGAGCAAACTCAACCACGTTGCGGACAAAGACCTGCTGTTGACATTGTGGTACCAGATATCCCAGGATACCTATCGCTACCTCATTGAATCGATACCTTGCTGAGTGGCAGCTGTTTTGCGGGCTAAATGGGGTCCTTTAGCTTATAATGTAATGGCTCATCGATATATATATATATTATCATCATCATCATCATTGTCAACCATTATCAATCCACTGCTGGATTGATAATGACCGTTGTGGAGGAAACTTGGACGAAGGTCTCCCAAGTTTCCTCCACAACGGTCTGTCTTGTGCCAGTCTCCTCCATGTCACTCCCGCATACTTTCGAATATATATATATATATATATATATATATATACACACACTGAGTGGCCACTTTATTATGACCACCTGACAGTTTTAAGCAAATGAGCTATGGCTGCACGCTGTTGCCGCCAGAGGGCGAGCAACAGCGTGCAGCCATAGCTCATTTGCAGCCATAGCTCATAAAAAGCGAAAGTTTAGTGCTTGCGACAGTAGTAGAAGTGATTTTTGGGTGACGAGATGGGTAAAAAAATGCGATTTGACGGACTCTCAACGTGTGATGATTGTAGGGGCTCGGAGCCATGGAGCGAGTATCACCGAAACCGCCGCATTCGTGAAATGCTTCAGAGCAGCTGTTGTTAAAGTGCTTAAAGACTGGACTGTCAGCCAAACAACTGGGTCTCTACGTGCAACGTGTGGTCATCATCGACTAGTGACTGCTTGGGCGGAACGGAGAGTGTCCAGACTTATAACAGACAACAGAAGGACAACAGTGCAGCAAATTACAGATCATCTTAATCAAGGATCCCCTCAAATGATCTCTGCACGCACTGTTCGCCGTACACTGCTTCGGATGGGATATGTCATCCGAAAGCCTGTTCGAACATTTTTGCTGTATGCAGTTAACAAGAGAAAACGTCTCCAATTCGCACAGGAGCACAAGGATTGGACAGTCGCTAATTGGAAACAAATTATGTGGTCCGACGAATCACGTTTTCAGTTGCATCATACCGATGACCCAATGAGAATTAGGCGGAAACAGCACAAAAGCATGGACCCCAAATGCATTGCTACAACGCTTCAAGCTGGTGGAGGCAACGTTATGATTTCGCGAATGTTTTTCTGGCATGCTTTGGGCCTTTTAATTCGTGTTGATCAACGTCTGACTGACACATCATATCTAAACATCGTTGCGGACCAAGTGTATCTTGTTATGTGGATGGCTTATCCCAATGGCAATGGCTACTTTCAACAAGATAATGCGTCCTGCCATAGTGCTCGTATTGTACAAGATTGGTTTCAGGAACATGCCGGTGAGTTTACTTTGCTTAGGTGGCCCCCACAATCTCCAGATTTCAACCCCATTGAGAATTTGTGGGATGAAGTTGAACGAGCCATCAGACAGCTGGATCCACAACCTCGCAATCTCACACTCCTGGAAAGCGCTATTCATCAAGCATGGTCTCAGGTTCCACAAATCACCTATCAACATCTCGTGGAGTCCATGCCACGAAGAATCGACGCAGTATTAAAGGCAAAAGGTTGCCCAACGAAGTACTGAGGGGATGGTCATAATAAAGTGGCCACTCAGTGTGTACACCAATATGTATATATACTTTGGGTTATTATACCTACTGTTTTTCGTATAAATACAAACAACTGTAATTCTAATAACCCAAAGCGAAAAAAACGGGATATAGTTGGAAAATAAGCAGGTAAAGAATGCAGAAATTTCAAGAATGTCAGCGATGATTTTATCAACATTTGTCTTTCTCTCGTTTCGACAAAAACCTGGAAATATTGAGCTTCTGGTACAACATGCTTGTATTACAGCAATTGAAAGCAATCCAATAAACACCCCACTTTTAAAATAACTCAAAACACTTGTAAACCTTAAAAATTAGATTACTTAAAACAATAAAACAAAGCCGAGCATGCCGATCGCTGGCCCAACCGAAATATAACATGAAATGAAAGGTGAGAAATGCTACCTATGAAGAAAGTAGCTTAACATATAATGTTACAATATTTACAGCAAATATTTCTTAATATGCTAAGAGAAAATTTCTTAATCTCTTAAAGCACTGAGCGCTGAGAGATCATAGTGAATGAAGCTAGCTAAGAGCTAGGACGAAACACTTGACAAGAGCCAATAACCGAAAGCTGTAAATTCAGACAGAAAAAAATAGCAAAAACTGAAAAAGCCATGGCCGGCACTCTTCAAATTTCTGCATTCTTTTCCTGCGCTGCTTATTTTCCTACTGGCTCCTGTTTTTTTTTTTTTTTACTTTAGGTTACTATGCCTACTTTTTTTGCCTATTCAACCTGATTATTCTTACCGGCTGCTTTTGCGCGGTTAGATTCCTTAGTTTTGCAGTTCTGTGGGGTATATGTTGCCTTCCACTATATAAATGTGTGTATATATACACTGAAGAGCAATTGAATTAGAGACAGCTGGCGTTATGCAAATGTGGCGCTGTGGGCGGCCCTGTAAACGGAAACGACATGACGTATGCAGCGATCCGACAATATAAGGAGTGACGCGACGGGAATCAGTAAGAGTTGGACGCGGTATGGGTAAGACGAAGGATCTAAGCGCATTTGATCGTGGGCAAATTGCCTGAGCCCAACGAATGGGTCACTCCATCTCTGAAGTCTTTCAGGCACTGGGATTTTCACGAGCCACTGTGTCACGGGTGCACCGTGAGTACATCGAATCTGGTAAAACCATCCCTGCAAGGACCAACTGCCCTGTACAACAGCGTGTGGATGAACGGTGACATCGTCTGTTAGCTGGCATTGTAACAGCGGATAGACAGGCCACAGTGCAAGAAATCACTCGGCAATTTAACGCTGGCGAACAAAAACGTGTAAGCAGCCGCACCATCCAGAACCATCTCCTCGCTATGGCGTACAGAAGCCATCGTCCCACGAGGGCACCGTGGCTGACCGCACATTACAGGGTGCAAAGATTAGCATGGGCGCAAGAATATCGCCACTGGACCCTAGACATGTGGAAAAATGTTGCCTGGTCTGATGAGTCGAGATTCACGTTGGTACATGCGGATGGCAGGATACGAGTACGGCGCAAACCACATGAAGCGATGGATCCTTCTTGCCAGCAGGGTAGTCTTCAAGCTGGTGTGGGTGTTGCATTCTCGTCTGGGGACTGTTTACGTCGACTGAAATGTGACCCCTGGTACGTGTGACATCGAACTTCACAGGTCAACGTTACCGGGATATCCTGGGCGACCATTTGCTCCCGTTTGTGCGTCTTCAACATCCCACTGAGGACCTCATTCTGCAACAAGACAATACACCGTGCCATCACTCCTGAATTGTATCCGAATAGTTGGATGAACACTCCACCGACGTGACCTCGCTTCTTTGGCCAGCTAGGTCACCTGACTTCAATCCCATTGAGCACATCTGGGATTCCATCGAGAGAGAAGTTCTAGGCTCTGGCCCCCCTCCATCAAATCTTCGTGAACTGTGGGAGCTTGTTCAGGAGTCGTGGATCCGTATGGCTTTCCAACGCTTCCGGTGTCTTGTCGAGTCCATGCCGCGACGAATCGCCGCCGTCATCAGGGCGAAAGATGGTGCTACACGTTACTAGACAGGTATCTCTAATTAAATTGCTCTTCATTGTATATGCAAAATAATTTTAACACAGAAGCAACCAACCTTCATAAACAAATAATAAGGGGTTATGACTTCCAGATGAAAAAAAAGCACAGTAAAGAGAATCATAAAATGACAAAATAATGTTAAGTAAATTATTATAAATGTTAATATTCTTTTGCATACACTACCTACATCTAATACTTGCAGCATAGCGCAGTTTTGTTGTGGTTTATCTTATATTACATGAGTAGTATTTTAATATATGCCAAAAAACTTTTTAAGAGCTTTTGGAAGAAACAGTTCAATTTTTAAAAACAATATGTCATTATGTCTTTAAAAAAAGTATTTAATCAATTCATTTTTCCAGTGTCTACGTACGGAGCACAGACGAGGACCTTAACTAAAAAAAGACATACAAAGACTGCAGACAACTGAAAGAAGCATGCTTCTTATCTTTCCTGGTTACAAACCAGGAAAGATAAGAAGTGGCATTTGTGGATAAGGAAAAGTGGAGGACATCATGATCAAAATAAAATCCCTGAAATGGTAATGGACTGAGCATATTGCCAGAAGGTCAGACCACCGACGGACAACCGAAATTTTAGACTGGGTTGCAAGGGACAGGAACAGACGCAGAAGAAGACCACATGGGAGATGGATGGATGAAATTCGAAAGCATGCGGGAGTGACATGAAGGAGACTGGCTCAAGGCAGACTGTTGTGGAAGCAACTTGTGGAGAGCTTCATCCAGCAGTGGACTGGTAATGGTTGACAATGATGATGATGATTTTCCAAAGAAAAATATAAGGCTTCCTTCATCGCAGGGTCATCTCTACATCATCCTGAGTGATTGAATAATGAGCTCGGTGGTTAGTGTTTTCTCCTGAGAAAACCGACTTCCCGATACAATATATGGCGCCTACAGACGAACGTGCAAAGCTATGCACTTTGCCATCCTTCTTTATTCAAAATACGTTAAAAAAAACTGCAGTCCTGATAATAATCACATATACGTTCCGCTCTGGGCGACATTCACCTTTTAACCATCACAACTGAAATAGTACGTGGAAATACCACTGAACAATATTTTTTCAGGAGTTGCACTGTTATTGCTTTCTTAGGTGATAGCTGCTGACTTTTTCTTTTTTTCTGCTTAACATGGAAGCATGTTGTATCAGCCAATGAGCTTAAGTACGCCTCTTCGAAAGTTGATTACGTAATAAGTTTTTCCATTAGCGGAAATAAACATTCTTAGGAACATCAGTAAGAATAACATATCTACTTAATTTGCTTTTCCTATTGATGCCAAACACACCAGAAGCGATTTTTTTCTTTTCTTTTCTGCTTTCTCTTGTTCTCTGTGTCAAGCATCTGTCTCTATTAGCTGACATCCCATATGAATTACAGAGATCTATAATACTGACACGATGTCTCTCCCAGAGTTCTGCTCCACTACTAAATACGGGAATTGGGTTTCCTGTTGTTGTTTTTTTTTCTTGTCTGCATTTTTCTAACCTTCGTGGCACGTCACTCGCATAGCTACATTCCATAACCATTGCTGCTTATTTGCCTCAGCAGATGTTTTGGAAACTCCTGCAGTTAATCACCAATGTTTTCTTGTCTTTTATGGGTTTCTTAGCTTATGTGATAGAGAAGGAACTTTCTTCCATCGTGGTTTCGAAATGGCGTTTCCCGTATCATTTCGATTATTCTCATATCAGATAAACAAGGTTAGCTTCAAACTTCGAGTTGTAGGGATCACGTCTTTTTACAATACAGGCTCAACGTTTGAACTAACAGTCACATTCTACAGTCAGTCTTCGAAGTTTGAACTCCTAGTCACATTCTGCAGTAAATATTCAAAGTTTGAATTCCTAGTCACATTCTACAGTCAATCTTCAAAGTTTGAACACCCAGTCACATTCTACAGTCAGTCTTCGAAGTTTGAACTCCTAGTCACATTCTACAGTCAGTCTTCAAAATGTGAACTCCTAGTCACATTCTACAGTCAATCTTCAAAGTTTGAACTCCCAGTCACATTCTACAGTCAATCTTCAAAGTTTGAACTCCCAGTCACATTCTACAGTCATGCTTCTAAGTTTGAACTCCTAGTCACATTCTACAGTCAATCTTCAAAGTTTGAACTTTCAGTCACATTCTACAGTCAATCTTAAAAGTTTAAACTCCTAGTCACATTCTACAGTCAATCTTCAAAGTTTGAACTTCAAGTAACATTCCACAAACAATCTTCTCCAGAAGGTGCTCTACCTTCGTGTGTAGCACAGAGGTAAACGTATTGGCTACTGGCTGTACTTCCGAAGTGGGTATGGGTTCGAATTCCTGGTGAGGCATATATGGTATGTGTGTCGTACGGTACTGGCTCTCTGCTTTCCCTGCAGTCAGTGACCCTAAATTAGGTGACAGACGACGGCGTATGGGGCATTGAGTTTCTCGCTTTGGACGCTAATGCCTCACACATGGAAAAAAGTTATTTAGCCACTCCGATGGCAGATTGGTATTTGCTTTGGATCAGTAGTCCAAGATGAGCTCGGATTCGAGTCCTAGATGGAGCATGGGTGGTTTTCTTGTTTTATGGCTCTGATTCCTCCCGCCTAGAGCCAGTTCTCCTAAATTAGTGATGGGAAACTTCTTTATAGCCCTTATAGGTACTCATGGTAATCGTTATAAACCCAGAAACAAAAACAAAACATGATATCCTATCCACAGCCATAATCATGAACAACATTTTTCAGTTGCTGACGTGGCTTCAAGCCATGTCCCACAGGCCACTAGCGGCTACCGGAACTCTTTTTAGTGGCCACTTTAGAAGCTCTTCCACAGAAGAACTTCTAAAATGGACAAGCCGCCCCAATGGCGCAGTGTTCTAAGCGCTGGCTTCTGATCATTCGTCCGAGATGGGACCGGGTTCGAATCCCGTGAGGCATGGATGTTGTGTTTGTCTTACGGCGCTGGCTCTCTCCCTTAGCTCTAAATTAGGGATGGGCGACTGCTTATAGCCCATTGAGTTGCTTATGGTGGTCGTTAAACCTCCAATAAAAAAAATGGACAAACGTGTATGAAAATATTTTCGTGTTTTTCATTTGTAAGTAATTTTTCATTTCACATTCACTTCGATTGCAGTTTTATAAATAAATCGTATATGTCTATATCATTTCACCTGTGTGTCTCAGATTCAAGAGCAATTATTTTATATCCAAAGTACCTATTGAAATACTACCAGTTATTTCAGTAAATACCTTGCGTCAATTGATTTAAAATTCCCAAATCTGCAATGAGCTTTGTTGGAATAAATTATATATTTTAATGTGTACTAAAAAAGGTAGGCCCATCAATCATCCACTTCGGACTTCTTTGCAAAGTTGTTGTCATAGTCGCTTCTTTATCCGAACGTTAAGTTCTGATATTCAAATCCTATCTGAAATAAGCAATATTTGTAATAAACACATTTCTTTCTGCTCTTCTTTTTCACGTGGCCCGTCAGTCCTTTTTATTTTGTTGTGTGGCCGGTTATTTCCTGTTTGATCGTGTCATCTGGCCCGCGATTTAGGAAAATTTGAAGAACCCCGGTCTTCAAATTTTAACCACTTCCCTCTACACCATTCACAAAAAAATTTTCCAATAAATTTGCATTTTTCCTGAATCACTATCTTCTCACTCTTCAGTGTGGTTGGAGTTACAGGTGTTCCTTTTTTAGCTCTTTGTTATAAACAGACCTAGAAAATCTTGTTCTTTAATTTTAATTCTTTAAAGGAACTTAATTTATTTTTCCTTAATGTTACTATCCCTTCATTGATGTTGATTATAGGTTGATGTCTCCAATTCTCAGGTTCCCTTTTTTTTTTTTTTTTTTTTTTGTAAATACGAGTATAAGTTGTGTTCAAGCGCATTTCGTTCAACTATGGTCACTCAGTCAGGATATTAAAATATATTAATGAAGTTCCTCCATTGCACCCTATGTTTGCCTCTCCTTTTCGTTTTTCCTGGCAGCACCATGTTCAAAACACTACAGCCCATGCACACCAGTGCTGAATGCGGGCTTAATTTTAAGAGCCCGAGCCCGTCCTAGCCCGAATTATGTCAGCACAAGCCAGCACGAGTCCACGTTTTATGTTACAAAATACAACGCTGGCCCAAACGAGCCCAAAGACTATGACTAACTTGTTTGGACATTAAGAAAACTGATCTCCTCTTGCAAACTTACACTGTGTCCAACCCCTGCAATTCACCGATATCTTTCTCAACTGGGAGTGGGAAAGGAACCTCTCTCTGTTTCTGTAGTATAGTCGCACGATTTTTCAATATTCGTTTCTTCCTGAAATGCTTCGGGTGGCTGGGAATCCGTAAAGATCGAGAGCTGCTACAAACAACGTGCTTTGCTTAATACAATAAGCAGGGATCTGCTACATGGAGGAAGAGGACAAAATTTCGTCTGTGTACTATGTACAGTCTATAGTTCTTAAAAAAAAAACTTCTCCTTCTTCCCAGAAACCCACTAATACATGGTCTATGACATCTTCTACCATAACTCGGAATGAATAGACCTCCCGAGCTCCCACTCTCCGCCCAGACCCAGTTGCCGAAAACTTCCATTCATCAACTAGAAAGTATAAGAAAAGTCTCCTATGTTTAAACATATAAAATTTGATTTAAAAAGAAAAGAAGAAAATTCTCTCCCTCTCCCTCTCCCTCTATCTCTATCTATCTCTATCTGCCCCTGTCTCTCTATCTACCTCTCTGTCCATCTCTATCTCCCTCTCTATATATATCTCTCTGTCTCTATCTATCTATCTATCTATCTATCTATCTATCTATCTATCTATCTATCTATCTATCTATCTATCTATCTATCTCTATCTCTCTCTGCCAATCTCTTTCTATCTCTATCTCTCTCTGCCTCTCTCTCTCTCTCTCAGTCTCGGCTCGAACCGTAGTAAGTATACACAGCCCAAACCCGCCTTATCCCGGTTGGAGCCGGCTCCGGGCTCGGGTTCGGCCCGTCTCAGCCCTTATGCACACCCAATATGTTTAGTGCAATTCCTGTAATGATGTTTCGTTCCTTCCCGGTATTTACCAAAATACGGTTCATCCCATACCCATTCGTCCACTGGAACCTTCTGTGCAGCAGCTGTCCACAAGGGCGGTGCAATTCGTGTTCTTGTATGGTTGGTTACTTATTGCACAGTCAGCTCCCAATTTGTTATTGACGTAACTACTTATTATAATAAGTCAGCTACGATAATTGTAATTAATTTCGGCCTAACAAAATTGCGAAATTTCATTTCCGAATGGTCAACATGTGTACACTGCTGATATCGTGTACACATTGAGAAATAACTCTGCAACAAATCACTGACCAATTTTGAATTGCTTGTTGGGAATGAAAATAATCGTTCTTGTACCTCTTGAGAAATTAATATTTTCTCTCCTATCTTCATCCTTTTGAGGCCATAAATTCTAATTAACTTTCCATCTTTATGAATGTGCTTCTAGGTGGCGAAATAGACAACTATTTTACCATTTAAAATATCGATTTAACTGTAATTAAAGAAATTCTGAGCTTAAAATTCTTTTCAATAGTACTTTTCTCA
The DNA here is from genome assembly GCA_039090855.1 of Macrothele yani. Lineage (NCBI taxonomy): Eukaryota > Metazoa > Arthropoda > Arachnida > Araneae > Macrothelidae > Macrothele > Macrothele yani. The sequence continues at coordinate 21,151,967 of CM077029.1, forward strand.
TATTCTACCTTGCCTCCAATTTCTGACGTGGAATGATGAAATTCTAAAATTTGGTGTTTAGTAAAACATATCTTTTAAGCTGGGAAAAATACTTTTAGTGCATTACTGATCTTTTCGTTCATATTTATATCATGTATTTTTTTTTTATTTTTCAGCTTCTGTTCCTTCACCCGTCACAAGGAACATGACTGTCACAGGGACAGAAACTTCAGCAGATATTACCGGTCTTAGACCAGCCACAGGGTACGATGTTTATATTGTAGCAGAGAATGCAATTGGACCAAGTGGCCCCGGAAGAAATTTTCACTTCAAAACGGATGAAGAAGGTAAGGACAAACAAAAAAGGTGGATCCTCATTTTCTTCTTGTTCTTCCACATCTAGTAAAATTTGATATTCAACCAAACTCATGTAAAACAAATAGGTGATATAGAAGTATTAACTAAGAAAGGAGTTTTCGTATTTCGTTGCTGTATATGAGGGTTATAACCAGGGCCGTATCTAGAGCTGCATCCTAGGGGAGGCTACGAATATTGCAAGGGAGCATAGAAAATGTTTATGTGCTTTCATAAATTATAACCAGGGCCGTATCTAGAGCTACATTCTAGGGGGGAGGGGGTAAGCATATTGCAAGGGAGCCTAGAAAATGTTTATGTGCTTTCATTAATTATAACCAGGGCCGTATCTACAGCTTCATTCTAGGGGAGGCTACGAATATTGCAAGGGAGCCTATAAAACATGTATGTGCTTTCATAAATTATAACCAGGGCCGTATCTAGAGCTGCATTCTAGGGGGAAGGGGGTAAGAATATTGCAAGGGAGACTAGAAAATGTCTATGTGCTTTCATAAATAATAACCAGGGCCGTATCTAGAGCTACATTCTAGGGGAGGCTACGAATATTGCAAGGGAGCCTAGAAAATGTTTATGTGCTTTCATAAACTATAACCAAGGGCCGTATCTAGAGCTGCATCCTAGGGGAGGCTAAGAATATTGCAAGGGAGCATAGAAAATGTTTATGTGCTTTCATTAATTATAACCAGGGCCGTATCTACAGCTTCATTCTAGGGGAGGCTACGAATATTGCAAGGGAGCCTATAAAACATGCATGTGCTTTCATAAATTATAACCAGGGCCGTATCTAGAGCTGCATTCTAAGGGGGGGGTAAGAATATTGCCAGGGAGCCTAGAAAATGTTTATGTGCTTTCATAAATAATAACCAGGGCCGATCTAGAGCTGCATTCTAGGGGAGGCTACGAATATTGCAAGGGAACCTAGAAAACATGTATGTGCTTTCATGAATTATAACCAGGGCCGTATCTAGAGCTGCATCTTAGGAGATTCTAAGAATATTGCAAGGGAGCCTAGAAAATGTTTATGTGCTTTCATTAATTATAACCAGGGCCGTATCTACAGCTTCATTCTAGGGGAGGCTACGAATATTGCAAGGGAGCCTAGAAAACATCTTTGTGCTTTCATAAATTATAACCAGGGCCGTATCTAGAGCTGCATTCTAGGGAGGCTACGAATATTGCAAGGGAGCCTAGAAAATGTTTATGTGCTTTCATAAATTATAACCAGGGCGGTATCTAGAGCTGCATCCTAGGGGAGGCTAGGAATATTGCAACGGAGCATAGAAAATGTTTATGTGCTTTCATAAATTATAACCAGGGCCGTATCTAGAGCTGCATTCTAGGGGAGGCTACGAATATTGCAAGGGAGCCTAGAAAATGTTTATGTGCTTTCATAAATTAATGTTAACCTATATTATAGGCTGAAATATTATATTTAGCATTATATTATAGCAGTATTTAGTGAAAAATTAATAAGCACAGCAATACTGTTTCAAGGATATATAGATGCATATCCCGAATGCACCACCTCTTTTGATGCCCTTAATGGTACCAAAAGTAGAGGTACCCTTGACAATTTATTTTATTTTTTAGAATGAAATGACTCAAAAACTATTTCACTGTTAGAGACAAAATTTGCTATTCCCAGGCATTGTTAAAATATGTTTGTAGATGATTTGGTTGAAACTGGGCAAAAGTATCCTTTATAGAATGCAAAACTGTTGTTCATTTTGTCTTGGCTAGGTAATTTTTTAAAAAAATATTTGGACGAAATATTTTTAAAAACTCAAAAGGGAAACCATTCAAGGACGACCGAAGATAGTATACTGATAAATTGTTATACGATGAATAGTTAATTAACTGCTAACTGAAAGATGTATTAACCGGAATCTCTACAGAATGTAATTTATTTAACTGAGGAACGTACTTTCGAGCTGATACAAGGGTCTGCAAATATCATACATATCTAATAGTGGTATGTGAAAACACAAGTTTGTCCGTGACGGGCATAGAATCTGTGTCCCCTCACTCCGGAGTAAGTCGCTCTCCCCACTGAGCTACGCTGGCAGAATGTCTCGTTGCAGATTTGTCGTCTTGTCACATGTTTTCACCTCTGTAATACATCGCAGGTATGTTTTGCATAAAGTTTTAGTTGTGTCTAAACTTTTGAGGCCGCCCTGGTGGCGCAGTGGTCTAAGCGATGGCTTATGACCATTCGCACGAGAAGGGTCTGGATTCGAATCCCGGTGAGGGATGGATGTTGTGTTTGTCTTAAGGCACTGGCTCTCTCCCTGCCCTGGAACCTGTTACCCTAAATCCGGCACGGGCGATTTCTTATAATTCATCGAGTTGCCCACGGTGGTCGTTAAACCTTCAATAAAAAAAAAACAAAAAAAAAACTTTTTACTTTTGAGACATGTAGATTCTTCTCCTTCCACACAATCATGATTAGCAATATTTATACCGAATGTATAGTATATTGGTTTCCCATTGTGTAGTGTGATGCAGTATGAAGTGTTTGACTTGCCTTTCAATATTTGTGCTTCTTTGATTCGTATTTTTGAGATTTTACGTCGATATTTATCTGACGCTAAACTTTTTCAGTGAATCTCACTGAATGCAAAGCATTTCAAAACTGAGTAATTCTAATAAATATGGCTAATGGACTGGCATACCATGTAACATCGTAACAGTTTACAAAGGCACAAGTGATGTGCGAATTATATTGTATTTGTATCTTAAAAAGCTTCTAAGGCATGTCCTTGAATCAGCTGATTAACAACAGGCTTTCCCCCTCAGTCTTGTTGATATAATACATTCCACCACAAATCTCTCACATCTATTCTTGTCCTTTAGTATCCGGTCTAATAATTCAGTTGTCCAGTAGTGGCCACTTTTTAAGTGTGATACTGAAATTGTTCCCGTTATTTTTTCTCAAATATAGCATTTGCTAATTATTATTATTTTCGAAGACTCTTTTCTAGAGGAGACTGAGCCTCTCTAGTCGGTCTCTAAGCTACGGCCCTACTTCCAGAATATCATTTCCTGGAGAACTGCTGAAATTTTTACGGTGGGAGAATGCAAATTTTCATCACCATTAACTCTCATTCTCCAAATGCGAGAGAGTAATTCCAAGCTTTTGAGGACGGTTTCTAATTACTTTTACCGTGTTCATTTCGTCCACGTTCACTTGGCATAATTCATTCAGTCGCGATTCACTTTGTCCACCGTTCACTTTGTTCGCTGTTCATTTAGTCCACTCTTCATTTCGTCCATGTTCTTTTAGTCCAGTTCATTTCGTCCACGGTTCACGTTTTCCACCGTTCACTTTGTCCTCTGATTATTTAGTCCACTGTTCATTTCGTCCACGTTCACTTGGTCCAGTCCATTTAATCCACGGTTCACTTTGTCCATGTTCACTTAGTCCAGTTCATTTCGTCCACGTTCATTTGGTCCAGTTCATTTCGTCCACGTTCACTTGGTCCAGTCCATTTAATCCACGGTTCACTTTGTCCATGTTCACTTAGTCCAGTTCATTTCGTCCACGTTCATTTGGTCCAGTTCATTTAATCCACGGTTCACTTTGTCCATGTTCACTTAGTCCAGTTCATTTCGTCCACGGTTCACTTTATCCACCGTACACTATGTCCGCTGTTCATTTAGTACACAGCTCATTTCGTCCACGTTCACTTGGTCCAGTTCATTTAGTCCACGGTTCACTTTGTCCACCGTTCACTTTGTCCGCTGTTCATTTCGTCTACTGTTCATTTCGTCTACTGTTCATTTCATCTACGTTCACTTCGTCCAGTTCATTTAGTCCACGGTTCACTTTGTCCGCTTTTCATTCAGTCCCCTTTCATTTCGTCCACGTTCACTTCGTCCAGTTCATTTCGTCCCAGGTTCACTTTGTCCACCGTTCACTTTGTCCGCTATTCATTTAGTCCTTTTTCATTTCGTCCACGTTCACTTCGTCCAGTTCATTTAGTCCACGGTTCACTTTGTCCACCGTTCACTTTATCCGCTGTTTATTTAGTCCTCTGTTCATTTCGTCCACAGTTCATTTTGTCCACCGTTCACTTTGTCCGATGTTCATTTTGTCCACGTTCACAGTTCATTTTGTCCACCGTTCACTTTGTCCGCAGTTCATTTTGTCCACGTTCACTTGGTCCAGTTTATTTATCCCACGGTTCACTTGATCCACCGTTCACTTTGTCTTCTGTTCATTTAGTCTACTGTTCATTTCGCCCACGTTCTCTTGGTCCAGTTCATTTCGTCCACGTTCACTTCGTCCAGTTCATTAAGTCCACGAATCACCTTTTCCACCGTTCACTTTGCCCGCTGTTCATTTAGTCCCCTGCTCATTTAGTCCCCTGCTGATTTAGTCCCCTGCTCATTTAGTCCCCTGCTCATTTCGTCCACAGTTGATTTTGTCCACCGTTCACTTTGTCCGCTGTTCATTTCGTCCACTTTCACTTGGTTCCATTTACTTAGCCCCCGGTTCACTTGATCCACCTTTCACTTTGTATGCTGTTCATTTAGTCCGCTGTTCATTTCGTTCACGTTCTCTTGGTCCAGTTCATTTCGTCAACGGTTCACTTTGTCCGCTGTTCATTTAGTCTAATGTTCATTTCGTCCACTGTTGACTTTGTCCACAAACTTTCCCCAGAATTCCCTCCATTTCATTTCGTCCGCCGTTCACTGTGTCCAGAAACTTTCCCCAGAATTCCGTCCATTCTGTTCATTTCGTCTTCAGAATGGATGGAATTCTGGAGAAAGTTTCAGTTTTGATGGAACTTTTATATGCTTTGACTCAAAAAAAAAAATTAATTTCAGGTCCAAGTACTTTTTTCAGTTCATAAACCTCCATCTTCAAACTCTTAGCGTTCACGAAACCAATCAAGTTAATAATACTTTTTTCAGTTCATAAACCTCCATCTTCAAACTCTTAGCGTTCACGAAACCAATCAAGTTAATAATGTTGCACTTTTATGTGGTCACAAAACACGAAACAATTTGTGTGTCTTGTGATACCCCAGTTATAGTAACTTTTATCATTATAAGTGCAGTAATGAAATGTATTAAGTATTAATTGAGCAATATTATATTTTACTCACAAAATCAGATTTGTGAAAAATTCATTCTAATGGTCATAAATGTGTTGTATTTTAGATGAAAAGTTTTGACCCCCTTTCTAGTTTATGTAAAAAGTCTATTTTCCTTCTTACACTCCAAATTCGCAGTAAATATTAAACCAAATTTTTTTTATTATTATGCTTTTACGGATTTTCTCTCACGTTAAACAACCATGACATATAGAGAGCATTACAGTTGATTCGTATTAAAACTAATAATACGAAAATTATAAACAATTAATAATCGAAATAAAAAATAAATATACTGAAAAGCTAAGAATTATGTAAAAACAACGTGCGAGATCTATTTCAAAACAGTAAAAGATTCTTGTAAAACTTTGATTTATGTCATAGTGATTGACATCGTACCATCCAGAAATCATTCACTCTTTTCAAAATTTCACCTCTATTTCTTGTTACAGAACCATCTTCTTTTCTCAGTGCCATGATCTCTTTCTTCCCCATACTGAGTGGTCCCTTTGCTCTCTTCAGGCTTTAGTTATTTTCAGTTGTTTTTCTCTCTAGTTCACAATTTAATTTCCTTTTATCTTCACTGACACTTTTCCGAACTGTCTTGCATAACTTTCTGTACACATATTCCACTTTGGAAGTTAAATTTTCTTCATTTGTCATTTCCCTTTTAAAACAAAAATCAGCATTTTTGTTTTCCTTGGTATTTTCTTCATATGCAACTTGTTTTAGTACCACCTATTTTTGCTGCTGTTTACATAACAGCCTTGGTTAGTTTTCGGTTAACGTCAGAGATGTCCACTTCTTCTGATGTTAGACCTTCTGGAGCAGAGAATCGGTTCCTCGGTTCCAAATTTAAGGTATTATGATGATTTTTAAGGTTTGTTATATCAGTACATTTTGTTTGATTTATGCGCTTATCACGTTCCAATTTAGTGTTGAGGTGCATCTTACATCTCACCATTCTGTTGTCACTACCTCTGTTGAACCTGTTTATCACATTGCAACCTTCGATGACAAATTTCTTGTTACACATAACAAAATCAATTTCACTTGTCGTCCCATTGGGATGTCTCCGTGTCCATTTTCTATGTGGTTTTTTTTTCTTAAAAAAGGAGTTCATGATGAAAAACCTTTCTGCCTCTGCAAACTCTACAAGAGTATTTCCACTCTGGTTTCTATTGCCATGACCAATTTCTCCTGCCGAAATTTAGTTCTGATGCTGTTGCCCTATTTTCAAATTGAAAGCACCCATAATGATCTTTAATCGCTGCTTGCTCTTGTTATTTAGATGCCAAGTTTCCTCGTAAAATTCTTCCATCTCTTCCTCAGGATGGCTTGTGGTGGTGGTCGGTGCATAAGCTTGAATAATCCGAGCCTGGTACCTTTTTGAGAGTTGGAAAACTACTCGCGCAGCTCTATCCGAGGCACTTTCAACTTCTAGAAATTTATCCTTCAGTCTCTAGTTTATTACAAATCCAACAAATTATTTTTACCAGTAACTGTCCCGATAGTAAAAGAAATGTTCACTCTTCAGTTCAATGATATCCTCTCCTTTTCTTCTTACCTCACTTAAATTGAGGATGTTCCAATTGTTTCTCTGAAGTTTCTGTTCTAGTTTAAGGAGACTTGTATTAGAATGTAGAGATCGTCCATTGAACGTAGCCAAGGTTAGCATCAGATGGAAGCTTAGTTCACTTTTCCTGTGATTGTTAGCACCCTCTGCCTTCATGTCGCACTGGCAGCTGCTTGGGTCGGGTGTATTGCAGCTGACTGGGACTAAGGGCCAAGCCTGAAGACTACAACCAAAGCCTAAAAATAGCAAAGGGGCATCTCAGTAAGTGAAGAAAACAGATCATGGCACTTAGAAAAGAAGATGGTTCTGTAACAAGAAATAGAGGCGAAATTTTGACAAGAGTGAAAGATTTCTACTCCACATTATATGAAAGGGATGATACATGTACTCCAGACATCATGAAAGGTACCAGAGTTCTTCCAGTCCTTCCAGCAGAAGTTGCACATGCAATCAAGAACATGAAGCCGGGGAAAGCTCTAGGAGAAGATGGAATTACTGTAGACATCATACAAGAAGCAAGTGGAGAAATTTAAACAGTACTCACTCAAGTTCTCACTCGATGCCTCAATGAAGGGAAGACTCCTGTGGATTGGAACAACGTTACAATGATCCTGCTACACAAAAAAGGTGACATTGAGGATCTCAAGAACTACAGACCTATCAGCCTCCTCTCAGTGGTTTATAAAATCTTCACTAAAGTTCTTTCACACCGCTTAAAGGTGACACTGGACATGGCTCAACCGAGAGAACAAGCTGGATTCAGGAGTGGCTACAGCACAATTGATCATATCCACGTACTGAGAGAACTAATTCAAAGAGCGAGGGAATATGAACTTCCATTGTGCATGGCTTTTATCGATTATGAAAAAGCCTTTGATTCGGTGAAGCCATCAGCAGTTACAATGGCTGTGAAATCCTGCGGTATTGAAGATGCATACATTAATATTATTAATAACATCTATGAAAATGCAAGTGCAAAGTGTCGGCAGTTTGAAAATACAACACACATAAAAATTGGAAAGGGAGTGAGACAAGGTGACACCATATCTCCGAAGCTCTTTAATGCCACATTGGAAAATGTCTTTCAATCACTGAACTGGGAAAACAAAGGGATAAAGATTAATGGAGATTATCTAACCCACCTTTGTTTTACTGATGACATAGTCATTTTTGCAAATACCCCATCAGAGCTGCAGGGTATGATCCAGGAACTTGCTGACAAGAGTAAAGAAGTGGGATTAAAAATGAACTTTCAGAAGACAAAAGTGATGTTCAATGCTTTTACAAGAAATGAAGATTTATCGATTAATGGAGAAAAACTGGAGATAACAGATACGTATGTTTATCTTGGACAGTAGATATCAAGTGAGGGTCACATTGATGAAGAAATTAATCGGCGTACAAAACTTGCCTGGAGAGCTTTTGGAAGAAACAGCATAATTTTCAAGAGCAATATGCCATTATGTCTTAAAAGAAAAGTGTTTGATCAATGCATCCTTCCAGTGCTTACGTATGGTGCAGAGACGTGGACCTTAACTAAAAGAGACATACAAAGGCTGCAGACAACTCAAAGCAGCATGGAGAGGTGCATTCTTGGTATAACCAGGAGAGATAAGAAGAGGAACTCGTGGATCCGAAAAATGACAAGAGTGGAAGACATCATGATCAGAGTTAAATCCCTGAAATGGCAATGGGCTGGACATACTGCCAGAAGGACAGACCATCGATGGACAGCCGAAATTTTAGATTGGATTCTAAGGGACAGGAAAAGACCCAGAAGACCACATGGGAGATGGCTGGATGAAATTAGAAAGTATGCGGGAGTGACATGGAGGAGACTGGCACAAGACAGACCGTTGTGGAGGAAACTCGGGGAGACCTTCGTCCAGCAGTGGATTGATAATGGTTGACAATGATGACGATGATGATGCGTCTTTTGAGTGTTATGTCTACTGTTATGGTGAAATTAAGAGAAAAAGGTCCATGTGGGTAATTACTATTTAAACTTATGCAAATCAAAATTATGGTAAAATTTGAATTTAGGTGAAAATTAAAATTTGGGAGATGGGTGGATGCATTTCGAAACAAAAAGTAAATTCAATTATCTTAAGGCCATGATAAATGAAAATATAAATAAAATGCCACTCTAATGTTTGAAAATTTCCAAAAGTTGTTATTGAAGGTTTGCGTTGTTTGAATATATGATGAGTTGAGGCACCTGCAAGTGTAAAATAAGTAATTATTGTTTACATGTGTACCAAATTTGTAAACACTAAAATTTAGATGGTATACAATGTACACGTGTAATAACTTTTGTAGGCTGTGATCATCAAATTAGTGGTTAGGACAAAATGCATTAATTAAATAAAGAAACTTGCCGAGTCGTTTCTGGCCTTAGGCAAGCTACGGTGGATTAGCATGTGACCCTGCGATGAACTTCAACTGAGTCCACTAATTCTTCACTGCACAAGGTTTGGGTTTTTGAAAGGCCAATTGGCCTGCATTTATTTTAAAAAACTTAATCAAATAACAAAAAAACAACAACAAGGTGTTTCCATCAATCGAAAAAATACCCAAATCAACACTTTGTTTCTGATCAAACACAACAGTATTTCACATTTTTGAAATTCCTAACCTTTGGCAAACTGGCCTTATAAAATGAAAAATAAAAAAAAATCCAAATGACACACACACACTTGATGTATTTCTATAATTCAGAAAGGAGGAACGCATATTTCTGCCAGCGAATACTAATTTGCTATCCTGAATTTCACACTGGCCACTTTTACAGGCAATAATCTCACTTAAACTCAAATCTAGTTGTTACAGCACTATTTAGATTATTTTCACAACACTTCTATGACGTACGAATCAAATTTATCCCTTTCGGGTGGTCTGCGAACATATTTCACCCAGAAAATCAAGATTTGCAAAAACACATAAACACTCTTGACTTAAGGAACATAACATAAACACTGTGGATAAGTTTGGATAGCTGAAGTGCAATCTCGCCTTCTCCTCATGAATTTATAGCTTACTGTATACACAATACAGATTTCATTTCCTTTCGAACACACCCCTCAAACCAGTTTCCTTAACCAACATTAATTTTAAAATTACAATAACTGAGCAAAAATGTATAAGTAACCAAAAGTTACTTTAGTAAACAATCCTACTCTACCAGGAAAATTTGCATTAAAATTTAATATACTCAACATTCTAGCATTACTTGATACAAAATCACTCTCAACATTCTACTAAACATACTGCACTAAATACCTTACTCAATTACCTCAAAAGTTATCATTACACAATAATGCTGACAAATATACTTAAAATCCCCCTATCATCTGGAAAAATTCAAAATACTTCACTATACAAACTTGCTCTGAGAACTCAATTTCCCACCATGTAAATAAAAGGCAAACACTAACTCTCAACACTCCTGAACTTGAACTTATATTTATATGTACTCTTACTGCTCACCAAAATTTTAAAGTGCACAACTATTTCTGAAATGCAACTCCTAAATCAGCTTAACCTACATTTGCAAAAGTACACTAAGTTTTTCACCAATTTAACCGATCCATATAGTAAATTCAGGCACTAGCTAGACAAACAACTCATTCATTCAAGTCACTCAATTTAACTGAAAACAAAATTCTCACTTTGAGGAAGTATTATTTAGGCTGAAGGTGAGATTGGGTCGTGAATCCAATCAGGCCTATGCACCGAAATGGAAGTGTAAGTGTTACTTATCACCTTGTATTGTTTTCTTCACTTACTGTTTTGGGGACAACACTCGTGCACTCGCCTTGCTCGGGATAGCTTCCTATGGGTCTTCGGCTTACTGGGGGTGGAAGAATAATAGCCCAACTGTTTCCAAATGCTTCAAACGCGAAGCATTTTCCACATAAGGAAAGCACCCTGCAAGAACTTTCTTGCCTCCAAATTATTTTACTCTGGTACACACAGCTTCCAGAAAAAACACCATACGAAGACCCACGTTATTTCCAGAAATACCCTTATCTTTTCATTCCCTAGGCACACAGCTTCTAGGAGAATTAACACTACTTTCCAGAAAAATACGTACTATAGTACTCATTTTCCCTAAAAATACTCTATATCACTCATTTCCCAGAAAAATCATTTAACCACCTTTTCCCCAGGAAAACACACTACATCGCAGAACCATTTATTTCCAAAAAATTACATCTATCGAAGAACTATCTATTTCCAGAAATCATCACCTCCAAAAGAATTCCAACATTACACAAGGGTAATATACAGTAGAACACTTTATTAACCAAGTCTGCATGCATGCCTTTTTTAATGTCTCCCACTTATGAAAATTTATTTTCCAGTTCCACCAACTGATATTGGAAACTAGTCCACCCTACTACAAAATGGTACAGACAATTTTACACCCATTACTTGCCAAACTCAAAAATCACCATACCCTGCCTCCAAGACACAAATTTTAACTACATGGCCCTGCATGTGTATAAATACAAATGCAATTTAAATATTATTAAAAGCTACGAAGCACAAAATAAGTTAAATTCTCTAAATAAAAAAAATTACTGGTTTGAGAGGTTGTTCTTCAAAACAGTTTATAACACAATTATGATATTAGATACTCCTTACACATAAAAAAAAGTACACATTGTCTTTCCCCTTTAATACAGACTTTCTTATTTCTAGAAAACGACATGGAGGTTTCTTTACACAGCATAACACTACCATGCAAAACAATGAACCTGAATGGAAAAATATTTGCATTTTTATTTCTTTAGCTTTACTGACCCAAGCATGGATTACAACAGAAACCTGACCTGCCCCACTGTCACGCTTAACGATACAAATTCTCCAAGGAACTACATGATAAATAAAATATCCGAAACAAAAATTTGCTTAAGGTGAATGCATATATTTATGTATACACTTTTTTTATCACACTGCCCCACTGTCACAAACCCACATGTTAAATATTTTAGAGTAACCTTAACATAATACTTTTTTCTTTTCCTTTTGAAATGCCAAAACAAAAAGTTTCTTTACATTTTTCACTGTGCACAGCACTGCTCTTGAGTACGTTTACTCACATCACTCACAACCAGAAAAAGTTTTTTTCACTTCCCAAAACAGAAGGAGGGGAAAACACTGCCTCTCCTCTTTCTGTAGCCCTGGTTTAAGGAGGAGGGTCTTGGCTTGATTTGATGACCTTTTTAACACCACCGTCAGTCTACTTCGGAGAGGGGCTGGCTTCTTCCAAAACAACGACGTCCATTCTCTTACTCACAGGACGTCCTTTACTGGAACGGGGTGATTTTGGTGACTCCGGGAACAGTTTTTTTCATCTCGGCAAATGTTGAGGCTTAGGAGTCGTCCGACTTTAAATGATGACAGTGGCGGCGAAACTTCCTAAATTTCAGTTCCTCGACGTGCTGGTGGGCCGGTAAGTTTTAGCAGGGCCAATTTTTTCCTTTTTTTTATATATATAATGCCACCCTTCATTGATTGGCAGACAGATGTCTTACTTTTCTTGCGTACGCTATTTTGAATTTACTAAAGCACAGCACAGAGCCAAAGCCCGGGCGTCCTTTGACACCAAAAACGCCAAAACTCAGTTCGGGCGAGCGAAGCGTTAGATATTCTTTTGACAGGCGGCGGCCGATCGCTTAACGGCGCCTCCTTCTATTCAAGATGTTACATGATGGCCCGCCAAAAGAGAAGATAAGAGTGACGCTTTCTCCCTTGAAAGCTATGGTGCTTGAAAACCCGCTGACCCCTCATTGGCTAAACTCTTCCCCTAGTAACCAACGACTTCGCTGGCAATTGACTAGCAGGTTCCCGCCCCGGGTACTGGCCCCCAGGTAATAAATAAGGGCGTCTTCCTCCCCCTTTCGACTTCGCTTCCGTCTCACTTTCCTATCGGGCGCTCTAGCCCAAATCTCCTAGTTTCCTATTTCTAAGGGTTGTTCAAGACCTGAGGTCAGACACTCCCTTCCTAAAATCCTCTACATATGATGATAACAGGTTCCCGCCAAAACTCTGATACTTGAGCACATGGCTTCCTTCCATGCCAGCCAAGATGACCTCTGACCTCCACGCAGGGGAAACGCTATACCCACCTGCATGCTATTGACCTAAAAATAGCCTAACACTTGCTTAGAGAACTTTCTGCGACACATTTTAGAGACTTCTAAAACCTTGCCTAAGAATGGCGGACACTGAAAGAAAGATTATGGGTTGTGCACAAATTTACAAAAACGCTTTCCCTTCATTCCGTGATTAATAGCGAATAATTTTGTTTTCTAAAAGGGTTGATGGTAACTTCTTGTTCGCCTTTTCTATTTAACTTACAAGAGTAAAAAGTAAAATAATCGAAGAGAAAAACGAAGTTTAATCCTTATTATTCCCCCCTTTTTTTAATGACATTTGATTTGTTTGATCAGGGCTGAGAAATGAACGAACATGGCCATTATTCCCTCACTTCACCGCCTCCTCCAAATACAATTTTGAAACGTGGACTGTAGAGGATTTTCATTCTATTTATTTTTTTTTCCTAAATTTCAGCAAAGTGATCAGTTTCCCCAAGATTTACGAACATGAAAATTCTCGACAGGACACTACCATTGCCTTGCAAAAGCCTTCCACTGGAGTGCGAATGCGTGGCGAATCTTTGTACTTACTACGCCACAAAAATAAACGAATTTAATGCGCTATATGCGTCTCTTACGGTTCCTCTAATCCCGGCGAGATAGTCATACCGCTATGTAGCGGCCGTCAGTTCCCCTTTAGTGGAAATAGGATGCGCCACATGTTATATATATAATTTCAAAGTCTTTTAAAGCATGATTAGTTTTCTATTATTTAGTTTATAGTTTGCTTTCTACCTTCTTGAAAAAGGCATCTGGTTGATGTGCGAAAGTTTGGAAACTTTGATTTATAATGTACGCCAGGAAATTTGGATTGCTAATATAATTAGTGTACCGTGCGTATATTCACGTTTATATTTACAGCATATCTACAGGACTAATAAACCGATAGGAATAATTCTTTTTCGGTCAGATACTACTAAATATGAAAACAATTTGCGTATATTTACTTTCCAAAACAATGCACATTTTCCCTTCTAGAGGGCTAAAATGTTTAATCTATTTTTCTCGATATCTCTGCTTCTACATGCCCTATTTAAAAAAGTAATTTAACAAAATATACCATTGACCTTGCGGAACACTTTTTTTGTACTTGTGGAGTTTTTTGTAGTTCACAGTTCTGTCTTTAAGTGGTATTCGTGTACCTCTGCTTGCAGCTGTAGTTCCGCTTATGAAAACCCTATTGAAACATTTGGTTTTTGACTGTATGGCATTCGTTACAAGTAAAGATTTGGAGCATTATCCGCTTTAAATAATGCTTAGCTTTCCCCATTACGGGGTGTAAATGAAAAATATTTTTCTCACTATCTCTGATTGTATTTAAAATTTTCTTTTTCCTTAGCATAGCTTTTGTTATGAAGAACACTTTTCGCATATTTTCAACTTTTCGATTATGCAAACTTCTTCCGCTAGGAGGCGGAGTAGGGTGGTCCAAAAAAACTTTTTTTTTATTTTTTCGTCCTTACCTCAAACACTTGTACACATGTTAAAATAAGCGTCCACGCGAAAAAGCAGCTGAATTAAGTAATATTTAAATGTAGCTCAAGATGAATTTATATTCCATACTATAGTAAATAACAAAAACTTTGTAGTATATTTATTGTTTATGTTTTTAATACCTTTGAAATGCATTACAATATGTTTCTAGTTTTTATTTACACCTTAAAAAACAAGAAAACTGAGCAATAGTAGTGTAACACACAAGAATAACCATATGCAAACAATAATTTTTAAAAATCACATATTTTGATCAAGTGTATTTTAGTGCCTCTAAATTTTTTCCTGTACGCTTCTACAACTTGTATTTTGTTTTTCGTCTTTAGTAATAAGTTTGTTGTTCCCTGAGATAAGAAATACTTCTCTTTCTGCACAATCGTTTATTACCTTTTAACATTTCACCTTTTTTTTATCCATCACGATATGATTCAAAGTCTTTCCATTCTAACGGAGATGAACGTAACAAATCTTCTATGTTCAGTTCTCTGAATATCCGCCAAGAGATTTTGTTAATGAAATTATGTAGTGACGTTTCATGCACTTCGCCAATATCCTTTTTGCATAAGCATTTGGAAGTGTTTGCTGCATCTACTGTTTTATTCTTTTCCACTTTAAACAACTCATTAACCATTAAAACCTTATCTCCATTGCTCTCATTTAAACTGAAAAGGCTGAACATTACTAAATCGCCGTTTAAGTACCACTGGTGCCTTTTCATTACTTTACTTGCAGCTTCTGCGATTTCTTTGAATTCATTTTTTACTAAATCTAATTGTTTTAGAAATTCTAAGTCCATGAATGGTGCGTCACTTTCATTCGTGCAGGAAAACCAAGCTTTCAGATACAACAGACTCCTGAAATCATTAAATCTGTTCAGATACAACAAACTCCTGAAATCATGAAATCGTTTCAACCCTTTAACTTATTTTGTTGTGAGCTTGAATTGATCGTGAAATACATATATCTTTAAACAGTAAGTAATTTTAGCCATCGACTTTGGAGCATTTCATCTTGCATGATGAAATGCTCCTGGGGCTGCAAAATTTACTTTACGTTGTGGCTCTTCTCCCAGATAAATCAAAGTCAGTTCCAAGAACTCCCTGTACTTGTTCCTTGGCAGTTTGTTTTTTCCAAGACAAGATAATGTGTCGCAAATTTAATAGCATTTTCTTTTAATATTTTCCAATTTTCCGAAAGTTCGGTGGTTTCTTCTTGATATTTGAAAGAGCATGTATCTATTAAGTCCCAATGACTTTAAAATCTCTTGAATACGAGCACACAAGGTCCACTAGATGGTCCAAATACTACACTGAACACATCACCAACAATAATCTCATAATGGTGGCGCCTGCAAGCCAAACTAAGAAGCTGTCTTCCCATCTCCTGTTCTATAATTTTACACGCACCCTTGTGTTACTTGATGTAGTGTTGAAGCACATTCCTTGAATTTCATCTGTAATCTCCCAATTGTTAAGTATATTGAATACTGCTTTTACCGTTGCATGATTTGTACCGACTGGAAGTTTTGGTACACCAAATAATTTCTCTACATCATTGTGAGTGACAAGAATAGAAAGGAGGCCAACTTCATTCTTTCCTCCAGAACTATCGGATAACAATTTCCGATCCCAGTGGATTACAAACGAACCATCAGATTTGAAGCTCTATTTCAATTCTGTTGATAACTTCTGTTGATAACAACAGAAATCTGCTCTCTATCTGTGAAGTGTGCTTCTTGAAAGCGTAATATTACCAACATGTAATCAAAGTTTTTGGGCTGTAAATGCAATTGAAAATGTAGCATTTCGATCTGATATTTTTGCTCTGTCCAATGTAGCCACCATATTAGGTAAACGAAGTTTAAGCTTTATGCGACCCTCTTATGTTTTTGGCGAAGATTTAGTAATAAAACTCTGATATGTTTCATCTTCACTTTCTATGGATGAGCTTGAACTTTATCTTCTCAACATTGGCACTTGACAAGGAAAAAGGCCCAGTTGGATTCTTGTTCCTGCTATCCAATTGTAATTTTTCATATCGCTTTCTGTTGTGTGAGCGTTTTTCCTTATTCTCAAGTTTTTTGTTAATTGACAACATTCAGCCCCTGAGTTCTTCTCTTTGTCGGAGTAGAAATTGCCTGTCTTCTGCAATTTTAATCATCTGAAGAGCATTTTCATGAGAGATATCCCACAACGTTTTGCATTCATCCAGAAACATCTGTTCATTGATTGTTTGAGTATTTGTACGCTATTTTCTATTCTTTTTCAATTTCTGGTACCGCTTCACTAACTTTTCTAACCGTTTAATTGCATTATGCTTTTCATTTGTTGGAAGTTCCAAAAAGTCAACACACTATCAACTGT